>JASDDO010000031.1:150353332-151704436 GCA_030015575.1 Agapanthus africanus
TGTGAATATCTCAAAAGGTTCGGACTTATGTTTCAACAGGAACATATGACAGAATCTTGAGAGATTATCAGAGAATATAATGAAGTATGAAGAACCAGTCCTGGCATATGTAGACAGGAGACTTTACATACATCATGTATCAGTCCCAAGAGTTTACTAACTCTTTCTCTGTTTCTAATAAACAGAGCTATGGCCATCTAATCTTTGTGACATGACTGGCAAGTTTCACAAGATGTAAATTCAAACTGATTTAAATATGCATCTAAAATGTAACTTCAGCCAGTCGGGTCGCATTGATGTGACCTAGTCTATAATGAATCAAGAAGGATTCGTTCATTTCTGAACTCTTCCTCTTGTGTGTGTTCAATATACAAGGAACTGTAGTTTGATTTAGAATGTCAATGCTTTTAGATAACGTGCCTGAACCGATCAACTTTTGATATAGGAAATGTTCAAAACATTATCCAACAATACAAAATTATATCATTTCTTTACTAATAAAGAGACTGATATGATTTTGTATATCAGGTTCGGTATCTAATAGCATTTGTTCAGAATCAATGTACTGGTAATACAGGGTGACAGTGACCAACAGACTTGGCTGCAACACTTGCCCCGGTTTCTGTCTCATGAAACTTATCACCCGTTCTCAGTTTTTCTACCTTTTTGTAGCCCTATGTAACAGCTTACATATCTGGGATCCTGATCCGGTATCATATACCCAAGATACAGAGGATACTGAGAAACAATTCTGTTTAACGAACACACCCGAAGAAGATGCATCATATGCACTTTCTTCGTTTGGGCGGCATAGGAATTTTGGTATTCCCCTATTTCCTGCTCTGTCTTATAAAAATTATAAGTTGGAGCGGGACCAACGTTCCCCAGCTCAGTATAACAAGCGGGTTCGGTCAATAATCCGTATTAATATCTTGATTAAGGCGTGATATGGTCGCTACCTGGAGAGAGAGAGAAGAAAACACTCAGCGTGCGCTCTTGCAAGATCAGATTGGTTATTTATTTTATCTAATCAGGATGGCTCCCACTGTTTTTATCAAATCTTCCTTCAAACCCTAAAAGGAAAGACTAGCCGGGATTAATTACACTCTACAAGTTCGCCAATCTTTCAGCCAGGCCAGTGTCGGTACTTTGAGGGAGGTTCCCCGTGCTTTCGCACGGACCTAATTACAATAAACCTCGTTTTCCCAGAGGCATAACCCCGTTGACACCTTTCTAGATACCAACTTGATCGGCTAATTCTAAAGTGCAAAACTCTCCCAGGAGTAACAATTACTCGCAGTGGGTATCGGGATCCAACTATCATATAGAAGGTATGCAATCTCATTGCAAGTTTCAACACTTGAAACTCCCGATAAAGGTTTTTACCCCTAGCACCTAAGACCTTAACTATGGTCAACAAATCATAAGTACTAGTCAAGTTCTACCCGTCATTTCGTGATTAATCAGACCCACCCACATGACCCTTAACTAAGGTCAACAAAGTCACGCGACTGTCCTAACTAATCGCATCATATGCGGTATAGGAAGACATCACTTAGCTACCGTACACGGTGCCTTAACTAAAGTCAACAAACACAGCACGAATACTAAGTACTCTACTTCCTAAAATGACGGAGGGTTGCGAATGGTTTTTGTGAAAACCTTTAACGCTTTGAACTTGATCTCGTTGCGGAATCAAATGGTTTTTAAATGGAATGTTTTTTAGGCTTTTCTAGTTTTGCTAAAGGGGTCACTCCCGGTGAAGGGATCGTCGGCCCTTTCCTCGTCGAATGAGGTGCGGGATATATCATATATATCACTGTGCAAAGCGGAAACTATAGAAGCTATCAAAAGACAAACCGAGGGTTGTAGCATCTGCCAGTTATTGCTAAAGGAGTCACTCCCGGTGAAGGGATCTCGGTCCTTTCCTCATCGAATAAGGTGCAGGATGTTCTATAATGAAAACCGCGATGCAAAGCAAGAACTGTAGCTACCTGTTTTATTTTGAAATTCGATTCCACAACATCAATTAGGTTTATTTTCTTTCATTAATCTCATTAATGAATATACCATCATTTAAATTCACCTAATCATCACAGATAAATATGACGTACACTTATGCCATCCGCATTCGCCTCGATGTCCCCTTGTGCACCGTTAGGTTAGGTAACTAACGGCAGAGCGGGGCAGGGCTAGCGCGGGTGTAAAACATAAGTAACGTCTATATAATATATCATATATACTATATACTACATCTATCTGAACAGAGCACAGAACATAGCATGATCACATCACAGATAACGCAGCAGAAAGAATCATATGAAATATTGGATATTCTAGGACGTCCGTGTTTTCAATACGAGCCAGTATAAAACACGGATTCCACGGTCGTGATGAATAGCCAATCCCACACCCCTAGACCCCTACGAGAGCGGCAAGCAACCCTACCAATTCTAGGGTTAGGAGACCAGGACTCGACTCCTCGAGTTGGTCTCCCAATGGACCCCAGAACCCGGTTACTTGTGCTCCCCTCCTTGGGTCTATCCTAGTGCAGAAAAGTAAATAATATACATCAACGGTGACAACTTCCGCAACCTGGAAGTGCCCCAATAAAAGAATATTACATACAAGTTTTTACATGAATGAAAATGAAAAACACTCATCTCACATAAAAAAAAACCCCGGCTATTCAAACACGACGATCCAATATAACATATCCAGCAACACATAACATCACATGTCATCAACGTAAGTAAATATGCGCATCCCAATTGTCGTTGACATATAGCAACGAAACCGGCGATATCACATATTACACTTACGGTCATAGAAAAAAAGTGTAAAACTACAACAGTTGGAATCCGCAACTCCTTTAGACATCACATGCCTAATCAAATGAATTCTTTAGACATCGCATGCCTAACAATTATAAACCCTGCATTTTAGTCTCATTATCGAAAACTCTTTTCAATATCAAGTCGGGCAATTCAACAGGATTCCCGACATTCTGATCGAATGCTTGTCGCAAACTTCAGTAGACGGCCGCACCCCCGATACCGTCGACGAAGTGCACCAAGGCGGAACACCGCTACCGCGAGCACCCGAACGGATGCTTTCGGCGACGGGGTTCTCCTACAGTCACTTGGTCAGGGCTATGGAGTGAGGCTGTCTATTTAGTTTACCCGGCGAATATCCGCGTACACTACGTGAATGCTACAGACTTTTGATCACATCAAAATTCCGTGGCAACCGATCAAGTGAGACTAAATTGCTATGTTTATAACATTCATCCAGTCATCTCATAACTACTTGTGAATTCCAAATGTTGTATCACATTCCGGATAAATAGAAAATGCTAAACTTTTCGATCGAACAATCGAACACCCAAGTTTTCCCGATACAGCTCAACACATGAAATAAGTCTAACAACATTCAGTTCGTGCCTCAGTACCAACGGTCCAGCCGTAGAAGGGTCAAGCCAACGCCTCACATGTGGCACGCCGTACTTCCCCAAACCCAAAGGTTCAAAGGGCAGTTCAAGACGGTCACATAATCGAGTTAAGGTTTGTTGTCTTCTAGAGAGTCCATCGAGTTACTTGCACTACTTAGAACGTCGTTAAACTACGGAAAAATCCAACACTTGGAAATTTCCCGACAGGGGAAAAAGTGGGTATTTATATCCGGTCGAACTTTTTAACATATTCTAAAATTTATCCGGAAAGCCACATAGACAAAATCTGATACTCCGATCGAAACGCCGAATCCCGAAAACAACCCCAGAAAATTCAACTCTTGAATAAATATTAAAAATTCCCATGAAAACCAGCACAGAAAACTGAGAATTACTGAGAAAATTTAAATACACAAAATGACAAAACGGCCGCGGAACCGCCGCACGAGCCATGCTAGTGCCGCGGATCCACGGCTCATTGATGGAATTAGTACATCGAAATTCACAGTAACTCTTAGATTATCCTGCTTATTTTTCTGCATATTTTTTATGTGGAAAAAACCCCGAAATTAAAAAATGTACAGAGAGCATATTTGTGTTAGGGTTTCGGGTTCGTTCGGACTTCAAACTCCGTCTAGACTTCGCCTAAGGCTCTAGCTAGGCTCTGATACCACTGTAGGGTTCCTAGGCACTCTAATGGAGTCTCACAAGTGATCAAACATGCACAAATCAAAAAATTCCTTGTGCCTACAAACCCTAATACGGATCGTTAACTAGATATCTAGGCGAAACAAGCAAGTAAACGGAAATGTATCTAAAGGAAAGGGACTACAACCTTTGTAGATCCGGTCCACCACCTCCTAGGCTCCGTGATGAAGTCCCCTCGCTGTCCAAATCATATCTTGGGCTCTAGCGACGGCTTCATCGGAGAAAAAGCGGGCTAGGTCATCGACGACGATGCCGAAGATGATCTACGTCGAGGCATCACAAACTCGAGCTCCGCCTTCGCCAAGTCAAGAAACTTGTAATGACAACACACTCTACTACATGGCAAGTAGTAGAGGATGAAGAAATAGGAAGTGGGTAGACTTTAGATTTGGATTTCTCACTTGTTTTGGCTAGTTGCCATTAAAGGTTGCAAGCTTTTTCTTTTGTTGAAGAAGAAGAAGATGAAGAAAAAGAATATGATAAGTATATTTAAATTATCAAATAAAATGATACTTATCATGATAGTAACCATAGTTAGGTGTAGAGAATAAACCATGGTTAGGGTTAATGGTTAGGTTTAAGAAAAGAACAAGAATGGTCAAGATTTCAACATTTCATGAAGTTTCCACAAAAATACAAAAAAGCCACCATTCTCTTTATCTTTTCCAAAAAGAAATAAATAGATAAATCAATAGATAAATGAATGAGATAAAAGTAAATCCTAACCACTAACTTAACCATTGTTTAATTCTTTACACAAACCTAAGCTTGCATGTATCATCAAACATGATACAATCTTGTGCACAAAAATATATCACATATACAATGTGCACAATCCAAGTGAGAAAATCCATTTAATGTGAACCAATACTAGTTAATGCAAAGTAATATATCAAATATACAATTATGCATTAAATCATTAAATCAATACTTGATTTAACGATCCGGTCATATCGCATATAACCGACCAGTATGCTATGTATCGGCTTATCGAATCAATCCTTGATTCAATAACTAGGTTATATCGCATACAACCATTCGACTCATACATCGCGAGAATGAAATACGGTATCACATACACGCATCATTCTCGGTCCCGAACATATCCCATATGTGCTCCTATTTCGTTTCGCTTGAGCCAGGAAACCTCTGTGTAGGACTCTAAAGACTCGTCAATACGCCGGTAGCAGATGATGATCATATCAAACACCCACAAGCCGCAAGCGGTCTGCTAAACGTAACGGCCACCCGGGTATTGAGCGATCAGAAGATCGACGAGCAAGCCCGCTCACACTCCTGTGAATCCAACCAGTAACACTTACCGTACAGTCCGGTCAGTTCGTCTGATATGTCGCATATCTCGCCTAGGGGTGATAAACGTCAGACCCCAATAGCTCGATAAGTCATGCCGACGTAGGGTCCATAACATTCATGAAACTACTGATAACTCTTACCAGTATATCACTGCAACCCTGGCCAGGGATTTCCTGTTATGGCCAGTCGAGCATAGCACAACATCAACCCCCAATACCGGGAGAGACGAATCCCCTCCTATCGCTCATTGCCTCCATGTGAATCGGGACTGTACCCAAAAACCACCTGTTTGCACAACTCAGTAGAGCCATGGTAGGGTGGAAATCAAAGCACAGTGGGAGACACATAAGACTCTATGACGATCTCGGGTCAACAGACTAAGCTGTACCAGTGTCACTAGAGAACTGCCATCTGACGTGAGGTATAATACCATCTAGGAGTTCTCGGCGAGTCCGTTCAGTGTACCCAGTCTTCACTGAGCACCCGTATACCATCTTCGATTTCAAACACCAATGGATATGGGATCATCCATCGCCTATCGCATGGGTCGAGAAGATATACGCTTGTCTACTCTGGAATATCGATGCCCCGTCTCGATATTCCCTCGACTAGGAACAATGAAGGATGTACTCATTGACTACCCAGGCCCCACTAGTATGATCTTCATCATAGTCCTGGAAGTCGAGTACACATCCTAAGGGCTTTATCAACATGTAATCAGAGAGACAGAAAGTATACAAGCTAAGATAAAGAGCAACCAGATAGCGTACTATCATGTCGAGCAAGAAAGTCCTACCTATATATGTCCCAGCATCCACTACAATATACATCCAATGTACAGTAATTGTAGGGTTCCTGGGCACTCTAGTGAGGTCTCACAAGGCATCGAACATGCCAATATAAAAAATTATGGGTGCCGAGAGACCCGACTACGGATCGTCGGCTAGATTTCTAGGCGAAAAAGCTAACTAGTTAACACTTAACTATGAGAATACGGAAATACAACCTTTGTAGATCCGTTCATCCACCTCCACGGCTCCGTAATGAGGTCCTCTCCGCTGTCCAAATCGAAAACCCGGGCTCAAGCGTCGGCTTCATCGGAGAAGAAGCGGGCTAGGTCATCGACGACGTGCCGAAGATGATCTACGTCGAGGCATCGCTAGATCAAGCTCCAACTTCATCAAGTCTAGAAAACTTGTGAAGGAAACACACTCTACTACTTGGCAAGAGGTAGAGGATGAAGAAATAGAAAGTGGGTAGACTTTAGAATTGGATTTCTCACTCATTTCTATCAATCACCATTGATGGAGCTTGCTTTCTTCAAGTGAAGAAAGGAAGAAGAAGATGAAGAAGATGATAAGTCTTATTAGATAATTGAAAAAGAATACATTCTTATCATATTCTTCACCATAGTTAAGTGTAGAGAATCAACTAGAGTTAGTTCAAATGGTTAGGGTTAAGCAAGAGATAAGAATGATGACTTAGTCAAAGTTTCATGAAAGTTCAACTAAAAAACAAACTAAGCCACCATTATCCTCTTATGCCAATTTATTTATTTCCAAAAAGAATAAATGAAAAAGATAAATAAATGAATAAGGAAAACTAAAACTCTAACCATTTAAATAACCATGGTTTAATTCTTTACACAAACCAAGAAAGTATGCATCATCAAACATGATACAATCATATGCACAAAACTATATCAAATATACAATGTGCGAGAAAATCCATCTTAAGTAAACCGATACTAGTTGATGCAAAGTAATATATCAAATATATAAATATGCATTAAATCAACACTTGATTCAATGATCCGGTCATGTCGCACACAACCAACTAGTATACAATGTATCGGCTTATCGAATCAACGCTTGAATCGATAACTAGGTTATATCGCATACAACCATTCAACACATTGATCGCGAGAATGAAATACGTTATCACATACACGCATTATTCTCGGTCCCGCACATATCTCATATGCGCTCCTATTTCGTTTCGCTTGAGCCAGGAAACCTCTGTGTAGGACTCTAAAGACTCGTCAATACGCCGGTAGCAGGTGATGATCATATCAAACACCCACAAGCCGCAAGCTGTCTGCTAAAAGAAACGGCCACCCGGGTATTGAGCGATCAGAAGATCGACGAGCAAGCCCGCTCACACTCCAGTGAATCCAACCAGTAACACTACCGTACTGTCCGGTCTGATCGTCTGATATGTCGCATATCTCGCCTAGGGGTGGTAAACGTCAGACCCCAATAGCTCGATAAGTCGTGTCGATATGAGGTTTATAACAATTCGAGAAACTACTGGTAACACTTACCAGTAAATCTCAGCAACCCTGGCCAGGGATTTCCTGTTATAGCCAATCGAACACAGCGCAACATCAACCCCCTATACCAGGAGAGACGAATCCCCTCCTATCGCTCATTGCCTCCATGTGACTCGGGACTGTACCCAAAAACCACTGTTTTGCACGCCCTCTTGGACGTAGTAAGATGGAAATCAAAGCACAGTGGGAACCACACAAGACTCTATGGCGATCTCGGGTCAACAGACTACTCTGTACCAGTGTCACCTGAGAACTGCCATCTGACGTGAGGTATAATACCATCTGGGAGTTCTCGGCGAGTCCGTCCAGTGTATCCAGTCTCTACTGAGCACCCGTATATCATCTCTGATGTCAAACACCGATGGATATGGGATCATCCATCGCCCACCTGTATGGGTCGAGAAGGTACACGCTAGTCTACTCTGGTATATCGATGCCCCGTCTCGATACACCCACGACTAGGGACTTTGAAGGATGTACTTATGGACTACCATGTCCCCACTAGTATGATCCGCATCATAGTCCAGGTAGTCATGTACACATCCTAAGGGCTTTACCAACATGTAACAGAGAGACAATCATTATACACGTTAAGGTAAAGAGTAACCAGATAGCATACTATCATGTCGTGCAAGAAATTCCTCCCTATATATGTCCCAGCATCCACTACAATATACATCCTATGTACAGTAATGGCCTCTAGGGCATACATATAACTAACAATCTCCCACTTGCACTAGGGCCATCTGTAGCAGTGGTCGAAGTATCTCATACTCAACCATCCCATAAAAGTCTCTCTCTGGGAATAGGCCTTCGTGAGTGGATCCGCCGTGTTATCCTCTGAGTCTGCTCTCCTTGCCTCGATCACCTTAGAGATCAACCATCTCCATGATCAGGTGATACTGCCTTAGAATAAGTCTGGATCACTGATGGGACCAGCGTTCCTTGGCATAAGCCACAACTCCATTGTCTCACAATGGTAGGAACGTAGTTCATCTCATGAACTAATATACACCCAAACATCCTCTTTGGTAGCATTATAAGTAGCGATGTATCCAGCCTTTATCGTCTAGTATGTCACGGTATCTAGCTTGGAACTCTTCCAACATACCGTCCCTTTACTGAGGGTAAAGACAATGCCTACGACTGACATTCAGTCGTCTTTATCACCCTGGAACACTTCCAGTGATTCTCCCCAGGATCGATTGATACCATCTCACTACTGCTAGTGAGTATCCTAACATCCAATTAGATCTATCTCATAGATCCAAAACTCAGGATTTAGGAGGTATCATTTTGATCCTATATGGAGAATCATTGTGATAAGCGGAGATTGACCGAGCGTAGCATAGGAAACTCCTTTCTTATCAAGAGTATGTCATCCACGTACTCTACGATGATTTTCACCATACTCTCTACTACCTTTTTGTTTATACAAGGTTCATCTACCATTTTGATGATGTCAAACTCTTTGACTAATCCATCAAAACAGATGTTCCAACTCCGCGATGCCTGCTTTAATCCTATAAAGCATCTTGCACACATTTCCGCTACTCCCACTGTCTACGAGGCCCTCTGGCTGTGTACTTATAGACGCACTCTTCTAAAACATCATTTAGAAAAGCAGTCATGGCACCCAACCGCCAGATATCGTAGTCATGGTATGTAGCCGTGGCAAGTAGGATCTGGATGGACTTAAGCATAGGCACTGAAAAGGTTTCATCATTATCCACGCCTGGTCAATGATGCAAATCTTTAACAAGTCTAGCTTTGAAAGTCTCAACTTTTCCATGTACACCAAGTAATCTTCTCAAGATATACTTGCTCCTGATGGGGATTTAACCCTTCAGATATAGCAACCAAAGTCCATACTTTGTTGGTGTATAAGGATTCCATCTCAGATCGCTAAGCATCCAGCCATTCTTACAGAGTCTTACTCTTGATGGCCAGCTCGAAATTAGTTGGGTCATCATCTCATGATGCAATCCTCGCTCCCACTATCATAGAGCAACCGAAATATCTCTCAGGTGGGTGAGGAACCCTACTAGATCGGCGGAGAGGCTGAGGTTCGTTGGAATCTACTGAATCCTTCGGTTGTACCAAATCATCTGCTGTATTTTGTATAGCTGGAACCTTTCCAGTTCTACATTATAGACCTTGCCTCGAGCTTGTCCGGATTTTGCTTTTAGACATAGGCCGGACAACCCCAAATCTTAACTAACTTAAGATATGGGCTCTTCCCTTTCCATATCACATATGGAATGGTAGGCTTTGATTTGATTCGAA
Organism: Agapanthus africanus; assembly: GCA_030015575.1. Classification (NCBI taxonomy): domain Eukaryota; kingdom Viridiplantae; phylum Streptophyta; class Magnoliopsida; order Asparagales; family Amaryllidaceae; genus Agapanthus; species Agapanthus africanus. The sequence continues at coordinate 150,363,424 of JASDDO010000031.1, forward strand.
CCCTAATTCAATAGGTATGCAGCTTCATAAGTGCATAACTCCCAAAAGGAAATAGGTAACTCAGTAGTACTCATCATAGAGCACACCATATCGAATAGGGTGTGATCGCTCCGCCCCGATATACCATCGTGCTATAGTGTATACGGAGGAATAATGCTGAGAGAGAATCTCATGCTCCTTTAGAATAGTCCAGAAATTATATGCACAAGTATTTTCCTCCCTGATCTCATCATAGGACATAATACTTATACCCGTATCGGTTCTCTACTTCTAACTTATATTCTGTGAACATCTCAAAAGGTTCAGACTTGTGTTTCAACAGGAACATATGACTGAATCTTGAGAGATTATCAGAAAATACAATGAAGTATAAAGAATCAGTCCTGGCATGTGTAGACTGGGGACCTTCATACATCAACATGTATCATCCCAAAAGTTCAACTAACTCTTTCTCTGTTTCCAATAAACAGAGCTAAGGTCATCTTATCTTTGTGACATGACTGGCGAGTTTCACAAGATGTAAATTCAAACTGATTTAAATATGCATCTATATATAACTCTAGCTAGTCGGGTCACATTGATCTGACCTAGTCTACAATACCTCAAGAAGAATTCGTTCATTTCTGAACTCTTCCTCTTGTGTGTGCTCTATATACTAAGAACTGTAGTTTGATTTATAACATTAATGCTTTTAGATAACGTGCCTGAACCGATCAACTTTTGATATAGGAAATGTTCAAAACATTATCCAACAATACGAAATTTTATCATTTCTTTACAAATAAAGAGACTGATATGATTTTGTATATCAGGTTCGGTATCTAATAACATTCATTCAGAATCAATGTATTGGTAATACAGGGTGACGGTGACCGACAGACTTGGCTGCAACACTTGCCCCGTTTTCTGCCTCATGAAACTTATCACCCGTTCTCAGTTTTTCTACCCTTTTGTAGCCTATGTAACACATTACATATCTGGGATCCAGATCCGGTATCATATACCAGGATGCGGAGGATACTGAGAAACAGTTCTGTATAAAGAACACACCCGAAGATGATGCATCAGCATGCACTCTCTTCGTTTGGGCGGTACGGGAAATCTGGTATTCCCCAATATCCTGCTCTGTCTTATAACAATTATAAGTTGGAGCGGGACCAACGTTCCCCAGCTCTGTATAATAAGCGGGTTCGGTCAATAATCCGTATTATTATCTTGATTAAGGCGTGATATGGTCGCTACCAGGAGAGAGAGAGAAGAAAACAATCAGCGTGCGCTCTTGCAAGAATAGATTGGTTATTATTTTATCTAATCAGGATGGCTCCCACTGCTTTTTATCAAATCTTCCTTCAAACCCTAAAAGGAAAGACTAGCCGGGATTAATTACACACTACAAGTTCGCCAATCTTTCAGCCAGGCCAGTGTTGGTACTTTGAGGGAGGTCCCCCGTGCTTTCGCACGAACCTAATTAATGTAAACCTCGTTTTCCCAGAGGCGTAACCCCGTTGACACCTTTCTAGACACCTACTTGATCGGCTAATGTAATGTATAAAACTCTTCCAGGAGTAACAATTACTCGCAGCGGGTATCGGGATCCAACTATCTCATAGAAGGTATGCAATCTCATTGCAAATTTCAACACTTGAAATTCCCGATAATATTTTGCCCCTAGCGTGCTATGACCTTGACGGAGTCCAAACTACCCATAGTCCGCTAGTCAAGTTCAACCCGTCATTTCCTGATTGAATTAAACCCACCCGCACGACCCTTGACGGAGGCCAAACAACGCCGTACGAATATCCTAATCCAATCGCATCATATGCTAGCAGATAAGCACTAGTTAGCTACCGTACACTACTCCTTGACGGAGGCCAAACAACCGCAGCACGAATACTAACTAGTACTTATCTGAAATGACGGAGGGCTACGACAGGTTTTTCTGAAAACCTATTGCGTAATGAACTTGATATCGTTGTAGAGTCAAATGATTTTGAAATGGAGTGTTTTTTTGGATTTTCTAGTTTTGCTAAAGGAGTCACTCCCGGTGAAGGGATCGTCGGTCCTTTCCTCGTCGAATGAGGTGCGGGATATATCATATATATCACTGTGCAAAGCAAAAACTCTTAAAAGCAATCAAAAGAAAAACCGAGGGTGTAGCTTCTGCGAGTTATTGCTAAAGGAGTCACTCCCGGTGAAGGGATCTCGGTCCTTTCCTTATCGAATAAGGTGCAGGATATATCACATATACCGCTGTGCAAAGCAAAAACTGTAGCTACCTGTTTTATTTTGAAATTCGATTCTACAACATCTTAGGTTTCTTTTATTTCATTAATCTCATTAATGAAGTCCCATCATTTAAGTACCTAAACATCACAGATAAATACGACGTACACGTATGCCATCCGCATTCGCCTCGATGTCCCCTCATGCACCGTTAGGTTAGGTAACTAACGACAGAGCGGGGCAAGGCTAGCGCGGGTGTAAAACATAAGTAACGGCTATATAATATATCATATATACTATATACTGTATCTATCACAGAACATCACATGATCACATCACAGATATCGCAGCAGAAGAATCATATGAAATATTGGATATACCAGGACGTCCGTGTTTTTAATACGAGCCAGTATAAAACACGGATTCCACGGTCGCGATGAATAGCCAAACCCACACCCCTAGACCCCTACGAGAGCGGCAAGCAACCCTACCAATTCTAGAGTTAGGAGACCTGGACTCGACTCCTCGAGTTGGTCTCCCACTGGACTCCAGAACCCGGTTACTTGTGCCCTCCTCCTTGGGTCTATCCTAGTGCGGAAAAGTAAATAATATACAAAAGGTGACAACTTCCGCAACCTGGAAGTGCCCCAATAAAAAGAATATTACATACAAGTTTTTACATGAATGAAAATGAAAAAACACTCATCTCACATAAAAACCCCCGGCTATTCAAATACGACGATCCAATATAACATATCCAGCAACACATAACATCACATGTCATCAACGTAAGTAAATATGCGCATCCCAATTGTAGTTGACATATAGCAACGAAACCGGCGATATCACATATTACACTTACGGTCACAGAAAAGAAAGTGTAAAACTACAACAGTTGGAATCCGCAACCTCCTCAGACATCGCATGCCTGACCAAATGAATTCTTTAGACATCGCATGCCTAACAATTATAAACCCCGCATTTTAGTCTCAAAATCGAAAACACTTTTCAATATCAAGTCGGACAATTCAACAGGATTACCGACATCCTGATCGAATGCTCGTCGCAAACTTCAGTAGACGGCCGCACCCCTGATACCGTCGACGAAGTGCACCAAGGCGGAACACCGTTACCGCGAGCACCCGGACGGATGCTTTCGGCGACGGGGTTCTCCTACAGTCACTTGGTCGGGGCTATGGAGTGAGGCTGTCTATTAAGTTTATCGGCGAGTATCCGCGTACGCTACGTGATTGCGACGGACTTTTGATCACATCAAAATTCCGTGGCAACCGATCAATTGAGACTAAAGTGCTATGTTTATAATATTCATTCAGTTATCACATAACTTTTGTGAATTCCAATTATTGTATCCCATTCCAGATAAACAGAAAATGTTAAACTTTTCGATCGAACAGTCAAACACCCAAGTTTTCCCGATACAGCTCAACACATGAAATAAGTCTAACAACATTCAGTTCGTGCCTCAGTACCAACGGTCCAGCCGTAGAAGGGTCAAGCCAGCGCCTCACATGTGGCACGCCGTACTGCCCCAAACCCGAAGGTTCAAAGGGCAGTTCAAGACGGTCACATAATCGAGTTAAGGTTTGTTGTCTTCTAGAGGGTCCATCGCGTTACTTTCACTACTTAGAACGTCGTTAAACTACGGAAAAATCCAACACTTGGAAATTTCCCGACAAGGGGAAAATTGGGTATTTTTATCCGGTCGAACTTTTTAACATATTCTAAAATTTATCCGGAAAGCCAAAGAGACAAAATTTGATAATCCGATCGAATATACCAAGTCCCCAAAACAACCCAGAAAATTCAACTCTTGAAAAAATATTAAAAATTCCCAGAAAAAGAAGCACTGGAAATTAAGAATTACTGTGCAAAAAACATTAACTAATTCGTCCGTACGGCCGCGGAACCGCCGCATGAGCCTTGCTCATGCCGCGGAACCGCGGTGGAATAGTTGTATTGGGTCCATGAAATTTACAGTAATTCCTAATAAACCCTGCTTGATTTTCTGCATATTTTTAATATCGAAAAATCCCAGTTTTTGAAAATTGAACAGAGAGCATTTTTAGGGTTTTGGTTTTGATTCGATCGGAGTTCAAATTCCGTCTAGACTTCGCCTAAGGCTCTAGATAGGCTCTGATACCACTGTAGGGTTCCTGGGCACTCTAGTGAGGTCTCACAAGGCATCGAACATGCCAATATAAAAAATTATGGGTGCCGAGAGACCCGACTACGGATCGTCGGCTAGATTTCTAGGCGAAAAAGCTAACTAGTTAACACTTAACTATGAGAATACGGAAATACAACCTTTGTAGATCCGGTCCTCCACCTCCACGGCTCCGTAATGAGGTCCTCTCCGCTGTCCAAATCGAAAACCCGGGCTCAAGAGTCGGCTTCATCGGAGAAGAAGCGGGCTAGGTCATCGACGACGTGCCGAAGATGATCTACGTCGAGGCATCGCTAAATCAAGCTCCAACTTAATCAAGTCTAGAAAACTTGTGAAGGAAATACACTCTACTACTTGGCAAGAGCTAGAGGATGAAGAAATAGGAAGTGAGTAGACTTTAGAATTTGATTTCTCACTCATTTCTATCAATCACCATTGATGGAGCTTGCTTTCTTCAAGTGAAGAAAGGAAGAAGAAGATGAAGAAGATGATAAGTCTTATTAGATAATTGAAAAAGAATTCATTCTTTTCATATTCTTCACCATAGTTAAGTGTAGAGAATCAACTAGAGTTATTTCAAATGGTTAGGGTTAAGCAAGAGATAAGAATGATGACTTAGTCAAAGTTTCATGAAAGTTCAACTAAAAAACAAACTAAGCCACCATTATCCTCTTATGCCAATTTATTTATTTCCAAAAAGAATAAATGAAAAAGATAAATAAATGAATAAGGAAAACTAAAACCCTAACCATTTAAATAACCATGGTTTAATTCTTTACACAAACCAAGTAAGTATGCATCATCAAACATGATACAATCATGTGCACAAAACTATATCAAATATACAATGTGCACATCCGAGCGAGAAAATCCATCTTAAGTAAACCGATACTAGTTGATGCAAAGTAATATATCAAATATATAAATATGCATTAAATCATTAAATCAACACTTGATTCAATGATCCGGTCATGTGGCACACAACCAACTAGTATACAATGTATCGGCTTATCGAATCAACGCTTGAATCGATAACTAGGTTATATCGCATACAACCATTCGACACATTGATCGCGAGAATGAAATACGGTATCACATACACGCATTATTCTCGGTCCCGAACATATCTCATATGCGCTCCTATTTCGTTTCGCTTGAGCCAGGAAACCTCTGTGTAGGACTCTAAAGACTCGTCAATACGCCGGCAGCAGGTGATGATCATATCAAACACCCACAAGCCGCAAGCGGTCTGCTAAACGTAACGGCCACCCGGGTATTGAGCGATCAGAAGATCGACGAGCAAGCCCGCTCACACTCCAGTGAATCCAACCAGTAACACTACCGTACAGTCCGGTCTGATCGTCTGATATGTCGCATATTTCGCCTAGGGGTGGTAAACGTCAGACCCCAATAGCTCGATAAGTCGTGTCGATATGAGGTCTATAACAATTCGAGAAACTACTGGTAACACTTACCAGTAAATCTCAGCAACCCTGGCCAGGGATTTCCTGTTATAGCCAATCGAACACAGCGCAACATCAACCCCCTATACCGGGAGAGACGAATCCCCCCTATCGCTCATTGCCTCCATGTGACTCGGGACTGTACCCAAAAACCACCGTTTTGCACGCCCTCTTGGACGTGGTAAGATGGAAATCAAAGCACAGTGGGAACCACACAAGACTCTATGGCGATCTCGGGTCAACAGACTACTCTGTACCAGTGTCACCTGAGAACTGCCATCTGACGTGAGGTATAATACCATCTGGGAGTTCTCGGCGAGTCCGTCCAGTGTATCCAGTCTCTACTGAGCACCCGTATATCATTTCTGATGTCAAACACCGATGGATATGGGATCATCCATCGCCCATCTGTATGGGTCGAGAAGGTACACGCTAGTCTACTCTGGTATATCGATGCCCCGTCTCGATACACCCACGACTAGGGACTTTGAAGGATGTACTTATGGACTACCATGTCCCCACTAGTATGATCCGCATCATAGTCCGGGTAGTCAAGTACACATCCTAAGGGCTTTACCAACATGTAACAGAGAGACAATCATTATACACGTTAAGGTAAAGAGTAACCAGATAGCATACTATCATGTCGAGCAAGAAAGTCCTCCCTATATATGTCCCAGCATCCACTGCAATATACATCCTATGTACAGTAATGGTCTCTAGGGAATACATATAACTAACAGTAATGGCCTCTACGGCATACATATAACTAACAGTTGGAACATTTTTCAAAAAGCTGCTTTTGCAAAGGCATTCTCTTTTGTTTTGCGCAGTGGTATTCGGTTATGAATATCCAGCACCTCAGTCGACGAGGCAAGGGCCGAGATTCCTTCACCTGGAGTGACCCCTTAGACAGAAGTTTGCGTCAGGGCAATAACTTCACTATAGTCGATTACTTTTGCTTTGCATCGTGGTGTTCAGTTGGAATATCCTGCACCTCATTCTATGGGGAAAGAGCCGAGATCCCTTCACTGGGAGTGACCTCTATAGCAAAGGTTTTCGTCACTATATTTTTATAAAGCTATCCAGTTCCTTCAACGATATCAAGTTCATTACGTTAAAGGTTTTCGCCAGAAACCATTCGTAGCCCTCCATCATTTCAGTTAAATATTCGGTAGTATTCAAGCTATGTATTTTGACCTCACGCCAAGGCATAGTGATTGGTAGCTGCCGGATATTTATCTGTTGCATAGATAGATGCGTTGGTTTGGGACAGTCGTACTGCCATTTTGGCCTACATCAAGGGTAGGTACGGGTGGGTTCAAATTAACCTAGATAATGATGGGTAGAACTTGACATGTGACTTATGATATTTTGACCTCACGCCAAGGTCATAAGAGCATGGGGCAAAAATCCTGTAGGGTTCCTAGGCACACTAATGAGGTCTCATAAGGCATCAACCATGCCAAATTCAAAAATTTCCGGTGCCGAGAAACCTTAATGCGATCGTTGACTAGAGATTAGGCGAAACATGCAACTTGTTAACAACTTAACTAAGAGTGAACGGAAAATACAACCTTTGTAGATCCGGTCCTCCACCTCCATAGCTCCGTGATGATGTACCCTCGCTACGATCATCGGATCCCAGACTCTAGCGTCGGCTTCATCGGAGAAATGGGCGGGCTAGGTCGTCCACTTCGATGCCGAAGATGATCTACATCGAGGCTACTCAAGATCAAGCTCTAACTTCACCAAGTCACGAAACTTATGAAGAAAACACCCTATACTACTTGGCAAGTTGTAGTGGATGAAGAAATAGGAAGTGGGTTCACTTTGGATTTGGATTTCTCACATGGATTCATCACTTAGCATTTTCAAGAAAAGGTTTTCTTTTCTTCACTTGAATAAGAAGAAGATGAAGAAGAAGAAAAATCAATAAAAATCATTTTTCAAAAAGAAAATGAAGTGATATCTATCATCTTGCAACCATGGGTTAGCTAAACACATGTAGAGAATAAACTAGGGTTAAGTAAATGGTTAGGGTTAAGGAAAGAAACAAAATGGTCAAGGTTTCAAACCTTCATGAAGTTTCAACAAAAGAACAAAATAAGCCACCATTTCATTTATCTTTCCAAATGAATAAATAAATAAATGAATAAGTAAATAAAGCAAATGAAACCCTAACCATTAACTAACCATGGTTTAAATTACACACTAACCCAAGTTTGCATGTATCATCAAACATGATACAATCTTGTGCACAAAAATATATCACATATACAATGTGCACAATCAAGTGAGATAATCAATCTTAAGTGAGCCAATACCAGTTAATGTAAAGTGATATATCTAATATATAATTATACATTAAATCATTAAATCAACACTTGATTTAACGACCCGGTCAAATCACATATGACCGACTAATATCCAATGTATCGACTTATCGAATCAATCCTCGATTCGATAACTAGGTTATATCTCATACAACCAATCGATACATTCATCGCGAGAATAGAATACGGTATCACATACATGCATTATTCTCGGTCCCGCACATATCTCATATGCGCTCCTATTTCATTTCGCTTGAGCCAGGAAACCTCTGTGTAGGACTCTAAAGACTCGTCAATACGCCGGCAGTAGGTGATGATCATATCAAACACCCACAAGCCGCAAGCGGTCTTCTAAACATAACAACCACCCGGGTATTGAGCGATCAGAAGATCGACGAGCAAGCCCGCTCACACTCCAGTGAATCCAACCAGTAACACTTACCGTACAGTCCGGTCTGTTCGTCTGATATGTCGCATATTTCGCCTAGGGGTGGTAAACGTCAGACCCCAGTAGCTCGATAAGTCGTGTCGATATGAGGTCTATAACAGTTCGAGAAACTACGGGTAACACTTACCAGTAAATCTCAGCAACCCTGGCCAGGGATTTCCGGTTATAGCCAATCGAACACAGCGCAACATCAACTCCCTATACCGGGAGAGAAGAATCCCCTCCTATCGCTCATTGCCTCCATGTGATTCGGGATTGTACCCAAAACCCACCGTTTTGCACGCCCTCTTGGACGTGGTAAGGTGGAAATCAATGCACAGTGGGAATCACACAAGACTCTATGACGATCTCGGGTCTACAGACTAACCTGTACCAGTGTCACCAGAGAACTGCCATCTGACGGAAGGTATAATACTATCTGGGAGTTCTCGGCGAGTCCGTCCAGTGTACCCAGTCTCTACTGAGCACCCGTATATCATCTCTGATGTCAAACACCAATGGATATGGGATCATCCATCGCCCATCTGTATGGGTCGAGAAGGTATATGCTAGTCTACTCTGGTATATCGATGCCCCGTCTCGATACACCCACGACTAGGGACATTGAAGGATGTACTTATGGACTACCATGTCCCCACTAGTATGATCTGTATCATAGTCCAGGTAGTCATGTACACATCCTAAGGGCTTTACCAGCATGTAACAGAGAGACAATCAGTGTACACGTTAAACTAAAGAGTAACCAGATAGCATACTATCATGTCGAGCAAGAAAGTCCTCCCTATATATGTCCAAGCATCCACTACAATATACATCCTATGTACAGTAATGGCCTCTAGGGCATACATATAACTAACAAATCCACATCGGGAGTTTCAAAAGAAACTGAAACTTGCCAGATATGCGCATACCTTCTGGAGTGTGATAACGTGAGCGGATTTCGTCACGTTATCATGCGATTATAGTTGGATCCCGATTCCCACTGATGAGTTGGTTTACTCCTCGGGTGATCCCGACTAATTCTTCTTTCAGGTTTGGAGGAGAATTTGACGGTACAGTGGGAGGTTTTCTGATTAGATAAATTGGTAACCATTCTGATCTAGGTTGGAGTGCACGCTGAGTGTTTCTTTTCTCTCTCTCTTTGGCAGCGACCATTGACCCGACCCTAGACTATGACTCAGTGACCAAAATTGACCGAACCTTTTTAAACACTGGCTTTTGGATTGTCAGAGTTGCAAACCTCATTGCCACTCCAACTTTTTACCCTTTTCTCCTGGACACCCCGTATTACTATGAACGTCCACTTCCATTGGACAAAACCATCGTATGGTTATATACGAACTCGAAGGAATCTATTCGAGGATGGTTTCCGGTTCTGGAGAAAACGAATAGGACTATTCAGTTGTCTTTTCCTTTTACCTTCTCTCAGGTTGCGAGTACTCCTTGGTTTAGGAGATAGTACACCTATTACGCAAATTGGATAGTCTTCTTCCAAACCATAGGCAGGTGCCGACCGGTAGGGAATGAAGAAAACCAATTAGCCTAACGATGGTGTACAGAAGGTATTAAGTAAAGACATATCAAGAGAAGTAAGAGGGCAAAGTAAATTGTGACTGCTATTCACGACCAAATCAAGTATTTCTTCGCCAATCCTAAATCACCTTTGTATTTCTCCAGGACACTCCGTATCACTACGAAGATCCACAGTTTATTGGATACTCCATCGTATGGTTATATACGAACTCGAAAGGAACTTGTTCCAGTTCGGGGATGGATTCTGGTTCAAAAGAAATAGGAATAAGTTTTATTCGGTTGTCTTTTATCTTCACCTTCTCTCGCATTACGAGTGCTCCTAGGATTAGGACAGTACACCCATTATGCTTATTGGATGGTCTTCTTCCAAACCATAGGCTGGTGCCGAATGGTAGGGAAGGAAAAAAACCATTTAGCCTAAGAGGGTGTGCAGAAGGTAATGACTAAAGACATATAAAGGGATTTGGAAAGATGGCAAAGAATTACACGGTTACAGTTGTGAATCTGGATAATAGAAGAGGCATTACTAGGAATACCGGGATACCCCATCGAAACATTTCAATGTTTCAGTTTCGCTGTGTACTGTTAAAAGAAAACTGATTTCCCAATCAGATCTTGCTCCAGGGTATGTATTTACCAGGTATGATTCTCGCATCTGTATGGTTTTACAGATGATGGGTGGGAGTAAGTTATTGGGAATTAGGTGATTGTCCTCATTATATCGGAATTCGTTGTAATTGGTGATATTTTAGGAAACCACCTGGGTAGTTTGCCGGACGGCAAATATTTGGTTTTGAATATCCGCTGTTATGCACCAATTTCAAATTGATATATCTGTACGTCTATTTTTATAGAGTGAGATATACCTTTTTGAAATTATGTCTATGACATTTACCTATATCAGTGGATGGTTAGGTAAGGAGCATTAAATAACGGTGTAATTCTTCTTAACCATAGGTACAGTTTTCAACCTACGACACACATGGATTGAGTTATCAGACTCAAAGGACTTATACAGAGTATTGTATGTTGTCCAGCGTCCATTAGTACAGAGGGGTTGGTACTCGTACTAGATTCTATTTACTTGTGACTTCTCTGGGTCTTAGATATGTGTTTCGTAGAAATACAAGGTCCAAGTTTTGAGAAGTTATAGGTATAAGAATAGAGTAGAGAACCAGGTATTGCAAGTATCGGGATTCTTCAAGGTGATTGAAGATGTAGATACTTGTGTTTGTTATTCAGTTGACAATAATTGTTAAGAGAACTTGCTTCTCTTTCACGTTACTCATAATTTGAAGCATTCTTAAGTTGAGTAATACTGATCGGCCTTTTTCCATTTAGTTGACATGCACTGGAGACAGCTGCATGATTTGAATCTGGTTCAATTATATCAGTGCCTCTGGTTCTATATTGGATATAGAACAGTTCATATCTTAACGATGTTAAGGTACGGGGATGTTCCCCTCCGAAAGACGGCGCACAAGACTACGATGTCCTGACGCTGAGATTCGGGGCAGATGCTATTTGGTTTTATCCGTCCACCTCTCCGAAGATGCCAAGTTGATTTATGGCACCGTGTATTGGAGGTTTAGACGGATGCGGCCGATGTAGCAGACTTCGTCAGATTCCCCCTCGCTTGAGGGGTTTTTGATTGTGGGGACGCTCTTCCCTGCAGGCGCAAGCCCCTGCAGTTAATTACGCTACCGTTTCGCGGTAACAACTTTCTCCTTCTCCAGAATTTCACTTCGTGTCGTGGGTGTTTGTTTTGTTTGTGATTGCCCGTGGATTGTCTACGGAGACCAATTTATGTCGTCGCCCGTAGGACTTGGATTAGTCCAAATCCGTGTTTTCTTAGATTTGGGTTTGGGGTTTTGGTTTGAGGATGCGTTAGCCATGTTTGAGGCTAAGATCAACTCAAACGTTTGTTAAGGATACGTTAGTCTAATTTCAGATTAAGATCAACTTAACAGGATCGTTTAGATCCGACAAAAGAGCAATCGGCTCTATTATTCCAATTTAGGGACATAGTGGTCCATTTCATGTATGGTCGTCGGGACCCGTCACCTCTCTGACGACGTTGAAGGATTACAACGACAAATGTCAGAGGAGTTCAGAGATGTACCCTTGAGCCAAAGTTGATTGGGGGAATTTATAGTCCAATTTGGGACTAAAGTCTGTTTGAAGGTTTAAGGATGCGTTAGCCAAATTTGAGGCTAAGATCAACTTAAACGGTTGTTAAAGATACGTTAGTCCAGTTTGGGACTAAGATCGACTTAACGGGATCGTTTAGATCCGACAAAAGAGTATTCGGGCTCTATTGTTCCAGTTTTGGGACGTAGTGGTCCATAGGTAGTTTAAGGACGTTGCGGTCCATATTCCAGTTTAGGGACGTGGCGGTCCAATATTAGTTTAGGGACGTCTCGGTCCAATATTTGTTTAGGGACGTCTCGGTCCAATATTAGTTTAATGACGTCTCGGTCCATGAGTTTAAGGACCCCGCAGTCCATAGACGTGTGGTCGTTGGGACCCGTCACCTCTCTGACGTCGTTGAAGGATTACAACGACGGGTGTCAGAGGAGTTCGGAGATGTACCCTCGAACCGGTAGTAAATTGATTTAAGAGAGCAATTTTGCTCAGTCAATTTAATTTAAGGACTTACGGCCAAAATTGGGCTAAGTACAGTTGAAAATGTTCAACATTTTATTTGCTTTTGCATTGCATTTCTTTTTTATTTTTATTTAGGCTTTGCCCAGAAAGGATGCAGAGCATCAATTTGTTTTGGGCTCTGTTCTTTTTGGAATGATGCAAGGAATCAATTTTATTTGGGCTCTGCCCTTGTATAAAGGATGCAAAGCATCAATTTATTTGGGCTCTGCCCATTTATTGCCTTGCAATTTATTTTGGCCTGCTAGGTCATTTTGATTTGGGCCTGGCCCTTTTAACAGAGAAAATGCATTGCATTTTCAGGCGCTTTGCGCCAATCAAAGAGCGCAACAGTGCAGATTTATAAGTGCAAAGCACTATTAATGTGAGAATCTTTTAGATTCAAGAACCAATGGTTCATAAAAGATGTGCAAAGCACTATTTGATTTAGATCTAAGAAAAAACAAGTTTTTTCTTGTTTTTCTTATCTCAGAGAACCAAAGGTTCATAAAAGTGCAAAGCACTATTAATTTAAGAACCTTTTAGATTCAAGAACCGATGGTTCATAAAAGAAGTGCAAAGCACTATTTGATTTAGATCTAAGAAAAAACAAGTTTTTTCTTATCTCAGAGAACCAAAGGTTCATAAAAGTGCAAAGCACTATTTTTTAGTTATTTTTATTTTTTTCTGTTTTAAAGAACCAGTGGTTCATAAGAAGTGCAAAGCACTATTTATTATGTGAAGATCATTGATCTTGTTTTTAGATCAATGATCTATTAAGAAGAAATTTCTTCTCTCTTATAAAGGTTTTTACCTTTTTCTTGAAATTTTTCTCAGAGTTCTCTCTGTTTGAAGCTCTTGATTTTTTTCTCAAGAAAATGTTGATCCCTTTGAATTGAGGTCTAGGGTCCTTTTTATAGTGCCCATAAATTAGTTAAAGTTTGTTAAAGAGATCATTCTCTGGGTGATTTGGGGAATTTTCCCCACCGTTGGATCTTTGATCCGAAGGCCTCTGTTTTACAGAAGAAAAAAATCTTCTTGTTTTAACAAGAACAGAAAAGATTTCTCAGAATTTTAATTCTGCTTAGCGCAAATGCTCCAGAGCGGGACACGTGTCGCGCTGCGCTGACACGTGTCGCGCAGCTTTTTTTTTTTTTTGGCGCTGCGCACAGTTGTGCTGCGCTGACACGTGTCGCGCAGCGCAGCGCTGACACATGTCGCGCAGCGCAACAGAGCTTGCGTTTTTTTTTGGGCGCTTCGCACAGTTGCGCTGCGCGGACACGTGTCGCGCCGCGCACAATTATGCTGCGCTGACACCGTGTCGCGCAGCGCAGCAGCCTTTTTTTTTGGCGCTGCGCACAGTTGCGCTGCGCGGACACGTGTCGCGCAGCGCAGCAGCGCCTTTTTTTTATAGAGCTTTGCTCTTATGGAGTACGCTACTTCATTTATTTTAACTTTAATTTTCAAGACAGTGCTTTGCTCTGATTGGAGAAAAACAGAAGCATTGCTTCTTTTCCCACCTTAGAATTTAAACAGAGCTTTGCTCCGATTGAGGTAAACAGGGGAGTTGTCCGGCTTATGCTTAAAACCAGACTCTAGATAACTCAAGGCGCGTTTCTGTAATGGCTGTTTGTGGGTTGAGCCAGGCTATGACGAGGGTTGACTTTCTACCATCTGGAAGATCAATAGTGATATTGTTCGAGACTCGCCACAGCTTTATTAAAAAATGGATTTTTCAGAAAACAGTAGTAGGAGTATGGTAGAACTGGAAGTGATTCCAGAACCGCAAACGATTACTGAAAATTTGATAAGAACCTAAAGATTCAATCTGATTTGACATTCCATTGGCCACTCCGCAGATACGGTGGGTAACATCAGGCACCCAAGAGGTACTCCGGTAGCCTCAAGGACGGTGATAGGGAGGTTCTTATTTACCCAGACATGCTATTGCTGTTGTTCCAGGCTGGGAGACCCGGCAGGAGGATGAGTATAGCGTCGCTCTAAACTAGCTTTAGAAGTGTACGTGTATATGACTCTACCAGAGGGTTGTCGTAGTCAGTGGGAGCAGCGAAAGCATTGGTGGACAAGTGGCTTATGTCTATTTATAGACTAAAGCAGATATAGCAGAGATAGATAATCTATTTCTGATGTGACAGTCATAGGTTTGACTTCATCAGAATAGGGGATGGATCTGTTAAGAAGGTAGTAGGGTGTGATGTCCTGGTATTTGGATGACATACACAGAGTAGGAAGTGATATTTCTATACTACGATCGGTTATACTTTGGTTGTCACACAGTGGTTTCTCCACATAGGAATTGGGTATAATATCAAGAATTCTGGTTACTAGATCTATAGATCTAGATTTGGATGGTTTCCCAATCAGGGTACTTAGACAGCATTCTAAGAGTTTTTAGAATGGACGACTCCTGGCAAGGTAGTATACCTGCAGGTGATGGAGCCGCCCTCTCTAAAGGTGTCTTACAGGCTAAAAGGAAGAGGAATGTGCATGATTGGCAGATCACTTGCTTAGGCAATTGACTCAATAATGAGATGTCAAGTACTATACCAGATGTTGTTTTTGCAGTGGATGCAATAAATTGATATTGATCCAATCCTGGAGAAACGAACGGAAGTAGTTTTAGAACATAAGTGAATGTTCTAGGGATATGATAACAACAGTCTCTTTCGGGAGACAGTTATCATTCCAGGCTTCCAAGGTGGCCTGGATGACAGATTGGTTGTCAGAGTTATAGTTTTTCTTCTGACGAGGGGCAGTATTTTGGACAGGTGGCCCAAAGGGATACTAAGGGAAGCATAACGCAGGATACTGATTAAGTTCAGTTGACGATACAGTCTAAGAAGTTTAGATTTGGAGTTCATTTTTGAGCTATCTCCCATCAGACATCCAGACACATTCTAAGACAGGTATTGCTCATTTCGGGAGATGGCATTCTCTGCGAACTTGAGATATAGAGAGACATAGAAAGAAACATCAAGGTGGATCTACTCACCAAGGCTATTCCTCGAACGCAATAGTTTCGCAAACGGGTTTTGTGAGACTGATTAGTAGAGGAGTTGGGTGTTCGGTATCAAACGGGCTGTGAGTATGCGACATCACAATAATTAGCCTTGAGTGCAAAAGGGAGATTGTTGGAGATAGTGCCCTCAGAGTCAATTATTGGATCACAGGCACGTGATTGCAATGATTGATGGAGGACCTATCCCGATAGGACAGTCTCACTCGAGATGATAATATGCTATCTGGTTTGTCTTTATCATCGTGTATTGCTTTAGGTGACCTTACAGGTCACTATTGCGCGTTGATAGAGCCCCTAGGATTCTTGCTTGACTCCCAGCAGTATGAGGGCGATCATTTACGTGGGAGCTGGTAGTCTATAAGCACATCCTTAAAAGTCCCTAGTCGTGGGAGTTTCGAGACATGGCATCGATACTCCAGAGTAGACTAGTGTATATAGTCGAGACCCCGACGAGGGGTGGTGGCCGGTCTCACAAGCCATTGGTGTCAGTTGGTTCACCTAAGATGTATACAGGTGCTCATTGGGTTATGAGTACACCGGACATGACTCGCCGGGAACATGCTAGTTGGTCTTATACCTGACATCAGATAGCGGTTCCCTGGTGACATGTGTACAGGTTAGTTCATCGACCTGAGATCGTCATTTGTCTCGTGTGAGTTCCCACTGTACTTTGATTACTACCCTACCACGCTCAAAGGAGACGTGCAAACAGGTTTTAGTTGGGTACAGTCCCGAGCCACATGGAGGTAGTGAGTGGATCTACAGGGGTTCGTCTCTCCCGGTATTGGGAGTGAGGTCGCTCTGTGTCTAG
Organism: Agapanthus africanus; assembly: GCA_030015575.1. Lineage (NCBI taxonomy): Eukaryota > Viridiplantae > Streptophyta > Magnoliopsida > Asparagales > Amaryllidaceae > Agapanthus > Agapanthus africanus. The sequence goes on from JASDDO010000031.1 coordinate 150,380,106, forward strand.
GAGAGCCATTACATGAAGTCCTTAGACAAGGCAGGAGATTTACTAGTAGGTATTCCAGTAGTATCTCAGGATGTCCTGGGCTACATCCGACACGACTTGTACCGCTTTTGGGGGTCTGACTTTTACCCACCCCCTAGGCCCGCCATGCGATGCTCATGGACGAACGGACCGGACTGTACGGATATTGTCACTGACAGGATCTGTAGGGTGTCAGGATGAGTTCGCTCATCGACGTACCTTTTGGTCAATACCTGGTAGCCCGTTACGTATGGCTAATACCTCTGACGTGCTAGTGGTTAAATCCACAGTCAAAGTATTGACGAGTCTTTAGAGTCCCCCACGGACCGTTTTCTCAAGTTTCGGGCGAAACGCTGTAGAGGCCGTATGGAGATATGGCAGGGTTCGATCAGGTACGCGTGGTATTACACGGATCATGATCGGACGGATGATACTAGCGGGCTTTGGTTTAAGCTGGATCCTAGTATTGTACAGTGTAGATTTGTCTCTTTGCATTTGTATTCGGTCGGAATACAAATGCGGGTATGTATATACAGTTGCGGGGTTTCCTGTAATTTATTACGGGATCTGTTTTATGAAGTTGCCAGTTTGCTTTCCCTTTCGGCCAATATCCTTTGTTTCTTTACTTGGCTGAAAATTGGTGGAGGAGGGCTTATTTGCAATTGTGCAAATTAGCATTGTGGAGGGTGGTCTTTGCATATTGTTGCTTCATGATGGTTGCACCATCATTTGACTTGTTGACTTCATCATGTCTTGACTTTTGCGGGGACATGGTTTTCATGATGGTTGATGGAGTGTTGGATTAAGTTAGTGATCATTTCTTCTCATGATAACCTTTTCTCTCTCTTGCATTATTGGTCTCGCTCTCTTTTTGATACACACACACACTCTCCTCTCTTTTTCCCTCCTTGATGCATGGCCGGCCAAGAGAAGAAGGGGGCTGTCCAAAATTCTTGTGGTGAAATTTTGATCTCTTTGGCTTGGTAAAAATCCCCAAGTTCATCCACATAAGGTTCACTTCATTACCTCCACCAATACATGACAACTTCAACCCCTAGAGACGCATAGAGTTCTACACTTCATCTACAACACTTCTTGGGCACGTCGGCTCGCCAATTTTGTGCCTGAGTTGCCTCGGTCCAGAGGTGGGAGCCCGTAAAAGAACCCGGCGATGTGGTGCCCTTCCGACGAGGAGATGAAGACCGGAGATTGCGCGGGGAGATCGGGACGACGACGAGAAGACCGAAGGACACGGATCTCTCGGTATATATCTCTACCCCTTCTCTAGTTTGCTAGGAGTTGGTTATTGGCCCGATCCGGGTTTTTAGTGCGCGGTGGTGCCGGTTTACAAGTTTCGTAAAATTATCGTTTCCGTATTTTGGCCTCGGATTGACGGCCGGGGCGCCGCCGTGCACTTACTTGCACGACAAAATTATCAAGTGCATCTAATAAGCATGAAGAATCTCGATTAAGTGCATTTTGTGTCCATAAAATCACATGAAGAGCGCCAAGTGTGCGCAAGAAACTAAATCAAGTGTGTCAGGTCCGCACGAAAACATCTAGTGCAATAGGGTGCACGAAAAAGAATATCGAGTAACAAAAATCAAAATCAACGGTATACAACATGCAACAAATTAAAATCAAGTATACCGAGGTATATGAAATCGTAAACGTGTGCAACTGCACGCACAAAACCCATATCAATGCACTGAAGCGCACGTAAACTGCACCGAATGCATAAATCAAAATCAGGTGCATACTATATGAACGAAATCAAAATCAAGTATCTCGGAGTGCATAAAATCGAAATCGAGTGCAATGGGTATGCGCGAAAATGAAAATCAATGCAACTGATATATAAAAATTCGAATCAAGTGCAACTATGGTGCACATAGGAAATATCTGTCAAGTACAGCTGTAGTTCACGAAAATATCAATCATGACATGAAATCATCCAAAACTCAAAAGCCTAAAAGGATAATAGCGTGATACCCGGATCACTAAACACAAATCAAAACAAATGACATTGAGGTACACCTCCTTCAATGTGAAAAGGTACCGGTGCACCAAAGGCTGGCAGGGCAAGAATATCTACTTGCCTCCTGTCCACAACCTGGAATTCTCTATCCCTGGGTCCTCATTTTCTCTGTGGATCACCACTTGCATAACTCCTCGGCTCGACATCCCGATTAGGAGTAATGAAGGAAACGGTCCAGCTCTGGCACATTTTTAAATATCCCATGGCCAATTAACATGGCCACCCGTAATGTAGCACGTCAATGATGGCGGCCTCTGGCCCTCGAAGCATGTATGATATAACCGATCCTGGGTCCATATCTTTATCGCATAGTATTCCAGAAAGAACCTGCCAAGGTCTCTCCCAATCTCATCTCTTCCGGACTACCAGGAAGTTGGCACTGTTTATTTATTCCGTTTCACGTTCCGGAACATCTGCATCCTTATCATGACCTTCCTCTGGAATTATGGCTGTATCCAACTCCTCTGCGTGCATGTCAAGCCTCTGACATAAACGGAGAGGAACGACAACTTGTTAAGACCTCGCACGAACCTCTGGTTCCTTCTTTCTTCATTATCGTCTGCTTCGAAATCATACCTTGCTGGCTGCGTACTGCAATTCATTCTCGGCTACAGTGAAACCGGAGTCTCTCGCAAGGACTCGAAGATACGAATTTGTTATCTTCACCACTCTGTGGAAGACATCTGGCCAATTACATCCCCGAGAACTCGTCCAAGTCATCGGAGGAATACACTTTTGCTCGTCTTTTCTCGATCGACTCACAACACGTCTAAGTGAGGTCCCCTTCTAACTGAAGCTAGTCAATTTGATGACCACGCATCGGAGCATCCAAACGAACAAAATTTCCTAAACACTTATCCAAGGGTGACTAGCGATCTTCCATCACATCCATGCCTATAAACTCATGCGGCATTAGCTTCAAAAGTCTGGGGGCGATATCTTATCAAACTCAACAACAGCTGGCACATCTGTCCGCACAGTAGACAATGCATCAATCTACTAGAGTTCACGGTACATCAACAGTATACACAATCTGGCCGGCCTCTAGCAATGGCCTGATCATCTGGTGCAGATCCCGAACGTTCGTGTCAACGAGAAATCATAGTAGAACAATAAACCAATGCGTTCATGCGTCACCGGAATACATCCTGGTCAGTCCTCATGTCTGACGAGTTCGCTCTGACTGAATCTTCAGCCACAGCTCTCTCTCTCTCTCTCTCTCTGCTTGTATAGCCAAGGTAACAGAAACCAAAATTCGATATTGATGAGGATAGATCACAGGAACGAATAGAAATACGGTGCGTAAGAAATGTACATCCTGAGGCTACTTAAGCGGAGCAGCGTATCATAAGTATGCCGCGGAACATACACATGGTACGTCACTCTACTTAAGTTACCTACTCCATCAACCAAGGTCAACCTACACGATGAAAGTTCGGATCCAATACCCCCTCAGCCCAGTCTAAGTTCCGTAAGGTTAAGCTTATATTCCGAAATATACATACACGCTAGACTCTGCATAGTCAACATAGACTCGAACCAAAGTTAAACCTAACGCTCTGATACCATATTTGTTATGACCCGGAAATGGTACGTGACTAGCACTTGAATCACGTGAAGTCTATAAGACCTCGCCATAATCCAAGTAAGCCAAAAAGCCCAAAAATCTAAACCTTTTTGGAAAATAGTGGAGGTGATATTTTGAACTAAATGTATAATGAAATCAAGTTCTTTCTTTATATGCACAAGTAATGATATATGAAAATACTAGTGGATTATATATTATAGTTGAAAACATTTTCGTCATTTGAAATTTGGGCAGCACCTCCTTCGTAAATTTTGAACCAAAACCAGTACATAGCAATAATAATAATAGGCATCCCCAAGCGAGAGCTAGCTCTTCACCAATTGGCCGAATCACAACCACACAAATGATATATATACGACGCCCTAAAGCGAAGATCAAACACAAAAAATAAAGAAAACCAAAACATAATCAAAGAAAACAGAAATAAGGAATAAATACATATCCGTAACTCTAGGTCCAAAAAAATATACAATCTCTGGTTTTCTATGTCTACTAAATACACATAGACTGGTTGATGGAACTTTTAACTAGATACAACTAAATAAATATACAAGTACAAATGGTGGTCTTGATACAAGTTTACCCCACCTACTAAAGCAAATCTCCCAAAAGGAAACCGTGTGCCAGCAAACCGCTACTGAATCCGTTCGGTCAAACCTGCAAGAAAACTGTGGCACAATGGGGGTGAGTTACCAACTCATGAGTAAAAGACATCACTGGGAAGAAATCGAATGTATGACAATCTCCTAGGTCATACAGTAGTATAATACTAATATAATAACATCGAGTGGTAACAAGGGTGATAGTGTTAACATAATTGTAATACTAATATAATCGTGTCCGTGTTATAATGTGGTACCATGTCATCTGTATCATATATATGTGTATAGGTGTATCATCCAACATGTGTCCATTGTTCATATCGGATTTTTGCATTTTTATTCCGCCCAATTTTTATCACATTGCATATCGGTAGGTACTCTTGAGCCGTGTTTGCTAGTCAATTGCAGGATACAGGTTCTCGGCTCTGAACGGTGAAATTCATGAAAAAACACGACAAAACCCGGGTTCCTGCCACCACAGATAAAACATGGATCTCCGCTCTTTATCCGTCTGTTGCCACACACCAGTTTAAGAGACAAAATGGCAAATCAATGTCGTTTTCATGCACAAGGCTCAATGGCAGCACACGATCCAAGAAATCTACACGGAGCTCGAGGAAATCATGACAAAAAGATCCACATCAAATCACCTTTTGCTAAACAGAAATTCTGGAAAAATCGTGAAGAACTTATGAGAAAACACATATACCAGATTGAAGGATACTTCAAACCAGGGGACCACAAAAAACCCGAGGAGCCAAGTCCTCTAAAGGGCCGTGGAACCGCGTCCAATGGGGGGGTCTAGGCCGCGGTTCCGCGGCCGTACTGGCGCCGCAGATGAAGATTTTCCAGGGGCTTTTTGGTCTTTCTATGTACAGCCAGAATGTTGCCCTAGAATTTATGTTGCCTGCCTATAAATAGCCCAGATCCTTGTGATGCCAAGGGTGCATAATCTTGTATTTTTTAGGGTTTAAAATACTTGTTTCTTCTTCCTCTTCTCATCTCTTCTCCATTGAAAAACTTGTAGTGAGCTTTTGTGAGTGAAGAATGATGAATAAAGAAGTTCCTTTTGTTATTATATCTTGTCTTGTTCTTTAGTAAAATTATTATTGCTTGTAATTTTCATTTGTTAACTTAGTTGTTGTTATTTCTTGTTGTTTCTTTCTTTTCTCTTTTCCTTTATCCTTAAACAACCATGACGCTTACGCTTGATCCTTGCCAAGGTGAGGTCGCAAATAGCTAGTTGTTATCTTCTAATCTCCTTCTTTCTATCTTCCTTTTTTGTTTTGTTTTCTTTTCATTATGATGTGTGAGTAGTTTCATACTTGTTAGGGTAGGATAAGGGAAGTTTGAGAGAAGGAAATCTCTCTCACTCTTTCCTTGCCCAACATCTTAAATCGACTCCCGTTAATTGAACCACAATCCGCTCCTTACGGCACCCTATCCTACATGATAGCGGTGATTCCGTAGTGAGACCGGTTGTGGTTGAATTAACCCGAGGTTATGGCTAAGAGCCAAGAACGGACGGACAAGCACCAAAAGGAAGAACTTATGCGTTGGAAAGCCTAGCTTATACTCGCAAGTTCCTTCTTAGTCGTGCTAATCCCCGTTGTTGCCGATTACCGTAACACCGATATTAAGAGGCAACGAAAGAGGTGAGCGACTCCTAACTCAAACTAACCTAATCCTAACCCTAACAAGCTCTCTTTACATATCATTTTAACACTTACTTAATCACAAAAAAATCTGGAAAACTGGACTTAACTCGTTAAAACACTTAGAAAAAGATTCCCATCTCCCTGCGGACGACCCGTACTCAACCGGCTAGCTACAAGCGAAACCGTTTTGATTGCGGTAATTAACTAAACTTGAACACGCAGAATTCTTACCAATCAAATGGCGCCGATGCCGGGGAGTCGGTGGTTTATTTCTTTGTGTAATTTCGGGTTAACTTGTGAATATAAAAAAAACAGAAAAACAAAACAAAAAAATGTACTTTGTAAAAAAATCATCTTGTTATTTTTGATTAGTTTTTGTGCAAGTGTGCAGGATAATACGAAGTTCGAGTTCAGTGCCAAAGACGTGGGAAGATAGACCCATATTTCGCGGCTACACCGCGACGGATCAAAACGAAGCAAACGGTCTACTGTAAAAATTTGGAGCAGATACAGTAAGCAAGTCAAAATTTAGTAAATCCAGACAAGCGGAAGACTCTCAGACCAGCACACACAAAAAATTTGAAGTCCCAATCTCTCCAAATAGCCGCGGAACCCCGGCCTGAGCACGTGTTTGGCCGCGGAACAGCGGCTAGTTAGTGCCTTCAGTGTGCCATTTTTATCTGTGAGTATCTCTGATCTCTCCCCCACTCCTCTGGACTCCAATAAACTGTGTTTTCTGCAGCATTCTTTGCGCAAACTCTCTTCCCCCTTCCAATAAACTGTTCTTGTGCAGGATTCTTTGCGCCGCGCTAAAAATAAAAATTGTTTGCAGTTGATTTGTTACCGCTTTGCATTCATTAATACGGACTTAAGGGGCTTGAAACCAATTCAGATTGGGTGGGGATTTCATCACCCTTCCCAGGACCCCAAAAATCACAAAAAGCATATGCATTGACCATTGTTAAAATTAAAAAATACTAGACTCAGCCCTATGGACTTCGCGCTCAATAGGACAGAGGACTAGTTACAGGCATCGGCCGTTTATCCTATCTGACTTTTGCGGTGTCTAGGCAAGTGTGACGAAGGTAAGTGGTTATTTAATTAAGGAACTTCGCGAAAGCGTTGGATAACCTCCCACTTACCTGGCACTTATCTGGCCGCATTTGACGGAGAAGAGGCGGTTTGAGGTCCTATTTCTAGCCCTCTGGAACAGTTAGGAGCTGTCTAGCAGACCTAGGTGACCCTAGATCTAGGTGAGATTGTGCATATCTTGTTTGTGATTGCTTAAAGCCGTAAGTCCGTACATATTTCTGTAAAGCTCTTTCTAAAAAAAAAAAGGAAAAAAATCAAAAACTTTTATAAAAACTTGCCCTTTGTCGCCAAATCCATTTTTCACCAACCACCCATCGTTTTCTCCATTGACGTTTTCTTACCCTCACCTTCTCCGCTTTGACTATACTAAACTCGTTTAGTGTATGTCCGCTTGGACTCGGGACACTAGCGCCCGCCTAGTCCGCGTTACGTTAGTCGCTACCGACTACGCGATCGACTCAGACGTCGAAACTCCGTCCACTCCTCTTTCACCCCTTCCTTTGCCGGCCAACTCCGACGTTGACCGGAATTCTGTTCATACATCTTCACCTTCACCATCACCAACCTCTTCTTCCGCGATGTCAGGATTTAATTCGAACATCTCTTTGACTACCCCTGGATTGGCTCCACCTCCTACGGAGACCAATAACCCACCACCACAGCCTGTTGTAGCGCCGCAGCGAATCGCGCTCCAGGATCGTTTCTATCCCACCCGTTCTGCACTTCCCACCATCCTTTCTCTTCCACCGGCCAATGGGGACAACATTGAAATTAAGCCCCACTTCATCAACATGCTTCCACGATTTCATGTGCTTGAATTTGAAGATGCCTATATCTTCATCAATAAATTTCAAAACGTTTGTGCCATGATGAAGACCACCCAACTGTCGGACGATGCTATACGTCTACGGGTCATTCCGTTCACTTTATGCGATCTTGCTGAAAAATGGTTGTATAACACCGCTTCCCACTCCATAACCAGTTGGGACGAGTTTGTAAAAGCGTTTCTAAAGAAATTTTATCCGAATCATAAAACCGCAAGGATCCGCAATGAAATCAACCAATTCTCTCAGTTTCCTTCTGAACCCTTCTGGAAGTGCTTTGACCGATACAAAGACCTTCTTGTTCAGTGTCCTCACCACGGTATAGAGAAATGGCAACTTTGCCAAACCTTATACGAGGGCCTGAACCCAGCAACGAAGCAGTTGTTGGAAACCATCTGTCAGGGTCACTTCTTATCGAAATCTGACGAGGAAGCGTGGCAATTCTTTGACGACCTTGCGGAGCAAACGCTACAATGGGGGAGCACCAGACCGACTTCTTCTTCTTCTTCTACCTCCACTTCTACCAGTCAGTCTAGGATAGGAATTCACCAACTTGATGTCTCTATTGCGATGAAAGCTGAAATGGCTGCAATAACAAGAAAGCTTGAAGCGATAGAGAGCAAATTTTCTTCTCCTACTCCTGCCCCTGTTCTCACCCTTCGTACCATCTGCGCTTGTTGTTCCGATCCTTCTCACTTAACCCAAGAGTGTCTTTACAATCCACCATCGCAACGACAGGATCATGTTAACGCTGCATTTCAGCAAAGACCGAGGAATGATCCATACTCTTCCACCTACAATCCCGGTTGGAGGAACCACCCCAATTTCGCCTGGAATCAGAATCAGAATCAATTCCAAGGCAACAATTTCCAGAGGCCCCTTCCGCCGCTACAACAAGCGCAACAAAAAACTCAACATCAATTTCAGCAGCCCTTCCAACCCCAACCCTTCCAAAATCAGACGAACAACTTTGCACCCAACAATTCTTTTCCACCAAACAACTTTGTTCCGTCAAACAACGATTAGGTTTCCTCGCTCGAACGAAGTCTGGAGGCGTTCGTTAAAGAATCGACACAATCCACCGCCAACATCCAGTCTTCCATTCAGTCCTTAGTGCAACACACTGCCGCTCACGGGCAAAGCATCAAGACCATCGAGGCCCAGATTGCACAACTGAATGCGGCCTTAAGCGAGCGAGAGAAGGGGAAGCTCCCGTCCCAGCCACTCCCAAATCCCGGTCACCCACATAATGTACATGTTGCTCTTGAACAATAGAACCATAATATGAGTGCCGTGACCACATTAAGATCGGGAAGGATGCTGCATAACAACATTGGCACACGGATCAACGATGACACCCCGGCCGCCTCTACTTCTTCTTCTTCTTCTCCTGCTTCTTCGTCTTCTAAGCCTATTCTCCATTCTTCAAAAGGCTCTTCTTCATATTCTTCTCCTTCTGCTCTGAACGGACCCACTTCTCACTCCATGAAAACACCTGTTCTGGGATCCGTTTCAACTCCACAATCTCCTCCACAAGCATTAGACTCAACCAATTTTAAAAACGTCCCATTTCCAAGCCGGTTGAGGTCTAATAAACAAAATCCTCAAATGGAGAAGATTCTGGAGTTATTTAAGCAGGTTAACATTAACATTCCTCTTTTAGATGCTGTCCAACAAGTCCCGTCCTACGCGAAAATCTTAAAGGACTTGTGCAAGAAAAAGAGGAAGTCTCAGGTACCAAAGAAAGTTTTCTCGGCTAGTGCTGTGAGTGATGCTCTTACCCAATCTTTACCACAAAAACGGAAGGACCCTGGCTGTCCTACGATTTCAATTACCATTAGGGATAAGAACATCAACCACGCACTATTAGATCTTGGTGCCAGTGTTAACCTGCTTCCGTACTCAGTATACGAGCAATTAGGCGTAGGAGAGCTGAAACCCACACACTGCACTCTCCAAATGGCCGACCGATCGATCACCCATCCTAGGGGTGAGCTAGAGGATGTGTTAATAAAAGTCGGGGACTTCATATTCCCCGTTGACTTCATTGTATTAGACACACAGCCTGTAGCTAACCCCCGAAATCAAATTCCGTTGATACTCGGTCGCCCATTCCTTGCAACCTCAAATGCTGTGATCAATTGTCGCAATGGTTCGATGAACCTCTCTTTTGGAAACATGACGATTGAACTCAACATTTTTAGGTTGGGGAATCAGCCCGCCGAACCTAATGCTCATATACTGGACGTCTGCTCGATCCAGGAGATCACCCCAGAAGAATGTGAATTCGAGGAGTTTCTGTTTGATCACGATAATCTTAACGCCACTAGTGCGTTCCTCCTCAAACCTGCTGCTGTTTCTGCGCCCGACAACGACTACGAGTGTTTCACGTTCTCGAACGATCTTAGCCGCGCACAACCCGAGTTTGAATGTTTCGAATTTCCGGATGAGTTACCTGAACCATCCAACTCGGTCGCGTACATTCCTTTTGAACCTTTGCTGGAGTCCTTTGAGTTCGAGACCTCTGCACCAATCTTGCCTTCAATCATTTCACCTCCATCGCTCGAACTCAAGCCTTTGCCGTCTCGCCTTAAGTACGCTTACTTAGGTGAGAACGAGACCCTCCCTGTCATCATTTCGGCTTCTCTAGCTCCAGAGCAAGAGAAAGCCCTTCTTGCGGTCTTGCACAGCAACATGCAAGCTTTTGGCTGGTCCATGGCGGACATCAAGGGGATTAGTCCCCTGATCGTTGAGCATCACATTCATCTGATGGATGATTCCAAACCAGCCCGGGATCCACAAAGACGTCTCAATCCAGTCATGAAAGAGGCTGTGAAGAAGGAGATCGTAAAATGTCTAGATAGTGGTATCATTTACCCTATCTCTGATAGCCAGTGGGTTAGCCCATCCACGTTGTCCCCAAGAAATCAAGTATAACGGTCATCACTAACGAGGCGAACGAGTTAATCCCTACTCGCACCCAAACTGGGTGGCGAGTGTGCATTGATTACAGAAAACTCAACGCCGCAACGCGGAAAGACCACTTTCCGCTGCCTTTCATTGACCAAATGCTTGAACGATTGGCCGGACACGAGTACTACTGCTTTCTTGATGGCTACTCCGGCTATAATCAGATTCCCATCGCCGAAAAAGACCAGGACAAGACCACTTTCACTTGTCCTTTCGGCACATTCGCATATCGTCGCATGCTCTTTGGGTTATGCAATGCGCCCGCTACCTTCCAGCGGTGTATGATGGGAATCTTTTCAGACATGGTGGAAAAATTTCTGGAGATTTTCATAGATGATTTCTCCATCTTCGGCGATTCCTTCAACGAGTGTTTGCTGCATCTTGACGCTGTCCTTACCCGATGGAAGGACAAGAATCTCACTTTGAATTGGGAGAAGTGCCACTTCATGGTGCGCGAAGGTATTGTCTTAGGACATATCATCTCGCAAAATGGCATAGAGGTTGAAAAAGCGAAGATTGAGGTCATTTCCAATCTGCCTCCTCCCCGATGCGTCAGAGATATCCGAGCCTTCCTTGGCCATGCCGGTTTCTATAGACGGTTTATCAAGGACTTTAGCAAGATTGCTAGGCCCTTGACTCTTTTGCTGTCCAAGGATACGCCATTCGACTTCAACTCGAGCTGTGTGACTGCATTCGAGTCATTGAAAACCTCACTCACTTCTGCTCCCGTTCTTTCTTCACCTGACTGGACGCACCCATTTAAGATTATGTGCGATGCATCCGACTTTGCCATTGGTGCTGTCCTTGGACAGCATATTAACAAGATGTCGCACGTAATCTATTATGCGAGCCGAACCCTGAACGATGCCCAACTCAATTATACAACAACTAAGAAGGAATTATTAGCTGTTGTATTTGCTTTAGAAATGTTCAGGCCCTACCTCATCGGCTCTCCAGCCATTGTCTACACTGACCATTCTGCTCTGCGCCATCTTTTTGCGAAGAAAGATGCAAAATCTCGGTTAATACGTTGGATCCTCTTGCTTCAAGAGTTTGACCTTGTCATTAAGGACAGACGAGGATGTGAAAACGTAGTTGCTGACCATCTCTCACGATTTCCTTCTTCTCCTTCGCTTCCAATTCGGATCAACGACGTTTTCCCGGATGAACAGCTCTTGACAGTACTTTGCGAACCCTGGTTCGCAGATATTGTGAACTATTTGGCCACGGGATTACTACCGACTGAATCGTCATGTCAGGACAGACTTCGCTTATTATCCCAAGTAAAACACTTTTACTGGGACGAACCCTATCTGTTCAAGTACTGTCCCGACCAGATTATTCGTCGGTGTGTCCCTGATGAGGAATTCAAGAGTGTGCTGTCGTTTTGCCACGATCAAGCGTGTGGCGGGCATTTTGGTCCCAGAAAGACAGCTGAGAAGATCTTGCAATGTGGTTTCTACTGGCCACAACTCTTTAAAGACGCTCATAACTATTGCAAGACTTGCTCCCGGTGCCAACACATGAGCCAGATATCCCGGAGGAACGAGATGCCGCTCCAACCGATCTTGGTTGTGGAGATTTTCGATGTTTGGGGGATAGATTTCATGGGGCCGTTTCCCAACTCTTTCGGGAACTTGTACATCCTTCTCGCTGTTGATTACGTCTCTAAATGGGTCGAGGCTGTGCCCAGCCGGAATAACGACAACAAGATTGTCGTTAGGTTTCTTAAAGAAAACATTTTCTCCCGGTTTGGGCACCCCCGAGCGATCATTAGCGACAATGGAAGTCATTTCTATAACAAGACTTTCGAGGCCTTGATGCGGAAATATTCCATTAATCATAAGCTCTCTACGCCCTACCACCCCCAAACCTGTGGGCAGGCCGTAGTTTCAAATCGGCAAATCAAGCAGATACTGGAGAAGACGGTTTTCAAGAACCGTAAGGATTGGTCGCTGAAACTCACTGATGCCCTTTGGGCATTTCGAACCGCTTATAAGACCGACCTTGGCATGCCTCCCTATCGTCTTGTGTACGGAAAAGCCTGCCACCTACCTGTCGAAATAGAGAATCGCGCATTTTGGGCGATAAAGGAGCTGAATCTGTCTCTCGAAGATGCAGGCAGCCATCGGAAGCTGCAGTTGAACGAACTGAGCGAGCTTAGGGATGAGGCTTACGATAACGCGGTTGTCGTTAAGAATCGAACGAAGGTGTTTCACGATAAACACCTTTTGCGCAAAACCTTCATACCTGGTCAACATGTACTGCTTTACGACACCCGACTTCACTTCCATCCAGGAAAGCTCAGATCTCGCTGGAAAGGGCCGTATTTTGTGCGGAATGTATATCCGCAAGGCTCTGTGGATTTGGAAAATCCGAAGGACGGTTCATTTTTCAAAGTGAATGGACACCGACTCAAACCGTACCTTAGCGCCGAACCAACAGAGGACCTCCTGGTCTTACTGGAGCCGGTTTACCCTGCCTAATCTTCATCTGCCTACCTCCAAACTTCGGTTATCCAGCCAAGAACAGTGGACACTGTTCCAAATAAGTTTGGGGGTATGTATAAACCATTTTGTATATATTTGTGGATATTCTTTTCCATTCTTTTTCTTTTTCTTTTCTTTAGAAACAAAAACAAAAAAAAATTGTGTATCGCTAACCGACAATTTTGACCCTTCAAATGATCTCTTCATGCAATGACAGTGAGGACACTGTCCAGTTTAAGTTTGTGGGTACGCTCGGTACGCATTTCTTACCTTCGCATTCAGATGTATATTTTACATCTGCATATTAAAATCCATAAAAATCTGAAAATTTTCTAAAAACATAAAAACTGTTCTGTCAAGTTAGCTAGTGGGAGGACTCTGATTCAACATTTCGACGGTTTTGTTTGATAAAATAAGAATAACTAAATCTTATGTTTAGATTTTGAAAACCTGAAAGATAACTCTCCTTTGAAGTTAACTATAGCTGATATACGTCTTTACATCACACTCCACGTATCATGAGTTTTTGGAAATTAGATGACAAGTCTTTTATGTCGAAAAACTTTTAAATGGATCAATGATTTTCTGAGGATCAAATAGTTTTGTTCTGAAATAAGTAATATCAAGGATAGTTTATGAAGTGAGTGAATATGAAGGAATGTTATTGATGCCTTAATTGGAACTAAGTCTGAAAAATAACCCATCTGAAACTTGATTGGAATGATTACACACCAAAACCCACTAAACACGTCTTTTATCCAAAAAAAAAAATAACTGAACTGCCGGTTATATCTCCGTTCATATTAAATCATCTGATTTTCACGCCAATCTGTCTTTTGTTTTTGGACCTAGGTAACTTGAGTAATTAAATCCGCTGGGGTGTTTCTACACCTAATGCCCTAAAACCAACTGGTTTGGGTGCATTGGACCAAAGCTCGCTAAGAAGCCTAGAAAGTCCAGATTAAAACAAAGTCAAGCAAGTGTTCTCTCCGAGTTAAAATTCCTAACGGTTCTTTGTGTGAGAATAATCTTGATAAAAGACAGGCTTTTATAAAAAAATTTAGCGGAGATATGAAGGTTTTATTCTATGATAAAGACTATTGCACGTTCACAGAGGTGTGTATGAAATGAAAACAAGAAAAAGGTGGAGTGAAAAATAAGGCCTAGTTTCCTGTTAAGGAAGATAGAAATTCTGAAGTTGAAACCTTACTGGAAAACGAAACTTGAAAAATGCTTAACTCTTTATAAAACTTATGTGATCCTTTCAAAATTCTTATATGGGCTTTATTGTGTGATGATCGCACGCTTTTAGCGTGTCGGATGTTCAAAGATTTAAAGTGTAACCGCGATCAGGACGGTGTCGCTATGCAGCTAGCCGGTTGAGCACGGGTCGGTCCACAGGGAGATGATGTTATCTTACCTTCTTGTCTTAGACGAGTCAATAAAGAATCTGTATGAGTTTGTTTGATCTAACCTATTTGTTTATTTGAAAGTATAAAGTTGTTAAGAAAAATACGAGATCGTAAGCTAAGAAATCCGTACTCAAAACCTTTGAGCCGAGTCTTGACCAATTGAAGCTAGACAATTGGCAACAACGTGGATTAGGGGATTTAAGCGCGGTATTCGTGGAATCCGGCTTATTTACCTTTGTCCTTCCGTTCTTGTCTCTTGCTTTCGCCTCCGGCCAAACCGAACGCAACCGGTCGTGGTTAGGAATCACCGTTACCTTGTCAGGGTACGGTGCCTAACGGAGCGCTTGCGTATGGTTCGGGCGGAGTTCAAATGGAAAATAACGGGAAAAGGAATTGGCAAAGAAATGTTAACTTATAAAACCGTATTAATTCTTAACAACAACAATAATTACAACATTCACAAAAATGAACAAAAGAGAACAAAAGGAAAAGAACAAAGAAAAGAAAAGATACAAGTATTAAAGTACATGGAATAAAATTGCAAGTAATAAAAGCAAGAATGAAAAATGCAAGTAATAAATAAGCAAATAAAAAGAACACGGAAGTAGAACCCAAGCCAAGCATGTGCTCAATAGCCAACCCTTAAACTTGCAAGCTCAATGAAGAACTTGCAAGATCAAGGGAAGGGTAGAGAATGCATGTGAAGTGAAGAACTAGTCCCGTGAGAAAATACGACCCTTGAGATCAATAACTAACTCTTACCCATTCAAGCTCAATGAAGAGGTTGAATGAGCAAGAGAAAGCAAGAATCTCAAGGGGGAGCAAACTAACAAGAAAGATAACAAGCCCTCATCTTCATTAATCTTCCACTTAAAAGCTCTCACTACAATGTCATGGAGAAAGAATGAAGAAGAGGAAGAAGAAGAACAAAACAACAAAAATGAAGAACAAAAAAAAGCTCCCTTGGTTAAGCTCAGGTCTGCTGTATTTATAGGCTGGAGAATGGAATTCTAGGGCATCCACCAGACCAGAAATGAAGTCCCAAAAATACCCCCAAAAAACGTCAGTGAGTGGGCCCCACATTGCCGCGCATGCGCGGCCAATACCCCCTTTTGGCCGCGCATGCGCGGCCGTACAGTGGACTTGGGCAGTGTGCTTTTTTGTGGGTTCCTGGTTGGATGTTTCCTCGTGTTTGCCAACTTCAAAATGCGCAAAAGTCTTCAGACTAATTCCAGATTTCTAAGTCCAAGTTTGCTTTATTTCCTTCACTTTTGACTTTATCTCCCCCTCGAGCTCCGCGCACCCATTGATTCTTGTGCAGCCCATCTCGTGCTCTGTGCTTGTCTCAGACATGAATGACCACTGTCACATGTCTTGTATCGGGAACCGGTACTCGGCACTGGACGGATATGGATGACAGGAACCCGGCTTTTATCTGCTGTCGACAGATGTTCTGCATTTGGCGTAACTGTGGAGATTTTATCTTGATTTACAACATTTGGACTAAAAACCTGAAATCTGTAAACATGTAACAAACACGGATTAAAAGTACCTACCTATAAACAACGAGCGTAAGAATGGGCGGTATAAAATGCAATATTCTGCTATGAACAAATACCCCCAAACTTAACTTTTGCTCGTCCCGAGCAAAACCAATTATTCACAAAAAATAAAATCCTAACCGCACTTTCGCAGGGAACGCGATTGCACTGAGCGCGTGCAACAAGCCGTTAAACCTCTAGGTGTCCCTAGTAGGAGGAGTGTTGTCTCCTGAGGGTTTTCAGCGGATTACACCCACAAAATCCGGTCAAGCTAGTTTTGCAAAATAACTATGATTCAAACCCTAAAGTTTTGTTTCAGAAAATAACAAATCTATTATCCTAAGTCTAGACTATCGAACCTTTAGTTTTCACACTTCGCTTCTTATTTAACTACAGGTTTTATATGTCTTTACGTGTAGTGCAAATAGTGCCGTTAAGTTCCAGAAAGGTCGATTAAAGTCATCATGTCGCACAATAAAACCCAGATAACAATTTTAAAAGGATCATATAAGTTTTATAAAGAGTTAAGCATTTTTCAAGTTTCGCTTTCCAGTAAGGTTTCAACTTCAGAATTTCTATCTTCCCTAACAGGAAACTAGGTCTTATTCTTCACTCCACCTTTTTCTTGTTTTCATTTCATACACACCTCTGTGAACGTGCAATAGTCTTTATCATACAATAAAACCTTCATATCTCCGCTAAATTTTTTTTATAAAAGCCTGTCTTTTATCAAGATTATTCTCACTCAAAGAACAGTTAGGAATTTTAACTCGGAGAGAACACTTGATTGACTTTGTTTTAAACTGGACTTTCTAGGCTTCTTAGCGAGCTTTGGGCCAATGCACCCAAACCAGTTGGTTTTAGGGCATTAGGTGTAGAAACACCCCAGCGGACTTAATTACTCAAGTTACCTAGGTCCAAAAACAAAAGACAGTTTTGTCGTGAAAATCAGATGATTTAATACGAACGGAGGTATAACCGGCAGTTCAAATATTTTTTTCGATAAAAGACGTGTTTAGTGGGTTTGGTGTGTAATCATTCCAATCAAGTTTCAGATGGGTTATTTTTCAGACTTAGTTCCAATTAGGGCATCAATAACATTCCAACATATTCACTTCACTTCATAAACTATTCTTGATATTACTTATTTCAGAACAAACCTATTTGATCCTCAGAAAATCATTTATCTTATTTAAAAGTTTTTTAAACATAAAAGACTTGTCATCTAATTTCCAAGACTCACAACACGTGTAGTGTGATACAAAGACGTATATTAGCTATAGTTAACTTCAAAGGAGAGTTATCTTTCAGGTTTTCAAAATCTAAACATAAGATTTAGTTATTCCTATTTTATTAAACAAAACCGTCAAAATGTTGAATCAGAGTCCTCCCACTAGCTAGCTTGACAGAAAAGTTTTTATGTTTTTAGAAAATTTTCAGATTTTTATGGGTTTTTAAATAATGTATGCAAATGCAAAATATACAAATGAATGCGAAGGAAGAAAGCTTACCGAGCACACCCCCAAACTTAAACTTGACAGTGCCCTCACTGTCAGGCTATACCAAGAGGGTCAAAATTGCCGGCGCTCCTTAAAAAACAAATTATATACAAAAGGAGAAAGAACAAAACAAAAAATAAAATATATATATATACACCAAAGAGTGTCCCCCCCAAACTTAAGTGAAACAGTGCTTCCACTGTTTAAGCGATGATGTTCAGGATTAGGGGGGAAAGAACAGTGTCAAGCTATACAAGGCCTTACACAGGCCAAAAGTGAGCACCAACCATTCAAAAATCTTATCTCTGTAAAGCAGTGGCTGGTGAAAGAAGGTGTAGGGAAAAGAGAGAGAGAATACGCGAGACCGTATTGGGAGAGAAGCAGGATACGGTCTCGGTATATCAGAAGAAGAAGAATGGCGGAAGGGAGTAAGAGGTGGAATACGAACTTGAGGGTGCAAATGGAGTAAATAGATTAGCACAATTTGTGATGACCGACGTGTGAAAAGTGATTGTGCTAATATATTTACTCGCCGAGAAATTGGGTCGAATCCCTCAAGATTCGTAAGAAACCATGGGTACGCCGAACTTGGTAAACCAGACATATGAAATGTAAGTGATACGGGTTCTTGCAAGGTCGGAACGATGGAAAGGATAGAGGGAAGTGGTTGAGGAAGGTTATCGGTTAAAGGTGCAGGAGAGTGTACACAGTCGGTGGAAGGAATAGGATGAATTGGAAAATCCGACTCATCAATTAAAACTGGTTCATCCTCAAAACTATCCTCAATGTTCTCCTCAAAATTAAGCTCATCCATGCATTTTTCTTCAAAATCCAGACGCATATGAAGTTCGGGAAAAACAGTTAAAGACTCGGGATGATGATTTGAAGAGACTAATTCAGCCAAATCTACGGGTTCATCATCCAAAATGTTCCCAGCGTCAATATCCTCAATCAAGTGAAAATCAAAATTCTCCGACACCTCAACAAAAGCATGGATATCAATCGATTCAGGTTCTAAAGTGGAGGTGTAAAGGTCAAAAGGTTTAGGATCGGTTTCACTTGGAAGAGACCCTTCACAATTGGGCAAATCAAACACTACGAAGTCGCACAACTCATTCATCATTCTATCTTCAATTGATAAATCATGTGGGATACTCGATAGACTTTCAAAACAGGAGTTGTGGAATTCAATTTGAGACGGGTAGGTTTGATTTGGAAGGGGGTATATCTCACTCTCTCCACTCAAATTCACAGCCTGTCCTGCCGCCTCATCATACATTGAAAAATTTGGAGCTAGTTGAAAACTAGCTACCGGATCACTAGGTTGTATGAGGGCGGCCATGGACGCATTCAAATCCATCGTCTGTTGTGAAGCTACCCGAAATTCTTCCAAGGACTGTTCTAGGCTAGACATAGGTTGTGATGGGGTTTCAGTAAAAAATTCGAAGTTGGTTGGATACTGGAAACCCCCAAATGGCTGTGTAGAAGCAATGTCTAGGGAAGGCGCAAAAGTCGGGTAGGACTGGTAGGAATTGAATGGCTGGACAGGAGTGGGATCAACATTGGGATAAGAAGGTGAATGGATTTGTTGGTCCCAAGAATTTGTAGTGGCGAAAGGAGTGAAAGATCGGATACGGGATTGTTCAATACGTTCAGCGATGGACAAAGGACGACTTGCAGAAGGGGTATCAACATTAGCGGGTGCGGGAGGTTGAAAAGGTTGATACAAAGTGGAATGAGGAGTGCAAGTGTTTGTCCTAGACGCTGCTATCCGATCTCTCAATGAAATTTTTGGCATGGAGGGGTCGTTCGATGTTCGGCCAAAACAAGAACCGTATAAAGTAATGTCTGGTTGTGGGTACCAAAGTTCGGCAAGAGTTTTGCGAGGTGGAGTACCCATGATATGAAGAGTGAAAGAAAGAAAGGTAGAGAAAAGGAGGGGAAAGAGAATGTGATTTTTTTTTATTTTTATTTTTTTTAGTTAGTTGTTAGCAAAAGAATGAAATATACACAAAAAAAATATGGACAAAAATAATCACGACACAAAAATACCACACACCTAATCGTTCTAGGGTTCACCTAGGTCAACTAGACCTGCTCCAGAACTTGATTGTCGAAGTAAAACTGTGTCGAGAAACAGGCTCAAGATACACTGATCACGAGGCCAGGTAAGTGCAGAGATAAGGGGAGGTTTTCCAACGCTTTCGCGAAGTTCCTTAATTAAATAACCCTTTCTCTTTTGGCGGTTTCGCCGTTAACACTTTCCTAGACACCCCGTAAACAATATACCGTTAAGCAAGCTTCTAAACACAGTCAACTTCTCCTAGTGAGCGCGAAGTCCTTAAGGCTTAAAGTCTAGTTTCTTTTAAATTTTGTGTGGGTAAACGTTATGCGCAAGTTCGTGATTTGTGGGACACGGAAAAGGTGATGAAATCCTTTACCGTATGTTGTGGGGTTCGCTTGCCCTTAAGTCCGTATTAATGTATGCAATGCGCAAAAAAAATTCTATAAAGAATAAAACAATCGTTTTTTAGTTTAAGCGCGGCGCTGCAACAAATACGGGTTAGTCAATTTTGGCGTTTGCTAGCGAACTTGCAAAGAATCCTGCAAAGAATAGTATATTGGAAGCGTCGGATTTGAGAAGAAGGTGTTAGTAAAGTACGTACCGTTTAAGTTTTGGGTTAAGAAACCCCGTTGAATCGAATCCGGTAAGCTTGAAAGGTTCGCTTGCGCGGGTCAAACTACCCGGATCTTTGGCACTGTACTCCGTAATCACCTTAACTTTGAATGTACACTTTGCTCCCACAATCGCAGTTTGCAAATCTGCAAAAATCTGCACACTTGCCCACAAAAATATTGTCCAAAAAAAACAAAAAGAATATTTTTTTTATATATATATACAAAAAGAATATTAACCCGAATAACAAGAAAGAAAATACGCTACCCGCCTCCCCGGCAACGGCGCCATTTGATCGCACGCTTTTAGCGTGTCGGATGTTCAAAGATTTAAAGTGTAACCGCGATCAGGACGGTGTCGCTATGCAGCTAGCCGGTTGAGCACGGGTCGGTCCACAGGGAGATGGTGTTATCTTACCTTCTTGTCTTAGACGAGTCAATAAAGAATCTGTATGAGTTTGTTTGATCTAACCTATGTGTTTATTTGCAAGTATAAAGTTGTTAAGAAAAATACGAGATCGTAAGCTAAGAAATCCGTACTCAAAACCTTTGAGCCGAGTCTTGACCAATTGAAGCTAGACAATCGGCAACAACGTGGATTAGGGGATTTAAGCGCGGTATTCGTGGAATCCGGCTTATTTACCCTTGTCCTTCCGTTCTTGTCTCTTGCTTTCGCCTCCGGCCAAACCGAACGCAACCGGTCGTGGTTAGGAATCACCGTTACCTTGTCAGGGTACGGTACCTAACGGAGCGCTTGCGTATGGTTCGGGCGGAGTTCAAATGGAAAATAACGGGAAAAGGAATTGGCAAAGAAATGTTAACTTATAAAACCGTATTAATTCTTAACAACAACAATAATTACAACATTCACAAAAGAGAACAAAAGGAAAAGAACAAAGAAAAGAAAAGATACAAGTATTAAAGTACATGGAATAAAATTGCAAGTAATAAAAGCAAGAATGAAAAATGCAAGTAATAAATAAGCAAATAAAAAGAATACGGAAGTAGAACCCAAGCCAAGCATGTGCTCAATAGCCAACCCTTAAACTTGCAAGCTCAATGAAGAACTTGCAAGATCAAGGGAAGGGTAGAGAACGCATGTGAAGTGAAGAACTAGTCCCGTGAGAAAATACGACCCTTGAGATCAATAACTAACTCTTACCCATTCAAGCTCAATGAAGAGGTTGAATGAGCAAGATAAAGCAAGAATCTCAAGGGGGAGCAAACTAACAAGAAAGATAACAAGCCCTCATCTTCATTAATCTTCCACTCAAAAGCTCTCACTATAATGTCATGGAGAAAGAATGAAGAAGAGGAAGAAGAAGAACAAAACAACAAAAATGAAGAACAAAAAAAAGCTCCCTTGGTTAAGCTCAGGTCTGCTGTATTTATAGGCTGGAGAATGGAATTCTAGGGCATCCACCAGACCAGAAATGAAGTCCCAAAAATACCCCCAAAAAACGTCAGTGAGTGGGCCCCACATTGCCGCGCATGCGCGGCCAATACCCCCTTTTGGCCGCGCATGCGCGGCCGTACAGTGGACTTGGGCAGTGTGCTTTTTTGTGGGTTCTTGGTTGGATGTTTCCTCGTGTTTGCCAACTTCAAAATGCGCAAAAGTCTTCAGACTAATTCCAGATTTCCAAGTCCAAGTTTGCTTTATTTCCTTCACTTTTGACTTTATCTCCCCCTCGAGCTCCGCGCACCCATTGATTCTTGTGCAGCCCACCTCGTGCTCTGTGCTTGTCCCAGACATGAATGACCACTGTCACATGTCTTGTATCGGGAACCGGTACTCGGCACTGGACGGATATGGATGACCGGAACCCGGCTTTTATCTGCTGTCGACAGATGTTCTGCATTTGGCGTAACTGTGGAGATTTTATCTTGATTTACAACATTTGGACTGAAAACCTGAAATCTGTAAACATGTAACAAACACGGATTAAAAGTACCTACCTATAAACAACGAGCGTAAGAATGGGCGGTATAAAATGCAATATTCTGCTATGAACATGTGACATGAGGACTTTATTCGACCTTTCTGGAACTTAACGACACTATTTGCACAGCACGTAAAGACATATAAAGTCTGTAGTTATATAAGAAGCGAGGTGTGAAAAATAAAGGTTCGATAGTCTAGACTTAAGATAATAGATTTGTTATTTTCTGAAACAAAACTTTAGTGTTTGAATTTTAGTTATTTTACAAAACCAACTTGACCGGATTTTGTGGGTAGTATCCACTGAAAACCCTCAGGAGACAACACTCCACCTACTAGGGACACCTAGAGGTTTAACGGCTTGTTGCACATGCTCAGTGCAATCGCATTCCCTGCGAAAGCGAGGTTAGGAAATTTTTTGTGAATAAATTTGCTTTGCTCGGGACGAGCAAATGATAAGTTTGGGGGTATTTGTTCATATCAGATTTTTGCATTTTTATACCGCCCAATTTTTATCACATTGCATATCAGTAGGTACTCTTGAGCCGTGTTTGCTAGTCAATTGCAGGATACAGGTTCTCGGCTCTGAACGGTGAAATTCATGAAAAAACACGACAAAACCCGGGTTCCTGCCACCACAGATAAAACATGGATCTCCGCTCTTTATCCGTCTGTTGCCACACACCAGTTTAAGAGACAAAATGGCAAATCAATGTCGTTTTCATGCACAAGGCTCAATGGCAGCACAAGATCCAAGAAATCTACACGGAGCTCGAGGAAATCATGACAAAAAGAACCACATCGAATCACCATTTGCTCAACAGAAATTCTGGAAAAATCGTGAAGAACTTATGAGAAAACACATATACCAGATTGAAGGATACATCAAACCAGGTGACCACAAAAAACCAGAGGAGCCAAGTCCTCTAAAGGGCCGCGGAACCGCGGCCAATGGGGGATCGAGGCCGCGGTTCCGCGGCCGTACTAGCGCCGCAAATGAAGATTTTCCAGGGGCTTTTTGGTCTTTCTATGTACAGCCAGAATGTTGCCCTAGAATTTCTGTTGCCTGCCTATAAATAGCCCAGATCCTTGTGAAGCCAAGGGTGCATAATCTTGTATTTTTTTAGGGTTTAGAATACTTGTTTCTTCTTCCTCTTCTCATCTCTTCTCCAATGAAAAACTTGTAGTAAGCTTTTGTGAGTGAAGAATGATGAATAAAGAATTTCCTTTTGTTATTATATCTTGTCTTGTTCTTTAGTAAAATTATTATTGCTTGTAATTTTCATTTGTTAACTTAGTCGTTGTTATTTCTTGTTGTTTCTTTCTTTTCTCTTTTCCTTTATCCTTAAACAGCCATGACGCTTACGCTTGATCCTTGCCAAGGTGAGGTCACAAATAGCTAGTTGTTATCTTCTAATCTCCTTCTTTCTATCTTCCTCTTTTATTTTGTTTTCTTTTCATTATGATGTGTGAGTAGTTTTATACTTGTTAGGGTAGGATAAGGGATGTTTGAGAGAAGGAAATCTCTCTCACTCTTTCCTTGTCCAACATCTTAAATCGACTCCCATTAATTAAACCACAATCCGCTCCTTACGGCACCCTATCCTACATGATAGTGTTGGAGATAGTGCTCTCAGAGTCAATTATTGGATCACAGGCACGTGATTGCAATGATTGAGAGAGGACCTATCCCGGTAGGACAGTATTACTCGAGATGATAGTATGCTATCTGGTTTATCTTTATCATCGTGTACTGCTTTAGGTGACCTGACATGTCTCTATTACACGTTGATAGAGCCCCTAGGATTCTTGCTTGACTACCAGCAGTATGATGGCGATCATATACGTGGGAGCTGGTAGTCTATAAGCACATCCTTAAAAGGTCCCTAGTCATAGGAGTTTCAAGACAGGGCATCGATACTCCATTAGTAGACTAGTGTATACAGTCGAGACCCCGACGAGGGGCGGTGGCCGGTCTCACAAGCCACTGGTGTCAGTTGGTTCACCTAAGATGTATACAGGTGCTCATTGAGTTATGAGTACACCGGACAGGACTCGCCGGGAACCTGCTAGTTGGTCTTATACCAGATGTCAGATAGCAGTTCCCTGGGGACATGTGTACAGGTTAGTTCATCGACCTGAGATCGTCATTTGTCTCGTGTGAGTTCCCACTGTGCTTTGATTACTACCCTACCACGTCTCAAACGAGTCGTGCAAACAGGTTTTAGTTGGGTACAGTCCCGAGCCACATGGAGGCAGTGAGCGGATCTGCAGGGGTTCGTCTCTCCCGGTATTGGGGGTGAGGTCGCGCTGTGTCTAGGAGAGCCATTACACAAAGCCCTCGGTCAAGGCAGGAGATTTACTGGTAGGTATTCCAGTAGTATCTCAGGGTGTTCTGGGCTACACTCCGACACGACTTGTTCCTCTTTTGGGGGTCTGACTTTTACCAACCCCATAGGCCCGCCATGCGATACTCATAGACGAACGGACCGGACTGTACGAATATTGTCACTGACAGGCTCAGTAGGGTGTCAGGATGAGTTCGCTCATCGACGTCCCTTTTGGTCAATAGCTTGTGGCCCGTCACGTATTGGTTTATACCTCTGACGTGCTAGTGGTTAAATCCACAGCCATAGTAATGACGAGTCTTTAGAGTCCACCACACATTCAGTTACACAAGTTTCGGGCGAAACGCTGTAGAGGCCGTATGGAGATATGGTAGGGTTCGATCAGATACGTGCGGTATTGCACGCATCGTGATCGGACGGATTTTACTAGCCGGCTTTGGTTTAAGCCGGATCCTAGTATAGTACAGTGTAGATTTTGTCTCTTTGAATTTGTATCCGGTCGGAATACAGATGCGGGTGTGTATGCACAGTATCGGGGTTTTCCTGTAATTTATTACAGGACCAGTTTTCTGGAGTTTCCAGTTTGCATTCCGTTCCGGCCGGTTTTCCTTTGTTCTTTCCCGGCCGGACTTTTCCGATGGAGGGTGTTATTTGCAAGTTTGCAAATAACATATTGTGGAGGGGTTTCTTGCATATGATGGGTTCATGATAGTTCCTTCAGGATTATATTCTTTTTCCATCACCTCATTTGCTTTAATGGAGATTGGAAATGAGATGAAAGTTGATTTGATATTGTTATCATGGTTTTGGGTGTGGTCACCATTATTCTTCTCCTACACTCACCTCCCTTGTGCTTTTTCTTTTCTCTCCTCCACCATTTTTGTTCAAGAGAGAATGAGAGGTTCATTTTGGAGAGCAATGGCATTTTTCCTTCATCTCATTCTTCTTGTTTTGGAAAAATGAAAGTACCATTTTTCTTAACCTCATTCCTCCATCTCCAATGGCAACTTCACTACCCCAAATGAGACAACCATTCTACACTAGCCTACAGCAAATCTTGGACGCGTCGGCTATCCAACTTCGCCCCCGAGTTGCCTCGGTCCAGAGGTGGGAGCCCGTAAAAGAATCCGTCTATGTGGTACCCTTTCCGACGAGAAGACGACGAATGGTGATTCCGCGGGAGATCGGGACGATGACGAGAAGACCGGAGGACTCGGATCACTCGGTATACTTCTCTACCCTTCTCTTGTTAGCTAGTATAGGTTAATGGTTAACGATCAGGGTTTTATTGTCCGCGGTAGCGCCAGTTTCCAAGTGAGGAAAATTTTTGATTCCGCATTTTGGCCTCGGTAAGACGGCCGGGGCGCTGCCGTGGCGCAACATGGTATCAGAGCCACGCTATTAACCTAGTCTAGCTTGCTCTAGTATGTTCAATGTCCCGATCGAACAAAAATCCCAAAAACCGTATTTTTCTTCACATCAGTTTCTGTCGAAATTTTTTGGAGTCTAAAAATTTTTCAGGTTGTCGCAGAATGATGTACAGAGAATTCTAAGAACACTGGAAAAATTTGGTAACCTAATCCTTCCGTACGACCGCGGAACCGCGGCCTTAACCCCTTTTTGGCCGCGGTTCCGCCGCAGGAAGTTGGAATCACTTCACCATATTTTTACAGTAGGCTTGTGGGCTGGAAATAAGGGATTTGGTATATTTTGTTTGGGGCCCGATTTTCTGCAAGTGCTACAGTAATGCTTTGGGGCCCACTTGGTATATTTTGATCGATCGGATATTTTAAACACATTATTTCACAGTATTTACATTATATCTGCGACCGTGAATATCACTTGATCGGTAAATCCTGTCTAACTGCTATAGCCCGGTTAGACGGATTTGCGAACCTGCTTTTCACGTTGATGTTCTGTGTTTATGCTGTGATGTTGCGGATCGGTCGTGGGGGATAGCGTGGATGCAATGCTAGTACATTTTTTGTTGTATTATGTACATTTGATATTGCGGGGCGAGCGTCCGACATGTGGACTGCCGTCACTGCCTGATTGTGTTATTCTTTTGGGGCATGACCTGGTTGCGGTCGATGTACCCGGTGTATGTATATTTTACTTTCTGTACTAGGATTACCCCAAGGTGGGGTGCACGGATAGCCGGGTTCTAGAGGGCAATGGGCCCGCATCTCATGGCATTGAGACGGAGGGGGCTTCACTCTAGGATTGGCGGGCTATTCGCCGCACTCGTAGGGGGTACAGGTTGGCCCAGGAGGGGTTCCTAAGTTACTGGATTCCGTGAAGTGCTGGGTGGTCCATTCACGGGGCTGAAGGGGGCTGCCTCGCTTCAGGTCTTGGCGGGTGAATTGCCGCGACCGTAGGGGTCTAGGTTTTCATTGCACAGGCTATCCACACGACTAGGGGAACGTCGGGTTTCAGCAGCGGCTCTGTGAAACCCGGGGCTTCCAGATATCTGTATTGTTCTGTGATGCTGTACATTTCTGTGTTGTTGCATTTTATCACGCCTTGAGCGAATATAATATATTGGTATATATATTAGTAGATGTTGTATATGTTTTGCATCCGCGCTAGTCCAGTCCCCGCTCTGTCGTTAGTTAAGTAACCTAACGGGTGATGACGGGACCCAGTGGCGAATGCGGATGGCATATACGTACATCATTATTTTCGTTCTTTATTGGTGTGATTAATTGATGGGACTGCGTTGATTCGGATCAACGCAAGTTATAAACAAACCTATTCTGATGTTGTTGGAACAATTTTTCAAAAAGATGTTATTGCAAGGACGTTCTCTTTTGTTTTGCACAGTGGTATTCAGTTGGAATATCCTGCTCCTCAGTCGACGAGGCAAGGGCCGAGATCCCTTCACCGGGAGTGACCCCATGGACAGAAGTTTGCGTCAGGGTAATAACTTCACTATAGCCGATTACTTTTGCTTTGCATCATGGTATTCAGTTGGAATATCCTGCACCTCATTCTACGGGGAAAGAGCCGAGATCCCTTCACCGGGAGTGACCTCTTTAGAAAAGGTTTTCGTCACTATATTTTTATAAAAAGTTATCCAGTTCCTTCAACGATATCAAGTTCATTACGGTAAAAGGTTTTTCGCCAAAAACCATTCGTAGCCCTTCGTCATTTCTGATTAGTATTACTTAGTATTCGTGCTGCGTATGTCGTGCTTAGCCGAGGCGTAGTGTTCGTTAGCTATGTAGTGCTTTTCTGTTGCATGTATATGAGATTGGTTAGGACAGTCGTGCGGTCATTTTGGCTCAGTCAAGGATTCGTGCGGGTGGGTCTAATGCAATCAAGATAATGACGGGTTGAACTTGACTAGGATCCTTTGATATGTTGGCTCAATCAAGGTCACTTGGGTCCTAGGGGTAAAAATCACATCGGGAGTTTCTAAAGAAACTGAAACATGCCAGGCATGCGCATACCTTCTGGAGTGTGGTGACGTGAGTGGATTCCGTCATGTTATCATGCGATGATAGTTGGATCCCGATTCCCACTGATGAGTTAGTTTACTCCTCGGGTGATCCCGACTAATTCTTCTTTCAGGTTTGGAGAAGAATTTGACGTTACAGTGGGAGGTTTACTGATGAGATAAATTGGTAACCATTCTGATCTAGCATAGAGTGCACTCTGAGTGTTTCTTTTCTCTCTCTCTTTGGCAGCGACCATTGACCCGACCCTAAGACTATGACTCAGTGACCAAGTTAACCGAACCTTCTTAACACTAACTTTTGGATTGTCAGAATTGCAAACCTCATTGTCACTCCTACTTTTACCCTTTTCTCCAGGAAACCCCGTATTACTACGAACGTCCACTTCTTTTGGACAAAACAATCGTATGGTTAGATACGAACTCGAAGGAATTCGACGATGGTTTCCGGTTCTGGAGAAAATGGATAGGACTATTCAGTTGTCTTTTCCTTTTACCTTCTCTCAGGTTGTGAGTACTCCTTGGTTTAGGAGATAGTACACCTATTACGCAAATTGGACAGTCTTCTTCCAAACCATAGGCTGGTGCCGAATGGTGGGGAATGAAGAAAACCAATTAGCATAACGATGGTGTGTAGAAGGTATTAAGTTAAGACAAAGCAAGGGATTAGTAGGAGGGCAAAGTAAATTGCGACTGATATTCACGACTAAACCAAGTATTTCTTCGCCAATCCTAAATCACCTTTATATTTCTCCAGGACACTCCGTATCACTACGAAGATCCACAGTTTATTGGATACTCCATCGTATGGTTATATACGAACACGAAAGGAACTTGTTCCAGTTCGGGGATGGATCCTGGTTCAGGAGAAATAGGAATAAGGTTCATTCGGTTGTCTTTTATCTTCACCTTCTCTCGCATTGTGAGTGCTCCTAGGATTAGGACAGTACACCCTTTATGCTTATTGGATAGTCTTCTTCCAAACCATAGGCTGGTGCCGAACGGTAGGGAAGGAAGAAAACCATTTGGCCTAAAGGGGTGTACAGAAGGTAATGACTAAAGACATAGAAAGGGATTTAGAAAGATGGTAAAGAATTACAAGGTTACAGTTATGAATCTGGATAATGGAAGAGGCATTACTAGGAATACCAGGATACCCCATCGAGACATTTCAATGTTTCAGTTTCACTGTGTAATGTTAAAAGAAAACTGATTTCCCGATTAGATACTTACTCCAGGGTATGTATTTACCAGGTATGATTCTCACATCTGTTGGTTTTACAGATGATGAGTGGGAGTAAGTTATTGGGAATTGGGTGATCATCCTCATTATATCGGGATTCATTGTAATCGATGATATTTGAGGAAATCACCTGGGCTGTTTGCCGGTCGGCAAATATTTGGTTTTGAATATCCGCTGTTATGCACCAATTTCAAATCGATATATCTGTACGTCTATTTTCATAGAGTGAGATATACTTTTTGAAATTATGTTAGTGACATTTACCTATATCAGTGGATGGTTAGGTAAGGAGCATTAAACAGCGGTGTAATTCTTCTTAACCATAAGTACAGTTTTCAACCTACCACACGCAGTGAATGAGTTATCTGACTCAAGGGACTTATACAGAGTATTGTATGTTGTCCAGGGTCCATCAGGACAGAGGGGTTGGTCCTCGTACTATATTCAGTTTACTTATGACTTCTCTAGTTTTTAGACAGGTGTTTCGTGGAAACACAAGGTCTGAATTTTGAGAAGTTATAGGTATTTGAATAAAGTAGAGAACCAGGTATTGCAAGTATCGGGATTCTTCAAGGTGATCGAAGATGTAGATACTTGTATATGGTATTCAGTTGATTAAGAGAACTTGCTTCTCTTTCAGGTTACTCATAATTGGAAGTATTCCTAAGTTGAGTAACGCTGATCGGCCTCATTCCATTTAGTTGACATGCACTGGAGACAGCTGCATGATTTGAATCTGGTTCCAATTAAATCAGTGCCTCTGTTTCTATATTGGATATAGAACAATTCATATCTTGACATTGTTAAGGTACGGGGAGTTGTCCGGCTTATACTTAAAACCAGACTCTGGATAACTCAAGGCACGTTTCTGTAATGGCTGTTTGTGGGTTGACCCAGGCTATGACGAGGGTTGACTTTCTACCATCTGGAAGATCAATAGTGATATTGTTCTAGACTCGCCACAGTTTTATTAAAAATGGATTTTTTTTCCAGAAAACAGTAGTGGGAGTATGGTAGAACTGGAAGTGATTCCAGAACCGCAAACGATTACTGAAGATTTGATAAGAACCTAAAGATTCAATCTGGTTTGACATTCCATTGGCCACTCCGCAGATATGGTAGGTAACCTCAGGCACTCGAGAGGTACTTCGGTATGCTCAAGAACGGTGGCAGGGAGGTTCTTGTTTACCCAGACTTACCATTGCTGTTGTTCCAGACTGTGAGACCCGGTAGGAGGATGAGTATAGCGTCGTTCTAAACTAGCTTTAGAAGTATACGTCTATATGACTCTGCCAGAGGGTTGTCGTAGTCAGTGGGAGCAGCGGAAGCATTGGTGGACAGGTGGCTTATGTCTATTTATAGACTAAAGCAGATACAGCGGAGATAGATCATCATTTTCTGATGTGACAGTCATAGGTTTGACTTCATCAGAATAGGGGATGGATCTGTTGAGAAGGTAGTAGGGTGTGATGTCATGGTATTTGGATGACATACACAGAGTAGGAAGTGATATTCCTATACTACGATCGGTTATACTTTGGTTGTCACACAGTAGTTTCTCCACACAGGACTTGGATATTATATCAGACATTCTGCTTACTAGATCTATGATTTTAGATCTAGATTTGGGTAGTTTCCCAATCTGGGTACCTTGACAGCATTCTATAAGTATTTAGAATGGACGACTCCTGGCACGGTAGTGTACCTACAGGTGATGGAGTCACCCTCTCTAAAGGTGTCTTACAGACTAAAGGGGAGAGGGATACGCATGATTGACAGATCACTTGCTTAGGCAATTGAGTCAATCATGAGATGTCAAGTACCACACCAGATGTTTTTCTTGCAGTAGATGCAATAAGTTGATATTGATCCAATCCTGGAGAAACAGTCGGAAGCAGTTTTAGAACATAAGTTGATGTTCTAGGGATATGATAACGGCGGCCTCCTTTAGGAGACGGCTATCATTCCAGGCTTCCAAGATGACCTGGATAGCAGAGTGGCTGTCAGAGTTATAGTTTTCCCTCTGATGAGGGGCAGTATATTGGACATGTGGTCTACGTGGATACTGAGGGAAGGCATGGCGCAGGATACTGATTAAGTTCAGTTGACGATACAGTCTAAGAAGTCTGGATTTGGAGTTCATTTATGAACTAGGTCCCATCAGACATCCAGACGTTCCAAGACAGGTATTGCTCATTTCGGGAGATGGCTTTCTCCGCGAACTTGAGATATAGAGAGACATAGAAATAAACTTCATTGCGGATCCACTCCCTGAGGCTATTCCTTGAACGCAATAGTTTCACAAACGGGTTTTGTGAGACTGACTAGTAGAGGAGTTGGGTGTTCGGTATCACACGGGCTGTGAGTATGCGACATCGCAATAATTAGTCTTGAGTGCAAGTGGGAGATTGTTGGAGATATTGCCCTCAGAGTCAATTATTGGATCACAGGCATATGATTGCAAGGATTGAGAGAGGACCTATCCCGGTAGGACAGTCTTACTCGAGATGATAGTATGCTATCTGGTTTATCTTTATCATCGTGTACTGCCTTAGGTGACCTGACATGTCGCTATTACACGTTGATAGAGCCCCTAGGATTCTTGCTTGACTACCAGCAGTATGATGGCGATCATATACGTGGGAGCTGGTAGTCTATAAGCACATCCTTAAAAGGTCCCTTGTCGTAGGAGTTTCGAGACAGGGCATCGATACTCCATTAGTAGACTAGTGTATACAGTCGAGACCCCGACGAGGGGCGGTGGCCCGTCTCACAAGCCACTGGTGTCAGTTGGTTCACCTAAGATGTATACAGGTGCTCATTGGGTTATGAGTACACCGGACAGGACTCGCCGGGAACCTGCTAGTTGGTCTTATACCAGATGTCAGATAGCAGTTCCCTGGCGACATGTGTACAGGTTAGTTCATCGACCTGAGATCGTCATTTGTCTCATGTGAGTTCCCACTGTGCTTTGATTACTACCCTACCACGGCTCAAAGGAGTCGTGCAAACAGGTTTTAGTTGGGTACAGTCCCGAGCCATATGGAGGCAGTGAGCGGATCTGCAGGGGTTCGTCTCTCCCGGTATTGGGGGTGAGGTCGCGCTGTGTCTAGGAGAGCCATTACACAAAGCCCTCGGCCGAGGCAGGAGATTTACTGGTAGGTATTCCAATAGTATCTCAGGGTGTTCTGGGCTACGCTCCGACACGACTTGTACCGCTTTTGGGGGTCTGACTTTTACCAACCCCCTAGGCCCGCCATGCGATACTCATAGACGAACGGACCGGACTGTACGGATATTGTCACTGACAGGCTCAGTAGGGTGTCAGGATGAGTTCGCTCATCGACGTCCCTTTTGGTCAATAGCTGGTGGCCCGTCACGTATTGGCTTATACCTCTGACGTGCTAGTGGTTAAATCCACAGCCATAGTATTGACGAGTCTTTAGAGTCCACCACACATTCAGTTACTCAAGTTTCGGGCGAAACGCTGTAGAGGCCGTATGGAGATAGGGCAGGGTTCGATCAGATACGTGCGGTATTGCACGCATCGTAATCGGACGGATTTTACTAGCCGGCTTTGGTTTAAGCCGGATCCTAGTTTAGTACAGTGTAGATTTTGTCTCTTTGCATTTGTATCCGGTCGGAATACAGATGCGGGTTTGTATGCACAGTATCGGGGTTTTCCTGTAATTTATTACGGGGCCAGTTTTCTGGAGTTGCCAGTTTGCATTCCGTTCCGGCCGGTTTTCCTTTGTTCTTTCCCGGCCGGACTTTTCCGATGGAGGGTGTTATTTGCAAGTTTGCAAATAATATATTATGGAGGGGTTTCTTGCATATGATGGCTTCATGATAGTTCCTTCATGATTATATTCTTTTTCCATCACCTCATTTGCTTTAATGGAGATTAGAAATGAGATGAAAGTTGATTTGATATTGTTATCATGGTTTTGGGTGTGGTCACCATTATTCTTCTCCTACACTCACCTCCCTTGTGCTTTTTCTTTTCTCTCCTCCACCATTTTTGTTCAAGAGAGAATGAGAGGTTCATTTTGGAGAGCAATGACATTTTTCCTTCATCTCATTCTTCTTGTTTTGGAAAAATGAAAGCACCATTTTTCTTAACCTCATTCCTCCATCACCAATGGCAACTTCACTACCCCAAATGAGACAACCATTCTACACTAGCCTACAGCAAATCTTGGACGCGTCGGCTAGCCTACTTCGCGCCCGAGTTGCCTCGGTCCAGAGGTGGGAGCCCGTAAAAGAATCCGGCTATGTGGTGCCCTTTCCGACGAGAAGACAACGAATGGTGATTCCGCGGGAGATCGGGACGATGACGAGGACTCGGATCACTCGGTATACTTCTCTACCCTTCTCTTGTTAGCTAGTATAGGTTAATGGTTAACGATCCGGGTTTTATTGTCCGCGGTAGCGCCAGTTTCCAAGTAAGGAAAATTTTTGATTCCGCATTTTGGCCTCGGTAAGACGGCCGGGGCGCTGCCGTGGCGAACAGATAGCGGTGATTCCGTAGTGAGACCGGTTGTGGTTGAATTAACCGTAGGTTATGGCTAAGAGCCAAGAACGGATGGACAAGCACCAAAAGGAAGAACTTATGCGTTGGAAAGCCTAGCTTATACTCGCAAGTTCCTTCCTAGTCGTGCCAATCCCCGTTGTTGCCAATTACCGTAACACCGATATTAAGAGTGGCAACGAAAGAGGTAAGCGACTCCAAACTCAAACTAACCTAATCCTAACCCTAACAAGCTCTCTTTACATATCATTTTAACACTTACTTAATCACAACAAAATCTGGAAAACTGGACTTAACTCGTTAAAACACTTTGAAAAATATTCCCATCTCCCTGCGGACGACCCGTACTCAACCGGCTAGCTACAAGCGAAACCGTTTTGATTGCGGTAATTAACTAAACTTGAACACGCAGAATTCTTACCAATCATCCATCAATGACACGCCAAATCAAAATAAAAACCTGAGTAACCAGCATCAACACTTGAAAACATCATAAAAACCGTGTCCAGAAGCGACACATAAATCCTCATATCTCGGGCGCCATCTCATCGGATCGGCCCTCAAAACCATGTGATCACACGACTATGGTCCGTATCCTCCGGATATCCGCCAAGCCAAACTATCACTAGTCGGTAATGCTCCTGTGCTGGGCTCAACATCTCTTTATACAGTCTTCTTGCCCCGGGGTACCGTACCGGGTCCACCATGTACCCGCAGACGGTGCCTCCTCTCTCTTCGAATCTCGTATACACATAACTCAGAACCGAGAAAACTCATGGTGGACGCCATACATCATATCAATGAAAACCGCATTTTTCTTTTATAATGATCATAAGTTTTCAAAATTCACATGCGTTTTCCCAAATCAAGAAATCTCATGAAAACCGAAATCTCATAAACCTGAGCCAATAATGAAACAATGAATACCGGCACAGAACCAATCTACGGTGCATAACCAGAATGTATATATAAATGTGGCATATAATTAAGTAAGAAATGCAATATCTAAACTAGCATGTGAGGTAATGAGTACGAAGCAATACTAATAAGCTACAGGTTATTATGTTATACTATGAAGTAACGATTTCTAAAGTGTACGTGGCATGGCAATTACCGATGATGAGTGTGTGAGCCAGCGAGTATGTGTACGTGCAACATGTGCGTTGTAACGTTTTGAAAATCGTTTAGGTGAAATTTCCGATTTTCGGTAAAATAACGGGTGTTCTCCGTATAAAAAAAACCAAGATATAAATATATTTTGATATAAAATTAAATATACATATTCTAGATATGTAATTTCTAGTATTTGGTGTTTATTGAGCCACTTGTAAAATTTCTAGTTTACTGAAATTTTTTCCGAAAATAATTATTTTAATATTATTTTAAGTCGTCACTAATACATTTAATTAGGGATAATTACAAATTGGAATGGGTTGATACAAATTTTGTGCAACATGACACATTAAACTAACATGTAAAATATTGTTTTTGAAATAAAATGAAATTGTCAAACGGTTTTAGAAAATATCAAAGAAAAAGGCTTAAATGGTGAAAATAAATTAATTGAAAATAGAGGTGTGGTGTTTATCATTTATGTGTTCACTCACTCACCCATACAAACCCACCACTCACCCATTCCTACATTATGGCCGAACTCTTTGAGCAGCCCAAATTTTCCCAATTCCTTACTTCAATTAGAGAGAAGGGAAAAAAAGAAATTTAAAAGAGAACAATTAAGAAATGAAGTGTGGTGATAGATATTTGAATAATGAGCTTTGGTTGACTTTCACACAGACCTACCTTTTCTCTTCCGCCCCACTTCCCCAATTTCTGCCGACCACTATGCAGCAGCCTCCCCCATCTTTCCCCGCCTCTTTCTCTTCATGAAAAGTTCTCCAATTTCATTAAAAATCAATGCTAAACCTCACAAATTCTTTACTTGATCTTCACCCCTTCTCCTTGGCCTACTCTAGCTTGAATCTTGGAGCAATGAAACCATCTTTGAAAGAAAATTTCTAAGCTAGATCTACAAATTTTGAGGTATAAATCCTAACCCTATTGTTAAATTCTTGGTTTAATTCCTTAATGTAGCTTATTAGGTGCTTAAATATGGTTTAATTGCAAGTTTGGAAATCTAAATAGAAGGAGTTTGAATTCAAAAGTTAGGGTTTTAAATTCAAATAGGGTTGTTTGTCACTTGTTTAAGGTTACAAGGTGTAGTTTAGCATGTTAAGACATGCAAAACTTAATCTAGTTGCAAGTTTGTAAATTGTTGCATCTAAAAAGTCCAAATTAAGATTTTATGCAAACTAGGTTTTTATGAAAGACATATATAGGTGAGATTAAAATATGGTTAGGATTTTTATCACATTATTAACATTATAAGTTATAGTTTAATACTTTAGATCATGCAAAACCAAGCTAAATTGTTGTTTGTGCATTTTTGCTATAAAATGGTTAAAATTGGATAAAATTTGGAAAGTAGTTTTATTGAATTAATACAAATTAGTGAAATTAAAATCTATTAAATGTTTATGTGGACAAATTAAGATAATTAGTGAATATTGTGACCACTAGTTTTGCTAAAATATAAAGATTTTTATTAAAACGATTAATGGCCGCTTACTAGGCTTTTTGGAAATAAATCGATTTGGGCAAATTTTAAGGTTTTATGGATTGCACCGTATTTTCATATAATTTTTAGTGTGATATGAATTGGTGATTGGTGCGTTTGAGTTTTTCTCAATCACTCGGCGTTTGTACGCCGGTGTCGAGGGTTTAGGGGTTGATTTGAGAGAGCAAACCATAGGTTTTGACCTATGTGAGATTCGTGTGTCGTTTTAGTCATGAGTCGGATTTTAAGGCAACACGATATATTATGATACGTAGGTACCCTTAGGAGGACTTCGAGACGACAAGAAAGCACGTGGCATCATTGGCATCGGCAAGCGAAGATCAGGTGAGTGGATTATCTCTACGGGGGAAGTCGGGTGGATGGCGTATAGCACCCCGCAGTCTGTAATATAGTTTATGATATATATATTTGTATAGGTGTTTTATGATACGAGGATGATTATCAAGATATGATTTTGTGTTTAGTTTAGGATAGTTAGAAGTAGCTTAGTTTAGCTTCTTAGTCGCAAACCCTAGAATAGGTTTTACCCACACGTACACACACACATGCATACATTTATTTTACTTATGCGTATATGGGGATATGTATATATATATATATATATATATATATGTGTGTGTGCGTGTGTGTGTGTGTGTGTATGTATGTATATATACATATACATGGATTTTGAGGATAAGTGATTGGGATTGGAGATGATTCGATGAGATTGGGCTTTGGGCCATGAGACCGGTGATATGATATGGTTCGTATTTGAGATACGACATGATATTTTAGCGGGTTCTTTAGACGTGATGTTTTCATGCACACGCATGCATTACATAGATGGTATCAATATTGTACTACACTTAGATCAGTACCCCAGATCTTGATATATGATGGGAAGGATACCTGACGAATAATGAGATGAATGTGATATTTGACCCGTACCCAGATTTGGGAGGCCGTACGACGGATTTACCATACGAGCTATATATTGATGATAGATCCGCACTCTTGACTCGAGGATGTCATATTATATAGGGTATCGTATGGGATACTATTGAGGCGGGATCACCGACTATTATGTACATATATATATCGACACAGATTTAGGTAGTTTCCATACCCCTTCCGATTGGTTGTTAGTTAGACCTGTTGTTACCTAGTAGATGTTAGACTAGACCCGAGTCATACCTATTTTCAAATATAGTGAATCGTGTGGATTTAAAGACATGTCAAGGGATACTACAGATATTTCGAAAGACGTACCTTTTCTTAAAAATACCGTAGCCCTTATTTTCAAAACACCATGATTCGTACAATTTCAAACGGCAAAACAGTATATCACAGGTGTAGCGATATGGATTCTTATTGTTATGTTATCATTCATATTCTGCTTATTATTGTTGCAATTACTATTCATTGCCATTTATCATGTTTATTGTGTATTTAGTAATTATGAACCATGCTGTCAGGACACCAGCACCTTTACCGATGATGCGTATGTTCCACATACACTAACTTGCTGGCTCACACACATCATCCTCGGTAATTGCCATGTCACGTACACTTAAGAAAATACTATTTCTTTGTCATAGCTTGCTAACTGATAGTTGCTACATGTTATAGCTTTCATATGCTAGTTTAATTATTGCATGATATCTGATGCATCCATATATTCATTGGTTATGCGGTATTATAGAGATTTATGTCGGTTTTCAATTTTATTGACATGGTGACTTGATGATTTCGGATTCTTCTTGATATTTTCTAGATTTGGAAACCACATGTGTAAATTTTGTAAACTGATGAACTATTTTAAAGAGAAAAATGCGGTTTTCCTTGATATGTTGAGTATCGTCCACCATGATATTTTCTCGGTTCTGAGATGTTTTCGAGACCCGATTCGAGGAGTTGGATGAACCGTCTCGGGTACATGGTGGACCCGGTATGGTACCCCGGGGGCAAGAAGCTCGAGTTGTAGACAATGAGCCCGGCAGGGGCAGACTGCCTACCGGTGATTTTACCTGGCGCGGCGGATATCCGGAGGATACTGTTCGTGGTCGTGTGATTGATGATATGGGCCGATCCGGATTGACGGAGCCCGAGGTATTGAGATTTGAGACACTAGGTATATAGATTTGATTATACAGGCCATTCCCGATAGCCGGAGTCTGAAATATTGAGGTTTATGTTTTATGTCGATTCTTGATACTGATTTGATGTTGATTTCATTGATGATATCTCGATTTATATACTTACAGAAATCTCATTAAATAAAGAAAAAAAGTTCTTTGATTCATGATGTACTTTGTTCTCATTATATGCATCTGCACATCATTTTAGTGATATATTGCTACCTGACATTTGTACATCATATTAGTGACATGTTGTTACCTGAGGCCCTGACACGAGTTCTTGGTATTACACTATATGGATAGATGTTTACCCTTTACCGTTATATTATGCTTCAGGCCATATTATTATTACTTGAGGATATTACTGATCGTATGACTTAGGATTACATTTTACATGCGATTTCTACTCGTAGATGTTTTCTACTCACAAGTTGGCAACTCACCCCCGTTGTGCCACAATTCCTTGCTGGTTTTGCCGTACAGGTTCCGTTGCGGCTTTGCTGGCAAATCATTTCATTCAGGGAGATTGCTTTGGCAGGTGGGTTCTTTTGCATCAGGACCACCATTGTATAATTGTTATTTTAGTTGTATCTAGTGAAACTCCATCAACCAGATTGTATATTTGATAGAGATAGAAGACCGGTCTTATTAATCTTTCGACCTTAAAGTCGCGCGTTTTATTATTATGGTTTTCATGCTGATTTTGGGTTTTCTTTTGAGTTTTGATCCTCTCCCTTCGGCGTTGTATATTATATTGCTTGCGTGGTTGTGACCGTCGATTGACGAAGAGCTAGCTCCCACTTGGGGATGTCGTTTATCATTTCGTATGCTATTCATGTTGTATCCCGTTTGGGGGCCTGTATTTACAAAGGAGACTCTGCCGAAATTTTCAGAATATACTTGAGGTTTTTAAAATACATACTTCGGCCTATGTTGTTAAAACTACTTGCTTTAAATTGGTTTTTCCTTCATTCTACTGCTTCTTTGGTTTTGATTTCTGGGTTTTGGCTTACTTGGATTACGTACGCCATGAGAAGTTTCGTAATTTAAGTGCCAGTTACGCTCGACACTTTTCGTGTCGTGAAAAAATTGGTATCAGAGCATTAGGTTTTACCTTCTGAGTGTAGGATAACCCTTGGTTGATGGAGTAGGTGACTAAAGTAGAGTGACGTACCGTATGTATGTTCCGCAGCATACTTACGATACGATATTTAGCTTAAGAAGCCTTAGGATGTACCATTCCTTGCACAGTAATATTTTCCTTCCTATGATCTATCCTCATCAGTACCAGTTATTGTTGTGTTACCACGGTTGTATGGGCAGAGAGAGCTGCGGTTAGAGTTGCGGTCAACACGAGCTCGTCAAGAACGAGGACTGACCAAGGCGTGATTCCAGGGACATACGTTTGCATAGAGGCTTCACTTTATTGTGTTTTCGCGCCATGAGCATTTGATGGATCGCTTTTACGAGATTTCTCGGACGTGTAGATCAGCACCAGAGGATTGGGCCACTGCTAGAGGCCAGGCAGAATGTGATGACCGTTAATGCACCGTATTTTGTTGAGTAAGGCACTGTTCAGCGTGCGGACGAAGGATTCAGTTGTTGCTACGACTGACGAGATATCGTCCAAATGTTTGAAGTTAATGCCGCACGAGTTATACTTCGAGATATGATAGAAGATCGCTAGTCACCAGAGATGAAAGACTAGGACATGTGATTCATTGCCTACCCCGATATGAGGTCATCAGATTGATTGATTCCGGCTAGAGACGACTTCACGCGGATACGTTAAGAGTCGATAGAGACGATCAAATGTCAGGAACCCATTTTCCAAGTTTAAAGTATTCGGACAACAATGCAAGAAATTCTACGGACCCTCTAGAAGAATGAAACCCTAACTCGACTTAATGACCATGGAACGCCGGTGAACCTTAGTGTTTGCGGCAGTTCAATGGTACCATTAGTGAGGCTTGGATTTGCCCTTCTACGGTTGGTCCATAGGTGCTGTGGCATATATTAGATAATATCAAACTGTACCCAAGATGTTGAGCTCTTAGGGGATTATGAGGTTTCGACAATCGATCGAATGGTTCAACTTCATTCGGATATCATGTGATGGGATGCATTGCTTGGGAGACTCCAGATACGAGTATAGCCGTTGGAGCGCAGTCCATGCAGCCACGAGGAGACGAGTCCGAAGCAGTCGACATTAGAGAAAAGTGGAGTAAGAGGTTCGTACGAGATCTTGATGAGATGACGTTCCACTCCGCCGACATCAGAGATGTGATACGCATTCAGAGGCGTTGTATATGGATATATCTTCCAGAAGGAGTCGTGAGGAGTATGCAGCTGTTCCGGAACAAGAAATAGATATAGTAAAAGGATGATAACTTCCGGGCAGTTCGGCAGAAACGAGATTTGGGGAGAAACCTTGACAGGACCTTTCTGGAATACTATACGAGAAAACTTGGACCCAGGATCGGTCATATTTCACACACCCAGCAGTCCAGAGTTCAGCGTCATCGACGAGATATATTTTGAGTGACCCTGATAGTTGGCCAGGGATCATTAGAGGATGTGTCAGAGAGGACTGTTTCCGTTATCGTTTCTATATTGGACCGTTTAGCCGAGTAGCTATGTACTTAGCAATCTGCAGAGAGAGACGAGAGCCTAAGGGCACTAGGCGACAGGCCATGATCAGAAGGCAAGTAGATATCTTGCTCTGCTAGCATTTGATGCACCAACATCTTATTGACCATGAAGGACGGACATATCGACGACAGGAATTATGATTTGTGATTTTATGATTGACTATCACGTATCCGTCACTTTGGATTTCAGTATTTTTGGGTGATTTATTTCATGATTGAGTTTTGATGACCGAGTTTCATGATATTTGATTTCATGCCTAGAGCATGCATATGATTCGACTTATGTGTTCGGCATAGTTTTCATGAACTTTTAGTATTTTGATTTTCTATTGTGCACGTTGATGCATAGGGTTATGGGGTTATATACCACGGTATACCTGATTTGGATTTTGATGGAAATATGTTGTATACCGTCGATTTCGATTTTGATATTCGATATTCGTTTTCGTGCACATTGTGCACTTGATTTGGATTTTGCGCATACTTAAGGCGCTTGATTCGATTTAGGTGCACACTAGATGCACTAAATCGAGATTCTTCGTGCATATCAGATGAACCTGGTTTTGCTGTCAGGAACATCGTTGCCTCTGACAGGTGTTTCGTGCACACACATTGCACTTAGATGTTGTTCTATGCACATGTATGGCACATTCGTGGATTTTGATTTCCATGCGCACCGGACGCACGTAGCATTCATATGCACCTTTTGAGATTGATTTCTTTTGGAGTAGTATATTTTTGATACTTACTTTTTGGTATAGTAGCTGAGCAGGACTAGTCCGAGGACAGTACCTGACTATATTTTTGCATGCATTAATAGTTATTGAAAGGATTTCCAAAGAGGAGCTATAGTCTCAGTATTTACCTACGTGTCCGTGATGGCACGAAACTTTTTACAAGGGAAACCCTTCTAAATTAATTTCAAAACGGCGGGACGTGTATGTTAAACAATGGATATATATATAGTTATTTTCACACAATGGACGTCCGCCACAGTGTAGTGATACACACATCGCACAGCGATTTGAAAAAGGTTTGGCATGCATTGCTTCCAGATGTTTTAATGATGTTTACATGTATAGTTCGATGTATATCATGTTGGTTTTCATATTGGATCTTGACAATGGCGTCTTAACCATAACTCTGATGATTGCGGGATCCCTGACGGAGTTTCGATTTTGGTTTATATATTCGTTTTTCATGCGCATGCATTGCGCTACGATATGTTTTATGTATTTATGATTTTGGAGCCGCGACGACTTGATAGTTTTGCTGAAATGTTTTAGTATTTGGGGGAGTTTTAATTTAAATTCGGGGACCGAATTTCTTTCAGGGGGGAAAGATTGTAACGTTTTGAAAATCGTTTAGGTGAAATTTCTGATTTTCGGTAAAATAACGGGTGTTTTTTGTAAAAAAAACCAAGATATAAATATCTTTTAAAATAAAATTAAATATACATGTTCTAGCTATGTAATTGCTAGTATTTGGTGCTTATTGATCCACTTGTAAAATTTCTAGTTAACTGAAATTTTTTCCGAAAATAATTATTTTAATATTATTTTAAGCCGTCATTAATACATTTAATTAGGGATAATTACAAATTGTAATAGGTTGATACAAATTTTTTGCATCATGACACATTAAACTAACATGTAAAATATTGTTTTTGAAATGTAATGAAATTGTCAAACGGTTTTAGAAAATATCAAAAAAAAAAGGCTTAAATGGTGAAAATAAATTAATTGAAAAGAGAGGTGTGGTGTTTATCTTTTATGTGTTCACTCACTCACCCATACAAACCCACCACTCACCCATTCCCACATTATGGCCGAACTCTTTGAGCAGCCCAAATTTTCACAAGTCCTCACTTCAATTAGAGAAAAGGGAAAAAAAGAAATTTAAAAGAGAAAAATTAAGAAATGAAGTGTGGTGATGGATATTTGAAGAATGGGCTTTGGTTGACTTTCACACACACCTACCTTTTCTCTCCCCCCTCTTCCCCAATTTCTGTCGACCACTATGCAGCAGCCTCCCCCATCTTTCCCCACCTCTTTCTCTTCAAGAAAAGTTCTCCAATTTCATCAAAAATCAATGCTAAAACTCACAAATTCTTCACTTGATCTTCACCCTTTCTCCTTGGCCTACTCTAGCTTGAATCTTGGAGCAATGAAACCATCTTTAAAAGCAAATTACTAAGCTAGATCTACAAATTTTGATGTATAAATCCTAACTCTATTGTTCAATTGTTGGTTTAATTCCTTAATGTAGCTTATTAGGTGCTTAAATATGGTTTAATTGCAAGTTTGGAAATCTAAAGAGAAGGAGTTTGAATTAAAAAGTTAGGGTTTTAAATTCAAATAGGGTTGTTGTCACTTGTTTAAGGTTACAAGGTGTGGTTTAGCATGTTAAGACATGGAAAATTTAATCTAGTTACAAGTTTGTAAATTGTTGCATCTAAAAAGTCCAAATTAAGATTTTATGCAAACTAGGTTTTTATGAAATACATATATAGGTGAGATTAAAATATGGTTAGGGTTTTTATCACATTATTAACATTGTAAGCTATAGTTTAATATTTTAGATCATGCAAAACCAAGATAAATTGTTGTTTGTGCATTTTTGCTATAAAATGGTTAAAAGTGGAAAAAAATTGCAAACTAGTTTTATTGAATTAATACAAATTAGTCAAATTAAAATCTAGTAAATGTTTATGTGGCCTAATTAAGATAATTAGGGAATATTGTGACCACTAGTTTTGCTAAAATATCAAGATTTGTATTAAAACGATTAATGACCGCTTACTAGGCTTTTTGGAAATAAATGGATTTGGGCAAATTTTAAGGTTTTATGAATTGCACCGTATTTTCATATAATTTTTAGCATGTTATGAATGTGTGGTTGGTGCGTTTGAGTTTTTCTCAATCACTTGGCGTTTGTATACAAATCTTGTCAAGGGTTTTTGGGTTGATTTGAGAGAGCAAACCACAGGTTTTGACCTATGTGTGATTCGTGTGTTGTTTTGGCCATGAGTCGGATTTTTTTGCGACACGATATGTTATGATACGTAAGTACCCTCATGAGGACTTCGAGACGACAAGCAAGTGCATGGTAACATTGGCATGGGCTTGCGAAGATCAGGTGAGTAGATTATATCTACGGGGGAAGTCGGGTGGATGGCGTATAGCACCCCCGCAGTCCGTAATATAGTTTATGATATATATGTTTATATAGGTGTTTTATGATACGAGGATGATTATCAAGATATGATTTTGTGTTTTGTTTAGGATAGTTAGAAGTAGCTTAGTTTAGCTTCTTAGTCGCAAACCCTTCAATAGGTTTTACCCACACGTACACACACACATGCATACATTTATTTCACTTGTGCGTATATGAGGATATGTATATATATATATATATATATATATATATGTATGTATGTATGTTTGTATGTATGTATACATATACATGGATTTTGAGGATAAGTACTTGGGATTGGAGATGAGTCAATGAGATTGGGCTTAGGGCCATAAGATCGGTGATATGATATGGTTCGTATTTGAGATACGACATGACATTTTAGCGGGTTCTTTAGGTGTGTTGTTT
This sequence comes from Agapanthus africanus, assembly GCA_030015575.1. NCBI lineage: Eukaryota > Viridiplantae > Streptophyta > Magnoliopsida > Asparagales > Amaryllidaceae > Agapanthus > Agapanthus africanus. Next base: position 150,425,040 of record JASDDO010000031.1, read on the forward strand.
TCATGCACACGCATGAATTACATAGATGGTATCAGTATTGTACTAGACTTAGATCAGTACCCCCAGATCTTGATATTTGATGGAAAGGATACCAGATGAATAATGAGATGAATGTGATATTTGACCCGTACACAGACTTGGGAGGCCGTACGACGGATTTACCGTATGAGCTATATATTGATGATATATCCGCATTCTTGACTCGAGGATGTCATATTATATAGGGTATCGTAAGGGATACTGTTGAGGCGGGATCACCGACTATTATGCACATATATATATCGACTCAGATTTAGGTAGTTTCCATACCCCTTCCGATTGGTTGTTAGTAAGACCTGTAGTTACCTAGTAGATGTTAGACTGGACCCCATGTCATACCTATTTCTAAAACCAGCGAATAGTGTGGATTTAAAGACATGTCAAGAGATACTACGGATATTTCAAAAGACGTACATTTTCTTAAAAATACCGTAGCCCTTATTTTCAAAACACCATGATTCGTACTATTTCAAATGGAAAAACTGTATAACACAGGTGTAGCGATGTAGATTCTTATTGTTACGTTATCATTCATGTTCCGCATATTATTGTTGCAATTACTATTCATTGTCATTTATTATGTTTATTGTGTACTTTGTGATTATGAACCATGCTGTCAGGACACCAGCACCTTTACCGATGATGCGTATGTTCCACATACACTTACTTGCCGGCTCACACACATCATCATCGGTAATTTCCATGTCACGTACACTTTAGAAAATACTATTTCATTGTGATAGCTTGCTAACTGATTGTTGCTACATGTTACAGCTTTCATATGCTAGTTTAATTATTGCATGATATCATATATATCCATATATGAATTGGTTATGCGGTATTATGAAGATTTATGCCGGTTTTCATTGTTATTGACATGGTGACTTGATGATTTCGGATTCTTCTTGATATTTTCTGGATTTGGAAACCGCATGTGAAAGTTTTGTAAACTGATGAACCATTTAAAAGAGAAAAATGCAGTTTTCGTTGATATGTTGAGTATTGTCCACCATGATGTTTTCTCGGTTCTGAGATGTTTTCGAGACCCGATTCGAGGAGTTGGATGAACCGTCACGGGTACATTGTGGACCCGGTATGGTACCCCGGGGCAAGAAGCTCGAGTTGTAGACGATGAGCCCGGCAGGGGAAGACTGCCTACCGCAGATTTTATCTGGCGCGGCGGATATCCGAAGGATACCGTTCGTGGTCGTTTGATTGATGATATGGGCCGATCCGGATTGACGGGAGCCCGAGGTATTGAGATATTGAGATTTGAGACACTAGGTATATAGATTTGATGATACAGGCCAGTCCGGATTGCCGGAGCCTGAGATATTGAGATAATGAGGTTTATGTTTTGTGTCGATGCTTGACACGGATTTGATGTTGATTTCATTGATGATATCTTGATTTATATACATACAGAAATCTCATTAAATAAACAAAAATAGTTCTTTGATTCATGATATACTTTGTTCTCATTATATGCATCTGCACATCATTTTAGTGATAGATTGCTACCTAACATTTGTACATCATATTAGTGACATGTTGTTACCTGAGGCCCTAACACGAGTTCTTGGTATTAAACTATATGGATAGATGTTTACCCTTTACCTTTATATTATGCTTCAGGCCATATTATTATTATTTGAGGATATTACTGATCGTATAACCTAGGATTACGTTTTACATGCGATTTCTACTCGTAGATGTTTTCTACTCACGAGTTGGCAACTCACCCCCATTGTGCCACAGTTCCTTGTAGGTTTTGCCGTACAGGTTTCGTTGCGGCTTTGCTGGCACATCATTTATTCAGGGTGATTTCTTTGGCAGGTGGGTTCTTTTGCATCAGGACCACCATTGTATAATTGTTATTTCAGTTGTATCTAGTGAAACTCCATCAACCAGATTGTATATTTGATAGAGATAGAAGACCAGTCTTTTTATTCTTTCGACCTTAGAGTCGCACGTTGTATTATTATGGTTTTCATGCTGATTTTGGGTTTTCTTTTTAGTTTTGATCCTCGCCCTTCGGCGTTGTATATTATATTGCTTGCGTGGTTGTGACCGTCGATTGACGAAGAGCTAGCTCCCGCTTGGGGATGTCGTTTATCATTTCGTATACTATTCATGTTGTATCCCGTTTGGGGGCCTGTATTAACAAAGGAGACTCTGCCGAAATTTTTAGAAAATACTTGAGGTTTTAAAAATAAATACTTCGGCCTATGTTGTTAAATCTACTTACTTTAAATTGGTTTTTACTTCACTCTACTGCTTCTTTGGTTTTGATTTCTGGGTTTTGGCTTACTTGGATTACGCACGCCTCGAGACGTTTCGTAATTTATGTGCCAGTCAAGCTCGGCACTTTTCGGGTCGTGACACGCGTCATCGGTAATGGTGCATGTGTCCTAGCAGACGGGGTCATAAAAGATAATGAAAAGAACTTGTATGTAAAACTCAAAATAGAATAATACGAGTATAGAAGAAAAGTAAACAGTAAACACAACAATATAAAATATATAGCTACATATGAGCCATACAGTTATAGTATTTAAAATAGTACGAATCGTTGATCTTAGAAAAATATGGGCTACGGTGTTTTTGAGAAAAATATACTATTTGAAAATCTTTAGCGTGCCTTGGGGTTGTCTTTTGAAAATGCATAACGATTCGTTAGTTTTGAAGATAGCTATGGCTCTAGTTATATTCTAATATCTACTTAAATGGTTAGAAGACTAAAATATTTCCGAGTCGAAAGTGATTAGAAGACTATAACATTTCCGAGTCGATACATCCATCAGTCGGCGATCCAGCTTCATAGTATCACGTACGGTGTAGTCCATCGTACGACATCCTCGAGTCAAGAGTGCGGATCAATCATCATATATATCATATCTCGTACAGTATAATCCATCGTACGACATCCTCGAAGCAAGAGTTCGGGTCAATTATCATATAAATCATATCTCGTACGGTATAATCCATCATACGATATCATAAATCAGGGGTACAGATCTATGGTCACGTACGTTCTATCATCTCATCTAGTCACATGTCATGTGTATATCGTCCAATGATCATTTAATATATCATATCAAAACATGATGTTTCAATCTCAAATCATATATCATAACCTCGTGACATCATGTCCGATCATATCAACTCATATCATTCTAACATGTCATATCCTCATCTCGTGATATCATATCGAAATTATCCATAAATTTACATGTGTGTATGTGTGTTTGTGTGTATGTGTGTATGTGTATTCATATATCATACCAAGTGTGTGTGTGTGTGTGACAACATATATACCAAAGGCTCTACACTAAGAAAATAAGAACTAAGGGCAATTCTTCTTACGTGTATGCCTACTATAGCCTAAAATCTCCTAGAACCTTATTAACTTAGTTAACCCATCTAATATCTACCTATATGGCAATATACCTAATATCCTAATACTACGGTTGTGGGGGTGCTAAACGCCATCCATTAGACATCCCCCGAAGATATATATCTATTTACCTACTATTCTTGCTCTTGCCGAAGTCGATGAACGCCTTGTTCTACTTCGTCATCCCGGAAGTCCGCACGAAGGTACCTGCAATTCAAGGAATATCGTATTGTAAACAAGAATCAAATCCGAAAACCGATACGGCACGCGAAGTGCACATATGTTAGAACCTGCGGCCCACGCATGCAAGAACAACCAAACAATCCTCGGCGTTAACGTACGAACGTCTAACGCCAGTGATGAAACTCAAATACCAAAAATCATGTTAACAAAAGCCGCAAAACAAAATCAGCAACTTAGAAAAACACTCCCAGATTTTTCCCAAGATGAAACTAGGACATTTTGCATATAGGGTAGGCCTAAATATCGGATAATAGAGCTATGGACCAAATCTGGGACCCACTCATCTTGGTCAGGCCGCAATTTGCGGCCATATAGGAATTTATAGCGGCCAAGTGAGAGAGTTGGGGTCTCGGGTTTCTAGGGTAGTCTCCAGGTGGCATGCACATCTCACTCAGTTTGCAAATTATTTTTCAGAGCTCTCGAGTCATCGCAGAATCTATATAATTATCACAATTCCACAAAAAAACAGATATCGGAAAATTCCAAGTTCATGTTTGGGACATCTAAACTCAGTTTGGTCCAGAATTCTATCACTATAAGGTCTGTGGTCTCTAACTAGGCCTCAAATATAACTCTACAACTCAAAACATCCAATAAATCTCACCCTAGAATTTTCGAAGATCATTAACCTATACTTGTTTAACTCTAATGTATTATAGGAGATTATGAAAACTTTACACATAACTAAATTTGAGGGATTTACCTTCCAAGAGAAACTCAAGAAAATTCTGGGATGGCCAAAGTGCTCAAAGTCCCAACTTGATCCCACCATGGTGTTCATAGTAAGCTTTGGAATGATTTTTTGAAGATAGTAATTGGTTTTGGGGTGGTTTTGAGGGTGGAATTGTGGTGGTAGTGAGAGTGGAGGAGGATGAAAGAGAAGGAGATAGAAGAAATGGGAGATAAAGAAATGAAGAAAAGTGATGGATGGCCAAGAATTGTGTGGAACCTTCTCTCTCTCTCTCTCTCTCTCTCGTCCCCTCTCTCTCACCATGATACTTGTCACCTCAAGTCTCTCTCTCATCTTTATTTCTTTCTTTTCTTTTCTCAAATTAAAACAAAACAAATTGAAGGAACTAAAGAAAAAAGAATCCATGGTTCAAGAAATATGGACAAATGTTATAACATAAAATATTGCATGTCATGGTACATAAACATGGTTAATACATAATTAGTAAAGTATTAATCGAGTTTAGAATTAAACTTGTATATAAATATTGTATAATAATTTATAAAATTTCCAAATCAAATAAATGGTTCCATAATCAATAATTCATATTAATTTCCAAATATTTTCCAAAATATAGGTACATAATTATACCATTCCATTAAAATTAATTTCTATACTTCTATAATATTCATAAATTTTATTATTTTATTTATTTAAATTCCAAAAATAATATTTTATATTTCTGAAATGTTACTGCTGGCTATCCACACGACCGGGGAACGTCGGGTTTCATTTGCGGCTCAAATGAAACCCGGGGCTCCATGATTATCCTCTATTCCATGTTGCTTATCCCTATTCTTATATGTTGTTTATATCATGCGTGGGATGAATGGTTATATATATATATTTATATATACTAGTATATGTTATATATGTTTTGCATCCATACTGATCCTGCCTCCGCTCTACTGGTAGTTAGGTAATCTAACGGTGCATGACGGGGCCCATGGCGAATGTTGATGGCATATACAAACATTTTATTTTCGTTCTTTTCTAGTGTTATAGAATTTAATTAATGGGACCACGTTAATTTTAATTAATGCAAAAAAAGAAACCTAAAATATATTGTTGGAACAATTTTTTGAAAAACTATAGTCATATTCTTTTGCTTTGCATGGTGGTTTTTGGTTAGGAATATCCAACACCTCATTCGAGGAAGCAAGAGCCTAGATCTCTTTATGGGGAGTGACCTCTTGAGCAAAAGTTTATGTTACTATATATTACTTGGTTTTCTTCAAAACCGTAAATTTTCAAAAGCGGGGCCTAAATCACTCCTTTTCAAAACTGCTCGGTTCCTTCAACGATATCAAGTTCATTACGTTAAAAGGTTTTTCACCAAAATCCTAGTTGTAGCCTTTAGTCATTTCAGATTAGTATTGCTTAGTATTCGTGCTACGTGTTAAGATAGATACCAACCAGATAGCATACTATCATATTGAGATAACATACTATCATATAGCATAATATCATATTGAGAATATACAATCATCTACTATACATATACACATGTTAAGATAGATACCAACCGGATAGCATACTATCATATTGAGCAAGACTATTATATATATGTATATATCCCAAGGTTCCAAAATATAATATACAATCTTTGTCACGACCCGAAAGTACGGAACGTGACTGGCACTTAGATTACGAGACGTATAAAGGAGTACCGTAACCTAAGTTAGCCAAAGACCAGAAAAATCTAAACCAAAATCAAAAGAGAGTGAAGGAAAACCTTTAATGAAAACGGTTTTTAAATCAATTAAGTTGCATAGAATCCCTTTTTAAAACATCAAAAATTCCCCAAAATTTCGGCAGAGTCTCCCTGTATTTTCTATCCCCCAAAATGGGTACAACAAGATATATATAACCTGTAATCATAAATGGCATCCCCAAGCGGGAGCTAGCTCTTCGCTAAAGGCGGATCACAACCACACGCAATATATAAGTAATATCAAGAAAAGAGCATAAAAGAAATGCAAAATATCAGAAAACACAACGTCGGCTCAAGTGAGCTCGACCCAAAAGAACCCACATATACAAATCTCTCAGTCTCATCACTAGGTCGCATATACAAATAGAAAGTGGTAGATGGAGAATACTAGATACAATGATAGAGCAAAAAGAAATAAAGTGTGCTCGCAACCCACCTACGGGCGATGTCGCGAGTCTGAGCAAAAGGAACTGATGATAAGATAGCCGCCGCTACAAGACTGATGAGTCCGACCTGCAAGACACTATGGCACAACGGGGGTGAGTTGCCAGCTCGTGAGTAGAATATAATATCTAGTAAGGCAATCGTAAGAATGCACGCAATGCGTCACAACATGTATGTCCATATGTGATATAATATCTCTAGTATGCATGGACATGTATGCAATGTCATTACTAACTGTTTAAGTGTTTTAAATGCTAAGGGTACTGCATTCTTAACTTTAGAAAATGAGTATCTGTATAATAGCTAAGTACCATCAAGAAATCATCTGAAAACCCGTGTCAAGCATCGACACCAAATATGAAATCATATCTGTCTCAATATCTCGCTGTAACAATATCTCAAATATCGGGCTCCGTCAGTCCGGATAGGCCCATATCATCAAATCTCACGACAACGGTCGGTATCCTCCGGATGTCCGCCGCGCCAGACATCACCGGTAGGTATTCTTTCCCTGCTAGGCTCATCGTCTACAACTCGATCTTCTTGCCTCGGGGTACCATACCGGGCCCACCATGTACCCGAGACGGTTCATCCACTCCTCGAATCGGGTCTCGAAATCCAACAGAAAACATGAAAACTCATGGTGGACGACACATACATCACGAGAAAACAGCAACTTTGTTTTTAAAAATGATAAATATAAGATTTTATTAAATTCTTGCGGTTTTCCCCAAAAATCCAGAAATCGCAGCAATACTGAAATCCTCAAGAAAATCATAAAGTTCACATGTTATATATAATAAATGTCTATGATATCAATGTATATGATGTGAATTTTGGCTAGAAATCTATGTAAGTATGATGATAATACGAGGTATATGCATGCTATGCAATTTCATATATCATGTATGAATGCAAATGGCGATACTAAGTTAAACAGGTTATATAGTGCACATGGCATGGTAATTACTAAAGGCGTGTGTGTCACATGAATAGTGCGCATGCAACAGATGCCAATGGTAATGGTGTTCGTGTCCTACGAAGTGATATCGCATAAGTGTAGTTGAATGTCCATGCAATCTATTATACGGTTAGCTATAAGGGTATGCAATGTACATAAAGGGATAAGCTAACTAACAATATAAATCTTGCAAGAAGTAGGGTAATCCTAACTAGGGGGCGCCTTGCGCCATCCAGACGATTCCCCCATAGATGAATACATCTACTCACTTGAATGCCTCGCTAATCCGATCCGACCACCGCCTTGCCTTTACGCGCCGTGTCCGATGTTTCCCCGACCGATCCTATATTTGCACAACACCAAGCATAAGATTACATATCCTAAAACGATACAAGTCACAATATACAAATATCGACGCTCTCGAATTAAACATAACGTGCACTCGATGCGCGGGAAAACACACGAAAACCGCTAAATCTTAACTAGAATCGCTATTTCGGGGCAATCGACAAAACTAAAACCCGGCTAGACAAAACCATGCATTCACGCACTCTAATAGTCTTATACGAAGCTAATTATATCACCTAAATAACACAATTAGATCACCTCCTAAAATTTTAGAAAAACTAGTAAGCAATTAGCATGCCGATTTCAAAGCAAGCATCGCGAATTAACGATATCGCGATCGCAACATCGCACAAATATCTGACCTAATACACTAGATGGACACAATACTAACCTAAACACACTTATTCAACTTCAAACCTTAACTATAACATCACCTCTTAAAAATATAGAAAAACTAGTAAGCATTGACGTAGAAATATCGATGCAATTGTCGCGGTTTAACGGTGTAGCGATCACTACATCGTACAAACAACCATTCTAACCAACTAGATAACCACTACCCTAACTTAAACCCACTTATCCTATAACAAACCCTAATTAGGGCATCAACACCTCTCTTGAATTTTCGAAAACCAACCATTACAATGAAATTAACACTTTAAAATACTAATTTAGCTTATTTAAACTACAAATTTAACAACTAGTTTAGGATTTATACCTTACAAGTGACCCTAACTTTCACTTGACCTTGAAAGATGCCTCCTTTCACCTTGTTTTAAAGCAAATTAGGGTTGGAAAGAGGTGGAATAGGATTATGGTTTGAATTTGTGAAGAAATGTGTTGATTTCGGTGGATTTTGATGATTTTTTCATGATTTTTGAAGCAACAAAGAGAGAGGGTAATGGGGTTTGCTCAGGTTGAGCTCGACCTGGTGTTGGGGAGGGTGTGTGTGTGTGAATGGTGTAGAAAATTCTACACAAAAAGCCTTTCCCAAGATCAATTAATGACTATCACATCAACTTTTCACAAAAAAAAACCCCTTTTTAAGTCATTTTTGAATAAAATTTTAAACCATAGAACAAAAACTTTGAAAAGTCTTGACAAAATTTTATTAACACTAAATTTTAGTTTATAAAGTTTCCTAAGTGTGTAATTTACCTAATTAAATTTGTATTTATCACTAATTAAATGTATTTTTAAAAGCTTAAAATAATAAAAAAAATAATTAATTACGAATTTTGTTTATTTAACTAGAAAATTATAAGTGACATTTTAGTGACAAAATTATAGTAATATCTTATCTAAATTTTGTATAATTAGGTCTACAAAGAAAAATACCTATTTTGACTTTTTACGGAAAAAGCTGAAAAATTAGCCGATTACCGAAAAACTGCCTAAACGATTTTCGAACGGTTACAATCTTCCCCCCTTAAAAAAATTCGGTCCCCGAATTTAGAATTTAACTACGCATACCTTCAAAAATATGGGGATATCTCTTACTCATCTCGACCTCGGTCTCCCAAGTGACCTCCTCGCTGTTCGGGCCACGCCAAAGGACCTTGACGGACGGTATAACCTTCGACCTCAATTTCTTCACCTGCCGATCCAGAATGACCACCGGCTGCTCGGTGAAAGAAAGATCACGCTCTAGCTGGATCGTCTGGTGCTGAATCACATGGGAAGGATCATGAAGGTACTTGCGGAGCATCGAGACATGGAATACGGGGTGAACATCGTGGAAGCTGGGCGGAAGAGCTAACCGATAAGCAACTGGACCAACACGCTCTAGGATCTCGAAAGGACCAACATATCTAGGACTCAGCTTCCCTTTCCGCCCAAATCTCATCACACCTTTCATCGGAGAGACCTTCAGGAAAACATGATCGCCAACAGCGAACTCGAGTCTGTGACGGTGCCTTTCAGCATATGATTTCTGCCTGTTCTGTGCCGCTCTCATCTTGTCCCGAATCAGCTGTATCTTCTCGATCGTCTCCTGTACAATCTGCGGCCCCAAAATACTACTCTCCCTGAGCTCTGTCCAACATACAGGCGATCGACATCTCCTCCCATATAAAGCCTCAAAAGGTGCCATCTGAATCGTCTCCTGGAAGCTATTATTGTAGGAAAACTCGATCAAAGGCAAATGACGATCCCAGCTACCACCGAAATCTAAAACACAAGCTCTGAGCATATCCTCAAGAGTCTGAATAGTACACTCCGACTGACCGTCAGTCTGCGGATGAAAGGCTGTGCTAAAACTCAATCGGGTGCCTAATGCTTCCTGAAGTTTCTGCCACAATCGGCTGGTAAACTGGGTGCCCCGGTCGGACACGATGCAAGTCAGAACACCATGCAGTCGCACTATCTCATCAATATAAACCTGGGCGTACTGAGAAAATCCAAAAGTGGTCTTCACTGGCAGAAAGTGAGCCGCTTTCGTCAGTCGATCCACAATCACCCAAATAGAGTCATACCCTCGACTGGTCCTGGGTAGACCCACAATGAAGTCCATGAATACCTGCTCCCACATCCACTCAGGGATAGGCAAAGGTTGTAACTCGCCGGCTGGCCTCTGGTGCTCGGCCTTGACTTGCTGACAAGTCAGGCATCTCGACACAAAGTCTGTAATATCCTTCTTCATCCCGTCCCACCAGTAAACCTCTCTCAAATCACGGTACATCTTGGTGGAACCTGGATGCACACTGTACACTGATCTATGTGCCTCCTCAAGAATATCACGCCTCAGTCCCTCTGAATCTGGCACGCACAGTCGAGTCCCAAATCGAAGTATCCCCTGATCGTCAATCACGAACTCGGAAACTCTGCCCTGCCGAATCTGCTCAATAATCTCTAATATACGGGCATCGCCGGACTGTGCCTCGCGGATACGATCAAGTAATTGTGGGCATGCTCTGAAATGGGCCAGCTGTCCCCTGTATGAGTAAACTCGAACCGCACCCTGCTGTCAAATAAAACCTGCCAATCCGCCGTCGACCGCATCTGTAACTCGCTTAAACAAAATAAGCTACCTCCGGGCCTCCTACTCAAAGTATCTGCAATGTGATACGCAAGTGCTTCTCATGCTCCTCCCGGTTCCGAGAATAAACCAAGATGTCGTCAATGAACACAATGATGAACTGATCGAGATACGGCCTGAATACACGGTTCATCAAGTCCATAAATGCTGTCGGGGCATTGGTGAGCCCGAACGACATCACCAAGAACTCATAATGACCATATCGAGTACGGAAAGCGGTCTTCTGAATATCCTCTTTCCGAACCCGCAACTGGTGATAACCAGACCGTAAATCAACCTTCTAGAAAATCCCTGCACCCTGGAGCTGATCGAATAAGTCATCAATGCGGGGTAGAGGATATCTGTTCCGCACAGTAACCCGGTTCAGCTGACGATAATCAATGCATAAGCGCATACTCCCGTCCTTCTTCTTATCAAACAAGACAGGAGCACCCCAAGGTGACACACTCGGTCGGATAAGCCCTTTGTCCAGCAAGTCCTGTGACTGATCCTTCAGCTCTCTCAGCTCCGCCGGGGCCATCCGATAAGGCGGTATAGAGATAGGCCCCGTGCCGGGGATCAAGTCAATACGGAACTCCATCTCGCGCTCTGGTGGCAGACCAGGCAGCTCGTCGGGAAATACATCAGGGAACTCTCTCACAACAGGAACCTGGTTCAACGGAACCTCTGTGGAACTAGTATCACAAACATAGGCTAAGAATCCCTGACACCCTTTTCCTTAAGAGCTGACCGGCGCGAAGATAAGAAATCAAGCTGGGAAGGGTAGCGCCACGATCTCCCTGAATAACAAGAACCGGCTCACCAGGAAAACTGAATCTGACTGCTTTCTCACGGCAGTCCACGGATGCATAACAGGTGGCTAGCCAGTCCATACCAAGAAGGACGTCAAAGTCTAGCATATCTAGGAGAATCAAATCAACTGAAGAATCTCTCTCCCCGATACGAACGGAACATGATCGGTACACAAAACGAGCAACAAACGACTCACCTACCGGGGTAATAATGATAAGCGGCTGATCTAACAGAGAAGACTCTCGGCCCAACCTCGGTGCAAAGTACGTGGATACATAGGAATGTGTGGAGCCTGGATCAAATAATACCCATGCATCAAAAGAACATACTGGCAGAGTACCTGTCACGATGGCATTGGATGCCTGTGCATCCTGAGGAGTCAACGCGAACACTCGGGCCTGCCCACCACTAATAGCTGGTTGTCCTCTGCCTCTACCTCGGCCTCTGCCTCTGTCGCCTCGTCCTCTCTGAACCGGACCGCCACGCCCACGGCCTCTAGAAGCATCTGGCTGGCGTAGAGCATCATCAGGAGTAGGAAGTAGAGCTCTCTGAGGAGGTGGTGGGGGTGGTAAGGTCACATGCGGGACTGTCGCCGCGACACGGCGCTCTATGGTACAGTCTCTGATACGGTGGTACTGACTCCCACACCGAAAACATCTTAGCGATGACTGCTGGGTCTGTGGATATGAACCAAATAACCGACGTCGTCTCAATCCTCAGCCTCCACCATCTCCCAGAAATAATCTGTCGCGGTGTCTACCCATCTGCCGCTGAGCTGGCGTACCAGTACGGATCCTCTTCGGCCCAGAAACGACCGGAGTCTCAGAAATACGCTCCTTAAAAGTAAGGCTGCGTCCATCGCGGCTGCGTATGTATCAAAGTGCTGGGTGCCGATGGCAAGGAAAAGCTGTGTATCAAGCCCTCGCACAAACCTCTTTATTCTCTTCTCTTCCGTGTCTACTAGGTACGGAGCATATCGAGACAACTGGGTAAACTGTATATCATACTCTGACACCGTCATCCCAGGAGTCTTGCACAAAGACTCAAAACTACGGGCTCGAGCATCTCGGACACTCTCCGGAATGTAACGGGCAAGAAATGCAGATGTAAACTCATCCCATGTCATAGAAGGTAGACCTACAGCTCGGCCTCTCTCTACTGAATCGTACCATGTCTGGGCAAGACCCTCCAGACGAAAACTCGCGAACTCCACCAATCTATCATCAGAACACCTCAACGAACAGCAAATCTGAGCCATCCTATCAAGAAATGCCTGTGGGTCCTCTGTTGCATCCGTACCGGTAAAAGCTGGAGGACTCAATCTTATGAACTCCTATAGTGAAACAGGGATAGTCTTCGTAGTAGCAGGAACAACCATCTGTGCAGCAGGTACAATTGTGGTCTGTGTGGTGGAAGGAATGTCCTCGGATCTCTGTGCCCGGCTGGACTCAACTAAAGATCCCATCATCTGTCGCAACTCATGCATACCGGCCTCTAATCTGGCAATACGGTCAGGATAAGGCGGATCAGTATGACCCTGAGAGGTAGGCGTATCCTCCCGCTCGAATCTCATCCCTAGCGGCAGCCAGCTGAGCTCTCGTAGTCTTTGGCGGCATCGAAAATAGAATAAAAAACGGGACTGATAAGAACATTGCAATTGAATCAAGGAATGCAAGGAATCAAGAAGGGAAATACAAGCAATTATGTCCTAAGGTCACTTAGACGGAGTACCGTATCGTAAGTATGCCGCGGATCATACCCACGCTACGCCACTCTGCTTAAGTCACCTACTCCATCTACCAAGGTCGTCCTACACTCAGAAAGGTAAAACCTGGCTCTGATACCAACTTTGTCACGAACATAAAGTACGTAACGTGACTGGCACTTAGATTACGAGACGTCTAAAGGCGTACCGTAACCTAAGTCAGCCAAAGCCCAGAAAAATCTAAACCAAAATCAAAAGAGAGTGAAGGAAAACTTTTATTGAAAACGGTTTTTAAATCAATTAAGTTGCATAGAATCCCTTTTTAAAACATCAAAAATTCCCGAAAATTTCGGCAGAGTCTTCCCTGTATTTTCTATCCCCCAAAATGGGTACAACAAGATATATATAACCTGTAATCATAAATGGCATCCCCAAGCGGGAGCTAGCTCTTCGCCAAAGGCGGATCACAACCACACGCAATATATAAGTAATATCAAGAAAAGAGCATAAAAGAAATGCAAAATATCAGAAAACACAACGTCGGCTCAAGTGAGCTCGACCCAAAAGAAACCACATATACAAATCTCTCAGTCTCATCACTAGGTCGCATATACAAATAGAATGTGGTAGATGGAGAATACTAGATATAATGATATAGCAAAAAGAAATAAAGTGTGCTCGCAACCCACCTACGGGCGATGTCGCGAGTCTGAGCAAAAGGAACTGATGATAAGATAGCCGCCACTACAAGACTGATGAGTCCGACCTGCCAGACACTATGGCACAACGGGGGTGAGTTGCCAGCTCGTGAGTAGAATATAACATCTAGTAAGGCAATCGTAAGAATGCACGCAATGCGTCACAACATGTATGTCCATATGTGATATAATATCTCTAGTATGCATGGACATGTATGCAATGTCATTACTAGCTCTTTAAGTGTTTTAAATGCTAAGGGTACTGCATTCTTAACTTTAGAAAATGAGTATCTGTATAATAGCTAAGTACCATCAAGAAATCATCTGAAAACCCGTGTCAAGCATCGACACCAAATATGAAATCATATCTATCTCAATATCTCTTTGTAACAATATCTCAAATATCGGGCTCCGTCAGTCCGGATCGGCCCATATCATCAAATCTCACGACAACGGTCGGTATCCTCCGGATATCCGCCGCGCCAGACATCACCGGTAGGTAGTCTTCCCTTGCCAGGCTCATCATCTACAACTCGATCTTCTTGCCCCGGGGTACCATACCGGGCCCACCATGTACCCGAGACGGTTCATCCACTCCTCGAATCGGGTCTCGAAATCCAACAGAAAACATGAAAACTCATGGTGAACGACACATACATCACGAGAAAACCGCAACTTTGTTTTTAAAAATGATAAATATAAGCTTTTATTAAATTCTTGCGGTTTTTCCCAAAAATCCAGAAATCACAGCAATACTGAAATCCTCAAGAAAATCATAATGTTCACATGTTATATATGATAAATGTCTATGATATCAATGTATATGATGTGAATTTTGGCTAGAAATCTATGTAAGTATGATGATAATGCGAGGTATATGCATGCTATGCAATTTCATATATCATGTATGAATGCAAATGGCGATATTAAGTTAAACAGGTTATATAGTGCACGTGGCATGGCAATTACTAAAGGCGTGTGTGTCACATGAATAGTGCGCGTGCAATAGATGCCAATGGTAATGGTGTTCGTGTCCTACGAAGTGATATCGCATAAGTGTAGATGAATGTCCATGCAATCAATTATACGGTTAGCTATAAGGGTATGCAATGTACATAAAGGGATAAGCTAACTAACAATATAAATCTTGCAAGAAGTAGGGTAATCCTAACTAGGGGGCGCCTTGCGCCATCCAGACGATTCCCCCATAGATGAATACATCTACTCACCTGAATGCCTCGCTAATCCGATCCGACCACCGCCTTGCCTTTACGCGCCGTGTCCGATGTTTTCCCGACCGATCCTATATTTGCACAACACCAAGCATAAGATTACATATCCTAAAATGATACAAGTCACAATATACAAATATCGACGCTCTCGAATTAAACATAACGTGCACTTGATGCGCGGGAAAACACACGAAAATCGCTAAATCTTAACTAGAATCGTTATTTCGGGGCAATCGACAAAACTAAAACACGGCTAGACAAAACCATGCATTCACGCACTCTAATAGTCTTATACGAAGCTAATTATATCGCCTAAATAACATAATTAGATCACCTCCTAAAATTTTAGAAAAACTAGTAAGCAATTAGCATGCCGATTTCAAAGCAAACATCGCGAATTAACGATATCGCGATCGCAACATCGCACAAATATCTGACCTAATACACTAGATGGCCACAATACTAACCTAAACACACTTATTCAACTTCAAATCTTAACTATAACATCACCTCTTAAAAATATAGAAAAACTAGTAAGCATTGACGTAGAAATATCGATGCAATTGTCGCGGTTTAACGGTGTAGCGATCGCTACATCGCACAAACAACCATTCTAACCAACTAGATAACCACTACCCTAACTTAAACCCACTTATCCTATAACAAACCCTAATTAGGGCATCAACACCTCTCTTGAATTTTCGAAAACCAACCATTACAATGAAATTAACACTTCAAAATACTAATTTAGCTTATTTAAACTAAAAATTTAACAACTAGTTTAGGATTTATACCTTACAAGTGAACCCTAACTTTCACTTGACCTTGAAAGATGCCTCCTTTCACCTTGTTTTAAAGCAAATTAGGGTTGGAAAGAGATGGAATAGGATTATGGTTTGAATTTGTGAAGAAATGTGTTGATTTCAGTGGATTTTGATGATTTTTTCATGATTTTTGAAGCAACAAAGAGAGAGGGAAATGGGGTTTGCTCAGGTTGAGCTCGACCTGTTGTTGGGGAGGGTGTGTGTGTGTGAATGATGTAGAAAATTCTACACAAAAAGCCTTTCCGAAGCTCAATTAATGACTATCACATCAACTTTTCACAAAAAAACCCTTTTTAAGTCATTTTTGAATAAAATTTTAAACCATAGAACAAAAACTTTGAAAAGTCTTGAAAAATTTTTATTAACACTAAATTCTAGTTTATAAAGTTTCCTAAGTGTGTAATTTACCTAATTAAATTTGTATTAATCACTAATTAAATGTATTTTTAAAAGCTTAAAATAATAAAAAAATAATTAATTACGAATTTTTTTTTATTTAACTAGAAAATTATAAATGACATTTTAGTGACAAAATTATAGTAATATCTTATCTAAATTTTGTATAATTAGGTCTACAAAGAAAAATACCTATTTTGACTTTTTACGGAAAAAGCTGAAAAATTAACCGATTACCGAAAAACTGCCTAAACGATTTTCGAAGGGTTACAATCATGTACTATAAAATAATGGCCTCTATGGCATATATCACTAACAAGATCAGCTGGAGGGATTTTTGGACAGTGGGAGCAGTGGGAAGTTGAGCAAGTTGCTTAAATCCATTTATAGATTAAACCGGGCATAGCGGAGCTGGAACATTTTTTTTGATGAGACAGCCAAGGAATTTGACTTCATCAATAACGAGAATGAGTCGTGTATATATAAGAAGATTATAGGGAGAACTATTGTATTCCTAATCTTGTACGTGGATGACATTCTCTTGATAGGAAAATACATTCATATGCTACAATCGGTCAATTTATTCTTGTCACAAAAATTTTCCATGAAAGACCTAGGTGATGCCTCCTACATTCTGGGGATTAAGATCTATAGAGATAGATCCAAGAGATTCCTGGGAGTTTCAAAGTCCAGGCACATCGACGTCAAACTAAAGAGCTTTAGTTTGGAAGATTCCAAGCATGGTAATATATTCGCTTTGCACGAAATCACCCTCTCCAAAGTGATGTCTCCTAAGACTGATGAGGAGAGGGCTCGCATGAGCATTATACCCTACGCTTCGGCGGTAGGATTTTTAATGTATGCGATGCTATGTACCAGATCAGATGTAGCATATGCGCTTAGCGTGGTGAGCCGGTATCAATCAAACCCAGAGGAGAACCAATGGACAGTAGTGAAGAACATTCTAGTGAAGAACATTCTTAAGTACCTAAGAAGGACTAAGGAATTGTTCTTGGTTTACAGTAATAGGGAACTCCAGGTGGAGTTTTTTACCCAGTCGAGCTTCTAATGTGACAAGGATAACAGAAAATCTGTCTCTGGTTTTGTGTTTACCCTCAATGGAGGGGCGGTCTGTTGGAAGAGCTCCAAATGGGACACCGTCGCATACTCGACGATGGAGACAGAATACATTGCTGCCAACAATGCCGCAAAAGAAGCGGTCTGGACGAAGAAGTTCATTGCTAAACTTGAGGTGGTTACGTCCATTGTTGATCCAATAACTTTGTATTGCGACAACAATGGGGCTATAGCTTTAGCGAAGGAACTACGGTCCCGTTAGATATCCAGACACATCTTGAGGCGGTATCACCTGGTCAGGGAGATCGTAGATCGCTGGGAGATCAATGTGCGGAGAGTAGATACAAAGGAGAACACGACGGATCCATTCACAAAGGCCTTCCGTCAAACACAGTTCGAGAGACTATTTGAGATATTGGGTATGCGATACACCAACAACTAGCCCTAGTGCAGACGTTGGGTACTCGATATGCCAATATATGGACTTAGTGCAAGTGGGAGATTGTTGGATATGTACTCCTTAGAGGCCATTATTGTGTGTGTGTATAGTGGATACTTTGATATTAGTATGTACAGGACAATCTTGCTTGATATGATAGTATGCTATTTGGTTTTTCTTAACCTTAACTTGTGTATATATTTTACTTTTATTACGTATCGCTAATACATGTTGATAAATCCTGTAGTATCACTACTACAATATTGGGTTGCCCCTACGGACTCAGGAATCCGTAGGGGCAAATATTTCTTGCCCCTACGGATTTATCCGTAGGGCCACATCGTTGTCCCTGCGGTGCCTTACATTCTAATTTTTAGTTTGGCCCTACGGAGCCGCAAACGGTGGACCTACGGTTATGTCCGTAGGGGTATATAAATAGGTTATTAATAAAAAAAAGCACAGAAAAGTATATTCATCGTTCCCAAAAATTCTCTCTCACTCCCGTGCCTCATATCGCCTGTTCCCGCGCCTCGTCGCCACCGCACTCCGCGCCTCGTCGCCACCTTCGTCGGTCGTTCCCACACCTTCGTCGACTTCCCGCGCCTCGTCGCCACCTTCGCCGATCGTCGTCGACCACCGTCTCCTCCACCGCACGCCCGGTTAGTAATTAAATCTCAAATTATTTTTAATTTTGATGATGTTAGGTCTAGGGTTCAGGCCAGGTTCGGGTAGGGGTGAGGGTTTGGCATCAGCATTGGCATCGGGTTCGGTTAGGGTTAGAGTTAGGGTTAGGGTTCGGTTCTGGGGTTTAGTTGGGGTTGGGGTTGGGGTTGGGTGTTGGGGCTGGGGCGGGGCGGGGCTGGGGCTAGGGTTCGGTTGGGGTTGGGGCTGGGCTGGGGCTGGGGCTAGGGTTCGGTTGGGGTGGAGCTAGGGATATTGCTATATGGGATAAACTAAAAGGGGGTTTTGTGCAATTAACAGAAAACAAGAAATATGTGAAAAAATAACAATATGTAATATTACAACTATCCAATCCAAATTTCTCCTTTTCCTTCTCCTAATATAAATATAAATTTGTTGATTACCTTGACATTTCCAGCTTCTTTAATAGCCTCTATGATTTTAACTTGATCAACCAAGTGCTCATGATATTTGTATCCCAGCATAGAGATCACCGCATCAATTTTCTTTATTGCCTCCACCAAGCTCTTATGATCATGCATATCACCCTACATATATTCAACATATATATCATCAAGTCTTTCTAAAATCAATGACCTTTAATTCAAAAAAAACAAACACACACACATGGAGTGAATTAATGAAGAAAAGAGGGTCCACTTTTCGTTAGGTGGCATCAAAAGTTTATATCCTCCATCAATTATCAAACTACCGAGGACGAAAAGCCACCATTGTTAGTCGAGATTCATGGTAATAGACTTGTCATTATAGATCATAGTCAATTATTTTTCCTATCATTTTCTTGATCCAGATGCTAATCAACTTATTAATTAGTTACTGTTTTTATGACGTATTTGTCTATATTTGTTGACAGTGGCCTTTCTTTTGGATGAACATGTTTTTTTGATGCATGTTTCAGTCATGTGAATTCATATGTTGCGCATAACGCTTTATGATATTAGTATCCTACATTTGTAGTTTTAACTGTTGAATGTTATAGATGAATGCCATTGCAATAATAGTTTTTGGTTGATATATTAATTTTTCAAATTTTTGCATGTATGTATCCATGCCTGCCTGCATATATGTATATATGAGGATAATCGGTATATTATTAGGTTGCCGTAGGAGAAAATTTTCCTTCATATGGCTGTCAAAAGTCAATCCTTAATCTCTTTGTGGATGATCAGTTCTATCAATCTTGATCTCAATGGTTTAAAATTATGGTACACATACAACACGAATGCACAACAAACGCATCATTAGAGAGTGATTCAAGATGTTCAAGTTAAAACCAATATATGATACTCGATGATAATATGAAACCTTCATATTCTCATAGATACTCATATATGAAACTAAAAGCGCCACTTAGTCCCCGTCTATCGGTTAACACACGTGCGATATTCGTCGTGACATAGAACTATACGAAGGTTGTTAAATAGCGGACGGTATAGCCCAATACTAACAACTGTCGTATAGTCTATGCGACGAGAAGATTCAATCGTATGGTAACTGATAGATTTGTCCCGTGTGGACAAGTTAGGAATGTATAAAGCAGACAGCTTCATTCACTTGTGTTTTCATCCGTTTCGAGATATTTCGTCGGTACCTTTCCGTCGGTTCTCCGTGTACAAAGATAGATTAGATGTTCATTTCAACGTTGTTTCATAACTTTGAAATGATTATCTATTCTATTACAGTGTACTCGGAGAACAGCGGGGAGGTGCTGCCGAAATTTACTCGAAACGGTTGAAAGCACAATTGAAGGGTGTTCGCTCTATACATTCTTAATGGCATAGAAGCCTTACCCCCGACAGCCGGAACACACACATACAACAAGAATACACAAGAAATGCATCATTAGAGAGTGATTCAAGATGTTCAAGTTAAAACCAATATATGATACTCTATAACAATATGAAACCTTCATATTCTTATCGATACTCATATATGAAACTAAAAGTGCCACTTAGTCCCCGTCTATCGGTTAACATACGTGCGATTTTCGTCGTGACATAGAACTATACGAAAGTTGTTAAATATCGGACGGTATAGCTCGATACTAATAACCGTCGTATAGTCTATGCGACGAGAAGATTCAATCGTATGGTAACATATAGATTTGTCTCGTGTGGACAAGTTAGGAATGTATAAAGAAAACACCTTCATTTACTTGTGTTTTCATCCGTTTCGAGATATTTCGTCGGTACCTTTCCGCTGGTTCTCCGTGTACAAAGATAGATTAGATGTTCATTTCAACATTGTTTCACAGCTTTGAAATGATTATCTATTCTATTACAGTGTACTCGGAGAACAGCGGGGAGGTGCTGCCGAAATTTACTCGAAACGGTTGAAAGCACAAGTGATGGGTGTTCGCTGTATACATTCTTAATGGGATAGAAGCCTTACCCCCGACAGCTGGAGCACACACATACAGCAAGAATACACAACAAATGCATCATTAGAGAGTGATTCAAGATGTTCAAGTTAAAACAAATATATGATACTCGATGATAATATGAAACCTTCATATTCTCATCGATACTCGTATATGAAACTAAAAGCGCCACTTAGTCCCTGTCTATCAGTTAACATACGTTCGATAATTTATTCTTTTCAACGACAAACGCACACACAAAGCATATACATGGATTTTCTCCTTTTTCAGTAACTATCCCGTTCTTATATTTCTCAATATAGTCACCATAACCTAAAATTTATATGTTATACAGTCTATCATGGCCCATGAGTACGTCAGAGTTAAGGACTGGATGTATATGGATTGGAAACAATGTATGCAACCTAAGTTTGTCGCAGGAGTTGCTGCTTTCATTGAATTTGCACACGCACATAATAAGATCATAATAGAATAGATTCTCTATCCGTGCGATAGATGTGGCAATAAGTACTGGCAAAAGGTAGAATTGGCAGAGCTTCATATTATAAAATATGGGTTTACTATAATTTATACAACTTGGAAATATCACGGGGAAGGAGAAGAATGCAGTAATGAGGCAGAAGAAGAAGGAGAACACGATAATGCGACAGGAGAAGAAGGAGAATTCGGTATTGCGGCAGAAGGAGAGGACGGTAGAGGCTGGCCTAGGTGAATCTATTCGTACCAAAGATGACATTCCTTCCGGTCAAGGACCGCGTGCGGATAAATATGAAAATTTCATGAATGATGCTAGAAAACCAATTTATGAGAATGCGAAGTATTCCACCCTCTCATGGTTCGTCCAACTTTTCCAGATTAAGTGCCTAAATGGATGGAGCAACAAGTCATTCACAATGCTTCTTTCGTTCTTGAAAGATTCTATGCCCCCAGGAAATAACGTGCCCGACAGCTGGTACGGAGCCCAGAAGATGATGTCTGATTTGGGTCTAAAGTGCGAGAAGATACAAGCATGTCCTAAAAATTACGTGTTGTACCGGAAAGAGAATTCAGATTTGAAAGAGTGTCCAACATGCGGAGAGGCCAGGTATAAGCGGAAAGATTCTGATAAGAAGCCTGATATACCTGTCAAGATAGCACGATACTTTCCCATAACACAGAGGCTACAGAGGCTATTCAGGTGCAAGAAAACAGCCGAGGCAATGATTTGGCATCACCATGCTCCTCCAAGTGAAGATGGAAAAATGAGCCATCCAAGAGATTCACCGGCATGGAAGGATTTCGATAGGAAGCATGCAATATTCAGTAGCGATCCTCGCAATGTCCGCCTCGGACTGGCTACTGATGGCTTCTGCCCATTCAACTATATGGCTGGAAGTCACAGCACATAGCCCGTTGTAATGATAATTTATAATCTGTCGCCTTGGTTGGCTATGGACCAATCATACTTTATGATGCCTCTTCTTATCGACGTACCAAACTCACCGGGAAACAATATCGACGTCTATCTCCGACCTCTGATCGAGGAGTTGAAATCTTTGTTCATTGATAGTGTAGAGACATACGATGCAAACACAAATACAACCTTCATACTGCGTGCGGCTTTAATGTGGACAATTAATGACTTTCCTGCATATGGAATGCTATCAGGTTGGTCCGTACATGGTCACAAAGCATGTCCTCATTGCCATGAACACACAACATCAAAATTCTTGAATTTTAAAGGTTTGTTATTGCGGCCATCGACGTTTCCTGCCTCCAGACCACCCCTATAGGTTAGACACGGTTCACTTTCATGGTCATCAGGAGCTTCTTGGACCTCCATCCCCATTGTCTGGAGAGGACGTGACTGCTCAATGTGATTGTTACAATAATGTGACCTTCGGGATGGATCCGACGAAACAGGTCAAATCACCATTTTGGAACAAGTTAAACATTTTCTTCGAGTTTCCGTACTGGTCAACAAATTTAGTGCGTCATTGTCTGGAAGTCATGCATATAGAGAAAGGAGTATCAGAGCACATACTCAACTTGCTTCTTTGTAAAGACGGGAAATCGAAAGACAACCTGAATGCTCGGATCGATCTACAGGAGTGGGGAATAAGAAGTGAATTGCATCCTAGACCGGTAGCGGGTAAACCGGGCAAGTTTTTACTTCCCAATGCCGCTTATCATATGTCACAGATGGAGAAGAAAAGATTCCTGCAGGTGTTGCATGATTTAAAAGTTCCGACAGGTTTCTCAGGATCATTCAGCAAGAAAATAAAAATTGTGAAAGACAAGATCGATGGGTTGAAAACTCATGATCACCATGTTATCGTGGAGCACCTTCTTCCATTAGCCCTCAAGACTTCTCTCCCTGAATCGTTTGATCTAGTAATCAACGACCTATGTTGTTTTTTCAGAGAGTTGTGTGCTAAAACACTGGAGGCTGTGACGCTAGATAAACTAGAAAATTCTATCGCGTTGATACTTTGCAAGTTTGAGCGTATTTTCCCACCATCATTCTTCGATATCATAATACACTTGACGGTTCATCTTGCAACTGAGGCTAAGTTAGCCGGACCGGTACAATATCGATGAATGTATCCCGTCGAGAGGTACGTGTAATTTTTCGTTTCGCGCAATTTATAAATTTATTGTTGTCCTATATGCCCGTATTTATTTATTCAACATATTTTCATTAGGTACCCCTACACTCTTAAAAAGTATATACGCAATAAAAATCGACCAAAGGGTTCTATCATGCAAGGTTATCTTCTTGATGAAGCAACCACATTTTGTTCCCGCTATCTGGACGAGAACATTGAGACAAGACTTAACTGGTCTCGAAGAATTCAAGACGGGCCATATGGTAAAGCCGAGTATAAGAGGGTAAACACTATGTTTATCAACAAGATATACCGTTTTATCTTGCTCAATTGCGCATGTCTTGAACAAATTAGAGAGTAAGTTTTTTTAGATCAATTGTTATATTTGTGTTTGTGTGTGTATGAAATGATATAATATTAATGTCACCATTATTTGTCGAAAACAGAATTCATTTTAACGGGTTACGTGAGTGTCATCCTGATTAGAACGAACAACGATTGGAAAAATATCATCAGGATAATTTTTGTGATTGGGTCACAGATCATGTAAGTTATTCGAATAACATTTTATTGCTATCAGTTTTAATTTAAACTTGTATCGTTATGTATTTTTCGTAAAATTTGTTTTATTAGATCCACGATCCGAACTTGTCTGCATCATTTGAGAGTGATTCAAGATGTTTAGCTCAATTTCTTAGTATGGAGGTTGCATATTACAAAGGATTTGGTGTCCTTGGATACAAATTCGAAGTTAACGACATAGAAACATCTAGAACCACTCAGAATAGTGGGATTGCGACGGTAGGATCGGACGGTGTGATTTATTATGGGTACTTAAATTGTTTACTCAGCATCCACTATCCCGGACGATCAGAACCCTTTTATATATTCCAGTGTACTTGGTACGATACGAGAACCGATACGGATAAGTGTAGAAGCAATCTTAGGACTTGGAAAGATGAATATGGATTGACCAGTGTGAACACACTTCGATTTTACGGTCAGGAAGATCCGTTTATCTTTCCGAACCAAGCGATCCAAGTATAATACTCAAAGTGTTTGAAGCATCTGGGATGGAGTGTTGTATGCCGATGGAAACCCAAAGATGTCTACGATGTCCCAGAATTCGAGGACAGCGATGAGAATGAAGAAGAGAGAAGGCTTAGAGTGCTCCGACCGTCTGTTTCGAAGAACGGGTTGTCTTCGTCCGATCATGAAGTTAAGTGGGTTAGAAATGACATCGACGATGAAATCCAAGTAGATATGTATAATACGCCCACGAAACGAAAAAGGTTATCAGTAATGTTATATTATTACTTCAAATTTTACGATCTATACATATATAGTCAATACTTTTAATGATTGTCTAATGCGTCCACGAACCGTTTATCTAGATTTGATGACGATGAAGGGAGCAGCGAGGGGCGGCAGGAGCTCCAGCCGCGGCACCGGCAGAGGCAGAAGCAGAGGCAGAGCGGTTCTGCCATCCAGAGAGTTGCGTAGGGAGCTTCAGAGGGCCGGTCTTGCACCCAGATCGGAGACCCCTTCGGATGCCTCCTTCCGTGTAGATTTTGCCACTCCTCCAGGTATATTGCACGCATATCCATTTTGAAAGTAATATTATAGATATTCTTGCATGCTTATGTCAAAATTACTTATATTATCAATGTTTGATTGTCTAGTTGTTGGTGATGCGTCCACATCAGGGACAGAGGCCACTCCCGCTCCTCCAGGTATGTTTATTTATCATATAGTGCAAGTATATTGATTTAGAATGCTATATCATAAATATACATACATTCCTTTTGCTCTTACTTAGATAGTAATTTTTATTATTGTCCAGCTGTAGGTGGGGACACCACCGCACCTGCGGGTATGTTTATATATCCTATAGTGCATGCATATTGATTTAGAATGTTATATTATTGATCTACACATTCTTTTTGCAATTACTTATATAATCTATTTTTAATTGTCTAATTATAGGTGGTGCGTCCATATCTGACGCAGAGGCCACTCCTGCCACTTCCGTACCCTCCGCATCGTCTGTAGGTTAGTATGAATAAATATAAAATATTTATTCATTTTACATATGCTCTATAGAATAAATATGAACTTCATGGAAATTTAGCGTCAATGTTTATTTTTCTAGTTGGAGGGGATGCGTCCGCATCCGGGACACCGGCTGTTCCTCAACGGAGGAACAATCGTCCCGCTCGTGCTGCTGCCCGGGCCCAGGCTCGTGCTTTAGTCACCGGAGGTATATATCACACTTCAATTTTCTTTTAACCTTGATTTCTTAATACAACTTTGTCTTAATATTGATTGTTTTGATATTTCTTGCAGACGCAGGGCCTCCACATCCACAGAGGGGGACTCGAGGCCCGAATCAGTCCTATAGGCTGAGGCCTGACAGAGCTAGGGGGAGGAAGCATTCCCCCCTCTTTTTTTACCTTTGATTATTTCTATACCGGTCCTCATGCCGAGAGGTTCGGCCGGTATATGGGGGATGAGAGCTGGCTCGTGAAGAACTATCCACTTCACGTTGAGTGGGGCGAGCAACACCGGCGCTCATTCGCCCTCTTCTTTTATCAGGCTCGGGTATTAACATATATTTTCATTTGATTTATCCAATATATTTATTATTAACACTTGCAATCTAATAACAATGTTTTTTTGTATTTTCAGTCGGATTACGATTTTCATCCTGTACCCGACCCTGATCACCCTGGGAGGGTGCTCGACCTTCATGCTCTGTATAATGGCCTGATGAAGAACATACAGACCAAGGTCCGATACAACAGGAATGAGCTGAAGGCTGACTGCTACTCCCTGTAGATGGCAACCCCCGAGGCAGAGAGAGCGGCCCTCCTATCTACTCCGGCATTTGCGAGAGTCTACGTAGAGACATGGCCTCTATTGTACGAATAATTCGACTCTCAACGCAAACAGGTATGTATTTTAAATGCAATTCATTATTTAGGATATAATTTATTTTTTGTGTTCCTTAATTAGAAAACTAAATGTGAATAATTTGTGCAGAAACAGGCCGCTCAAAATATCGAGAATAGGAAGTCGGCGAAGAGGGGTCGCCCCACTTACACAGGTGGCTCGAGGAATATTATACGAGCCATGGAGTTATCGGTAAATTACAATAGACCGGCCTTTGTGATATATTGCAATAATAAGAGTTATTTTCTAATATATCTAATATTAAGAGTTATTTTCTAATATTGCAGACAGCTCAGACCCTGGAGCAAGGCAGTACACCGAGCGTGCTGTCCGCATATCTTGCCGTCCACGGCACCTCGACAGATCCCGCCACGGGCGAGCTTCGATATCCCGACGTCGGTACCCTGGAGTATTGCATAAGTGTTAATATTTATTCTACCCATATTTGAAATTTTAGTTCTCAAAGGTGTAGGGTGTTTTTCGTCACCCCATTGAGATGCGAATACGCACGCGCTTGTCAGGCGTACTACAGATTCCCCCTGCCTGGGGTAGGCCGGGGTTTATTGATTGTGGGGATCCGAATCTCCGGCAGCCGCGGACTAAGCTGCCGTTAATTACCCCTCGCATTTGGGGCGAGGGAACCTCCGATTAACTGGTTAAACAGGTCATGCCTGTAGGGTTCCTAGGCACGCTAATGATGTCTCACAAGTCATCAGCCATGGCAATTTCAAAAATACGGTGCCGAGAAACCCTAGACTAGATCGTTGGCTAGAAGTTTAGGCGACAAATGAAACTAGTTTACATCTAAACTAATAAAGAACGGAAATACAACCTTTGTAGATCCGGTCCTCCACCTCCACGGCTCCGTAATGAAGTCCTCTCCACTGTCCAAAGGAAATCCCGGGCTCAAGCGTCGGCTTTATCGGAGAAATGGGCGGGCAAGGTCGTCGGCTTCGTGCCGAAGATGATCTACGTCAAGGCATCACTAGATCAAGCTCCACCTTCACCAAGCCTTTAAAACTTGTGAAGGAAACACCCTATACTACTTGGCAAGAGGTAGAGGATGAAGAAATAGGAAGTGGGTTCACTTTAGAATTGGATTTCTCACTCTTTTTCATCAATCACCATTGATGAAGTGAAGCTTTCTTCAAGTGATGAAGAAGAAGAAGAAGATGAATGATATGATGAGTATATTCCATAAAGGAAATAATAAGAATACTTATCATAATGTAACTATGGTGAAGTGTAGAGAATCAACTAGGGTTAAGTGGAGTGGTTAGGGTTAAGCATGAGACAAAATGGTGACTTAGTCAAAGCTTCATGAAGCTTCAACATGCTAGTCCAAAATGAGCCACCATTTCATTTCTTTATGCCTAATATTTTTCCAAAAAGAATAAATAGATAAATAAATGATAAAAGGAAATGAAACCCTAACCACTTAAGTAACCATGGTTTAATTCTTTACAAAAACCCAAACTAACATGTATCATCAAACATGATACAATCTTGTGCACAAAATATATCATATATACAATGTGCACAAACAAGTGAGAAAATCCATTTAAAAGTGAACCGATACTAGTTAATGCAAAGTAATATATCATATATATAATTATGCATTAAATCATTAAATCAACACTTGATTTAACGATCCGGTCATATCGCATATAACCGACTAGTATCCAATGTATCGGCTTATTGAATCAACCCTCGATTCGATAACTAGGTTATATCGCATATAACCATTCGATACATTCATCGCGAGAATGGAATAAGGTATCACATACACACATTATTCTCGGTCCCGCACATATCTCATATGCGCTCCTATTTCATTTTGCTTGAGCCAGGAAACCTTTTGGGCGATGATCATATCAGACACCCACAAGCCGCAAGCGGTCTGCTAAACGTAACGGCCACCCGGGTATTGAGCGATCAGAAGATCGACGAGTAAGCCCACTCACACTCCAGTGAATCCAACCAGTAACACTTACCGTACAGTCCGGTCTCGTCGTCTGATATGTCGCATATCTTGCCTAGGGGTGGTAAACGTCAGACCCCAATAGCTTGATAAGTCGTGTCGATATGAGGTCTATAACAGTTCAAGAAACTACTGGTAACACTTACCAGTAAATCTCAGCAACCCTGGCCAGGGATTTCCGGTTATAGCCAATCGAACACAGCGCAACATCAACTCCCTATACCGGGAGAGACGAATCCCCTCCTATCGCTCATTGCCTCTATCTGATTCGGGACTGTACCCGAAAACCACCGTTTTGCACACCCTCTTGGACGTGGTAAGATGGAAATCAAAGCACAGTGGGAACCACACAAGACTCTATGACGATCTCGGGTCAACAGACTACTCTGTACCAGTGTCACCAGAGAACTGCCATCTGACGTAAGGTATAATACCATCTGGGAGTTCTCGTCGAGTCCGTCCAGTGTACCCAGTCTCCACTGAGCACCCATATATCATCTCTGATGTCAAACACCAATGGATATGGGATCATCCATCTCCCATCTGTATGGGTCGAGAAGGTATACGCTAGTCTACTCTGGTATATCGATGCCCTATCTCGATACACCCATGACTAGGGACTTTCAAGGATGTACTTATGGACTACCATGTCCCCACTAGTATGATCCGCATCATAGTCTAGGTAGTCAAGTACTCATCCTAAGGGCTTTACCAACATGTAACAGAGAGACAATCAGTATACACGTTAAGGTAAAGTGTAACCAGATAGCATACTATCATGTCGAGCAAGAAAGTCCTCCCTATATATGTCCCAGCATCCACTACAATATACATCCAATGTACAGTAATGGCCTCTAGGGCATACATATAACTAACAATGTGAACTCAATGTGCGGTGTGCGTGTGTTGTGTTTTGAAAAGGGGTTTTGGATATATCGGGAGCCACGCAGAGTTTTGAAAAAGGGTTTTGGATATATCAGGGACAGTGTCGTGGTGTATGTGTGTGTGCACATATGTATGCATATGTCTATATATATATGTGTGTGTGTGTGTGTGAGTGTGTGTGTGTATAAAAGAAAGATGGGGAAAAGGCATCCAAAGGATGCGTGGGGCCAGCGCCTTAGGCGCTGTGCGCCCAGGTGCTGTGCGCTCAGGCGCTAGCGTGCCAAGTGTCGGCACGTGGGCGTGCTACTCTTGAGCGCAGGGCGCTGTAGCGCAAGCGCGCCACATGTCGACACGTGGGCGCTTTGCGCTTCAGCACCTGACGCTCGAGCGCAAGTGCACCACGTATCGGCACGGGGGTGACTTGCGCTGGGCGCTTGAGCGTAAGTGCGCCACGTGTCGGCACGGGGGAGACTTGCGCCAAAGCGCCGTGCGCTTGAGCGCAAGCGCGCCACGTGTCGGCCCGTGGGCACTCTGCGCTTGAGCGCCGGCGAGGAAAAGAGGCTTTTAGCCTAAAAAAGATTCTCGGAAGAGAAATCAGAGTGGAGTTGGACTCCTAAGTGTGTTTTTGGGGTTAATGTAAGGGTTTCTTCTTCTTCCTCCTATGTTAGCTGGATCTTGAAGATCAAGAGATGTGAGATCTCAATATATCTCCTTTTTGGGATCTAAAAACAGATCCAACTTCCCCTTTGTGGGTTTGGTGGTGAAAAACTATCTTGTTTTTGAAAAGGAAGAGTAAAACTCATGATTTAATTCAAAAGAAAGAAGAAGGTTTGAGACCTTCAGAAAAGGGAAAGAAATACAAACCCTAGGTTTTTTAGAAAATGGGAAAAGTGTTACTTTATTCATCATCATGTTGCCTTTTATAGGCTTACATATTTGCATATAGCCCTTTGGGCTTGACAAAATGGCATTTTGCCTATCCCATGGCTCATGTGTCATTTCTTTTTGCACATAAGCCATGGGCTTACATAATATTGGCTTTATGCCCATTTTGCATGCATTCATGTATAAAAAATTACATAAAAATTATTTATTACATGATCTATATTTTGGCATGGAGGAGGCTGGCCGCGGGCTCGACTTGGGCATGGGCCCGCTTGACATGTGCTAGGGCCCACCTAGCTTGGGGGTTGACCTTGACTTTGACTAGGTCAACCGGGGTGTAGATTTTTACCCCAACAAATTGCCCCCATCAATGAATGTACACCGCACATATGGGTCGTGTGCATGAAATTGATTGATCTTATTTTGCGTGGAAGCGACTGGCTTTGGTTCCCACTTTTTGGGATGCACTGCCCTTTTTACGACATGGACGGCCGACGCTTGACACGTCTCCGAGACAGAGTGTCCGTGGTAGACGTTTCCCTAACCCGGAGTGATTTTGTTAACGTGCCCCCGGCGCGGAGTGTCGCTGGTCGACGTTTCCCCGAGGCGGATTATCGGCTGGTTGACATGTCCCCGAGACGGAGTGTCTGCTTGACGTTTCTACGAGACGGAATGTCTGTGTTGGACGTTTCCCCGATGCAGAGTGTCTTCTTGACGTTTCCCCGGCACGGAGTGTCGCTGGTTGACATTTCCCCGGCGCGGAGTGTCGCGGTTGACTTTTCCCTGGCACGGAGTGTCGCTGAACGAATTTTCCCCGGCACGGAGTGTCGCGGGTTGACTTTTCCCTGGCACCGAGTGTCGCTGATCGACTTTTCCCCGGCGTGGAGTGTCGCGGGTTGACTCTTCCCCGGCACGGAGTGTCGCTGATCGACTTTTCCCCGGCGCGGAGTGTCGCTGGTGAACTTTTCCTCGGCACGGAGTGTCGCTGATCGACTTTTCCCCGGCGCGGAGTGTCGCTGGTGAACTTTTCCTCGGCACGGAGTGTCGCTGATCGACTTTTCCCCGGCGCGGAGTGTCGCTGGTTGACTTTTCCACGGCGCGGAGTGTCGTTGATTGACTTTTTCCCGGCGCGGAGTGTCACGGGTTGACTTTTCACCGGCACGGAGTGTCGCTGATCGACTTTTCCCCCGCGCGGAGTGTCGGGTTGACTTTTCCCCGGCACGGAGTGCCGCTGATCGACTTTTCCCCGGCGCGGAGTGTCGCCGGTTGACTTTTCCCCGGTACGGAGTGTCGCTGATCGACTTTTCCCCGGCGCGGAGTGTCGCCGGTTGACTTTTTCCCGGCACAGAGTGCCGCGGATCGACTTTTCTCCGGCGCGAAGAGTCGGGTTGACTTTTCCCGGGTGCGAAGAGTCGGGTTGACTTTTACCCGGAACAGAGTGTCGCTGATCGACTTTTCCCCGGCGCAGAGTGTCGCGGGTTGACTTTTCCCCGGCGTGGAGTGTCGCGGGTTGACTTTTCCCCGGCACGAAGTGTCGCTGATCGAATTTTCCCCGGCGCGGAGTGTCGCTGGTTGACTTTTCCCCGGTACGGAGTGTTGGGTGGACTTTTCCCCGGCACGGAGTGTCGCTGATCGACTTTTCCCCGGTGCGGAGTGTCGCTGATCGACTTTTCCCCGGCGCGGAGTGTCGCTGGTTAACTTTTCCCCGGCGCGGAGTGTCGGGTTGACTTTCCCCGGCACGGAGTGTCGCCGGTGGACTTTTCCCCGGCATGGAATGTCGCTGGTGGACTTTTCCCCGGCGCGGAGTTTCGGGTTGACTTTTCCCGGGTAAGGATTGTCGCTGATCCACTTTTTCCCGACGCGGAGTATCGCGGGTTGACTTTTCCCCAGCATGGAGTGTCGCTGATCGACTTTTCCCCGGCGCGGAGTGTCGGGTTGACTTTTCCCCGGCACGGTGTGTCGCTGGTCGACTCTTCCCCGGCACGGAGAGTCGCTGATCGACTTTTCCCCGGCGCGGAGTGTCGGGTTGACTTTTCCCCGGAACGGAGTGTCGCTAGTCGACTTTACCCCGGTGCGGAGTGTCGCTGGTTGACTTTTTCCCGGCACGGAGTGTCGCTGATCGACTTTTCCCCGGCGCGGAGTGTCAGGTTGACTTTTCCCCGACACGGAGTGTTGCTGATCGACTCTCCCCCGGCGCGGAGTGTCAGGTTGAATTTTCCCCGGCACGGAGTGTCGCTGATCGACTTTTCCCCGGCATGGAGTGTCGCTTGATGACGCAGAGGTCGATGTTGGAATTGGTTGGCTTGATTTGTTTGATTTGAGTCGACGTCAGCATCGCTACACTGGAATATGGTACCAGGAGCGAATCATCATCTCTTTGAGAGGATTTGGGAATTGGGGTTTTTGTTTGGCATCTGCATTGCTGTACTGGAATAATTCCAGGAGCAACTCGTTATTTTCTCCGAGAGGATTTGGGAATTGGGGGTTTTGTTTGGCATATGCATTGCTGCACTCGAATAATGCCAGGAGCAACTCTTCATTTGCCCCGAGAGGATTTGGGAATTGGTTTTTTTTGTTTGGCATCTGCATTGCTGCACTGGAATAATACCAGGAGCAACTCATCATTTGCCCCGAGAGGATTTGGGAATTGTTTTTTTTTGGCATCTGCATTGCTGCACAGGAATAATGCCAGGAGCAACACATCATTTGCCCCGGGAGGATTTAGGAATTGGTTTTTGTTTGGCATCAGTATCGCTACACTGGAATATAGTACCAGGAGCGAATCATCATTTGCACTTTTTTATTAGGAAGCGATGGCTTAGGAGACAGGTTTTAGGTCCCTATTACCTATGACTTTCAATTTTGTGAGCCGTAAGGGTCTCACAAAGCATTTTCTCCCTACGGGTCGTAAGGATCCCGTAAGTGTATTTTCTCCTTAGGAGTCGTGGGGACTCCCAAGTGTATTGCTCCTTTGTGAGTCGTAAGGATCTCACGTGGGAATTTTCTCCTCACAAAGTCGAAAGGACTTTGCGAGTGCATTTCATTTCTTTTTTACGAGTGTGCGCCCTTTCGGGTTTTCACAAACTCGCCGGCAGTCCTGCTGTTTTTACTCACGGAGCCCTTTCGGGTTTTCATCCGTGCCCATTTTGCTTGTGGACATGCCTTTTTTATTTCTATTCTTTTTTTTTAATTTTTGGTGGGACTTTGAATGTGGTCTCACCAGTAGGACTTGGGAGGGACTGGGATTGTTTTACGCCCGTGGATTGTATACGGTTTTGCAGGATGTATGATCCAGACAGTAGGGCAAAAAACATTTTGGGTATTTGTTGGCGTCTGCATCGCTGCACTTGAAAATGGTAGCATGGGCGACTCATCATTCGCCGTTGGGATTTGGATTTTGGCTGGCGTCAGCATCGTTGCACTGGAATATGCTACCAGGAGCGACTCATCATTCACAACTTGGGGATTGGGGAGTGATGGCTTAGGAGACGGGTTCAGATCCCTATCGCCTAAGGCTTTTAAATTTTATGGGTCGTGAGGGTCCCATAAAAGCATTTTCTCCCTGCGAGTCGTAAGGATCCCGCAGGTGTATTTTCTCCTTAGGAGTCGTGAGGAATCCTAAGTGTGTTTTTCCTTTGTGAGTCGTAAGGATCCCACAAAGGTTTTTTGTCCTCATGTATCGTGAGGACATATGAGTGGATTTTCCTCGTTCCCAGTTTAATGACTTAGAAGTTGACTGTTTCCAGTTTAACGACTTAGCGGTCATCTGTTTCCAGTTTAGAGACTTAGGGGTCTGTGGTGCCCAGTTTAACGACTTAGCGGTCATCTGTTTCCAGTTTAACGACGTGGTGGTCATCTGTTTCCAGTTTAACGACTTAGAGGTCATCTGTTTCCAGTTTAACGACTTAGAGGTCATATGTTTCCAGTTTAACGACTTGGTGGTCATCTGTTTCTAGTTTAACGACTTGTTGGTCATCTGTTTCCAGTTTAATGACTTGTTGGTCATCTGTTTCAAGTTTAGAGACTTAGAGGTCTACTGTTTCCAGTTTAACGACTTAGAGGTCATCTGTTTCCAGTTTAAAGACTTAGGGGTCTATTGTGCCCAGTTTAACGACTTAGCGGTCATCTATTTCCAGTTTAAATACTTAGAGGTCTTCTGTTTCCAGTTTAACGACTTAGAGGTCATCTGTTTCCAGTTTAACGATATAGAGGTCATCTGTTTCCAGTTTAACGACATAGAGGTCATCTGTTTCCAGTTTAACGACTTGGTGGTCATCTGTTTCCAGTTTAACGACTTGGTGGTCATCTGTTTCCAGTTTAACGACTTGTTGGTCATCTGTTTCCAGTTTAGAGACTTAGAGGTCTACTGTTTCCAGTTTAACGCCTTAGAGGTCATCTGTTTCCAGTTTAAAGACTTAGGGGTCTATTGTGCCCAGTTTAATGACTTAGCGGTCATCTGTTTCCAGTTTAAAGACTTAGAGGTCTTTTATTTCCAGTTTAACGACTTAGAGGTCTATTGTTTCCAGTTTAACGACTTAGAGGTCATCTGTTTCCAGTTTAACGACTTGGTGGTCATCTGTTTCCAGTTTAACGACTTGGAGGTCATCTGTTTCCAGTTTAAATACTTAGGGGTCTATTGATGGCGAGCTTGGAATTTTGGGGTAGGGGCCGGCATCAGCGTTGCTAACACTGAAGCAGAGGTGCCAGGAGCAATTCATAATTTGTCTACTCTTGTTGGCGGAGCGATGGCTTAGGAGACAGGTTTAGGTCCCTATCGCCTAAGGCTTTTCAATTTTATGGGTCGTGAGGGTCCCATAAAAGCATTTTCTCCCTGCGAGTCGTGAGGATCCCGCAAGTGTAATTTCTCTTTAGGAGTCGTGAGGACTCCTAAGTGTGTTTTTCCTTTGTGAGTCGTAAGGATCCCACAAAGGTTTGTTCTCCTCATGTATCGTGAGGACACATGAGTGGGTCTTCTCAATGGAACATAACTCCAAAGGCGGAGACCAGCCGCGTAACTGGTGATTACGGCGGGGCATGGGTATGATGAGAATTATTTGAGCCCGTGTATTGTATACGGCAGTCAATTTAGGGACTGGCCGTAGGGCCGGAAGAATTTTGAAAAAATGGATTTTTTTTTGGCGTCTGCATCGCTGCACTGGAATATGGTACCAGGAGAAACTCATCATTCGCCAGTTTTTTTTTGTTGTTTTTTTTTGTTTTACCGCGATTGCTCTATCATTTCAGCTTTTTTTTATCGCGAAGGTCGCGATTGCCTTATCATTTCGGCTATTTATTCGCGGCTGCCCCATCATTTCGGCTTTATTTTCATGTTTATCTTTACTCGCTGATTTTTTTTTTTGCGAGTTGCCCCATCATTTCGGCTTATCTTTATTTTTCTTTTATTTACACATTTTTCGTTTATTTACATACATATATATTTTTTTACATTCCCAGTTTAACGACTTAGAGGTCGATGGTTCCCAGTTTAACGACGTGGTGGTCATCAGGTGTTACCAGTTTAACGACGTGGTGGTCCTTTTTGCTTATCCCAGCTCCTTGAACTTTGATCTTGGCGGAGCTGTGTTGATGACCTAGCTCTGTGGCTTGCCGATACATCCGAGGATTGTGAGGTTTTTCCAAGCTTATATTGGTCCTCTGCCCAATCTTTGAAAATATAGCAGTCTTCGATGGTATGACCCACCACTCTATGATATGGACAGTATATGGGATTGCCGGTCATGTTCATTTCCTGTGGCCTCTTTGGAACAGGCAGTTGCAGACTGTTGTTCAAGGCGTCCATGAATATTTTGCGGACTTCATCCCTCCTGAAGGAGTATACCTTCTTCTTTCTCTCCATTGGAGTAGGTGCCTTTACTGATGCTGGTCCTCGAGGCCGATCGGTCTTTGGTTTGCCCTTTTTAGATAATGGCACATATATGGGAGGATTAGGTTCCCGAAATGCTTCGGTCTCCATTTGCATGAAATCGACAGTCGTAGCATGACTGTTTGCTAACACGCCTTTAGACAGTTCTATCTCTCCCGTCCAGTATTGCCTTTGGACCCAATCTTTGAAGACGAAGCAGTCCTCAATGGCATGACCTATCACCCTGTGATAGGGGCAATATTTTGGGTTGTCGGTCATATTCTCTTCTTGCGGTCTCTTTGATTCTGGCAGTTGTAGAACGTTTCTTAGGGCGTCCCTGAATATCTTGTGGACCTTTTCCCTCTTGAAGGTATAGACCTTTTCCGGCTTCTCTTTCAAAGGCGATTCCCCCCCGGCGTATGTATCGAAGGGACTGGAGGCTGATTGCGGCCGTTTTTCGCGAAGGCGTTCCGCTTTTAGGTTGAAAGGGATATCAGTTGGCTGCCCCCGGGTATCAATCCCTGGCTCATGAACCAAAATTTGATTCTGCTATAATTGCAATCGGGCGACTTGGGTCGCGAGATCTGCCACGACGTTTGCCAACTCGTCGACTTTGGAATAGACCTCGGCCATCTTCTCTTCCCTGTCCTAAAATTGGCTTTGATGCCATTGGAATAATGCTTGTTTTGTAGTTCCGGCTATGACAACCGGGTAATATTTATTGCCTGAGCTCAATTCCGCAGGAACCACGGGCTCCTCTGGCTTTCCGGCCTGAGTGGGCACTTCATCATTTAGATCGAGCCGATGCTGGGTAGAGTCAACCATATCATCACCATGGCTGTGAAGAAGAGGAGGGTTCGTTTCTTCAAATCCGGCCATGTAGAAAGTGTGGATAACACATCCAGCCATTCTTTCATCACTAGCAGCTGGTTTTGTGGAGCGGTCCGGGCTTTGGAAATTCATAAATTTTAACATGGCCAGAGCCCTAGCCCTTTTGTTGGCTCTATATCTGAGCCGCTTCTGCCTCAGCTTCTCTGCCTTAAGCACTTGGTAGGCATCTTCTCTTCGGGGAGCCGCCATAGGCTGAGTGATGGGGAGGCTTGAGAAGACACCCAATCGAGCAGTAGTCGGAGGCGCCGCTGGAGATTGCTCAAGACGCGTTGTAGCTTTGTTGGTGTTGATGGCCTTGCCCCCAGTTGGGTCCAAGGAAAGTCGTTCAGACACCGACTTGCGTTTGGGTTGGGGCGCCCTCGAGATCACCACATTTGGTCTATTTCCTTTCTAGACCGGTCTGTCTGATGCTGGAGCTTGAGGAGCGCGAATGGCGTTAGCGGGAACAAACAGAATAGAGCCGAACGGTAGCAGCGGCTCCTCCCACTGTCGCCCAAGACTGCCTGGGAAGACCGTCCTGGAGTCCATCTTCATCGTGTAAGAGATGGGAGCTGAGTTCATCATTGGAGACATTGTTGAAAGGTGATTGCTTGAAAACCTGCATGAAAGAGCATTATTTTAGTATAAATATAAACATGTAAATTGATTGAGTTCGCATGAACGTTTAACCCGAAATATGGGAGGAGAGATTGGTCCCACCGGGCGTGCCAGAATTTGTATGGTGTTTTTCGTCACCCCATTGAGATGGGAATACGCGCGCGCTTGTCAAGCGTACTACAGATTCCCCCTGCCTGGGGTAGGCCGGGGTTTATTGATTGTGGGGATCCGAATCTCCGGCCCCCGCGGACTAAGCTGCCGTTAATTACCCCTCGCCTTTGGGGCGAGGGAACCTCCGATTAACGGGCTAAACTGGTCATGGGAACTCAATGTGCGGTGTGCGTGTATTGTGTTTTTTTTCTAACAGGGACAGTGTCATGGTGTATGTGTGTGCACACATATGTATGCATATGTGTATATATATATATGTATATATATGTATATATATATATGTATATATATAAAAGAAAGAGGGGGGAAAGGCATCCAATGGATGCGTGGGGCCAGCGCCTTGGGCGTTGTGCGCCCAGGTGCTGGTTGCCCAGGTGCTCTGCGCTCAGGCGCTAGCGTGCTACGTGTCGGCACGTGGGCGCTCTGCGCTTGAGCGCAGGGCGCTGTAGCGCAAGCGCTCCACATGTCGGCACGTGGGCGCTTTGCTCTTCAGCGCCTAACGCTCGAGCGCAAGTGCGCTACGTGTTGGCACGGGGGCGACTTGCGCTGAGCGCTTGAGCGCAAGTGCGCCATGTGTCGGCACGGGGGCGACTTGCGCCAGAGCGCTGTGCGCTTGAAAGCTAGCGCGCCACGTGTCGGCACTGGGGCGACTTGCGCCATAGCGCTGTGCGCTTAAGCGCAAGCATGCCACGTGACGGCACTGGGGCGACTTGCGCTCGAGCGCTTGCGCTGGAGCACAAGCGCGCCACGTGTCGGCACTGGGGCGACTTGCGCTCGAGCGCTTGCGCTGGACCGCAAGCGCGCCACGTGTCGGCACGTGGGCGCTTGCGCTCGAGCGCAGGGCGCTATTGTGCAAGCGCGCCACGTGTCGGCACATGGGCGCTTTGCGCTTGAGCGCTGAGCGCTTGAGCGCAAGCGCGCCACGTGTCGGTATGTGGGCGCTTTGCGCTTGAGCGCCGGCGAGGAAAAGAGGCTTTTAGCCTAAAAAAGATTCTCGAAAGAGAAATCAGTGTGGAGTTGGACTCCTAAGTGTGTTTTTGGGGTTAATGGAAGGGGTTCTTCTTCTTCCTCCTCTGTTAGCTGGATCTTGAAGATCAAGAGATGTGAGATCTCAAAATCCCTCCTTTTTGGGATCTAAAGACAGATCCAAGTTTCCCTTTGTGGGTTTGGTGGTGAAAAACTATCTTGTTTTTGAAAAGGAAGAGTAAAACACTTAATTTAATTCAAAAGAAAGAAGGAGGTTTGAGACCTTCAGAAAAGGGAATGAAATACAAACCCTAGGTTTTTGAGAAAATGGGAAAAGTGTTACTTTATTCATCATCATTTTGCCTTTTATAGGCTTACATATTTGCATATGGCTCCTTGGGCTTAACAAAATGGCATTTTGCCTATCCCATGGCTCATGTGTCATTTCTTTTTGCACATAAGCCATGGGCTTACAAAATTTTGGCTTTATGCCCATTTTGCATGCATTCATGTATAAAAAATTACATAAAAAATTATTTATTACATGATCTATATTTTGGCATGGAGGAGGCTGGCCGCGGGCTCGACTTGGGCATGGGCCCGCTTGACCTGGGCTTGGGCCCACCTAGCTTGAGGGTTGACCTTCACTTTGACTCGGTCAACCGGGGTGTAAATTTTTATCCAACAGAAGGTTCAAATATAAATTTTATACTTATACTTTACTGGTTAATGTGGGTGTAGGAGCGGGTGGTTGAGCAGGCCGAGGCATCGGGAATCGATTTTATCGGACAGAGCGATCCGAGGCTGCTGACCCAAGTCCTGGACGCCGCACACGGAGGGCACCATGGAGGTTGGGAGAGAGGCCGGGGACTGGGCCCTAGCAGGACCCATATGAGGTTGGTCTCCACCCCGGCGGTTACTTCCTACGTCACCAGTGAGCGACGTGTCCAGCAGGAACTGGAGAGCTTGAAGGCCACCGTTCAGGAGTTGAAGGAGATGCTGGTATGTATACTACTTAATAGTAAAATATCATGTCATAGTATAGATATCAACATATCCAATATTAGTACGTAGCCTGAGCTTATTTGGTTGTTGACTTAGCTTGGATTAATCATACATACATATCTAATTTAAATAAACTACGGTTTTCCAAACTAGATATCCAAATGGGGTTTCGAAATAACTTGATAATGATAAGAATTCGAATAATACACAGTTCTTACACACTTATTACACACGTTAGGTCCAGACACGACAGGGTACATCGGCCGAGCCTCCACATGCATCTCCTTCGGCTGTGGCTCCGCAAGCCACTACATCGGCTGTGGTTCCGCAGACAGCTCCTATAGCTCCACCGCCCGCTCAGACTCCCCCAGCCGCGGCTCCGCAAGCCACTATCTCTACAGCGGCTGCGCAGACCACATCGCCAGCTCCACAGCCCGCTCAGACTCCCGCACGCTCCGAATTGCGTGGTTTATTGACCGAGGAGCAGGCGCGCCAGATTCTAGCATTTATCAGAGGTGGAGCTATACCGAGCTAGGGTAGCTTTTTGATTCTTATTTTTTGAAACATGTATGTATTTATATGATACATATTGTACTACATTTTGGCCGATATTGATATTGGTGGTCCTACGGTGTTTATATTTATATCATATTCTGTTTTTTGGTTTCTTTTGTATATTATATGCGTGAGATGTGATTAAGAATACTGCTATATATATTGTGTGATGATTAATTTTATATTTGATCGATGTATATATTATTGTGCACAGGGCGAGAAAAAAATAGGCAGCCCTTTTTTTTAAAAAAACTGATAATATGTACCTACGGATTAATCCGTAGGTACCAACGTTGCCCCTACGGATTAACCGTTGGGGCAAAATATTAGGATAACTGATATTTTCTCCTGTGATCTCAGTATCAGGGAGTTGAGCTTGCCCTTACGGATATATCCGTAGGGGCAAACAAATGCCCCTACCTAGTTATCCGTAGGGGCAAAATATCAGGAATCCTGATATTTTGTCCCTACGGATATGTACCTACGCATGTATCCGTTGGGGCTATAACTTGGCCCAACGGATTCATCCGTAGGTACAAGTAGTCTATTTTAAAAATCCATAAATAAAAAAATTTTTTTGCCCCTACGGCCTATTCCGCAGGGAAAACGGGACCTACACAGAACTCCGTAGGGGCAAATTTTTGTCCGTAGGGGCAAGTTCAGGGCTTCAACATGCACCTACGGCGTTTGTACCTACAGGGTATTTTCTTGTCCCTACGGCTATATCCGTAGGGGCAGTGGTTTGCCCCTACGGATAAATCCGTAGGGGGAACCATTATTTGTAGTTGTGTATTATTGCTTGACTACAGGTGTTAGGATGGTGATCATACATATGGGGGATGTATAGTCCATAAGCACATCCTTAAATGTCTCTAGTCGTGACGGTATCGAGACTGGGCATCGATATTCCTGAGTAGACTGATTTATACGTTTTTAGACCCCGACAAAGAGCGATGGTTGGTCCCACAGCCATTGATGTTTGGCACCTGAGATCGTATACAGGTACTCACTTGCGGTGAGTACACTGGACGGACTCGTCGAGAACTTCTTGATGGTATTATACCTATTGTCAAATAGAAGTTCTCAGGTGACATGAGTACAGGTTAATTTTTAGACCTGAGATCGTCATTTATCTTATGTGAGTTCCCACTGTACTTAGATTACTACCCTACCACGGCTCTAGTAAGTCAAGCAAACAGGTTTAGTTGGGTGCAGTCCCAAGCCACATGGAGGCAGTGAACGATTGTTGGGGATTCATCTCTCCCGGTATAGAGAGTCGATGTTGTGCTGTGTTCAATTGCCAGCACTATAGGTCCTTAGCTAAGGCAGGTGAAATTTACTGACAGGTTCGTCAGTAGTTTCTATGTTAGTCCTGAGCCACATCGGCATGAATTATTGGGTTATTAGGGTCTGATGTTTACCAACCCCTAGACTCGGTATACGATACTCTTAGACGAAGAGGCTGGACTGTACGGAGATTGTTATAGATAGGCAGTAGGGGTTCGGATGAGCTTGCTCGTTAGCCTTCCTTTCGACAGATACTCGGGTAGTCGTTACATACAGCTAGTGCCGCTGACGTGCTTATGGTTCTGGATTTATCCAGTAACTCACTGCCGATGTACTGTCGAGTTTTTAGAGTCCCATACAGAAGGTTGCTCTAGTTCAGACGAAATGATGTAGTGGTCGTATTTTAATATGTACAGGGTTCCGATTAAATACGTGTACAAGCTATATGAACTTTAATCGGGCGGATGATAATACTAGTCGGCTTAGGATTAAGCCGGATTATTAAATCAAGTACTGATATAATAATTTATATATATATATATATATATATATATATATATATATTTCGATATATATTCTAGTATTATGTTTAGTGTATTAATCTATCTGTTTGGGTAATCGTATTTTGATATGAATATGGGTATGTATATACGGGAATATATTATTTTATTTGTACAAGAACACATTCTAGAAGACACCTCATTTCATAGAATTTAACTTATGAAATTTAGAAATGAGTTGAAGGGGTGAGGTGTAATGGAAGCATGGTGTTGGAAATGGATTTGTATTTGTTTATTGCATTTGTTGGGTTATGCCAGCGCCCTGGCCATCTAACGTGGCCGTTTGCGGAACAAAATTTTTATAAAACTGGCGCTAGAAAAACCCTAAAATCCAAATCTACCATAAACCTAAAGCTAGCAAACTAAAAAGGAGTTTAGAATGGTTTGTTGGGTTACACTAACGCCCTGGCCATCATCCGTGGCCATTTGCGGAACAAAAATTTTACTACGTGTTTAAACTGGCGCAAGAATAACCTAATACCCGGATCTTGCCATAAACCTAACTAGCATGCAAAGGAGTTCTATCTACTATGATAGACGTTTATACCGAAAGGCTCAAGTCCTTCGGGTCTTCAATCCTCTCCTTTAACTCCTTGAAGAGTGTACGGATCGCACTTGATCGTCGGTCTCCTCACGTCAAAGATGATCCGCCCGAGAGTGTGTGCTCTAAGCTCCTACCTCCAAAACGAGGTAACTAGGGTACTTAGTATGCTATTCTCAGTAGCCGAGATAATGTAGAGAGTGATGATGGATTGATTTGTCTCGCTAACCCTAAGTTTCTCAACACACGAGACTTTTAGGGTTTGAGGAAGAAGAAGAGAGCTTTGAAGGACAGAGAGTGTTCAAGTTAGAATGAATGAAGATTGCCAAGTGTTGTAAATAATATCTAGCATCAATAATTCACCCCACAAAATATCAAGCATACCCAAATAGTAAACCATGAGTCACCCTATGAGTCACCCCATAAGTCACCATGTAGCCATGAATCATTTAACACAAATGAACACCACATACCTCCACCTCATTAACCATTTAACAAAAATGGTAAAAACAATAATGAGGTGTCTTCTTCTAGTAGCATCTTGCACAATTACAAGAATACCCTTCATCATATATACATACCAGTATTCGTATTTCGAAAAAAAATGAATACAAAGAGACAAAATAATCGAAGAATATAATACTAGGAGTATTATCTGCCCGAACATCATGCATGCACAAGTATACGTATGTGATCGAACCCTGCCATTAAACCATACGGCCACTACATCGTTTCGCCCGAAACAGAGAAACCCTCTGTGTGGGACTCTAAAGACTCAACAGTACGCTGGCAGTGGGTTTAACCACAAGCCCTTCAGCGGTACTAGCTGCACGTAACAGATACCCAGGTACCTGTCGAAAAGGAAGGCTGACGAGCAAACTCGTCTGAACTCCTACTGAGCCTATCCGTAACAATGTTCGTACAGTCCGGTCTCTTCGTCTAAGAGTATCGCATACCGGGTCTACGGGGTGGTATACATCAGAACCTAATAACCCGATAATTCATGCTGATGCTGCACATAACCAATCCGGGAAACTACTGATCAACTTATCAGTACATCCCAACTTCCTTGGCCAAAGACTTATGGTCCTGACCAATCGAACACAGTGCGATAACGAATCACAATACCGGGAGAGACAAATCCCCAACAATCACTCAATCCTTCCATGTGGCTTGGGACTGTACCCAACCAAAACCTGTTTGCACAACTCAGTAGAGCCGTGGTAGGGTAGTGATCAAAGCACAATGGGATCTTACACGAGACAAATGACGATCTCAGGTCCAATGACTAACCTTTACACATGTCATATGAGAACCGCTATCTGACGATAGGTATAATACTATATAGAGGTTCTCAACGAGTCCGTCCAGTGTACTCACCCCTACTGAGCACCCGTATACAATCTTAAGTGATCACACCAATGGTTTTAGGACCAACTAACGCCCCTCGTTGGGGTCTAGAAACGTATACGCATGTCATCTCTGGAATATTGATGCCCATCTCGATACTCCTGCGACTTGGTGTTAGTTGTATGTATGCCCTAGAGGCCGATATTGTACAGATGATGTATATTATATTGGATGC
Organism: Agapanthus africanus; assembly: GCA_030015575.1. NCBI lineage: Eukaryota > Viridiplantae > Streptophyta > Magnoliopsida > Asparagales > Amaryllidaceae > Agapanthus > Agapanthus africanus. Next base: position 150,469,510 of record JASDDO010000031.1, read on the forward strand.
TTTGACATATGTAGAGATGACTTTCTTGCTCGATATGATAGTATGCTATCTGGTTACTCTTTATCTTAACATGTATACTAGTCTCTTTAAGCCCTTAGGATGTGTACTTGACTGCCTGGACTATGATGCAGATCATACTAGTGGGGACATGGTAGTCCATAAGTACATCCTTCATGGTCCCTAGTCGTGGGTGTATCGAGACGGGGCATCGATACACCAGAGTAGACTAGCGTATACGCTTCTCGACCCATGAGATGGGCGATGGATGATCCCATATCCATTGGTGTTTGACATCAGAGATAGTATACGGGTGCTCAGTGGAGACTGGGTACACTGGACGGACTCGCCGAGAACTCCCAGATGGTATTATATCTCATGTCAGATGGCAGTTCTCAGGTGACACTTGTGCAGGTTAGTCTGTAGACCCGAGATCGTCATAGAGTCTTGTGTGATTCCCACTGTGCTTTGATCTTCACCTTACCACATCCATGAGGGCGTGCAAAACGGTGGTTTTTGGGCACAGTCCCGAGTCACATGGAGGCAATGAGCGATAGGAGGGGTTTCGTCTCTCCTGGTATTGGGGGTTGATGTTGCGCTGTGCTCGGTTGGCCGTAACAGGGAAGTCCCTGGCCAGGGCTGATCAGAGATATGCTGGTAAGTGTTACCAGTAGTTTCTTGACCCGTTATGAGCCTCACATCGGCACGACTTATCGGTTATTGGGGTCTGACGATTACCACCCCTAGACTTGATATGCGACATATCAGACGAACAGACCGGACTGTACGGTAAGTGTTACTGCTTGGATTCACAGGAGTGTGAGCGGGCTAGCTCGTCGATCTTCTGATCGATCAATACCCAGGTGGCCATTACGTTTAGCAGACCGCTTGCGGCTTGTGGGTGATTGATATGATCATCATCTGTTGCCGGCGTATTGACGAGTCTTTAGAGTCCTACACAGAGGTTTCCTCGCTCAAGCGAAACGAAATAGGAGCGCATATGAGATATGTGCAGGACCGAGAATAATGCGTGTATGTGATACCGTATTCCATTCTCGCGATGAATGTATCGATTTGTTATATGCGATATAACCTAGATATCGAATCAAGGATTGATTCGATAAGCCGATACATAGGATACTAGTCGGTTATATGCGATATGACCGGATCGTTAAATCAAGTGTTGATTTAATGTATAATTATATATTTGATATATCACTTTGCATTAACTAGTATTGGTTCACTTTAAATTGATTTTCTCACTTGATGTGAAAGTTGTATATGTGATATACTTTTGTGCACATGTTTGTATCATGTTTGATGATACTTGCTCATATGGTTATGTGTAAAGAATCAAACCTTGGTTAAGTAAATGGTTAGGGTTTTTATTTATTCATTCTTTTATCTTTTTAATTTGGATTAAAAAGAAATGGTAAAAGAAAACAAAATGGTTGCTTTCATTCTTGAAGCTTGTTGAAGCTTCATGAAGCTTTGACCAAAGTGACCATTTTGTCTTCATGCTTAACCCTAACCATTCATCTAACCTTAGTCAATTCTCTACACCTAACCATGGTTTACATTATGATAAGTATTCATTTTCTTTTTGATTTTAAATTCTTATCATAATCATCTTCATCTTCTTCTTCTTCATGAGATAAAGAAAAAGCTTGCCACCATTAATGGCATGTTGAGCAAAAGTGTGAGAAATCAAATTCTAAAGTGAACCCACCTCCTATTTCTTCACCCTCTACCTCTTGCCAAGTAGTATAGGGTGTTTTCTTCACAAGTTTCACAACTTGGTGAAGTTGGAGCTTGATCTTGTGTAACCTCGACGTAGATCATCTTCGGCATCGTAGCCGACGACCGGTCTGCTCATTTTCTCCGATGAAGCCGATGCAAGAGTCCGGGATTCGAGATGGACAGCGAGGGGACGACTACGTGGAGCTAAGGAAGTGGATAACCAGATCTACAAAGGTTGTAGCTTCTTATCTTTAGTTAAGTTGTTAACTTGTTTAATGTTTCGCCTAAAATTCTAATTAACGATCCGTATTAGAGTTTCTCTGCACTTGTAAAATTTGAAATTGGCATGGTTGAAGCCTTGTGAGACCTCTTGAGAGTGCCTAGGAACCCTACAGTGGTATCAGAGCCTAGCTAGAGCCTTAGGCGATGCTTAGACGATGTTTGAAACCCGATCGAACCCGAAACCCTATTTTTTTCACGCTCTCTGGACTTTTTCTAAAAACTGCGTTTTTTCCAGATTAAAAATGCTTAAAAAATTCAGCAGGGAATTCTAAGAATTACAGTGCAAAATTTACCTCATGAAGCCTCTATAGCGCGGCGGAACCACCGCATAAGCCTGGCTTCTGCGGCGGTTCCGCGGCCACTTGATAGGATTTGCCTCCAAACTTTGCACAGTAATTCCTATTTAATGATGCTGAGTTTTTTGGGAATTTTTAATTTGACTCAATAGTTGAGTGTTCTGGGGTTGCATTGGGAATCATAGATTCGATCGGATTATCAAGCTTTGTCTATGTGGTTTTCCGGATATTTTAGAATATGTTAAAAAGTTCGACCGGATGTAAATACCCAATTTTTCCCCTGCCGGGAAATTTCCAATTGTTGGACTTTTCCGTAGTTTAATGATGTTCTAAGTAGTGCAAGTAACGCGATGGTCCCTTTAGAAGACAACAAACCATAACTCGATTATGTGACCGTCTTGAACTGCCCTTTGAAACTTAGGGTTTGGGACAGTACGGCGCGCCACATGTGAGGCATTGGCTTGACCCTTCTACGGCTGGACCGTTGGTACTGAGGCATGAAGTGTATGTCTTTGAACTTATTTCATGTGTTGATCGGTTTCGGGAAAACTTGGGTGTTTGAATGTTCGATCGGAAAGTTTAATATTTTCTATTTATCTGGAATGGGATACAATAATTGGAATTCACAAACAGTTATGAGATAACTGAATGAATGTTATAAATCTTGCGGTTTAGTCTCACTTGATGTTGAAAAGAGTTTTCGATAATGAGACTAAAATGCGGGGTTTATAATTGTTAGGCATGTGATGTCTAAGTATTTCATTTGATTAGGCATGTGATGTCTAAAAAGGTTGCGGATTCCAACTGTTGTAGTTTTACACTTTCTTTTCTGTGACCGTAAGTGTAGTATGTCGATATCGCCGGTTTCGTTGCTATACATCAATGACAATTGGGGTATGCATACTTACTTACGTTGATGACATGTGATGTTATGTGTTGCTGGATATGTTATATTGGATCGTCGTGTTCGAATAGCCGGGGTTTTTTTTTATGTGAGATGAGTGTTTTTCATTTTAATTCATGTAAAAACTTGTATGTAATATTCTTTTTGGGACACTTCCAGGTTGCGGAAGTTGTCACCTTTTGTATATTATTTACTTTTCCGTATTAGGATAGACCCAAGGAGGGGAGCATAAGTATCCGGGTTCTAGGGTCCAGTGGGAGACCATCTCGAGGAGTCGAGTCCGGGTCTCCTAACCCTAGAATTGGTAGGGTTGCTTGCCGCTCTCGTAGGGGTCTAGGGGTGTGGGATTGGCAATTCATCACGACCGTGGAATCCATGTTTTATACTGGCTCGTATTGAAAACACGGACGTCCTAGTATATCCAATATTTCATATGATATTTTCTGCTGCGTTATCTGTGATGTGATCATTTGATTTGTTCTGATGGATACAGTATATAGTATATATGATATATTATATAGACGTTACTTATGTTTTGCACCCGCACTAGCCCTGCCCTGCTCCGTCCTTAGTTACCTAACCTAACGGTGCACGAGGGGACATCGAGGCGGATGCGGATGGCATAAGTGTACGTCGTATTTATCTGTGATGTTTAGGTGACTTAAATGATGGGACTTCATTAATGGGATTAATGAAAGGAAAGAAACCTAAGATGTTGTAGAATCAAATTTTAAATAAAACAGGTAGCTACAGTTCTTGCTTTGCACAGCGGTATATGTGATATATCCTGCACCTCATTCGATGAGGAAAGGACCGAGATCCCTTCACCGGGAGTGACTCCTTTAGCAATAACTGGCAGATGCTACACACTCGGTTTGTCTTTTGATTGCTTCTATAGTTCTGCTATGCATAATGATATATATGATATATCCCGCACCTCATTCAACGAGGAAAGGGCCGACGATCCCTTCACCGGGAGTGACCCCTTTAGCAAAACTAGAAAAGCCTCAAGAACACTCCATTTCAAAATTCACTCGATTCTACAACGATATCAAATTCATTACGCTCATGGTTTTCAGAAAAACCTTTCGTGGCCCTCCGTCATTTCAGATAAGTAGTAGTTAGTATTCGTGCTACGTTTGTTGGCCTGCGTCAAGGCGTAGTGTGCGGTAGCTAACAAGTATTTATCTGCTTATGCATATGATGCAGATTGGATTAGGATAGTCGTGCGACTTTGTTGGCCTGCGTCAAGGGTCGTGCGGGTGGGTTTAATTCAATCAGGAAATGACGGGTTGAACTTGACTAGCGCACTATGGTTTGTTGGCCTGCGTCAAGGTCATAGGACGCTAGGGGCAAAATATTATCGGGAATTTCAAGTGTTGAAATTTGCAATGAGATTGCATACCATCTATGAGATAGTTGGATCCCGATACCCACTGCGAGTAAGAGTTACTCCTTGGAGAGTTTTACACATTACAATTAGCCGATCAAGTAGGTATCTAGAAAGGTGTCAACGGGGTTACGCCTCTGGGAAAACGAGGTTTACTTTAATTAGGTCCGTGCGAAAGCACGGAGAACCTCCCTCAAAGTACCGACACTGGCCTGGCTGAAAGATCGACGAAGTTGTAGGGTGTAATTAATCCCGGCTAGTCCTTCCTTTTAGGGTTTGAAGGAAGATTTGATAAAAACCAGTGGGAGCCATCTTGATTAGATAAGATAATAACCAATCTGATCTTGCACGAGCTTACGCTAAAGTGTTTTCTTCTCTCTCTCTCTAGGTAGCGACCATGTCATGCCCTAATAAAGATAATAATATAGATGTATTGACCGAACCCGCATGTTATACTGTGCTGGGGAACGTTGGTTCCGTTCTTTCTTATAAGAGTTATAGGACTGAACAGGATATAGGGGAATACCAGGATTCCGATGCCACCCGAATGAAGAAAGTACATGATGATGCATTTTCTTCGGGTGTGTTCGTTACAGAGAACTGTTTCTCCATTTGCTCGACATCCTGGGTATTAGATACCGGGTCAGGATCCCATATATGTAATCAGTTACATGGGCTCAGGAAAGGTAGAGAACTTGGAGAAGGTGATGAAGACATTAGAGTTGGAAATGGTGCAATTGTTGCAGCTAAGACTGTCGGGGAATATCACCTTGTATTACCGACTGGTAATACATTGGTTCTGAACGAATGCTATTAAATGCCGAACCTGATATGCAACATTATATCGGTTTCTTTATTGAGTAAAGAGGGATATAATTTTGTATTACAGGATAATGTTATGAACATTTTCCGTAACCAAAAGTTGGTTGGATCAGGCACGTTGTGCAATGGCATTTATGTTCTAAATCAATCAACAGTTCTGAGCATAACAAACACACACAAGAGGAAGAGTTCAGAACTGAACGAATCCTTCTTGTGGCATTGTAGACTGGGTCACATCAATACGACACGACTGGCTAAGTTACATAAAGATGGATATTTAAATCCGTTTGAATTTTCATCTTATGACACTTGCCAGTCATGTCTCAAAGGCAAGATGACCAAAACTCCGTTTACGGGACACGGAGAAAGAGTTACTGAACTCTTGGGACTTATACATAATGATGTATGCGGTCCTATGTCTACACATGCCAGGAATGGTTCTTCGTACTTCATTACATTCACTGACGATCTCTCTAGATTCGGATATGTGTTCCTGATGAAACACAAATCAGAAGCTTTTGAGAAATTTAAAGAATATAAACAAGAAGTTGAAAACCAAACCGGAAAAAGTATTCAAATCCTTCGATCTGATCGAGGAGGTGAATACTTGAGCAATGAATTCCTGGACTTCCTAAAAGAGAATGGGATTCTCTCTTAGCTGACTCCTTCATATACACCACAGCACAACGGTGTATCAGAACGGAGGAACCGCACCCTATTAGATACGGTGCGCTCTATGATGAGTACAGCTGAGTTACCTATTTCCTTCTGGGGATATGCACTGGAAACAGCTGCAGACCTATTGAATATGGTTCCCACCAAATCCGTGCCAACCACTCCATATGAGATATGGAAAGGAAAGAGACCATGTCTTAATTATCTTAAGATATGGGGTTGTCTGGCATATGTAAAAACGCAAAATCCGGACAAACTCGCGGCAAGGTCCATTCTGTGTAAGATTATTGGATATCCCAAACATTCGCGCGGGTATATCTTCTACCACACCGAGGAACAAAAAGTGTTTGTTTCTCGACATGCCACCTTTTTAGAAAAGGAATTTCTTGACAAAGAGATTAGTGGCAAGGAGGTAGAACTGGAAGAGGTTCCAGCAATACAAACTACGACGGAAGATTTGGTTGAACCAGAGGATTCAGTAGCTCCTAATGAACTTCAGCCTCTCCGCCGATCTAGTAGGGTTCCTCGCCAACCTGAGAGATACTACGGTTTTCTCATGGATGGTGGAAGCGAGGATTGCATCATGGAGGATGATGACCCAACTAGCTTCGAGCAGGCCATCACGAGTAGGGACTCAGTGAAATGGCTAGATGCTATGCGGTCCGAGATGGAATCCATGTACACCTACAAAGTATGGACTTTGGATGTTGCTCCTGAAGGGGTAAAACCAATTGGGAGCAAGTGGATCTTCAAGAAAAAACTTGGTGTAGATGAGAAAGTGGAGACTTTCAAAGCTAGACTTGTTGCAAAGGGTTTTCGTCAAAGACCAGGTGTGGACTATGACGAAACCTTTTCTCCAGTGGCTATGCTTAAATCCATCCGGATCATGCTTTCCATCGCTGCATATCAAGATTACGAAATCTGGCAAATGGATGTTAAGACCGCCTTTCTAAATGGTGATTTAGAAGAGTGCGTGTACATGACTCAGCCAGAGGGCTTCATAGACAGTGGGAGCAGCGGGAAGGTGTGCAAGCTGCTTAAATCCATTTATGGATTAAAGCAAGCATCGCGGAGTTGGAACATCTGCTTTGACGTCGTTATCAAAGAGTTTGATTTCGTCAAAAACCCAGATGAACCTTGTATTTACAAGAAGGTGGCAGAGAGTAACGTTGTCTTCCTCGTATTGTACGTGGATGACATACTCTTGATAGGAAATGATATTCCTTTGCTGCAATCGGTCAAGCTCTTCTTATTACAAAGATTCTCAATGAAAGATCTTGGTGATGCCTCCTGCATATTGGGAATTAGGATCTATAAAGATAGATCCAAACGGATATTGGGATTGTCCCAATCCAGGTACATTGACACCATACTAAAGAGGTTTAGTATGGATGAATCCAAGCGTGGGAACTTGCCCACGATCTCTGGAGTCACTCTTTCCAAAGAGATGTCTCCCAAGAATGATTTGGAGAGAGCTCGCATGCAAGGGATACCCTATGCTTCGGCTGTAGGCTCTATCATGTACGCGATGCTATGTACCAGACCTGATGTTGCATACTCACTAAGTGTAGTGAGCAGGTATCAAGCTGATCCTGGAGAGAGTCACTGGACAGCTGTGAAAAGCATTCTCAAGTACTTGCGAAGGACTAAAGAGATGCTCTTGGTGTATAGTAACGGAGAACTCCAAGTGGAGTCCTTTACCGATTCGAGCTTCCAGAGTGATAAGGACGACTCTAAGTCGCAGTCGGGATTTGTCTTTACCCTTTACGGAGGGGCGGTTAGCTGGAAGAGTTCCAAGCAGGAAACCGTGGCAGACTCGACGATGGAGGCGGAATACATCGCTGCCAACGATGCTGCCAAAGAGGCTGTCTGGATCAAGAAGTTCATTACTGAACTTGGAGTGGTTCCATCCATTGAGCATCCAATACCTTTGTATTGCGATAACAATGGAGCGGTGGCTTTGGCCAAGGATCCCAGGTCCCATCAGCGATCCAGGCATATTCTGAGGCGGTATCACCTGATCCGAGAGATAGTTGATCGCCGGGAGATCGAGGTCAGGAAGGTTGACACGAAGAACAACACGGCGGATCCACTCACGAAGGCCATTCCCCAGATACAGTTTGAGAGACTCTTCGGGATGCTCGGTATGCGATACTACAGCAGCTGGCCTTAGTGCAAGTGGGAGATTGTTAGTTGTATGTATGCCCTAGATGCCAGTATTGTACAGATGATGTATAATATATCGGATGCTTGGACATATATAGAGATGACTTTCTTGCTCGATATGATAGTATGCTATCTGGTTACTCTTTATCTTAACATGTATACTAGTCCCTTTAAACTGTCTTATAGTTACATGTTGATAAAGCCCTTAGGATGTGTACTTGACTGCCTGGACTATGATGCAGATCATACTAGTGGGGACATGGTAGTCCATAAGTACATCCTTCAAGGTCCCTAGTCATGGGTGTATCGAGATGGGGCATCGATATACCAGAGTAGACTAGCGTATACGCTTCTCGACCCATGAGATGGGCGATGGATGATCCCATATCCATTGGTGTTTGACATCAGAGATAGTATACGGGTGCTCAGTGGAGACTGGGTACACTGGACGGACTCGCCGAGAACTCCCAGATGGTATTATACCTCACGTCAGATGGCAGTTCTCAGGTGACACTTGTGCAGGTTAGTCTGTAGACCCGAGATCGTCATAAAGTCTTCTGTGATTCCCACTGTACTTTGATCTTCACCTTACCACGTCTATGAGGGCATGCAAAACGGTGGTTTTTGGGCACAGTCCCGAGTCATATGGAGGCAATGAGCGATAGGAGGGGTTTCGTCTCTCCCGGTATTGGGGGTTGATGTTGCGCTGTGCTCGGTTGGCCGTAACAGGGAAGTCCCTGGCCAGGGCTGATCAGAGATATGCTGGTAAGTGTTACCAGTAGTTTCTCGACCCGTTATGAGCCTCACATCGGCACGACTTATCGGTTAATGGGGTATGACGATTACCACTCTTAGACTTGATATGCGACATATCAGACAAACAGACCGGACTGTACGATAAGTGTTACTGGTTGGATTCACAGGAGTGTGAGTGGGCTAGCTCGTCGATCTTCTGATCGATCAATACCCGGGTGGCCGTTACGTTTAGCAGACCGCTTGCGGCTTGTGGGTGATTGATATGATCATCATCTGTTGCCGGCGTATTGACGAGTCTTTAGAGTCCTACACAGAGGTTTCCTGGCTCAAGCGAAACGAAATAGGAGCGCATATGAGATATGTGCAGGACCGAGAATAATGCGTGTATGTGATACCGTATTCTATTCTCGCGATGAATGTATCGATTGGTTATATGCGATATAACCTAGATATCGAATCAAGGATTGATTCGATAAGCCGATACATAGGATACTAGTCGGTTATATGCGATATGACCGGATCGTTAAATCAAGTGTTGATTTAATGATTTAATGTATAATTATATATTTGATATATCACTTTGCATTAACTAGTATTTGTTCACTTTAAATGGATTTTCTCACTTGATGTGCAAGTTGTATATGTGATATACTTTTGTGCACATGTTTGTATCATGTTTGATGATACTTGCTCATATGGTTAAGTGTAAAGAATTAAACCTTGGTTAAGTAAATGGTTAGGGTTTTTATTTATTCATTCTTTTATCTTTTTAATTTGGATTAAAAAGAAATGGCAAAAGAAAACAAAATGGTTGCTTTCATTCTTGAAGTTTGTTGAAGCTTCATGAAGCTTTGACCAAAGTGACCATTTTGTCTTCATGCATAACCCTAACCATTCATCTAACCTTAGTCAATTCTCTACACCTAACCATGGTTTACATTATGATAAGTATTCATTTTCTTTTTGATTTTAAATTCTTATCATAATCATCTTCATCTTCTTCTTCTTCATGAGATAAAGAAAAAGCTTGCCACCATTAATGGCATGTTGATCAAAAGTGTGAGAAATCAAATTCTAAAGTGAACCCACCTCCTATTTCTTCACCCTCTACCTCTTGCCAAGTAGTATAGGGTGTTTTCTTCACAAGTTTCACAACTTGGTGAAGTTGGAGCTTGATCTTGTGTAACCTCGACGTAGATCATCTTCGGCATCGTAGCCGACGACTGGTCCGCTCATTTTCTCCGATGAAGCCGATGCAAGAGTCCGGGATTCGAGATGGACAGTGAGGGGACTACTACGTGGAGCTAAGGAAGTGGTTAACCGGATCTACAAAGGTTGTAGCTTCTTATCTTTAGTTAAGTTGTTAACTTGTTTAATGTTTCGCCTAAAATTCTAGTTAACGATCCGTATTAGAGTTTCTCGGCACTTGTAAAATTTGAAATTGGCATGGTTGATGCCTTGTGAAACCTCTTGAGAGTGCCTAGGAACCCTACACTTGGGACATTTAAGGATGTGCTTATACACTACCCAGCTCCCACATTTATGATCGCCATCATAACCCTGCTAGTCAAGCAAGATCCTACGGGCTTTATCAACATGTGGTAGACATATATAACATATGCACATGTTATGATAAAGTCAAACCATAATAGTATACTACTGTATTGAGTCTTTATCAATATATACAAGAAACATAAAGCATCATAAGAAAGAAATACACATATCCTGATAAAGAAAACTCAAATAATATACTATATAACTGAGCAAGATTGTCCGGTACATACATATCCCTAGCATCCACATGTATACATATACAATAATGGCATCTAGGGCATACATATCCAACATGGTTATAATGAATGATCCGTGTCCTTCGGTCTTTAACCATTTTCCCAAGCTCCTAGTGGCCACCATAATCAAGTTTGGTGTCCGGTCTCTCTCCATCGAAGATGATCCACCAGAGGATATGTAGTTCGAGCTCTAACGTCATAGCCGAGGTAACTAGGGTACCTAGTTCGCTAAACTAGATAGCCTAGAGAATGTAGAGTTTAGTGATGGATTAATTTGTCTCCAAACATCCTAGGTTTCTCGACACATGAGACATTTAGGGTGGAGGTAGAAGAAGGAAGCAAGAGGATGAGAGTGTTGTGTTTTTCCATCCATGAAAACGGCTAAGTGTTGTGTACAAAAGAAATGAATCAAGCCACACACAAATATCTCACACCACAAAATCAAGCATGCCACAATAGTAATTCATGAGTCACCCCATGAGTCATGCTTCCATAAATGCAAATGTCACCTCATCCTCCACCTCATTTAAACATTTATCAAAATGGTTAAAACATAAATGAGGTGGCATCTTCTAGAAGTAATCTTGTAATGAATTACAAGAATACCCCTAATCCGTATATATATACCCGTATCCGTATTTCGAAAAATACGAATACAAAGAGAAGAAAACAATCCAATAATATAATACTAGAATCCGGTTTAAACCATAGCCCAACGGTATTATCCGTCTGAATCATGATACGTGCACAAGTGCACGTATAATGTCGAACCCTGCCGTAAAACCATACGGCCTCTACATCATTTTGCCTGAAGCAAGGAAACCCTGTGTGTGGGACTCTAAAGACACGTCAATATGCTGGCAGTGGGTTTAACTAAAAGCACGTCAGTGGCACTAGCTGTATGTAATGGCTACCCAGGTATTGAGCGAAAGGAAGCCCGACGAGCAAACTCATCTGAACCCCTACTGAGCCTGTCCGTGACAATCTCCGTACAGTCTGGTCCGTTCGTCTAAGAGTATCACAAATCAAGTTTAGGGGGGTGGATAAATTCAGACCCCTAATAACGTGATATTTCGTGTCGGTATGAAGCCCATCACCAACTGAGAAACTACGGATCCAAATCAGTAATTCTCGTCCACCTTGGCCATGGATTTTTTGTGATGGCCACCCATGCACAACGCGACATCAACCCCAAATACTAGGAGAGATGAATCCCCGACGATCAGCTCACTGCATCTTTGTGGCTCGGGACTGTAACCAACTAAAACCTGTTTGCACGACTCCTTTGAGCCATGGTAGGGCAGTAATTGTTGGGATTCCTTAGCACCTAGCCTAGGGTTTGCAAGCATCACACATGCCACAACAAAAATTCAAGGGGGCTAAGCAATCGAACTAAGAATCATGCAAGAAAACTAGGGTAACAAAACCATGCAATCTAACATTACAAAAGAAGTGAACAAGAATACAACCTTTCTAGATCCGATCCTTCACTTCTAAAGCTCCATGTTGACGTCCCTTCTCTGCGATCATCGTTGTCCCGAACTCTAGAATGGATTTCCCCGGAGAAATGAACAAGCTTGCTCATTGGCTTCGAGGCCGAAGATGATCTACGTCGAGGTAACTCAAACTCAAGCTAACCCTTCATTAGGTCAAGAACTTTGTGAAGAGAACACCCTAAACTAAATGGCAAGTAGTAGAGGATGATGAAATAGGAATTGGGTTCACTATAGATTTTTATTTCTCACTTGTTTTCACCACTTAGAAAAAACCTAGAAAGCTTTTTGTTTTGGATGAAGAAGAAGAAGTAAGAATGAAAAATGAGAAAAGAATCATGATCAATTATGCAACCATGGGTGAATTAGTATCATCCACTAACCTTTGTAGAGACTAAACCATGGTTTAATATAATGGTTTGGTTGATAAATATCTTTAGTAAGACAAAGTTAGTGGACTTGGTCAATAGATGCTTCAAGCTTCATGAAGCTTCAAGCATGACAAAGTGCACACTAATTTTGAATTAAAAAATAATATAAACCCTAACCATTATCTTAAATATGGTGTAAGTCATACACACATCCAAGTTTGCATGTATCATCAAGCATGATACAATCATGTACACAAACATACATCACATATACACTTTGTGCACATCAATTGAGAAAAGTAATCTTAAGTGAACCAATACTAGTTAATGTAAATTATTATATCAAATATATAAATATACATTAAATCATTAAATCAACACTTGATTTAATGATCCGGTCATATCGCATATAACCGACTAATATCATGTGTATCAATATATCGAATCAACACTTGATTCTGTAACCCGGATATATCGCATATAACCGACCGATAATACAAATCGCGAGAATAGAATACAATATCATATAATCGTATTATTCTCGGTCCCGCACATATCACATACGTGCTCCTATTTCGTTTCGCCTAAGCCAGGAAACCTCTGTGTAGGACTCTAAAGACTCGTCAATACGCCGGAAGCAGGCGGTGATCATATCAGTCACCCATAAGACGCAAACGGTCTGCTAAACATAACGACCACCCGGGTATTGAGCGATCAGATGATCAACGAGCAAGCCTGCTCACACTCCTGCGAATCCAATCAGTAACACTTACCGCACAGTCCGGTCTGTCCGTCTGATATGTCGCATATCTCGCTAGGGATGGTAAGCGTCAGACCCCAGTAGCTTGATAAGTCATGCCGATGTAAGGTCCATAACGAGCGTGAAACTACTGATAACACTTACCAGAAAATCAATGCAACCCTGGCCAGGGATTTCCAGTTATGGCCAGTCGAGCATAGCGCAACATCAACCCCCAATACTGGGAGAGATGAATCCTCTCCTATCGCTCATTGCCTCCATGTGAATCAGGACTGTACCCAAAAACCACCTGTTTGCACAACTCAATAAAGTCGTGCTAGGGTGGAAATCAAAGCATAGTGGGAGACACACAAGACTCTATGACGATCTCGGGTCGACAGACTAAGCTGTACCAGTGTCACGAGAGAAATGTCATCTGACGTGAGGTATAATACCATCTGGGAGTTCTCGACGAGTCCGTTCAGTGTACCCAGTCTCCACTGAACACCCGTATACCATCTCGGATGTCAAACACCAACGGATATGGGATCATCCATCACCCATCACATGGGTCGAGAAGATATACGCTAGTCTACTCTGGAATATCGATGCCCCGTCTCGATATTCCCACGACTAGGAACATTGAAGGATGTACTCATGGACTACCCAGGCCCCACTAGTATGAACTGCATCATAATCCTGGAAGTCGAGTACACATCTTAAGGTCTTTATCAACATGTAACAGAGAGACGGTAAGTATACATGTTAAGATAAAGATCAACCAGATAGCATACTATCATGTCGAGCAAGAAAGTCCTCCCTATATATGTCCCAGCATCCACTATAATATACATCTCATGTACAGTAATGCCCTCTAGGGCATACATATAACTAACAATCTCCCACTTGCACTAGGGCCATCATATAGCAGTGGTTGTAGTATATAATACTCAACTATCCCATAAAAGTCTCTCTCTGGGAAAAGGCCTTTGTGAGCGGATCCGCCGTGTTGTCCTCTGAGTCTACTCTCAAAACCTCGATCTCCCTGGAGATCAGCCATCTCTATGATCAGGTGATACTGTCTTTAGAATATGTCTGGGTCACTGATGGGACCGGGGTTCCTGGGCCAAAGCCACACCTCCATTGTCACACAATGGTAGGAACCTTGTTCATCTCATGACTGCCTCTTTGGTAGCATCTTAGATAGTGATGTCTTCAGCCTTTATCGTCTAGTTTGCCATGGTATCTAGCTTGGAATTCATCCAACATACCGCCCCTCCACAGAGGATAAAGATAATGCCTGCGACTGACATTCCGTCGTCCTTACCAACCTGGAAGCTATCCAGTGATTCTCTCCAGGATCGATTGATACCATCTCAGTACACCTAGTGAGAATCCTAACATCCATTTAGATCTATCTCATAGATCCAAAACCCAGGATTTAGGAGGTATCACCTTGATCCTATATGGAGTATCCTTGTGATAAGAGGAGATTGACCGCGCGCAGCATAGGAAATTCCTTTCCTATCAAGAGTATGTCATCTACGTACAATACGGGGATGACCACCTTACTCTCTACTACATTTTTGTATATACAAGGTTCATCTACCATTTTGATGAAGTCAAACTCTTTGACTACCACATCAAAACAGATGCTCCAACTTCGCAATGCCTGCTTTAACTTATAAAGCAACTTGCACCCGTTGCTCCCACTGTCAACGAAGCCCTCTGGCTGTGTACTTATAGACGTTCTCTTCTAAATCAATATTTAGAAAAGCAGTCATGACACCCAACCACCAGATATCGTAGTTATGGTATGTAGCAATGGCAAGTAAGATCCGGATGGACTTAAGCACAACCACTGGAAAAGGTTTCATCATTATCCATGCCTGGTCGATGACGAGAACCTTTAACAAGTCTATCTCCGAATGTCTCAAATTTTTCATCTACACCAAGTAATATTCTCAAGATATACTTGCTCCTGATGGGGATTTAACCCTTCAGATATAGCAACCAAAGTCCATACTTTGTTGGTGTATATATATTCCATCTCAGATCGCTTAGCATCCAGCCATTCTTATTGAGTCACTACTCTTGATGGCCTGCTCGATACAAGTTGGGTCATCATCTCATGATGCAATCCTCGCTCCCACTGTCATCGTGAAACCGAAGTATCTCTCAGGCGGATGAGGAACCCTACCAGATCGACAGAGAGGCTGAGGTTCGTCGGGAACTATTGAATCCTTATTCAATAGGTATGCAGCTTCACAAGTGCATAACTCCCTGATTGAATGATTCTTTGTGTGTCGTGTTTAGAAAGATGTGTAAAGATCACAACCAAAGAAATGTATACCGCAATCAATTAACGGTGTCGATGTAGCGCGTTAATAAGTACGGATCGTCCACTGAGATGTGTGTTTTGCTCTCTATTGTTTTAGATGAGTCGAAATGAAAAGATAAAAGAAAAATTGCAAGAAAATTGATTGAAGAATTTTGAAATTTAGTTTCAAGAATAGTAAAGAACTAGATCTAAAGATCAAGAATCAATAAAGTTCTAGAAGATGTCCAAATCTATTGAACTATCAAGATTTGTAATGAAGCTCGTAGGAATCGATCGAATCTATAGTGAGGATGAAGACTTGTGATTACGTATTCCTATCCATTGATGATTTGTTTCTAGATCGATGATGATCAACGAGAATTAGGGATCTCTTAAAGAAACTAGAGTTTCTCCATCATCATCCATTGTCCTTTCGTTGATTATCATTCAAACTCTAGCCTATAGGAAATTCAATCACCGATCGTTGATCTCTAATTAAGAGCGAAGACATTCAATAAAGTATCTCGCTAAAAACTAGGTTGTCGATGATTCAATTTCCTAAAGTTTACAAAACTCATAAGACTTAAGAATGGCTCAAGAATTTAATCATCATCATCTATCGATTCTCTCGATTCCTCCACGAGCGAAGTTTTTACTCAAACATTATAACAAAGAAAACAATCAAGAATTGAGATCTCATCATAATGCTCAAATATAAAGATAACCAAGATAAAGAAATTTCACCTTTTATTATTCAACAATTTCGTTACAATTCACTCAAGACTACAAGAATTGAGGAGAGAACTTGATCGTTGAATTAGCTTCGCATCGTCTCCGTGAGTCGCTGATCGTCTTAGATCACTTGCTCGGTTGAAGATCGACGTCACTCTAAAAAGGCATGATGGCTTCTTGCTTGAATTGGCACTCGATAGATCTTGATTTCGATCAAATTGTGTCACTCAATTTGATTTGAATTTTGATTTGGATCTACAATTTTTCCTCTCAAATGTTTTCAACAACTTTTCCCTCTAAAATGAACAACCCCCAAAGCCTAGATCTAGATCTCATTTTATAACCACCTCATTTGAATCTTTTATCCAAAGCTAAGCTGTTAGATAGAGGCTTCTAGAAGAAATTTGTTGGAGGGAAGATTCTGGAATAAGGAATATTCTAGGGTAAAGTTGTTAGGCCGTGCTTTCTGGATGAAGCCACGTGGACTTTGGGAGTCTTATGGAAGCATTGACCGTTACGAGAAGCCATGTGGAGGAATTTGCTGCGATGACGTGTCCAAAGTGCCGCGGATCCGCGGCGGATCGGCCCATTCGGCCGCGGATCCACGGCCGTTTAGAAAGCTTGCTGCATGAAATTTCCATGGTGATTTGGTGCTGGCTTTGTGGCACTTTTATGATGTCTGGAATCTTTTTATACTTTTCTGCTTACTAGCAGATCACAAGTCTTGGACTTGGCGCATTTTTATCAGCACTTTTAACAGTTTCGGCTCTTTAACCTGGAATTTCCTGCACACAATCTCGAGACAAGTGTTGCGATATACAAAGATCATGCGTGCAATAATAAACAATCAATTTCCCTCAAAATGCCGGTTATAATATATAACACATGTTATTTGGTGTTTTACAGACACTTTGCTAATATGTGTTATATTCATACAGAACACCTTTAGATGATTGCAAATAGTAGGGAAATTGATGTGTTAAAAATGTAATATTTTCGACTGATCAAATTCCCCCAAACTTATTTTTGGTCGTCTCGAGCAAACTGTTTTATTAGAAAGAGATGGAGAAAATATAAGAAAAAGAAAAACTAACTAGCACACTTTCGTAGGCAACACCATTGCACTGAGCACGTGCAACAAGCCTTTAAACCTCTAGGTGTCCCTAGTAGGAGGAGTGTTGTCTCCTGAGGTTTTTCAGCGGATTGCACCAACAAAATCCCGTAATAAAAGGAAGACCGTGAAAGTTACATATAAAGATAAGAATTATAAAAGAAAGACTTTGAAAATCAGAGTTTCCAACTATACTAGCTTTTCGGTTGTCATGAGCCCTATCTTAATTGTCATGAAAAGATGTTAGAAATCACATCATCCATCAATAAAACATCGTCTTTATTCTTCATTCCTACCTTTCTTCCAAACATCGATCATATAACCCTACATGTGTGTAAAAGACATCCCTACACTCGGAGAATTCAATTCAAGCTATCATACTCTTGTCCATCCACCTAAGTACTTTTTAATTTGAAGAATATTTAGATGGATTTGCTCACACATTTTTCATGCGACCGTTAATATATCTTGAGGTACTAACCGACCGATTACTCATGTGCTTGCTTATTAGGTATATTTTTCTCATCTTGCACTACCTACGGCTTAGCAGTGACTCCCAGACCAGTTGGTCTAAGGCACTAGGCGATGAAGCACCCTCGCTATATTTTTTTATTGCTGCCTTGGCGATAACAAAACCAGTGTTCATTTTTTCCCACCATTTTATCTTTTATTTATAATTTCCTTCATACTTTGGCTTTTAGACAAGAGCATTTCAAGGTATCCTCTACTATCCCGAGTTTCAAGACGTGTGTAAGTGCGAAATAGTAGGGTATCAACGTTCAAATATTTGGATTCCAGAATAGAAACTATTTTTCAGACTTATTTTTATCCTCATATTAGTGACTTCTTTCCTCTTACTAACCCTTAGGACAACGGCTCATAACTACTTATTACTAGTTCGTTTAAGAAAACTTCTAATTTTCTAGGTTTTCTTAAATTCTTCTAATCTTTTGGATGTAATTTTTCACTATCTAATCTTTTATTATCATATTTATGTACACATTTTTTTCATATTTTTTTATTTTTTTGTGATATGTTTTGTGCTTATGATGCAAAGTGATACGTAAATAAGCACAAACCTCCCCCAAACTTGTTTTCAACAGTGTCCTCACTGTTGCTATCTGCTAAACCTCAAAAACCTATAAGCTTGGGAGGACATTTATTAACGGGGGAAAAATATATTAAAGTGAAAATCCTCCCCCAAACTTATTTTTGGCTCATAATATTGAGGAAAACGGTTATTTTCAAGAGCCAAAAATACATCCCCCTCAAACATGAGTTAGACAATATGAAGCATTTTAAGTGGGGGTTGTTCATATCAGATTTTTGCATTTTCATACCGCCCAATTTTTGTCACATTGCATATCGGTAGATACTCTTGAGCCGTGTTTGCTAGTCAATTGCAGGATATAGGTTCTCGGTTCTAAAACGGTGAAATTCATGGAAAACACGACAAAATCCGGGTTCCTGCCAACCACAGATAAAACACGGTCTCCGCTCTTCATCCGTATGTTGCCAGATACCAGTTTAGGAAGACAAAATGTCATATCAATGTCATTCTCATGCACAAGGCTCAATGGTAGCACAAAATCCAAGAGATCTACGCGGAGCTCGAGGCAATCATGACAAAATCTTGACAAAAAGTCCACCTTTCCCTCAACAGAAATTCTGGAAAAATCGTGGAGCCAAATTGAGAAAATACATGTACCAGAATAATGTACACATCAAACCAGGGAACCACAGCAAATTGGGGGGCCCAACTCAACCAAACGGCCGCGGATCCGCGGCCAAAGTGGGTCCTAGGCCGCGGATCCGCGGCCATTCTGGCGCCAAAGAAAAAGTTGTTTTGGGGGTGTTTTGGTCTTTTTGTATAGGTTCTGGTGGTTGCCCTAGGTTTTCATTTTTTGGCCTATAAATAGCCCAGAACTTTGTGAAGCAGGGGGTCCATTCTTGTATTTTAATTTTTTGCCTAGGTTTAGTGTTTTTCTTCTTCCTCTTCTCACCCCTTCTCCATTAAACTTGTAGTGAGCTTTTGAGTGAAGAGTGATGAATAAAGAAGAACCATTTATTATCATACTTGTCTCTTTACTTTGTTAATTGTTGTAATTTTAATTTGTTAAGTAGTTGTTGTTATTTCCTTTCTCGCGGTCTTGCACAGCAACAGGCAAGCTTTTGGCTGGTCCATGGAGGACATCAAGGGGATTAGTCCCCTGATCGTTGAGCATCACATTCATCTGATGGATGATGCCAAACCAGCCCGGGATCCACAAAGACGTCTTAATCCAGTCATGAAGGAGGTTGTGAAGAAGGAGATCGTCAAATGTCTAGATAGTGGTATCATTTACCCTATCTCTGATAGCCAGTGGGTTAGCCCCATTCATGTTGTCCCCAAGAAGTCGGGCATCACGGTCATAACCAACGAGGCGAACGAGTTAATCCCTACTCGCACCCAAACTGGGTGGCGAGTTTGCATTGATTACAGAAAACTCAACGCCGCAACACGGAAAGACCACTTTCCGCTACCTTTCATTGACCAAATGCTTGAACGATTGGCCGGACATAAGTACTATTGCTTTCTAGATGGCTACTCTGGCTATAATCAAATTCCCATCGCCGAAAAAGACCAGGACAAGACCACTTTCACTTGTCCTTTCGGCACGTTTGCATATCGACGCATGCCCTTTGGGTTATGCAATGCGCCCGCTACCTTCCAGCGGTGTATGATGGGAATTTTCTCTAACATGGTGGAAAAATTTCTGGAGATTTTCATGGATGACTTCTCCATCTTCGGCGACTCCTTCGACGAGTGTTTGCTGCATCTTGACACTGTCCTTACCCGATGTAAGGACAAGAATCTCACTTTGAACTGGGAGAAATGCCACTTCATGGTACGCGAAGGTATTGTCTTAGGACATATCATCTCGCAAAATGGCATAGAGGTTGACAAAGCAAAGATTGAGGTCATTTCCAATCTGCCTCCTCCCCGATGCGTCAGAGATATCCGAGCTTTCCTTGGCCATGCCGGTTTCTATAGACGGTTCATCAAGGACTTTAGCAAGATTGCTAGGCCCTTGACTCTTTTGCTGGCCAAGGATACACCTTTCGACTTCAACTCGAGCTGTGTGACTGCATTCGAGTCACAGAAATGCTCACTCACTTCTGCTCCCGTTCTTTCTTCACCTGACTGGACGCACCCATTCGAGATTATGTGCGATGCATCTGACTTTGCCATTGGTGCTGTCCTTAGACAACACATCAACAAGATGCCGCACGTAATCTATTACGCTAGCCGAACCCTGAACGACGCCCAACTCAACTATACAACAACTGAGAAAGAATTCTTGGCTGTTGTATTTGCTTTAGAAAAGTTCAGGCCCTACCTCATCGGCTCTCCAGTCATTGTCTACACGGACCATTCAGCTCTGCGCCATCTTTTTGCGAAGAAAGATGCGAAGTCTCGGTTAATACGTTGGATCCTCTTGCTTCAAGAGTTTGACCTTGTCATTAAGGACAAACGAGGATGTGAAAACGTAGTTGCCGACCATCTCTCATGACTTCCTTCTTCGCCTTCGCTTCCAATTCCGATCAACGACGTTTTCCCGGATGAACAGCTCTTGACAGTATCGTGCGAACCCTGGTTCGCAGATATTGTGAACTATTTGGCCACGGGATTACTACCGACAGAATGGTCAAGTCAGGACAGACTTCGCTTCTTATCCCAAGTAAAACACTTTTACTGGGACGAACCCTACTTGTTCAAGTACTGTCCCGACCAGATTATTCGTCGGTGTGTCCCTGATGAGGAATTCAAGAGTGTGCTGTCATTTTGCCACGATCAAGCGTGTGGCGGGCATTTTGGGCCCAGAAAGACAGCTGAGAAGATCTTGCAATGTGGTTTCTACTGGCCACAACTTTTCAAAGACGCTCATGACTATTGCAAGACTTGCTCCCGGTGCCAACACATGGGCCGGATATCCTGGAGGAACGAGATGCCGCTCCAACCGATCTTGGTTGTGGAGATTTTCGATGTTTGGGGGATAGATTTCATGGGGCCGTTTCCCAGCTCTTTCGGAAACTTGTACATCCTTCTAGCTGTTGATTACGTCTCTAAATGGGTCGAGGCTGTGCCCAGCAGGACTAACGACAACAAGGTTGTCGTTAGGTTCCTTAAAGAAAACATTTTCTCCTGGTTTGGGCACCCCCGAGCGATCATTAGCGACAATGGAAGTCATTTCTGCAATAGGACTTTCGAGGCCTTGATGCGGAAATACTCCATTAATCATAAGCTTTCTACGCCCTACCACCCCCAAACCTGCGGGCAGGCCGAAGTTTCAAATCGACAAATCAAGCAGATACTGGAGAAGACTGTTTCCAAGAACCGTAAGGATTGGTCTCTGAAACTCACTGATGCCCTTTGGGCATTTAGAACCGCTTATAAGACCGACCTTGGCATGTCTCCCTATCGGCTTGTGTACGGAAAAGCCTGCCACCTACCTGTCGAAATCGAGCATCGCGCATTTTGGGCGATAAAGGAGCTGAATCTGTCTCTTGAAGATGCGGGCAGCCATCGGAAGCTGCAGCTGAACGAACTATGCGAGCTTAGGGATGAGGCTTACGATAACGCGGTTGTCGTTAAGAATCGAACGAAGGTGTTTCACGATAAACACCTTTTGCGCAAAACCTTCATACCTGGTCAGCAGGTACTGCTTTACGACACCCGACTTCACTTCCATCTAGGAAAGCTCAGATCTCGCTGGAAAGGGCCGTATTTTGTGCGGAATGTGTATCCGCAAGGCGCTGTGGATTTGGAAAATCCAAAGGACGGTTCACTCTTTAAGGTAAACGGACACCGATGCAAACCGTACCTTAGCGCCGATCCAACAGAGGAGCTCCTGTTCTTACAGGAGCCGGTTTACCCTGAATGATCTTCCTCTGCCTACCTCCAAACTTCGGTTATCTAGCCAAGAACAGCGGACACTGTTCCAAATAAGTTTGGGGGTATGTACAAACCATTTTGTATATATTTGTGTATATTCTTTTTCTTTTCTTTTAAAACAAAAACAAATAAAAATTTGTGTATCACTAACCGACAATTTTGAACCTTCCAACTACTCTCTTCATGCAACGACAGTGAGGACACTGTCCAGTTTAAGTTTGGGGGTACGCTCGGTACGCATTTCTTACCTTCGCATTCATATGTATATTTTGCATCTGCATATTAATATCCATAAAATCCATAAAAATTTGAAAATTTTCTAAAAAAATATAAAAACTTTTTTGTCAAGGTAGCTTGTGGAAGAACTCTGATTCAACATTCGACGGTTTTTGTTTGAAAAAATAGGAATAACTAGATCTTATGTTTGGATTTTGAAAACCTGAAAGATAACACTTCTTTGTAGTTAACTATAGCTGATATACGTCTTTACATCACACTACATGTGTCGTAAGATTTTGGGAATTAGATAACAAGTCTTTCATGTATAAACTTTTAAACAGATAAATGATTTTCTGAGGATCAAATAGGTTTGTTCTGAAATAAGTAATGTCAAGAATAGTTTATGAAGTAAAGCGAATATGAAGGAATGTTATTGATGCAGTAATTAGAGCTAAGTCTGAAAAATAACCCATCTGAAACTTGATTGGAATGATTACACACCAAACCCACTAAACACGTCTTTTATCCAAAAAAATAATTGAACTGCCGGTTATATCTCCGTTCGTATTAAATCATCTGATTTTCACGCCAAACTGTCTTTTGTTTTTGGACCTAGGTAACTTGAGTAATTAAGTCCGCTGGGGTGTTTCTACACCTAATGCCCTAAAACCAACTGGTTTGGGTGCATTGGCCCAAAGCTCGCTAAGAAGCCTAGAATGTCCAGTTTAAAACAAAGTCAAGCAAGTGTTCTCTCCGAGTTAAAATTCCTAACGGTTCTTTGTGTGAGAATAATCTTGATAAAAGACAGGCTTTTATAAAAATTTTAACGGAGATATGAAGGTTTTATTCTATGATAAAGACTATTGCACGTTCACAGAGGTGTGTATGAAATGAAAACAAGAAAAAGGTGGAGTGAAAAATACGACTTAGTTTCCTGTTATGGAAGATAGAAATTCTGAAGTTGAAACCTTACTGGAAAACGAAACTTGAAAAATGCTTAACTCTTTTTAAAACTTAAGTGATCATTTTAAAATTGTTATCTGGGCTTTATTGTGCGACATGATGACTTTATTCGATCCTTCTGGAACTTAACGACACTATTTGCACTGCACGTAAAGACATATAAAATCTGTAGTTAAATAAGAAGCAATGTGTGAAAAATAAAGGTTCGATGGTCTAGACTTAGGATTATAGAATTGTTATTTTCTAATACAAAACTTTAGGGTTTGAAGCTTAGTAATTTTACAAAACCAACTTGACCGGATTTTGTGGGTAGTATCCGCTGAAAACCCTCAGGAGACAACACTCCTCCTACTAGGGACACCTAGAGGTTTAACGGCTTGTTGCACATGCTCAGTGCAATCGCGTTCCCTGCGAAAGTGAGGATAGGAAATTTTTTGTGAATAAATTGGTTTTGCTCGGGACGAGCAAATGATAAGTTTGGGGGTATTTGTTCATATCTGATTTTTGCATTTTCATACCGCCCAATATTTGTCACATTGCAAATCGGTAGATACTCTTGAGCCGTGTTTGCTAGTCAATTGCAGGATACAGGTTCTCGGTTCTAAAACGGTGAAATTCATGGAAAACACGACAAAATCCGGGTTCCTGCCAACCACAGATAAAACACGGTCTCAGCTCTTCATCCGTATGTTGCCAGATACCAGTTTAGGAAGACAAAATGTCAAATCAATGTCATTCTCATGCACAAGGCTTAATGGTAGCACAAAATCCAAGAGATCTACGCGGAGCTCGAGGCAATCATGACAAAATCTTGACAAAAAGTCCGCCTTTCCCTCAACAGAAATTCTGGAAAAATCGTGGAGCCAAATTGAGAAAATACATGTACCAGAATAATGTACACATCAAACCAGGGAACCACAGCAAATTGGGGGGCCCAACTCAACCAAACGGCCGCGGATCCGCGGCCAAAGTGGGTCCTAGGCCGCGGATCCGCGGCCATTCTGGCGCCAAAGAAAAAGTTGTTTTGGGGGTGTTTTGGTCTTTTTGTATAGGTTGTTGTGGTTGCCCTAGGTTTTCATTTTTTGGCCTATAAATAGCCCAGGACTTTGTGAAGGAGGGGGTCCATTCTTGTATTTTCATTTTTTGCCTAGGTTTAGTGTTTTTCTTCTTCCTCTTATCACCTCTTCTCCATTAAAATTGTAGTGAGCTTTTGAGTGAAGAGTGATGAATAAAGAAGAACCATTTATTATCATGCTTGTCTCTTTACTTTGTTAATTGTTGTAATTTTAATTTGTTAAGTAGTTGTTGTTATTTCCTTGGGTTTTCTTTCTTCTCTCTTTTTCTTTATCAATCATACGACAATGATACTTACGCTCGATCCTCGCCAAGGTGAGGTCGCAAATAGTTAGTCGTATTCTTCTAATCTCCTTCTTTCTATCTTCCTCTTTTGTTTTGTTTTATTTTTCCGTATTATGATGTGTGAGTAGTTCATTCTTTTTAGGGTAGGATAAGGGAAGTTTGAGAGAAGGAAATCTCTCTCACTCTTTCCTTGCCCAACAGCTTAAATCGACTCCCGTTAATTGAACCACAATCCGCTCCTTACGGCACCCTATCCTAAATGATAGCGGTGATTCCGTAGTGAGACCGGTTGTGGTTGAATTAACCGGAGGTTATGGCTAAGAGCCAAGAACGGACGGACAAGCACCAAAAGGAAGGACTTGCGTTGGAAAGCCTAGCTTATACTCGCAAGTTCCTTCCTAGTCGTGCTAATCCCCGTTGTTGCCGATTACCGTAACACCGATATTAAGAGGGGCAACGAAAAATGTGGAGACTCCTAACTCAAACTAACCTAATCCTAACCCTAACAAGCTCGCTTTAAATATCAACTCAACACTTAGATAATCACAAACAAAATCTGAATAACCGGACTTAACTCGTTAAAACACATTGAAAAAGACTCCCATCTCCCTGCGGACGACCCGTACTCAACCGGCTAGCTACAAGCGAAACCGTCTTGATTGCGGTATTTAAACTAAAACTTGAACACTCACGTATCCTAACAATCAGGGGTGGGTCATTTGGTCAAAGTAAGACTTTATAAAGCCCAAAAGTTAACACCAACCATTCAAAGATTTTATCAGTATAGCGTATAGGTCGGTGGAAGAACGTGTTGTATCGAGTCAGGAAAAAATGGGGAAGAGATAAGAGGTGGTCTGGAAAGGGTTTGAATTTTATATTAGAGAAAATAAAGAATGAGGATGAATGTGAATGATTAGGAAGAATGAATGGTGGTGGTTCAACTTCTATAGGTGGAGGTTGATCAATCACAAAATCTGTATTGTTTAAAAATTCAAGTTCGTCAGCAAAAAGTTCTTCAAAACTTTTATCAATGGTGTGATCATACATTTTGCTGTCAAAACGTTTTGTGCCAGAATTTATCCAGTTGATTCATCAAAAATTATTGAGGTAGAAGACTCAAAAAACTCATCTACCTTATTTTCAAACATATCCAAATCAAGTTGGCTTTCTGGGATTGTCGAACTTGAACTATCGGATTGTGATTCATCAACACTCACTATCATTTGAGGAACAGAAGAAGAACCAGAGAGAGTGGAAGATGAAATGGGTAAACGTATCGATGTGTCGACTGTCACTAAACCAGATGTGGGTGATGAAGGCTGAATTTCAGTTTTCTCTTCGGGTATACGATTATCATCAACTTCAAGACGTATTTGGGGTTCGGGAAGGATTAAAGGCTCAAGATGATGACCACAAGGAAGTGAAAGGAACAGATAAATTGGTGGGTCAAAATCATCCAAAATTTCGGCTTCGTCAATCAATATATCCCCAACGTCAATCACCTCATTCAAGTGAAGGCTATCATTCTCAAACATCTTATTCAAAGAATGGTTTTCAATCAATTTTGGTTCAAGAGTGGAGGTGTAGAGATCACAAGGATTTGGTATGGTTTCACTTGAAATGGACCCTTCGCAGTCGGGTAAATCAAACACTGCATTATTACACAACTTCTCATACATTCTATTGTCAATTGGTGAATCCTTTGGTGCACTCGATGAATCTGTGAAACTGGAGATGTGGATTACAGTTTGGAAAGGGAATGTTTGATTAGGGAAGGTGTACAGCTCTCTCTCACTACCTAAATTCTCATTTTGTCCAATGCCCGAATTATATAATGATATATTTTGGGCTGGTTCTTCATATTTAGTCTTGGTTCCCTTCCATTCCTCTCTGATGCGGTTCAACATCACTAAATCTTCTTCTAATGTCCGCTCAAGACTAGACTTGGGTCGATAAGGAGTTCCAGTATAAGATTGAAACTCTGGTGGACAGTTAAAACTCCCAAATGGCTGATTAGAAGGACCGTTTAGAGAAGGTGGAAAAGTCGGATTTGATTGATAGGAACAGAATGGTTGTGAAAATTTAGTAGGAGTAGGGTCAACATTGTGATAAGAAGAATTTTGATATTGGTTCGTCGGTTGCTTATTGGACATCATACATGCCATAAACCGATTATGAAATTCTTCTTTGGAAAGTGGAGGTGATGGTTGATATTGGACCGGGTTGAAAATTTGGCCTCTAGCCCTAGCTATATGCTCAGCAATGGAAATGCGTCTAGGGGCATCCTCACTCGGAGTATCAACTGAAATGGATGTAGGATTAGGATACAGTTGATATTGGTTTGGATTGAAACTTTGGCTTCTAGCCCTAGATATATGCTCAGCAATGGACATTCGTCTAGGGGCATCCTCACTCGGATTACCAACTGAAACAGATGTAGGATTATGATACGGTTGATAGGACTTAGACTGAGGTGGCCAACTGTTTCTACCCGCTTTTTCTATCCGATCTCTTAAGGACATGGAAGAGCCGGAAGGTATACCGAAGGGATTACGAAAACAAGAAATATCTGGTTGTGGATAACAAAGCTCGGCAAGAGTTTTTCTATCGGGTCACCCATTATAAGAAGAGAAGAGGGGGGAAAAGGTAAAAAAGGTAAAAGAAGGGGGGGATAATTGGTTTGTTTTGAAAAAGGAAGGATTTTTGAAAATTCACACAAACATTCACAAGCAACCCTATATCTAATGGTCACCTAGGTCAACTCTCTAGACCGCTTCTAGACTTCCAGAAGACAAGTCGCAGGATAAATCCTCTACTGCCTCTTTATCCCTCCTGTGGCCAGGTAAGTGCCAGGTAAGTGGGAGGTTCACCATTACATAAGTAGTGGGCCTAATTAAGTAACCACTTGCCTTAGACATACTTACCTAGACACCACAAAAGAAACGCGGATAAGCAATAGATTACGTACGACCTCCTTCTGTCCTTAATGAGCGTGACGGTCATTAGAGTCTTGTCTAGATATTTTTTAATTAATGAGAGTGATGCGGATGCAAGTTTGTGATTTTCAGGGCTTAGGAAGGGTAATGAACACCCCACCTAATCTGAATTTGGTCTTTGCCCCTTAATTTCCGTATTAAAATATGCACAAAACCAATGATCAAATCACGCAACATTTTTTTTTCTTTTTGCGGCGCTGCGAATTTTTGCAAAGAAACCTGCAGGAATTGGTTAATGGACAGATCAGGGAGGAGATAAGAAAGTCAGAAGTATACCAGAGAATTTTGGAGCAGTGAAGCTGCTTCCTTGCCGTGGATCCGCCGCGATATGCGCATTAAGGCCGCGGAAACGCGGTGGTATGAGGGGATCTCTGCACCAAAAGTTCAACCAATGCTCTTGTTCACTCACTGAGCTATCTGAGATGCTCTGAAAATATTTCCTCTTGCTCCACAGATTCCAGATTTCCTCGCAACAAATCACAACAAATTGTTAAGCGCTTGTTACAAAATTTGATCTAAAAATTGAGGGAATAATAATTTTGCAACTCAACTAACAAAAACGAACAAAATAGCACACATCCCCGGCAACGGCGCCATTTGATTGATCGTCTAAGTTGTGATTAAATGTAAAGCGTTCACAATCAAAGATTTTTATACCGCAATCAATTAACGGTGTCGATGTAGTACGTTAATGAGTACGGATCGTCCACTGAGATGTGTGCTTTGCTCGCTATTGTTTTAGATGAGTCGAAATGAAAAGATAAAAGAAAAATTGCAAGAAAATTGATTCATGAATTTTGAAATTTAGTTTCAAGAATAGTAAAGAACTAGATCTAAAGATCAAGAATCAATAAAGTTCTAGAAGATGTCCAAATCTAATGAACTATCAAGATTTGTAATGAAGCTGGTAGGAATCGATCGAATCTATAGTGAGGATGAAGACTTGTGATTACGTATTCCTATCCATTGATGATTTGTTGCTAGATCGATGATGATCAACGAGGATTAGGGATCTATTGAAGAAACTAGGGTTTCTCCATCATCATCCCTTGTCCATTCGTTGATTATCATTCAAACTCTAGCCTCTAGGAAATTCAATCATCGATCGTTGATCTCTAATTAAGAGCAAAAAAATTAAATAAAGTATCTCACTCAAAACAAGGTTGTCGATGATTCAATTTCCTAAAGTTTACAAAACTCATAAGACTTAAGAATCGTTCAAGAATTTAACCATCATCATCTATCGATTCTCTCGATTCCTTCATGAGCGGAGTTTTTACTCAAACATCATAACAAAGAAAAAAATCAAGAATTGAGATCTCATCATAATGCTCAAATATAATGATAAGCAAGATAAAGAAATTTCAGCTTTTATTATTCATCAATTTCGTTACAATTCACTCAAGACGACAAGAATTGAGGAGAGAACTTGATCGTCGAATTAGCTTCGCATCATCTCCGTGAGTCGCGGATCGTCTTGGATCACTTGCTCGGTTGAAGATCGACGTCGCTCCAAAATGGCTTGATGGCTTCTTTCTTGAATTGGCACTCGATAGATCTTGATTTCGATCAAATTGTGTCACTCAATTTGATTTGAATTTTGATTTGGATCTACAATTTTTCCTCTCAAATGTTTTCAACAACTTTTCCCTCCAAAATGAACAACCCCGAAACCCTAGATCTATATCTCATTTTATAGCCACCTCATTTGAATCATCCCTCCAAAGCTAGGTTGTTAGAGAAAGGCTTCTAGAAGAAGTTTGTTGGAGGGAAGATTATAGAATAAGGAACTTTCTAGGGTAAGGTTGTTAGGCCTGTAAGTCCGCGGCGGCACCCCGGCCGTCGATCCGACACCGAAAACGCGGAAACAAAAACTTTGCAAACTAGCAAACCGGCACCACCGCGCACTTATACCCCGGATCGGGCCATTAACCTAGCAACTAGCAATCTAGAAAAGAGTAGAGAAGCTATACCAAGCGATCCGTGTCCTTCGGTCTTCGTCTCCATTCCAATCTCCCGCGGAATCTCCGTCCGTCAACTCCTCGTCGGAAAGGCACCACGTAGCCGGGTACTTTTACGGGCTCCCACCTCTTGACCGAGGCAACTCGGGCGAGAAGTTGGCTAGCCGACGCGTCCAAGAATTGCTGTAGGCTAGTGTAGAGTCTATGTCTCTTTGGGGTTTAGTTGCCATGGAGGATGGAGGAAGAGGTTGAAGAAAATTGGTGCTTTCAATTTTCTAGCAAGAAAATGAGATGAAGAATAATCCCACCACTCCAAAATGAAACTCTCTCATATCCCTCTCAAATTGTGGCCGTCCCCTTCTCTCAAGAAATGGGGGAGGGAATCAATAACAAGAAGGGAGGTGATGGTAGTAAAAGCAAAAGGGGTGACCATATCCAAAAAGGTAATGATAATATCATCAAATCAACTTCTAATCTCAATCAATTCCAAGCATCATGAAAAAGCAAATATGCTAATCAAATCATGATCCCATAAAAGCAAGAAACCCCTCCACAATTTTTTATTTGCAAACTTGCAAATAACCCTCTCCATCAGAAAGTCCGGCCGCGAAAGAACAAAGGAAAACCGGCCGGAACGGAATGCAAAATGGCAACTACAGAAAACTGATCCCGTAATAAATTACAGGAAAACCCCGCTATCGCAAATACATGCCCGCATTTGTATTCCCACTGAACACAAATGCAAAAAGACAAAACTACACTATCTACTACTACGATCCGGCTTAAGCCAAAGCCGGCCAGTAAAATCCGTCCGATCACGATCCGTGCAATACCGCACGTATCTGATCGAACCCTGCCATATCTCCATACGGCCTCTACAGCGTTTCGCCCGAAACCTGAGTAACTGAGTGTGGTGGACTCTAAAGACTCGTCAATACTATGGCTGTGGATTTAACCACTAGCACGTCAGAGGTATTAGCCATACGTGACGGGCCACCAGCTATTGACTAAAAGGGACGTCGATGAGCAAACTCATCCTGACACCCTACTAAGCCTGTCAGTGACAATGTCGGTACAGTCCGGTCTGTTCGTCTATGAGCATCGCATGGCGGGCCTAGGGGGTTGGTAAAAGTCAGACCCCCAATAGCGGTACAAGTCGTGTCGGAGTGTAGCCCAGAACACCCTGAGATACTACTGGAATACCTACAAGCAAATCTCCTGCCTTGGCCAAGGACTTTTCATGTTCTGGCTCTCCTAGACACAGCACGACCTCACCCCCAATACCGGGAGAGATGAAGCCCTGCAGATCCGCTCACTGCCTCCATGTGGCTCGGGACTGTACCCAACTAAAACCTGTTTGCACGACTCCTTTGAGCCATGGTAGGGTAGTAATCAAAGCACAGTGGGAACTCACACGAGACAAATGACGATCTCAGGTCGAGGAACTAACCTGTACATATGTCACCAGGGAACTGCTATCTGACATCAGGTATAATCCCAACTAGCAGGTTCCCGGCGAGTCCTGTCCGGTGTACTCATAACCTAATGAGCACCTGTATACATCTTAGGTGAACCAACTGACACCAGTGGCTTGTGAGACCGGCCACCGCCCCTCGTCGGGGTCTCGACTGTATACACTAGTCTACTCCGGAGTATCGATGCCCTTTCTCGAAACTCCCACGACTAGGGACCTTTTAAGGATGTGCTTATAGACCCCAGCTCCCACGTATATGATCGCCCTCATACTGCTGGTAGTCAAGCAAGAATCCTAGGGGCTCTATCAACGTATAATAGCGACTTGTAAGGTCACCTAAAGCAGTACACGATGATAAAGATAAACCAGATAGCATACTATCATCTTGAGTAAGACTGTCCTACTGGGACAGGTCCTCCCCTCAATCATTGCAATCACGTGCCTGTGATCCAATAATTGACTCTGAGGGCACTATCTCCAACAAGGCCGAGCCTTCTGGATGAAGACACGTTGTCTTTGGGAGTCTTCTGGAAGCATTGGCCGTTACGAGAAGCCATGTGGAGGAATTTGCTGCGATGACGTGTCCAAAGTGTCGCGGATCCGCGGCGGATCGACCCATTCGGCCGCGCATCCGCGGCCGTTTAGAAAGCTTGCTGCATGAAATTTCCATGGTGATTTGGTGCTGACTTTGTGGCACTTTTATGATATCTGTAATCTTTTTATACTTTTCTGCCTACTGCCAGATCACAAGTCTTTGACTTGGCGCATTTTTATCATCACTTTTAACAGTTTCGGCTCTTTTACCTGGAATTTCCTACACACAATCTCGAGACAAGTGTTGCGATATACAAAGATCATGCGTGCAATAATAGACACTCAATTTCCCTCAAAATGCCGGTTATAATATATAACACATGTTATTTGGTATTTTACAGACAATTAGCTAATATGTGCTATATTCATACCGAACACCTTTAGATGATTTCAAATAGTAGGGAAATTGATGTATTAAAAATGCAGAATTTTCGACTGATCACTCCTAAAGGAAACACGTAACTCGGTAATACTCATCATAGAGTGCACCATATATAATAGGGTGCGATTGCTCCGCCCCAATACACCGTTGTGCTGTGGGGTATACGGAGGAGTAATGCTGAGAGAGAATCTCATTCTCCTTTAGAATAGTCCAGGAATTCCATGCACAAGTATTCTCCTCCCTGATCACATCAAAGGACATAATACTTTTACTATATTGGTTCTTTACTTCTATCTTATATTCTTTGAAGTTCTCAAAAACTTCAGACATGTGTTTCAGTAAGAACATATTTCTGAATCTTGAGAGATCATCAGTGAATGTAAGGAAGTATAAAGAACCAGTCCTGACATCTGTAGACAGGGGACCATATACATCACTATGTATCAGTCCCAAGGGTTTACTAACCCTTTCTCTGTTTCAAGTAAACGGAGCTATGGTCATTTTATCTTTGTGACATGAATTGAATGTTTCACAAGATGTAAATTCAAACTGATTTAAATATGCATCTTAATGTAACTTAGCTAGTCGGGTCGCATAGATATGACCTAGTCTACAATGCCTCAAGAAGGATTCGTTCAATTCTGAACTATTCCTCTTGTGTGTGTTCTGTACGTTAAGAACCGTGGTTTGATTTAGAATGCATATGCTTTTAGATTACGTTCCTGAAACTGATCAACTCTATTATAGAAAATGTTCAAAACATTATCCAACAATACAAAACTATATCCTTCTTTAGTAAACAAAGAGACCGATATGATGTTGCATATCAGGATCGGTATCTAATAACATTCATTCAGAATAATGTATTTGGTAATACAGGGTTATAACTGCAACCTTGGCTGCAACAATTGCATCGTTTTAAACTCTTGAAATATATCACCCGTTCTCTGTTCTCTACCTATCTATTGCCCATGTAATAGATTACATATGTGGGATCCTGATCCGGTATCTCATACCCAGGACATAAAGGATACTGAGAAATAGTTCTTGGTAATGAACACACCCGAAGAAAATACATCATCATGCACTTTCTTTGTTTGGGCGGCATGGAAATCATGGTATTCCCATATTTCCTTCTCGGTCTTATAACAATTATAAGTTGGAGCGGGACCAATGTCCCCCAGCCCAGTATAATTAGCTGGTTCGGTCAATACATCCATATTACTATCTTGATTAAGATGTGGCATGGTCGTTACCTGGAGAGAGTGAAGAAAACACTCTGCGTGTGCTTTTGAAAGATTAGATTGGTTATATATTTTATCTAATCAGGATGGCTCCCACTGTTTTTATCAAATCTTCCTTCAAACTCTAAAAGGAAAGACTAGCCGGGATTAATTACACCCTACAAGTTCGCCAATCTTTCAGCCAGGCCAGTGCCGGTACTTTGAGGGAGGTTCCCCGTGCTTTCGCACGGACCTAATTAAAATAAAACTCGTTTTCCCAGGGGCATAACCCCGTTGACACCTTTCTAGACACCTACTTGATCGGCTAATTGTAAAGTACAAAACTCTTCCAGGAGTAACAATTACTCACAGTGGGTATCAGGATCCAACTATCATATAGAAGGTATGCAATCTCATTGAAAATTTCAATACTTGAAACTCCCGATAAATGTTTTTACCTCTAGTTCTTATGACCTTAACTATGATCAACAAATCATAAGCACTAGTCAAGCTCTACCCGTCATTTCGTGATTAATTAGACCCACCCACATAACCCTTAACTAAGGTCAACAAAGTCACGTGACTGTCCAAACTAATTGCATCATATGCTGTGTAGGAAGACATCACTTAGCTACTGTACACTGTGCCTTAACTAAGGTCAACAAACACAGCACGAATACTAAGTACTCTACTTCCTAAAATGACGGAGGGTTGCGGATGGTTTTTAAGAAAACCTTTAACACTTTGAACTTGATATCGGTGTAGAATTAAATGGTTTTAAATGGAGTGTTTTTGAGGCTTTTGCTAGTTTCGCTAAAGAGGTCACTCCCGGTGAAGGGATCTCGGCTCTTTCCTCGTCGAATGAGGTGTAGGATATTCACAATACCACTATGCAAAGCAAGGACTATAAAAAGCAATCAAAAGACAAACCGAGAGTTGTAGCATCTGCTAGTTATTGCTAAAGAGGTCACTCCCGGTAAAGATATCTCGCCTTTTTCCTTATCGAATAAGGTGTTGGATATTCTGCAAGGAATACCGCTATGCAAAGCAACAACTAGAGCTACCTAATTTTTGAAATTCGATTCCACAACATCTTTTAGGTTTATTTTCTTTCATTAATCTCATTAATGAATGTCCCATCATTTAAGTTACCTAAACATCACAGATAAATACAACGTACGCTTATGCCATCTGCATTCGCCTCGAAGTCCCGTCGTGCACCGTTAGGTTAGGTAACAAACGGCAGAGCGGGGCAGGGCTAGCGTGGGTGTAAAACATAAGCAACGCCTATTTAATATATCATATATACTATATATAGTATCTATCTCCATCATATCAAATGATCACATCACAGATATCGCAGCAGAAAAAAACATATGAAATATTGGATATACTAGGATGTCCGTGTTTTATATTGAGCTTGTATAATACACAGATTACATGGTCATGATGAATAGCTAAACCCACATCCCTAGACCCCTACGAGAGCGGCAAGCAACCCTGAAAATTCAAGAGTTAGGTGACCCGGACTCGACTCCTCGAGATGGTCTCCCACTGGACCCTTAAACCCGGTTACTTGTGCTCTCCTCCTTGGGTCTATCCTAATGCGGAAAAGTAAATAATATACATCAACGGTGACATCTTCCTCAACCCCGAAGTGCACCAATAAAAGAATATTACATACAAGTTTTTACATGAATGAAAATGAAAAACTCTCATCTCACATAAATAAAACACGACCATCCAATATAACATATCCAGCAACACATAACATCACATGTCATCAACGTAAGTAAATATGCGTATCCCAATTGTTGTTGACGTATAGCAACGAAACCGGCGATACTCCACATATTACACTTACGGTCGCAGAAAAGAAGATGAAAACTACAATAGTTGGAATCCGCAACCGCCTTAGACATCATAAACCCGTAATATCACATATTGCGGATTTCATGCCCAACAATATGAATTCCTTAGACATTTCATGCCTAACAATTATAAACCTCGCATTTTAGTCTCAATATTGAAAACACTTTCCAATAATTAATCGGGTTATTCAACAAGATTCCCGACATCCCGATCGAATGCTCGTCGGAAACTTTAGTAGACGGCCACACCTTCCGATACCGACGACGAAGTGTACTCAGGCGGAACACCGCGGCCGCGAGCATCCGAACGAATGCTTTTTGGCAATGAATTTCTCCTATAGTCACTTGGTCACGGCTATGGGGTGTGGTTATCTAGTAATGTCACACGATGAGTATCCGAATACACAAAGTGATTGCGACGGACTTTTGATCACATCAAAATCCCGGGGTAACCGATCAAATGAGATTAAATTGCTAGACTTATAAAATTCAAATATTGTTGATTCCAA
The DNA here is from genome assembly GCA_030015575.1 of Agapanthus africanus. Classification (NCBI taxonomy): domain Eukaryota; kingdom Viridiplantae; phylum Streptophyta; class Magnoliopsida; order Asparagales; family Amaryllidaceae; genus Agapanthus; species Agapanthus africanus. The sequence goes on from JASDDO010000031.1 coordinate 150,505,581, forward strand.
GTATTGTATCACAATATACTAGACTATGTTAAATGTTTCGACCAAATCAAACAACACCCTCATTTCCCGACCCTCAATATACTAGATTTGAGGGTGTTGTTTGATTTGAGCGAAGTTAAAGTACCAAAAACATGCCACAGTACCTATGATCCAGCCGTAGATGGGTCAAACCAACGCCCCTATGACACCACGGAACTACAACAAATCCTAAGGTTCAAGCCGCGGTTCCGAGGGCATAGAATCGAGTTAAGGTTTTTGTTCTTCAAGAGGGTCCATAGAGTTACTTGAACGAACATTGAATATAATTATCTTAGAAAAATTCCAACACTTGGAAATTTCATAAAGGGACATGGGGTGATGTTTGGAGATCGTTCGAACTGTCAAACATATCCTAGGTTACCATCACAATGTTAAATTTTACGACTACGAAACACTCCGTTTTTGTCCTATAGCAAAATTTACATCACATGAAAATTTGGACCAAGCAAGCAATACCTGAAACCCCAAAATAAGCACACCAGAGCACAAAACAAAAAACGACACCATTTAGAGCATGTAGGGCCGGCCTCCCTTGTTTTCAAGGGAAAGTGCTCGGTTGAAATCCGAGCTTATGGCCTCGTTTTTGTTCTGTGCACTTTAAGTATCACATACATAACTCTGCACTTGTTTGCAAAATTTTTACAAATCTTTTGAAAATCAATAGAGAGCAATATGTGCAGGGTTCCAAAAATTGTGTGTTTACGGATTTGTTCTGTTTTCGTATTAATCTAACATCGTCTAGATTTTTAGTTAGGCTCTGATACCATGTTGGGATTCCTTAGCACCTAGTCTAGGGTTTGCAAGCATCACACATGCCACAACAAAAATTCAAGGGGGTGCTACGCAATCAAACTAAGAATCATGCTAGAAAACTAGGGTAACAAAACCTTGCAATCTAACATTACAAAAGAAGTGAACAAGAATACAACCATTGTAGATCCGGTCTTTCACTTCTAAAGCTCTGTGTTGACGTCCCTTCTCTATGATCATCGTTGTCCCGAACTCTAGAATGGAATTCCCCGGAAAAATGAACAAGCTTGCTCGTAGACTTCGAGGCCGAAGATGATCTACGTCGAGGTAACTCAAACTCAAGCTAACCCTTCACTAGGTCAAGAACTTTGTGAAGAGAACACACTAAACTAAATGGAAAGTAGTAGAGGATGATGAAATAGGAAGTGGGTTCACTTTAGATTTTTATTTCTCATTTGTTTTCACCACTTAGAAAAAACATAGAAAGCTTTTTCTTTTGGATGAAGAAGAAGAAGAAGCAAGAATGAAAAATGAGAAAAGAATCATGATTAATTATGCAACCATCGGTGAGTTAGTATCATCCACTAACCTTTGTAGAGACTAAACAATGGTTTAAGCTAATGGTTTGGTTAATAAATATCTTTAGTAAGACAAACTAAGTGGACTTGGTCAATGGATGCTTCAAGCTTCATGAAGCTTCAAGCATGACAAAGTGCACACTAATTTTGAATTACAAAATGAATATAAACCCTAACCATTATCTTAAATATGGTGTAATTCATACACACACCCAAGTTTGCATATATCATCATGTTAGTTATATGTATGCCCTAGAGGCCATTACTGTATATAGGATGTATATTGTAGTGGATGCTGGGACATATATAGGGAGGACTTTCTTGCTCGACATGATAGTAGGCTATCTGGTTGATCTTTACCTTAACGTGTATACTGATTGTCTCTCTGTTACATGTTGGTAAAGCCCTTAGGATGTGTATTTGACTACCTGGACTATGATTCGGATCATACTAGTGGGGACATGGTAGTCCATAAGTACATCCTTCAAAGTCCCTAGTCGTGGGTGTATCGAGACGGGGCATCGATATACCAGAGTAGACTAGCGTGTACCTTCTCGACCCATACAGATGGGCGATGGATGATCCCATATCCATCGGTGTTTGACATCAGAGATGATATACGGGTGCTCAGTAGAGACTGGGTACACTGGACGGACTCGCCGAGAACTCCCAGATGGCATTATACCTTACGTCAGATGGCAGTTCTCTGGTGACACTGGTACAGAGTAGTCTGTTGACCCGAGATCGTCATAGAGTCTTGTGTGGTTCCCACTGTGCTTTGATTTCCATCTTACCACGTCCATGAGGGCGTGCAAAACGGTGGTTTTTGGGTACAGTCCCGAATCACATGGAGGCAATGAGCGATAGGAGGGGATTCGTCTCTCCCGGTATAGGGAGTTGATGTTGCACTGTGTTCGATTGGCTATAACAGGAAGTCCCTGGCCAGGGCTGATCAGAGAATTGCTGGTAAGTGTTACCAGTAGTTTCTCGACCTGTTATGAGCCTCATATCGACACGACTTATCGAGCTATTGGGGTCTGACGTTTACCACCCCTAGGCAAGATATGCGACATATCAGACGAACAGACCGGACTGTACGGTAGTGTTACTGGTTGGATTCACTGGAGTGTGAGCGGGCTTGCTCGTCGATCTTCTGATCGCTCAATACCCGGATGGCCGTTACGTTTAGCAGACCGCTTGCGGCTTGTAGGTGTTTGATATGATCATCATCTGCTGCCGGCGTATTGACGAGTCTTTAGAGTCCTACACAGAGGTTTCCTGGCTCAAGCGGAACGAAATAGGAGCGCATATGAGATATGTGCGGGACCGAGAATAATGCGTGTATGTGATACCGTATTCTATTCTCATGATGAATGTATCGAATGGTTGTATGCGATATAACCTAGTTATCGAATCAAGGATTGATTCGATAAGCCGATACATTGCATACTAGTCGGTTATATGCGATATGCCCGGATCGTTAAATCAAGTGTTGATTTAATGATTTAATGTATAATTATATATTTGATATATTACTTTGCATTAACTAGTATTGGTTTACTTTAAATGGATTTTCTCACTTGGATTGTGCACATTGTATATGTGATATATTTTTGTGCACTTGTATGTATCATGTTTGATGATGCATGCTAACTTGTGTTTTGTGTAAAGTTTAAACCATGGTTATGTAATGATTAGGGTTTTCATTTTCATATCTATTTATTTATTTGTTTATTCATTTTGGAAAATGATAAGCATAATGCAAAATGGTGGCTTTCTTTGGATGGATGTTGAAGCTTCATGAAGCTTTGACCAAGTGACCATTTTGTCTCCATGCTTAACCCTAACCATTCCCACTAACCATGATTTATTCTCTACACTTCACCATGGTTATTATTATGATAAGTGTTGATTTTTTATTTTTATTTTTGAAAATAACTTATCATAATATTCTTCTTCTTCTTCATCTTCTTCTTCCATGAAGAAGCTTACTTCATCAATGGTGATTGATGAAAACAAGTGAGAAATTCAATTCTAAAGTCTACCCACTTCCTATTTCCTCATCCTCTACCTCTTGCCAAGTAGTAGAGTGTGTTTTCTTCACAAGTTTCTTGACTTGGTGAAGTTGGAGCTTGATCTAGTGATGCCTCGACGTAGATCATCTTCGGCATCGTCGTCGATGAACTAGACCGCTTCTTCTCCGATGAAGCCGACGCTAGAGCCCGGGATCCATTTTGGACAGCGAGGAGACATCATCACGGAGCTATGGAGGTGGAGCACCGGATCTACAAAGGTTGTATTTCCGTTCCCTTAGTTAAAATGTTAACTACTTTCATTTGTTGCCTAGAAATCTAGCCAACGATTCGTAGTCTAGGGTTTATCGGCACCGCATTTTTCAGAAATTGGCATGGTTGATGCCTTGGGAGACCTCTTGAGAGTGCCTAGGAACCCTACAGTGGTATCAGAGCTACTAGGCATTGGATGTCGACCTATGGGGGGTTCTCACCGTGTGACAGTGTGGCGAAGCATAGGCTCTTACCCCCAGGGTGTCCCGAGACCGGAAGGTGTTCCGGCGGGTTGTAGTCCTCGCGAGGGGACATGCGTAAAAAGTAGCGGCTGAGGGACCCGTTGGTGTCACGGCGACCCCATTGGATGGGGTGGCTGCCTGACCTACAGTGGTATCAGAGCCTAGCTAGAGCCTTAGGTGAAATCTAGACGGAATTTGAAGTCCGAACGAACCGAAACCCCAAAATTTCCATGCTCTCTGGACTTTTTCTAAATACTGGGATTTTTCCAGATTAAAAATGATTAAAAAATTCAGCAGGGAATTATAAGAATTACGACGCAAAAATTGTTTCATGAACAGTAACAACCGCGGCAGAACCGCGGCAGAAGCCTGGCTTCTGCGGCGGTTCCGCGGCTAAATGATGACGTCATCCTCCACTGTTTGCACAGTAACTCTTATAATATTATGCTGGATTTTCTGGGAATTTTTAATATTTATTCAAGAGTTCAATTTTCTGGGGCTGTTTTGGGGATTCGGTATTTCGATCGGAGTATCAGATTTTGTCTGTGTGGCTTTCCGGATAAATTTTAGAATATGTTAAAAAGTTCGACCGGATATAAATACCCACCTTTTCCCCTGTCGGGAAATTTCCAAGTGTTGGATCTTTCCGAAGTTTAACGACGCTCTAAGTAGTGCAAGTAACGCGATGGACCCTCTAGAAGACAACAAACCTTAACTCGATTATGTGACCGTCTTGAACTGCCCTTTGAACCTTCGGGTTTGGGGCAGTACGGCATGCCACATGTGAGGCGTTGGCTTGACCCTTCAACGGCTGGACCGTTGGTACTGAGGCACGAACTGAACGTTTTTAGACTTGTTTCATGTGTTGATCTGTATCGGGAAAACTTGGGTGTTTGAATGTTTGATCGGAAAGTTTAACATTTTCTAATTATCTGGAATGGGATACAATAATTGGAATTCACAAGAAGTTATGAGATAACTGAATGAATGTTATAAACATAGCAGTTTAGTCTCACTTGATTGGTTGCCACGGAATTTTGATGTGATCAAAAGTCCGGCGCAATCACGTAGCGTACGCGGATACTCGCCGATAAACTTAATAGACAGCCTCACCCCGTAGCCCCGACCAAGTGACTGTAGGAGAACCCCGTCGCCGAAAGCATCCGTTCGGGTGCTCGCGGTAGCGGTGTTCCGCCTTGGTGCACTTCGTCGTCGGTATCGGGGGTGCGACCGTTTACTAAAGTTTGCGACGAGCATTCGATCAAAATGTCGGGAATCTTGTTGAATTGCCCGACTTGATATTGAAAAGTGTTTTCGATTTTGAGACTAAAATGCGGGGTTTATAATTGTTAGGCATGCGATGTCTAAGGAATTCATTTAGTCAGGCATGCGATGTCTGAGGTGGTTGCGGATTCCAACTGTTGTAGTTTTACACTTTCTTTTCTGTGACCGTAAGTGTAATATGTGATATCGCCGGTTTCGTTGCTATATGTCAACGACAATTGGGATGCACATATTTACTTACGTTGATGACATGTGATGTTATGTGTTGCTGGATATGTTATATTGGATCGTCGTGTTTGAATAGCCGGGGGTTTTATGTGAGATGAGTGTTTTTCATTTTCATTCATGTAAAAACTTGTAAGTAATATTCTTTTATTTGGGGCACTTCCAGGTTGCCGAAGATGTCACCGTTTGTATATTGTTTACTTTTCCGCACTAGGATAGACCCAAGGAGGAGGGCACAAGTAACCGGGTTCTGGAGTCCAGTGGGAGACCAACTCGAGGAGTCGAGTCCGGGTCTCCTAACTCCAGAATTGGTAGGGTTGCTTGCCGCTCTCGTAGGGGTCTAGGGGTGTGGGTTTGGCTATTCATCACGACCGTGGAATCCGTGTTTTATACTGGCTCGTATTGAAAACACGGACGTCCTAGTATATCCAATATTTCATATGATTCTTCTGCTGCGATATCTGTGATGAGATCATGTGATGTTCTATGATAGATACTATATATGGTATATATGATTTATTATATAGACGTTACTTATGTTTTACACCCGCGCTAGCCCTGCCCCGCTCTGCCATTAGTTACCTAACCTAACGGTGCACGAGGGGACATCGAGGCGAATGCGGATGGCATAAGTGTACGTCGTATTTATCTGTGATGTTTAGGTACTTAAATGATGGGACTTCATTAATGTGATTAATGAAATAAAAAGAAACCTAAGATGTTGTAGAATCAAATTTCAAAATAAAACAGGTAGCTACAGTTCTTGCTTTGCACAGCGGTATATATGATATATCCTGCACCTTATTCGATAAGGAAGGGACCGAGATCCCTTCACCGGGAGTGACTCCTTTAGCAATAACTGGAAGATGCTACACCCTCGGTTTGTCTTTTGATTGCTTTTAAGAGTTTTTGCTTTGCACAGTCATATATATGATATATCCCGCACCTCATTCGACGAGGAAAGGACCGACGATCCCTTAACCGGGAGTGACTCCTTTAGCAAAACTAGAAAAGCCTCAAAAGCACTCCATATTTAAAATCATTCGATCCTACAACGATATCAAGTTCATTACGCAATTGGTTTTCAGAAAAACCTGTCGTATCCCTCCGTCATTTCAGATAAGTACTAGTTAGTATTCGTGCCGCGGTAGTTTGGCATTCGCCAAGGCGTAGTGTACGGTAGCTAACTAGTATTTATCTGCTTATGCATATGATGCAGATTGGATTAGGGTATTCGTACGGCGTTGTTTGGCATTCTTCAAGGGTCGTGCGGGTGGGTTTAATTCGATCAAGAAATGTACGGGTTGAACTTGACTAGTGGACTAGGGGTTGTTTGGCATTCGTGAAGGTCATAGGATACTAGGGGTAAAATATTATCGGGAATTTCAAGTGTTGAAATTTGCAATGAGATTGCAAACCTTCTATGAGATAGTTGGATCCCGATAGCCGCTGCGAGTAAGAGTTACTCCTGGGAGAGTTTTATACATTACAATTAGCCGATCAAGTAGGTGTCTAGAAAGGTGTTAACGAGGTTACTCCTCTGGGAAAACGAGGTTTACATTAATTAGGTCCGTGCGAAAGCACGGGGCACCTCCCTCAAAGTACCGACACTGGCCTGGCTGAAAGATTGGCGAACTTGTAATGTGTAATTAATCCCGGCTAGTCTTTCCTTTTAGGGTTTGAAGGAAGATTTGATAAAAAGCAGTGGGAGCCATCCTGATTAGATAAAATAAAACCAATCTATTCTTGCAAGAGCGCACGCTGAGTGTTTTCTTCTCTCTCTCTCCAGGTAGCGACCATATCACGCCTTAATCAAGATAATAATACGGATTATTGACCGAACCCGCTTATTATACTGAGCTGGGGAACGTTGGCCCCGCTCCAACTTATAATTGTTATAAGACAGAGCAGGAAATAGGGGAATACCAGATTTCCCGTGCCGCCCAAACGAAGAAAGTGCATGATGATGCATCATCTTCGGGTATGTTCATTACAAAGAACTGTTTCTCAAATATCCTTTACGTCCTGGGTATATGATACCAGATCAGGATCCCGCATATGTAATCTGTTACATAGGCTACAAATAGGTAAATAACTGAGAACGGGTGATAAGTTTCATGAGGCAGAAAACGGGGCAAGAGTTGCAGCCAAGTCTGTCGGTCACTGTCACCCTGTATTGTAATACATTGATTTTGAACGAATGTTATTAGATACCGAACCTGATATACAAAATCATATCAGTCTCTTTTTTTAGTAAAGAAATGGTAAAATTTTGTATTGTTGGATAATGTTTTGAACATTTCCTATATCAAAAGTTGATCGGTTCAGGCACGTTATCTAAAAGCGTTGATGTTCTAAATCAAACTACAGTTCTTAGTATACAGAACACACACAAGAGGAAGAGTTCAGAAATGAACGGATTCTTCTTGAGGTATTGTATACTAGGTCGGATCAATGTGACCCGACTAGCTAGAGTTACATAAAGATGCATATTTAAATTAGTTTGAATTTACCACTTGTGAAACTCGCCAGTCATGTCACAAAGATAAGATGACCATAGCTCTGTTTATTGGAAACAGAGAAAGAGTTAATGAACTCTTGGGACCGATTCATGATGATGTATGTAAAGTCTCCTGTCTACACATGCCAGGACTGATTCTTTATACTTCATTATATTCTCTGATAATCTCTCAAGATTCAGTCATATGTTCCTGTTGAAACATGAGTCCGAACCTTTTGAGATATTCACAGAATATAAGCGAGAAGTAGTGAACCAAAATACGGGTAAAAGTATTATGTCCTTTGATGAGATCAAGGAGGAGAATACTTGAGCACAGAATTCTTGGAATTTTCTAAAGGAGAATGAGATTCTCTCTCAGCATTACTCCTCCGTATACACCATTGCACGATGGTATGTCGGGGCAGAGCAGATACACCCTATTTGATATGGTGTGCTCTATGATGAGTAATACTGAGTTACCTTTTTCCTTAGGGGGTTATGCACTTGAGAAGTTGCATACCTATTGAATAGGGTTCCAATCAAATCAGTTGCCTACCGCTTCATATGTGATATGGAATGGGAAGAGCCCATATCTTAAGTTAGTTAAGATTTGGGGTTGTCCGGCCTATGTCTAAAAGAAAAATCCGGACAAGCTAGAGGCAAGGTCTGTTATGTAGAACTGGAAATGTTCCAGCCATACAAACTACAGCAGATGATTTGGTACAACCAAAGGATTCAGTAGATGCCAACGAACCTCAGCCTCTCCGCCGATCTAGTAGGGTTCCTCACCCACCTGAGAGATACTTCGGTTTCTCTATGACAGTGGGAGAGAGGATTGCATCATGAGATGATGACCCAACTAGTTTCGAGCTGGCCATCGGGTGTAGGACTCTGTAAGAATGGCAGGATGCTTAGCGATCTGAGATGGAATCCTTATACACCAACAAAGTATGGACTTTGGTTGCTATATCTGAAGGGTTAAATCCCCATCAGGAGCAAGTATATCTTGAGAAGATTACTTGGTGTAAATGGAAAAGTTGAGACTTTCAAAGCTAGACTTGTTAAAGGTTTTCGTCATTGACCAAGCATGGATAATGATGAAACCTTTTCCAGTACCTATGCTTAAGTCCATCCAGATCCTACTTGCCACGGCTACATACCATGACTACGATATCTGGTGGTTGGGTGCCATGACTGCTTTTCTAGATGTTGTTTTAGAAGAGTGCGTCTGTAAGTACACAGCCAGAGGGCTTCGTAGACAGTGGGAGCAGCGGAAACGTGTGCAAGATGCTTTATAAGATAAAGCAGGTATCGCGGAGTTGGAACATCTGTTTTGATGGATTAGTCAAAGAAGTTGACTTCATCAAAGCGGTAGATGAACCTTGAATAAACAAAAAGGTAGTAGGGAGTATGGTGACGATCGTCGTAGAGTACGTGGATGACATACTCTTGATAGGGAAGGAGTTTTCTATGCTACGCTCGATCAATCTCCGCTTATCACAATGATTCTCCACATAGGATCAAAATGATACATCCTAATTCCTGAGTTTTCATCTATGAGATAGATGTAATTGGATGCTAGGATTCTCACTAGATGTAGTGAGATCGTATCAATTGATCCTGGGGAGAATCAATGGAAGGGTTCCAGGGTGATAAAGACGACTGAATGTCAGTCACAGGCATTGTCTTTACCCTCAGTAAAGGGACGGTATGTTGGAAGAGTTCCAAGCTAGATACTGTGACATACTAGACGATAAAGGCAGGATACATCGCTACTAAAGATGCTACCAAAGAAGCTGTTTGGGTGTATATTGGTTCATGAGATGAACTAGGTTCCTACCATTGTGTGGCAATGGAAGTGTGGCTTTGGCCAAGGAACCCTGGTCCCATCAGTGACCCAGACATATTCTAAGGCAGTGTCACCTGATCGTGGAGATGGTTGATCTCCAGGGTGATCGAGGTTAGGAGAGAAGACTCAGAGGATAACACGACGGATCCACTCAAGAAGGCCTATTCCCAGAGAGAGACTTTTATGGGATGATTGAGTACGAGATACTACAACCACTGCTACAGATGGCCCTAGTGCAAGTGGGAGATCGTTAGTTATATGTATGCCCTAGAGGCCATTACTGTACATAGGATGTATATTGTAGTGGATGCTGGGACATATATAGGGAGGAATTTCTTGCTCGACATGATAGTATGCTATCTGGTTGATCTTTACCTTAACGTAGATACTGATTGTCTCTCTGTTACACGTTGGTAAAGCCCTTAGGATGTGTACTTGACTACCTGGACTATGATGCGGATCATACTGGTGGGGACATGGTAGTCCATAAGTACATCCTTCAAAGTTCCTAGTCATGGGTGTATCGAGACGGGGCATCGATATACCGGAGTAGACTAGTGTGTACCTTCTCGACCCACACAGATGGGCGATGGATGATCCCATATCCATCGGTGTTTGACATCAGAGATGATATACGGGTGCTCAGTAGAGACTGGGTACACTGGACGGACTCGCCGAGAACTCCCAGATGGTATTATACCTTACGTCAGATGGCAGTTCTCTGGTGACACTGGTACAGAGTAGTCTGTTGAACCGAGATTGTCATAGAGTCTTGTGTGGTTCCCACTGTGCTTTGATTTCCATCTTACCACGTCCAAGAGGGCGTGCAAAACGGTGGTTTTTGGGTACAGTCCCGAATCACATGGAGGCAATGAGCGATAGGAGGGGATTCGTCTCTCCCGGTATAGGGAGTTGATGTTGCACTGTGTTCGATTGGCTATAACAGGAAGTCCCTGGCCAGGGCTGATCAGAGAATTGCTGGTAAGTGTTACCAGTAGTTTCTCGACCCGTTATGAGCCTCATATCGACACGACTTATCGAGCTATTATGGTCTGACGTTTACCACCCCTAGGCAAGATATGCGACATCTCAGACGAACAGACCGGACTGTACGGTAGTGTTACTGGTTGGATTCACTGGAGTGTGAGCGGGCTTGCTCGTCGATCTTCTGATCGCTCAATACCCGGGTGGCCGTTACGTTTAGCAGACCGCTTGCGGCTTGTGGGTGTTTGATATGATCATCATCTGCTGCTGGCGTATTGACGAGTCTTTAGAGTCCTACACAGAGGTTTCCTGGCTCAAGCGAAACGAAATAGGAGCGCATATGAGATATGTGCGGGACCGAGAATAATGCGTGTATGTGATACCGTATTTTATTCTCGCGATGAATGTATCGAATGGTTGTATGCGATATAACCTAGTTATCGAATCAATGATTGATTCGATAAGCCGATACATTGCATACTAGTCGGTTATATGCGATATGACCGGATCGTTAAATCAAGTGTTGATTTAATGATTTAATGTATAATTATATATTTGATATATTACTTTGCATTAACTAGTATTGGTTTACTTTAAATGGATTTTCTCACTTGGATTGTGCACATTGTATATGTGATATATTTTTGTGCACTTGTATGTATCATGTTGGATGATGCATGCTAACTTGTGTTTTGTGTAAAGTTTAAGCCATGGTTATGTAATGATTAGGGTTTTCATTTTCATATCTATTTATTTATTTGTTTATTCATTTTGGAAAATGATAAGCATAATACAAAATGGTGGCTTTCTTTGGATGGACGTTGAAGCTTCATGAAGCTTTGACCAAGTGACCATTTTGTCTCCATGCTTAACCCTAACCATTCCCACTAACCTTGATTTATTCTCTACACTTGACCATGGTTATTATTATGATAAGTGTTGATTTTTTATTTTTTTTGAAAATAACTTATCATAATATTCTTCTTCTTCTTCATCTTCTTCTTCCATGAAGAAGCTTACTTCATCAATGGTGATTGATGAGAACAAGTGAGAAATCCAATTCTAAAGTCTACCCACTTCCTATTTCCTCATCCTATACCTCTTGCCAAGTAGTAAAGTGTGTTTTCTTCACAAGTTTCTTGACTTGGTGAAGTTGGAGCTTGATCTAGTGATGCCTCGACGTAGATCATCTTCGGCATCATCGTCGATGACCTAGCCCGCTTCTTCTCCGATGAAGCCGACGCTAGAGCCCGGGATCCGTTTTGGACAGCGAGGAGACATCATCACGGAGCTATGGAGGTGGAGCACCGGATCTACAAAGGTTGTATTTCCGTTCCCTTAGTTAAAATGTTAACTACTTTCATTTGTCGCATAGAAATCTAGCCAACGATCCGTAGTCTAGGGTTTCTCGGCACCGCATTTTTCAGAAATTGGCATGGTTGATGCCTTGGGAGACCTCTTGAGAGTGCCTAGGAACCCTACACATCAAGCATGATACAATCATGTACACAAACATATATCACATGTACACTTTGTGCACATCAAGTGAGAAAAGTAATCTTAAGTGAACCAATACTAGTTAATGTAAAGTAATATATCAAATTTATAAATATACATTAAATCATTAAATCAACACTTGATTTAATGATCCGGTCATATCACATATAACCGACTAATATCGTGTGTATCAATATATCGAATCAACACTTGATTCGGTAACCCGACTATATCGCATATAACCGACCGATGATATAAATCACGAGAATAGAATACAATATCACATACTCGTATTATTCTCGATCCCGCACATATCACATATGTGCTCCGATTTCGTTTCGCCTGAGCCAGGAAACCTCTGTGTAGGACTATAGAGATTCGTCAATACGCCGGCAGTAGGCGGTGCTCATATCAGTCAACCACAAGCCGCAAGCGGTCTGCTAATTGTAATAGCCATCTGGGTATTGAGCAATCAGAAAATCAATGAGCAAGCCTGCTCACACTCCTGCGAATCCAATCAATAACACTTGCCGCACAGTACGGTCTGTTCGTCTGATATGTCGCATATCTCGCCTAGGGGTGGTAAACGTCAGACCGCAGCAGCTTGATAAGTCAAGCCGATGTAAGGTCCATAACGAGCGTGAAACTGTTGATAACACTTACCAGTAAATTACAGCAACCCTGGCCAAGGATTTCCAGTTATGACCAGTCGAGCATAGCGCAACATCAACCCCCAATACCGGGAGAGACGAATCCCCTCCTATTGCTCATTGCCTCCATGTGACTCGGGACTGTACCCAAAAACCACCTGTTTGCTTTACTCAGTAGAGCCGTGGTAGGGTGGAAATCAAAGCACGCTGGCAGACACACAAGACTCTATGACGATCTCGGGTCGACAGACTAAGTTGTACCAGTGTCACCAGAGAACTGCCATCTGACGTGAGGTATAATACCATCTGGGTGTTCTCGGTGAGTCCGTTCAGTGTACCCAGTCTCCACTGAGCACCTGTATACCATCTCTGATGTCAAACACCAACGGACAGGGGATCATCCATCGCCCATCACATGGGTCGAGAAGATATACGCCAGTCAACTCTGGAATATCGATGCCCCGTCTCGATATTCCCACGACTAGGAACATTGAAGGATGTACACATGGACTACCAAAGCCCCACTAGTATGATCTGCATCATAATCCTGGAAGTCGAGCACAAATCCGAAAGGCTTTATCAACATGTAACAGAGAGACAGTAAGTATACATGTTAAGATAAAATCAACCAGATAGCGTACTATCATGTCGAGCAAGAAAGTCCTCCCTATATATGTCCCAGCATCCACTACAATATACATCTCATGTACAGTAATGGCCTCTAGGAAAAACATATAACTAACAGTAATCAAAGCACAGTGGAACTGACACGAGACAAATGACGATCTCAGGTCGACACACTAACCTGTACACATGTCACCTGGGAACTGCTATCTGACAATAGATATAATACCAACTAGCATGTTCCCGGCGAGTCCGTACAGTGTACTCATAACCCAATGAGTACCTGTATATACTATCTTAGGTGACTAACTAACACCAATGTCTTGTGAGACCGGCCACCGCCCCTCGTCTGGGTCTCGATAAGTACACACTAGTCTACTCTGGAGTATCAATGCCCAGTCTCGATACTCCCACGACTAAGGACATCTAAGGATGTGCTTAGAGACCATCCAACTCCCACGTATATGATCACCATCATAATGCTGATAGTCAAGAAAGAATCATATAGGCTCTATCAACATGTAATAGTGATCTGTAATACCATATAATGCATATACATGATGATAAAGACAAACTACATAGCATACTATCATTTTGAGTAAAGACTGTTCTATCCGTATAGGTCCTCCCTCAATCATCATAATCACCTACCTGCGATTACAATAATTACCTTGGGGGCACTATAGCCAATAATCTCCCATTTGCACATAAGGCTAATAATTGCGGTGTCACATACTCACAGCCCGTGTGATACCGAACACCTAACTTCTCTACTAACCAATCTCGCAAAGCTCATTTGTTAAACTATTGCGTTCGAGAAATTGCCTCGGTGAGTGGATCCGGTCCAATGTTTCTATCTTTATCTCTCTCTATATCTCAACTTCGTGGAGAAATACTATCTCCCGAAATGAGCAATACTTGTCTTAGAATTTGTCTGGATATCTAATGGGACCCAGTTCATAAATGAACTCAAAATCCAACAAACTTCATTGACTGTATCATGCACTGAATATAATCAGTATCCTGCGCTATGCTTTCCACAGTATCCTCTTGGACCACTTGTCCAACATACTGTCGCTCAAAAGAAAGAAAACTATAACTCTGACAGTTAGTCTATCATCCAGTTCACCTTGAAAGCCTGAAATGACAACCGCCTCCTGAAGGAGGCTGCCATTACCATATACCATGAACATCCACTTATGTTCATAACTGCTTCCCTGCAGGGTTCCTTAGCATGGCAGCATGGTTTCGGGAGGCATCTCTCATGACATATTCAAAAATTTGCTGTTCTAGCTAACCCTAACTAAGAATCGTTAACTAGAAATCGAAGAAATATTATGCAAAAAACTTCGCATATGAAAAGTGAGCTAGGAATACTGTTGCGCCATGGCAGCGCCCCGGCCGTCCATCCGAGGCCAAAATGCGGAATCGAAAATTTTCTTAACTTTAAACCGGCGCTACCGCGGACAATAAACCCGGATCGTAACCATTAACCTAATGCTAGCAAACAAGAGATGGGATAGAATGCTATACCGAGTAATCCGTGTCCTTCGGTCTTCGTCTCCACTCCGATCTCCCGCGGAATCTCCGTTCGTCACCTCCTCGTCGGAAGGGGCACCACATTGCCGGATTCTATTACGGGCTCCTACCTCTGTACCGAGGCAACTCGGGTGCGAAGTTGGCTAGCCGACGCGTCCAAGATTTTCTGTAGACTAAGTGTAATAGCTTGTCTCTTTGGGGTTATGAAGTTTCCTTTGATGGAGGAATGAGCAATGGACTTTGGAGTGAGGTGGATGAGTTTGTGAAGCATGCAAAAATGAGATGATAAAATTTCCCTCATCAAAAATGAACCCCTCTCTCTATCCTCTAATGTAGCCTGCCCCTTATGTTAGAATGAGGTGAGAAAAAGCTCAAATCATGAAGGGAGGTGATGGTAGTAAAAGCAAAGGGGTGACCACATCCCTAAAGCAATGATAACATTGTCACACTAAATCAAATCCATTTCTAATCTCAATTAATGCAAGTGAGTGATGTAAAGAGAATATAATGATGATGGTCATATCATAATCTCTCCTAATGCAAGAAACCCCCTCCACTATAAGTTATTTGCAAAACTACAAATAACCCCCTCCATCAGAAAGTCCGGCCGCGAAGGAACAAAGGAAAACCGGCCGGAACGGTATGCAAACTGGAAACTTCAGAAAATTGATCCCGTAATAAATTACAGGAAAACCCCGCTACTACATATACATGCCCGCATTTGTATTCCCACTGAATACAAATGCAAAGAGACAAAATCTACACTGTCTAATACCAGGATCCGGCTTAAGCCAAAGCCGGCTAGTAAAAACCGTCCGATCATGATCCGTGCAATACCGCACGTATCTGATCGATTCCTGCCATATCTCCATACGGCCTCTACAGCGTTTCGCCCGAAACTTGAGTAACTGTGTGTGGTGGACTCTAAAGACTCATCAATACTATGGTTGTGGATTTAACCACTAGCACGTCAGAGGTATTAGCCATACGTGACGGGCCACCAGCTATTGATCAAAAGGGACGTCGATGAGCGAACTCATCCTGACACCCTACTGATCCTGTCAGAGACAATATCCGTACAGTTCGGTCCGTTCGTCTATGAGTATCGCATGGCGGGCCTAGGGGGTTGGTAAAAGTCAGACCCCCAAAAGCAGTACAAGTCGTGTCGGAGTGAAGCCCAGAACACCCTGAGATACTACTGGAATACCTACCAGTAAATATCCTACCTCGGCCGAGGGCTTTGTGTAATGGCTCTCCTAGACACAGCGCGACCTCACCCCCAATACCGGGAGAGACGAACCCCTGCAGATCCGCTCACTGCCTCTATGTGGCTCGGGACTGTACCCAACTAAAACCTGTTTGCACGACTCCTTTGAGCCGTGGTAGGGTAGTAATCAAAGCACAGTGGGAACTCACACGAGACAAATGATGATCTCAGGTCGATGAACTAACCTGTACACCTGTCACCAGGGAACTGCTATCTGACGTTTGGTATAATCCCAACTAGCATGTTCCCGGCGAGTCCTGTCCGGTGTACTCATAACCCAATGAGCACCTGTATACATCTTAGGTGAACCAATTGACACCAGTGGCTTGTGAGACCGGCCACCGCCCCTCGTCGGGGTCTCGACTGTATACACTAGTCTACTAATGGAGTATCGATGCCCAGTCTCGAAACTCCCACGACTAGGGACCATTTAAGGATGCGCGTATAGACCCCAGCTCCCACGTATATGATCGCCATCATACTGCTGGCCGTCAAGCAAGAATCCTAAGGGATCTATCAACGTGCAATAGTGATCAGTAATGTCACCTAAAGTATTACATGATGATAAAGATAAACCTGATAGCATACTATCATCTTGAGTAAGACTGTCCTACTGGGACAGGTCCTCCCTCAATCATTGCAATCACGTGCCTGTGATCCAATAATTGACTCTGAGGGCACTATCTCCAACAATCTCCTACTTGCACTCAAGGATAATTATTGCGATGTCACATACTCACAGACCGTGTGATACCGAACACCCTACTCCTCTACTTGTCAATCTCACAAAGCTCGTTTGCGAAACTATTGCGTTCGAGGAATAGCCTCAGTGAGTGGATCCGATGTGATGTTTCTTTCTATGTCTCTCTATATCTCAAGTTCACGGAGAAAGCCATCTTCCGAAATGAGCAATACCTGTCTTAGAGTATGTCTAGATATCTGATGGGACCTAGTTCATAAATGAATTCCAAATCCAGACATCTTAGACTGTATCGTCAATTGAACTTAATCAGTATCCTGCGCCATCCTTCCCTCAGTATCCACCTGGACCACCTGTCCAAAATACTGCCCCTCTTCAGAAGGAAAACAATGACTCTGACGACCACCCTGTCGTCCATGTCACCTTGGAAGCCTGGAATGATAACCGTCTCCTAAAGGTGGCTGCCGTTATCAAATCCCTAGAACATACACTTATGTTCTAAAACTGCTTCCGAACGTTTCTCCAGGATTGGATCAATATCAACTTATTGCATCTCCTGAAAAAAACAATATCTGGTGTGGTACTTGATATCTCATGATTGACTTAATTGCCAAAGCAAGTGATCTGGCAATCATGCACATTCCTCTCCCTTTAGTCTGTATGACACCTTTAGAGAGGGTGATTCCATCACCTGCAGGTACACTACCGTGCCAGGAGTCGTCCATTCTAAATACTCATAGAATGCCGTCTTAGTACCCAGATTGGGAAACCACCCAAATCTAGATCTAAAACCATAGATCCAGTAACCAGAATGTCAGATATAATATCCAAGTCCTTTGTAGAGAAACCACTGTGTGACAACCAAAGTTTAACCGATCGTAGTATAGGAATATCACTTCCTACTATGTGTATGTCATCCAAGTACTAGGACATCACACCCTGCTACCTTCTTAACAGATCCATCCCCTATTCTGATGAAGTCAAACCTATGAATGTCACATCAGAAATAGATGATCTATCTCCGCTATATCTGCTTTAGTCTATAAATAGACATAAGCCACCTGTCCACCAATGCTTCCGCTGCTCCCACTGACCACGACAACCCTCTGGCAGAGTCATATACACGTACACTTCTAAAGCAAGTTTAGAACGACGCAATACTCATCCTCCTGCCGGGTCTCACAATCTGGAACAACAGTAATGGAAAGTCTGGGTAAACAAGAACCTCCCTATCACCATCCTTGAGCATACCGAAGTACCTCTCGGGTGCCTGAGGTTACCCATCATATCTGCGGAGTGGCCAATGGAATGTCAAACCAGATTGAATCTTTAGGTTCTTATCAAATTTTCAGTATTCGTTTGCGGTTCTGGAATCACTTCCAGTTCTACCATACTACCACTACTGTTTTCTGAAAAAATCCATTTCTTTTAAATTTGTGGCGAGTCAAGAACAATATCACTATTGATCTTCCAGATGGTAGAAAGTCAACCCTCGTCATATCCTGGGTCAACCCACAAACAACCATTACAGAAACATGTCTTGAGTTATCCAGAGTCTGGTTTTAAGCATAAGCCGGACAACTCCCCGTACCTTAACAATGTCAAGATATGAACTGTTCTATATCCAATATAGAAACAGAGGCACTGATTTAATTGAACCAGATTCAAATCATGCAGCTGTCTCCAGTGCATGTCAAGTAAATGGAGAGAGGACGATCAGCGTTACTCAACTTAACAGTGCTTCCAATTATGAGTAACCTGAAAGAGAAGCAAGTTCTCTTAATCATTACTATCAACTGAATACCATACACAAGTATCTACATCTTCGATCATCTTGAAGAATCTTGATACTTGCAATACCTGGTTCTCTACTCTACTCTTATACCTATAACTTCTCAAAACTTAGACCATGTGTTTCTACGAAACACTTGTCTAAGAACCAGAGAAGTCATAAGTAAACAGAATATAGTACGAGGACCAACCCCTCTGTCCTAATGGACACTGGACAATATACAATACTCTGTATAAGTCCTCTGAGTCTAGTGACTCATTCACTGTGTGTCGTAGGTTGAAAACTATACTTATGGTTAAGAAGAATTACACCGCTGTTCAATGCTCCTTACCTAACCATCTACTGATACAGGTAAATGCCATAGACAAAATTTCAAAAAGGTACATCTCACTCTATAAAAATAGTCGTACAGATATATCAATTTGAAATTGGTGCATAACAACGGATATTCAAAACCAAATATTTGTCGTCCTGCAAACAACCCAGGTGACTTCCTCAAATATCGCCAATTACAACGAATTCCGATATAATGAAGACGATCACCTAATTCCCAATAAGTTACTCCCACTCATCATCTGTAAAACCATACAGATGTGAGAATCACACCTGGTAAATACATACCCTGGAGCAAGTGTCCAATTGGGAAATCAGTTTTCTATTAACAGTACACAGTAAAACTAAAACATTGAAATGTTTCGATGGGGTATCCTGGTATTCTTAGTAATGCTTCTTCCATCATCCAGATTCACAACTGTAACCATATATTTCTTTGCCACCTCTCCAAATCCCTTTATATGTCTTTAGTCATTACCTTGTGCACACCCCTTTAGGCCAAATGGTTTTCTTCCTTCCCTACCGTTCGGCACCAGCCTATGGTTTGGAAGAAGACTATCCAATAAGCATAATGGGTGTACTGTCCTAATCCTAGGAGCACTCGCAATGCGAGAGAAGATGATGATAAAAGACAACCGAATAAACGATATTCCTATTTCTCCTGAACCAGAATCCATCCCCGAACTGGAACAAGTTCCTTTCGAGTTCGTATATAACCATACGATGGAGTATCCAAATAAACTGTGGATCTTCGTAGTGATACGGAGTGTCCTGGAGAAATACAAAGGTGAAGTGGGAGTGGTAACGAAATAGTTGGTTTGGTCGTGAATATCAGTCGCAGTTTACTTTGCCCTCTTACAAATCCCTTGCTTTGTCTTGACTTAATACCTTCTGCACACCATCGTTATGCTAATTGGTTTTCTTCATTCCCCACCGTTTGGCACCAGCCTAAGGTTTGGAAGAAGACTATCCAATTTGCATAATAGGTGTACTATCTCCTAAACCAAGGAGTACTCGCAACCTGAGAGAAGGTAAAAGGAAAAGACAACTGAATAGTCCTATTCGTTTTCTCTAGAACCGGAAACCATCCTAGAATTCCTTCAAGTTCGTATATTACCATACGATGGTTTTGTCCAATGGAAGTGGACGTTCGTAGTAATACGGGGTGTCCTGGAGAAAAGGGTAAAAGTAGGAGTGGCAATGAGGTCTGCAACTCTGACAATCCAAAAGCCAGTGTTTAAGAAGGTTCGGTTAACTTGGTCACTGAGTCATAGTCTAGGGTCGGGTCAATGGTCGCTGCCAAAGAGAGAGAGAAAAGAAACACTCAGCGTGCACTCTAACTTAGATCAGAATGGTTATCACTTTATCTAATCTGGAAACCTCCCACTGTAACCTCAAATTCTTCTCCAAACCTGAAAGAAGAATTAGTCGGGATCACCCGAGGAGTAAACCAACTCATCAGTGGGAATCGGGATCCAACTATCATCGCATGATAACTTGACGGAATCCACTCAAGTCACCACACTCCAGAAGGTATGCGCATGCTTGGCAAGTTTCAGTTTCTTTAGAAACTCCCGATGTGTGTTTTTACCCCTAGGACCTAAGTGACCTTGACGGAGTCAACAAATCAAAGAGTCCTAGTCAAGTTCAACCCGTCATTATCTAGATTGCATTAAACCCAGCCGTACGTGCCCTTGACGGAGTCAACAAGGACACACGACTGTCCTAACCAATCCCATTTATGCAGCAAACAAGCACCACTTAGCTACCGTACACTACGCCTTGACGGAGTCAACAAACGCAGCACGAATACTAAATAATACCCATAAGAAATGACGGAGGGCTACGACTGGTTTTTGGCGAAAAACCTTTAACGTAATGAACTTGATATCGTTGAAGGAACTGCATAGCCTTTTTTATAAAAATATAGTGGCGAAAACCTTTGCTAAAGAGCTCACTCCCGGTGAAGGGATCTCGGCACTTTCCCCGTAGAATGAGGTGCAGGATATTCCAACTGAATACCACGATGCAAAGCAAAAGGCAATCGGCTATAGTGAAGTTATTACCCTGACGCAAACTTCTGTCCAAGGGGTCACTCCCGGTGAAGGGATCTCGGCCCTTGCCTCGTCGACTGAGGTGCTGGATATTCATAACCGAATACCACTGTGCAAAACAAAAGAGAACGTCCTTGCAATAACAGTTTTTTGAAAAATGTTCCAACAACATCAGAATAGGTTTGTTTAGCTTGCATTGATCCGAATCAACGCAGTCCCATCAATTGATCACACCAATAAAGAACGAAAATAATGATGTACGTATATGCCATCCGCATTCGCCACTGGGTCCCGTCATCACCCGTTAGGTTACTTAACTAACGACAGAGCGGGGACTGCACTAATGCGGATGCAAAACATATACAACATCTACTAGTATATATATCAATATATAATATTCGCTCAAGGCGTGATAAAATGCAACATCACATAAATGTACAGCATCACAGAACAATACAGATATCTGGGATCCCCGGGTTTCATAGAGCCGCTACTGAAACCCGACGTTCCCCTGGTCGTGTGGATAGCTTGTGCAATGAAAATCCTAGACCCCTAAGGGCGCGGCAAGTCACCCGCCAAAACCTGAAGCGACGCAGCCCCCTTCAGCAACGTGAATGGACCACCCAGCACTTCACGGAATCCAGTAACTTGGGCACCCCTCCTGGGTCAACCTATACCCCATACGAGTGCGGTGAATAGCCCGCCAATTCTAGAGTGAATCCCCCTCCGTCTCAAAGCCATGAGATGCGGACCCGTTGCCCTATAGAACCCGGCTATCCGTGCACCCCTCCGCGGGGTAATCCTAGTACAGAAAGTAAAATATACAAACAACGGGTACATCGACCTCGACCCGGTCGTGCCCAAAAGAATAATACAAACATGCAGTGACGGCAGTCCACATGTCGGACGCTCGCCCCGCAATATTAAATGTACTTATAAAACAAAACTGTACTAACATTGCATCCAGGCTATCCTCCACGACCGATCCGCAACATCACAGCACAACACAGAACATCAACGTGAATGTCACGTTCGCAAATCCGTCTAAAAGGGCTATAGCAGTTAGACAGGATTTACCGATCAAATGACATTCACGGTCGCAGATATAATGTAAATACTGTGAACTAACATATTTAAAATTTTCGATCGATCAAATTTTACCAAGTGGGCCCCAAGCATTACTGTAGCACTTAAAGAAATTCTGGGCTCAAAAATAACATTCCAAAAACCCTATTTTCCATTCAGGAGCTCTCTGTAAAATTTTGGTGCCATGAACAGTCTAGATTGCGGCGGAACCGAGGCCCAAGCATGGGTTTGGCCGCGGTTCCGCGGTGGAAAACTGGGATCATGCAACCAAAATTTCACAGAATGCTTAGAATTCCCTGCACATCATTCTGCAACATACTGAAAAAATTTTGGAGCCTAAAAAATTTCGACAGAAAACTGATATGCATGAAAACGCGGTTTTGGGATTTTGTTCGATCGGAAATGTAAACACATTATACAAAGCTAGACTAGGTTAATGGCGAGTCTCTGATACCATGTTGCGCCCCGGCAGCGCCCCGGCCGTCCATCCGAGACCAAAATGCGGAATCAAAAATTTTCTTAACTTTAAACCGGCGCTACCGCGGACAAGAAACCCGGATCGTAACCATTAACCTAATGCTAGCAAACAAGAGATGGGATAGAATGCTATACCGAGCGATCCGTGTCCTTCGATCTTCGTCTCCACTCCGATCTCCCGCGGAATCTCCATTCGTCACCTCCTCGTCGGAAGGGGCACCACGTAGCCGGATTCTTTTACGGGCTCCTACCTCTGTACCGAGCCAACTCGGGCGCGAAGTTGGCTAGCCGACGCGTCCAAGATTTGCTGTAGACTAAGTGTAGTAGCTTGTCTCTTTGGGGTTATGAAGTTGCCTTTGATGGAGGAATGAGCAATGGACTTTGGAGTGAGGTGGATGAGTTTGTGAAGCATGCAAAAATGAGATGATAAAATTTCCCTCATAAAAAATGAACACCTCTCTCTATCCTCTAATGTGGTCGGCCCCTTATGCTAGAATGAGGAGAGAAAAAGCTCAAATCATGAAGGGAGGTGATGGTAGTAAAAGCAAAGGGGTGACCACATCCCTAAAGCAATGATAACATTGTCACACTAAATCAAATCCAATTCTAATCTCAATTAATGCAAGTGAGTGATGTAAAGAGAATATAATGATGATGGTCATATCATAATCTCTCAAAATGCAAGAAACCCCCTCCACTATAAGTTATTTGCAAAACTGCAAATAACCCCCTCCATCAGAAAGTCCGGCCGCGAAGGAACAAAGGAAAACCGGCCGGAACGGAATGCAAACTGGCAACTTCAGAAAACTGATCCCGTAATAAATTACAGGAAAACCCTGCTACCGCATCTACATGCCCGCATTTGTATTCCCACTGAACACAAATGCAAAGAGACAAAATCTATACTGTCTAATACCAGGATCCGGCTTAAGCCAAAGCCAGCTAGTAAAAACCGTCCGATCACGATCCGTGTAATACCGCACGTATCTGATCGAACCCTGCCATATCTCCATACGGCCTCTACATCGTTTCGCCCAAAACTTGAGTAACTGTGTGTGGTGGACTCTAAAGACTCGTTAATACTATGGTTGTGGATATAACCACTAGCACGTCAGAGGTATTAGCCATACATGACGGGCCACCAGCTATTGACCAAAAGGGACGTCGATGAGCGAACTCATCCTGACACCCTACTGATCCTGTCAGTGACAATATCCGTACAGTCCGGTCCGTTCGTCTATGAGTATCGCATGGTGGGCCTAGGGGGTTGGTAAAAGTCAGACCCCCAAAAGCGGTACAAGTCGTGTCGGAGTGAAGCCCAGAACACCCTGAGATACTGCAGGAATACCTACCAGTAAATCTCCTGCCTCGGCCGAGGGCTTTACGTAATGGCTCTCCTAGACACAGCGCGACCTCACCCCCAATACCGGGAGAGACGAACCCCTGCAGATCCGCTCACTGCCTCCATGTGGCTCGGGACTGTACCCAACTAAAACCTGTTTGCACGACTCCTTTGAGTCGTGGTAGGGTAGTAATCAAAGCACAGAGGGAAATCACATGAGATAAATGACGATTTCAGGTCGATGAACTAACCTGTACACATGTCACCAGGGAACTGCTATCTGACGTCTGGTATAATCCCAACTAGCATGTTCCCGGCGAGTCCTGTACGGTGTACTCATAATCCAATGAGCACATGTATACATCTTAGGTGAACCAACTGACACCAGTGGCTTGTGAGACCGGCCACCGCCCCTCGTCGGGGTCTCGACTGTATACACTAGTCTACTAATGGAGTATCGATGCCCAGTCTCGAAACTCCCACGACTAGGGACCTTTTAAGGATGCGCGTATAGACCCCAGCTCCCACGTATATGATCGCCATCATACTGCTGGCCGTCAAGCAAGAATCCTAAGGGCTCTATCAACGTGCAATAGTGATCAGTAATGTCACCTAAAGTAGTACACGATGATAAAGATAAACCAGATAGCATACTATCTTCTTGAGTAAGACTGTCCTACTGGCACAGGTCCTCCCTCAATCATTGCAATCACGTGCCTGTGATCCAATAATTGACTCTGAGGGCACTATCTCCAACAAATACAACTTTTTTGGACCGGTCCTTCACTTTAATAGCTCTGTGTAGTAGTCCCTTCACTGCGATCGTGAACTCCGGACTCTAGAGAGGCTCCCTTGAAGAAACGAACATGCTTGCTTCGAAGACTTCGAGGCCGAAGATAATCTACGTCGAGGAGACACTAACCCAAGATATCTTTTCACTAATCATGGAATTAGTGAAGAAAACACCCTATACTAAATGGCAAGTAGTAGAGGATGATGAAGTAGGAATTTTGTTCACTTTAGATTTCATTTTCTCACTCAAAATCATCACCTTTGAAAAAGCTAGAAAGCTTTTGTGAAGAAGAAGAAGAACAAGTGATGAAAATGAATTATTGTGTGAGCTTAGAAATGCAACCAAGGGTTAATCATGTCAAGCTTAACCCTTATCGAGAGTTAACCATGAGCTAGGGTTAAAGGTTAGGTCAAGAATATCTTAAGCAAGACAAAGAGAGTGGACAAAGTCAAAAATGCTAACAAGCTTCTACAAGCGTTCAACAAATATCAACCATGACAAATATCCACAATATTTGAATTACTTAATGATAAATATAAACCCTAATCTTAACCCTAGCATGGTTTAACCCTCATTAACCCTAGTTGCATTTGTAACCTAGCTTGATAAATTTAACATATATCACATATACATCAATGTATCCAAAATAAGAAAAGAAATCTTAAGTTAGCTAATATTAGTTAATGTAATGTAATATATCAAGTATATATCTTGATTTTATAATCCGGCTATATCATATATAACCGACTAATATCAAATGGAACATCTTATCGAATCAACACTTGATCCGATAACCCGGCTATATCACATATAACCAATCATGTCACACATCACGAGAATAGAATGCAGTATCATATATCGCATTAATCTCGGTCCCGCACATATCACATATGTGCTCCTACTCAGGAAACCCCTGTGTAGGACTCTAAAGACTCATCAATATGCCGGCGGTAGGTGATGATCATATCAAACACCCACAAGCCGCAAGCGGTCTGCTAAACGTAACGGCCACCGGGGTATTGAGCGATCAGAAGATCAACAAGCAAGACTGCTCACACTCTTGCGAATCCAATCAGTAACACTACCGTACAGTCCGGTCTCTTCGTCTGATATGTCGCATATCTCGTCTAGGGGTGGTAAACGTCAGACCCCAGTAACTCGATAAGTCGTGTCGATATGAACTCATAACGGGTCGAGAAACAACTGATAACACTTACACGTATATCTCTGAAGCGGCCCTATGCAGGGACTTCCTGTTATAGCCAATCGAGCATAGCGCAACATCAACTCCCTATACCGGAAGAGACGAAACCCCTCCTATCGCTCATTGCCTCCATGTGACTCGGAACTGTA
Organism: Agapanthus africanus; assembly: GCA_030015575.1. Lineage (NCBI taxonomy): Eukaryota > Viridiplantae > Streptophyta > Magnoliopsida > Asparagales > Amaryllidaceae > Agapanthus > Agapanthus africanus. The sequence goes on from JASDDO010000031.1 coordinate 150,531,824, forward strand.
CCCAAAAGCCACCGTTTTTCATATTCTCTTGAACGTGGTAAGGTGGAAATCAAAGCACATTGGGAATCACACAAGACACTATGACGATCTTGTTGGAGATAGTGCCCTCAGAGTTAATTATTGGATCACAGGCACGTGATTGCAATGATTGAGGGAGAACCTATACTGGTAAGACAGTCTTACTCAAGATGATAGTATGCTATCTAGTTTATCTTTATCATCGTGTACTGTTTTAGGTGATCTTACAGGTCGCTATTACACGTTGATAGTGCCCCTAGGATTCTTGCTCGACTGCCAGCCATATGAAGGCGATGATATACGCGGGAGCTGGGGTCTATAAGCACATCCTTAAAAGGTCCCTAGTCGTCGGAGTTTCGAGATAAGGCAACGATACTCCAGAGTAGACTAGTGTATACAGTCGAGACCCCGACGAGGGACGATGGCCGGTCTCACAAGCCACTGGTGTCGGTTGGTTCACCTAAGATATATACAGGTGCTCATTGGGTTATGAGCACACCGGACAGGACTCGCCGGAAACATGCTAGTTGGTCTTATACCTGACGTCAGATAGCAGTTCCCTGGTGACATGTGTACAGGTTAGTTCATCGACCTGAGGATCGTCATTTGTCTTGTGTGAGTTCCTACTGTACTTTGATTACTACCCTACCACGGCTCAAAGGAGTCGTGCAAACAAGTTTTAGTTGGGTACAGTCCCGAGCCACATGGAGGCAGTGAGCGTATCTTCAGGGGTTCGTCTCTCCCGGTATTGGGGGTGAGGTCGCGCTGTGTCTAGGAGAGCCATTACACAAAGCCCTCGGCCGAGGCAAGAGGATTTACTGGTAGGTATTCCAGTAGTATCTCAGGGTGTTCTGGGCTACACTCCGACACGACTTGTACCGCTTTGGGGGGTCTGACTTTTACCAACCTCCTAGGCCCGCCATGCGATGCTCATAGTCGAACGGACCGGACTGTAGGGATATTGTCACTGACAGGCTAAGTAGGGTGTCATGATGAGTTCGCTCATCGATGTCCCTTTTGGTCAATACCTGGTAGCCCGTTACGTATGGCTAATACCTCTGATGTGCTAGTGGTTAAATCCACAACCAAAGTATTGACGAGTCTTTAGAGTCTTCCACAGACCGTTTTCTCAAGTTTCGGGCGAAATGCTGTAGAGGCCGTATGGAGATACGGCAGGGTTCGATCATATACGTGCGGTATCACACAGATCATGATCGGACGAATAATACTAGCGGGCTTTGGTTTAAGCCGGATCCTAGTATTGTACAGTGTAGAGTTTGTCTCTTTGCATTTGTATTTAGTGGGAATACAAATGCGGGTATGTATATACAGTCGCGGGGTTTTCCTGTAATTTATTACTAGATCAGTTTTCTGAAGTTGCCAGTTTACATTCCGTTTCGGCCAGATTTCCTTTGTTCCTTCACGGCCTGATTTTTCTGATGGAGGGGCTAATTTGCAAGTTTGCAAATTAGCTAAGTGGAGGGGTTTATTTGTTATTGAGGGATTATGATATTTCTAGCATCATTAGATTCCGTTTGCTTCATGATGGCTAGCATTTATGGTGATGGTTTATGAAGGGATTGATTGGGAAAATGGTGTGACTATTTTTCTTCTCATTATCATACATTTTCTTCTCTTGCGAAGAAAGATTCCTTTTTCCTCCACCATGAGAAGGGCCGGCCACTTGAGGAAATGAGAGAGATTCATTTGGTGTGGGAAAATTTTGGTATCTCATTTTTCCCATTCATGCAAAAGACTAGCTCCATTTTTCATTGCTCCTTTTCATTCTCCTCATCAATCCATCATGGCAACTTCATACTCGCATTGAGACAATCCACTCTACACTAGCCTACAGTATTCTTGGACACGTCGACTCGCCAACTTCGTGCCCGAGTTGCCTCGGTCCAGAGGTAGGAGCCCGTAAAAGAACCCGGCGATGTGGTGCCCGTTCCGACGAGGAGCTGAAGACCGGAGATTCCGCGAGGAGATCGTAGTGGAGGCCGAAGACCGAAGGACACGGATCGCTCGGTATAGCATTCTACCATTTCTCCTATTTGCTAGGATTAGGTTAATGGCCCGATCCGGGATTTTAGTGCGCGGTGGTGCTGGTTTCTAGTTTTTAGAAAAGTTTCGTTTCCGCATTCCGGCATCGGATTGACGGCCGGGGCGCCGCCGTGCACTTACATTGGTATCAGAGCCACGCCATTAACCTAGTCTAGCTTGCTCTAACGTGTTTACAAGTTCGATTGAACGTATTTTCCGAAAACCCGATTTCTAAAGTACAGTTTCTGTCGAATTTTTCCAGCGCTCTAAAAATTATTTGGTACATTGTAAGAATACGAGCAGGGTTTTTTAAGCATTCTGTGAAAATTTGGTCGTGTGACGTCACTTTTCCACCAAGGAACCACGGCCAAACCCACGCATTGGCCGCGGTTCCGCCGCCACTTTAACTCTTCACAGCACCAAATTTTTACAGTGGGCTTCTGACTTGGAAATAAGGTTTTTGGTATATACTGTTTCGGCCCAGATTTTCTTTGAGTGCTACAGTTGTGCTTGTGGCCCACTTCGGTAAATTTGATCGATCGAAAATTTTAAACATGTTAGTTCACAATATTTACATTATATCTGCGACCGTGAATGTCACTTGATCGGTAAATCATGTCTATCTGCTATAGCCCTTTTAGACGGATTTGCGAACGTGACATTCACGTTGATGTTCTGTGTTGTGCTGTGATATTACGGATTGGTCGTGGGGGATAGCCTAGATGCAATGGTAGTACAGTTTGGTTGTATATGTACATTTGATATTGCGGGGAGAGCGTCCAACATGTGGACTGCCGTTACTGCTTGTTTGTATATTATTCTTTTGGGGCACGACCGGGCTGAGGTCGATGTACCCGTTGTATGTATATTTTCCTTTCTGTACTAGGATTGCCCCGCGGAGGGGTGCACGGGTAGCCGGGTTCTAGAGGGCAACGGGCCCGCATCAATGGCTTTGAGACGGAGGGGGATTCACTCTAAAATTGGCGGGTTATTCGCCGCACTCATAGGGGGTACAGGTTGACCCAAGGAGGGGTGCCTAAGTTATCGGATTCTTTGAAGTGCTGGGTGGTCCATTCACGTTGTTGAAGGGGGCTGCCTCGCTTCAGGTTTTGGCGGGTAACTTGCCACGCCCGTCGGGGTCTAGGATTTCATTGCACAGGCTATCCACACGACCAAGGGAACGTCGGGTTTCAGTAGTGGCTCTTTGAAACCCGGGGATCCCAGATATCTGTATTGTTCTGTGATGCTTATTCTATTTCTGTGATATTGCATTTTATCATGCCTTGAGCGAATATTATATATTGATATATATACTAGTAGATGTTGTATATGTTTTGCATCTAAGCTAGTCCAGTCCCCGCTCTGTCGTTAGTTAAGTAACCTAACGGGTGATGACGGGACCCAGTGGCGAATGTGGATGGCATATACGTACATCATATTTTCGTTCTTTATTGGTGTGTTCAATTGATGAGACTGCGTTGATTCGGATAAATGCAAGCTAAACAAACCTATTCTGATGTTGTTGGAACATTTTTCAAAAAGATGTTATTACAAGGACGTTCTCTTTTGTTTTGCACAGTGGTATTCGGTTGGAATATCCTGCACCTCAGTCGACGAGGCAAGGGCCGAGATCCCATCACCGGGAGTGACCCCTTAGACATGTTAGGTTTACCTAGAACCTCATGAAGGGTTTGGAAGCATCACATGAACCAAAGATTAAAATTTTAGGGTGCTAAGTAAGCTTACAAAGAATCATTCCTAGAAAAATTAGGGTTTCAAAAACTACACTTCATCACAAGTAAGAAAAGCTAGGGTTTTGAGAGTACAACCTTTGGTGCTCCCTACGCTAGACTCCTCGGGTACTTGAGGTTTGGAAAAAGTCCGGTTGAGCTCCTCTAGGTCCATGATGATCCACCCGGAGTCCGCTTTGTCCAAGCTTGCAACATCACTTGATCAAGAGAAAGAAATGAAGCTAACACTCTAAACAAGTGGGCAAGACTTGTGTAGAATGATGTTGTGGTGGCTTTTCTCACTTTAAAAACCTAACATTATGAGTATTTTTCTCATTATAAAAATCTAGAGAGCAAAAGAAGAATGAGGAAGAAGATGATGGCTTTTTGAACAAGAGAGAAAAGATTAACCCTTGAAAAGAAAATGAAAATATAAGTATATATATATTTGTCACTTCTCATCTCAAACCATGGTTAAATCATATGGATATTATTTCACTTGAGTTAAAACATAAAAGAAAAGATTAACTCATGGTTACAAGGTAGGTAAGCATGGTTAGGTCAAGAAGAGTGTAGAACTCATCCATGAATTATCCTTTTCTTTTTCCTTTGTTTTAAAACAAATGAAATAATAACACATATAAATAAAATCATGGTGTGAGTCTTATATTGCCATCATTTTACATGTATATGCAACCATGAAGGATGATGTATGTTTGTATGTGTGCATGCACATCTATATGTGCATGAATCTAGAAAGAATGCATACATGCATGCATACATCCAAAAATACAAGAAAGGATTTCTAGTGAGAATCTAATGGTTAAATGATAAATCAACACTTGATTTATCAATCCGGCCATATCACATATGACCCTAACGAAAAGCAAGCCGCCCGATTAATATACGGTATCTCATGCTCGCATCTTAACCGGGCCCATGCGCATATCGCATACGCGCTCCACAACGTTTCGTCTGGACTAGGTAACTCCTTTGTGGGACTCTAAGACTCGTCAATACGCCGGCAGTGGGTGATGATCATATCAAGAACCCCCAAGCCGCAAGTGGTCAGCTAAACGTAACGGCCACCCGGGTATTGAGCGATCAGAAGAAAACAAGCGAACCTGCTACAACTCCCGTCGAGCCAACCGGCTACACTACCCGTGCAGTTCGGTCTTCTCGTCTGGTATGTCGCATATCAAGTCTAGGGGTGGTAAACGTCAGACCCCAATAACCGATAAGTCGTGCCGATGTGATGCTCATAACGGGTCGAGAAACTACTGGTAACACATACCAGTAAATCTCTAATCAGCCTGGCAAGGGACTCCCTGTTACGGCCAATCGACCACAGCGCAACATCAACCCCCAATACCGGGAGAGACGAAACCCCTCCTATCGCTCATTGCCTCCATGTGACTCGAGACTGTACCCAAAAACCACCGTTTTGCACGCCCTCATGGACGTGGTAAGGTGGAAATCAAAGCACAGTGGGAATCACACAAAACTCTATGACGATCTCGGGTCTACAGACTAACCTGCACAAGTGTCACCTGAGAACTGCCATCTGACGTGAGGTATAATACCATCTGGGAGTTCTCGGCGAGTCCGTCCAGTGTACCCAGTCTCCACTGAGCACCCGTATACCATCTCTGATGTCAAACACCAATAGATATGGGATCATCCATCGCCCATCTCATGGGTCGAGAAGCGTATACGCTAGTCTACTCTGGTATATCGATGCCCCGTCTCGATACACCCACGACTAGGGACTTTGAAGAATGCACTTATGGACTACCATGTCCCTACTAGTATGATCCGCATCATAGTCCAGGTAGTCAAGTACACATCCTAAGGGCTTTACCAACATGTAACTATAAGACAGTATAAAAAGACAAGTATACATGTTAAGATAAAGAGCAACCATATAGCATACTATCAAATCGAGCAAGAAAGTCGTCTCTATATATGTCCAAGCATCCAATATAATATACATCATCTGTACAATACTGGCCTCTAGGGCATACATACAACTAACAATCTCCCACTTGCACTAGGGCCAGCTGCTGTAGTATCGCATACCGAGCATCCCGAAGAGTCTCTCAAACTATATCTGGGGAATGGCCTTCGTGAGTGGATCTGCTGTGTTATTCTTCGTGTCAACCCTCCTGACCTCGATCTCCCGGCGATCAAATATCTCTCGGATCAGGTGATACCCCCTCAGAATATGCCTAGATCGCTGATGGGACCTGGGTTCCTTGGCCAAAGCCACTGCTCCATTGTTATCACAATACAAAGGTATTGGATGTTCAATGGATGGAACCACTCCAAGTTCAGTAATGAACTTCTTGATCCAGACAGCCTCTTTGGCAGCATCGTTGGTAGCGATGTATTCAGCCTCTATCGTCGAGTCTGCTACGGTTTCCTCCTTGGAACTCTTCCAGCTAACCGCCCCTCCGTAAAGGGTAAAGACAAATCCCGACTGCGACTTAGAGTCGTCCTTATCACTCTGGAAGCTCGAATCGGTAAAGGATTCCACTTGGAGTTCTCCGTTACCATACACCAAGAGCATCTCTTTAGTTCTTCGCAAGTACTTGAGAATGCTCTTCACAGCTGTCCAGTGACTCTCTCCATGATCAGCTTGATACCTGCTCACTACACATAGTGAGTATGCTACATCGGGTCTGGTACATAGCATCGCGTACATGATAGAGCCTACAGCCGAAGCATAGGGTATCCCTTGCATGCGAGCTCTCTCCAAATCAGTCTTGGGAGACATCTCTTTGGAGAGAGTGACTCCAGAGATCATGGGTAAGTTTCCACGCTTGGATTCTTCAATACTAAACCTCTTTAGTATGGTGTCAATGTACCTGGATTGGGACAATCCCAATATCTGTTTGGATCTATCTCTATAGATCCTTATTCCCAATATGCAGGAGGCATCACCAAGATCTTTCATTGAGAATCTTTGTGATAAGAAGAGCTTGACCGATTGCAGCATAGGAATGTCATTTCCTATCAATATTATGTCGTCCACGTACAATACGAGGAAGACAACCTTACTCTCTGCCACCTTCTTGTAGATACAAGGTTCATTTACGTTTTTGACGAAATCAAACTCTTTGATAACGACGTCAAAGCAGATGTTCCAGCTCCGCGATGCTTGGTTTAATCCATAAATGGATTTAAACAGCTTGCACACCTTCCCGCTGCTCCCACTATCTACGAAGCCCTCTGGCCGAGTCATGTACATGCACTCTTCTAAATCACCGTTTAGAAAGGCGGTCTTAACATCCATCTGCCAGATTTCATAATCATGATATGCAGCGATGGTAAGCATGATCCGGATGGATTTAAGCATAGCCACTGGAGAAAAGGTTTCATCATAGTCCACACCTGGTCTTTGACGAAAACCCTTTGCAACAAGTCTAGCTTTGAAAGTCTCCACTTTCCCATCTACACCAATTTTTTTTTGAAGATCCACTTGCTCCCAATGGGTTTTACCCCTTCAGGAGGATCTTCCAAAGTCCATACTTTGTTGGTGTACATGGATTCCATCTCGGACCGCAATGCATCCAGCCATTTCACTGAGTCCCCACTCGTGATGGCCTGCTCGAAGCTAGTTGGGTCATCATCCTCCATGATACAATCCACGCTCCCACCATCCATGAGAAAACCGTAGTATCTCTTAGGTGGGTGAGGAAGCCTACTAGATCGGCGGAGTGGCTGGGGTTCATCGGGAACTACCGAATCCTCTGGTTCTACCAAGTCTTCTGTTGTGGTTTGTGTTGCTGGAACCTCTTCCAGTTCTACCTCAATGCCACTAATCTGTTTCATAAGAAAATATTTTTCTAAGAAATTGGCATGTCGATAAACAAACACCTTTTGTTCCTCGGGATAGTAGAAGATATACCCTTGTGAATTCTTGGGATATCCTACAAACTTACATAAGACTGATCTTGCCTCGAGTTTGTCCGGATTTTGTCTTTTGACATAGGCCGGACAACCCCATATCTTAATATAATTAAGATGTGGTCTCTTCCCTTTCCATATCTCATATAGAGTGGTAGGCACAGATTTGGTAGGAACTCTATTCAATAGGTCTATGGATGTTTCAAGCGCATATCCCCAGAAGGAAATAGGTAACTCAGCTGTACTCATCATTGAGCGCACCATATCTAATAGGGTGCGGTTCCTCCGTTCCGATACACCGTTGTGCTGTGGTGTATATGGAGGAGTTAGCTGAGAGAGAATCCTATTCTCTTTTAGGAAGTCCAGGAATTCATTGCTCAAGTATTCACCTCCTCGATCAGATCGAAGGATTTTAATACTTTTCCCGGTTTGGTTCTCGACTTCTTGTTTATATTCTCTAAATTTCTCAAAAGCTTCTGATTTGTGTTTCATTAGGAACACATATCCGAATCTAGAGAGATCGTCAGTGAATGTAATGAAGTACGAAGAACCATCCCTGGCATGTGTAGTCATATGACCGCATACATCACTATGTATCAGTCCCAAGAGTTTAGTAACTCTTTCTCCGTGTCCCGTAAACGGAGTTTTGGTCATCTTTCCTTTGAGACATGACTGGAAAGTGTCATAAGATGAAAATTCAAACGGTTTCAAATATCCATCCTTATGCAACTTAGCTAGTCGTGTCGCATTGATGTGACCTAGTCTACAATGCCACAAGAAGGATTCGTTCAGTTCTGAACTCTTCCACTTGTGTGTGTTTTTTATGCTCAGAACTGTTGATTGATTTAGAACATAAATGCCATTGCACAACGTGCCTGATCCAACCAACTTTTGGTTAAGGAAAATGTTCATAACATTATCCTGTAATACAAAATTATATCCCTCTTTACTCAACAAAGAAACCGATATAATATTGCATATCAGGTTCGGCATGTAATAGCATTCGTTCAGAATCAATGTATTACCAGTTGGCAATACAAGGTGATATTCCCCGACGGTTTTAGGTGCAACAATTGCACCATTTCCAACCCTTATATCTTTATCACCTTCTCCAAGTTCTCTACCTTTCTTAAGCCCATGTAACTGATTACATATATGGGATCCTGACCAGATATCTAATACCCAGGACGTAGGGCAAATGGAGAAACAGTTCTCTGTAACGAACACACCTGAAGAAAATGTTGGAGATAGTGCCCTCAGATTCAATTATTCGATCACAGGCACGTGATTACAATGATTGATGGAGGACCTATCCCGATAGGACAGTCTTACTCATGATGATAGTATGCTATCTGGTTTACCTTTATCATCGTGTACTGTTTTAGGTGACCTTACAGGTCGCTATTACACGTCGGTAGAGCCACTAGGATTCTTGCTTGACCACCAGCAGTATGAGGGTGATCATATACGTGGGAGCTGGCAGTCTATAAGCATATCCTTAAATGGTCCCTAGTCGTGAGAGTTTCGAGACAGGGCATCGATACTCCAAAGTAGACTAGTGTATACAATCGAGACCCCGACGAGGGGCGGTGGCCGGTCTCACAAGCCACTGGTGTCAGTTGGATCACCTAAGATGTATACAGGTGCTCATTAGGTTATGAGTACACCGGACATGACTCGCTGGGAACATGCTAGTTGGTCATATACCAGACGTCAGATGGCAGTTCCCTGGTGACATGTGTACAGGTTAGTTCATCGACCTGGGGATCGTCATTTGTCTTGTGTGAGTTCCCACTGTACTTTGATTACTACCCTACCACGGCTCAAAGGAGTCGTGCAAACAGGTTTTAGTTGGGTACAGTCCCGAGCCACATAGAGGCAGTGAGCGTATCTTCAGGGGTTCGTCTCTCCCGGTATTGGGGGTGAGGTCGCGCTGTGTCTTGGAGAGCCATTACACAAAGCCCTCGGCCGAGGCAAGAGGATTTACTGGTAGGTATTCCAGTAGTATCTCTGGGTGTTCTGGGCTACACTCCGACACGACTTGTACCGCCTTTGGGGGTCTGACTTTTACCAACCCCCTAGGCCCGCCATGCGATGCTCATAGACGAACGGACCGGACTGTACGGATATTGTCACTGACTGGCTCTGTAGGGTTGTCAGGCTGAGTTCGCTCACAGACGTCCCTTTTATTCAATACCTGGTAGCCCGTTACGTATTGGCTTATCCCTCTGACGTGCTAGTGGTTAAATCCACAACCAAGGTGTTGACGAGTCTTTAGAGTCCCCCACATTTAGTTACTCAGCTTTCGGGCGAAAAGTTGTAGAGGCCGTATGGAGATATGGCAAGGTCCGATCAGATACGTGCGGTATTGCACGGATCAGGATCGAACAGTTTGTACTATAGGCCGTATGGATATATGGCAGGGTTCGATCAGATACGTGCGGTATTGGACGAATCAGGATCGAACAGATTTTACTAGCCGGCTTTGCTTTAAGCCGGATCCTAGTATAGTACAGTGTAGATTGTGTCTCATTGCATCTGTATTTCGGTCGAAATACAGATGCAGGTGTGTATGTACAGTATCGGGGTTTTCCTGTGATTTATTACGGGACCAGTTTTCTGGAGTTGCCAGTTTGCTTTTCGTATCGGCCAATTTCCTTTGTATCGTTCATTGGCCGAAGATTGGTGGAGGAGCGCTTATTTACATTTGTGCAAATAAGCATTTGAGGAGGGGGTCTTTTGCCTTTTTGTTGCATCATGATGGGTGGACCATACCTTGACTTTCCTTTGTTCATGATGGCTTGACCATTTGGAGTCATCATGGTTGTGGTTGAGTGTGGATGTGGTTGTGTTCATTACTTGTGATCATTTTCTTGCATGATATCTTTTGACCTCTCTCTCTCTCACTTGTTTGAAAAAAAATGACTCCCATTATTTTTGATACACTCTCATTCACTCCCTCCCTCATCTAGGAAGGCCGGCCACTCTCTTGATGGGGGCTGTCCAAACATTTTGGTGGGGGGGGCGGTTTTGGTTCATTTCATGTTGGAAAATCCCTTTTAGCTCCTCCTCCAAAAGCTTGTATCACTTCCTCCACCAAAAGGCAATTCCTATAACCCCAAATGAGACATGAGTACTACACGTTCTACAGCAAATCTTGGGCACGTCGACTTGCCAGCTTCGTGCCCGAGTTGCCTCGGCATTGAGGTGGGAGCCCGTAAAAGAAGTAGGCGATGTGGTGCACTTCCGGCGACAAGGTGGAGACAGGACATTCCGCAGGAGATCGGGACGACGACGAGAAGACCGGAGGACTCGGATCAGTCGGTATATCTCTATTCCCTATCTTGTAGTTAGCTAGGACTAGTTAATGGTTCGATCCGGGTTTTAGTCCGCGGTGGTGCCGGTTTGCTAAGTTCGCAAAATTAAAATTTATCACCGCTTCCGCATTTTGGCCTCGGGATGGAGGCCAGGGCGCCGCCGTGCACTTACAGTGGTATCAGAGCCTCGCCATTAACTTTGTCTAGCTTTGTTTAATGTGTTTATATTTCCGATCGACCAAAATTCCAAAATCCGCGTTTTTGTTCACATCAGTTTTCTGTTGAAATTTTTTGGAGTCGAAAATTTTTTCAGGTTGCAGAAAAGTGATGTACTGGAAAAAATAAGAGTTCTGTGAAAATTCGATCCACTAACTCCACTATAGGAGCGCGGAACCGCGGCCAAACACCCCTTTGGGCCGCGGTTCCGCCGCACTATTTTGGGGTCGCTGCATCAAATTTCTGCAGTATCTTTTTGGGTTGAAAATAAGGGTTTTGGAATAATAACATTGGGCCCAGAATTTCTGTGAGTGCTACAGTATTGCTTTAGGGCCCACTTGTTAAAATTTGATCGATCGGATATTTTAAACACATTATTTCACAGTATTTACATTATATCTGCGACCGTGAATGTCACTCGATCGGTAAATCCTGTCTAACTGCTATAGCCCGGTTAGACGGATTTGCGAACGTGACTTTCACGTTGATGTTCTGTGTTATGCTGTGATGTTGCGTATTGGTCATGGGGGATAGCCTGGATGCAATGCTAGTACAGTTGTGGTTGTATTATGTACATTTGATATTGCGGGGCGAGCATCCGACATGTGGACTGCCGTCACTGCCAGTTTGTATTATTATTTTGGGGCACGACCAGGTTGCGGTCGATGTACCCGTTGTATGTATATTTTACTTTCTGTACTAGGATTACCACGCGGAGGGGTGCACGGATAGCCGGGTTCTGGAGGGCAACAAGCCCGCATCTCATGGCATTGAGACGGAGGGGGCTTCACTCTGGAAATGGCGGGCTATTCGCCGCACTCGAAGGGGGTACAGGTTGACCCAGGAGGGGTGCCCAAGTTACCGGATTCCGTGAAGTGCTGGGTGGTCCATTCACGGTACTGAAGGGGGCTGCCTCACTTCAGGTTTTGGCGGGTGACTTGCCGCGCCCGTAGGGGTCTAGGATTTCATTGCACAGGCTATCCACATGACCAGGGGAACGTCGGGTTTCAGTAGTGGCTCTGTGAAACCCGGGGATCCCAGATATCTGTATTGTTCTGTGATGCTGTGCATTTCTGTGATGTTGCATTTTATCACGCCTTGAGCGAAATATAATATATTGGTATATATATTAGTAGATGTTGTATATGTTTTACATTCGCGCTACCCCATTCCCCGCTCTGTCGTTAGTTAGCTAACCTAACGGGTAATGACGGGACCCAGTGGCGAATGCGGATGGCATATACGTACATCAGTATATTTTCGTTCTTTGTGGTGTGATCAATTGATAGGACTGCGTTAATTCGGATCAATGCAAGTTAAAAAAACAAACCTAATCTGATGTTGTTGGAACACTTTTCAAAAAGTTGTTATTGCAAGGACGTTCACTTTTGTTTTGCATCGTGGTATTCAGTTGGAATATCCTGCTCCTCAGTCGACGAGGCAAGGGCCGAGATCCTTTCACCGGGAGTGACCCATTGGACAGAAGTTTGCGTCAGGGCAATAACTTCACTATAGCCAATTACTTTTGCTTTGCATCGTGGTATTCAGTTGGAATATCCTGCACCTCATTCTACGAGGAAAGAGCCGAGATCCCTTCACCGGGAGTGACCTCTTTAGCAAAGGTTTTCGTCACTATATTTTTAAAAGCTATCCGTTCCTTCAACAATATCAAGTTCACTACGTTAAAGGTTTTCGCCAGAAACCATTCGTAGCCCTCCGTCGTTTCATATGGATAGTCAATAGTATTCAAGCTGTGTTTGTTGGCCAAGTCAAGGCACAGTGTTTGGTAGCTGTTGATTATTCATATGTAGCATAGATAGATGTGTTGGTTTGGGACAGTCGTATAGCCTTGTTGGCCAAAGTCAAGGGCTTGTGCGGGTGGATTCAAATCAACCTGGAGAATGACGGGTAGAACTTGACATGTGACTTATGATTTGTTGGCCAAAGTCAAGGTCATAAGAGCATGGGGCAGAAATCACATCGGGAGTTTCTAAAGAAACTGAAACTTGCCAGATATGCGCATACCTTCTGGAGTGTGATGACGTGAGCGGATTCCGCCACGTTATCATGCGATGATAGTTGGATCCCGATTCCCACTGATGAGTTGGTTTACTCCTCGGGTGTTCCCGACTAATTCTTCTTTCAGGTTTGGAGGAGAATTTGACGGTACAGTGGGAGGCTTCTAGATTGGATAAATTGGTAACCATTCTGATCTAGGTTAGAGTGCACGCTGAGTGTTTCTTTTCTCTCTCTCTCTTTGGCAGCGACCATTGACCCGACCCTATGCCAATGACTTAGTGACCAAGTTGACCGAACCTTCTTAACACTGGCTTTTGGATTGTCAGAGTTGCAAACCTCATTGCTACTCCTACTTTTGCCCTTTTCTCCAGGACACCCCGTATTACTACGAACGTCCACTTCCATTGGACAAAACCATCGTATGGTTAGATACGAACTCGAAGGAATTTATTCGAGGATGGTTTCCGGTTCTGGAGAAAACGGATAGGATTATTCAGTTGTCTTTTCTTTTTACCTTCTCTCAGGTTGTGAGTACTCCTTGGTTTAGGAGATAGTACACCTATTACGCAAATTGGATAGTCTTCTTCCAAACCATAGGCAGGTGCTGAACGGTAGGGAATAAATAAAACCAATTAGCCTAACGATGGTGTGCAGAAGGTATTAAGTTAAGACAAAGCAATGGATTAGTAAGAGGGCAAAGTAAATTGCGACTGCTATTCACGACCAAACCAAGCCAATCCTAAATCACCTTTGTATTTCTCCAGGACACTCCGTATCACTACGAAGATCCACATTTTATTTGATACTCCATCGTATGGTTATATACGAACTCGAAGGGAACTTGTTCCAGTTTGGGGATGGATTCTGGTTCAGGAGAAATAGGAATAAGGTTTATTCGGTTGTCTTTTATCTTCACCTTCTCTCGGGTTGCGAGTGCTCCTAGGATTAGGACAGTACACCCATAATGCTTATTGGATAGTCTTCTTCCAAACCATAGGCTGGTGCCGAACGGTAGGGAAGGAAGAAAACCATTTGGCCTAAAGGGGTGTACAGAAGGTAATGACTAAAGACATATAAAGGGATTTGGAGAGGAGGCAAAGAATTACACGGTTACAGTTGTGGATCTGGATAATGGAAGAGGCATTACTAGGAATACCAGGATACCCCATCGATACATTTCAATGTTTCAGTTTCACTGTGTACTGTTAAAGGAAAAACTGTTTTCCCAGTTAGACACTTGCTCCAGGGTAAGTATTTACCAGGTATGATTCTCACATCTGTATGGTTTTTACAGATGATGAGTGGGAGTGAGATATTGGGAATTGGGTGATCATCCTCATTATATCGGGATTCGTTATAATCGGTGATATTTGAGGAAGTCACCTGGGTTGTTTGCCAGACGGCAAATATTTGGTTTTGAATATCCGCTGTTATGCACCAATTTCAAATTGATATATCTGTACGTCTATTTTCATAGAGTGAGACATACCTTTTTGAAATTATGTCCGTGACATTTACCTATATCAGTGGATGGTTAGGTAAGGAGCATTAAACAGCGGTGTAATTCTTCATAACCAAAGGTACAGTTTTCAACCTACGACACACAGTGAATGAGTTATCAGACTCAAAGGACTTATACAGAGTATTGTATGTTGTCCAGGGTCCATCAGGACAGAGGGGTAGGTCCTCGCACTATATTCGGTTTACTTATGACTTCTCTAGTTTCTAGACAGGTGTTTCGTAGAAACCTGGGGTCCGAATTTTGAGAAGTTATAGGTATTTGAATAAAGTAGAGAACCAGGTCTTGCAAGTATCGGGATTCTTCAAGTTGATCGAAGATGTAGATACTTGAGTATGGTATTCAGTTGATAGTAATGATTAAGAGAACTTGCTTCTCTTTCAGATTACTCATAATTGGAAGTATTCCTAAGTTGAGTAACGCTGATCGGCCTCCTTCCATTTAGTTGACATGCACTGGAGACAGCTGCATGATTTGAATCTGGTTCAATTAAATCAGTGCCTCTGGTTCTATATTGGATATAGTACAGTTCATATCTTAACGTTGTTAAGGTATGGGGAGTTGTCCGGCTTATGATTAAAACCAGACTCTGGATAACTCAAGGCACGTTTCTGTAATGGCTGTTTGTGGGTTGACCCAGGCTATGACGAGGGTTGACTTTCTACCATCTGGCAGATCAATAGAAATATTGTTCTAGACTCACCACAGTTTTATTAAAAATGGATTTTTTCAGAAAACAGTAGTGGGAGTATGGTAGAACTGGAAGTGATTCCAGAACCACAAACGATTACTGAAGATTTGATAGGAACCTAAAGATTCAATCTCGCTTGACATTCCATTGGCCACTCCGCAGATAAGGTGGGTAACCTCAGGCACCCGAGAGGTACTCCGGTAGCCTCAAGGACGGTGGCAGGGAGGTTCTTGTTTACCCACAATTGCCATTACTGTTGTTCCAGACTGTGAGACCCGGCGGGAGGATGATTATAGCGTCATTCTAAACTAGTTTTAGATGTGTACGTGTATATGACTCTGGCAGAGGGTTGTCGTAGTCAGTGGGAGCAGCGGAAGCATTGGTGGACAGTTGGCTTATGTCTATTTATAGACTAAAGCAGATATAGCGGAGATAGATCATTTATTTCTGATATGACAGTCATAGGTTTGACTTCATCAGAATAGGGGATGGATCTGTTGAGAAGGTACTAGGGTGTGATGTCATGGTATTTGGATGGCATACACAGAGTAGGAAGTGATATTCCTACACTACAATCGGTTATACTTTGGTCGTCACACAGTGGTTTCTCCACATGGGACTTGGACATTATATCAGACATACTGGTTACTAGATCTATGGTTTTAGATCTAGATTTGGGTGCTTTCCCAATCTGGGTACTTAGACAGCATTCTAAGAGTATTTAGAATGGACGACTCCTGGCACGGTAGTGTACCTGCAGGTGACGGAGTCACCCTCTCTAAATGTGTCTTACAGACTAAAATAGAGAGGGATGTGCATGATTGACAGATCACTTGCTTAGGCAATTGAGTCAATCATGAGATGTCAATTACCACACCAGATATTGTTCTTGCACTAGATGCAATAAGTTGACATTGATCCAATCCTGGAGAAACAGTCGGAAGCAGTTTTAGAACATAAGTGGATATTCTAGGGATATGATAACGACAGCCTCATTCGGGAGACAGTTATCATTCCAGGCTTCCAAGGTGACATGGACGACAAGGAGGTTGTCAGAGTTATATTTTTCCTTCAGACGAGGGGCAGCATTTTGGACAGGTGGTCCAAGGAAATACTGAGGGAGGCATGGCGCAGGATACTGATTAAGTTCAGTTGATGATACAGTCTAAGAAGTTTGGATTTGGAGTTCATTTATGAGCTAGGTCCCATCAGACATCGAGACACATTCTAAGACAGGTATTGCTCATTTCGGGAGATGGGTTTTCTCCGCGAACTTGAGATATAGAGAGACATAGAAAGAGACATCAAGGCGGATCCACTCACTAAGGCTATTCCTCGAACGCAGTAGTTTCGCAAGCGAGCTTTGTGAGACTGACTAGTAGAGGAGTTGGGTGTTCGGTATCACACGTGCTGTGAGTATGCGACATCGCAATAATTAGCCTTGAGTGCAAGTGGGAGATTGTTGGAGATAGTGCCCTCAGATTCAATTATTCGATCACAGGCACGTGATTACAATGATTGATGGAGGACCCATCCCGATAGGACAGTCTTACTCATGATGATAGTATGCTATCTGGTTTACCTTTATCATCGTGTACTGTTTTAGGTGACCTTACAGGTCGCTATTACACATTGGTAGAGCCCCTAGGATTCTTTCTTGACCACCAGCAGTATGAGGGCGGTCATATACGTGGGAGCTGGCAGTCTATAAGCATATCCTTAAATGGTCCCTAGTCGTGAGAGTTTCGAGACAGGGCATCGATACTCCAGAGTAGACTAGTGTATACAGTCGAGACCCCGACGAGGGGCGGTGGCCGGTCTCACAAGCCACTGGTGTCAGTTGGATCACCTAAGATGTATACAGGTGCTCATTGCGTTATGAGTACACCGGACAGGACTCGCCGGGAACATGCTAGTTGGTCATATACCAGACGTCAGATGGCAGTTCCCTGGTGACATGTGTACAGGTTAGTTCATCGATCTGGGGATCGTCATTTGTCTTGTGTGAGTTCCTACTGTACTTTGATTACTACCCTACCACGGCTCAAAGGAGTCGTGCAAACAGGTTTTAGTTGGGTACAGTCCCGAGCCACATGGAGGCAGTGAGCGTATCTTCAGGGGTTCGTCTCTCCCGGTATTGGGGGTGAGGTCGCGCTGTGTCTAGAAGAGCCATTACACAAAGCCCTCGGCCGAGGCAAGAGGATTTACTTGTAGGTATTCCAGTAGTATCTCAGGGTGTTCTGGGCTACACTCCGACACGACTTGTACCGCTTTTGAGGGTCTGACTTTTACCAACCCCCTAGGCCCGCCATGCGATGCTAATAGACGAACGGACCGGACTGTACGGATATTGTCACTGACTGGCTCTGTAGGGTTGTCAGGCTGAGTTCGCTCACAGACGTCCCTTTTAGTCAATACCTGGTAACCCGTTATGTATTGGCTTATACCTCTGACGTGCTAGTGGTTAAATCCACAACCAAGGTGTTGACGAGTCTTTAGAGTCCCCCACATTTAGTTACTCAGCTTTCGGGCGAAAAGTTGTAGAGGCCGTATGGAGATATGGCAAGGTCCGATCAGATACGTGCGGTATCGCACGGATCAGGATCGGACAGTTTGTACTATAGGCTGTATGGATATATGGCAGGGTTCGATCAGATACGTGCGGTATTGCACGAATCAGGATCGAACGGATTTTACTAGCCGGCTTTGGTTTAAGCCGGATCCTAGTATAGTACAGTGTAGATTTTGTCTCATTGCATTTGTATTTCGGTCGAAATACAGATGCGGGTGTGTATGTAGAGTATCGGGGTTTTCCTGTAATTTATTACGGGACCAGTTTTCTGGAGTTGCCAGTTTGCTTTTCGTATCGACCAATTTCCTTTGTATCGTTCATTGGCCGAAGATTGGTGGAGGAGGGCTTATTTGCATTTGTGCAAATAAGCATTTGAGGAGGGGGTCTTTTGCCTTTTTGTTGCATCATGATGGGTGGACCATACCTTGACTTTCCTTTGTTCATGATGGCTTGACCATTTGGAGTCATCATGGTTGTGGTTGAGTGTGGATGTGGTTGTGTTCATTACTTGTGATCATTTTCTTGCATGATATCTTTTGACCTCTCTCTCTCTCACTTGCTTGAAAAAAAATGACTCCCATTATTTTTGATACACTCTCATTCACTCCCTCCCTCATCTAAGATGGGCGGCCACTCTCTTGATGGGGGCTGTCCAAACATTTTGGTGGGGGGTTTTTGGTTCATTTCATGTTGGAAAATCCCTTTTAGCTCCTCCTCCAAAAGCTTGTATCACTTCCTCCACCAAAAGGCAATTCCTATAACCCCAAATGAGACATGAGTACTACACGTTCTACAGCAAATCTTGGGCACGTCGACTTGCCAGCTTCGTGCCCGAGTTGCCTCGGCATTGAGGTGGGAGCCCGTATAAGAAGTAGGCGATGTAGTGCACTTCCGGCGACGAGGTGGAGACAGGACATTCCGCAGGAGATCGGGACGACGACGAGAAGACCGGAGGACTCGGATCAGTCGGTATATCTCTATTCCCTATCTTGTAGTTAGCTAGGACTAGTTAATGGTTCGATCCGGGTTTTAGTGTGCGGTGGTGCCGGTTTGCTAAGTTCGCAAAATTAAAGTTTATCACCGCTTCCGCATTTTGGCCTCCGGATGGAGGCCGGGGCGCCGCCGTGCACTTACAGAAAATGCATCATCATGTACTTTCTTCATTCGGGTGGCATGGGAATCCTGGTATTCCCCTTTGTCCTGTTCAACCCTATAACTCTTATAAGAAAGAACGGAACCAACGTTCCCCAGCACAGTATAACATATGGGTTCGGTCAATACATCCATATTATTATCTTGATTAAGGCATGACATGGTCGCTACCTGGAGAGAGAGAGAAGAAAAGCACTTTAGCGTATGCTCTTGCAAGATTAGATTGGTTAATATCGTATCTAATCAGGATGGCTCCCACTGTTTTTCTATTTTATCAAATCTTCCTTCAAACCCTAAAATGAAAGACTAGCAGGGATTAATTACACCCTACAACTTCGCCGATCTTTCAGCCAGTCCAGTGTCCATACTTTGAGGGAGGTTCCCCGTGCTTTCGCACGGACCTAATTAAAGTAAACCTCGTTTTCCCAGAGGCGTAATCCCGTTGACACCTTTTCTAGACACCTACTTGATCGGCTAATTGTCCTGTGTAAAACTCTCCCGGGAGTAACAATTACTCGCAGTGGGTATCGGGATCCAACTATCTCATAGAAGGCATGCAATCTCATTGCAAATCTCAACACTTGAAATACCCGATAATATTTTGCCCCTAGCGTGCTATTACCTTGACGCATGCCAAACAACCCATAGTGCGCTAGTCAAGTTCAACCCGTACAATTCGTGATTGAATTAAACCCACCCGTACGACCCTTGACGCATGCCAAACAACGCCGTACGAATACCCTAATCCAATCGCATCTCATGCTACAGATAAGTAATAATCAGCTACCGTACACTACGCCTTGATGCATTCCAAACTACCGCAGCATGAATACTAAATATTACTTATCCGAATTGACGGAGGGCTACGCAGGTTTTTCAGAAAACCAAAAGCGTAAAGAACTTGATATCGTCGTAGAATCGAGTGAATTTTGAAATGGAGTGATTTTGAGCCTTTCCTTAGTTTTGCTAAAGAGGTCACTCCCGGTGAAGGGATCTCGGCTCTTTCCTCATCGAATAAGGTGTGGGATATATCATATATATCACTGTGCAAAGCAAAACTCCAAAAGCAATCAAAAACCAAACCGAGTTTTGTAGCATCTGCCAGTTTTGCTAAAGAGGTCACTCCCGGTGAAGGGATCTCGGCTCTTTCCTCATCGAATAAGATGCGGGATATATCATATATATCGCTATGGAAAGCAAAACTGTAGCTACCCCTTTTTATTTTAAAATTTGATTCTACAACATCTTTTAGGTTTCTTATCTTTCATTAATCACATTAATGAAGTCCCATCATTTAAGTCACCTAAACATCACAGATAAATACGACGTACACTTATGCCATCCGCATTCGCCTCGATGTCCCCTAGTGCACCGTTAGGTTAGGTAACAAACGGCAGAACCGGGCAGGGCTAGCGCGGGTGTAAAACATAAGTAACGCCTATATAATATATCATATATAATATATACAGTATTTATCACAGAACACATCTAATGATCACATCACAGATATCGCAGCAGAAACATAGATATAATGTGGGATATACTAGGACGTCCGTATTTAGTATTTAGCCAACAATAGAAATACGGATTCCATAGTCGCGACGAATAGCCAAGCCCACACCCTGGACCCCTACGAGAGCGGCAAGCGACCCTACCAATTCTGGAGTTTAGGAGACCCGGTCTCGACTCCCCGAGATGGCCTCCCACTGAACCCCAGAACCCGGTCACCTGTACTCCCCTCCTTGGGTCCATCCTAATGCGGAAAAGTAAATAATATACAACACTGGTGGCATCAACCTCAACCCAGAAGTGCCCCAAATAAAATAATATTACATTACATTTGAATTTACATGAATGAAAATATAAAACTCTCATCTCACAAAAAAACCCTCGGCTATTCAATCGCGACAATCCTGCACATCATATCTCAGCAACTCATAATATCTCATATTATCAACGTAAGTAAGTATGCATACCCCAATTGTCGTTGATGTATAGCAACGAAACCGGCGATATCGACATACTACACTTACGGTCACAGAAAAGAAAGTGTAAAACTGCAATATCTGGAATCCACATTCTCTTTAGACATCGTAAATGCTAAATATCACATATTTCGTATTTCATATCTAGCTATATGAATTCCACACATTGCATCACATTACAGATAAATAGACGGTATTAAAGTTTTCGAACGAATGATCAAATACTCAAAATTCCCTAAAGCTCAACACTTTAGCGGAGTTCAAAAACCCGGAGTGTGACACAGTAGTAGCGGTCCAGCCGTAGAAGGGTCAAGCCAACGCCTCACATGTGGCACGCCGTACTGCCCCAAATCCGAAGGTTCAAAAGGCAGTTCAAGACGGTCACATAATCGAGTTATGGTTTGTTGTCTTCTAGAGGGTCCACCACAAACAAACTTGCACGTATTTCCGAAAGATTTAAACCCCGTGAAAGAGTGAGTAAATGATACTCGTTCGAACAATTCAACACTTTCTAAATTACCCGGAAAGAAACAAGAAATCAAAATTCCGATCGAAACACCGACTCCAAAACAATCTCCAGAACAAATAACACTAAGACCAGATTAAAAATACCCAAAAATATCACCAAGCAGTTATAAGTATTACTGTGCAAAAAGTATGCGCTGACCCATCTGTACGGCCGCGGAACCGCGGCCCAAGCAAGCTTTGGCCGCGTTTCCGTGGCGAAAATAACTGTTCATGTCCTCGTATTTCACAGTACTGCTTATATTTTCATGCTGTAATTTTTACATATTTTTAATTCTGAAAAACAACAGTTTTGAAAAAATGTCCAGAGAGGGTCCCGAAAATCCGTATTTTCGTTCGATCGGAGTTTTTACTTCGTCGCCTAATGTTCTAGGTCGGCTCTGATACCAATGTTGGGTTTACCTAGCACCTCATGAAGGGTTTGGAAGCATCACATGTACCAAAAATTAAAATTTTATGGAGCTAAGTAAGCATACAAAGAATCATTCCTAGAAAAATTAGGGTTTCAAAAACTACACTTCATCACAAGTAAGAAAAGCTAGGGTTTTGAGAGTACAACCGTTTTAGCTCCCTACGCTAGACTCCTCGGCTACTTGGGGTTTGGAAAAAGTCCGCTTGAGCTCCTCTAGGTCCACGATGATCCACCCGGAGTCCGCTTTGTCCAAGTTTGCAACTTCACTTGACCAAGAGAAAGAAATGAAGCTAACACTCTAAACAAGTGGGCAAGACTTGTGTAGAATGATGTTGTGGTGGCTTTTCTCACTTCAAAAACCTAACTTGATGAGTATTTTGCTCACTATAAAAATCTAGAGAGCAAAAGAAGAAGGAGGAAGAAGATGATGGCTTTTTGAACAAGAGAGAAAAGATTAACCCTTGAAAAGAAAATGAAAATATATGTATATATATATTTATCACTTCTCATCTCAAACCATGGTTAAATCATATGGATATTATTTCACTTGAGTTAAAACATAAAAGAAAAGATTAACTCATGGTTACAAGGTAGGTAAGCATGGTTAGGTCAAGAAGAATGTAGAACTCATATATGAATTATCCTTTTCTTTTTCCTTTGTTTTAAAACAAGTGAAATAATAACACATATAAATAAAATCATGGTGTGGGTCTTATATTGCCATCATTTCCCATGTATATGCAGCCATGAAGGATGATGTATGTATGTATGTGTGCATGCACATCCTGTTGGAGATGGTACCCTCAGAGTCAATTATTGGATCACAGGCACGTGATTGCAATGATTGAGGGGAGGACCTGTCCCAGTAGGACAGTCTTACTCAAGATGATAGTATGCTATCTGGTTTATCTTTATCATCGTGTACTACCTTAGGTGACCTTACGAGTCGCTATTACACGTTGATAGAGCCCCTAGGATTCTTTCTTGACTACCAGCAGTATGAGGGCGATCATATACGTGAGAGCTGGAGTCTATAAGCACATCCTTAAAAGGTCTCTAGTCGTGGGAGTTTCGAGACAGGGCATCGATTCTCCAGAGTAGACTAGTGTATACAGTCGAGACCCCGACGAGGGGCGGTGGCCGGTCTCACAAGCCACTGGTGTCAGATGGTTCACCTAAGATGTATACAGGTGCTCATTGGGTTATGAGTACACAGGACAGGACTCGCCGGGAACCTGCTAGTTGGGATTATACATGATGTCAGATAGCAGTTCCCTGGTGACATGTGTACAGGTTAGTTCATCGACCTGAGATCGTCATTTGTCTCGTGTGAGTTCCCACTGTGCTTTGATTACTACCCTACCACGGCTCAAAGGAGTCGTGCAAACAGGATTTAGTTGGGTACAGTCCCGAGCCACATGGAGGCAGTGAGCGGATCTGCAGGGGTTCGTCTGTCCCGGTATTCGGGGTGAGGTCGCGCTGTGTCTAGGAGAGCCAGAACATGAAATGTCCTTGGCCAAGGCAGGAGATTTGCTGGTAGGTATTCCAGTAGTATCTCAAGGTGTTCTGGGCTACACTCCGACACGACTTGCACCGCTTTTGGGGGTCTGACTTTTACCAACCCCCTAGGCCCGCCATGCGATGCTCATAGACGAACGGACCGGACTGTACGGATATTGTCACTGACAGGCTCAGTAGGGTGTCAGGATGATTTCGCTCATCGACGTCCCTTTTTGGTCTATAGCTGGTGGCCCGTCACGTATGGCTAATACCTCTGACGTGCTAGTGGTTAAATCCATAGCCATAGTATTGACGAGTCTTTAGAGTCCACCACACACAGTTACTCAGGTTTCGGGCGAAACGCTGTAGAGGTCGTATGGAGATATGGCAGGGTTCGATCAGATACGTGCGGTATTGCACGGATCGTGATCGGACGGATTTTACTAGCCGGCTTTGGCTTAAGCCGGATCCTAGTATTAGATAGTGTAGATTTTGTCTCTTTGAATTTGTGTTCAGTGGGAATACAAACGCGGGCATGTATTTGCAGTAGCGGGGTTTTCCTGTAATTTATTACGGGATCAGTTTTCTGAAGTTGCCAGGTTGCATTCCGTTCCGGCCGGTTTTCCTTTGTTCCTTCACTGCCGGACTTTTCGATGGAGGGGGTTATTTGCAAGTTTGCAAATAACATTTGTGGAGGGGGTTTCTTGCATATGGATTGATTATGAGAGCATCTTTTTATTCCATTCTATTCTATCATCATTTCATGCATTAATGAGATTAAGATTGATTTAGTGTATGATGTGAAGCTTGCTTTTGATATGGTCACCACCCTTGATCTCCTACACTCACCTCCCTCCATGGATTATTATTCTATTCACCATTTTGATGAAGAGAGGGGGCCGGCCACACATGGGGAAAGGGTGAGAGAGAAGTTTCATTTTGGTATGAGGGAAATTTCATTATCTCATTTTTGGCATGCTCACAAAATCCTTCTCACCTCTCCAAAGTTCATATTGATTCCTCTATCATGGCAACTACACTAAACCCCAAAGAGACAACCATTCTACACTTGTCTACAGCAAATCTTGGACGCGTCGGCTAGCCAACTTCGCACCCGAGTTGCCTCGGTCAAGAGGTGGGAGCCCGTAAAAGTATTTGGCTACGTGGTGCCCTTTCCGACGAGGGGGTGACGGATGGAGATTCCGCGGGAGATCGAAGTGGAGACGAAGAACGAAGGACACGGATCGCTTGGTATAGCTTCTCTACCCTTTTCTAGTTTGCTACTAGCTAGGTTAATGGCCCGATCCGGGTTAAAAGTGCGCGGTGGTGCCGGTTTGCTAGTTTGCAAAGTTTTTCGTTTCCGCGTTTTGGCCTCGGGATTACGGCCGGGTCGCCCCCGTGCACTTACATATGGTATCAGAGCCAGGCCATTAACCTACCTAGCTTGCTCTAGTATGTTTAAAGGCTCGATCGAACAAAACCCCCAAAAACCGTATTTCTAGTGCATGTGTTCTCTGTTGAAATTTTTCCAGCTCTAAAATTTTTTCAGGTCATTGCAGAAAGACATGCAAGAAATTCTAAGAATTCTGGGAAAATACGATTCACTGATTCCTTACTATGACCGCGGAAATGCGGCCAAACCCCTGGTTTGGCCTCTGTTCCGCCGTGGGTAAGTGGAATCGTTGCACCATATTTTCACAGTAGGCTTCTGATTAGGAAATAGGTGTTTTGGGATATTCTTTTTGGGCCCAGATTTTCTGTGGGTGCTACAGTATTGCTTGGGGCCCACTTTGATAATTTTTGATCGATCGAAAAGTTTAAACATGTTAGCTCACAGTATTTACATTATATCTGCGACCGTGAATGTCACTCGATCGGTAAATCCAGTCTAACTGCTATAGCCCTTTTAGACGGATTTGCGAACGTGGCATTCACGTTGATGTTCTGTGTTGTGCTGTGATGTTTTGGATTGGTCGTGGGGGATAGCCTGGTTGCAGTATTAGTACAGTTTTGTTGTATTATGTACATTTGGTATTGCGGGGCGAGCGTCCGACCTGTGGACTGCCGTCACTGCCTGTTTGTATTATTCTTTTGGGGCACGACCTGGTCGAGGTCGATGTACCCGTTGTATGTATATTTTACTTTCTGTACTAGGATTACCCCGCGGAGGGGTGCACGGGTAGCCGGGTTCTAGTGGGCAACGAGCCCGCATCTCATGGCGTTTGAGACGGAGAGGGCTTTACTCTAGAATTGGCAGGGCTATTCGCCGCACTCGTAGGGGTACAGGTTGACCCAAGAAGGGGTGCCCAAGTTACCGGATTCCGTGAAGTGCTGGGTGGTCCATTCACGTTGCTGAAGGGGGATGCCTTGCTTCAGGTTTTGGCGGGTAACTTGCCGCGCCCGTAGGGGTCTAGGATCTCATTGCACAGGCTATCCACACGACCAGGGGAACGTCGGGTTTCAGTAGCGGCTCTATGAAACCCGGGGATCCCAGATATCTGTATTGTTCTGTGATGCTGTACTTTTCTGTGCCGTTGCATTTTATCACGTCTTGAACGAAAATTATATATTATATATATACTAGTAGATGTTGTATATGTTTTGCATCCGCGCTAGTCCAGTCCCCGCTCTGTCGTTAGTTAAGTAACCTAACGGGTGATGACGGGACCTAGTGGCAAATGCGGATGGCATATACGTACATCATTATTTTCGTTCTTTTGTGGTGTGATCAATTGATGGGACTGCGTTGATTCGGATCAATGCAAGCTAAACAAGCCTATTCTGATGTTGTTGGAACATTTTTCAAAAAGCTGTTATTGCATGGGCGTTCTCTTTTGTTTTGCACAGTGGTATTCGGTTATGAATATCCAGCTCCTCAGTCGACGAGGCAAGGGCCGAGATCCCTTCACCGGGAGTGACCCTTTGGACAAAAGATTGCGTCAGGGCAATAACTTCACTATAGCCGTTTACTTTTACTTTGCATCGTGGTATTCAGTTGGAATATCCTGCACCTCATTCCACGGGGAAAGAGCCGAGATCCCTTCACCGGGTGTGACCACTTTAGCAAAGGTTTTCGTCACTATATTTTTCTAAAAAGCTATCAGTTCCTTCAACGATATCAAGTTCATTACGTTAAAGGTTTTCGCCAGAAACCATTCGTAGCTCTCCGTCATTTCAGAACGGTAGCACTTAGTATTCATTCTATGTACGTTGGCCTTCGTCAAGGCATAGTGTTTGGTAGCTATTTGTTACTTTTCTGCAGCATAGATAGATGCGTTGGTTTGGGACAGTCGTACTACTATTTTGTCCTTCGTCAAGGGTATGTACGGGTGGGTTCAAATTAACCTGGATAATGACGGGTAGAACTTGACATGTGACTTATGATATGTTGGCCTTCGTCAAAGTCATAAGAGCATGCGGCAAAAATCCACATCGGGAGTTTCAAAAGAACTGAAACTTGCCAGGTATGCGCATACCTTCTGGAGTGTGATAACGTGAGCGGATTCCGTCGCGTTATCATGCGATGATAGTTGGATCCCGATTCACACTGATGAGTTGGTTTACTCCTCGGGTGATCCCGGCTAATTCTTCTTTCAGGTTTGGGGAAGGATTTTACGTTACAGTGGGCGGTTCCCGGATTAGATAAAGTGATAACCATTCTGATCTAGGTTAGAGTGCATGCTGAGTGTTTCTTTTCTCTCTCTTTGGCAGCGACCATTGACCCGACCCTAGACTATGACTCAGTGACCAAGTTGACTGAACCTTCTTAACATTGGCTTTTGAATTGTCAGAGTTGCAGACCTCATTGCCACTCCTACTTTTACCTTTTTCTCCAGGACACCCCGTATTACTACAAACGTCCACTTCCATTGGACAAAACCATCGTCTGGTTGTATACGAACTCGAAGGAATTCGAGGATGGTTTCCGGTTCTGGAGAAAACGAATAGGACTATTCAGTTGTCTTTTCCTTTTAGCTTCTCTCAGGTTGCGAGTACTCCTTGGTTTAGGAGATCGTACACCTATTACGCAAATTGGATAGTCTTCTTCCAAACCATAGGCTGGTGCCGAACTGTGGGGAATGAAGAAAACCAATTAGCCTAAACGATGTACAGAAGTTATTAAGTTAAGACAAAGAATGGGATTAGTAAGAAGGCAAAGTAAATTGCGACTAATATTCACGACCAAACCAAATATTTCTTCGCCAATCCTAAATCACCTTTGTATTTCTCCAGGACACTCCGTATCACTACGAAGATCCCAAGTTTATTGGATATTCCATTGTATGGTTATATACGAACTCGAAAGGAACTTGTTCCAGTTCGGGGATGGATCCTGGTTCAGGAGAAATAGGAATAAGGTTTATTCGGTTGTCTTTTATCTTCACCTTTTCTCGCATTGCGAGTGCTCCTAGGATTAGGGCAGTACACCCATTATTCTTTTTGGACAGTCTTCTTCCAAACCATAGGCTGGTACCGAAAGGTAGGGAAGGAAGAAAACCATTTGGCCTAAAGGGGTGTACAGAAGGTAATGACTAAAGACATAAAAAGGGATTTGGAGAAGTGGCAAAGAATTATACGGTTACAGTTGTGAATCTGGATAATGGAAGAGGCAATACTAGGAATACCAGGATACCCCATTGAAACATTTCAATGTTTCAGTTTCACTGTGTACTGTTAAAAGAAAACTGATTTCCCAATTAGACACTTGCTCCAGGGTATGTATTTACCAGATAGGATTCTCACATCTTTATGGTTTTACAGATGATGAGTGGGAGTAAGTTATTAGGAATTGGGTGATCATCCTCATTATATCGGGATTAGTTGTAATCGGTGATATTTGAGGAAGTTACCTTGGTTGTTTGCCGGACGGCAAATATTTGGTTTTGAATATTCGTTGTTATGCACCAATTTCAAATTGATATATCTGTACGTCTATTTTTATAGAGTGAGATATTTCTTTTTGAAATTATGTCTATGACATTTACCTATATCAGTGGATGGTTAGATAAGGAGAATTGAATAGCGGTGTAATTCTTCTTAACCAAAAGTACAGTTTTCAACCTACGACACACAGTGAATGAGTTGTTAGACTCAGCGGACTTATACAGAGTTTTGTGTATTGTCCAATGTCCATTAGGACAGAGGGGTTGGTCCTCGTACTATATTCTGTTTACTTATGACTTCTCTAGTTCTTAGACATGTGTTTCGTAGAAATGCAAGGTATAAGTTTTGAGGAGTTATAAGTATAAGATTAAAGTAGAGAACCAGGTATTGCAAGTATCGGGATTCTTCAAGGTGATCGAAGATGTAGATACTTGTGAATGGTATTCAGTTGATAGTAATGGTTAAGAGAACTTGCTTCTCTTTCAGGTTATTCATAATTGGAAGCATTCCTAAGTTGAGTAACGCTGATCGGCCTCCTTCCATTTAGTTAACATGCACTGTAGACAATTGCATGATTTGAATCTGGTTCAATTAAATCACTGCCTCTGTTTCTATATTGGATATAGAACAGTTCATATCTTGACATTGTTAAGGTACGGGGAGTTGTCCAGCTTATGCTTAAAACCAAACTCTGGATAACTCAAGGCACGTTTCTGTAATGGCTGTTTGTGGGTTGACCCGGGCTATGACGAGGGTTGACTTTCTACCATCTGGAAGATCAATAGCGATATTGTTCTTGACTCGCCACAGTTTTAATTAAAAATGAATTTTTCAGAAAACAGTAGTGGGATTATGGTAGAACTGGATGTGATTCCAGAACCACAAACGATTACTGAAGATTTGATCAGAACCTGAAGATTCGATCTGGTTTGACATTCCGTTGGCCACTCCGCAGATAAAGTGGGTAACCTCAGGCACCCGAGAGGTACTTCGGTATGCTCAAGGACGGTTGTAGGGAGGTTCTTGTTTACCCAGACTTGCTATTGCTGTTCTTCCAGACTGTGAGATCCAGCAGGAGGATGAGTATAGCGTTGTTCTAAACTAGTTTTAGAAGTGTACGCCTATATGACTCTGCTAGAGGGTTGTCGTAGTCAGTAGGAGCAGCGGAAGCATTGGTGGACAGTTAGCCTATGTCTATTTATAGACTAAAGCAGATATAGCGGAGAAAGATCATCTATTTCTGATGTGACAGTCATAGATTTGACTTCATCAGAACAGGGGATGGATCTGTTAAGAAGGTAGTAGGGTGTGATGTCCTGGTATATGATGACATATACATAGTAGGAAGTGATATTCCTATACTACGATCGGTTATACTTTGGCCGTCACACAGTAGTTTCTCAACATAGGACTTGGATATTATATCAGACATTCTGGTTACTAGATCTATGGTTTTAGATCTAGATTTGGGTGGTTTCCTAATCTGGGTACGTTGACAGCATTCTATGAGTATTTAGAATGGACGACTCCTGGCATGGTGGTGTACCTGCAGGTAATGGAGTCACCCTCTCTAAAGCTGTCTTACAGACTAAAGGGGAGAGGGATGTTCATGATTGGCAGATCACTTGCTTAGGTAATTGAGTCAATCATGAGATGTCAAGTACCACACCAGATGTTGTTCTTGCAGTAGGTGCAATAAGTTGATATTCATCCAATCCTGGAGAAACAATCGGAAGCAGTTTTAGAACATAAGTGAATGTTCTAGGGATTTGATAACGACAGCTTCTTTTAGGAGACGGTTATCATTCCAGGCTTCCAAGGTGATCTGGATGGCAGAGTGGCTGTCAGAGTTATAGTTTTCCCTCTGACGAGTGGCAGTATTTTGGACAGGTGGTCCATGTGGATACTGAGGGAAGGCATGGCGCAGGATACTGATTAAGTTCAGTTGACGATACAGTCTAAGAAGTTTGGATTTGGAGTTCACTTATGAGCTAGGTCCCATCTGTTAGTTATATGTATGCCTTAGAGGCCATTGCTGTACATTGGATGTATATTGTAGTGGATGCTGGGACATATATAGGTAGGACTTTCTTGCTCGACATGATAGTACGCTATCTGGTTGCTCTTTATCTTAACATGTATACTTTCTGTCTCTCTGATTACATGTTGATAAAGCCCTTAGGATGTGTACTCGACTTCCAGGACTATGAGGTAGATCATAATAGTGGGGCCTGGGTAGTCAATGAGTACATCCTTCATTGTTCCTAGTCGTGGGAATATCGAGACGGGGCATCGATATTCCAGAGTAGACTAGCGTATATCTTCTCGACCCATATGATGGGCGATCGATGATCCCATATCCATTGGTGTTTGACATCAGAGATGGTATGCGGGTGCTCAGTGGAGACTGGGTACACTGAACGGACTCGCCGAGAACTCCCAGATGGTATTATACCTCACGTCAGATGGCAGTTCTCTGGTGACACAGGTACAGCTTAGTCTGTTGACCCAAGATCGTCATAGAGTCTTGTATGTCTCCCACTGTGCTTTGATTTCCACCCTACCACGGCTCTACTGAGTTGTGCAAACAGGTGGTTTTTGGGTACAGTCCCGATTCACATGGAGGCAATGAGCAATAGGAGGGGATTCGTCTCTCCCGGTATTGGGGGTTGATGTTGTGCTATGCTCGACTGGCCATAACAGGAAATCCCTGGCCAGGGTTGCAGTGATATACTGGTAAGAGTTATCAGTAGTTTCACGAATGTTATGGACCTTGCGTCGGCATGACTTATCAAGCTACTGGGGTCTGACGTTTACCACCCCTAGGCGAGATATGCGACATATCAGACAAACAGACCGGACTATACGGTAAATGTTACTGGTTGGATTCACAGGAGTGTGAGCGGGCTTGCTCTTCGATCTTCTGATCGCTCAATACCCGGGTGGCCGTTACGTTTAGCAGACCGCTTGCGGCTTGTGGGTGCTTGATATGATCATCATCTGCTACCAGCGTATTGACGAGTCTTTAGAGTCCTACACAGAGGTTTCCTGGCTCAAGCGAAACGAAATAGGAGCGCATATGAGATATGTGCGGGACCGAGAATAATGCGTGTATGTGATACCGCATTCCATTCTCGCGATGAATGTATCGACTGGTTGTATGCGATATAACCTAGTTATCGAATCAAGGATTGATTCGATAAGCCGATACATTGGATATTAGTCGGTTATATGCGATATGACCGGATCGATAAATCAAGTATTGATTTAATGATTTAATTCATAATTATATATTTGATATATTACTTTGCATTAACTAGTATTGGTTTACTTTAAATGGATTTTCTCACTTGAAGTTCACAAGTTATATATGTGATATACTTTTGTGCACAAGATTGTATCATGTTTGATGATACTTGCAACCTAGGGTTTGTGTAAAGACTTAAACCACGATTAGTGAATGGTTAGGGTTTCATTTCATTTAATTCTTTATCTATTTGTTTTTGGTTAAATGAGAAAAGAAAAGATAAATGGTTGCTTTCATACTAGAAGGTTCTTGTTGCTTCATGCATTTTTTGACCAAAGTAACCATTTTGTCTTCTTCTTCATAACCCTAACCATTCATCTAACCTTAGTTAAATCTCTACACTAAACCATGGTTGAATATATGATAAGTATCATATTGTTTTTTTTTTAAATATATATACTTATCATATTATCTTCTTCTTCTTCTTCTTCTTCAAGAAGAAAAACCTTGCCACCATCAATGGCATCTTGAGAATAAGAGTGAGAAATCCAAATCCAAAGTGTACCCACCTCCTATTTCTTCATCCTCTACCTCTTGCCAAGTAGTATAGGGTGTTTTCTTCACAAGTTTCATGACTTGGTGAAGTGAGAGCTTGATCTTGCGATGCCTCGACGTAGATCATCTTCGGCGTCGTAGTCGATGACCTAGCCCGCCCTTTCTCCGATGAAGCCGATGCTAGAGTCCTGGATTTGATTTGGACAGCGGAGTGACGTCATCACGGAGCCTAGGAGGTGGAGGACCGGATCTACAAAGGTTGTAGCCCCTTCCTTTTAGCTATATTTCCGTTTACTTGCATCGTATCGCCTATATATCTAGTTAACGATCCGTATTAGGGTTTGTAAGCACATGAAAATTTTGAATTGAGCATGTTTTGATCACTTGTGAGACTTCATTAGTGTGCCTAGGAACCCTACACCATCAGATATCCGGACACATTCTAAGACAGGTATTGCTCATTTCGGGAGATGGTTTTCTCTACGAACTTGAGATAAAGAGAGACATAGAAAGAAACATCAGAGCGGATCCACTCACTGAGGCTATTCCTCGAACGCAATAGTTTCGCAAACGAGCTTTGTGAGACTGACTAGTAGAGGAGTTGGGTGTTCGGTATTACACGGGCTGTGAGTATGCGACATCGCAATAATTAGCTTTGAGTGCAAGTGGGAGATTGTTGGAGATAGCGCCCTCAGAGTCAATTATTGGATCACAGGCACGTCATTGCAATGATTGAGGGGAGGACCTGTCCCAGTAGGACAGTCTTACTCAAGATCATAGTATGCTATCTGGTTTATCTTTATCATCGTGTACTGCTTTAGGTGACCTTACGAGTCGCTATTACACGTTGATAGAGCCCTTAGGATTCTTGCTTGACTACCAGCAGTATGAGGGCGATAATATACGTGAGAGCTGGAGTCTATAAGCACAACCTTAAAAGGTCCCTAGTCGTGGGAGTTTCGAGACAGGGCATCGATTCTCCAGAGTAGACTAGTGTATACAGTCGAGACCCCGACGAGGGGTGGTGGCCGGTCTCATAAGCCACTGGTGTCAGATTGTTCACCTAAGATGTATACAGGTGCTCATTGGGTTATGAGTACACAGGACAGGACTCGCCGGCAACCTACTAGTTGGGATTATACCTGATGTCAGATAGCAATTCCCCGGTGACATGTGTACAGGTTAGTTCATCGACCTTAGATCGTCATTTGTCTCGTGTGAGTTCCCACTGTGCTTTGATTACTACCCTACCATGGCTCAAAGGAGTCGTGCAAACAGGTTTTAGTTGGGTACAGTCCCGAGCCACATGGAGGCAGTGAGCGAATCTGCAGGGGTTCGTCTCTCCCGGTATTGGGGGTGAGGTCGTGCTGTGTCTAGGAGAGCCAGAACATGAAAAGTCCTTGGCCAAGGCAGGAGATTTGCTGGTAGGTATTCCAGAAGTATCTCAGGGTGTTCTGGGCTACACTCCGACACGACTTGTACCGCTTTTGGGGGTCTGACTTTTACCAACCCCCTAGGCCAGCCATGCGATGCTCATAGACGAACGGACCGGACTGTACAGATATTGTCACTGACAGGCTCAGTAGGGTGTCAGGATGATTTCGCTCATCGACGTCCCTTTTTGGTCTATAGCTGATGGCCCGTCACGTATGGCTAATACCTCTGACGTGCTAGTGGTTAAATCCACAGCCATAGTATTGACGAGTCTTTAGAGTCCACCACACACTGTAGGGTTCCTTGGCACTCTCAAGAGGTCTTACAAGGCATCAACCATGCCAATTTCAAAAAAATCTAGGTGCCGAGAAACCCGACTACGGATCGTTGGGTAGAAATCTAGGCGAAAATGAAATCTAGTTAACAACTTAACAAAAAGGAAACGGAAATACAACCTTTATAGATCCGGTGCTCCACCTCCATAGCTCCGCAATGAAGTCTCCTCGCTGTCCATATCAAATCCCGGGCTCTAGCGTCGGCTTCATCGGAGAATGGACGGGCTAGGTCATCGACGACGTGCCGAAGATGATCTACGTCGAGGCATCGCTAGATCAAGCTCCAACTTCACCAAGTCAAGAAAACTTGTGAAGGAAACACACTCTACTACTTGGCAAGAGGTAGAGGATGAAGAAATAGGAAGTGGGTTCACTTTAGAATTGGATTTTTCACTCTTTTTCTCACTTTGCCATTAAAGCTTTCAAGCTTTTTCTAGAAGTGAAGAAGAAGAAGAAGATAAAGAATATGATAAGTTGTTTTAAAAGATAATAAAAATGAATACTTATCATAATCTTAACCTTAGTTAAGTGTAGAGAATTGACTAAGGTTAGTTTGAATGGTTAGGGTTAAGGATGAGAACAAAAAGGTCAATTAGTCAAAGCTTCGTGAAGCTTCAACTAAAAACAAATGAAGCCACCATTCATTTATCTTTCAATTTATTCAAAATGAATAAATAATTAAGATAAATGAATAAGTAAAAACCCTAATCAACAACTTAACCATGGTTTAATTCTTTACACGTAACCTAAAAAGCATGTATCATCAAACATGATACAATCTTGTGTACAAAAGTATATCACATATACAATGTGCACAATCCAAGTGAGAAAATCCAATTAAAGTGAACCAACACTAGTTAATGCAAAGTAATATATCAAATATATAATTATGCATTAAATCATTAAATCAACACTTGATTCAATGATCCGGTCATGTCGCACACAACCGACTAGTATACAATGTATCGGCTTATCGATTCAACGCTTGAATCGATAACTAGGTTATGTCGCATACAACCATTCGACACATTGATCGCGAGAATGAAATACGGTATCACATACACGCATTATTCTCGGTCCCGCACATATCTCATATGCGCTCCTATTTCGTTTCGCTTGAGCCAGGAAACCTCTGTGTAGGACTCTAAAGACTCGTCAATACGCCGGCAGCAGATGATGATTATATCAATCACCCACAAGCCGCAAGCGGTCTGCTAAACGTAACGGCCAGCCGGGTATTGAGCGATCAGAAGATCGACAAGCAAGCCCGCTCACACTCCAGTGAATCCAACCAGTAACACTACCGTACAGTCCGGTCTCGTCGTCTGATATGTCGCATATCTTGCCTAGGGGTGGTAAACGTCAGACCCCAATAGCTCGATAAGTCGTGTCGATATGAGGTCTATAACAATTCGAGAAACTACTGGTAACACTTACCAGTAAATCTCAGCAACCCTAGCCAGGGATTTCCTGTTATAGCCAATCGAACACAGCGCAACATCAACCCCCTATACCGAGAGGGACGAATCCCCTCCTATCGCTCATTGCCTCCATGTGACTCGGGACTGTACCCAAAAACTACCATTTTGCACGCCCTCTTGGACGTGGTAAGATGGAAATCAAAGCACAGTGGGAACCACACAAGACTCTATGACGATCTCGGGTCAACAGACTACTCTGTACCAGTGTCACCAGAGAACTGCCATCTGACGTGAGGTATAATACCATCTGGGAGTTCTCGGCGTGTCCGTCCAGTGTACCCAGTCTCTACTGAGCACCCGTATATCATCTCTGATGTCAAACACCAATGGATATGGGATCATCCATCGCCCATCTGTATGGGTCGAGAAGGTATACGCTAGTCTACTCTGGTATATCGATGCCCCATCTCGATACACCCACGACTAGGGACTTTCAAGGATGTACTTATGGACTACCTGTCCCCACTAGTATGAACCGCATCATAGTCCAGGTAGTCAAGTACACATCCTAAGGGCTTTACCAACATGTAACAGAGAGACAATTAGTGCACACGTTAAGGTAAAGAGTAACCAGATAGCATACTATCATGTCGAGCAAGAAAGTCCTCCCTATATATGTCCCAGCATCCACTACAATATACATCCAATGTACAGTAAAGGCCTCTAAGCCATACATATAACTAACAATCTCCCACTTGCACTAGGGCCATCTGTAGCAGTGGTTGCAGTATCTCATACTCAACCATCCCATAAAAGTCTCTCTCTGGGAATAGGCCTTCGTGAGGGGATCCGCCGTGTTGTCCTCTTGGTCTACTCTCCTAACCTCGATCACCCTGGAGATCAACCATCTCCATGATCAGGTGACACTGCCTTAGAATATGTCTGGATCACTGATGGGACGAGGGTTCCTGGCATAAGCCACAACTCCATTGTCACACAATGGTAGGAACTAAGTTCATCTCATGAACTAATATACATCCAAACAGCCTCTTTGGTAGCATCTTAAGTAGCGATGTATCGTGCCTTTATCGTCTAGTATGTCACGGTATCTAGCTTGGAACTCTTCCAACATACCGTCCCTTTACTGAGGGTAAAGACAATGCCTGCGACTGACATTCAGTCGTCTTTATCACCCTGGAACACTTCCAGCGATTCTCCCCAGGATCGATTGATACCATCTCACTACTACTAGTGAGTATCCTAACATCCAATTAGATCTATCTCATAGATCCAAAACTCAGGATTTAGGAGGTATCACTTTGATCCTATACGGAGAATCTTTGTGATAATCGGAGATTGATCGAGCGTAGCATAAGAAACTCCTTTCTTATCAAGAGTATGTCATCCACGTACTCTACGAGGATCACCACCATACTCCCTACTACCTTTTTGTTTATACAAGGTTCATCTACCATTTTGATGATGTCAAACTCTTTGACTATCTATCAAAACAGATGTTCCAACTCCGCGATGCCTGTTTTATACTATAAAGCATCTTGTACACATTTCCGCTGCTCCCACTGTCTACGAAGCCCTCTGGCTGTGTACTTACAGACGCACTCTTCTAAAACACCATCTAGAAAAGCATTCATGACACCCAACCACCAGATATCGTAGTCATGGTATGTAGCCGTGGCAAGTAGGATCTGGATGGACTTAAGCATAGGTACTGGAAAAGGTTTCATCATTATCCACGCCTGGTCAATGACGAAAACCTTTAACTAGTCTAGCTTTGAAAGTCTCAACCTTTCCATTTACACCAAGTAATCTTCTCAAGATATACTTGCTCCTGATGAGGATTTAACCCTTCAGATATAGCAACCAAAGTCCATACTTTGTTGGTGTACATGGATTCCATCTCAGATCACTAAGCATCCAGCGATTCTTACAGAGTCTTACTCCTGATGGCCAGCTCGAAGCTAGTTAGGTCATCATCTCATGATGCAATCCTCGCTCCCACTGTCATAGAGAAACCGAAGTATCTCTCAGGTGGGTGAGGAACCTACTAGATCGGCGGAGAGGCTGAGGTTCGTTGGAATCTACTGAATCCTTCGGTTCTACCAAATCATCATCTGCAGTTTGTATAGCTGGAACGTTTCCAGTTGTACATAACAGACGTTGCCTCGAGCTTGTCCGGATTTTGCTTTTCAGACATAGGCCGGACAACCCCAAATCTTAAGGAACTTAAGATATGGGCTCTTCCCTTTCCATATCACATATGAAGTGGTAGGCAACTGATTTGATCGAAACCCTATTCAATAGGTATGCGACTTCTCAAGTGCATAACCCCCTAAGGAAAAAGGTAACTCAGTAGTACTCATCATAGAGCACACCATATCAAATAGGGTGTATCTGCTCTGCCCCGACATACCATCGTTTTATGGTGTATACAGAGTAGTAATTCTGAGAGAGAATCTCATTCTCCTTTAGAATAGTCCAGGATTTCCGTGCTCAAGTATTCTCCTCCTTGATCTCATCAAAGGACATAATACTTTTACCCGTATTTTGGTTCTCTACTTCTCGCTTATATTCTGTGAATATCTCAAAAGGTTTGGACTCATGTTTCAACAGGAACATATGAATGAATCTTGAGAGATTATCAGAGAATATAATGAAGTATAAAGAATCAGTCCTGGCATGTGTAGACAGGAGACCTTACATACATCATCATGTATCAGTCCCAAGAGTTCACTAACACTTTCTCTGTTTCCAGTAAACGAAGCTATGGTCATCTTATCTTTGTGACATGACTGGCGAGTTTCACAAGATGTAAATTCAAACTGATTTAAATATGCAACTTTATGTAACTCAAGCTAGTCGGGTCGCATTGATATGACCTAGTCTACAATGCCTCAAGAAGGATTCGTTCATTTCTGAACTCTTCCTCTTGTGTGTGATCTGTATACTAAGAACTGTAGTTTGATTTAGAACATTAATGCTTTTAGATAACGTGCCTGAACTGATCAACTTTTGATATAGGAAATGTTCAAAACATTATCCATCAATACAAAATTTTATCGTTTCTTTACTAATAAAGAAACAGATATGATTTTGTATATCAGGTTCGGTATCTAATAACATTCGTTCAGAATCAATGTATTCTGGTAATACAGGGTGACAGTGACCAACAGACTTGGCTGCAACACTTGCCCCGTTTTCTGCCTCATGAAACTTATCACCCGTTCTCAGTTTTTCTACCCTTTTGTAGCCCTATGTAACAGATTACATATCTGGGATCCTGATCCGGTATCATATACCAAGGATGCGGAGGATACTGAGAAACAGTTCTTTGTAATAAACACACCCGAAGATGATGCATCAGCATGCACTCTCTTCGTTTGGGCGGCACGGGAAATCTGGTATTCCCTAATTTCCTGCTCAGTCTTAAAACAATTATAAGTTGGAGCGGGACCAACGTTCCCCAGCTCAGTATAACAAGCGGGTTCGGTCAATTATCCGTATTATTATCTTGATTAAGGCGTGATATGGTCGCTACCTAGAGAGAGAGAGAAGAAAATACTCAGCGTGTGCTCTTGCAAGAATAGATTGGTTTTATTTTATCTAATCCGGATGGCTCCCACTGCTTTTTATCAAATCTTCCTTCAAACCCTAAAAGAAAAGACTAGCCGGGATTAATTACACACTACAAGTTCGCCAATCTTTCAGCCAGGCTAGTGTCGATACTTTGAGGGAGGTCCCCCGTGCTTTCGCACGAACCTAATTAATGTAAACCTCGTTTTCCCAGAGGCGTAACCTCATTGACACCTTTCTAGACACCTACTTGATCGGCTAATTGTAATGTGTAAAACTCTCCCAGGAGTAACTCTTACTCGCAGCGGGTATCGGGATCCAACTATCTCATAGAAGGTATGCAATCTCATTGCAAAATTCAACACTTGAAATTCCCGATAATATTTTGCCCCTAGCGTGCTATGACCTTGACGAAAGCCAACAAACCATAACCCGCTAGTCAAGTTCAACCCGTACATTTCTTGATCGAATTAAACCCACCCGTACGACCCTTGACAAAAGCCAACAAAGCCGCACGACTACCCTAATCCAATCGCATCGTATGCTTGCAGATAAGCAGCATATAGCTACCGCACACTGCACCTTGACGAAAGCCAACAAATGCAGCACGAATACTATATACAACTTATCTGAAATGACGGAGGGCTACGACAGGTTTTTCTGAAAACCTATTGCGTATTGAACTTGATATCGTTGTAGAATCAAATAATTTTGAAATGGAGTGTTTTTGAGGCTTTTCTAGTTTTGCTAAAGGAGTCACTCCCGGTGAAGGGATCGTCGGTCCTTTCCTCGTCGAATGAGGTGCGGGATATATCATATATATCACTGTGCAAAGCAAAAACACTTAAAAGCAATCAAAAGACAAACCGAGTGTGTAGCATCTGCCAGTTATTACTAAAGGAGTCACTCCCGGTGAAGGGTTCTCGGTCCTTTCCTTATCGAATAAGGTGCAGGATATATCGTATATACCGCTGTGCAAAGCAAGAACTGTAGCTACCTGTTTTATTTTGAAATTTGATTCTACAACATCTTAGGTTTCTTTTATGTCATTAATCACATTAATGAAGTCCCATCATTTAAATTACCTAAACATCATAGATAAATACGACATACGCTTATGCCATCCGCATTCGCCTCGATGTCCCCTCATGCACCGTTAAGTTAGGTAACTAACGGCAGAGCGGGGCAGGGCTAGAGCGGGTGTAAAACATAAGTAACGCCTATATAATATATCATATATACTATATACTGTATCTATCACAGAACATTACATGATCACATCACAGATATCGCAGCAGAAGAAACATATGAAATATTGGATATACTAGGACGTCCGTGTTTTCAATACGAGCCAGTATAAAACACGGATTCCACGGTCGTGATGAATAGCCAAACCCACACCCCTAGACCCCTACGAGAGCGGCAAGCAACCCTACCAATTCTAGAGTTAGGAGACCCGGACTCGACTCCTCGAGTTGGTCTCCCACTGGACCCCAGAACCCGGTTACTTGTGCCCTCCTCCTTGGGTCTATCCTAGTGCAGAAAAGTAAATAATATACAAAAGGTGACTACTTCCGCAACCTGGAAGTGCCCCAATAAAAGAATATTACATACAAGTTTTTACATGAATGAAAATGAAAAACACTTATCTCAGATAAAAACCCCCGGCTATTCGAACACGACGATCCAATATAACATATCCAGCAACGCATAACATCACATGTCATCAACGTAAGTAAATATGTCCATCCCAATTGTCGTTGACATATAGCAACGAAACCGGCGATATCACATATTACACTTACGGTCACAGAAAAGAAAGTGTAAAACTACAACAGTTGGAATCCGCAACCACCTCAGACATCGCATGCCTGACCAAATGAATTACTTAGACATCGCATGCCTAACAATTATAAACCCCGCATTTTAGTCTCATAATCAAAAACAGTTTTCAATATCAAGTCGGGCAATTCAACAAGATTCCCGACATCCTGATAGAATGCTCGTCGCAAACTTCAGTAGGCGGCCGCACCCCCGATACCGTCGACGAAGTGCACCAAGGCGGAACACCGCCACCGCGAGCACCCGAACGGATGCTTTCGGCGACGGGGTTCTCCTACAGTCACTTGGTCGGGGCTATGGAGTGAGGCTGTCTATTAAGTTTATCCGGCGAGTATCCACGTACGCTACGTGATTGCGACGGACTTTTGATCACATCAAAATTCCGTGGCAACCGATCAAGTGAGACTAAACTGCTATGTTTATATCATTCATTCAGTTATCTCATAACTTCTTGTGAATTCCAATTATTGTATCCCATTCCGGATAAATAGAAAATGCTAAACTTTTCGATCGAACAATCGAACACCCAAGTTTTCCCGATACAGCTCAACACATGAAATAAGTCTAACAACATTCAGTTCGTGCCTCAGTACCAACGGTCCAGCCGTAGAAGGGTCAAGCCAACGCCTCACATGTGGCACGCCGTACTGCCCCAAACCCGAAGGTTCAAAGGGCAGTTCAAGACGGTCACATAATCGAGTTAAGGTTTGTTGTCTTCTATAGGGTCCATCGCGTTACTTGCACTACTTAGAACGTCGTTAAACTACGGAAAAATCCAACACTTGGAAATTTCCCGACAGGGGATAAATTGGGTATTTATATCCGGTCGAACTTTTTAACATATTCTAAAATTTATCCAGAAAGCCACACTGACAAAATTTGATAATCCGATCGAATCTTTGATTCCCAATACAACCCCAGAATACTCTTCTGTAGAGTCACAATAAAAATACCCCAGAAAATATAGCATTAAATTATATGAGTTACTGTGCAGAAATAATCATACAGGGGAACAGTACGGCCGCGGAACCGCCGCACCTTGCATAGCTGGGGCAGCGGTTCCGCGGTGAAAAATTTGATTTAGTCCCTCGTATTTCACAGTAATTCAAAGAACACCCTGCTTATTTTTCTGCATATTTTTAATTGACAAAAATCCAAAATTTTAGAAAATTTCCAGAGAGCATTTTGGGGTTAGGTTTTCGGTTCGTCCGGCTTTCAAACTCCGTCTAGACTTCGCCTAAGGCTCTAGCTAGGCTCTGATACCACTGTAGGGTTCCTAGACACTCTCAAGAGGTCTCACAAGGCATCAACCATGCCAATTTCAAAAAAATTAGGTGCCGAGAAACCCGACTACGGATCGTTGGCTAGAAATCTAGGTGAAAATGAATTCTAGTTAACAACTTAACAAAAAGGAAACGGAAATACAACCTTTGTAGATCCGGTGCTCCACATCCATAGCTCCGCAATGAAGTCTCCTCGCTGTCCATATCAAATCCCGGGCTCTAGCGTCGGCTTCATCGGAGAATGGACGGGCTAGGTCATCGACGACGTGCCGAAGATGATCTACGTCGAGGCATCGCTAGATCAAGCTCCAACTTCACCAAGTCAAGAAAACTTGTGAAGGAAACACACTCTACTACTTGGCAAGAGGTAAAGGATGAAGAAATAGGAAGTGGGTTCACTTTAGAATTGGATTTCTCACTCTTTTTCTCACTTTGCCATTAAAGCTTTCAAGCTTTTTCTAGAAGTGAAGAAGAAGAAGAAGATGAAGAATATGATAAGTTGTTTTAAAAGATAATAAAAATGAATACTTATCATAATCTTAACCTTAGTTAAGTGTAGAGAATTGACTAAGGTTAGGTTGAATGGTCAGGGTTAAGGATGAAAACAAAAAGGTCAATTAGTCAAAGCTTCATGAAGCTTCA
The DNA here is from genome assembly GCA_030015575.1 of Agapanthus africanus. NCBI lineage: Eukaryota > Viridiplantae > Streptophyta > Magnoliopsida > Asparagales > Amaryllidaceae > Agapanthus > Agapanthus africanus. The sequence goes on from JASDDO010000031.1 coordinate 150,574,666, forward strand.
ACTAAAAACAAATGAAGCCACCATTCATTTATCTTTCAATTTATTCAAAATTAATAAATAATTAAGATAAATGAATAAGTAAAAACCCTAATCAAAAACTTAACCATGGTTTAATTCTTTACTCTTAACCCAAAAAGCATGTATCATCAAACATGATACAATCTTGTATACAAAAGTATATCACATATACAATGTGCACAATCCAAGTGAGAAAATCCAATTAAAGTGAACCAACACTAGTTAATGCAAAGTAATATATCAATTATATAATTATGCATTAAATCATTAAATCAACACTTGATTCAATGATCCGGTCATGTCGCACACAACCGACTAGTATACAATGTATCGGCTTATCGAATCAACGCTTGAATCGATAACTAGGTTATATCGCATACAACCATTCGACACATTGATCGCTAGAATGAAATACGGTATCACATACACGCATTATTCTCGGTCCCGCACATATCTCATATGCGCTCCTATTTCGTTTCGCTTGAGCCAGGAAACCTCTGTGTAGAACTCTAAAGACTCGTCAATACGCCGGCAGCAGATGATGATCATATCAATCATCCACAAGCCGCAAGCGGTCTGCTAAACGTAACGGCCACCTGGGTATTGAGCGATCAGAAGATCGACGAGCAAGCCCGCTCACACTCCAGTGAATCCAACCAGTAACACTACCGTACAGTCCGGTTTCGTCGTCTGATATGTCGCATATCTTGCCTAGGGGTGGTAAACGTCAGACCCCAATAGCTCGATAAGTCGTGTCGATATGAGGTCTATAAAAATTCGAGAAACTACTGGTAACACTTACCAGTAAATCTCAGCAACCCTGGCCAGGGATTTCCTGTTATAGCCAATCGAACACAGCGCAACATCAACCCCCTATACCGAGAGAGACGAATCCCCTCCTATCGCTCATTGCCTCCATGTGACTCGGGACTGTACCCAAAAACCACCATTTTGCACGCCCTCTTGGACGTGGTAAGATGGAAATCAAAGCACAGTGGGAACCACACAAGACTCTATGACGATCTCGGGTCAACAGACTACTCTGTACCAGTGTCACCAGAGAACTGCCATCTGACGTGAGGTATAATACCATCTGGGAGTTCTCGGCGAGTCCGTCCAGTGTACCCAGTCTCTACTGAGCACCCGTATATCATCTCTGATGTGAAACACCAATGGATATGGGATCATCCATCGCCCATCTGTATGGGTCGAGAAGGTATACGCTAGTCTACTCTGGTATATCGATGCCCCATCTCGATACACCCACGACTACGGACTTTCAAGGATATACTTATGGACTACCATGTCCCCACTAGTATGATCCGCATCATAGTCCAGGTAGTCAAGTACACATCCTAAGGGCTTTACCAACATGTAACAGAGAGACAATTAGTACACACATTAAGGTAAACAGTAACTAGATTGCAGACTATCATGTCGAGCAAGAAAGTCCTCCCTATATATGTCCCAGCATCCACTACAATATACATCCAACGTACAGTAATGGCCTCTAGGGCATACATATAACTAATACACACTGTTACTCAGGTTTCGGGCGAAACGCTGTAGAGGCCGTATGGAGATATGGCAGGGTTCGATCAGATACGTGCGGTATTACACGGATCGTGATCGGACGGATTTTACTAGCCGGCTTTGGCTTAAGCCGGATCCTAGTATTAGATAGTGTAGATTATATCTCTTTGCATTTGTGTTCATTGGGAATACAAATGCGGGCATGTATTTGCAGTAGCGGGGTTTTCCTGTAATTTATTACGGGATCAGTTTTCTGAAGTTGCCAGGTTGCATTCCGTTCCGGCCGGTTTTCCTTTGTTCCTTCACGGACGGACTTTTCGATAGAGGGGGTTATTTTCAAGTTTGCAAATAACATTTGTGGAGGGGGTTTCTTGCATATGGATTGATTATGAGAGCATCTTTTTATTCCATTCTTTTCTATCATCATTTCATGCATTAATGAGATTAAGATTGATTTAGTGTATGATGTGAAGCTTGCTTTTGATATGGTCACCACCCTTGATCTCCTACACTCACCTCCCTCCATGGATTATTATTCCATTTACCATTTTGATGAAGAGAGGGGGCCGGCCACACATGGGGAAAGGGTGAGGAGAAGTTTCATTTTTGTATGAGGGAAATTTCATTATCTCATTTTTGGTTTGCTCACAAAATCCTTCTCACCTCTCCAAAGTTCATATTGATTCCTCCATCATGGCAACTACACTAAACCCCAAAGAGACAACCATTCAACACTTGTCTACAGCAAATCTTGGACGCGTCGGCTAGCCAACTTCGCGCCCGAGTTGCCTCGGTCAAGAGGTGGGAGCCCGTAAAAGTATTTGGCTACATGGTGCCCTTTTCGACGAGGAGGTGACGGATGGAGATTCCGCGGGAGATCGGAGTGGAGACGAAGAACGAAGGACACGGATCGCTTGGTATAGCTTCTCTACTCTTTTCTAGTTTGCTAGTAGCTAGGTTAATGGCCCGATCCGGGTTAAAAGTGCGCGGTGGTGCCGGTTTGCTAGTTTGAAAAGTTTTTCGTTTCCACGTTTTGGCCTTGGGATGACGGCCGGGGCGCCCCCGTGCACTTACACATCCATATATGCATAAATCTATAAAGAATGCATACATGCATGCGTACATCCAAAAATACAAGAAAGGATTTCTAGTGAGAATCTAATGGTTAAATGATAAATCAACACTTGATTTATCAATCCGGCCATATCACATACGACCCTAAGCAAAAGCAAGCCGCCCGATTAATATACGGTATCTCATACTCGCATCTCAACCGGGCCCATGCGCATATCGCATACGCGCTCCACAACGTTTCGCCTGGACTAGGTAACTCCTTTGTGGGACTCTAAGACTCGTCAATACGCCGGCAGTGGGTGATGATCATATCAAGCACCCCCAAGCCACAAGCGGTCAGCTAAACGTAACGGCCACCCGGGTATTGAGCGATCAGAAGAAAACAAGCGAACCTGCTACAACTCCCGTCGAGCCAACCGGCAACATTACCCGTGCAGTCCGGTTTCCTCGTCTGATATGTCGCATATCAAGTCTAGTGTTGGTAAACGTCAAACCCCAATAACCGATAAGTTGTGACGATGTGAGGCTCATAACGGGTCGAGAAACTATTGGTAACACTTACCAGTAAATCTCTAATCAGCCCTGGCCAGGGACTTCCCTGTTACGGCCAATCGAGCACAGCGCAACATCAACCCCCAATACCGGGAGAGATGAAACCCCTCCTATCGCTCATTGCCTCCATATGACTCAGGACTGTACCCAAAAACCACCGTTTTGCACGCCCTCATGGACGTGGTAAGGTGGAAATCAAAGCACAGTGGGAATTACACAAGACTCTATGACGATCTCGGGTCTACAGACTAACCTGCACAAGGGTATCCTGAGAACTGCCATCTGACGTGAGGTATAATACCATCTGGGAGTTCTCGGCGAGTCCATCCAGTGTACCCAGTCTCCACTTAGTACCCGTATACCATCTCTTATGTCAAACACCAATGGATATGGGATCATCCATCGCACATCTCATGGGTCGAGAAACTTATATGCTTGTCTACTCTGGTATATCGATGCCCCGTCTCGATACACCCACGACTAGGGACCTTGAAGGATGTACTTATGGACTACCATTTCCCCACTAGTATGATCCGCATCATAGTCTAGGTAGTCAAGTACACATCCTAAGGGCTTTACCAACATGTAACTATAAGACAGTATAAAAAGACAAGTATACATGTTAAGATAAACAGCAACAAGATAGCATACTATCATATCGAGCAAGAAATTCATCTCTATATATGTCCAAGCATCCAATATAATATACATCATCTGTACAATACTGGACTCTAGGGCATACATACAACTAACAGGACAGAAGTTTGCGTCAGGGCAATAACTTCACTATAGTCGTTTACTTTTGCTTTGCATCGTGGTATTCAGTTGGAATATCCTGCACCTCATTCTACGGGGAAAGAGCCGAGATCCCTTCACCGGGAGTGACATCTTTAGCAAAGGTTTTCGCCACTATGTTTTTAAAAAGCTATCTGGTTCCTTCAACGATATCAAGTTCATTACGTTAAAGGTTTTTCGCCAGAAACCATTCGTATCCCTCCGTCATTTCATACGGGTAGCACGTAGTATTTTTGCTATGTTTGTTGCCCTTCGTCATGGCATAGTGTATGGTAGCTGCTTGTTACCTTTCTGCAGCATAGATAGATGCGTTGGTTTAGGACAGTCGTATACCCTTGTTGACCTTCATCAAGGGCTTGTACGGGTGGGTTCAAATTAACCTGGACAATGACGGGTAGAACTTGACATGTGACTTATGATTTATTGACCTTCGTCAAGGTCATAAGAGCATGGGGAAAAAATATCACATCGGGAATTTCTAAAGAAAATGAAACTTGCCAGATATGCGCATACCTTCTAGAGTGTGATAACGTGAGCGGATTCCGTCACGTTATCATGCGATGATAGTTGGATCCCGATTCCCACTGATGAGTTGGTTTACTCCTCGGGTGATCCCGACTAATTCTTCTTTCAGGTTTGGTGGAGAATTTGACGTTACAGTGGGAGGTTTCCTGATTAGATAAAGTGATAACCATTCTGATCTAGGTTAGAGTGCACGCTGAGTGTTTCTTTTCTGTCTCTCTTTGGCAGCGACCATGACCCGGCCCTTGACTATGACTGAGTGACCAAGTTGACCGAACCTTCTTAAACACTGGCTTTTGGATTGTCAGAGTTGCATACCTCATTGCCACTCCTACTTTTACCATTTTCTCCAGGACACCATGAAATATTACGAACATCCACTTCCATTGGATAAAACCATCGTATGGTTATATACGAACTCGGACGAACTTATTCAAGGATGGCTTCTGGTTCTGGAGAAAACGAATAGGACTATTCGATTTTCTTTTCCTTTTACCTTCTCTCAGGTTGCGAGTGCTCCTTGGATTAGGACGGTACACCCATTACGCTATTTGGATAGTCTTCTTCCAAACCATAGGCCGGTGCCGAAGAGTAGGGAATGAAGAAAACCATTTAGCCTAAACGATGTGCAGAAGGTATTAAGTAAAGACAAATAAAGGGATTAGTAAGAGGGAAAAGTAAACCGCGACTGCTATTCACGACCAAAACCAAGTATTTCATCGCCACTCCTACATCACCTTTGTATTTCTCCAGAACACTCCATATCACTACGAAGATCCATAGTTTATTGGATACTCCATCGTATGGTTATATACGAACTCGAAAGGAACTTGTTCCAGTTCGTGGATGGATTCTGGTTCAGGAGAAATAGGAATAAGGTTTATTCGGGTGTCTTTTATCTTCACCTTCTCTCGCGTTGCGAGTGCTCCTAGGATTAGGACAATACACCCATTACGCTTATTTGATAGTCTTCTTCCAAACCATAGGCTGGTGCCGAACGGTAGGGAAGGAAGAAAACCAGTTAGCCTATGAGGGTGTACAGAAGGTAATGACTAAAGAGATATAAAGGGATTTGGAGAGATGGCAAAGAATTATACTGTTACAGTTGTGAATTTGGATAATGGAAGAGGCATTACTAGGAATACCGGGATACCCCATCGAAACATTTCAATGTTTCAGTTTCACTGTGTACTGTTAAAAGAAAACTATTTTTCCAATTAGCCCTTTCTCCAGGGTATGTATTTACCAGGTATGATTCTCACATCTGTATGGTTTTACAGATAATGAGTGGGAGTAAGTTATTGGGAATTAGGTGATCATCCTCATTATTTCGGAATTCGTTGTAATTGGTGATATTTGAGGAAATTGCCTGGGTTGTTTGCCGGACGACAAATATTTGGTTTTGAATATCCGCTGTTATGCACCAATTTCAAATTGATATATCTGTACGTCTATTTTTATAGAGTGAGATATACCTTTTTGAAATTATGTCTATGACATTTACCTATATCAGTGGATGGTTAGGTAAGGAGCATTAAACAACGGTGTAATTCTTCTTAACCATAAGTACAGTTTTCAACCAACGACATACAGGGAATGAGTTATTAGACTCAGAGGACTTATACACTGTATTTTATGATGTCCAGTGTCCATGAGGACAGAGGGGTTGGTACTCGTACTATATTCTTCTTACTTGTGACTTCTCTAGTTCTTAGACATGTGTTTCGTAGAAATGCAAGGTCTAAGTTTAAGAAGTTATAGGTATGTGAATAAAGTAGAGAACCAGGTGTTGCAAGTATCGGGATTCTTCAAGGTGATCGAATATGTAGATACTTGTGTATGGTATTCAGTTGATAGTAATGATTAAGAGAACTTGCTTCTCTTTCAGGTTACCCATAATTGGAAGCATTTCTAAGTTGAGTAACGTTGATCGGCCTACTTCCATTTAGTTGACATGCACTAGAGACAGCTGCAAGATTTGAATCTGGTTCAATTAAATCAGTGCCTCTGTTTCTGCATTGGATACAGAACATTTCATTTCTTGACATTATTAAGGTACGGGAAGTTGTCCGTCTTATGCTTAAAATCAGACTCTGGATAACTCAAGGCACGTTTCTGTAATAGCTGTTTGTGGGTTGACCCGGGCTATGACGAGGGTTGACTTTCTACCATCTGGAAGATCAATAGTAATATTGTTCTTAACTCACCACAGTTTTAATAAAAATGAATTTTTTCAGAAAACAGTAGTGGGAATATGGTAGAACTGAAAGTGATTCCAGAACCGCAAACGATTACTGAAAATTTGATAAGAACCTTAAGATTCAATTGTAGGGTTCCTAGGTACTCTTGTGAAGGTTCATAAGGCATCAAACATGCCCGAATAAAATTTTAGATGTGCCGAACAACCCAAAGCCGGGATCTTTGCTAGATTATTAGGGTTTAACATGCAAGTAAACATCATTACTACTAAGTGTGAGGGATTACAACCTTTGTAGTCTGCTCCTTTACTTCATAAGCTCCGAGTAGAAGTCCCTTCGCCGCGATCCACGATCTCCCGGACTCAAGAGAGGCTTCACGACTCGAACGATCCATGATAGCTTGTCGTATTCCTTTTCTCCGATGATCTACGTCGAAGTTGCAATAGCTCAAGCTCTCTCACTCTAATGAGGTGAACACCCTAATCTAATGGGCTAGATAAGATGAGGATGATAGAGTAGTATTTATGCTTTCCTTTTATATCATAATCTCACATGAAATCATCATAAAAGGAATTTCTAGTAAGCTTTCTCAAAGTTAAAGAGAGAAGAAGATGATGAATGAAAAAGATAATCCTTTTGTGATGAATAGTATTAAAGAATATATGATTGATTATAGAACCATGGTCAAGGATGAGAGGCTTAACCTTTGTAGAGAATAAACTAGAGCTACGGTTTGGTTAGGTTAATAATGAGTCATGGATAAGTATCAACCATAATATCTTAACCAAGACAAAAGGAAAGCTTCTAGATGGTGCAAGAAGAAGCTATCCCTAATCAAACCCTAATCTCTTTTTATCATCACTAAACATGTTTAATAATAAATCATATCATGTTACTATAATATATATCGCATATATATTATATTTGTAACAAAAGAAAATAATACAATTAATATATATCGCATATATATCAATGTATTATCCGGTGAGAAAATGAAATAATAAAGCGAGCCAATATTAGATAATGTAATACAATATATCATATATATCATTATACATTAAATCATCGAATCAACACTTGATCCGACGATCCGGCTATATCGAATATAACCGACTAATATATCATGTACCGATTCATCGAATCAACACTTGATCCGATGATCCGGTTCATATCTAAATATCGCAAGAATATAATACGGTATCTAATATCGTATTATCCTCGGTCCTGCACATATCACATATGTGTCTCTACTCCGTTTTGCCTTATTCAAGAAACCTCTGTGTAGGACTCTAAAGAATCGTCAATACGCCGGTAGTAGGTGATGATCATATCAAGCACCCACAAGCTGCAAGCGGTCAGCTAAACGTAACAGCCATCCAGGTATTGAGCGATCAGAAGATCAACAAGCTAGCCTTTACGTTCTCCTGTGAATCCAATCAGTAACACTCCCGTACAGTCCGGTCTGTTCGTCTGATATGTCGCATATCAAGTCTAGGGGTGGTATACGTCAGACCACAGTAACCGATAAGTCGTGTCGATATGAGGCTCATAACAGGTCGAGAAACTACTGGTAACATTTACCAGTATATCTCTATATCAGCCCTGTCCAGGGACTTCAAGTTATAGCCAATCGAACACAGCACAACATCAACTCCCTATACCGGGAGAGACGAATCCCCTCCTATCGCTTATTGCCTCCATGTGATTCGGGACTGTACCCAAAAACCACCGTTTTGCATGCCATCTTGGACGTGGTAAGGTGAAAACCAAAGCACAGTGGGAATCACACAAGACTCTATGACGATCTCGGGTCTACAGACTACCATGTACCAGTGTCACCGGAGAACTGCCATCTGACGTGTGGTATATCACCATCTGGGAGTTCTCGGAGAGTCCGTCCAGTGTACCCAGTCTCCACTGAGCACCCATACACCATCCTTGATGTCAAACACCGATGGATATGGGATCATCCATCGCCCATCATATGGGTCAATATGCGTATACGCTAGTCTACTCTGGTGTATCGATGCCCTGTCTCGATATACCCTCGACTAGGAACAGTTTTAGGATGTACTCATCGACTACCGTGGCCCCACTAGTATGATCCCATCATAGTCCCAGTAGTCGAGTACAGATCCTAAGGGCTTTTTCAACATGTGAGAGAAAGACAGTAAACCAGTACAAGTCAACATGTTAAGATAAAGTGAAACCAAATAGCATACTATCATGACGAGCAAGAAAGTCCTCTCTGTATATATCCAAGCATCCATCATAATATACATCATATGTACAACAATGGCCTCTAGGGCATATACATAACTAACAATCTCCCACATGCACTAAGGCCAGCTGCTGTAGTATCTCATACCTAGCATCCCGAATAATCTCTCAAACTGTATCTGGGGAATGGCCTTCGTTAGTGGATCCGCAGTGTTGTCTTTCGTATCTACTCTCCTGACCTCGATCTCCCGGTGAACAACTATCTCCCTGATCAGGTGATACCGCCTCAGAATATGTCTGGACTTCTGATAGGACCTGGGTTCCTTGGCCAAAGCCGCAGCTCCATTGTTATCTCAATACAGAGGTATTGGATGCTCAATGGATGGAACCACACCAAGTTCAGTAATGGACTTCTTTATCCAGACAGCCTCTTTGGCAGCATCGTTGGCAGCGTTGTATTCAGCCTCCATCGTCGAGTCTGCAACGGTATCCTGTTTGGAACTCTTCCAATATACCGCCCCTCCATTGAGGGTAAAGACAAATCCCGAGTGCGACTTAGAGTCGTCCTTATCACTTTGGAAGCTGGAATCGGTAAAGGACTCCACCCGGAGTTCTCCGTTACCATACACCAAGAACAAGTCTTTAGTCCTTCGCAAGTACTTGAGAATGTTCATCACAGCTGTCCAGTGACTCTCTCCAGGATCTGCTTGATACCGACTCACTACACTTAGTGAGTATGCTACATCGGGTCTGGTACATAGCATCGCATACATGATAGAGCCTACTGCCGAAGCATAGGGTATCCCTTGCATGCGAGCTCTCTCCAAATCAGTCTTGGGAGACATCTCTTTGGAGAGAGTGAGTCCAGAGATCGTGGGTTGGTTCCCATGCTTGGATTCTTCCATACTAAATCTCTTTAGTATGGTGTCAATGTACCTGGATTGAGACAATCCCAGTATCCGTTTAGATCTATCTCTATAGATCATGATTCCCAATATGCAGGAGGCATCACCTAGATCTGTCATTGAGAATCTTTGTGATAAGAAGAGATTGACTGATTGCAGCATAGGAATATCATTCTCTATCAAGAGTATGTCATCCACGTACAATACGAGAAAGACAACCTTACTCTCTTCTACCTTCTTATAGATACAAGGTTCATCTATATTTTTGATGAAATCATACTCTTTGACTACAACATCAAAACAGATGTTCCAACTCCGCGATGCTTGCTTCAACCCATAAATGGATTTAAACAGCTTGCACACCTATCCGCTGCTCCTACTATTTACGAAGCCCTCTGGCTGAGTCATGTACACGCACTCTTCTAAATCACCGTTTAGAAAGGCGGTCTTAACATCCATTTGCCAGATTTCGTAGTCATGGTATGCAACAATAGCAAGTAAGATCCGGATGGACTTAAGCATAGCCACTGGATAAAAGGTTTCGTCATAATCCACACCTGGTCGTTGACGAAAACCCTTTGCTACACGTCTAGCTTTGAAAGTCTCAACTTTTCCATTTACACCAAATTTCTTTTTAAAAATCCATTTGCTCCCAATGGGTTTTACCCCTTCAGGAGCATTTTCCAAAGTCCATACTTTATTGGTGTACATGGATTCCATCTCAGATCGCATTGCATCCAGCCATTTCACAGAGTCACCACTCGTGATGGCCTGCTCGAAACTAGTTGGGTCATCATCTTCCATGATGCAATCCTTGCTTCCACCATCAATAAGAAAACTGTTGTATCTCTCAGGTGGACGAGAAACCCTACTAGATCGGCGGAGAAGCTGGGGTTCGTCGGGTACTACCGAATCCTCTGGTTCCACTAAATCTTCAGTTACAGTTTGTGTTGCTGGAACTTATTCCAGTTCTACTTCAAAGACACTAATCTCTTTTGTAAGAAATACCTTTTCTAAAAAGGTGGCACGTTGAGCAATAAACACCTTTTGTTGTTCACTGTGGTAGAAAAAATATCCATTTGAATGTTTAAGATATCCCACAAACTTACATAGAACTGACCGTGCCTCGAGTTTGTATGGATTTTGTCTTTTGACATAGGCCAGACAACCCCATATCTTAACTCGTTTAAGAAATGGTCTCTTCCCACTCCATATCTCATATGGTGTGGTAGGTACAGATTTAGTTAGAACTTGATTCAATAGGTATGCTGTTGTCTCAAGCGCATATCCCCAGAAGGAAATAGGTAACTCAGCAGTACTCATCATCGAGCGCACCATATCTAATAAGGTGCGATTCCTCCGTTCCGATACACCGTTGTGATGTGGTGTATAAGGAGGAGTAAGATGAGAGAGAATCCCATTCTCTTTTAGATAATCTAGGAACTCATTGCTTAAGTATTCTCCTCCTCGATCAGATCGAAGGATCTTAATACTTTTTCCCATTTGTTTCTCTACTTCGTGCTTATATTCTCTGAATTTCTCAAAAGCTTCAGACTTGTGTTTCATCAGGAACACATGTTCGAATCTAGAGAGATCGTCAGTGAATGTAATGAAGTAGGAAGAACCGTTCCTGGCATGCGTAGACATGGGACCGCATACATCACTATGTACCAGTCCTAAGAGTTCCATAACTCTTTCTCCGTGTCCACTAAACGGAGCTTTGGTCATTTTTCCTTTGAGACATGAATGGCAAGTATCATAAGATGATAATTCGAACGGATTCAAATATCAATCCTTATGCAACTTAGCCAGTCGTGTCGCATTGATATGACCAAGTCTAGAATGCCACAAGAAGGATTCGTTCATTTCTGAACTCTTCCACTTGTGTGTGTTTTGTATATTGAGGACTCTATTTTAATTGAGAATGAATACGCCATTATGTAACGAGCCTGATGCAATCAACTTTTGATCCAGGAATATGTTCATAACATTATCCTTTACTACAAAATTATATCCTTCTTTTCTTAATAAAGAAACTAATATAATGGTGTACATCATGTTCGGTATATAATAGCACTCATTTAGAATCAGTGTATTACGACTTGGCAATACTAGGTGATATTCGCCAACTGCTTTGGCTGCAATACTTGCACCATTCCCTACTTAAACGGAATGATCACCTTTTCCCAGTTCTCTACCTTTACGTAGCCCATGTAACAATTTACATATGTGGGATCCTGATCCGGTATCTAATACCCAGGACGTAAGGTGAACTGATAAACAGTTCTTAATAACTAACACACCTGAAGAAGATGCATCAACATGCATGTTCTTTTGGGCGGCATGAGAATCCAGATATTCTCCTGTTTCCTGTTCAGACTTATAACTCTTATAAGAAAGAACGGGTCCAACGTTCCCCTGCTCAGTATAATAAGCGGGTTCAGTCAATACATCCATATTATTATCTTGATTATGGCCTGACATGGTCGCTACCTGGAGAGAGAGAAGAAAACACTTTAGCGTATGCTCTTGCAAGATTAGATTAGTTATTATCTTATCTAATCAGGATGTCTCCCACTGTTTTTATCAAATCTTCCTTCAAACCCTAAAAGGTATGATTAGCCGGGATTAATTACACCCTACAATTTCGTCAATCTTTCAGCCAGATCAGTGTCGGTACTTGAGGGAGGTTCCCCGTTCTTTCGCATGGACCTAATGAAAGTAAACCTCATTTTCCCTGAGGCGTAACCTCGTTAACACTTTTTTAGACACCTACTTGATCGGCTAATTGTCCTGTGTAAAACTAACCCTCGAGTAACACTTACTCGCAGTGGGTATCGTGATCCAACTATCTCATAGAAGGTATGCAATCTCATTGCAAATTTCAACACTTGAAATTCCCGATAATATTTTGCCCCTACTGTGCTATGACCTTGACAGAGGTCAACAAACCATAGTGCACTAGTCAAGTTCAATCCGTCATTTCTTGATTGAATCAAACCCACTCGCACGACCCTTGACAGAGGTCAACAAGGTCGTACGACTACTCTAATCCAATCACATCACATGCTTTACAGATAATTACTAATCAGCTACCGCACACTACGCCTTGACAGAGGTCAACAAACGCAGCACGAATACTAAATAGTCTTTATCTAAAATGACGGAGGGCTACGTCAGGTTTTTCAGAAAACCTATTACGTAATGAACTTGATATCGTCGTAGAATCGAGTGTTTTTGAAAAGGAGTGTTTCTGAGGCTTTTCTAGTTTCTCTAAAGAGGTCACTCCCGGTGAAGAGATCTCGGCTCTTTCCCCATCGAATAAGGTGCAGGGTATATCATATATACCGCTGTGCAAAGCAAAACAGTAGCTACCCTTTTTATAAAGTTTTGATTCTACAACATCTTTTAGGTTTCTTTTCTTTTTATTAATCTCATTAATAAAATCCCATCAGCTTATGCTTCCTAAGCATCACAGAAGAAACGAAAGCAGTAATATTTATATATTAGCATATATATATATAGTATAAGCATTCGTCTCAGGCAGTAATATGATCTCATCACAGAACATTGCAGCAGAAGAATATATATGAAATATTGGATATAGTAGGATGTCCGTGTTTTTAATACGAGCCGGTATAAAACACGGATTCCACGGTCGCGGTGAATAGCCAAACCCACATCCCTAGACCCCTACGAGAGCGGCAAGTAACACTGCCAATTCTAAGGTTAGGAGACCCGGTCTCGACTCCTCGAGATGGACTCCCACTGGACCCTAGAACCCGGTTACTTGTGCTCCCCTCTTTGGGTCTACCTAATGCGGAAAAGTAAATAATATACAATGGTGACATCAACCACATCCCGGAAGTGCCCCAATAAAAGAATATTACATACAAATGAATTTTACATGAATGAAAATAAAACCCCCCATCTCACATAAAACCCCCGGCTATTCAGAACACGGCGATCCAATATAATATATCACAGCAACACATAATATCACATATCATCAACGTTAGTAAGTATGCATACACCGATCGTCGTTGATGTATAGCAACGAAAACCGGCAATGCAACTACATATACTACACTTACAGTCATAGAAAAGAAATTATAAAACTACAATATTTGGAATCCACAATCACTTTAGACATCGTAAATCCGAAATATCACATACTTCGCATTTCATGCCTAACTCTATGAATTCCACATATTGTATCACATTCCAGATAAATAGACAGTATTAAACTTTCCGAACAAATAATCAAATACCCAAAATTTCCTAAATTGCTCAACACTTGAGCGGAGTTCAAATAATCCCAGAATATGTCACAGTACCGGTGATCCAGCCGTAGAAGGATCAACTCAACGCCTCACATGTGGCACGTCGTACTGCCCCAAACCCTAAGGTTTAGAGGCAGTTCAAGACGGTCACATAATCGAGTTATGGTTTGTTGTCTTTGTAGGGTTCCTAGGCACTCTTGTGAAGGTTCATAAGGCATCAAACATGCCCGGATTAAATTTTAGACGTGCCGAACAACCCAAAGCCGGGATCTTTGCTAGATTATTAGGGTTTAACATGTAAATAGATAACATTTATCTAAGTGTGAGGGATTACAACCTTTGTTGTCCGCTCCTTCACTTCACAAGCTCCGAGTAGAAGTCCCTTTGCCGCGATCCACGATCTCCCGGACTCATGAGAGGCTCCACGACTCGAACGATCCATTCTAGCTCGTCGTAATCCAAATCTCCGATGATCTACGTCGAGGTTTCGAAGAACTCAAGCTATCTCACTCTAAAGAGAAGAACACCCTAATCCCAAGGTCTAGATGAGATGAGGATGAGAGAGTAGTGATTTTGCTTTCTTTCTATATCATTTTCTCATATTTTATCATCACTTAAGAAAATCAAGAGAGCTTCTTCAAGAGAGAAGAAGAAGAAGATGATAATGGAAAAAGAAAAATGATAATCCATTTTCTTTTGTGATGAATAGAAATATAAATATATGATTTAATTATTAACCATGGTCAAGGATGAATGGATGAGAATGTGTAGAGAAACAACTAGGGTTAGGGTTTGGTTAAGTTAAAAAATGTGTCATCCAAAATATCTTTACAAATGACAAAAGAAAATTGCTTCTAGAAAGAACTTGAAGCAACTAAACCCAATCAAACCCTAACCTCAATTAATCATCCTTAAACATGTTTAAAAATTAATCATATCATGTCACAATAATATATATCACATATATATTATATATTTGCAACAAAAGAAAATAATACAATTAACATATATCGCATATATATCAATGTATCATCCACTGAGAAAATGAAATAATAAAGTAAGCCAATATTAGTTAATATAATAATATATCATATATATTATTATATATTAAATCATCGAATCAACACTTGATCCGACGATCCGGCTATATCGAATATAACCGACTAATATATCATGTACCGATTCATCGAATCAACACTTGATCCGATGACCAGGTTCATATCCATATATCGCGAGAATCTAATACGGTATCCCATATCGCATTATTCTCGCTCCTGCGCATATCACATATGTGCCACTACTCTGTTTCGCTTGAGCCAAGAAACCTCTGTGTAGGACTCTAAAGAATCGTCAATACGCCGGTAGCAGGTGATGATCATATCAAACACCCACAAGCTGCAAGCGGTCAGCTAAACGTAACAGCCACCCAGGTATTGAGCGATCAGAAGATCAACAAGCTATCCTGTGCGTTCTCCTGTGAATCCGATCAGTAACACTCCCGTACAGTCCGGTCTGTTCGTCTGATATGTCGCATATCAAGTCTAGGGGTGGTATACGTCAGACCCCAGTAACCGATAAGTCGTGTCGATGTATGGCTCATAACGGGTCGAGAAACTACTAGTAACACTTACCAGTAAATCTCTATATCAGCCATGGCCAGGGACTTCCAGTTATAGCCAATCGAACACTGCACAACATCAACTCCCTATACCGGGAGAGACGAATCCCCTCCTATCGCTCATTGCCTCCATGTGATTCGGGACTGTACCCAAAAGCCACCGTTTTGCACGCCCTCTTGGACATGGTAAAGTGGAAATCAAAGCACAGTGGGAATCACACAAGACTCTATGACGATCTCGGGTCTTCAGACTACCCTGTACCTGTGTCACCGGAGAACTGCCATCTGACGTGTGGTATATCACCATCTGGGAGTTCTCGGCGAGTCCGTCGAGTGTACCCAGTCTCCACTGAGCACCCGTACACCATCTCTGATGTCAAACACCGATGGATATGGGATCATCCATCGCCCATCATATGGGTCAAGATGCGTATACGCGAGTCTACTCTGGTGTATCGATGCCCTGTCTCGATATACCCTCGACTAGGAACAGTTATAGGATGTACTCATCGACTACCGCGGCCCCACTAGTATGATCTCATCATAGTCCCAGTAGTCGAGTACAAGTCCTAAGGCCTTTATCAACATGTGAGAGTAAAACAGTAAACCAATACAAGTTAACATGTTAAGATAAAGTGAAACCAAATAGCATACTATCATGACGAGCAAGAAAGTCTTCTCTATATATAACCAAGCATCCATTATAATATACATCATATGTACAACAATGGCCTCTAAGGCATATACATAACTAACAATCTCCCACTTGCACTAAGGCCAGCTGCTGTAGTATCTCATACCTAGCATCCCGAATAATCTCTCAAACTGTATATGGGGAATAGCCTTCGTGAATGGATCCGCAGTGTTGTCCTTCGTATCTACTCTCCTGACCTCGATCTCCCGGCGATCAACTATCTCCCGGATCAGGTGATACCGCCTCAGAATATGTCTGGACTTCTGATGGGACCTGGGTTCCTTGGCCAAAGCCACAGCTCCATTGTTATCGCAATACAGAGGTATTGGATGCTAAATGGATGGAACCACACCAAGTTCACTAATGCACTTCTTGATCCAGACAGCCTCTTTGGCAGCATCGTTGGCAGCGATGTATTCAGCCTCCATCGTTGAGTCTGCAATGGTATCCTGTTTGGAACTCTTCCAACATACCGCCCCTCCATTGAGGGTAAAGACAAAACCCGAATGCGACTTAGAGTCGTCCTTATCACTTTGGAAGCTGGAATCGGTAAAGGACTCCACCTGGAGTTCTCCATTACCATACACCAAGAACATCTCCTTAGTCCTTCGTAAGTACTTGAGAATGTTCTTCACTGCTGTCCAATGACTCTCTCCAGGATCTTCTTGATACCGACTCACTACACTTAGTGAGTATGCTACATCGGGTCTGGTACATAGCATCGCATACATGATAGAGCCTACTGCCGAAGCATAGGGTATCCCTTGCATGCGAGCTCTCTCCAAATCAGTCTTAGGAGACATCTCTTTGGAGAGAGTGAGTCCAGAGATCGTGGGCTGATTCCCACGCTTGGATTCTTCCATACTAAACCTCTTTAGTATGGTGTCAATATACCTGGATTGGGACAATCCCAGTATCCGTTTAGATCTATCTCTATAGATCATGATTCCCAATATGCAGGAGGCATCACCTAGATCTTTAATTGAGAATCTCTGTGATAAGAAGAGCTTGACTGATTGCAGCATAGGAATATCATTTCCTATCAAGAGTATGTCATCCACGTACAATACGAGGAAGACTACCTTACCCTCTGCCACCTTCTTATAGATACAAGGTTCATCTATATTTTTGATGAAGTCAAACTCTTTGACTACAACATCAAAACATATGTTCCAACTCCGCGATGCTTGCTTTAACCCATAAATGGATTTAAGCAGCTTGCACACCTTTCCGCTGCTCCCACTATCTACGAAGCCCTCTGGCTGAGTCATGTACACGCACTCTTCTAAATCACCGTTTAGAAAGGCGGTCTTAACATCCATTTGCCAGATTTCGTAGTCTTAGTATGCAGCAATGGCAAGTAAGATCCGGATGGACTTAAGCATAGCCACTGGAGAAAAGGTTTCGTCATAATCCACACCTGGACGTTGACGAAAACCCTTTGCTACAAGTCTAGCTTTGAAAGTCTCAACTTTTCCATCTACACCAAATTTCTTTTTAAAAATCCACTTGCTCCCAATGGGTTTTACCCCTTCAGGAGCATTTTCTAAAATCCATACTTTATTGGTGTACATGGATTCCATCTCAGATCGCATTGCATCCAGCCATTTCACAGAGTCACCACTCGTGATGGCCTGCTCAAAACTAGTGGGTTCATCATCATCCATGATGCAATCCTCGCTTCCACCATCAATGAGAAAACCGTAGTATCTCTCAGGTGGACGAGAAACCCTACTAGATCGGCGGAGAGGCTGGGGTTCGTCGGGTACTACTGAATCCTCTGGTTCCACTAAATCATCTGTTGTAGTTTGTTCTGCTGGAACTTCTTCCAGTTCTACCTCAGAGCCACTAATTTCTTTTTCAAGAAATTCCTTTTCTAAAAAGGTGGCATGTTGAGCAACAAACACCTTTTGTTGTTCAACGTGGTAGAATAGATATCCATACGAATTGCTTGGATATCCTACAAACTTACAAAGAACTGATCGTGCCTCGAGTTTGTCCGGATTTTGCTTTTTAACATAGGCCGGACAACCCCATATCTTAACTCTTTTAAAAGACGGTCTCTTCCCATTCCATATCTCATATGGAGTGGTAGGCACTGATTTAGTTGGAACTCTATTCAATAGATATATGGCTGTCTCCAGCGCATACCCCTAAAAGGAAATAGGTAACTCAGCTGTACTCATCATAGAGCGCACCATATCTAATAGGGTGCGATTCCTCCGCTCAGATACACCGTTGTGCTGTGGTGTATAAGGAGGATTACGCTGAGAGAGAATCCCATTCTCTTTTAGATAATCTAGGAACTCACCGCTTAAGTATTCACCTCCTCGATCAGATCGAAGAATCTTAATACTTTTGCCCGTTTGGTTCTCTACTTCGTGCTTATATTCTCTGAATTTCTCAAAAGCTTCAGACTTGTGTTTCATCAGGAACACATGTCCGAATCTAGAGAGATCGTCAGTGAATGTAATGAAGTAGGAAGAACCGTTCCTAGCATGCGTAGACATGGGACCGCATACATCACTATGTACCATTCCTAAGAGTTCGGTAACTCTTTCTCCGTGTCCACTAAACGGAGCTTTGGTCATTTTTCCTTTGAGACATGAATGGCAAGTATCATAAGATGATAATTCGAACGGATTCAAATAACCATCTCTATGTAACTTAGCCAGTCGTGTCGCATTGATATGACCAAGTCTACAATGCCACAAGAAGGATTCGTTCATATCTGAACTTTTCCTCTTGTGTGTGTTTTGTATATTTAGGACTGTATTCTGATTTAGAATGAATATGCCATTATGTAACGAGCCTGATGCAATCAACTTTTGATCTAGGAATATGTTCATAACATTATCCTGTACTACAAAATTATATCCCTCTTTACTCAATAAAGAAACTGATATAATGTTGCACATCATGTTCGGTATATAATAGCACTCATTTAGAATCAGTGTATTACGACTTGGTAATACAAGGTGATATTCGCCAACTGCTTTGGCTACAATACTTGCACCGTTCCCTACTTGAACGGAATGATCACCTTTTCCCAGTTCTCTACCTTTACGTAGCCCATGTAACTGTTTACATATGTGGGATCCTGATCCGGTATCTAATACCCAGGACGTAGGGTGAACTGAGAAACAGTTCTCAATAACTAACACACCTGAAGAAGATGCATCAACATGCATGTTCTTTTGGGCGGCGTGAGAATCTAGATATTCTCCTGTTTCCTGTTCAGTCTTATAACGCTTATAAGAAAGAACGGGTCTGACGTTCCCTTGCTCAGTACAATAATCAGGTTTAGTCAATACATCCATATTATTATCTTGATTATGGCCTGAAATGGTCGCTACCTGGAGAGAGAGAGAAGAAAACACTTTAGCGTATGCTCTTGCAAGATTAGATTGGTTATTATCTTATCTAATCAGGATGTCTCCCACTGTTTTTTATCAAATCTACCTTAAAACCCTAAAAGGTAAGATTAGCCGGGATTAATTACACCCTACAATTTCGTCAATCTTTCAGCCAGATCAGTGTCGGTACTCTGAGGGAGGTTCCCCGTGCTTTCGCACGGACCTAATTAATGTAAACCTCGTTTTCCCAGAGGCGTAACCTCGTTAACACTTTTCTTAGACACCTACTTGAATGACTAATTGTCCTGTGTAAAACTCTCCCAGGAGTAACTCTTACTCGCAGTGGGTATCAGGATCCAACTATCTCATAGGAGGTATGCAATCTCATTGCAAATTTCAACACTTGAAATTCCCGATAATGCTTTTGCCCCTAGCAACTTATGACCTTGGCTAAGGTCAACAAATCATAAGTGCTAGTCAAGTTCAACCCGTCATTTCTTGATTGAATTAAACCCACCCGTACGACCCTTGGCTAAGGTCAACAAAGTCGCACGACTACCCTAACTCAATCACATCTCATGTTTTAGCAGATAAATACTAATTAGCTACCGTACACCACGCCTTGGCTAAGGTCAACAAACGCAGCACGAATACTAACTAGTCTCTATCTGAAATGACGGAGGGCTACGCAGGTTTTTCAGAAAACCCTGAGCGTAATGAACTTGATATCGTCGTAGAATCGAGTGAAGTTTTGAAAAGGAGTGTTTTTGAGGCTTTTCTTAGTTTCGCTAAAGGGGTCACTCCCGGTGAAGGGATCGTCGGCCCTTTCCTCATCGAATAAGGTGCAGGATATATCATATATACCGCTGTGCAAAGCAAAACACTTAAAGCAATCAAAAGACAAACCGCGTTTTGTAGCATCTGCCAGTTTCGCTAAAGGAGTCACTCCCGGTGAAGGGATCTCGGTCCTTTCCTCATCGAATAAGGTGCAGGATATATCGTATATATCACTGTGCAAAGCAAAACTGTAGCTACCCCTTTTAAAAAGTTTTTGATTCTACAACATCTTTAGGTTTCTTTTCTTTTATTAATCTCATTAATAAAAATCCCATCAGCTTATGCTTCCTAAGCATCACAGAAGAAACGAAAGCAGTAATATTTATATATCAGCATATATATATAGTATAAGCATTCGTCTCAGGCAGTAATATGATCTCATCACAGAACATTGCAGCAGAAGAACATATATGAAATATTGGATATACTAGGACGTCCGTGTTTTCAATACGAGCTTGTATAAAACACGGATTCCACGGTCGCGACGAATAGCCAAACCCACATCCCAAGACCCCTATGAGAGCGGCAAGTAACTCTGCCAATTCTAGGGTTAGGAGACCCGGTCTCGACTCCTCGAGATGGCCTCCCACTGGACCCTAGAACCCGGTTACTTGTGCTCCCCTCCTTGGGTCTACCTAATGCGGAAAAGTAAATAATATACACTGGTGACAGCAACCGCATCCTGGAAGTGCCCCAAATAAAAGAATATTACATTACAAATGAATTTTACATGAATGAAAATAAAAACCCTCATCTCACATAAAACCCCAGGCTATTCTGATCGCGACGATCCAATATAACATATCACAGCAATACATAATATCTCATATCATCAACGTAAGCAAGTATGCGTATCCCGATTGTCGTTGATGTATAGCAACGAAGCCGGCGATACACCACATACTACGCTTACGGTCACAGAAAAGAAAGTGTAAAACTACAATATTTGGAATCCACAATCACTTTATACATCGTAAATCCGAAATATCACATACTTCGTATTTCATGCCTAACTCTATGAATTCCACATATTGTATCACATTCCAGATAAATATACGGTATTAAACTATTTGAACAGATAATCAAACACCCAAAATTTCCCGTAGTGCTCAACTCTTGAGCAGAGTTCAAATAATCCCAGAATATGTCACAGTACCAGTGATCCAGCCGTAGAAGGGCCAAGCCAACGCCTCACATGTGGCACGCCGTACTGCCCCAAACCCGAAGGTTCAAAAGGCAGTTCAAGACTGTCACATAATCGAGTTAAGGTTTGTTGTCTTCTAGAGGGTCCACCGCTTAACTTGTACAATTTTCCGAAAGATTTAAACCCAATAAAAATTCAACGCTTGAAAGTTTGCCGTGCCGGAATAAAGTGGGTTAATGATATCCGTTCAACCAGTTTAACAGTTTCTAAATATCCGGAAAGAAATACGAACTTAAATATTCCGATCGAGTCTACTATTACAAAACAAACCCCAAAAATTTAAACACCTGGAACAGAATAAAAATATCCAGAATACTCAGCAAGTAACTACGAGCAATACCATGAAGCCACGTGTCCCAATTCAACAGTTCCGCCGCGCAAGCGCCGCGCGAACCCTGGTTCTGCCGCTCTTCCGCGCTCCTTTGGTCGAATTGTGGGCACGTGTTTCATGGTAATTCTTAGAATTACCTGCTGATTTTTTTACACATTTTTAATTCAGAAAAATCCTAAAATTTAAAAAATTTCCAGAGAGGGGTCAAGTTTCGTCGTTTCGCGTTCGATCGGAGTTTTAACTTCGTAAACACATCGCCTAATGCTCTAGCTAGGCTCTGATACCACTGTAGGGTTCCTAGGCACTCTTGTGAAGGTTCATAAGGCATCAAACATGCCCAGATTAAATTTTAGACGTGCCGAACAACCCAAAGCCGGGATCATTGCTAGATTATTAGGGTTTAACATGTAAATAGATAACATTTATCTAAGTGTGAGGGATTACAACCTTTGTAGTCCGCTCCTTCACTTCACAAGCTCCGAGTAGAAGTCCCTTTGCCGCGATCCACGATCTCCCGGACTCATGAGAGGCTCCACGACTCGAACGATCCATTCTAGCTCGTCGTAATCCAAATCTCCGATGATCTACGTCGAGGTTTCGAAGAACTCAAGCTATCTCACTCTAAAGAGAAGAACACCCTAATCCCAAGGGCTAAATGAGATGAGGATGAGAGAGTAGTGATTTTGCTTTCTTTCTATATCATTTTCTCATATTTTATCATCACTTAAGAAAATCAAGAGAGCTTCTTCAAGAGAGAAGAAGAAGAAGATGATAATGGAAAAAGAATAATGATAATCCATTTTCTTTTGTGATGAATAGAAATATAAACATATGATTTAATTATTAACCATGGTCAAGGATGAATGGATGAGAATGTGTAGAGAAACAACTAGGGTTAGGGTTTGGTTAAGTTAAAAAATGTGTCATCCAAAATATCTTTACAAATGACAAAAGAAAATTGCTTCTAGAAAGAACTTGAAGCAACTAAACCCAATCAAACCCTAACCTCAATTAATCATCCTTAAACATGTTTAACAATTAATCATATCATGTCACAATAATATATATCACATATATATTATATATTTGCAACAAAAGAAAATAATACAATTAACATATATCGCATATATATCAATGTTTCATCCACTGAGAAAATGAAATAATAAAGTAAGCCAATATTAGTTAATATAATAATATATCATATATATTATTATATATTAAATCATCGAATCAACACTTGATCCGACGATCCGGCTATATCGAATATAACCGACTAATATATCATGTACCGATTCATCGAATCAACACTTGATCCGATGACCCGGTTCATATCCATATATCGCGAGAATCTAATACGGTATCCCATATCGCATTATTCTCGCTCCTGCGCATATCACATATGTGCCACTACTCTGTTTCGCCTGAGCCAAGAAACCTCTGTGTAGGACTCTAAAGAATCGTCAATACACCGGTAGCAGGTGATGATCATATCAAACACCCACAAGCTGCAAGCGGTCAGCTACACGTAACAGCCACCCAGGTATTGAGCGATCAGAAGATCAACAAGCTAGCCTGTGCGTTCTCCTGTGAATCCGATCAGTAACACACCCGTACAGTCCGGTCTGTTCGTCTGATATGTCGCATATCAAGTCTAGGGGTGGTATACGTCAGACCCCAGTAAAGTCGTGTCGATGTATGGCTCATAACGGGTCGAGAAACTACTAGTAACACTTACCAGTAAATCTCTATATCAGCCCTGGCCAGGGACTTCCAGTTATAGCCAATCGAACACTGCACAACATCAACTCCCTATACCGGGAGAGACGAATCCCCTCCTATCGCTCATTGCCTCCATGTGATTTGGGACTGTACCCAAAAGCCAACATTTTGCACGCCCTCTTAGACGTGGTAAAGTGGAAATCAAAGCACAGTGGGAATCACACAATACTCTATGACGATCTCGGGTCTTCAGACTACCCTGTACCTGTGTCACCGGAGAACTGCCATCTGACGTGTGGTATATCACCATCTGGGAGTTCTCGGCGAGTCCGTCCAGTGTACCCAGTCTCCACTGAGCACCCGTACACCATCTCTGATGTCAAACACCGATGGATATGGGATCATCCATCGCCCATCATATGGGTCAAGATGCGTATACGCTAGTCTACTCTGGTGTATCGATGCCCTGTCTCGATATACCCTCGACTAGGAACAGTTATAGGATGTACTCATCGACTACCGCGGCCCCACTAGTATGATCTCATCATAGTCCCAGTAGTCGAGTACAAGTCTTAAGGGCTTTATCAACATGTGAGAGTAAAACAGTAAACCAATACAAGTCAACATGTTAAGATAAAGTGAAACCAAATAGCGTACTATCATGACGAGCAAGAAAGTCTTCTCTATATATAACCAAGCATCCATTATAATATACATCATATGTACAACAATGGTCTCTAGGGCATATACATAACTAACAGTCTTCTAGAGGGTCCACCATGTTACTTGTACAATTTTTCCGAAAGATTTAAACCCGATAAAAATTCAACACTCGAAACTTTTACGTGCCGGGAAAAAATGAGTTAATGATATCCGTTCGAACATTTTAACAGTTTCTAAATATCCGGTTAATAATAACAAATTTAAATTTTCCGATCGAATCAACGATTAAAAAATAAACCCCAGAACACTCAACACTTGAGTCAGAATGAAAAATACCCAGAAAGTATATAAGCAGCATAGGGAATTA
Source organism: Agapanthus africanus (assembly GCA_030015575.1). Classification (NCBI taxonomy): domain Eukaryota; kingdom Viridiplantae; phylum Streptophyta; class Magnoliopsida; order Asparagales; family Amaryllidaceae; genus Agapanthus; species Agapanthus africanus. Next base: position 150,599,555 of record JASDDO010000031.1, read on the forward strand.
CTGTGAAAATAGAAGGGTCAAATCAAACATTACTTCCTCGGATCCGCGGCCCAAGCAAGGTGCGGCCGCGGTTCCGCGGCTGTATGTAAGGATGACGTCATCGTTTTTCACCGTTATTCTTAAAATTGCCTGCTGATTTTTTAGGTATTTTTAATTCATAAAAATCACAGTTTTGAGAAAAAGTCTAGAGAGGGGTTCAAATCGTCGTATCGGAGTTCGTTCGGAGTTTTAACTTCGTATACACGTCACCTAATGCTCTAGCTAGGCTCTGTTACCACTGTAGGGTTCCTAGGCACTCTTGTGAAGGTTCATAAGGTATCAAACATACCCGAATAAAATTTTAGATGTGCCGAACAACCCAAAGCCGGAAACTTTGCTAGATTATTAGGGTTTAACATGCAAGTAAACATCATTACTACTAAGTGTGAGGGATTACAACCTTTGTAGTCCGCTCCTTCGCTTCATAAGCTCCGAGTAGATGTCCCTTCACCGCGATCCACGATCTCCCGGACTCAAGAGAGGCTTCACGACTCGAACGATCCTTGATAGCTTGTCGTATTCCTTTTCTCCGATGATCTATGTCGGAGTTGCAATAGCTCAAGCTCTCTCACTCTAATGAGATGAACACCCTAATCTAATGGGCTAGATTAGATGAGGATGATGGAGTAGTATTTATGCTTTCCTTTTATATCATAATCTCACATGAAATCATCACAAAAGGAATTTCTAGTAAGCTTTCTCAAAGCTAAAGAGAAAAGAAGATGATGAATGAAAAAGATAATCCTTTTGTGATGAATAGTAGTAAAGAATATATGATTGATTATAGAACCATGGTCAAGGATGAGAAGCTTAACCTTTGTAGAGAATAAACTAGAGCTAGGGTTTGGTTAGGTCAATAATGAGTCATGGATTAGTATCAACCATAATATCTTAACCAAGACAAAAGGAAAGCTTCTAGATGGTGCAAGAAGTAGCTAACCCTAATCAAACCCTAATATCTTTTTATCATCACTAAACTTGTTTCATAATAAATCATGTCTTGTTACTATAATATATATCACATATATATTATATTTGTAACAAAAGAAAATAATAAAATTAATATATATCGCATATATATCAATGTATTATCCGGTGAGAAAATGAAATAATAAAGCGAGCCAATATTAGATAATGTAATACAATATATCATATATATCATTATACATTAAATTATAGAATCAACACTTGATCCGACGATCCGGCTATATCGAATATAACCGACTAATATATCATGTACCGATTCATCGAATCAACACTTGATCCGATGATCCGGTTCATATCTAAATATCGCGAGAATATCATACGGTATCTCATATCGCATTATTCTCGGTCCTGCATATATCACATATGTGCCTCTACTCCGTTTTGCCTGAGCCAAGAAACCTCTGTGTAAGACTCTAAAGAATCGTCAATACGCCGGTAGTAGGTGATGATCATATCAAACACCCACAAGCTGCAAGCGGCCAACTAAACGTAACAGCCACCCAGTTATTGAGCAATAAGAAGATCAACAAGCTAGCCTTTACGTTTTCCGGTGAATCCAATCAGTAACACTCCCGTACAATCCGGTCTGTTCGTCTGATATGTCTCATATCAAGTCTAGGGGTGGGATACGTCAGACCCCAGTAACCGATAAGTCGTGTCGATGTGAGGCTCATAACAGGTCGAGAAACTACTGGTAACACTTACCAGTATATCTCTATATCAGCCCTGACCAGGGACTTCCAGTTATAGCCAATCGAACACATCACAACATTAACTCCCTATACCGGGAGAGACGAATCCCCTCCTATCGCTCATTGCCTCCATGTGATTCGGGACTGTACCCAAAAGCCACCGTTTTTCAAGCCCTCTTGGACATGGTAAGGTGGAAATCAAAGCACAGTAGGAATCACACAAGACTCTATGACGATCTCGGGTCTACAGACTACCCTGTACCAGTGTCACCGGAGAACTGCCATCTGACGTGTGGTATATCACCATCTAGGAGTTCTCGGCAAGTCCGTCCAGTGTACCCAGTCTCTACTGAGCACCCGTACACCATCCTTGATGTCAAACACCGATGGATATGGGATCATCCATCGCCCATCATATGGGTCAAGATGCGTATACGCTAGTCTACTCTGGTGTATCGATGCCCTGTCTCGATATACCCTCGACTAGGAACAGTTATAGGATGTACTCATCGACTACCGTGGCCCCACCAGTATGATCTCATCATAGTCCCAGTAGTCGAGTACAGATTCTAAGGGCTTTATCAACATGTGAGAGAAAGACAGTAAACAAGTACAAGTCAACATGATAAGATAAAGTGAAACCAAATAGCATACTATCTTGACGAGCAAGAAAGTCCTCTCTGTATATATCCAAGCATCCATCATAATATACATCATATGTACAACAATGGCCTCTAGGGCATATGCATAACTAACATCAATCTGGTTTGAAATTCCATTAGCCACTCTGCAGATATGGTGGGTAACCTCAGGCGCTCGAGAGGTACTTCGGTATGCTCATGGACGGTGGCAGGGAGGTTCTTGTTAACCCAGACTTGCCATTGCTGTTGTTCCAGACTGTGAGACCCGGCAGGAGGATGAGTATATCGTCGTTCTAAACTATCTTTAGAAGTGCACGTGTATATGACTCTGCCAGAGGGTTGTCGTAGTCAGTGGGAGCAGCGGAAGCATAGTGGACAAGAAGCTTTTGTCTAATAATGGACTAAAGCAGAGATAGCGGAGATAAATCATCTATTTCTGATGTGACAGTCATAGGTTTGACTTCATCAGAATAGGGGATGGATCTGTTAAGAAGGTGGTAGGGTGTGATGTCCTGGTGTTTGGATGACATACACAGAGTAGGAAGTGAAATTCCTATACTACGATCGGTTATACTTTGGTTGTCACACAGTGGTTTCTCCACATAGGATATAGATATAATATCAGAGATTCTGGTTACTAGATCTATGGTTTTAGATCTAGATTTGGGTAGTTTCCCAATCTGGGTACTTAGACAGCATTCTAAAGGTGTTTTAGAATAGACGACTCCTGGCACGGTAGTGTACCTGCAGGTGATGGAGTCACCCTCTCTAAAGGTGTCTTACAGACTAAAGGGGAGAGGGATGCGCATGATTGGCAGATCACTTGCTTAGGCAATTGAGTCAATCATGAGATGTCAAGTGCCACACCAGATGTTGCTTTTGCAGTAAGTGTAATAAGTTGATATTGATCCAATCCTGGAGAAACATTCGGAAGCAGTTTTAGAACATAAGTGGATGTTCTAGGGATAAGATAACGACAGCCTCTTTTGGGAGACGGTTATCATTCCAGGCTTCCAAGGTGACCTGGATGACAGAGTGGCTGTCAGAGTTATAGTTTTCCCTCTGACGAGGGGCAGTATTTTGGACAGGTGGTCCAGATGGATACTGAGGGAGGCATGGCGTAGGATACTGATTAAGTTCAGTTGTTGATACAGTCTAAGTAGTTTGGATTTGGAGTTCATTTATGAACTAGGTCCCATCAGACAACCAAACATATTCTAAGACAGGTATTGCTCATTTCGGAAGATGGGTTTCTCCATGAACTTGAGATAAAGAGAGACATAGAAAGAAACATCACAGCGGATCCACTCACTGAGTCTATTCCTCGAACGCAATAGTTTCGCAAACGAGCTTTGTGAGACTGACTAGTAGAGGAGTTGGGTGTTCGGTATCACACGGGCTGTGAGTATTTGACATCGCAATAATTAGCCTTGAGTGCAAATGGGAGATTGATGGAGATAGTGCCCTCAGAGTCAATTATTGGATCACAGGCACATGATTGCAATGATTGAGGGAGGACATATACCGGTAGGACAGTCTTACTCAAGATGATAATATGCTATCTGGTTTATCTTTATTATCGTGTACTGTTTTAGGTGACCATACAGGTCGCTATTACACGTTGATAGAGCCCCTAGGATTCTTGCTTGACTGCCAGCAGTATGATGGCGATGATATACGTGGGAGCTGGGGTCTATAAGCACATCCTTAAAAGGTCCCTAGTCGTGGGAGTTTCGAGACAGGGCATCGATACTCTAGAGTAGACTAGTGTATACAGTCGAGACCATGACGAGGGGCGGTGGCCGGTCTCACAAGCCACTGGTGTCAGTTGGTTCACCTAAGATGTATACAGGTGCTCATTTGGTTATGAGTACACCGGACAGGACTCGCCGGGAACATTCTAGTTGGTCTTATACCTGACGTCAGATAGCAGTTCCCTGGTGACATGTGTACAGGTTAGGTCATCGACCTGAGATCGTCATTTGTCTCGTGTGAGTTCCCACTGTACTTTGATTACTACCCTACCACGCTTAAAGGAGTGGTGCAAATAGGTTTTAGTTGGGTACAGTCCCGAGCCACATGGAGGCAGTGAGCGGATCTGCAGGGGTTCGTCTCTCCCGGTATTGGGGGTTAGGTCGCGCTGTGTCTAGGAGAGCCATTACACGAAGTCCTTGGCCAAGGCAGGAGATTTACTGGTAGGTATTCCAGTAGTATCTCAGGGTGTTATGGGCTACACTCCGACATGACTTGTACCGCTTTGGGGGTCTGACTTTTACCAACCCCCTAGGCCCGCCATGTGATGCTCATAGACGAACGGACCGGACTGTATGGATATTGTCACTGACAGGCTCAGTAGGGTGTCAGGATGAGTTTGCTCATCGATGTCCCTTTTGGTCAATTTCTGGTAGCCCGTTACGTATGGCTAATACCGCTGACGTGCTAGTGGTTAAATCCATAACCAAAGTATTGACGAGTCTTAAGAGTCTTCCACAGACTGTTTTTTCAAGTTCGGGGCGAAACGCTGTAGAGGCCGTATGGAGATATGGCAGGGTTCGATCATATACGTGCGGTATCAAACGGATCATGATCGGACGGATAATACTAGCGGGCTTTGGTTTAAGCCGGATCCTAGTATTGTACAGTGTAGATTTTGTCTCTTTGCATTTGTATTTAGTGGGAATACAAATGCGGGTATGTATATACAGTCGCGGGGTTTTCCTGTAATTTATTACGGGATCAGTTTTCTGAAGTTGCCAGTTTGCATTCCGTTTCGGCCATTTTTCCTTTGTTCCTTCACGGCCGGATTTTTCTGATGGAGGGGCTAATTTGCAATTTTTCAAATTAGCTAAGTGGAGGGGTTTATTTGTTATTGAGGGATTATGATATTTCTAGCATCATTAGATTCCTTTTGCTTCATGATGGCTAGCATTTATGGAGATGGTTTATGATGGGATTGATTGGGAAAATGGTGTGACTATTATTCTTCTCATTATCATACATTTTCTTCTCTTGCAAAAAGAGATTCCTTTTTCCTCCACCATGATGTAAGTGCATGGCGGCGACCCGGCCGTCAATCCGACGCCGGAATGCGGAAGCGATAATTTACTTTAACTTTTTAAACCGGCACCACCGCGCACTAAAATCCGGATCGGGCCATTAAACTAGTCCTAGCTATCTAGAGGGGGGGTAGAGAGATATACCGAGCGATCCGTGTCCTTCGGTCTTCTCGTCGTCGTCACGATCTCCCCGCGGAATCTCCGGTCTCCACCAAGTCGCCGGAAGGGCACCACATCGCCGGCTTCTTTTACGGGCTCCCACCTCTGGACCGAGGCAACTCGGGCACGAAGTTGGCGAGCCGACGTGCCCAAGGCTTGCTGTAGAATACGTGTAGTGCTCTATGTCTTATTTGGGATATTGGAAGTTGCCTTTGGTGGAGGAAATGAACATATGGAACTTTGTGATGAACTTCGGGATTTTTGCAAGCATGAGAGAACAAAAAAATCCCCACCAAAAAGATGGGCAGCCCCCTCCCTCTATGTGGCCGGCCATACACCAAGGAGTGAATGAGAGGAGAGTGTGAGAATGAGGAGTGTCTCACTAGAATAATGCAAGAGAGAGAGATCAAAATGTTATCATCCATGAGAGAGAAAAGGGGTGATGATGATCAAGAATCATCATAACCAAAATCACACTCAACCATCATAATCCATCATCATCACCATGTCAAAAGATAAGCAATCATGAACCATCATGATCCTAGAAGTCAATGGAGGCTAAGTCATCATGATACAACAATATGCAAATAACACCCTCCAAAATGCTTATTTGCACAAATGCAAATAAGCCTTCCTCCACCAATCTTCAGTCAATGAAAGATACAAAGAAATATGGCTGAAACGGAAAACAAACTGGCAACTCCAAAAACTGATCCCGTAATAAATTACAGCAAAACCCCGCTACTGTATATACATACCCGCATTTGTATTCCGACCGAAATACAAATGCAATGAGACAAAATCTACACTGTACAATACTATCATCCGGCTTAAACCAAAGCCTGCTAGTATTATCCGTCTGATCCTGATCCGTGCAATACCGCACGTGTCTGATCGAACCCTGCCATATATCCATACGGCCTCTAGTATTAACCGTCCGATCCTGACCCGTGCAATACCGCAATTATCTGATCGAACCCTGGCATATCTCCATACGGCCTCTACAGTGTTTCGCCCGAAACTAGAGTAACTGATCTATGGGGGACTCTAAAGACTCGTCAATACTATGGCTGTGGATTTAACCACTAGCACGTCAGAGGTATTAGACATACGTGACGGGCTACCAGCTATTGACCAAAAAGGACGTCGAGGAGCGAACTCATCCTGACACCCTACTGAGCCTGTCAGTGACAATATCCGTACAGTCCAGTCCGTTCGTCTATGAGCATCGCATGGCGGGCCTAGGGGGTTTGTAAAAGTCAGACCCCCAAAAGCGGTACAAGTCGTGTCGGAGTGTAGCCCATAATACCCTGAGATACTACTAGAATGCCTACCAGTAAATCTCCTGCCATGGCCAAGGACTTCGTGTAAGGGCTCTCCTAGACACAGCGCGACCTCACCCCCAATACCGGGAGAGACGAACCCCTGAAGATCCGCTCACTGCCTCCATATGGTTCGGGACTGTACCCAACTAAAACCTGTTTGCACGTCTCATTTGAGCGTGGTAAGGTAGTAATCAAAGTACAGTGGGAACTCACACGAGACAAATGACGATCCTCAGGTCGATAAACTAACCTGTACACATGTCACCATGGAACTGCTATCTGACGTCAGGTATAAGACCAACTACCATGTTCCCGGCGAGTCCTGTACGGTGTACTCATAACCCAATGAGCACCTGTATACATCTTAGGTGAACCAACTGACACCAGTGGCTTGTGAGACCGGCCACCGCCCCTCGTCGGGGTCTCGACTGTATACACTAGTCTACTCTAGAGTATCGATGCCCTGTCTCGAAACTCCCACGACTAGGGACCATTTAAGGATGTGCTTATAGACTACCAGCTCCCACGTATGTGATCGTCCTCATACTGCTGGCTGTCAAGCAAGAATCCTATGGGCTCTATCAACGCGCAATAGTGACCTGTAAGGTCACCTAAAGTAGTACACGATGATAAAGATAAACCAGATAGCATACTATCATCTCGAGTAAGACTGTCCTACTGGGACAGGTCCTCCCTCAATCATTGCAATCACGTGCCTGTGATCCAATAATTGACTCTGAGGGCACTATCTCTAACAATCTCCCACTAGCACTCAAGGCTAATTATTGCGATGTCGCATACTCACAGCCCGTGTGATACCGAACACCCAACTCCTCTACTAGTCAATCTCACAAAGCTCGTTTGCGAAACTGTTGCGTTCGAGGAATAGCCTCAGTGAGTGGATCCGCTTTGATGTTTCTTTCTATGTCTCTCTATATCTCAAGTTCGCGGAGAAACCCATCTCCCGAAATGAGCAATACCTGTCTTAGAATGTGTCTGGATGTCTGATGGGACCTAGCTCATAAATGAACTCTAAATCCAAACTTCTTAGACTGTATCGTCAACTGAACATAATCAGTATCCTGGGCCATGCCTCCCTCAGTATTGCCTTGGACCACCTGTCCAAAATACTGCCCCTCGTCAGAAGGAAAACTATAACTTTGAAAACCTCTTTGTCTTCCATGTCACCTTGGAAGCCTGGAATGATAACTGTCTCCCGAATGAGGCTGTCGTTATCATATCCTTAGAACATCCACTTATGTTCTAAAACTGCTTCCGACTGTTTCTCCAGGATTGGATCAATGTCAACTTACTGCATCTAGTGCAAAAACAACATCTGGTGTGGTACTTGACATCTCATGATTGACTCAATTTCCTAAGCAAGTGATCTGCCAATCATGCACATCCCTCTCCCCTTTAGTCTGTAAGACACCTTTAGAGAGGGTGACTCCATCACCTGCAGGTACACCACCGTGCCAGGAGTCGTCCATTCTAAATACTCTTAGAATGCTGTCTAAGTACCCTGATTAGGAAACCACCCAAATCTAGATCTAAAACCATAGATCTAGTAACCAGTATGTCTGATATAATGTCCAAGTCCCATGTGGAGAAAACCCTGTGTGACGACCAAAGAATAACCGATCGTAGTACAGGAATATCACTTCCTACTCTGTGTATGTCATCCAAATATCATGACATCACACCCTACTATCTTCTCAACAGATCCATCCCCTATTCTGATGAAGTCAAACCTATGACTGTCACATCAGAAATTGATGATCTATCTCCGCTATATCTGCTTTAGTCTATAAATAGACATAAGCCACTTGTCCACCATGCTTCCGCTTCTCCCACTCACCATGACAACCCTCTGGCAGAGTCATATAGACGTACACTTCTAAAGCCAGTTTAGAACGACGCTATACTCATCCTCCTGCCGGGTCTTACAGTCTGGAACAACAGCTATGGCAAGTCTGGGTAAACAAGAACTTCCCTGTCACCGTCCTTGAGGCTACCGGAGTAACTCTCGGGTGCCTGAAGTTACCCACCGTATCTGCGGAGTGGCCAATGGAATGTCAAACCAGATTGAATCTTTAGGTTCCTATCAAATCTTCAGTAATCGTTTGTGCTTCTGGAATCACTTCCAGTTCTACCATACTCCCACTACTGTTTTCTGAAAAAAAATCCATTTTTATTAAAACTGTGGGGAGTCTAGAACAATATCACTATTGATCTTCCAGATGGTAGAAAGTCAACCCTCGTCATAGCCTAGGACAACCCACAAACAGCCATTACTGAAACGTGCCTTGAGTTATCCAGAGTCTGGTTTTAAGCATAAGCCGGACAACTCCTCGTACCTTAACATCGTTAAGATATGAACTGTTCTATATCCAATATAGGACCAGAGGCACTGATTTAATTGAACCAGGTTCAAATCATGCAGCTGTCTCCAGTGCATGTCAACTAAATGGAAAGAGGTCGATCAGCGTTACTCAACTTAGGAATGCTACCAATTATGAGTAACCTGAAAAGAAAAGCAAGTTCTCTTAATCATTAGTATCAACTGAACACTATACACAAGTATCTACATCTTCGATCACTTTGAAGAATCCCGATACTTGCAATACCTGGTTCTCTACTCTATTCATATACCTATAACTTCTCAAAATTCGGACCCTGTGTTTCTACGAAACACGTGTCCAAAAAACTAGAGAAGTCATAAGTAAACCGAATATAGTACGAGAACCAACCCCTCTGTCCTCATGGACGCTGGTCAACATGCAATACTCTGTATAAGTCCCTTGAGTCTGATAACTCATTCCCTGTGTGTCGTAGGTTGAAAACTGTACTTATGGTTAATAAGAATTGCACTGCTGTTTAATGCTCCTTACCTAACCATCCACTGATATAGGTAAATGTCATAGACATAATTTCAAAAAGGTATATCTTACTCTATAAAAATAGACATACAGATATATCAATTTGAAATTGGTGCATAACATCGGATATTCAAAACCAAATATTTGCCGTCTGGCAACCAACCCAGGTGACTTCCTCAAATATCACCGATTACAACGAATCCCGACATAATGAGGATGATCACCCAATTCCCAATAACTTACTCCCACTCAACATCTGTACAAACCATACAGATGTGAGAATCATACCTGGTAAATACATACTCTGGAGTAAGTATCTAATCGGAAAATCAGTTTTCCTTTAACAGTACACAGTGAAACTGAAACATTGAAATGTTTCGATGGGGTATCCCGGTATTCCTAGTAATGCCTCTTCCATTATCCAGATTCACAACTGTAACCGTGTAATTCTTTGCCATCTTTCCAAATCCCTTTATATGTCTTTAGTCATTACCTTTTGTACACCCCTTTAGGCCAAATGGTTTTCTTCCTTCCCCACCGTTCAGCACCAGCCTATGGTTTGGAAGAAGACTATCCAATAAGCATAATGGGTGTACTGTCCTAATCCTAGGAACACTCGCAATGATAGAAGGTGAAGATAAAAGACAACTGAATAAACCTTATTCCTATTTCTCCTGAACCAGAATCCATCGCCGAACTGGAACAAGTTCCTTTCGAGTTCGTATATAACCATACGATGGAGTATCCAATAAACTGTGGATCTTCGTAGTGATACGGAGTGTTCTGGAGAAATACGAAGGTGATTCAGGATCGGCGAAGAAATACTTGGTTTGGTCCTGAATAGCAGTCGCAATTTACTTTGCCCTCTTACTAATCCCTTGATATGTTTTTACTTAATACCTTCTGTACACCATCGTTAGGCTAATTGGTTTTCTTCATTCCCCACCGTTCGGCACCAGCCTAAGGTTTGGAAGAAGACTATCCAATTTGCGTAATAGGTGTACTATCTCCTAAACCAAGGAGTACTCGCAACCTGAGAGAAGGTAAAAAGGAAAAGACAACTGAATAGTCATATTCGTTTTCTCCAGAACAGGAAACCATCCTCGAATAAATTCCTTCGAGTTCGTATATAACCATTCGATTGTTTTGTCCAATGGAAGTGGACATTCATAGTAATACGGGATGTCCTGGAGAAAAGGGTAAAAGTAGGAGTGGCAATGAGGTTTGCAACTCTGACAATCCAAAAGCCAGTGTTTAAGAAGGTTCGGTTAATTTTGGTCACTGAGTCATAGTCTTAGGGTCGGGCCAATGGTCGCTGCCAAAGAGAGAGAGAGAAAAGAAATACTCAGCGTGCACTCTAACCTAGATCAGAATGGTTATCAATTTATCTAATCTGGAAACCTACCACTGTACCGTCAAATTCTCCTCCAAACCTGAAAGAAGATTAGTCGGGATCACCCGAGGAGTAAACCAACTCATCAGTGGAAATCGAGATCCAACTATCATCGCATGATAACGTGACGGAATCCGCTCACGTCATCACACTCCAGAAGGTATGCGCATATCTGGCAAGTTTCAGTTGCTTTAGAAACTCCCGATGCGGATTTTTTCCCCATGCTCTTGTGACCTTGACTTTGGCCAACAAATCATAAGTCACATGTCAAGTTCTACCGGTCATTCTCCAGGTTAATTTGATCCCACCCTCAGAAGCCCTTGACTTTGGCCAACAAGGCTATACGACTGCCCTAAACCAACGCATCTATTTATGCTGCATATGAATACCCAACAGCTACCAAACACTGTGCCTTAACTTTGGCCAACAAACACAGCTTGAATACTATTGACTACCCATATGAAACGACGGAGGGCTATGAATGGTTTCTGGCGAAAACCTTTAACGTAATGAACTTGATATCGTTGAAGGAACCGGATAGATTTTAAAAATATAGTGGTGAAAACCATTTCTAAAGAGGTCACTCCCGGTGAAGGGATCTCGGCTCTTTCACCGTAGAATGAGGTGCAGGATATTCCAACTGAATCCCACGATGCAAAGCAAAAGTAATCGGCTATAGTGAAGTTAATGCCCTGACGCAAACTTCTGTCCATGGGGTCACTCCCGGTGAAGGAATCTCGGCCCTTGCCTCGTCGACTGAGGAGCAGGATATTCCATCTGAATACCATGATGCAAAGAAAAATTAATCGGCTATAGTGAAGTTAATGCCCTGACGCAAACTTCTGTCCAAGGGGTCACTCCCGGTGAAGGGATCTCGGCCCTTGCCTCGTCGACTGAGGAGCAGGATATTCCAACTGAATACCACGATGCAAAACAAAAGAGAACGTCCTTGCAATAACAGCTTTTTGAAAATTGTTCCAACAACATCAGATTAGGTTTGTTTTTAACTTGCATTGATCCGAATCAACGCAGTCCCATCAATTGATCACACCAATAAAGAACGAAAATAATGATGTATGTATATTCCATCCGCATTCGCCATTGGGTCCTGTCATTACCCGTTAGGTTACATAACTAACGACAGAGCGGGGACTGGACTAGCGCGGATGCAAAACATATACAACATCTACTAGTATATATATCAATATATAATATTTCGCTCAACGCGTGATAAAATGCAACATCACAGAAATGTACAGCATCACAGAACAATACAGATATCTGGGATCCCCGGGTTTCACAGAGCCGCTACTGAAACCCGAAGTTCCCCTGGTTGTGTGGATAGCATGTGCAATGAAATCCTAGACCCCTACGGACGCGGTAAGTTAACCGCCAAAACCTGAAGCGGGGCAGCCCCTTTCAGCAACGTGAATGGACCACCCAGCACTTCACGGAATCCTGTAACTTGGGCACCCCTCCTGGGTCAACCTGTACCCCCTACAAGTTCGGCAAATAGCCCGCCAATTCTAGAGTGAAGCCCCCTCCGTCTCAATGCCATGAGATACGGGCTTGTTGCCCTCTAGAACCCGGCTATCCGTGCACCCCACCTTGGGGTGATCCCAGTACAGAAAGTAAAATATACATACAACGGGTACATCGACCTCGACCTGGTCGTGCCCCAAAAGAATAATATACAATCGGGCGATGACGGCAGTCCACATGTCAGACGCTCGCCCCGCAATATCAAATGTACATAATACAACAAAAACTGTACTAGCATTTCATCCAGGATATCCCCCACGACCAATCCGCAACAACACAGAAATACACAGAACATCAACGTGAATGTCACGTTCGCAGATCCGTCTAACCGGGCTATAGCAGTTAGACAGGATTTACCGATCAAGTGACATTCACGGTCGCAGATATAATGTAAATACTGTGAACTAATGTGTTTAAAATATTCGATCGATCAAATTTACCCAAGTGGGCCCCAAGCACTACTGTAGCACATAAAGAAATTCTGGGCCCAAAAAGAATATACCAAAACCCCTATTTTCAGCCCAAAAGCCCACTGCAAAAAATTGGTGAAATGAAGCTTAATTCCTGCGGCGGAACCGCGACCAAAGTGGGGATATTGCCGCGGTTCAGCGGCCCTATTGAAGGATCAGGTCACCAAAATTTTACAGTTCTCTTAGAATTCCCTACATATCATTCTGCAACTACCTGAAAAAATTTTAGAGCCAAAAAAAATTCGACAGAAACTGATGCACATGAAAACGCGGTTTTTGGAATTTTGTTCGATCGGAAATGTAAACACATTAGACAAAGCTAGACTAGGTTAATGGCGAGGCTCTGATACCACTGTAAATGCACGGCGGCGCCCCGGCCGTCAATCCGACGCCGGAATGCGGAAGCGATGATTTACTTTAACTTTTTAAACCGGCACCACCGCGCACTAAAATCCGGATCGGGCCATTAAACTAGTCCTAGCTATCTAGAGGGGGGTAGAGAGATATACCGAGCGATCCGTGTCCTTCGGTCTTCTCGTCGTCGTCACGATCTCCCCGCGGAATCTCCGGTCTCCACCAAGTCGCCGGAAGGGAACCACATCGCCGGCTTCTTTTACGGGCTCCCACCTCTGGACCGAGGCAACTCGGGCACGAAGTTGGCGAGCCGACGTGCCCAAGGTTTGCTGTAGAATACGTGCAGTGCTCTATATCTTATTTGGGGTATTGGAAGTTGCCTTTGGTGGAGGAAATGAACATGTGGAACTTTGTGATGAACTTGGGGATTTTTGCAAGCATGAGAGAACAAAAAAATCCCCACCAAAAATATGGGCAGCCCCCTCCCTCTATGTGGCCGGCCATACACCAAGGAGTGAATGAGAGGAGAGTGTGAGAATGAGGAGTGTCTCACTAGAATAATGCAAGAGAGAGAGATTAAAATGTTATCAACCATGAGAGAGAAAAGGGTGATGATGATCAAGAATCATCATAACCAAAATCACACTCAACCATCATAATCCATCATCATCACCATGTCAAAAGATAAGAAATCATGAACCATCATGATCCTAGAAGTCAATGGAGGCTAAGTCATCATGATACAACAATATGCAAATAACACCCTCCAAAATGCTTATTTGCACAAATGCAAATAAGCCTTCCTCCACCAATCTTCAGTCAATGAAAGATACAAAGAAATATGGCTGAAACGGAAAACAAACTGGCAACTCCAAAAACTGATCCCGTAATAAATTACAGGAAAACCCCTCTACTGTATATACATACCCGCATTTGTATTCCGACCGAAATACAAATGCAATGAGACAAAATCTACACCGTACAATACTAGCATCCGGCTTAAACCAAAGCCTGCTAGTATTATCCGTCCGATCCTGATCCGTACAATACAACACGTATCTGATCGAACCCTGCCATATATCCATACGGCCTCTAGTATTAACAGTCCGATCCTGATCCGTGCAATACCGCACGTATCTGATCGAACCCTGCCATATCTCTATACAGCCTCTACAGCGTTTCGCCCGAAACTTGAGTAACTGATCTGTGGGGGACACCAAAGACTCGTCAATACTATGGCTATGGATTTAACCACAAGCACGTCATAGGTATTAGCCATACGTGACGGGCTACCAGCTATTGACCAAAAGGGACGTTGATAATGTAAGTCCATGCTACCTCTCCCGGTACTTTCGGGAATGCGGAATTTGGTAAAAAACGATTTTTACGGAGGTGGTAACATGGACCTATAACCCGGATCTTGGTTAAACATCTATCTAACAGCCTAACTATGAGTTTCTAGCTACTCGGTTAGGGGGTTATACCTTGCTTGTCTTGAACTCCTTC
This sequence comes from Agapanthus africanus, assembly GCA_030015575.1. Lineage (NCBI taxonomy): Eukaryota > Viridiplantae > Streptophyta > Magnoliopsida > Asparagales > Amaryllidaceae > Agapanthus > Agapanthus africanus. The sequence goes on from JASDDO010000031.1 coordinate 150,614,598, forward strand.
GTCTTCAAGCTCCGATGGTGGTCCGATTGGCTTCTTCTCGTCGTCTCCGTACGCCGAAGATAGATCCACCTGAAAGCTCCAACCTTTAGCTCCTTCTTCGTTCTTTGAAGAAACTAGTTCACTTGGTTTGCTAAACCTAGTGAACTAGAATGAGTAGAGAAGAATTAGAATGGGATTTTATCTATGGTTCTTGATTCTCAACTCATGAGAGATATGAACCATAGAGTCAAGAGAGGGAGCAAGAGGATGAGGGTGAGAGCAAAGCCAGAGAGCTCAAGAACAAGAGAGAGAATGAGCAAGAAAGAATGAGCAAGTCTTTTTTTTCTCTCACCCTCTCATAATCCAAAGTAATGATAACTCATCATATCAAAAAAGTCTTATGTTATGGTTGAAGCAACCATAACCATATCATATCATGAACTCATTTTACACAAATGAGCAAGCAAGTAAAAGTCTTTACCATGAAATGATGGCTATGGTTATCATGATGGTCAACTAGTCAAGCCTAGTCAACCGGTCAACAAAGTCAACAAGTCAACAAAAGTCAACAAGTCAACAAAGTCAACAAAAGTCAAAAACCATGTCACCATAATACTTAATTAATATAATAGTTAATCACATATCATATTCTCATTAGGGTTGAGCAAAAAGTCAAATAGTCTACGGTCAACTGTCAACAACCCTAATGAGAATCCGCTGTCTCTGCCTCCCTGTCAACTGTGCATACACACCCGCATCCGCGTTCCGAGGAACACGAATGCAAACTGGATAAATCCAATCCCAAAAGGTACACTAGGATCTGGCTTAAACCAAAGCCCGCTAGTGTAAACTGTCCGGACACAGTATGTGCACAAGTGCACGGATGTGACCGAACCCTGTCGCAAAACCATGCGACCTGTCGCAATACCATGCGACCTCTACTCTTTTGCCTAAAGGCGAAAAGCTTTCTGTGTGGGACTCTAAAGACTCGACACTACGCTGGCAGTGGGTTTAGCCACAGACCGCAAGCGGCACTAGCTGTACGTAACGGTCCCCAGGTAATGCCGACATGAAGACCGACGAGGCGAAACCCATCTGAACTCCTACTGAGCCTGAGTGTGACATTCTCCGTACAGTCAGGTCTATTCGTCTGATACATCGCATGGCGGGCCTAGGGGGCGGTAAACGTCAGTCCCCCAATAGCGGTACAAGTCGTGCCGGAGCGAAGCCCAAAACACCCTGAGATAACACTGGAAGCCTACCAGTATATCTCGTTTGCCCTGGCCAGGGACTACTCGTGTAATGGCTCTCCTAGACACAGCGCGATGTCAACCCCTAATACCGGGAGAGACGAATCCTGTCTAACCGTCACTGCCTCTAAGTGCTTCGGGACTGCACCCAACCACTACCTGTTTGCACGACTCCTTTGAGCCGCGGTAGGGTAGTGATCAAAGTACAGTGGGAACACACTCGAGGCGAAGTGACAGTGTCAAGTCAGCGGACTAAGCTGTACTCATGTCACCTGGGAACTGACAACTGACGATAGGCATAATACCAACTAGTCAGTTCCCGACGAGTCCTGTCCAGTTTACCCGTAACCTAACGAGCACCCGCATACTATCTCAAGTACGACGTACTGACGGCTGTGGGACAGACCGTCTCCCATACTAGGATGAGAAGCGCATGCGCTGGTCTACTCCGGAGTATCGATGCCCTGTCTCGATAGTCCTGCGACCAGGGACCTGCATAAGGATGTGCTTATAGATTACCCAGCCCCACTAGTGTGACGGCCATCACATCGCTGGTAATCAAGCAAAGATCCTAAGGGCTCCACTAATGTGTATAGGCGATATACAAAAATAAACACATGTACACATTGAAGCAGAAACAAACCAAGTAGCATACTACTATTTTGAGCAAGATTGTATATACAAGGTGAATATCCCAAGCTTCCATTAAGTAATATACAAACTAGTATGATACAGTAATGGCCTCTAGGGCATATACACTAACAATCTCCCACTTGCACTAAGGCCATGTACTGGCGTATCGAAGACCTATCATCTCGATCAGCCGCTCGAACTGAGTCTGGGGCAGGGCCTTGGTGAATGGATCTGCAGTGTTATCTTCTGAAGCGACTCTCCGTACCTCGATCTCCTGGCGATCCACGATCTCCCTGATCAGGTGATACCGCCTCAAGATGTGCCTGGATCTCTGATGGGACCTGGGTTCCTTCGCTAAAGCTATAGCCCCGTTGTTGTCGCAATACAGAGGTATTGGATCGACAATGGACGGAACCACCTGAAGTTCTTTCAAGAACTTCCTTATCCAAACAGCTTCTTTTGCGGCATCAGATGCAGCGATGTATTCCGCTTCCATCGTCGAGTCTGCAACGGTTTCTTATTTGGAACTCTTCCAACACACCGCCCCTCCATTGAGGGTAAAGACAAAGACCGACATGGACTTGGAATCATCCTTGTCACTCTGGAAGCTGGAGTCAGCAAAGGCCTCGATCTGGAAGTCCTTTCCACCATACACCAAGAACATCTCCTTAGTCCTTCTCAGGTACTTGAGAATGTTCTTCACCGCTATCCAGTGTTTCTCCCCAGGGTTTGACTGATACCGGCTTACCACACTCAGTGCATAAGCTACATCCGGTCTGGTACACAACATCGCATACATTATAGAGCCTACCGCAGAAGCGTAGGGTATAATAGACATGCGATCCCTCTCCAAATCAGTCTTGGGAGACATCTCTTTAGAGAGGGTGATCCCGTGACAAGCCGGTAGGTTACCGCGCTTGGAATCTTCCATACTGAATCTCTTCAGTATGTTGTCGATGTACCTGGACTGTGAAAGTCCTAATATCCTCTTGGATCTGTCACGGTAGATCCGGATACCCAGAATGTACGAGGCATCACCCAGGTCTTTCATGGAGAACCTGTGTGACAAGAACCCCTTGACAGATTGTAGCATAGGAATGTCATTTCCTATTAAGAGAATGTCATCCACGTATAAAACGAGGAATTCTACAGTTCTCGCTACAAATCTACTATAGATGCATGGTTCATCTGGATTTTTGATAAAGCGAAATTCTTTGACCGTCTCATCAAAGCAGATGTTCCAACTCCGCGATGCCTGCTTTAGTCCATAGATGGACTTAAGCAACTTGCACACCTTTCCGCTGCTCCCACTCTGAATGAAACCCTCTGGCTGGTCCATATAGACACACTCCTCTAAATTTCCATTTAGAAAAGCTGTCTTTACGTCCATTTGCCAAATCTCATAATCGTGGAAGGCAGCAATGGCAAGAAGGATCCGAATGGATTTCAGCATGGCTACTGGAGAAAAGGTTTCGTCATAGTCCAAGCCAGGTCTTTGACGAAAACCCTTTGCTACCAGCCTAGCTTTATAGGTCTCAACCTGTCCATCTACACCAATCTTCCTTTTGAAGATCCACTTGCATCCTACGGGTTTTACCCCGTCTGGAGCAATGTCCAACGTCCATACCTTGTTGGTGTACATGGACTCCATTTCGGTCCGCATTGCATCCAGCCATTTCACTGAGTCAACGCTCTGAACGGCCTGCTGGAAGCTAGTAGGCTCATCATAATCTATGATGCAATCCTCTCTATCCCCGTCTATGAGAAAACCGTAGTATCTCTCGGGCGGATGAGACTGCCTACTACTTCTGCGGAGCGGCGTAGGAATGTCCTGTTCTTCCGAACCCTCTGGTTCCACTAAACTTTCAGTAATAGTCCGTGGTTCTGGAATTTCTTCCAGTTCTACTGTGCTCCCACTTATCTGGTTTTCTAAAAACTCAGTTTCCAAGAAGTAGGCATGACGAGAAACAAGAACTTTTTGTTCCTCTTCACAGTAGAAGAAATATCCTTTTGAGTTCTTTGGATACCCCACAAACTTGCACTGTACTGAGCGTGCCTCGAGCTTGTCCGCATGCTGCTTTTTGACAAAAGCTGGACATCCCCATGTCTTAATGTGCTTAAGATAGGGTCTCTTCCCACACCACATCTCATATGGTGTAGTAGGCACAGTCTTAGTAGGAACTCGGTTCAAAAGGTATGCGGCTGATTCTAGCGCATATCCCCAGAATGATCGCGGCAACTCAGCGTTACCCATCATGGACCGCACCATATCCAATAGGGTGCGGTTCCGTCTCTCCGATACACCGTTATGTTGCGGGGTGTATGGAGGAGTAAGCTGAGAGAGAATTCCGTTCTCTTTTAAATAGTTCAGGAACTCGGCACTTAAGTATTCTCCACCTCGATCCGATCTTAGAATCCTAATACTTTTGCCGGTCTGTTTCTCTACTTCATTCTTGTACTCCTGGAATTTTCCAAAGGCCTCAGACTTATGTTTCATTAAGAAGACATAACCGTACCTTGAGAAGTCATCCGTAAAAGTAATGAAGTAAGAATGTCCGCTTCGGGCATGTGTAGACATTGGACCGCACACGTCACTGTGTACGAGTCCCAAGAGCTCGCTCGCTCTTACTCCATGTCCAGTAAACGGAGTCTTTGTCATCTTTCCTTTGAGACAGGATTGACAAGTGGCATACGACTGATATTCGAACGCATTCAAATACCCTTCTGTATGTAACTTCGTCAACCTTCTCTCATTGATGTGACCCAGTCTACAATGCCATAAGAAAGTCTGATTTATTTCTGGAGACTTTCTTTTGTGTGTATTCTGGACATTAAAAATCTGTGGTTGGTTTAACACGTATATACCATTACTCAATGTACCTGACCCAATCAAAACTTGATTAAGGTGAATGTTTACAACATTACTTACAAACGCAAATTCATAACCTTCTTTAGAAACTAAAGATACAGAAATGATATTACAAGTTGCGTTGGGTACAAAAAAGCAATTACGCAAAACCAAAACATGTCCATCTGACATTCCCAGGTGATAGTCCCCCACGGCTTTAGCATCCATTCTAGCTCCGTTCTCAACTCTGAGGGTCATGTCACCTGCTTTCAAAACACTACGGTTTCTCAACACCTGCAAAGAATTACAGATATGAGATCCTGATCCGGTATCCAATACACAGGAAGTAGAGTTTATTGATAGACAGTTTTCAATAACGTACACAACTGAAGCTGAAGCTGCAACTTGCTTCAATTCCTGTGTCCTGGCTTTCCAAGCCCTGCAATCATTCTTCCAGTGACCTTTCTTATGACAATAGAAGCATTCTTCCTTATCCACAAGCTTCCCCGCTATCTTTGTTGCTTTAGCTTTTCCCTTCGTATCCACTTTACTAACACCGCCCCTTGGTTTGGCGGGGGCTTTCTTCTTCTTTCCCTTGGCTTTCGTCTTGGACCTAGAAGAAGATGATCCTCCTACAAATAAAGTGGATGTTTCCCTACCTTTCTGTAGGGTGCCCTCTGCGCTCCTCAGCATGTTGAGGAGCTCTGAAAGTTCAACCTCTTTTTCTTGTAAGTTGAAGTTCAGTATGAACTGGGCGTAAGTGGAAGGAAGGGACTGGAGAACTATATCCGTATAGAGTTCACCCTCCAAGGTGGTCCCTAGGTCCGCGAGCTCCTCAATGTAGCCGATCATCTTTAGCACGTGCTCGGCTACTGATGATCCGACGACCATCTTTGCCGAAAATAACTTTTTCGACGCTTCGTATCTTGCGATACGAGATTGCTCTCCATACAGTTCTTTTGTATGGAGAAATATGGATTCAAGGTCCATATTCTCGTGCCTCCTCTGATGTTCGTTGTCCATCGAGGCAAGTACGAGGCACTTGGCCTTCGCGCTATCAATCTCCCAAGTCTTACGGATTTCCTTATCCGCGACGCTGGAAGTGGGACCAGGGGCAGGGGGAGCTTTGGTGGTAAGAAGATACCCCAGCTTGTCGTAAGTGATTGCCATTTTGACATTCCTGAGCCAATCTTTGTAGTTTGGCCCTGTCAGTATGTTTTTATCTAGGAGTAACTTAAGTCCAGTCATGTTGATTGGTCGCTGCAATTAGAAGAGAGAAGAAGAAACACTCAGCATGATGCTCTTGCAAGTTTAGAGTGGTTTTTAGTTTGTCTAAACAGGATGGCTCCCACTGTTTCTCGAATCCCTCCTCAAACCATAAAGGAAGAATTAGTCAGGATCAATCCCACCGTACAATACTTGCTTAACCGTTCAGCCAGGCCGGTGTCGGTACTTCGAGGGAGGTTTTCCAACGCTTTCGCCAAGTTCCTTAATTAAAGAACCTGTTTCCCCTGGGGGCGTAGCCCCGCTAACACCTTTCTAGGCACGTACTAGGTTTATAGCATTGATCGATTAGTGAGAAATTTCCCGAGGAGTAGCATATACTCACAGTAGGATCGAGATCCAAATATCATCGCGTGACGAAACTGAAGGAATCCTACCAGAATCATCACGCTCCAAATGGTATGCAAATCTAGCAAGTTTCAGTACTTATGAAACTCCCGATGTGGATTTTTGCCCCATGCACTTATGACCTTGACTTTGGCCAACAAATCATAAGTCACATGTCAAGTTCTACCCGTCGTTCTCCAGGTTAATTTGAATCCACCCGCACATACCCTTGACTTTGGCCAACAAGGCAGTACGACTGTTCCAAACCAACGCATCTATCTATGCTGCACATGAATACCCAACAGCTACCAATCACTATGCCTTGACTTTGGCCAACAAACACAGCTTGAATACTATTGACTATTCATGTGAAACGACGGAGGGCTACGAATGGTTTTGGCAAAACCGTAAACGTAGTGAACTTGATTTGGTCGATGGAACAAGATAGCTTTTAAATGGAGTGGCTCAAACTCCGCATTTTAAAAGTTGGTTTTGAAAAGAACCGAGTGGTTTTTCGAAAGTGTTCCAACGACTTTAACTTGGTTTATTATCTTGCATTAGTTCTTTTAATGCGTGATATTCTTGCATTAGTTCTTTTAATGCGTCCCATCATTTAATCCTACCATTGCAGAAAACAACCAAAATATGACGTACGCTTATGCCATTCGCATTCGCCACTGGGCCCCGTCATTATCCGTTAGGTTACTTAACTAACGACAGAGCGGGGGCTGGGCTAGCGCGTCTGTAAAACATAAGCAACGCCTAAATAATATCATATATAGATATACTGCAATGATAAACATTTCAGATCACAGATGAATACATTGGATGTACTAGGAATCCATAATTCGTACGAGCCTGTAACGAAAACAGATTACACGGTCGCGGTGAATAGCCAATACCCCAACCAAGACCCCTACGGGTGCGGCAAACTACCCGCCAAGTACCCGAAGCGTAGCAACCTCCCTCATCTCCATGAGTAGGCCACTCGACACTTCGGCATACCCGGTAGTTTGTGCACCCCCTCCATGGGTCTATCCTCGGAGCAGAAACAGTAAAAAGAAATTATACAATGACGGCTACAACCCCGACCCGGTTGTGCGGCCATACAAATAATTATTACATCAATTTACAAATTTACATGAATTGAAAGAAAAGAAAACTCTCGTCTCACAACCCACGGCTATTCACCCGTGACAATCCAACATATTCATATACACATTCCAGCAACATTACAGATCACAGATTTGTATAACCCCTACTAATCGACATATAGCGATTAGTAGACGTTCAATACAAAAATCACATTACAGAAAAACCCGTTAGCTTAAGTCTTTTAGAAGTTCGATCAAAAATACAGATTTTCGGGACCCCAAAATAAAATTTTCGTTCTGGAAAATCTGGGTTGAAAATACATGTACCAAAATTCCCAAAATACCCCCAGATGCACACTGTAGCAAAGAAACACCAGAGAGGCGCCATGGAGGCCACGGAACCGCGGCAATAGCAAGCTATTGCCGCGTTTCCGCGGTCGTTTAGAGGGATCGGTTGGTGATTTTTCTACAGTGGCTTCTAAAAACCCTGAGCCGATTTTAGGTGTTAAAATAATCAACTTTTGAACAGTAAAAAAATCGACAGAAACTCGAATTTTTGGGGTTCGTTTTCGGGACATTTTCTTTGATCGATCTTCTAGTTACTTGCTAACATGCTAGATAGAGTTTAACTAGGCTCTGATACCACTGTAAGTCCATGCTACCTCTCCCGGTACTTTCGGGAATGCGGAATTTGGTAAAAAACGATTTTTACGGAGGTGGTAACATGGACCTATAACCCGGATCTTGATTAAACATCTATCTAACAACCTAACTATGAGTTTCTAGCTACTCGGTTAGGGGGTTATACCTTGCTTGTCTTGAACTCCTTCGTCTTCAAGCTCCGATGGTGGTCCGATTGTCTTCTTCTCGTCGTCTCCGTATGCCGAAGATAGATCCACCTGAAAGCTCCAACCTTTAGCTCCTTCTTTGTTCTTTGAAGAAACTAGTTCACTTGGTTTGCTAAACCTAGTGAACTAGAATGAGTAGAGAAGAATTAGAATGGGATTTTATCTATGGTTCTTGATTCTCAACTCATGAGAGATATGAACCATAGAGTCAAGAGAGGGAGCAAGAGGATGAGGGTGAGAGCAAAGCAAGAGAGCTCAAGAACAAGAGAGAGAATGAGCAAGAAAGAATGAGCAAGTCTTTTTTTTCTCTCACCCTCTCATAATCCAAAGTAATGATAACTCATCATATCAAAAAAGTCTTTTGTGATGGTTGAAGCAACCATAACCATATCATATCATGCACTCATATTACACAAATGAGCAAGCAAGTAAAAGTCTTTGCCATGAAATGATGGCTATGGTTATCATGATGGTCAACTAGTCAAGCCTAGTCAACCGGTCAACAAAGTCAACAAGTCAACAAAAGTCAACAAGTCAACAAAGTCAACAAAAGTCAAAAACCATGTCACCATAATACTTAATTAATATAATAGTTAATCACATATCATATTCTCATTAGGGTTGAGCAAAAATTCAAATAGTCAACGGTCAACTGTCAACAACCCTAATGAGAATCCGCTGTCTCTGCCTCCCTGTCAACTATACATACACACACGCATCCGCGTTCCGAGGAACACGAATGCAAACTGGATAAATCCAATCCCAAAAGGTACACTAGGATCTGGCTTAAACCAAAGCCCGCTAGTGTAAACTGTCCGGACACAGTATGTGCACAAGTGCACGGATGTGACCGAACCCTGTCGCAAAACCATGCGACCTGTCGCAATACCATGCGACCTCTACTCTTTTGCCTAAAGGCGAAAAGCTTTCTGTGTGGGACTCTAAAGACTCGACACTACGCTGGCAGTGGGTTTAACCACAGACCGCAAGCGGCACTAGCTGTGCGTAACGGTCCCCCGGTAATGCCGACAAGAAGACCGACGAGGCGAAACCCATCTGAACTCCTACTGAGCCTGAGTGTGACATTCTCCGTACAGTCCGGTCTGTTCGTCTGATACATCGCATGGCGGGCCTAGGGGCGGTAAACGTTAGTCCCCCAATAGCGGTACAAGTCGTGCCGGAGCGAAGCCCAAAACACCCTGAGATAACACTGGAAGCCTACCAGTATATCTCGTTTGCCCTGGCCAGGGACTACTCGTGTAATGGCTCTCCTAGACACAGCGCGATGTCAACCCCCAATACCGGGAGAGACGAATCCTGTCTAACCGTCACTGCCTCCAAGTGCTTCGGGACTGCACCCAACCACTACCTGTTTGCACGAATCCTTTGAGCCGCGGTAGGGTAGTGATCAAAGTACAGTGGGAACACACTCGAGGCGAAGTGACAGTGTCAAGTCAGCGGACTAAGCTGTACTCATGTCATCTGGGAACTGACAACTGACGATAGGCATAATACCAACTAGTCAGTTCCCGACGAGTCCTGTCCATTGTACCTGTAACCTAACGAGCACCCGCATACTATCTCAAGTACGACATACTGATGGCTGTGGGACAGACCGTCTCCCACACTGGGATGAGAAGCGCATGCGCTGGTCTACTCCGGAGTATCGATGCCCTGTCTCGATAGTCCTGCGACCAGGGACCTGCATAAGGATGTGCTTATAGATTACCCAGCCCCACTAGTGTGACGGCCATCACATCACTGGTAATCAAGCAAAGATCCTAAGGGCTCCACTAATGTGTATAGGCGATATACAAAAATAAACACATGTACACATTGAAGCAGAAACAAACCAAGTAGCATACTACTATTTTGAGCAAGATTGTATATACAAGGTGAATATCCCAAGCTTCCATTAAGTAATATACAAACTAGTATGATACAGTAATGGCCTCTAGGGCATATACACTAACAGATAAGCGAACTCATCCTGACACCCTACTGAGCCTGTCAGTGACAATATCCGTACAGTCCGTTCGTCTATGAGGATCGCATAGCGGGCCTAGGGGGTTGGTAAAAGTCAGACCCCCAAAAGCGGTACAAGTCGTGTCGGAGTGTAGCCCAGAACACCCTGAGATACTACTGGAATACCTACCAGTAAATCTCCTTCCTTGGTCAAGGACTTCGTGTAAGGGCTCTTCTAGACACAGCGCGACCTCACCCCAAATACCGGGAGAGACGAATCCCTGAAGATCCGCTCACTGCCTCCATGTGGCTCGGGACTGTACCCAACCAAAACCTGTTTGCACGTCTCTTTTGAGTGTGGTAGGGTAGTAATAAAAGTATAGTGGGAACTCACACGAGACAAATGACGATCCTCAGGTCGATGAACTAACCTGTACACATGTCACCAGGGAACTGCTATCTGACGTCAGGTATAAGGCCAACTAGCATGTTCCCGGCGACTCCTGTCCGGTGTACTCATAACCTAATGAGCACATGTATACATCTTAGGTGACCAACTGACACCAGTGGCTTGTGAGACCGGCCACCGCCCCTCGTCGGGGTCTCGACTGTATACACTAGTCTACTCTGGAGTATCGATGCCCTGTCTCGAAACACCCACGACTAGGGACTATTTAAGGATGTGCTTATAGACTACCAGCTCCCACGTATATGATCGCCCTCATACTGTTGGCTGTCAAGCAAGAATCCTAGGGGCTTTATCAACGCGCAATAGTGACCTGTAAGGTCACCTAAAGGAGTACACGATGATAATGATAAACCAGATAGCATACTGTCATCTCGAGTAAGACTGTCCTACTGGGACAGGTCCTCCCTCAATCATTGCAATCACGTGCCTGTGATCCAATAATTGACTCTGAGGGCACTATCTCTAACACATGAGAGGGGCCGGCCACTTGAGGAAATGAGAGAGATTCATTTGGTGTGCGAAAATTTTGGTATCTCATTTTTCCCATTCATGTAAAAGACTATCTCCATTTTTCATTTCTCCTTTTCATTCTCCTCCTCAATCCATCATGGCAACTTCATACCCGCATTGAGACAATCCACTCTACACTATCCTACAGTATTCTTTGACACGTCGACTCACCAACTTCGTGCCCGAGTTGCCTCGGTCCAGAGGTGGGAGCCCGTAAAATAACCCGGCGATGTAGTGCCCGTTCCGACGAGGAGCTGAAGACCGGAGATTCCGCGAGGAGATCGGAGTGGAGGCCGAAGACCGAAGGACACGGATCGCTTGGTATAGCATTCTACCCTTTCTACTATTTGCTAGGATTAGGTTAATGGCCCGATCCGGGATTTTAGTGCGCGGTGGTGCCGGTTTCTAGTTTTTAGAAAAGTTTCATTTCTGCATTCCGGTGTCGGATTGACGGCCGGGACGCCGCCGTGCACTTACAGATCTCGGGTCTACAGACTAACCTGTTCCAGAGTCACCAGAGAACTTCCATCTGACGTCAGGTATAATACCATCAGGGAGTTCTCGGCGAGTCCGTTCAGTGTACCCAGTCTCCACTGAGCACCCATATACTGTCTCTGAGGTCAAACACCAATGGATATGGGGTCATCCATCGCCCATCTACATGGGTCGAGAAGCTATACGCTAGTATACTCTTGTATATCGATGTCCTGCCTCGATACACCCATGACTAGGAACATTTGAAGGATGTACTTAGCGACTACTTTGTCCCCACTAGTATGATCTGCATCATAGTCCCGGTATTCAAGTAGACAGCATAAGGGCTTTATCAACATGTAACATAGAGACAATGAGTGTACATTTTAAGATAAAGAGCAACCAGATAGCATACAATCATGTCGAGCAAGAAAGTCCTCCATGTATATGTCCAAGCATCCACTACAATATACATCGTATGTACAGTAATGGCCTTCAGTGCATACATATAACTAACAATCTCCCACTTGCACTGAGACCATCTGTTGTAGTATCCAATACCCAACAATCAGCAGTGGTTGAAGTATCCCATACTCAACCATCCCATAAAAGTCTTTCCTAAGAATATGCCTTTTGTGAATGGATCCGCCCTGTTCTCCTCTGTGTTTACTATCCTAACCTAAATCTCCCTGGAGATCATCCATCTATATGATCGGGTGATACTGCCTAAGAATATGTCTGGATAACTTATGGGACAGGGGTTCCTAGGCCAATGCCACAACTCCATTGTCACACAATAGTAGGAACGAAGTTCATCTCATGAACTTTTATACATCCAGACTACCTCTTTGGTAGCATCCTTGGTAGCAATGTATCCAGCGTTTATCGTCTAATTTTCCACGGTATCTAGCTTGGAACTATTCCAACATATCGTCCCTCCACTGCGGCTAAACACATTGCCTGTGACTGACATTCAATCGACCTTACCTCCCTGGAAGCTATCCAGTGATTCTCTCCAGGTTCGATTGATACCATCTCACTACACCCAGTGAGAATCCTAACATCCACTTAGATCTATCTCATAAATCCAAAACCCAGGATTTAGGAGGTATCACCTTGATCCTATATAGAGAATCCTTGTGATAAAAGGAGATTGACCGAGTGTAGCATAGGAAACTCCTTTCCAATCAAGAGTATGTCATCCACATACAATACGAGGATCGCCACCATACTCCCTTCTACCTTGTGTATATACAAGGTTCATCTACCATTTTGATGAAGTCAAACGCTTTGACTACCACATCAAAATAGATGTTCCAACTCCGCGATGCCTGCTTTAACCTATAAAGCAACTTGGACACGTTTTCGCTGCTCCCACTGTCTACGAAGGCCTCCGGCTGTGTACTTATAGACGCTCTCTTCTAAATCGCTATTTAGAAAAGCATTCATAACACCCAACCGCCAGATATCGTAGTCATGGTATGTAGCAATGGCAAGAACGATCTGGATGGACTTAAGCATAGGGACTAGAAAAGGTTTCATCATTATCCACACCTGGTAGATGACGAGAACCTTTGCAACAAATCTTAGCTTTGAAAGTCTCAACTTTTCCATGTACACCAAGTAATCTTCTCAAGATATACTTGCTCTTGATGGGGATTTAACCCTTCAGATATAGCAACCAAAGTCCATACTTTGTTGGTGTATATGGATTCCATCTCAGATCACTTAGCATCCAGCCATTCTCACAGAGTCCCCACTCCTGATAGCCTGCTCGAAACTAGTTGGGTCATCATCTCATGATGCAATCCTCACTCCCACTGTCATAGAGAAAACCGAAGTATCTCTCAGGTAGAAGAGGAACCCTACCGGATTGGCGGAGAGGTTGAGGTTCGTCAGGAACTATTGAATCCTCTGGTTCTACCAAATCATCAACTGTAGTTTGTAGCTGGAACTGCTTCCAGTTCTACCTCATGACCACTAATTTCTTCACAAAAAATTCCCTTTCTAAAAGGTGGCATGCAAAGAAACAAAACACATTTTTCTCCTCAGTGTGGTAGAAGATATTCCCTTGCGAATGCTTGGGATATCCAATAAACTTCCACAGAACTGACCTTGCCTCGAGCTTGTCCGGATCTTTCTTTTATACATAGGCCGAACAACCCCAAATCTTAACATCCTTAAGAGACGGGCTCTTCCCATACCATATCACATATGGAGTGGTAGGCACCTGATTTGGTTGGAACCCTATTCAATTGGTATGCAGCTTCACAAGTGAACAACCCCTAAAAGGAAATAGGCAACTCAGTAGTACTCATCATAGAGCACACCATATCACATAGGGTGCAATTGCTCCGCTCCGATATACCGTGTTGTGGTGTATACGGAGGAGTAATGCTGAGAGAGAATCTCATTCTCTTTTAAAATAGTCCCGGAATTCCGTGCTCAAGTATTCTCCTCTTGGATCACATAAAAGGACATAATACTTATACCCATTGTGGTTCTCTACTTCTAACTTATATTCTTTGAATTTCTCAAAAGATTTAGACTTGTGATTCAACAGGAACATATGTCCGAATCATGAGAGATCATCAGTGAATGTAATGAAGTACAAAGAACCAGTCCTGGCATGTGTAGACAGGTGACCTACATACATCATCATGTATCAATCCCAAGGGTTCACTAACTATTTCTATGTTTCCAATAAACGGAGCTATTGTCATCTTATCTTTGTGACATGACTGGCAAGTTTCACAAGATGTAAGTTCAAACTGATTTAAATATGTATCTTAATGTAACTTAGCTAGTCAGGTCGCATTGATATGACATAGTCTATAATGCCTCAAGAAGGATTCGTTCATTTCTGAACTATTTCTCTTATGTGTGTTCTATATGTTAAGAACTATGGTTTGATTTAGAACGTATATGCTTTTAGATAACGTGCCTGAACCGATAAACTCCTGATATAGGAAATGTTCAAAACATTATCCAACAATACTGTAATACCCCATGTATTATCCGGTATACCCATTTATACCAGATAAGCATGGGGACCCACTGTAAAACAATGGGGAATCTTCGGAATACATTCCGAAAGAGGACAGATCTGTACTATTAATGGAATGATACCGCTCTTCAATAAAGAGGTGCTTTTTAAGTGAAATGGCACTACAGGAGTTTGAGAACTCCGTAGGTAAGCGTGCTCGGGCTAGGGAAGTCCTGGGATGGGTGACCTCCAGGGAAGTGGCCCCTAGTCGGGTCCAGCTCGCCCCGAAGGACAAAACCGTGCGGCTACGGTCAGAGCGGACAATACTCTCTGTATTGGGGGTCGGTCATGACGGAATGGTATCAGAGCTGGTTCCTCAATAGTAGGTCTGTGGTTCGAGGACGAACCATTGTTCTAAGTGGGGGATACCCCATGTATTATCCGGTATACCCATTTATACCAGATAAGCATGGGGACCCACTGTAAAACAATGGGGAATCTTCGGAATACATTCCGAAAGAGGACAGATCTGTACTATAAATGGAATGATACCGCTCTTCAATAAAGAGGCGCCTTTTAAGTGAACTGGCACTACAGGAGTTTGAGAACTCCGTAGTTAAGCGTGCTCGGGCTAGGGAAGTCCTGGGATGGGTGACTTCCTGGGAAGTGGCCCCTAGTCCGGTCCAGTTCACCCCGAAGGACAAAACCGTGCGGCTACGGTCAGAGCGGACAATACTCTCTGTATTGGGGGTGGGTCGTGACAAATAAAAAATTATATCCTTCTTTATTAAATAAAGAGACTGATATGATGTTGTATATCAGGTTCGGTATCTAATAACATTCGTTCAGAATCAATGTATTTGGTAATACAGGATGATAACTGCCAACAATGGGGAATCTTCGGAATACATTCCGAAAGAGGACAGATCTGTACTATAAATGGAATTATACCGCTCTTCAATAAAGTGACGTGTTTTGAGTGAAATGGCACTACAGGAGTTTGAGAACTCCGTAGTTAAGCGTGCTCGGGCTAGGGAAGTCCTGGGATGGGTGTCCTCCTGGGAAGTGGCCCCTGGTCGGGTCCAGTTTGCCCCGAAGAAAAAAACCGTGCGGCTACGGTCAGAGCGGACAATACTCTCTGTATTGGGGGTGGGTCATGAAAAATACAAAATTATATCCTTCTTTATTAAATAAAGAGACTGATATGATGTTGTATATCAGGTTCGATATCTAATAACATTCGTTCAGAATTGATGTATTTGGTAATACAGGGTGATAATTGCCAACAAGCTTGGCTGCAACACTTACACCGTTTCCAACTCTTAAAACTTTCACTCGTTCCCAGTTCTCTACCTTTCTGTAGCCCATGTAACATATTATATATGCGGGATTCTGATCCGGCATCACATACCCAGGACGTAGAGGATACTGTAAAACAGTTCTCGGTAATGAACACATCTGAAGAAGATGCATCATCATACACTTTCTTCGTTTGGGCGGCATGGGAATTCTGGTAATCCTTTATTTCCTGCTCAGTCTTATAACAATTATATGTTGGCGCGGGACCAATGTTCCCTAGCTCAGTATAACAAGCGGGTTCGGTCAATACATCCGTATTATTATCTTGATTAAGGCGTGACATAGTCGCTACCTGGAGAGAGAGAGAAGAAAACACTCAGTGTATGCTCTTGCAAGATTAGATTGGTTATTAATTTATCTAATCAGGATGGCTCCCACTGTTTTAGTCAAATCTTCCTTCAAACCCTAAAAGGAAAGACTTGCAGGGATTAATTACACCTTACATGTTCGCCAATCTTTCGTCCAGGCCATGCCGGTATTTTGAGGGAAGTTCCCTATGCTTTCGCACGGACCTAATAAAATTAAACCTCGGTTTCCCAGGGGCGTAACCCCAGTGACACGTTTCTAGACACCTACTTGATCGGCTAATTGCAATGTGCAAAACTCTCCCAGGAGTAACTCTTACTCGCAGTGAGTATCGGGATCCAACTATCTCATAGAAGGTATGCAATCTCATTGCAAATTTCAACACTTGAAATTCTCGATAATATGTTGCCCCTAGCAGCTATATGACCTTAACATAGTCAACAAATCATAAGTGCTAGTCAAGTTCAACCCATACATTTCTTGATTCAATTAAACCCACTCACACGACCCTTAACACAGTCAACAAAGTCGCATGACTACCCTAATCCAATCGCATCATATGCTTATGCAGATAAGCATTAATTAGCTACCGCACAATACACCTTAACATAGTCAAAAAACGTAGCACGAATACTAACAAGTACTTATCTGAAATGACGGATGGCTACGACAGGTTTTTAAGAAAACCTTTTGTGTAATGAACTTGGTATCGTCGTAGAATAGAGCGATTTTTGAAAAAGAGTGTTTTTTAGGCTTTTACTAGTTTTGCTAAAGAGGTCACTCCCGGTGAAGGGATATCGGCTCTTTCCTTATCGAATAAGGTGCAAGATATTTCACAAACACCACTATGCAAAGCAAAAACTATAGAAGCAATCAAAAGACAAACTGAGTTTGTAGCATCTGCTAGTTTCGCTGAAGAGGTCACTCCCGGTGAAGGGATCTCGGCTTTTTCCTTATCGAATAAGGTGCTGGATATTCTACAAGGAATACCGCTATGCAAAGCAAAACTAGAGCTATCAGTTTTTAAAACAAGTTTCTACAACAACTTTTAGGTTTCTTTTATTTCATTAATTAATAAAGTCCCATTTATTATGCTTCCCAAGCATCACATATGAAACGAAAGAAACAATATATAATATATATCATATATATATATAAGCATTCGTCTCAGAATATAATCAATGATCACAACACAGAATATCGCAGCAGAATAAAAACATATGAAATATTGGATATATTAGGATTTCCGTGTTTTAGATTAAGCCAGTATAAAAATGGATTCCACGGTCGTGATGAATAGCCAAATCCACATCCCTAGACCCCTACGAGAGCGGCAAGCAACCCTTCCAATTTTAGAGTTAGGAGACCCGGTCTCAACTCCTTGAGATGGTCTCCCACTGGACTCTAGAACCCGCTTACTTGTGCTCCCCTCCTCAAGTGTATCCTAATATGGAAAAGTAAATAATATACATCAACGGTGATATCTTCCTCAACCTGGAAGTGCCCCAATAAAAGAATATTACATACAATGAATTTTACATGAATGGAAATAAAAACTCCTATCTCACATAAAAACCCCGGCTATTCAAAACACGACGATCCAATATAACATATCACATCAACACATAACATCATATGTCATCAATGTAAGTAAATATGTGTATCCCAATTGTCGTTGACATATAGCACCGAAACCGGTGATACACCACATACACTTACGATCATAGAAAAGAAAGTGAAAAACTATAACAGTTGGAATCCGCAACCACCTTAGATATCATAAACCCGAAATATCTCATATTCGGATTCATACCTAGCCAGATGAATTCCTTAGACATCGCATGCCTAACAATTATAAACCCCATATTTTAGTATCGATCTCGAAAACACTTTTCAATATCTGGTCGGGCAATTCAACAAGATTCCCGACATCCTAGTCGAATGCTCATCGGAAACATTAGTAGACGGCCGCACCCCTGATGCCGTCGACAAAGTGCACTAAGGCGGAAGACCGCTGCCATGAGCACCCGAACGGATGATTTTGGCAACGGGGTTCTCCTACAGTCACTTGGTCGGGGCTATGGGGCGTGGCTATCTATTAAGTTTACCCGGCGAGTATCCGCGTACGCTACGTGATTGCGACGGACTTTTGATCACATCAAAATCATGTGGCAACCGATCAAATGAGACTAAATTGCTAGATTTATAACATTAAAATTAGTTATCTCATAACTACTGTTGTGGATTCCAAATATTGTATCCCATCACATAATATCTGGACGAACTTTAAACTTTTCGATCGATTCATCAAAGTCCCACAATTTCCCGACATCTCAACACTTGAGCACAGTTCAATAATACCCAGAATATGACACAGTACCTATGCACCAGCCGTAGAAGGGCAAACCCAAGCCTCGCTCATGTCGCCATGGAACTACGGAAAACCCTAGGGTATGACCGCGGTTCCGAGATCCAAAAAGTCGAGTTAGGGTTTCATTCTTCTAGAGGGTTCATAGGATTACTTGCATGTTTTTCCGAATACGTTAAACTTGGAAAAATGGGTTTTTGACATTCGATCAAACTTTTTAATTTTCTCTATACAACATGCGAATAACCCAAAATAATGTTAAAACTATGAATACGAAACACTCCGAATTGCTTATAGTATAAGATCACATCACATGCAAAATTAGCAAAAAAAAACAACAACACCTGAAACATCAAAACCAAGTCACTGGAACACACAAAAAATTTCGGTGGGGGTGGGGGGTGGGGTCGGATTTGGGCCGAGATGACCTAGGTGGTGGCCGGCCAAAAAATCTTTGATTTTCCTGAAATTTTCATGTTGTTCGTGATATATCTCATGCATCATTCTGTACTTGTTTAAAAAAAATTTTGAACAAATTTTAAAATCGACAGAAACTTCAATTTTCCGTTTCAAGTTTCATAGTATTTCTGTTTCGTAATCATAACAAAATTCGTCTAAATTTCTAGCATGGCTCTAATACCACTGCAGGTTCCCTAGAACGGCAGTAAGGTTTCAGGAGGCATCTCTCATGCTATATTAAAAAATTTTCCATTCTAGCTAACCCTAACTAAGAATCGTTAACTAGAAATCGACAGAAAATTATGCAAACAACTTCGCATATGAAAAGTGAGCAAGGAATAAAAACCTTTGTAGACTGATCCTTCACATCAATACCTCCGTGTATTAGTCCTTTCGCTGCGATCGTGAACTCCGGACTCTAGAGAGGCTCCCTTGAAGAAACGAACATGCTTGCTTCGAAGACTTCGAGGCCGAAGATGATCTACGTCGAGGAGACACTAACCCAAGCTATCTCTTCACTAATCATGAAATTAGTGAAGTAAACACCCTATACTAAATGGAAAGTAGTAGAGGATGATGAAGTAGGAATTTTGTTCACTTTAGATTTCATTTTCTCACTCAAAATCATCACCTTTGAAAAGCTAGAAAGCTTTTGTGAAGAAGAAGAAGAAGAAGAAGAAGTGATGAAAATGAATTATTGTGTGAGGTTAGAAACACAACCAAGGGTTAAGCATGTCATGCTTAACCCTCGTAGAGAGTTAACCATGATCTAGGGTTAAAGGTTAGGTCAAGAAATATCTTAAGCAAGACAAAAAGAGTGGACAAAGTCAAAGATGCTCACAAGATTCTACAAGCTTTCAACAAATATCAAGCATGACAAATATCCATAATATTTGAATTAATTAATGATAAATATAAACCCTAATCTTAACCCTAGCATGGTTTATCCCTCATTAACCCTAGTTGCATTCGTAACCTAGCATGATACATTTAACATATAACACATATACATCAATGTATCCAAAATGAGAAAAGAAATCTTAACTTAGCTAATATTAGTTAATGTAATGTAATATATCAAATATATAATTATACATTAAATTATTAAATCAACAGTTGATTTAATAATCCGGCTATATCACATATAACAGACTAATATCAAATGTAACATCTTATCAAATCAACACTTGATCCGATAACCCAGCTATATCACAAATAACCAATCATGTCACACATCGCGAGAATAGAATGCAATATCACATATCGCATTAATCTCGATCCCGCACATATCACATATGTGATCCTACTCCGTTTCGCTTGAGCCAGGAAACCGGTGTGTAGGACTCTAAAGACTCGTCAATATGCCGGCGGTAGGTGATGATCATATAAAACACCCACAAGCCGCAAGCAGTCTGCTAAACGTAACGGCCACCCAGGCATTGAGCGATCAGAAGATCAACAAGCAAGCCTGCTCACACTCCTACGAATCCAATCAGTAATACTACCGTACAGTCCGGTCTCTTCATCTGATATGTCACATATCTCATCTAGGGGTGGTAAACGTCAGACCCCAGTAACTCGATAAGTCGTGTCGATATGAGGCTCCTAACAGGTCGAGAAACTACTGATAAAACTTACCAGTATATCTCTAAAGCAGCCCGGGCCAGGGACTTCCTGTTATAGCCAATCGAGCACAGCGCAACATCAACTCCCTATACAGAGAGAGACGAAACCCATCCTATCGCTCATTGCCTCAATGTGACTCGGGACTGTACCCAAAAGCCACCGTTTTGCACGTTCTCTTGAACGTGGTAAGGTGGAAATCAAAGCACAGTGGGAATCACACAAGATTCTATGACGATCTCGGGTCTACATATTAACATGTACCAGTGTCACCAGAGAACTGCCATCTGACGTCAGGTATAATACCATCTGGGAGTTCTTGGCGAGTCCGTTCAGTGTACCCAGTGTCCACTGAGCACCCGTATACTGTCTCTGATGTCAAACACCAATGGATATGGGATCATCTATCGCCCATCTACATGTGTCCAGAAGTTAACGCTAGTCTACTCTGGTATATCGATGCCCTGTCTCGATACACCCACGGCTAGGAACATTTGAAGGATGTACTTAGCGACGACTCTGTCCCCACTAATATGATCTGCATCATGGTCCTGGTAGTCATCCTAAGGGCTTTATCAACATTTAACATAAAGACAATGAGTGTACATGTTAAGATAAAGAGCAACCAGATAGCATACTGTGATGTCGTGCAAGAAAGTCTTCCATGTATATGTCCAAGCATCCACTACAATATACATCGTATGTACGTAATGGCCTCTAGGCATATATATAACTAACATTCCCAACATTTCTCCAGGATTAGATTAATATATAAGCTTATTGCATCCAGTGCAAAAAGCAATATCTAGTGTTGTACTTGACATCTCATGATTGACTTAATTACCTAAGCAAGTGATATGCAAATCATGCAAATCCCTCTCCTCATCAGTCTAGAAGACATCTCTTTAGAGAGGGTGACTCCATCACCTGCGGGCACACCACCACGTCAGGAGTCGTCCATTCTAACACACTTTAGAATAATATCAAAGTACCCGTGTTGGGACACTTCCCAAATCTAGATCTAAAACCATAGATCTAGTCACTGGAATCCCTGTTATTTTATCCAGATCTTTTGTGGATAAAACCACATTTTGACAACCATGGTATAACCAATCGTAGTATAGGAAGATCTCTTCCTATTAAGTGCATATCATCCAAATACCAGGACATCACTCCCAACTACCTTCTTACCAGATCCATCTGTTATTCTGATGAAGTCAAACTCTATGACTGTCACATCAAAAATATATGATCTATCTCCGCTATACCTGCTTTAGTCTATAAATAGACATAAGCTACTTGCCCACTATGCTTCCACTGCTCCCACTGACTACAACAACCCTCCAGCAGAGTCATATACATGTGCACTTCTAAAGCAAGTTTAGAATGACGTTATACTCATCCTCCTGCCAGACCTCATAGTCTAGAACAGCAATAGTGGCAAGTTTGGGTAATCATAAACCTTCCTGTCACCGTCTTTGAGGATACCGATGTACTTCCTGGGTGCATAAGTGTAAGTCCGCGGCGGCGCCCCGGCCGTCAAACAGACGCCGATATGCGGAACAAAACTTTTACGACTGGCGCTATCGCGTACTTTATCCCGGATCGTCCATTAAAACTAAACTAACAAATTTTAAAGAGGGTAGAATTGTTATACCGAATGATCCGAGTCCTTCGGTCTTCAACCATCATCCCACGCTATGTTGCAACTGATCCGAACTTGCTTGATCTCCGTTCTCATCGTCTAGGTGGCACCACGTCGACGGATCTTTAAACGGGCTCCCGCCTCTGAACCGAGGCAACTCGATCGTCAAGTTTGCTAAAAGAGACGACCAAGATGAAGTAGAGATTGGGTAGAATACTTTGTCTCGTTACGTCCAAGGTCACGGACGAACGGTTGAAAGAAGTTGCCATTTGGAATCGGGTGAATGGAAATTGATCTATGTGAAATTTCCATACACTAGTATCATAATCTTTTCTAATGAGAATGAATCAAAAATCATCAATCCACACAAAGAGGGGGGCCGGCCATTTAAAGGAGGGAAGGGAGGTGAGTGTAGGAGTGAAATGGTGACTCTAACAAAATGATACTTATCATAACCATTAATCAAAGAATGAATCATCAACAAACAATAAATGCAACCAATGAACATTAACCTAGTCATGCTTTATCATTAATGATCCATTAATGACAAAGCCACCTCACTATCCTAGTCACCATCCAAGTCACCTCTTCTAGAAGTTTCCACACAAATCCCAAGAATAGATAAATCCGCATTTAACCGAATGTCAAAATACGGCTGATAGAAAACTGAAAACTGGCAACTTCCAAAAATCATCCCGAAACGAATTTCAGGATAACCCCGTATCGGTATAAACATACCCGCATTTGTATTATGACCGAATACAAATGCAACTGAGACAAAGATATTATATCTACACAGTATAATACTGGGTTCCGGCTTAAACCAAAGCCTACCAGTATTATCTGCCCGAAAACTGACACGTGCGAAAACGCACGTGCTTTTTCCGAACCTTGCCATAAACCCATACGGCCTCTACAACGTTTCGCCCGAACTTGGGAAAGTGTCGGTGGGGGACTCTAATGACTCATCAGTACACTGGCACTGGGTATAACCCCTAGCACGTCAGAGGTACAAGCTGTACATAACGTTTTGCCTATGTATTGATTGGAAGGGAAGCTGATGAGCGAACTCATCTATAAACCCTACTGAGCCTGACAGTGACAATATCTGTACAGTCCGGAACATTCGTCTATGAGTATCGCATATTAGGCCTAGGCGGCCGGTAAACGTCAGACCCCCAATAGCTGCATAAGTCGTGTCAGAGAGCAGCCCAGAACACCCTGAGATTCTACTGGTATACCTACCAGTTTATCTCGAATACCCTGGCCAGGGATTTCATGTAATGGCTCTCCTAAACACAGCGCGATCTCACCCCCAATACCGGGAGAGACGAATCCCCGAAGATCCGCTCACTTGCCTCCAATGTGGCTCGGGACTGTACCCAACTAAAACTTGTTTGCACAACTCCTTTGAGCGTGGTAGGGTCGTAATCTAAGCACAGTGGGAACTCACACGAGACAAATGACGACCTCAGGTCAATGAACTAACCTGTACACATGTCACCAGGGAACTGCTATCTGACAATATGTATAATACCAACTAGCATGTTCCCGGCGAGTCCTGTCCGGTGTACTCATAACCCAATGAGCACCTGTATACATCTTAGGTGATCCAACTGACACCAGTGGCTTGTGAGACCAGCCACCGCCCCTCGTCGGGGTCTCGACTGTATACACTAGTCTACTCTGGAGTATCGATGCCCTGTCTCGAAACTCCCACGACTAGGGACTCTTTTAAGGATTTGCTTATAGACCCCAGCTCCCACATATATGATCGCCATCATACTGCCGGTAGTCAATCAAGAATCCTATGGGCTCTATCATCATGCAATAGTAAACTAAAGCATATATACGATGATAAAGACAAACCAGATAGCATACTATCATCTCGAGTAAGACTGTTTTATCGGTATAGGTCCTCCCTCAATCATTGCAATCACGTACCTGCGATCCAATAATTGACTTAGAGGGCACTATATCCAACAATCTCCCACTTGCACTTAAGGCTAATTTTTGCGATGTCGTGTACTCACAGCTCGTGTGATACCGAGCATCCAACTCCTCTACTAATCAGTTTCACAAAGCTCGTTTGCAAAACTTTTGTGTTCGAGAAATAGCCTCAGTGAGTGGATCCGCTCCGGTGTTTCTTTCTGTATCTCTCTATATTTCAACTTCGCGGAGAAAACCATCTCCCGAATTGAGTAATACGTGTCTTAGAATATGTTTGGATATCTGATGGGACCTAGTTCATAAATGAACTCCAAATCCAAACTTCTCAGACTGTATCGATCACTGAAACTAATCAGTGTTGCGCACTATGCCTCCCACAGTATCCTCTTAGACCACCTGTCCATAATACTGTCTCTCGTCAGAGGGAAAACTATAACTCTGACAATTACTATGTCATCCATGTCACCTTTGAAGCCTGGAATGATAACCGTCTTCCGAAGGAGGCCGCCGTCATCTAATCCGTAGAACATGTACTTATGTTCTATAACTGCTTCCCAATGTTTCTCCAGGATTGGATTAATATATAAACTTATCGCATCTATTGCAATAACGACATCTGGTGTGGTACTTGACGTCTCACGATTGACTCAATTGCCTAAGCAAGTGATCTGCCAATCATGAACATCCCTCTCCCCTTTAGTCTGTAAGACACCTTTAGAGAGGGTGACTCCATCACCTGCAGGTTCACCACCATGCCAGGAGTTATTTATTCTAAAATACTATTAGAATACCGTCAAAGTGCCCACATTGGGAAACTACCCAAATCTAGATCTAAAACTATAGATCTAGTAACCAGAATGTCAGATATTATATCAATACCCTTTGTGGAGAAACAACTGTGTGACGACCTCAGTACAACCGATCGTAGTATAGGAATTTTACTTCCTACTCTGTGTATGTCATCTAAATACCAGGACATCACACCCTACTACCTTCTTAACAGATCCCTCCCCTATTCTGATGAAGTCAAACCTATGACTGTTACATCAAAAATCAGATGATCTCTCTCCGCTATTTCTGCTCAAGTCTATAAATAGACACTAGCTACTTGTCCACTATGCTTCCGCTGCTCCCACTGACTACGACAACCCTCCGGCAGAATAATATATACGTGTACTTCTAAAACTAGTTTAGAACGACGCTACACATATCCTCCTGCCGGGTCTCATAGTCTGGAACAACAGTAGTGTCAAGTCTGGGTAAACAAGAACCTCCCTGTCACCGTCCTTGAGGCTACCGGAGTACCTCTCGGGTGTCCGAGGTTACCTACCATATCTGCGGAGTGGCTATTGGAATGTCAAACCTGATTGAATATATAGGTCCTATTAAATTTTCCGTAATCGTTTGCGGTTCTGGAATCACTTCCAGTTCTACCATGCTCCCACTGGTGTTTTCTGAAAAAATCCTTTGTAATAAAACTGTGGCGAGTCAAGAACAATATCACTATTGATCTTTCAGATGGTAGAAAATCAACCCTCGTCGAAGCTAGGGTCAACCCGCAAACTGCCATTACAGAAACGTGCCTTGAGTTATCCAGTGTCTGGTTTTAAGCATAAGCTGGACAACTCCCCTTACCTTAACATCGTTAAGATATGAATCGTTCTATATCCAATATAGAAACTTTGGCACTTATTTAATTGGAACCGGATTCAAATTATGCAGCTGTCTCCAGTGTATAATAACTTAATTGAGAGAGGCTGATCAGTATTACTCAACTTAGGAATCCATCCAATTATGAGTAACCTGAAAGAGAATCAAGTTTCTCAAAAACCATTACTTTCAATTGAATACTAATCACAAGACTCTACATCTTCGATTTCTTTGAAGAATCCCGATACTTGTGACACTTGGTTCTCTACTTTATTCCTATACCCACAACTTCTCAAAACTTAGACATTGTATTTCTACGAAACACTTGTCTAAAAACTAGAGAAGTTACAAGTAAACAGAATATAGTTCGAGGACCAACCCCTTTGTCCTGACGGACACTGGACAACATACAATACTCTGTATAAGTCTTCTGAGTTGAATAACTCAAAACCTGTGCATCGTAGGTTGAAAAAATGTACCCAGGCGATTTCCTCAAATATCACCAATTACAACGAATTCCGATATAATGAGGATGATCACCTAATTTCCAATAACTTGCTCCCACTCAACATCTGTAAAACCATGCAGATGTGAGAATGAAACCTGGTAAATACATACCCTGGAGTAAGTATCCAATCGGGAAATCAGTTTTCAATTAACAATGCACAGTGAATATGAAACATAAATATGTTTCGTAGGGGTTTCTTGGTATTCTTTAGTAATGCCTCTTCCATAATCCATATCATGACTTTAACCGTATATTTCCCTGCCATCTTTCCAATTCCCTTTATTTGTCTTTAGTCGTTACCTTCTGTACACCATCATTAGGCTAAGTTGTTTTCTTCCTTCCCTACCGTTCGGCACCAGCCTATGGTTTGGAAGAAGAATATCCAGAAAGCATAATAGGTGTACCCTCCTAATCTTAGAAGTACTCGCAACTTGAGAGAAGGTGGCGATAAAAGACAACTGAATAATACCTTATTCCTATTTCTCCTGAACCAGAATCCATCCTCGAAAAATATCCTTCGAGTTCGTATATATTCATACGATGGATTTATCCAATGGAATTGGATGTTTGTAGTGATACAGGTTGTTTTGGAGAAATGAAAAGGTGAAGTAGGAGTGGCGATGAAATACGTGGTTTGGCCTTGAATGTTAATAGTCGCAATTTACTTTGCCCTCTTTCTAATTCCTTTATCTTGTCTTTACATATTACCTTCTGCACACCTTTCTTAGGCTAATTGGTTTTCTTCATTCCCTACCTTTCGGCACCTGCCTATGGTTTGGAATAAGACTATCCAATAAGCGTAATAGGTGTACTCTCCTAAACCAAGGAGCCCTCGCAACCTGAGAGAAGGTGATAATAAAAGACAATTGAATAAACCAATTCTATTTCTCCTGAACCTGGATCCATCCTCGAAGAAATCCCTTCGAGTTCGTATATAACCATACGATGGATCTATCCAATGGAAGTGGATGTCCGTAGTGATACGGGGTGTTCTGATAAATACAAAGGGTAAAAGAAAGAGCCGCAATGACTTATGCAATTATAGACAATCCAAAAGCCAGTATTTTTAAGAAGATTCGGTCAACTTTGGTCACTGAGTTATAGTCTAGGGTCGGTCAAAAGTCGCTGCCAGAGAGAGAGAGAAAAGAAACACTCTGCGTGCACTCTAACCTAGATCAGAATGGTTATCACTTTATCTAATTAGGAAACCTCCAACTGTTATCTCAAATTCTCCTCCAAACCTGAAAGAAGAATTAGTCGGGGTCACCCGAAGAGTAAACCAACTCATCAGTTAGAATCGGGATCCAACTATCATCGCATGATAACTTGATGGAAGCCACTCAAGTCAACACACTCCAGAAGGTATGCCTATGTCTGGCAAGTTTCTTGTATGTTTGAAACTCCCGATGTAATTTTTATCCCATGCTATTATGACCTTGACGTTGGCCAACAAGTCATAAGCAACATGTCAAGTTCTACCCATCGTTGTCCTGATCAACTTAAGTCATCGTACAAGCCCTTGACGTAGGCCAACAAGGTGTACGTCTGACTTAAACTAATGCATCTATCTATGCAACAAATGAATACCCAGCAGCTACCAAACACTATGTCTTGACGTAGGCCAACAAACATAGCTTGAATACTACTGACCATTCATAAGAAACGATGGAGGATTACGGTTGGTTTTTGGCGAAAAACCTTTAACGTAATGAACTTGATCTCGTTTGAAGGAACCTGAAAGCTTTATAAAAATAAATAGTAGCGAAAACCTTTTGTCAAAGAAGTCACTCCCGGTGAAGGGATCTCGGTTCTTTCTTCGTGGAATGAGGTGCAGGATATTCCAACTGAATACCTCTATGCAAAACAAAAGGAAACGTTTTTGTAATAATTTTAAAATTTGTTCCAACAAAATCAAATATAGGTTTGTTTTATCTTTGCATTGATAAGAATCAATGTAGTCCCATCAATCAATCACACCAGAAAAGAACGAAAATAAAATGTAGGTATATGCCACCCGCATTCGTCACTGGGTCCCGTCATCACCCGTTAGGTTACTTAACTAACGACAGAGCGGGGACTGGACTAGCGCGGGTGTAAAACATATACAACATCTAATAGTATATAAACTAATATACAGTAATCGCTCCAGGCGTGATAATATGCAACATTACAGATAAGTAATAAGCATCACAGAACAATACAGATAATCTGGGATCCCCGGGTTTCACAGAGCCGCTGCTGAAACTCGACGTTCCCCTGGTCGTGTGGATAGCCTGTGCAATGAAACCTAGACCCCTACGGGTGCGGCAAGTTACCCGCCAAAACCTGAAGCGAGGTGGTCCCCACAACATAGTGAATGGAACACCCGGCACTTCACGGAATCCGGTAAATTGAGCACCCCTCCTTGGGTCAACCTGTACCCCCTACGAGTGCGGCGAATAGTCTGCCAATTCTAGAGTGAGGTCCTTTTGCCTCTCAATGCCATGAGATACGGACCGGTTGCCTTCCAGAACCCGGCTATTCGTGCACCCCACCGCGGGGTAAACCTAGTACAGAAATAAAAATAGTACAATAGGTACATCGACCGCAACCTGGTCGTGCCCCAAAAGAATATTATACAACAGGCAGTGACGGCAGTCCACATGTTGGACGTTCGCCCCACAATATCAAATGTACAAATAAATCTGAACAACACTATCATTGCACCCTGCTATCCACCACGACAAATCCGCAACATTACAGCACAACACAGAACATCAACGCGAATGTCACGTTCGCAAACCCGTCGAAAGAACTATAGCAATCAGACGTGGTTTACCGATCAAATGACATTCCCGGTCGGAGATATAATGAAAGTACTGAAAAACTAACAAGTTTAAAATTTCGATCGACTAAATTTGCCGAAGTGGGCCCCACAAGAATCTGGTGTACAGTAATAAAATCTGGGCCCAAACTAACAGTACCAGAAACCACATTTCCCTGTGAAGAAGCCAATGGAAAAAATTTGGTGCGCCAATCCCACTAAACCGCCGCGGAAGAGCGGTCAAACCCTAGGTTTGACCGCGGTTCCGCGGTGCTTTAATGGGATCACGTGCCTAAATTTTCACAGTATTCTTCAAAAACCCTGCATGATTTTCTGAAATGCTCAAAATGAATTTTAGAACAGTTTTAAAATCGACAGAAACTGTGGGTACAGAAAAATGTAGTTTTGAAAATTCCGTTCGATCGATCTTTTAAACGCGTTAGCACAAGTTAGTATAGCTTAATGGTGAGGCTCTGATACCACTGTAAGTCCGCGGCGGCGCCCCGGCCGTCAAACAGACGCCGATATGCGGAACAAAACTTTTACGACTGGCGCTATCGCGTACTTTATCCCGGATCGTCCATTAAAGCTAAACTAACAAATTGTAAAGAGGGTAGAATTGTTATACCGAATGATCCGAGTCCTTCGGTCTTCAACCATCATCCCACGCTATGTTGCAACTGATCCGAACTTGCTTGATCTCCGTTCTCATCGTCTAGGTGGCACCACGTCGACGGATCTTTAAATGGGCTCCCGCGTCTGAACCGAGGCAACTCGATCGTCAAGTTTGCTAAAAGAGACGACCAAGATGAAGTAGAGAATGGGTAGAATACTTTGTCTCGTTACGTCCAAGGTCATGGACGAACGGTTGAAAGAAGTTGCCATTTGGAATCGGGTGAATGGAAATTGATCTATGTGAAATTTCCATACACTAGTATCATAATCTTTTCTAATGAGAATGAATCAAAAATCATCAATCCACACAAAGAGGGGGGCCGGCCATTTAAAGGAGGGAAGGGAGGTGAGTGTAGGAGTGAAATGGTGACTCTAACAAAATGATACTTATCATAACCATTAATCAAAGAATGAATCATCAACAAACAATAAATGCAACCAATGAACATTAACCTAGTCATGCTTTATCATTAATGATCCATTAATGACAAAGCCACCTCACTATCCTAGTCACCATCCTAGTCACCTCTTCTAGAAGTTTCCACACAAATCCCAAGAAAAGATAAATCCGCATTCAACCGAATGTCAAAATACGGCTGATAGAAAACTGAAAACTGGCAACTTCCAAAAATCATCCCGAAACGAATTTCAGGATAACCCCGTATCGGTATAAACATACCCGCATTTGTATTATGACCGAATACAAATGCAACTGAGACAAAGATATTATATCTACACAGTATAATACTGGGTTCCGGCTTAAACCAAAGCCTACCAGTATTATCTGCCCGAAAACTGACACGTGCGAAAACGCACGTGCTTTTTCCGAACCTTGCCATAAACCCATACGGCCTCTACAACATTTCTCCCGAACTTGGGAAAGTGTCGGTGGGGGACTCTAATGACTCATCAGTACACTGGCACTGGGTATAACCCCTAGCACGTCAGAGGTACAAGCTGTACATAACGTTTTGCCTATGTATTGATTGGAAGGGAAGCTGACGAGCGAACTCATCTATAAACTCTACTGAGCCTGACAGTGACAATATCTGTACAGTCCGGAACATTCGTCTATGAGTATCGCATATTAGGCCT
Organism: Agapanthus africanus; assembly: GCA_030015575.1. NCBI lineage: Eukaryota > Viridiplantae > Streptophyta > Magnoliopsida > Asparagales > Amaryllidaceae > Agapanthus > Agapanthus africanus. The sequence continues at coordinate 150,645,706 of JASDDO010000031.1, forward strand.
AGGGGGCCGGTAAACGTCAGACCCCCAATAGCTGCATAAGTCGTGTCAGAGAGCAGCCCAGAACACCCTGAGATTCTACTGGTATACCTACCAGTTTATCTCGAATACCCTGGCCAGGGATTTCATGTAATGGCTCTCCTAAACACAGCGCGATCTCACCCCCAATACCGGGAGAGACGAATCCCCGAAGATCCGCTCACTTGCCTCCAATGTGGCTCGGGACTGTACCCAACTAAAACCTGTTTGCACAACTCCTTTGAGCGTGGTAGGGTCGTAATCTAAGCATAGTGGGAACTCACACGAGACAAATGACGACCTCAGGTCAATGAACTAACCTGTACACATGTCACCAGGGAACTGCTATCTGACGATATGTATAATACCAACTAGCATGTTCCCGGCGAGTCCTGTCCGGTGTACTCATAACCCAATGAGCACCTGTATACATCTTAGGTGATCCAACTGATACCAGTGGCTTGTGATACCAGCCACCGCCCCTCGTCGGGGTCTCGACTGTATACACTAGTCTACTCTGGAGTATCGATGCCCTGTCTCGAAACTCCCACGACTAGGGACTCTTTTAAGGATGTACTTATAGACCCCAGCTCCCACATATATGATCGCCATCATACTGCCGGTAGTCAATCAAGAATCCTATGGGCTCTATCATCATGCAATAGTAAACTAAAGCATATATACGATGATAAAGACAAACCAGATAGCATACTATCATCTCGAGTAAGACTGTTTTATCGGTATAGGTCCTCCCTCAATCATTGCAATCACGTACCTGCGATCCAATAATTGACTTAGAGGGCACTATATCCAACACTAAGGTTACCACTAAATCTGCGAAGTGGCTGATGAATCGTCAAAACCATTTGAATCTTTAGGTTCTTCTTAATTTTCAGTAATCTTTTGTGGTTCTGGAATAACTTTCAGTTCTACCATACTCCCACTAATATTTTCTGAAAAGAATCCATTTTACTAAAACCGGTGGCGAGTCAAGAACAATATAACTATTGATCTTCCAAATGGTAGAAAGTTAACACTCGTCAAAACCTAGGATAACCCATAAACTGCCATTACTGAAACGTGCCTTGAGTTTGTCCAGATTCTGGTTTTAAGCATCAGCCGGACAACTCCATATACCTTAACATGGTTAAGATATGAATCCATTCTTTATATCCAATATATAAACAAAGGCATTAATTTAATTGGAACCGGATTCAAAAATCATGCAAATGGAAGAAAGCCATACAACATTACTCATCTAGGAATACATCCACGTATGAGTAACCTGAAAGAGAAGCAAGTTCTCAAAACTATTACTCACAACGGAATACCAAACACAAGTATCAACATATTCGATCACCTTGAAGAATCCTGATACTTGCAGTGTATGGTTCTCTACTTTATTCTTATACCTATATCTTCTCAATAACTTGGGCCTTGTATTTCAACGAAATACTTGTCTGAAACCAGAGAACTCATGAGTAATTAGAATATAGTATGAGTATCAACCCCTTTGTCCTAACGGACATCAGACAACATACAATACTTTATATAAGTCCACTGAGTTTAATAACTCAAACCCTGTGCGTCGTAGGTTGAAAAACTATACGATGGTTAAGAAGTATTACACCGTTGTTCAAAGCTCCTTACCTAATATTCAACTGATATACGTAAATGTCATAGACATAATTTCAAAAAATTATATCTCACTTTATAAAATAAACGTACAGATATATCAGTATGAAATTGGTGCATAATAACGGATATTCAAAACTAAATATTTGTCGTTAGGCAAAACTAAGGTGATTTCCTCAAATATCACCAATTACAAAAAATTCTGATATACTTTAAGGATCTAATCACCTAATTCCCAATATCTTACTCCCACTCACCATCAGTAATGCCATAAAGATGTGAGAATTAAATCTGGTAAATACATACCCTGGAGTCAGAATCTAATTGGGAAAACAATTTTCAATTAACACCGCACAATAAAACTGAAACATGAGAATGTTTCGAAGGGGTAACCGGGTATTCCTAGTAATTCCTCTTCCATTATCCTGATTCATGATAGTAACCGTATACTTCCTTCACATCACTCCAATCCCTTTATATGTCTTTACTTATTACCTTCTGTACACCATTTAGGCTAATTGATTTTCTTCCTTCCCTACCCTTCGGCACCAGTCTAAGGTTTGGAAGAAGACAATCCAATAAGCCCAATAGGTGTACACTCCTAATTCCAGGAGCCCTCGCAACCTGAAAGAAGGTAAAGATAAAAGACAACCAACTATTCAATTTCTCCTGAATCGGAAACCATCCTCGAACTGGAACAAGTTCCTTCGAGTTCGTATGTATCTATACGATGGCATACCTAAGCAATATGGATCTTCATAGTGATACGGAGTGTTCCAGAGAAATGCAAAGGTGATATAAGAGTGACAGGGATATACGTTGTTTCGTCATGAATGATAGCAGTCGCAATTTTCTTTGTCCTTAATCTAATCCCTTTATATGTCATTACTTATTACTTTCTATACACCACACATAGACTTATTAGTTTTCTTCCTTCCCTACCTTTCGGCACATGCCTATGGTATGGAAGAAGACTATCCAATAAGCGCAATAGGTGTACTCTCTTTATAACAGGAACCCTCGCAACCTAAAAGAAGGTAAAGGGAAAAAACAACCGAAAAATCATATTCAATTTCTCCAGAACCAGAAACCATCCTCGAACTGGAACAAGTTCCTTCAAGTTCGTATGTAACAATACAATGGCATATCTAAGAAATATGGATCTTCGTAGTGATACAGAGTGTTCTGGAGAAATGCAAAGGGGATGTAGGAGCTGCAATGATATATGCGACTAAATGACAATCCAAAATCCAAATTGTTTTAAGAAGGTACGGTTAACTTGGTTCATGAGTTTTTAAGGTCAGTACATGGTCTCTGTCAAAGGGAGAGAGAAAAGAAACACTCAATGTGCACTCTAACCTAAATTAGATTGGTTAATCACTTTATCTAATCAGGATGGCTCTACTATTTTCTCGAATTCTCCTTCAAACCCTAAAAGGAGAATTAATCGGGTTCATCTAAAATCACCCGAGGAGTAACACCTACTCATCAGAATGAATCGGGATCCAACTATCATCGCGTGATAACATGATGGAAGCCACTCAAGTCACCACACTCCAGAAGGTATGCGCATGCCTAGCAGGTTTCATGTATGTTTGAAACTCCTGATGTGGTTTTTACCCGAAGCGGTTTATGACCTTGACAAAAGCCAAAAAATCTTAAACCACTAGTCAAGTTCAACCCGTCATTATCCTGGATTAACTTAGACCCACCCGTACAAACCCTTGACAAAGGTCAACAATGTTATATGACTGTCCTAGGTAATCGCATCTCAATGCAACAGACAAGCAATATCTAGCTACCGCACACTATGCCTTGACAAAGGCCAACAAACACAACACGGATACTAGGTACTACTCATCCGAAATGACGGAGGGCTATGAATGGTTTTTGGCGAAAAACCTTTAACGTAATGAACTTGATATCGTTGAAGGAACCGAGTGGTTTTATAAATATATAGTGGCACAAACTTTTGCTAAAGAAGTCACTCCCTGTGAAAGGATCTCGGCTCTTTCCTCGTCGAATGAGGTGCTGGATATTCCAAACTGAATACCATGATGCAAAGCAAAAAAATCGATTATTGTGAAGTTATTACACTGACGTAATTTTTTTCCCAAGAGGTCACTGTCACGACCCGAAAGAGCACGTGACTGGCCCTTGAACCATATGAAGTCTATAGGACCCCATCTGATCCAAGTAAGCCAAAAGCCCAGAAATCTAAAACCATTTTAAGAGTAAGTAAAGAAAACTGGTTTTTAAAGAAGCGAGGGAAAACATGTTTGAAGTCAAGGTTTTTAAATAACTAAACCGAATGTGCATTTTTAAATGGTAAAGTCTTTTCTAAAAATTTCGGCAGAGTTTCTTTTGTAAATACTGGCCCCGAACGGGGTACAACAAGCACAACACATATACAATGATAAAAGGCATCCCCAAGCGGGAGCTAGCTCTTCGTCTATTGACGGTCACAACCACACATGCAATATAATATACAATGCCGAAAGGCGAGGATCAAATCCAAAAGAAACACAGTAAGCATGAAAACCGCAATACTACTAAGCGCGACTCTAAGGTCAAATAATACATCACTAAAATCTAAGTCTGAAACAATATACAAGTTTTGGTTGATGGAAATTCTAGATACAATGGATAGAATAAATACAATGGTGGTTCTTGATGCAAAAGAATCCACCTACCAAAAGCAATTCACCCGCAAGAAAGTAGTGTGCCAGAAATGCCGCAATGGAACCTGTACGGCAGAACCTGCAAGAACTGTGGCACAACGGGGGTGAGTTGCCAACTCGTGAATAGAGAATATCTACAAGCAGAAACCGAATGCAAGACATAATCCTAGGTCAACAATCAGTAATAAACCTCAAGGAATAAGCCTGATACATGATAAGGTGGCAAAGCAACATCTAAACACGTATGTAGTGCCAAGTCCTCAGGTAATAACATGTCATCAGTATAGGGTATGTCTGCATGAAGTAAATATGATGAAGTATCAATACACATATATTAGCGTCCCATACCACTAATATTGGTGTAAGGGTATATATAACAGCGCCCTCATACCCTGTTATATATACAAATGAAGTATGATCAGTGTAAATCCAGTCTGTATGATCCATATCTGTATATATGTGGAACCCGTCCACCCGTCACCCAATGACAATAAGCATCATGTATGCAATATGAGGATATAAACAAAATCATGGAAAAACATCATGAAAACTGTGCCCAGCATCGGCACGTGAATCCTCATATATCGGGCTCCGTCAGTCCGGATCGGCCCACAGGCTCTGTCTGTGGTATCGGCCCTCGGCCCCGGCAGTACGCCTATATCCATCTATCGACTCTGGTCGGTACCCTCCGGATAACCGCCAGGTCCAAGAAAATCACCGGTAGGTACTCGCCCGCCTCCAGACTCAATCGGCAACGCTCATCGATCATCTTGCAGAGGGGAACCATACCGGGTCTACCATGCACCCGCAATCGGCTCGTCCACTCCTCGATTCGGGTTACACATGTCACTCTCAGCACCGAGAAAACACATGGTGGACGCACTGAAATATCATATCAAGGGAACCGGGTTTTCAAAACAAATACATATCCTCTTTGAAAACACCCACGGTTCCCAAAAACCAGAAATATCATGGAAACAGCATATCTCAATGCGTATAATCAAAAAGCAACAAGTATGCGATATATAGCAGAAAGGTAAGAATATCAATATGTCATGCTAGGGTCAAATCCTGAATGCAATAGTACTACAGTGTAGTGACATGGCAATTATCGATGATGAAGTGTGTGAGCCGGCAACAGTGTACGTGGAACATACGCATCATCGATAATGGTGCTGGTGTCCTAACAGCAGGATAATAATATAGCAACAATCATATGCAAAGCAATGTGAATAGCATGAATATGCGGAAATCAAATAATCAACACCACCGTGAAGAATCTACTATGTAAACTACAGATCTAAGTATCAAGTAAATCAGGAGGGGTATGGAAACCACCTAAATCTGAGTCAATATATATATATAGATATAATAGTCGGTGATCCCGCCTCAATAGTATCGCGTACGATACAGTATATCATATAACATCCTCAAGTCATGAGCGTGGATCTATCATCAATATAGGCTCGTACGGTAAATCGTCGTACGGCATCCCAATAGCTGGGTACGGGTCAACATCACACTATCTCATCACGTCTCAGGTATCACTATCATCGTATCATATAATCTAGGGTACTGATCTAAGTCTAGTACAACTGATACCGTCTACAAGTATGAATGCGGGGGTAAACACATATCCCAAGCCCGCAAGAATCACAAGTCATATCCCAAATATGAATCGTATCAAATCACCGATCTCGCGGCACAAGGCCCAACATCATCGACTCATCTCCAATGTCATCCAATATCATCAACACAGTGCCAGTATAAGTAGTATGCAAGGGTGTGCGTGTAGGTGTAATTCTATTCTAGGGTTCGCGACTATGAACTACACTAGTCACTTCTAACCCTACACTATCCATAATACACCTAACTATCATATATAATAACAACTACGGACTGTGGGGGTGCTATACGCCATCCACCCGACTTCCCCCAGTAGATATAATCTACTCACCTTGCGTCTCCATCTTTCGATGTCACCACGCGTTTGCTTGTCGTCCCGTAGTCTTCATAGGGTACCTACACATCAAAATATCGTATATGCGTATTAAAACCAAATCAAAGCTAAAACGGCACACGAAACCCAAAACGATACGATAAGAGGCCTATAGGTTAGAACCTATGGCACGCCTTCAAAACCATCAATAAATCCTCTATATCGTCGTATCACGCCAAATAGTCGAGGCAAAGCACAAGACACAATTTCAGACTTAAAAATACGGAATACGGAAACACGAATCCAAAATAGCAACTTAGGAAAAATGTCCCAGATTTCACTCTATATGGAATCAGTCAGAACTAGACATACCCAGGGTCAATACTAGAGGAAATGGGGCTATGCACGAAGTTCGAGGCGGATCCCTCCTGCTCTGGCCGCAAATTGCGGCCAGAATGGGATAATTGGCGGCCTCAAAGTGGAGTGGGGAGCTAGGGTTTGGGGTGGTGGTTCTCTGGTGCCTGCACATCTCACTGTCAACTCAGTTTTATTTTAGGGATCTCGGGGTGATAGCAGATTCAATATACCCTTCACAGATTTCACAATTTCCCCGATATCGGTTTCTAAAATCCGTATTATGGGTTTAAGCTTCAGGTTAGGGTCCCAATTCAAACACTAGGGTGTTGGTGTAGCCTCTACTGAACTCAATTTCACATACAACACAAGTTTCCCTTAAACCCTAACTAGGTTATTCCCATGTTCACAAAATTACCCGATATCGATTCAATCTTAACATGGGGGTAAAGGAAATGCAATAACTAAGATAATGGTTCAGAAAAATACCTCATTTGGCAACTCAAGAAAATTCTTGAGTTGCCCCTAGTGGCCAAAATCCAAGCTTTCTTGGTCCATCCTGAAGGTCTTGAGCTTGTGCATCTTTTTAGTGAAATGGGGGTAGGGTTTTGAGTTTGTTTTAATGGTGATTTGCGGAGTTGAAGAGGGAGGGAAAGGAGGTGCAGGAGCAGCAGCAGAAGAAGGGAGAAGAGGGAGGGAAATGAGGGGAGAAATGGTTAAGTCTTTAGTCAATGGTGCCCATACCTCTCTCTCTCACCAACCCTCCAATTCTTTATTCTTTTCTCTTTTCCTTTTTAAAACCCTTCTCACTCAAATAGTAAACCCAAATGAAAAGCATGGCAAGAAAATGCACAAGTGTTAAAAAGTGATATGTGCATGTGTTGCACAAAAAAGCTAAAAACCGATTAACGATTTTTTTAATCGCGATTAGCACTAAATTAGTGTCAAATTAATCACAAAAACTTTAAAATGTCATAATTCTCTAATTTACCCTATTTTAGAATTTTCCATAATTTTTCCAAAAATTTTCCCATTTATTTGTATTTAATAATTCCAAAATATTAAAATATTCAATAAAATAATATTAAATTATAAAAATTCCCAAAATTAATCTTTTATCTTTTTGAAATGTTACAGTCACTCCCGATGAAGTGATCCCGGCTCTTGCCTCGTCGAATGATGTGCTGGATATTCATAACCGAATACCACTATGCAAAGCAAAAGGAAACGTCTGTAATTTTAGTTTTTAAAAACACGGTTCCAACAACATCATATAGGTTTGTTTTCCATTGCATTAATCAAAATTAATGCAATCCCATCAATTAATCCATATCACTCCAGAAAAGAACGAAAATACAATGTACGTATATGCCATCTGTATTCGCTTTGGGGTCGCGTCATGCACCGTTATGTTACTTAACTAATGGTAGACCGAGGGCTGGACTAGCGCGGGTGCAAAACATATACAACATCTACTAGTATATATATAAATATAAATAACATTCGTCCTAGGCATGATATAAGTAACATCACAGAATCTCAGCAAGCAATACAAAATGGTGGATAATCTTAGAGCCTCGGGTTTCATTTGAGCCGCAAATGAGACCCGACGTTCCTTGTCGTGTGGATAGCCTGTTGTTCATACCAGAATATTGCATTTTATACCGCCCATTCTTACGCTCGTTTGTTTATAGGCAGGTGCTTTTAATCAGTGTTTGCTACATATTTGCTGGATACTGGTTCTCAGCTCTAAACAGTGAAATTCATGGAAAAATACGACAAATTCCGGATTACTGCCAACAACAGATAAAACACGGGTCTCCGCTCTCTATCCGTGTATTGCCACACACCAGTTTAAGGGGCAAAATGACAAATCGATGTCATTTTCATGCACAAAGCTCAATGTCAACACAAGATCCAACATATCTACGCGGAGCTCGAGGAAATCATAGCAAAAGATCCACATCACATCACCTTTTGATCTACTGAAATTCTGGAAGAATTGTGAAGAGATTCTGAGAAAAGTACTATACCACACTGAAGAGGACCACAAACTAGGGGATACGACAAAAGATGAAGGCACAAGCCTTCTAAAAGGCCGCGGAACCGCGTCATAAGAGCGCTTAGGCCGCGGAACCGCGGCCATGTGGGCTCCGCACTTGGTCAAATTTCAGGGGCAGTTTGGGGAATTTCCTATATTGACAGCCCTAGGATCTCTGTTTACTGCCTATAAATATCCCAGAACTTGCCAAGCCAATGGTGTTTATTTTTTCATGCCCTCTTTTTGTTAGTTTTTAGTTTACTTCTTCTTCTTCTTCTTCATCATTCCTCCATTAAATTGTTGTGAGAGCTTTTGAGTGGATGTTAAATGAAGATGAGGGTTATTTTGTATCATTCTTTTTGCTTAGCTTCCCCCTTGAGCTCTCTACCTTAACTTGATCTTACAACCTCTTAAGTGAGCTTGCAAGTTTAAGCTTTGGTCATTGATCTCAAAGGGTTGTATCATTTTGTTCTCTCTTTTGTGCTTCATTCTCCATGAGTTCTTTGCCTTTTCTACATCTTGCAATCTCTTAATTGAGCTTGCAAGTTTAAGATTTGGTTATTGAACCCATGTCTTGTTTTGGGTTCTATGGTTCCTAGTTTCATTTTTTGCGCATTTCCTTTCAAGCACTTAAATTCCATGCACTTTTAATTACTTGCTTGTAATCTTTTCTTTTCTTTGTTTATCTTTTCTTTTGCTCTTTTTGGTTCGTTTTATGAATTGTTGTAATATGTTGTTGTTAAGAATAAATACAGTATTGTAAATTAAGGTTTCATTCCTCATTTCCTTTTCCCGTTATTTTCCTTTGAACTCCGCCCAAACATTACGCAAGTGCTCCGTTAGGCACCCTACCCTACCAAGGTAACGGTGATTCCTAACCGCGACCGGTTGCGTTCGGTTTGGCCGGAGGCGAAAGCAAGAGACAAGAACGGAAGGACAAGGGTTAATAAGCCGGATTCCACGAATACCGCGTTTAAATCCCCGAATCTACGTTGTTGCCGATTGCTCTAGCTTCAATTGGTCAAGACTCGGCTCAAAGGTTTTCAGTGCGGATTTCTTTAGCTTACACTTTCGTATCTTTTTCTTAACAACTTTATACTTGCATATAAAACACATAGGTTAGATTTGAACAAACATATACACATTCTTTATTGACTCGTCTAAAACTCGAACGGACATACAACCATCTCCCTGTGGATCGACCCGTGCTCAACCGGCTAGCTGCATAGCGACACCGTCCTGATCGCGGTTATAACTTTAGAACTTTGAACATCCGACACGCCAAAAGCGTGCGATCAAATGGCATCGTTGCCGGGGAGACGGTAGCGTATTTTCTTTCTTGTTATTCGGGTTAATATTCTTTTTGTATATATTTATAAATAATAAAAAAAAATCTTTTTGTTATTTTTGATATTTTTTGTATGCAAGTGTGCAGGCTAATCTGGAGCAAGTACAGTAATTCAATCAAGAAACAGAGCATTGTTTTTTGGAGTAGAGATCAAGGGGATGGCAGGGAACTAAAAACGAGGCGCCAATTCTTCTGTTTGACCGTGGAACCACGGTCAAAGTAGGGATTTGACCGCGTATCCGCGGCTGTATTGTGGCCTCGGTGCCCCAATTTTTTCCTGCCCTGTCTCTGTTCTTTTATCGTCTCTGTAAATTCCACTGTATTGTATTTTCTGAAGATTTTTGCGGATTTGCAAATGGCGATTGTGGGGAGCAAAGTGTACGTTCAAGGCTAAGGTGATTGCAAAGTACAGTGCCAAAGATCCGGGTAGTTTGACCCGCACAAGCGAACTTTTCAAGCTTACCGGATTTGATTCAACGGGGGTTTCCTAACCCAAAAACTTAACGGTACGTATTTCTTAAACACCTTCTTCTCAAATCCGACGCATCCAATATACTATTCTTTGCAGGATTCTTTGCAAGATTCGCTAGCAAACGCTAAAAAGTTGACTAACCCGTATTTGTTGCAGTGCCGTGCTTAATATAAAAAACGATTGTTTGATTCTTTATAGTATTTTTATTGAATTGCGCATTGCATACATTAATACGGACTTAAGGCCAAGCGAACCCCACAACATACGGTAAAGGATTTCATCACCTTTTCCGTGGCCCACAAATCACGAACTTGAGCATAACTTTTACCCGCACAAACTTTAGAAGAAACTAGACTTTAAGCCTTAAGGACTTCGCGCTCACTAGGAGAAGTTGACTGTGTTTAGAACCTCGCTTAACGGTACATTGTTTACGGGATGTCTAGAAAAGTGTTAACGGCGAAACCGCCAAAAGAGAAAGGGTTATTTAATTAAGGACCTTCGCGAAAGCGTCGGAAAACCTCCCCTTATCTCTGCACTTACCTGGCCTCGTGATTAGTGTATCTTAAAGCCCGTTTCTCGACACAGTTTCACTTCGACAGTCAAGTTCTGGAGCAGGTCTAGTTGACCTAGGTGAACCCTAGAACGATTAGGTGTGTGGTATTTTTGTGTCGTTATTATTTTTCGTCCAGATTCTTTTTGTGTGTAAATTTCATTCTTTTGTTAATATCTAACTAAAAAAATAAAAAATCACATTCTTTTTCCCTTCCTTTTCTCTGCCTTTCTTTCTTTCTCTCTTCATATCATGGGTACCCCACCTCGCAAAACTCTTGCCGAACTTTGGTACCCACAACCAGACATTACTTCTTACGGTTCTTGCTTTGGCCGAACGTCGAACGATCCCTCCATGCCCAAAATCTCTTTGAAAGATCGCATAAACACGTCTAGGACAAACACTTGCCCTCCGGAATCCACTTTGTATCAACCTTTTCAACATCTCCCACCCTCTTATGTTGATACCTCTTTTGCAAGTCGTCATTTGTCCGTCGCTGAACATATTTAACAAATCCTGTAGCCGATCTTTCACTCCTTTCACCACTACAGATTCTTGGGATCAACAATTCCATTTACCTTCTTATCCAAATGTTGATCCTGCTCCTATCCAGCCATTCAATTCCTATCAGTCCTACCCGACTTTTGCACCTTCCCTAGACATTGCTTCCGAAACCGCCATTTGGGGAGTTTTTCAGTATCCAAACAACTTTGAATCTTTTACTGAAACCCCTTCACAAACCTATGTCTAGTATGGGAAACAGTCCCTTGGAAGACTTTAGGGTAGCGTCGTACCAACAAATGATGGATTTGAATGCGTCCATGGCCGCCCTCATACAAACCTAGTGACCCGGGTAGCTAGTTTTTCAACTGGCTCCAAATTTTTCCAATGTATGAAGAGGCGGTAGGGAACAGGTTGAGAATTTGAGTGGAGAGAGTGAGATGTTAACCCCCATCCGAATCAAGCCTACCCGTTTCAACTTGAATCCCACAAACTCCGGTTTTGAATGTCTATCTAGTGTTCCAAACGATTCAATGATTAAAGGTAGAACAGATAATGAGTTGTGTGACTTTGTAGTGTTTGATTTTGCCCGATTGGGAAGGATCCTTTTCGAGTGAAAACCACATCCAATCCTTTTGACCTCTACACCTCCACTCTAGAACCTGAATTGATTAATATCCATGCTTTCGTTGAGGTGTCTGAGAATATTGATTTTCACTTGATTGAGAATATTGACGCCTGGGAATATTTTGGATGATAAACCTGTAGATTTTGGCAGAGTTTTTTCTCTCCAATTCATCATCCCGAGTCATTAACTGTTTTTTTCCCGAACCCCATATGCGTCTTGATTTTGATGAAATTTGCATGGATAAGCTGAAATTTGAGGAGGACTTTTGAGGATATTTTTTTAGAATGAACCAGTTTTTAATTGATGAGTCGGATTTTTCCAATCCATCCTGTTCCTTTCATTGACTGTGTACACCCTCCTGAACCTTTTAACCGATAACCCTTCCTCAATCACCTACCTCCATCCTTTCCATCGTTCCGACCTTGCAAAGTAACCGTATCACTTCCATTTCCATTGTCTGGTTTTACCCACGGTTTTCTCACGAATCTTGAGGGATTTAACCCCAATTTCCTCGCCATATTGATAGATTAGTACAATCCATCTTTTTCACATCGATCATTACAGATTGTACTAATTTATTCAATCAATTTCCACCCTCAAGTTCGTATTCCACTTCTTTCTCCCTTCCGCCATTCTTCTTCTCATATACCTAGACCGTATACCACTTCTATCTCCATATGTCTCGCGTATTCTCCTTCTCTTTTCTCAACGCCTTCTTCCACCAATCTGTACATTATAGCGATAAAATCTTTGAATGGTTGGTGCTCACTTTTGTCCTGTGTAAGGCTTTGTATAGTTTGAAACTGTTTTCTTTCCCCCTAATCCTGAACTTCACTGCTTAAACAGTGGAAACACTGTTTCACTTAAGTTTGGGGAGGAACATTTTTTTGTATATATCTTTTTGGTTTTCTTTTTGTTTTGTATAAAATTTTCTTTTGGAGAGAGCCGACAATTTTGACCCTCTTGGTGTAGCCTGACTGTGAGGGCACTGTCAAGTTTAAGTTTGGGGGTGTGCTAGGTAAGCTTTCTTCATTCGCATTCATTTGTATATTTTGCATTTGCATACATTATTAAAAACCCATAAAAATCGAAAATTTACCAAAAAATATAAAAACTTTGTCGTCAAGTTAGCTAATAGGGTAACTTAGTTTTTTATTCCGAAAGTTTAGTTGATATATTAGAAATAACTAAATTCTAGGCTTAGGAATTGAAAACCCTAAAAATAACCCTCCTTCTGTTTAAACTTGGTGATTATACGTCCTTAAAGTTTTTTTTTGAGAAAAAGGTAATCTTGAGTTCAGTTCTTGAGTTAAGTCAAGATGAGGGGAAAGTATTGAAGCTTTACTGAAGAATAAGTCTGAAAAATAGTTTCTTTTCTTTAGTTCAAATTTAGAAAGTATATACCCTACAAACTGCACTTACACGCACTTTGAAACTTGGGATAGTAGAAGATACCTAGAAATACTCTTGCCTAAAAACCTAGTATGAAAGAAAAAACGGTAATTAAAGCTAAACACCAAAAGAGCATATTGAAAAATATATCCGGTCTTGAAAAAGAAAAACAAAAATAAAAACAAAAATAGAATAAAGTCAAGACCTGGAAACTGCTATTTATGCTTTAAAGTTCACACATTCAGTAATCGGCCGTTAGTGCCTCAAGAAGCATTAATAGTTGCATGAAAAGTGTGTGAGCAACACCGTCCTTCATTTAATGAAAAGAAGTAGTATAAGGTATTAGGGTAAGGGTATTATAGCTTGAATTGAATTCTTGAGTATAGGGGTGCAAATATACACACACGTAGGGGTAAACAATCGATGTTTGGATAAAAGATAGAAATAAATAATAAGACCTGTGTTTTCTGTAAAGTTGATAAAAATCCCTGATTTGAGGCCGCACTTTAGAAGGAAAACTCAGGACAACCAACATTTTTCTAAACTTTTTTGGAACGTATAGGATCCAAGGTTAAATAGATAGTAGGTGTGAAAAATAAGGGTTGGATATTTCTATCTTAGGATGATAGAGTTTCTAACGTAAATTCTAAACTGTAGGAGTAGAATCAATGTTAACTTATGACACTAGCTTGACGGGATTTTGTGGGTATAATCCGCTGAAAACCCTCAGGAGACAACACTCCTCCTACTAGGGACACCTAGAGGTTTAACGGATTGTTTCACGTGCTCAGTGCAATCGCGTTTCCTGCGAAAGTGCGGTTAGGACTTTTTTGTGAATAATTGGTTTTGCTCGGGACGAGCAAAAGTTAAGTTTGGGGGTATTTGTTCATACCAGAATATTGCATTTTATACCGCCCATTCTTACGCTCGTTTGTTTATAGGCAGGTGCTTTTAATCAGTGTTTGCTACATATTTGCAGGATACTGGTTCTCAGTTCTAAACAGTGAAATTCATGGAAAAGTACGACAAATTCCGGATTACTGCCAACAACAGATAAAACACGGGTCTCCGCTCTCTATCCGTGTGTTGCCACACACCAGTTTAAGGGACAAAATGGCAAATCGATGTCATTTTCATGCACAAAGCTCAATGTCAGCACAAGATCCAACATATCTACGCGGAGCTCGAGGAAATCATAGCAAAAGATCCACATCACATCACCTTTTGATCTACAGAAATTCTGGAAGAATTGTGAAGAGATTCTGAGAAAAGTACTATACCACACTGAAGAGGACCACAAACTAGGGGATACGACAAAAGATGAAGGCACAAGCCTTCTAAAAGGCCGCGGAACCGCGGCATAAGCACGCTTAGGCCGCGGAACCGCGGCCATGTGGGCTCCGCACTTGGTCAAATTTCAGGGGCAGTTTTGGAATTTCATATATTGACAGATTGTTGCCCTAGGTTCTCTGTTTCCTGACTATAAATATCCCAGAACTTGCCAAGCCAATGGTGTTCATTTTTTCATGCCCTCTTTTTGTTAGTTTTTAGTTTTCTTCTTCTTCTTCTTCATCTTTCCTCCATTAAATTGTTGTGAGAGCTTTTGAGTGGATGTTAAATGAAGATGAGGGTTATTTTGTATCATTCTTTTTGCTTAGCTTCCTCCTTGAGCTCTCTACCTTAACTTGATCTTGCAACCTCTCAAGTGAGCTTGCAAGTTTAAGCTTTGGTCATTGATCTCAAGGGGTTGTATCATTTTGTTCTCCCTTTTGTGCTTCATTCTCCATGAGTTCTTTGCCTTTTCTTCATCTTGCAACCTCTTAATTGAGCTTGCAAGTTTAAGATTTGGTTATTGAACCCATGTCTTGTTTTCGGTTCTATGGTTCCAAGTTTCATTTTTTGCGCATTTACTTTCATGCAATTAAATTCCATGCACTTTTAATTACTTGCTTGTAATATTTTCTTTTGCTCTTTTTGGTTCGTTTTGTGAATTGTTGTAATATGTTGTTGTTAAGAATAAATAAAATATTGTAAGTTAAGGTTTCATTCCTCATTTCCTTTTCCCGTTATTTTCCTTTGAACTCCGCCCAAATATTACGCAAGCGCTCCGTTAGGTACCTTACCCTACCAAGGTAACGATGATTCCTAACCGCGACCGGTTGCGTTCGGTTTGGCCGGAGGCGAAAGCAAAAGACAAGAACGGAAGGACAAGGGTAAATAAGCCGGATTCCACGAATACCGCGTTTAAATCCCCTAATCCACGTTGTTGCCGATTGCTCTAGCTTCAATTGGTCAAGACTCGGCTCAAAGGTTTTGAGTGCGGATTTCTTTAGCTTACACTTTTGTATCTTTTTCTTAACAACTTTATACTTGTAAATAAAACACATAGGTTAGATTTGAACAAACATATACACATTCTTTATTGACTCGTCTAAAACTCGAACGGATAAACAACCATCTCCCGGTGGATCGACCCGTGCTCAACCGGCTTGCTGCATAGCGACACCGTCCTGATCGTGGTTATAACTTTAGAACTTTGAACATCCGACACGCCACACCGTCCTGATCGCGGTTATAACTTTAGAACTTTGAACATCCGACATGCCAAAAGAGTTCGATCACCTGTGCAATGAAAACCTGGACCCCTGCGAGCGCAGAAAATTACTCGCCAATCCTAGAAGTGAGGCAACCCCAATCAAAAAGGGAATGGGCTACCCAGCACGTCATGGAATCCGGTAACTTGAGCACCCCTCCGTGGGTCATCCTGTACACCCTACGAATGCGTTGAATAACCCACCAATTCTAGAGTGAGGCCCCCTCCGTCTCAACGCCATGAGATGCGGGCCCGTTGCCCTCTAGAATCCGGCTATTCGAGCACTACACCGAAGGGTAGTCCTAGTACATAAAATAAAAATATATGTATAAAGGTAATATCAGCCTCAACCCGGTCGTTCCCTAAAATATAATATACAAACTGGCAGAGACGATAGTCCACATATCGAACGCTCGCCCCACAATATAAAATCTACAAATGAATCTGAACTGTACAACTATCATTACACCACTGGCTATGCACCACGACAATCCAACCACAACCTCAGCACAACACAGAACATCAACGTAAATGTCATGTTCGCAAACCCTTCTAAAAGAACATATAGCAATTAGAAGAGTTATACCGCTCGAATGACATTCACGGTCGCAGATAGTAATGTATGTACTGAAACTAATAAACGGTGTTAAAATAGCGACTTTGAAATACTCCGTATTGCCCCAAACTATGAGATAACAGAATATCCAACCAGGGAAAAAACAAACAATACCTGAAAACCAATATTCAAGAGACCAGAACACCCAAAAAATTTCAAGTCCTAAAACACTTATAGGACATGCCAGGCTAGTTTATAAAGCAATATCGTCGGCCAAATGATGGATTTTGGGGCTCGTGTTTTGTGGGTGTCCTAGTTACAACATAAATAACCATCTGCAATTGTTTAAAAAAAATTTAGAAGACTCTGAAAAATCGACAACAACTTGAATAATGTCCGTATTGTTTCGGAGTTGTTTCGGTTTTGTTACTTTAAACATCGTTTAAACTGCTAGTTAAGGGTTTATGGGTTGGCTCTGATATCATGTTGTGTTATGAAAGCGCCCTGGACATCTACCGTGACCGTTTGCGGAACAAAAGTTTTATAAAACTGGCGCTAGAACAACCCTATAACCCGGATCTACCATAAAACTAAAGCTAACAAACTATAGAGAAGTTTAGAATGGTTATACCGAATGATCCATGTACTTCGGTCTTTAACCATTTTCCTAAGCTCCTAGTGGCCACCATGATCAAGTTTGGTCTCCAGTCTCCCTCCATCCAAGATGATCTACCTGGGAATATGCAGTTCGAGCTCCAACCTCATAGCCGAGACAACTAGGGTACCTAGTTCGCTAAACTAGATAGCCTAGAGGATGTAGAGTCTAGTGATGGATTAATTTGTCTCCAAACACCCTACGTTTCTTAACACATGAGACATTTAGGGTGGAGGTAGAAGAAGGAAGCAAGAGGTTGAGAGTGTTGTGTTTTTCCAACCATGAAAATGGCTAAGTGTTGCGTACAAAAGAAATGAATCAAGCCTCAACCAAATATCTCACACCACAAATATCAAGCATGCCATAATAGTAATTCATGAGTCACACTCATGAGTCACCCCATGAGCCATGCTTCCATAAATGCAATGAACACCTCATCCTCCACCTCATTTAACCATTTAAAAAAATGGTTAAAAAAAATGAGGTAGCATCTTCTAGAAGTAATCTTGTAATGAATTACAAGAATACTCCTCATCCGTATATACATACCTGTATCCTTAATCCAAAAAATATGAATACAAAGAGACGAAAATAAACCAATAATATAATACTAGAATCCGGCTTAAACTAAAGCCCGTTAGTATTATCCGTCTGAATCATGATCCGTGCACAAGTGCAAGTATATGATCTAACCCTACAGTAAAACCATACAGTCTCTACATCGTTTCGCTTGAAGCAGGGAAACCCTGTATGTGGGACTGTAAAGACTCGTCAATACGCTGGCAGTGGGTTTAACCACAAGCACGTCAGCAGCACTAGCTGTATGTAACAGCTACCCAGGTATTGAGCGAAAGGAAGGCCGATGAGCAAACTCATCTGAACCCCTACTGAGCATGTCCGTGACAATCTCCGTATAGTCCGGTACGTTCGTCTAAGAGTATTGCATATCGAGTCTAAGGGGGGTGGATAAAGTCAGACCCCTAATAACGCGATATTCATGTTGGTATGAAGCCCGTCACCAAATTAGAAACTATTATCCAAATCAGTAATTCTCGTCCACATTGGCCAAGGATTTCTTGTGATGGCCACCCATGCACAACGCAACACCAACCCCAAATACCGAGAGAGACGAATCACCGACAATCCGCTCACTGCCTCCATGTGGCTCGGGACTGTACCCAACTAAAACCTGTTTGCACGACTCCTTTGAGCCATAGTAGGGTAGTAATCAAAGCATAGTAGGAACTCACACGAGACAAATGATGATCTCAGGTCGACACACTAACGTATACACATGTCACGTGGGAACTTCTATCTGACTATAGGTATAATACAAACTAGTATGTTCCCGGCGAGTCCGTCCATTGTACTCATAACCCAATGAGCACATGTATACTATCTTAGGTGACTAACTAACAGCAATGGCTTGTGAGACCAGCCACCGCCCCTCGTCAGGGTCTCGATAAGTACACACTAGTCTACTCTGGAGTATCAATGTCCAGTCTTGATACTCCCACGACTAGGGACATTTAAGGATGTGCTTATAGACCATCCAACTCTCACGTATATGATCGCCATCATAATGCTGGTATTCAAGCAAGAATCCTATAGGCTCTATCAACATGTAATAGTGATATGTAATACCAAATAATGCATGCACATGATGATAAAGACAAACCATATAGCATACTATCATTTTGAGTAAGACTGTTCTATCCGTATAGGTCCTCCCTCAATCATAATCACCTGCCTGCGATTACAATAATTGCCTTGAGGGCACTATACCCAACAACATTTGTATGCACTATTCAAACATGGTTGTTATTTTCTATTTAGAAAATACTTTGAACAAAACCATGCTAAACATTTTCATTTTTGTGAGACTTGATTTTCATTTCACCATTTTCTCTCACTCTCTCTCTCTCGACATAGCTCCTCCTTCTTCTTCTTCTCACTTACACTCTTATGAGTTGAGAATCAAAGTGAGAAAGTGATAGAAAAATACTAGAACACTTCACTGCATCTCTAAGCACTCTAGATTAGAAACCTAGGGTCTTTAGTTAATTCACTTGCTCGTTTGAGTGACGCTAGAGCCTTGAACCATATCTCTCGGGTGGATCATCTTCGACAAAGGGAAGACCGGCTTACAAGCTCAATCCCGCTGCCTCAAGGAGCTAAAGAAGAGAATTTGAAGACCCGAAGGACTTGATCTCTTCGTATAATCTCTTTTCATAGTAGCTTAAACACTTTGTAGTTTTCAAGTTTAAGTGTTTGGTTAAGATTCTAGGGTTTAAGTTTCTAGCGCCTCTCGAATTTTCTTTTTTCATTCCGCATAGGCGGTTGTAGCGGAAAGGGCGCTAAGAACTTTATCACTTATAGTACTTATGCAGTATATATATGTTAGTACGCATTATGTTTGTACTATACTTTATGAATTAGGTAGGTAGTTATTCATACGATTTCTACCTTGTGATATCCTTTTAATCATGAGTTGGCAACTCACCCCAGTTGTGCCTTAGTTTCTTGCAGGACTGATCGCACGCTTTTGGTGTGTCAGAGTTCAAAATTCTAAAATTATAACCGCGATCAGGACTGTGTCGCTTTGCAGCTAGCCGGTTGAGCACGGGTAGATCCGCAGGGAGATGGTTGTATGTCCGTTCGAGTTTTAGACGAATCAATAAAGAATGTATATGTCTTTGTTCAGTTCTATCATAAGTGTTTGTATTTATGTTCAAGTAAGCTTGTTAAAGTTAAAGTTGGTTACTAGAGTTAGCATTAGTCTTGTGCTTTTATTTTTCCATTCTTAAAACGATGTTGGGATAATCGAAAGTAGCGGGGATTAGGAGGACATAGGAATGGGATTTGTGAGTTTAAGCAAGCTTTCCAACGCTAAATCCATTTCTAGTGCCCCTTATCCGTCCACTAAATACGCTTATTTTCAACCCTCGGCCAAACACCCGCAACCATATATCCAATTAAGTCACAACTACATGTCACGTTGTAGTGCGCTTAAAGGACTTCTCGACTTAGGTTGTGGTTAGATGTCACGTATATCACGCCGAAGTGAGGGAGTTGCGTTTATTTGGTCGGGGTTCGTTTCAAGATGTTTGGCGAAAAGAAGCACAAGGGGTTTTTCCGTCCCTCATACCACATTCCTTAGCATTAACAAGTGTGGAATTATTCACACATTATAAAAAAAATAAAACAAAACAAGAAGGAAGAAAAGAGTGAAAAGGAAAATACGACGGTTTTACAAATGGCGCAAGCTAACTCTTGGGTCCTCACCTTAGTAAGGAACTCCGTCGAGTATCATCGCTTGAAAATAATACGGAAAAGAGAATAGAAGGAAAAGAGCAAGAAAAGAAATAACAACAACTAGTTAACAACAAATAATGAAAGTTACACTAGAAATTAAAATACAATGCAAGAAATAAAATTACAAGATAATAAAAACCCCTCATCTTCATTTCATCATCCACTCAATACTCTCACTACATTTTAATGGAGGAATACATGAAGAAGAAGCAGAAGAACTAACACTACACTAATTCCTAACAAAAAGAAGCATGAGAGGAAGACCCTTGGCTTGGCACAAAACTAGGCTATTTATAGGCAGAGTGCTGAAATCCTAGGGCAAGATTCTCTGCCCAAATGAAGTTACCAAGCTACCCCCAAAACCCGAGTTGACACGGAGTCAACTCGGCCGCGGATCCGCCGCATAATGGGCCAATTGGCCACGGATCCACGGCCTTTTGGAGGAATTGGAATGTCGTTTTTTCTGAGGTTTCTTGTGTTGCTCTTTTCTGTTGTTTTACATGCTCCAAATTGCAAATTGCATAAAAAATTTCTTCAGATCTGCAACAGTCCAAAGTGGCATCAAAAATAATACTTTTGACCTCATCTCTCTCGAGCTCCGAACGCCCATTGATTCTTGTGTTGCCCCCCTCGTGCTCTGTGCTTGTCCGAGACACGAATGACCACTGTCATATGTCTTGTCTCTGGAACTGGTATGCGATATTGGACGGATATGGATGACCGGAACCTGGATTTTATCTGTTGACAACAGATGTTCTATATTTTGGTGTAACATTAGAGATTTTGTATCATTTGCGTTATTTTGGACTAGGAACCTGTGGCCTGTAAATATGTAGCAAACACGGATTAAAAGTATAAACAAATGAGCATAAGATTGGGCGGTATTAAATGCAATATTCTGGTATGAACAAATACCCTCAAACTTAACTTTTGCTCGTCCCGAGCAAAACCAATTATTCACAAAAAGTTCTAACCTCACTTTCGCAGGGAACGCGATTACACTGAGCTTGTGCAACAAGCTGTTAAAACTCTTGGTGTCCCTAGTAGGAGGAGTGTTGTCTCCTAAGGGTTTTCAACGGATACTACCCACAAAATCACGTCAAGTTAGTTCATAAGCTAACATCGATCCTACTCCTACAGTTTAGTATCTAAGTTAGAAACTCTATCATCCTAAGTTAGAAATATCCTACCCTTATGTTTCACGCCTCCTATTTGTTCAACCTCAGATCCTATACGTTTTACAGTTTAGAAAGATTTCGGTCTCTCCTGAGTTTTCCTTCTAAAGTGTGGTCTTCAATCAGGGATTTTTTTCAGTTTTACGGAAAACATAAGCCTTATTCTTTATTTCTATCTTTCCTACAAACATCGATTGTATACCTCTACGCGTGTGTATAACTTTACCCCTATACTTAAGAATTCAACTCAAGCTATAGTACCCTTGCCCTAATGCCTAATACTACTTCTTTTCGTTAATGATGGACGGTGTTGCTAACACCATTCATGCGACTGTTAATGCTTCTTGAGGCACTAACAACCGATTACTGATTGTGCGAGCTTAAAGCGTAAATAGCATATTCCAGGTCTTGACTTTATTTATTTATTTATTATTTATCTTTTTCAAGACTGGATATATTTTTCAATATGCTCTTTTGGTGTTTAGCTTTAAATACCTTTTTTTCTTTCATACTAGGTTTTCAGGCAAGAGTATTTCTAGGTATTCTCTACTATCCCAAGTTTTAAGGTGCGTGTATGTGCAATTTGTAGGGTATATACTTTCTAAATTTGAACTCAAGAATATGAACTATTTTTCAGACTTATCTTTCAGTAAAGCTTCAATACTTTCCCTTCATTTCGACTTAACCCAAGAACTTAACTCAGGATTACCTACTTCTTTAAAAAAACTGTAAGGACGTATAATTACCAAGTTTAAACATAATGAGGGTTATTTTTAGGGTTTTCAATTTCTAAGCCTAGGATTTAGTTATTTATAACATATCAACTAAACTTTCGGAATAAAAATCTAAGTTACTCTATTAGCTAACTTGACGACAAAGTTTTTATACTTTTGTAATTTTTTTGATTTTTATGGGTTTTTTATAAGTATGCACATGCAAAATATACACATGAATGCGAAGGTAGAAAACTTACCGAGCACACCCCCAAACTTAAACTTGACAGTGCCCTCACTGTCAGGCTACACCAAGAGGGTCAAAATTGTCGGCGCTCCCTAAATTTTTTTATACAAAACAAAAATATATACACAAAAAGGTCCCCCCCAAACTTAAGTGTAACAGTGTTTCCACTGTTTAAGCGGTGAAGTTCAGGATTAGAGGGAGAGAACAGTATTTATCTATACAAGGCCTTACACAGGCCAAGTAAGCACCAACCATTCAAAAAATTTATCGTTATAAAACGGCAGTTGGTGAAAGAATGGAGTGTAGAGAAAAGAATAAGAAACACGCGAGACCGTGTGAGGATAGAAGCGGCATCCGGTCTCGGAGGAGGAGAAGAATGGCGGAAGGGAGAAAGAAGTGGAATACGAACTTGAGGGTGGAAATGATTGAATAAATTAGTACAATCTGTAATGATTGATATGAAAAGAAGGATTGTACTAATCTATCAATATGGCAAGAAATTGGGTCAAATCTCTCAAGATTCATGAGAAACCATGGGTACACCGAACTTGCTAAACCAGACATATGAAATGAAAGTGATACGGTTTCTTGCAAGGTCGGAACGACGGAAAGGATGAGGGGAATTGATTGAGGAAGGGTATCGGTTAAGGGTTCTGGAGGGTGTACACAGTCGGTGGAAGGGACAGGATGAATTGGAAAATCCGACTAATCAAATAAAACTGCTTCATCCTCTAAACTATCCTCAAAGTTCACCTCAAAACTCAGCTCATCCATGCATGTATCATCAATATCTAGATGCATAGGAAGTTCGGGAAAGACAGTTAATGACTCGGGATGATGTCCACATGTAAGTGAAAGTAAATGATGAATTTGAGAGACAAACTCAGCGAAAGTTGTGGGTTCATCATCCGAAATATTCCCGGCATCGATATCCTCAATCAAGTGAAATCAATATTCTCAGACTCCTCATCAAAAGCATGGATATCAGTCAATTCATGTTCTAAAATGGAGGTGTAGAGGTCAAAAGGTTTAGGATTGGTTTTACTTGGAAGGGACCCTTCACAATTGGGTAAATCAAACACTACAAAGTCGCACAACTCATTAAACATTCTATCTTCAATAGGTAAATCCTTTGGGACACTTGATAGACAATCAAAACTGGAGTTGTGTGATTCAATTTGGGACAGGTAGGTTTGATTTGGAAGGGTGTATAGCTTACTCTCTTCACAAAAATTCTCAGCCTATCCTACTGCCTCATCATACATTGGAAAATGTGGAGCTAGTTGAAAACTAGCTACCGGGTCACTAGATTGTATGAGGGCGGCCATGGACGCATTCAAATCCATCATCTGTTGGCATGACGCTACCCTAAAATCTTCCAACGACTGTTCCAGACTAGATATGGGTTGTGATGGGGTTTCAGTAAAAGATTCAAAGTTATATGGATATGTGAAACTCCCAAATGGCTGTATAGAAGTAATGACTAGGGAAGGTGCAAAAGTTGGATAGGAATTATAGGAATTGAATGGTTGGACAGGATGATGATCAATGTTTGGGTAATATGGTGAATGGTATTGTTGATCAAAAGAATTCGCAGTGGTGAAAGGAGTGAAAGATCGGTTACGGGATTGTTCGATACGTTCAGCAAGGGACATGGGTCTTGGAGTTACAACTGGACTCTCAAAAGGGGTATCAACGTAAGAAGGGGTGAATGTTTGAAACGGTTGATACGAAGTGGATTGCGGAATCCAATTATTTGTCCTAGACGCGTATATCCGATCTCTCAATGAAATTTTGGGCATGGATGGATCGTTCGAGGTTCGGCCAAATCAAGAACCGTAAGAAGTAATGTCAGGTTGTGGGTACCAAAGTTCGGCAAGAGTTTTGCGAGGTGGGGTACCCATGTTAGAGGTGTGAAAGGGTAGGGAGGGAGGGAAGATATATTTTTTGTTTTTTGTTTTTTTAATTTTTTTTTATTTATTTTTATTAAAAAAATGTTTGTTTTTGGAGTTTTGAAATTGTTTGTATTGAAAGAATACGGAATTCTAGGACTAAATTTTTACAAGCACAATCACAATCATAATATGCACAAACAATACCTAGAGCTAGGGTCTTCAAAGTCCAACTAGACCGCTCATAGACTTCCAAGCGACAAGTTGCAGGATAACCCACGAATCGCCTCTTTACTGCCAATTGTGACCAGGTAACCACAAGTGAGGTAAGGAGGGTTCCGCTCACGAATCACCGTGAGACGGGCCTTTTAAAATTACCTCCTCACTTGTCTAGCCTTGGCACCACAAAGTCAAGTTTAGAGAAACGACCGATTCCCCACAACCTTCACTTGTCCTAAATGAGCGCGACAAGTCCTTATAGGTTTGGTCTAGATATTTTTTTTAGCTCAAGGTAATGCGTATGCAATTAGTGATTTGTGGGGTCTTAGGAAGGCTGATGAAATCCCCACCCAATCTGAATTGGTGTTGTAGCCCCTTAAAGTCCGTATTATTATATGCGAAGCGCGTAAACAAACAAAATCTTAAACAAAAAAAAATTATTTGGCGGCGGCGCAATTTGTAAGTCCATGCTACCCTTCCCCGGTACTTACGGGGTTGCGGAATTGGCGAAAAACGATTTTTTCTAGGGTGGTAACATGGACTCATAATACGGATCTTTGTTAAACAACTACATAACAACCTAACTCGGAGTTTTATCTACTCGGTTAGGGGGTTATACCTTTCTTAAACTCCTTCTTCTTCAACTCTTGTGGTGTACGGACCGGCCTCCCCTCGTCATCTTCTCGTGCCGAAGATGGATCCGCCCGAAAGCTTCTACCTTTGGGCTTCTTCTTCGAACTTGAAGAAACTACAACACTTGGCTTGCTAGGCCTTGTGAACTAGGATGAGTAGAGGATTGTTTTGGTGTTTTTATCTCTAAGACAATGGTTCTCAACTCATGAGAGGGGTTTGCCTTGAGCTAGAGAGAGCAAGAGGAAGAGGGAGAGCTTGAGAAAGAGAGAGCTCAAGAGAGGGAAATCCAAATGAAAAGTGAGCCAACCACTTCTCCTTCTCACCTCTCATAATCGAAAATTATGATAACAAGTAATAATAATTGAGTATAATGTGATGGTTGATATCATGACAAATGACAATATCATTTCTTGCATTAAATGCAATTTGTGAAGCATCAAGCAAGCACAAGTCAATACAAACAAATGATAGCCATTGTCATGATGGTGGTCAACAAGTCCAACCTAGTCAACCGGTCAACAAAAGTCAACAAGGTCAACCTTTCAACCCTAACCATGTCACTATAATACTTAATTAATATTATTGTTAATCATAATTCTAATTCTCATTTGGGTGTAGCAAAAGTCAACAGTCAACAACCCTAATGAGAATCCTCTGCTTCTGTCTCTGTCAACCGTGCATACACACCTGTATCCGCGTTCCGGGGAACACGAATACAAACGAGATAAAACCAATCCCAAAACGTATACTAGGATCTGGCTTAAACCAAAGCCTGCTAGTAATAACTGCCCGGATACTAAACGTGCACAAGTGCACGGATGTGACCGAACCCTGTCGCAAAACCATGCGACCACAACTCTTTTGCCTAAAGGCGAATAGCTCTCTGTGTGGGACTCTAAAGACTCGACACTACGCTGGCAGTGGGTTTAACCACAGACCACAAGCGGCACTAGCTGTGCGTAACGGCCCCCAGGTAAATGGCGATAAGAAGAAGGACGAGGTGAAACCCATCTGAACTCCTACTGAGATTGAATGTGACAATCTCTGTACAGTCCGGTCTGTTCGTTTGATACATCGCATGGAGGGCCTAGGGGGGTGGTAAACGTCAGTCCCCTAATAGCGGTACAAGTGGTGTCGGAGTGTAGCCCAGAACACCCTGAGATAACACTGGTAACCTACCAGTATATCTCGCTTGCCCTGGCCAGTGACTACTTATGTAATGGCTCTCCTAGACACAGCGCGATGTAAACCCCTAATACCGGGAGAGACGAATCCTGTCTAACCATCATTGCCTCCAAGTGCTTCGGGACTGCACCCAACTACTACCTGTTTGCACGACTCCTTTGAGCCGTGGTAGGGTAGTAATCAAAGTACAGTGGGAACACACTCGAGGCGAAGTGATAGTGTCAAGTCAGCGGACTAAGCTGTACTCATGTCACCTGGGAACTGATAACTGACAATAGGTATAGTACCAACCAATCAGTTCTCGAAGAGTCCTGTCCAGTGTACTCGTAACCTTATGAGCACCCGCATACTATCTCAAGTACGACGTACTGACGGCTGTGGGACAGACCATCTCCCCTGCTGGAATGAGAAGCGCATACGCTAGTCTACTCCGGAGTATCGATGCCCTGTCTCGATAGTCCTACGACTAAGGACCTGTATAATGATGTGCTTGTGGATTACCCAGCCCCCACGAGTGTGACTGCCATCACAACGCTGGTAATCAAGCAAAGATCCTAAGGGCTCTACTAATATGTATAAGCAATATGCTAAAAGAAACACATGCACATATTAAATTAGAAACAAACCAAGTAGCATACTACCATTTTGAGCAAGATTTTCAATACAAGGTGAATATCCCAAGATTCCATTAAGTAATATACAAACTAGTATGATACAGTAATGGCCTCTAAGGCATATACACTAACAATCTCCCACTTGCACTAAGGCCATGTACTGGCGTATCGAAGACCTATCATCTCGATCAGCCGCTCGAACTGAGTCTGGGGCAAGGCCTTGGTGAATGGATCTTCAGTGTTATCTTCTGAAGCAACCCTCCGAACCTCGATCTCCTGGTGATCCACGATCTCCCTGATCAGGTGATACCGCCTCAAGATGTGTCTGGATTTCTGATGGGACCTGGGTTCCTTCGCTAAAGCTATAGCCCCGTTGTTGTCACAATACAGAGGTATTGGATCAACAATAGACGGAACCACCTGAAGTTCTCTTAAGAACTTCCTCATCCAGAAGGCTTCTTTTGCGGCATCAGCAGCAGCGATGTATTCCGCTTCCATCGTCGAGTCAGCAACGGTTTCCTGTTTGGAACTCTTCCAACACACCGCCCCTCCATTGAGTGTAAAGACTAAACCCGACATGGACTTGGAATCATCCTTGTGACTCTGGAAGCTGGAGTCAGCAAAGGTCTCGATCTGGAGGTCTTTTCCGCCATACACCAAGAGCATCTCCTTAGTCCTTCTCAGGTACTTGAGAATGTTCTTTACCGCTATCCAGTGTTTCTCCCCAGGGTTTGACTGATACCGGCTTACTATACTCAATGCATAAGCTACATCCGGTCTGGTACACAACATCGCATGCATTATAGAGCCTACCGCAGAAGCGTAGGGTATAATAGACATGCGATCCTTTTCCAAATCAGTCTTGCGAGACATCTCTTTGGAGAGGGTGATCCCATGACAAGCCGGTAGATTACCGCGCTTGGAATCTTCCATACTGAATCTTTTTAGTATGGTGTCGATGTACCTGGACTGCGAAAGTCCTAACATCCACTTGGATCTATCACGATGGATCCGGATCCCCAGAATGTAATTGGCATCACCCAGGTCTTTCATGGAGAAGCTGTGTGACAAGAACCCTTTGACAGATTGTAGCATAGGAATGTCATTTCCTATCAAAAGAATGTCGTCCACGTATAATACGAGGAGC
Organism: Agapanthus africanus; assembly: GCA_030015575.1. Lineage (NCBI taxonomy): Eukaryota > Viridiplantae > Streptophyta > Magnoliopsida > Asparagales > Amaryllidaceae > Agapanthus > Agapanthus africanus. Next base: position 150,674,206 of record JASDDO010000031.1, read on the forward strand.
ACGACAGTTCTTGCTAAAAATCTACTATAGATGCATGGTTCATCTGGATTTTTGAAGAAGCCAAATTATTTGACCGTCTCATCAAAACAGATGTTCCAACTCCGCGATGCCTGCTTTAGTCCATAGATGGACTTAAGCAACTTGCACACCTTTCCGCTGCTCCCACTCTGAATGAAACCCTCTGGCTGGTCCATATAAACACACTCCTCTAAATTTCCATTTAGAGAAGCGGTCTTTACGTCCATCTGCCAAATCTCATAATCGTGGAAGGCAGCAATGGCAAGAAGGATCCAAATGGATTTCAGCATAGCTACAGGAGAAAAGGTCCCGTCATAGTCCAAACCAGGTCTTTGACGAAAACCCTTTGCAACCAATCTAGCTTTATAGGTCTCAACCTGTCCAACTACACCAATCTTCCTTTTGAAGATCCACTTGCATCCTACGGGTTTTACCCCATCTGGAGCAATGTCCAACGTCCATACTTTGTTGGTGTACATGGACTCCATTTCGGTCCGCATTTCATTCAGCCATTTTACCGAGTCAACGCTCTGAACGGCTGATCGCACGCTTTTGGCGTGTCGGATGTTCAAAGTTCTAAAGTTATAACCGCGATCGGGACGATGTTGATATGCAGCTAGCCGGTTAAGCACGGGTCGATCCACAGGGAGATGGTTGTATGTCCGTTCGAGTTTTAGACGAGTCAATAAAGAATGTGTATATGTTTGTTCAGTTCTATCCTAAGTGTTTGTATTTATGTTCAAGTAAGCTTATTAAGGTTAAGTTTGGTTAGTAGACTTAGGATTACTCTTGTACTTATCTTTAGCCATTCTTAAGACGATGTTGGGATAATCGAAAGTAGCGGGGATTAGGAGGACATAGGAATGGGATTTGCGAGTTTAAGCAAGATTTCCAACGTTAAATCCATTCCTAGTGCCCCTTGTCCGTCCGCTAAAAACGCTTATTTCCAACCCTCGACCAAACACCCGCAACCATGTATCCAATTAAGTCACAACTACATGTCTTGTTGTAGTGCACTTAAAGGACTTCTCGACTTAGGTCGCGACCATATATCACGTATAGCGCGCCTAAGTGAGGGGGTTGCGTTTGTTTGGTCGGGGGTCGTTTCAAGATGTTTGGCGAAGAGAAGCACAAAGGATTTCTCCGTCCCTCATACCACTTTCCTTAGCCTTAACAAGAGGGAAATTATTCACACATCATAAAAGAAAAGAAAACAAAACAAGAAGGAAGAAAAGAGAAAAATACGGTTTTACAAGTGAAGTAAGCTAACTCTTGGGTCCACACCTTAGTTAGGAACTCCGTCAAGTATCATCGCTTGAAAATACGGATAAGAGAAGAAAAGAAAAGAGAACAAGAAAAGAAATAATCACAACTAGTTAACAACAAATAATAAAATTACAATACAAGATAATAAAATTACGAGACAATAAATAAAAGAGATAAGATAAAAACAACCCTCATCTTCATTGATCTTCCACTCAAAACGCTCTCACTACAATTTTCATGGAGGAAAGAATGAAGAAGAAGAAGAAACTTAGCTAAATCCTAACAAAAAGAGGCATGAAAAAGAACACCATTAGCTTGGCAAGTTCTGGGATATTTATAGGCAGTAAACTGAAAACCTAGGGCAATATTCAGAATCAAAATGAATGTACCAATCTGCCCCCAGAAAACGACACCCTGCAGAGTCATCATGGCCGCGGTTCCGCGGCTTAAGCATGCTTATGCCGCGGAACCACGGCCTTAATGAGAAGTTAGGCCATGGGGTTTTGTCGGTCTCCTTGTTTTTGTGTACTCTTCAGTGTGGTATAATACTTTTCTCAGAAGCTCTTCATAATTCTTCCAGAATTTCAGTAGATCAAAAGGTGATGTGATGTGGATCTTTTGCCATGATTTCCTCGAGCTCCGCGTAGATTTCTTGGATCTTGTGTTGACATTGAGCTTTGTGCATGAAAATGACATCGATTTGCCATTTTGTCCCTTAAACTGTTATGTGGCAACATACGGATAGAGAGAGGAGACTCGTGTTTTATCTGTTGTTGGCAGTAATCCGGAATTTGTCGTACTTTTCCATGATATTCACTGTTTAGAGCTGAGACCAGTATCCTGCAATTATGTAGCAAACACTGATTAAAAGCACCTGCCTATAAACAAACGAGCGTAAGAATGGGCGGTATAAAATGCAATATTCTGGTATGAACAACGGCCTGCTGGAAGCTAGTAGGCTCATCATAATCAATGATGCGGTCCTCTCTATCCCCGTTTATGAGAAAACCGTAGTATCTCTCGGGCGAATGAGACTGCCTACTACTCCTGCGGAGCGGTGTAGGAATGTCCTGTTCTTTTGAACCCTCTGGTTCTACTAAGCTCTCAGTAATAGCTCGTGGTTCTGGAATTTCTTCTAGTTCTACTGCTCTCCCACTTATCTGGTTTTCCAAAAACTCAGTTTCCAAGAAGCAGGCATGACGAGAAACAAAAACCTTTTGTTCCTCTTCGCAATAGAAGAAATATCCCTTGGAGTTCTTTGGATATCCCACGAACTTGCACTGTACTGAGCGTGCCTCGAGTTTGTCTGTATGCTGCTTTTTGACAAAAGCCGGACATCCCCATGTCTTAATGTGCTTAAGATAGGGTTTCTTCCCACACCATATCTGATATGGTGTGGTAGGCACAGTCTTAGTTGGAACTCGGTTCAAAAGATATGCGGCTGATTCTAGCGAATATCCCCAGAATGATCGCGGTAACTCAGCGTTACTCATCATGGAACGTACCATATCCAATTGGGTCCTGTTCCGTCTCTCCGATACACCATTGTGTTGCGGAGTGTATGGAGGAGTAAGCTGAGGGAGAATACCATTCTCTTTTAGGTAATCCAGGAACTCGGCACTCAAGTATTCTCCACCTCGATCAGATCTTAGTGTCTTGATACTTTTGCCGGTTTGTTTTTCTACTTCATTCTTATATTCCTGGAATTTTCCAAAGGCTTCGGATTTATGTTTCATTAAGAAAACATATCCGTACCTTGAAAAGTCATCCGTAAAAGTAATGAAGTAAGAAAAACCGCTTCACGCATGTGTAGACATTGGACCGCACACGTCGCTGTGTACGAGTCCCAAGAGCTCGCTCGCTCTTACTCCGTGTCCAGTGAACGGAGTCTTTGTCATCTTTCCTTTGAGACAGGATTGACAAGTTGCATATGATTGATATTGGAATGGATCCAAATATCCTTCTGTATGTAACTTAGTCAATCTTCTCTCATTGATGTGACCCAGTCTATAATGCCATAAGAAAGCCTGATTAGTTTCCGGAGACTTTCTTTTGTGTGTATTCTGGACATTGAAAATCTGTGGTTGGTTTAATACGTATATACCATTGCTTAATGTACCTGACCGAATCAGAACTTGATTAAGGTGAATGTTCACAACATTACTTACAAATGCAAATCATAACCTTCTTTAGATAATAAAGATATAGAAATGATATTACAAGTTGCATTGGGTACAAAATAGCAATTACGCAAAACCAAAATGTGTCCATCTAACAAACCTAGGTGATAGTCCCCCACGGACTCAGCATCCATGCCAGCTCCGTTTGCAACTCTGAGGGTCATATCACCTGCCTTCAAAACCCTACGCTTTCTCAGTGCCTGCAAAGAATTACAGATATGAGATCCTGATCCGGTATCCAATACCCAGGAAGTAGAGTTTATTGAAAGACAGTTTTCAATAACATACACACCTGAAGCTGAAGCCACAACTTGCTTCAGATCCTGTGTTCTGGCCTTCCAAGCCCTGCAATCTTTCTTCCAGTGTCCCTTCTTTTGACAATAGAAGCATTCTTCCTTACCCACAAGCTGCCCCGCTATCTTTGTTGCCTTTGCTTTTCCCTTCGTATCCACTTTACTAACACCGCCCTTTGATTTGGCGGGGGCTTTCTTCTTCTTTCCCTTGGCTTTTTCCTTGGACTTAGAAGAGGAAGATCCTCCTACAAACAAAGTTGATGTTTCCCTACCTTTCTGTAGGGTGCCCTCTGCACTCCTCAGCATGTTGAGGAGCTCCGGAAGTTCAACTTCTTTTCCTTGCAAGTTGAAGTTCAGGATGAACTGGGCGTAAGTGGAAGGAAGGGACAGGAGAATCAAGTCCGTATAGAGCTCGTTCTCTAATGTGGTCCCAAGGTCCGCGAGCTCCTCAATGAAGCCAATCATCTTAAGCACGTGTTCCGCTACAGATGATCCGATTGCCAATCTTGCCGAAAATAGCTTCTTCGACACTTCGTATCTTGCGATACGAGATTGCTCTTCATACAGTTCTTTTGTATGGAGAAATATGGATTCGAGGTCCATATTCTCATGCCTCCTCTGATGTTCATTGTCCATAGAGGCAAGCACGAGGCACCTGGCCTTCGCACAATCGATCTCCCAGGTCTTACGGATTTCCCTATCCGCGACACTGGAGGTGGGACCTGCGACAGGGGGAGCTTTGGTGGTAAGAAGATACCCCAGCTTGTCGTAAGTGATTGCCATCTTGACATTCCTGAGCCAATCTTTGTAGTTTGGCCCTGTCAGTATGTTTTTATCTAGAAGTAACTTAAGTCCAGTCATGTCGATTGGTCGCTGCAATTAGGAGAGAGAGAAAAAACACTCAGCATGATGCTCTTGCAAGTTTAGAGTGGTTTTTAGTTTGGCTAAACAGGATGGCTCCCACTGTATCTCAAATTCCTCCTCAAACCAAAAAGGAAGAATTAGTCGGAATCAATCTCACCATACAATACTTGCTTAACCGTTCAGCCATGTTAGTGTCGGTATTTCGAGGGAGGTTTTCCAATGCTTTCGCGAAGTTCCGTAATTAAATAACCTCTTTTCCCTGGGGGCGTAGCCCCGCTAACACCTTTCTAGACACCTACTTGGTTTATAGCATTGATCATTTAGTGAGAAATTTCCCGAGGAGTAGCATATACTCACAGTACGATCGGGATCCAAATATCATCGCGTGACAAAACTGAAGGAATCCTACCAGAATCATCACATTCCAAATGGTATGCAACACTAGAAAGTTTCAGTTCTTTTGAAACTTCCGATGTGGATTTTTGCCCCATGCTCTTATGACCTTGACTTTGGCCAACAAATCATAAGTCACATGTCAAGTTCTACCCGTCATTCTCCAGGTTAATTTGAACCCACCCGTACCTACCCTTGACTTTGGCCAACAAGGCGGTACGACTGTCTCAAACCAACGCATCTATCTATGCTACACATGAATACCCAATAGCTACCAATCACTATGCCTTGACTTTAGCCAACAAACACAGCTTGAATACTATTGACTATTCATATGAAACGACGGAGGGCTACGATTGGTTTTGGCGAAACCGTGAACGTAGTGAACTTGATATAATCGATGGAACGAGATAGCTTTTAAAAGGAGTGGCTCAAGCTCCGCATTTAAAAGTTGGTTGTTAAAAAGAACCGAGTGGTTTTTGAAAGTGTTCCAACGACTTTACTTTGGTTTATTTTCTTGCATTAATTTTAATGTGTCCCATCATTTAATCCTACCATTGCAGAAAACAACCAAAATATGACGTACGCTTATGCCATCCGCATTCGCCACGAGGTCCCGTCATTGCCCGTTAGGTTACATAACTAACGACAGAGCGGGGGCTGGACTAGCGCGGATGCAAAACATAAGCAACGCCTAAATAATATCATATATAGATATATTGCAATGATAGCCATTTCAGATCACAGATGAACACATTGGATATACTAGGAATCCGCAATTCGAACGAGCCTGTAACGAAAAGAGGATTACACGGTCACGGTGAATAGCCAATACCCCACCCTAGACCCCTATGGGTGCGGCAAACTACCCGCCAAATATCCGAAGCGGAGCAACCTCCCTCAACCACGTGAGTAGGCCACTCGGCACTTCGAGATACCCGGTAGTTTATGCACCCCACCTTGGGTCTATCCTAGGAGCAAAAAAAGTAAAAAGAAATTATACAATAACGGCTACAACCCCGACCCGGTTGTGCGGCCATACAAATAATATTACATCAATTTACATATTACATGAATTGAAAGAAAAGAAAACTCTCATCTCCCTACCCCCGGCTATTCACCCGCTACAATCCATTGAGTTCATATACACATACCATCAACATTACAGATCACAGGTATGTATAACCCCCACTAATCGACGTATAACGATTAGCAGACGTTCAATATATATAACACATCACAGATATAAACCCGTTAGCTTTAGTCTTTAGAAGTTCGATCAAAATACGGATTTTTAGGCCCCAAACACAATTTTTTCTTTCTGGAAAATCTGGGTAGAAAAAACATATTTTAAAAATCCCAAAACAACCTCAGAAACACACTGCATGAAAATTTTTCCACGGCCGAGTCAACTCGGCCACGGAACCGCGGCGGGAGCGTGCTCCTACCGCGTTTCTGCGGCGACTTGACCGGTTCGTTGGACCAATTTTCTTAGGTGTCTTAACAAAATCCTGAGCCGATTTTTCATGTATGATTTATTACCTTTTGAACAAAGGGAAAAATCGGCAGAAACCATATTATTAGGGTGTGTTTCGTGATATTTTCTCCGATCGAACTTCTACTTACATTGCTAACATGTCAGTTAGTGTTTAACTAGGCTCTGATACCACTGTAAGTCCATGCTACCCTTCCCCGGTACTTACGGGGTTGCGGAATTGGTGAAAAACGATTTTTGCTAGGGTGGTAACATGGACTCATAATACGGATCTTTGTTAAACAACTACCTAACAACCTAACTAGGAGTTTTATCTACTCGGTTAGGGGGTTATACCTTTTTTGAACTCTTTCGTCTTCAACTCTTGTGGTGTACGGACCGGCCTCCCCTCGTCGTCTTCTCGTGCCGAAGATGGATCCACCCGAAAGCTTCTACCTTTTGGCTTCTTCTTCGAACTTGAAGAAACTAGAACACTTGGCTTGCTAGGCCTTGTGAACTAGGATGAGTAGAGGATTGTTTTGGTGTTTTTATCTCTAAGACAATGGTTCTCAACTCATGAGAGGGGTTTGCCTTGAGCTAGAGAGAGCAAGAGGAAGAGGGAGAGCTTGAGAATGAGAGAGCTCAAGAGAGAGAAAGCCAAATGAAAAGTAAGCCAACCTCTTCTCCTTCTCACCTCTCATAATCCAAAATTATGATAACAAGTAATAATAATTGAGTATAAGATGATGGTTGATATCATGACAAATGACAATATCATTTCTTGCATTAAATGCAATTTGTGAAGCATCAAGCAAGCACAAGTCAATGCAAACAAATGATAGTCATTGTCATGATGGTGGTCAACAAGTCCAACCTAGTCAACCGGTCAACAAAAGTCAACAAGTCAATAAGGTCAACCTTTCAACCCTAACCATGTCACTATAATACTTAATTAATATTATTGTTAATCATAATTCTAATTCTCATTAGGGTGTAGCAAAAGTCAACAGTCAAGAACCCTAATGAGAATCTTCTGCTTCTATCTCTGTCAACCGTGCATACACACCCGTATCCGCGTTCCGGGGAACACGAATACAAACGAGATAAAACCAATCCCAAAACGTATACTAGGATCTGGCTTAAACCAAAGTCCGCTAGTAATAACTGCCCGGATACTAAACGTGCACAAGTGCACGGATGTGACCGAATCCTGTCGCAAAACCATGCGACCTGTCGCAAAACCATGCGAGCGGTCGCATGGTTTTTACTCTTTTGCCTAAAGGTGAATAACTCTCTGTGTGGGACTCTAAATACTCGACACTACGCTGGCAGTGGGTTTAACCACAGACCGCAAGCGGCACTAGCTGTGCGTAACGGCCCCTAGGTAGATGCCGATAAGAAGACGGACGAGGTGAAACCCATCTGAACTCCTACTGAGACTGAATGTGACAATCTCCGTACAGTCCGGTCTATTCGTCTGATACATCGCATGGCGGGCCTAGGAGGGCAGTAAACGTCAGTCCCCTAATAGAGGTACAAGTCGTGTCGGAGTGTAGCCCAAAACAACCTAAGATAACACTGGTAACCTACTAGTATATCTCGCTTGCCCTAGCCAGGGACTACTTGTGTAATGGCTCTCCTAGACACAGCGCGATGTCAACCCCCAATACCGGGAGAGACGAATCCTGTCTAACCGTCATTGCCTCCAAGTTCTTCGGGACTGCACCCAACTACTACCTGTTTGCACGACTCCTTTGAGCCGTGGTAGGGTAGTAATCAAAGTACAGTGGGAACACACTCGAGGCGAAGTGATAGTGTCAAGTTAGCGGACTAAGCTGTACTCATGTCACCTAAGAACTGATAACTGACGATAGGTATAGTACCAACCAATCAGTTCCCGACGAGTCCTGTCCAGTGTACTCGTAACCTAACGAGCACCCGCATACTATCTCAAGTACGACGTACTGACGGCTGTGGGACAGACCGTCTCCCCTGCTGGGATGAGAAGCGCATACGATAGTCTACTCCGGAGTATCGATGCCCTGTCTCGATAGTTCTACGACTAGGGACCTGTATAAGGATGTGCTTGTGGATTACCCAGCCCCCACGAGTGTGACTGCCATCACAATGCTGGTAATCAAGCAAAGATCCGAAGGGCTCTACTAATATATATAAGCAATATGCTAAAAGAAACACATGCACATATTAAAGTAGAAACAAACCAAGTAGCATACTACCATTTTGAGTAAGATTGTCAATACAAGGTGAATATCCCAAGCTTTCATTAAGTAATATACAAACTAGTATGATACAATATTGGCCTCTAGGGCATATACACTAACACAATTATGTGCAAAGAAACCTGCATAAAATACAGTATAGTGGAATTCACAGAGAAGATGAAAAGAAAGAGAGAAGGTGAAAAAAACTTCGGGCTCAGAAGCCTCAAAGTTGCCACGGAACCGCAGCACAACCCAAGATTTGACCGCGGTTCCGCGGTCAAACTTTGGACTTGGGGCATCAAAATTGGTCCCTGGACTCTCCTTGCTCTCTACTCCAAAATAAAATGCTCTGTTTTCTTTTTTGATTACTGTACTTGCTCCAGTTAGCCTGCACACTTGCACAAAAAAAATATCAAAAATAACAAAATGATTTTTATTTTATATTTATATTTATAATTTTATATATACACAAAAAGAATATTAACCCGAATAACAAGAAAGAAAATACGTTACCGTCCCCCCGGCAACGTCGCCATTTGATCGAACGCTTTCGGCATGTCAGAGTTCAAAATTCTAAAGTTATAACCGCGATCAGGACGGTATCGCTTCGCAGCTAGCCGGTTGAGCACAGGTCAATCCGCAGGGAGATGGTTGTATGTCTGTTCGAGTTTTAGATGAGTCAATAAAGAATCTATATGTGTTTGTTCAGTTCTATCTTAAGTGTTTATATTTATGTTCAAGTAAGCTTGTTAAGATTAAGGTTGGGATTAGCCTTGAGCTTTTCTTTTGCCATTCTTAAAACGATTTTGAGATAATCGAAAGTAGCGGGGATTAGGAGGATATAGGAATGGGATTTGTGAGTTTAAGCAAGCTTTCCAACGCTAAATCCATACTAAGTGCCCCTTGTCCGTCCACTAAATACACTTATTTCCAACCCTCGGCCAAACTCCCGCAACCATGTATCTAATTAATTCACAACTACATGTCACCTTGTAGTGCGCTTAAAGGACTTCTTGACTTAGGTCGCGGCTACATATCACGTATAGCGCGCCTAAGTGAGGGGGTTGCGTTTGTTTGGTCGGGGTTCATTTCAAGATGTTTGGCGAAGAGAAGCACAAGGCATTTTTCCGTCCCTCATACCTCCTTCCTTAGCCTTAACAAGTGTGGAATTATTCACACATTATAAAAGAAAATAAAACAAAACAAGAAGCAAGAAAAGATAGAAAAGGAAAATATAGTTTTACAAATGGCGCAAGCTAACTCTTGGGTCCTCACCTTAGAAAGAAACTCCGTCGAGTATCATCGCTTGAAAATAATACGGAAAAGAGAAGAGAAGGAAAAGAGCAAGAAAAGAAATAACAACAACTAGTTAACAACAAATAATGAAAGTTACACTAGAAATTAAAATACAATGCAAGAAATAAAATTACAAGTTAATAAAAAACCCTCATCTTTATTTCATCATCCACTCAATGCTCCCACTACATTTTAATGGAGGAATACATGAAGAAGAGGAAGAAGAACTAACACTACACTAATTCCTAACAAAAAGAAGCATGAAAAGAAGACCCTTGGCTTGGCACAAAACTGGGCTATTTATAGGCCGAGTGCCGAAACCCTAGGGCAAGATTCTCTGCCCAAATGAAGTTACCAAACCACCCCCAAAACCCAAGTTGACACTGAGTCAACTCGGTCGCGGATCCACCGCATAATAGGCCAATGGGCCGCGGATCCGCGGCCATTTGGGGGAATTGGAATGTCGTTTTTTTGGGTTTTCTTGTGTTGCTCTCTTCTGTTGTTCTACATGCTCCAAATTGCAAATTGCATCAACAATTTCTTCAGATCTGCAACAGTCCAAAGTGGCATCAAAAATATTACTTTTGACATCATCTCTCTCGAGCTTCGCACACCCATTGATTCTTGTGCTGCCCCCCTCGTGCTATGTGCTTGTCCGAGACACGAATGACCACTGTCATATGTTTTGTCTCTGGAACTGGTAAACGGCACTGGATGGATACGGATGACCGGAACCCGGCTTTTATATGTTGACAACAGATGTTCTGTATTTTGGCTTAATAGTGGAGATTTTGTATCATTTGCGTTATTTTGGACTAGGAACCTGTGACCTGTAAATATGTTGCAAACACGGATTAAAAGCACATGGGTGGTATTAAATGCAATATTCTGGTATGAACAAGGACCGGCCGCTCGGATCACAGCGGCTTGCTGGCATATCTTCTTCTTCGGGTGATTACTTTTGGTTGGCGGGTTACACGGTTGTATCGTAGTCGCCTCTTATATATGTATAAATATTTCTTCTTGGATCTAGTTAAAAACTATATCAACCATTTATATTATCCACGACTTAGAGACGAGACTTAGAAATGCATTATTTTTGGATGTCGGACTTGTATGGAGTCAACTTGAGTTGTTATTTACATATCTATTCTTTTCCACTTATGATTCTTCTTCTTCGGTGTCGTGTGTGTATGTGTGTGTGTGTGTGTGTGGATTATGTCTCTGCTGTGTGGGCGTGAACTAGCTCCCGTTTGAGAATGCATTTTTTATATTATATGAACTGTACAAGGTTTTCTACAAAATTTACAAAAGAGGTGCATTCCGATTTTTAAATGACGAACATGTTTTAAATCTAAATTTACTTATACTTTTAAAGAAAACCTAATTTCATTTTAATAAACCTTATTTCAAAACTATACCTCCACTATTTTCATAAAATGGTTTAGATTCCTGAATTTTGATGTACTTGGGTTACGGTGGGGTCCTATAGAATTCACGTGATTCAAGTGCCGGTCACGTGCCATTTCCGGGTCTTGACACATAACCCTTTTAGTTTTGATAAAATCATTTTCCTAATAAAAAAATCTAGCCATAACGCAATAGTGATGGCAAATGAATTAATAATTCATTTTCTTATCCCTCTCACCATGCTTCTTTCCACGTCACCCCTGCACCTCATTTCCATTTTCTCTAAATGGAAAATGCATATATGAGGTGTTCTCCTTTTAGAAGTATTCTTGTATGAATACAAGAATACAACTCCGTATATATGCATACCCGTATTTGTACCTAAATACAAATACCAAAGAGATAGAAAAATACAATGAATATAGTACTAGAATATATATATATATATATATATAAATCAATACTTGATTTAATAATCCGGCTTAATCCTAAGCCAACTAGTATTATCAAACCGTCCGATTAAAATACGTATAACTAGTACACGAATTTAATTGGACCCCCTGACCGTATTAACATACGACCGCTACAACGTTTCGCCTGAACCAGAAAAACCCTCTGTATGGGACTCCAAAGACCCGACAATACGCTGGCAGTGAGTTACTGGATAAAATCCATAACCACAAACACGCCAGTGGCACTACCTGTACATATCGGCTACCCAGATATCTGTCGAAAGGAAAGCTGACGAGCAAGCTCATCTGAACATCTACTGAGCCTAAGAGTGACAATCTCCATACAGTCCAGTTTGTTCGTCTTAGTGTATCGTATACCAGGTATAGAGGGTGGATAACATTAGACCCTTAATAACTCAACATGTCGTGCCGGTGTAGATCAAGACCATCTGAGAAACTACTGATCTAACTATCAGTAAATCTCATCTGCCCTTATCAAGTTCTTATGGGGTTGGCCAATCGAATATGACGCGCCATCGACTCCCTATATCGGGAGAGACAAATCCCTTCCGATCGCTCACTGCCTCGATATTGTTAGTGATATGTATGCCTTAGCGGCCATTATTGTATATTATAGTAGATGCTTGGACATATATATATATATATATATATAGGACTTTCTTGCTCGACATAATAATATGCTATCTGGTTACATTTTATTTTAACATGTACACTTATATGATATACTATCTCTCTGATACATGTTGATAAAGCCCTTAGGATGTTAGCTTGACTACCAGGACTACGATGCAGATCATACTAGTAGGGCTTGTGTAGTCCGCACGAACATCCTTTAACAGTTCCTAGTCGAGGGGATATCGATATAGGGCATCGATATTCCATAGTAGACTAGTGTGTACTTTTCTTGACCCTGTACGGGGCGATGGTTGATCCCACATCCATTGGTGTTTGACATCAAAGATTGTATACAAGTGCTCATTAGAGAATGGGTACACCGAACAGGACTCGCCGAGAACTCCTAGATGGTACCATATCTATCGTCAGATGGCAGTTCTCTGGTGACACTTATACAGGTTAGGTTAGTCTGTAGAGCCGGTATGGTTCCTACTGTGCTTTGATTTCCTCCCTACCACGGCTCAAAGGAGTCATGCAAACAGGTTGATTTTTGATACAGTCCCGAGTCACATGGAGGCAATGAGCGATAGGAGGGGTTTCGTCTCTCTCGATATAGGAAGTTGATGTTACTCTATGCCCGATTGGCTATAACAGCAAGTCTCTGGCCAGGGCTGATGAGATTTACTGGTAATTGTTATCAGTAGTTTCTCGAATGGTTAAAGGCCACATATAGGCATGACTTATCAAGTTACTGGGGTTTGACGTTTTCCACCCACAGACTCGATATGCGACATATCAGACGAAGAGACCGGATTGTATGGTAAGTGTTGCTTAAAGGATTTGCGGGAGTTTGGACAAGCTTGGTTGTTGATCTTCTATTCACTCAATATCTAGATAGCCGTTACATCCAACTAGTATTGATGACGGCTTGTGGGAGACTGATGTGATCATTACATACTGCTGGCGTATGGACAAGTCTTTAGAGTCCCACACAGAGGTTTCCTAGCTCAAGCGAAATGAAGTAGGGCACATATGGTGATATGTGCGGGGGCTTGATTAAATACGAGTATGTGATACCGTATTCTAATCTCGTGATATTTGATTTCTGTTAGGTTATATGAGATATAACCGGATTATTGAATCAAGTGTTGATTCAATGGTTTACGTATATATTGTTAATATATATTTGTATATTTGATATTAGCAGGATTATATTTGATATACCCGGATTACTAAATCAAGTGTTGATTTAATAATTATATATATATATATATTAACTAGTATTGAATATTAAACGGTTATATGTGATATAACCGGATTATTGAATCAAGTGTTGATTTAATAATGTGATATACATATAAATAAGATATTAGTCGGTTATATATGATATGACCGGATTATTAAATCAAGTGTTGATTTAATAATTTGATATATGTTTTTATATTTGATATATTAATATATATTAACTAATATAATGCTCACTAAAGATTTTATTCTCTTCTAATACATTTAATATATATGTGATATATATTAATATATGTATTTAGTTTTTGTGTCATGGTGGATGATACATAGAAAATAGGTGTATGAGACTCACACCAAGACTAAGGATAATTATGGTGTTTATTTATTAAGAGTAATTCAAAAATGAGGTGAAAATGAGCATGGCTTAGATGCTTGTGGAAGCATGTAGAATCCATGACTCATCTCACCAATTTTGTTTTACTCTGGATATTTTATAACCCAACTGATGGAGGTCCTTTTCGGGTCTCCATCAGATGATGTCTTCCGTCGATCTCCCGGTGGATCTTGGAGGTGATCTTCTATTGCGTGTGGGTCTCAACGGGTTTTGAGGAGATTGGTGGTTTTGAGGAGTCAACGCCGAGTACCTGTAAAGAAGTCCAGGGGTGGTTTGGTACCACTGAGGACCCTCCGACAATTAAGTTAGTACGAGATCCGAGCAGAGTAACGGCTAAGTGGGGTGAAAAAAGGCTTACTTGACCCCTCTGTGATAGGGGTTTATATAGTGGCGGCGGCACGCAGCAGTAGACGCGAGAATCTCGCCGGCAGTTACGCTCCCGACGTCAAGCCCGCATAAAGAGCGAATCGCCCGTTAATGGGGATCGTGATGGCGTGGAACGTGGGATGTTGCCGGCGGAGAATCTGCGCATGGCGAGATTTGCGGAGCTGCGGTTACGCCTGTGAGTAGTGGAGTTGGTCGGTCGGAGGACCGAGGAAGATGGCCTCGGCTGGGGTGCTCGGGTACGAACGAGAGGGCCTAGGATTATTGATCCTGTGGAAGCTCGGGGTGAGCTGAGAGGCCGAGGAGGCCAATTTTCAGGGGGCTCTAAAGAGAGCCAGCTTGTGTTTGCAGGTCGGATACAGGGGTGGCCTGGTCGGCCCCTGTAGACCCTTTCTTATGAGTTCTGGGATACGTCATCTTCCACGTGTTCTGATCTTGGAGATCACCAATATTGAGCATCATCATTATCCCCCCCCCCACTCTTGTCCCGACAAACTAGCGGGTCGGGTTAGGAGTAGACTGCCGGGCCGCCGGGGGTGAGCTCCCTCCTAAGGTTTCATCGGGACGCGTCCCCGGGTTGTCAGGTGTCTTTTCTGCCAGCGAATCAGGGAAAGATCTCTGCATTTAAAGAAGGTGCGCCGGTTCATGCTTCCTATCCCTGAAGCGACGGTCCACATGTCAAGCGTCGGTTGGCCGACGCGACGAGTGCAGACCTGCGGCGTCTGATGGGGTGCGGTCCAGTGTAGGAACGGCAAGTGGAGCAATCGGAACCGTTGGACGCGAGGAAGTGCTTTGGCGGGAGATAAAGGGCGCCCTTGGATGAGGGCGATTGCAGTGACAAATAGGGGTGGGGCCCACTCCAGGGTCCCTACTCCTTCATATTTCCTCGCTATAAGCCCTGGTTGCTCATCCCTCGTCTTCTTCCTTCTGCTTTCGTTTCCCGAGGATCCCTCTTCTCCAGGTTAGATGTCTTATTTCGTGGAATCTGTAGACGTCGTAGGAGTAGGTTCTAGGGACCCTTTAGTTCAGCCTGAGTCTTCTCGGGGAGTTGGGATCGAACCCACTTCTCGGGATCGTGCGGCGGGGGAAGCCTATAGGGAGGAGGCGGTAGATGCTGCCCCGGGAGCCTCGTGTTAGGTAAGGCATGAGGAAGAGCTTTCCAATGCTCGGGCTCGCTTCCACATCCTCCCACGCTATACGCTTCGTCTGGCCAAGGAGGGAGAGAGGGCAGACCAAGTACGTGGTAGGGAAATCTCCCTGTACTTGGAAGCTTTTTGGCGTGGAATGCGCCTGCCCTTCTCTCCCGAGGCTGTCGAAGCGCTGAACATCTTCGGGCTAGCCCCTTGTCAGTTAGTGCCGAACTCATGGAGGATTCTCCTCGAGTTCCCAATCCACCTGAAGTTACAGGCGGTCCCCTTCAGCCTCTCCATCCTTGATTCTTCCATCGTTTTCAAAAATCATCCTGGGGGTCGAGCGGGTGACACGAGGTGGGTCTACCTCTCTTTTAGAAAGCGACAGGGGGCGCCGCCAGGACAGGGGTTGTGGCCCTGCCTTCTTCCATTCAAGACTGGAAAAAGAAATTCTTCTTCGTTTCCCCTCCCGAGGGCGAGGACTGGCCCGTGCCTACCAAGTGGTCGAGGGAAAAATTCTTGCCGGGGAACCAGTCCAATGACCCCGCCGCGGTGAGAATGGGGTCATGGGAGCCCTTTCCCCGATTCGACGTGCTGCTGTCAGAGAGGGTCTTGAGTTGGGCTGGGCTCAGCCACGTTGAGTTCGTCGGTAAGTTAGGCTTTCTTTTTGGCTTGTATATTGCTTGTGGCGTTGACTTCTTTGCATTTGGTTTTGTGTAGGACCCATGGATATGGACGAGCTCCGAGCCTCCATGCGCCAGCCGAGGAAGGTCACGAAGGCTGGAGGCGCCAACACTTCCCGCTCGAAGCCCGCACCGGCTCTTTCTCCTCCGATGGTCGCATCCCGTGAGCGTTCGGTGGCGGATTGTAAGTGCACGGCGGCGGCCCGGCCGTCAGTCCGACGCCGGAATGCGGAAACGAAAACTTTTCTATAAACTAGAACCGGCACCACCGCGCACTAAAAACCTGGATCGGGCCATTAACCTAACTCTAGCAAACTAGAAAAAAGGAAGGAAGCTATACCGAGCGATCCGTGTCCTTCGGTCTTCGGACACCACTCCGATCTCCTCGCGGAAACTCCGGTCGTGAGCTCCTCGTCGGAACGGGCACCACATCTCCGGGTTCTTGTACGGGCTGCCACCTCTGGACCGAGGCAACTCGGGAACGAAGTTGGCGAGCCGACGTGCCCAAGAAATACTATAGGCTAGTGTAGAACGCTTTGTCTCTTTGGGGTTATGAAGTTGCCTTGGTGATGTGGCGGTGAAGAATGGACTTTGGAGAGAGGTGTGGGATTTTTGTAGCAAGCATAGAAATGAAAAATGAGATGAATGATTTTCCCCTCACAAAAAAAAAATGAAACCTCATCTCATCTCCCTCTCACATGAAGTGGCCGGCCCCTCTCTCCATGGTGGAGAAAAAGAATGAATTTCCAAGAGAATAAAAGTCATGATAATAATGGATTAAAGTCACACCAAGTCAAATCCAAATCCTAATCAACTCTCATCTCATAAAAGCAAAGGAATTGATGGAAAAAGAATCTCATAATGGTAGAACCATCATGAAGCCACAAATCACAAAAAAAAACCTCCACAAATGCTAATTTGCAAACATGCAAATAAGCCCCTCCATCAAATAAGTTCGGCCGTGAAAGAACAAAGGAAAACTGGCCGGAACGGAATGGAAACTGGCAACTTCAGAAAACAGATCCCGTAATAAATTACAGGAAAACCCCGCGACTGTAAATACATACCCGCATTTGTATTCCCACTGAATAAAAATGCAAAGAGAAATAAGCTACACTCTACAATAATAGGATCTGGCTTAAACCAAAGCCCGCTAGTAAAATCCGTCTGATCACGATCCGTGCAATACCGCACGTATCTAATAGAACCCTTCCATATCCCCATACAGCCTCTACAGCGTTTCGCCAGAAACTGAGAAAACAGTCTGTGGGGGACTCTAAAGACTCGTCAATACTTCGGTTGTGGATTTAACCACTAGCACGTCAGAGGTATTAGCCTATAAGTAACGGGCTACCAGGTATTGACCAAAAGGGACGTCGATGAGCGAACTCTTCCTGAGACCCTACTAAGCCTGTCAGTGATCATATCCGTACAGTCCGGTCCGTTCGTCTATGAGCATCGCATGGCGGGCCTAGGGGGTTGGTAAAAGTCAGACTCCCAAAAACGGTACAAGTCATGTCGGAGTGTAGCCCAGAACACCCCGAGATACTACCGGAATGCCTACCAATAAATCTCCTGCCTCGGCCTAGGGCTTTGTGTAAGGGCTCTCCTAGAGACAGCGCGACCTCACCCCCAATACCGGGAGAGACGAACCCCTGCAGATCCGCTCTCTGCCTCCATGTGGCTCGGGACTGTACCCAACTAAAACCAGTTTGCACGTCTCCTTTGAGCGTGGTAGGGTAGTAATCAATGCACAGTGGGAACTTACACGAGACAAATGACGATCTCAGGTCGATGAACTAACCTGTACACATGTCACCAGGGAACTGCTATCTGACATCAGGTATAAGACCAACTAGCATGTTCCCGGCGAGTCCTGTCCGGTGTACTCATAACCCAATGAGCACATGTATACATCTTAGGTGAACCAACTGACACCAGTGGCTTGTGAGACCGGCCACCGCCCCTCGTCGGGGTCTCGACTGTATACACTAGTCTACTCTGGAGTATCGATGCCCTGTCTCGAAACTCCCACGACTAGGGACCTTTTAAGGATATGCTTATAGACCCCAGCTACCACGTATATGATCGCCCTCATACAGCTGGTAGTCAAGAAAGAATCCTAAGGGCTCTATCAACGTGCAATAGTGACCTGTAAGGTCACCTGAAGCAGTACACGATGATAAAGACAAACCAGATAGCATACTATCATCTTGAGTAAGACTGTCCTACCGGTATAGGTCCTCCCTCAATCATTGCAATCACGTGCCTGTGATCCAATAATTGACTCTGAGGGCACTATCTCTAACAATCTCGCACTTTCACTCAAGGATAATTATTGCGATGTTGCATACTCACAGCCCGTGTGATACCGAACACCCAACTCCTCTACTAGTCAGTCTCACAAATCTCGTTTACGAAACTATTGTGTTCGAGGAATAGCTAGTGGATCCGCTGTGATGTTTCTTTCTATGTCTCTTTTTATCAAAAGTTCGCAGAGAAACCAATTGTCACGACCCGAAAGTACGGAACATGACCGGCACTTAAACTACGAACGTCTCGAGGCGTACGTAATCTAAGTAAACCGAAAACCCAGAAATCCAAACCAAGAAAAGTAGTAGAGTGAAGGAAAACCAATTTAAAATCAAGTAGCTTTAATAGCATAAGCCGAGTTATGCGGTTTTAAAAACTTCAAGTATTTCCTGAAAATTTCGGCAGAGTCTCCTTTGTAAATACTGGATCCCAAACGGGATACAACATGAATAGTATACGAAATCAATAAAAAGGCATCCCCAAGCGGGAGCTAGCTCTTCGTCAATCGACGGTCACAACCACACAAGCAATATAATATACAACGCCAACGGCGAGGAACAAAATTTAAAAGGAAACTCAAAACCACAAGAAAACCACAGAAATATAACGCGCGACTCTAAGGTCGAAGGAATAACATCACTGGTCTCTATCTCAAATAAAGACATGTTTTGGTTGATAGAACTTCTAAATACAACAGAATAATGATATACAAGATATAATGATGGGTGCGATACAAATAAACCCACCTACTAGCAAATCACCCGGAAATGGAAAGAGTGCCAGCAAGCCGTAATGAAACCTGTACGGCGAAACCTGCAAGAACTGTGGCACAACGGGAGTGAGTTGCCAACTCGTGAGTAGAAAACATCTACGCACAGAAATCGCATAAATAACGCAACCTAGGTCAATTGATCATAATATATCCTCAAATATATGCATAAAATGCAGCCTATAACAATGGCTAGGGTAAATATCTAACCTGGGTGTAATCTCATGTGCCTGTGTTAGTGCCTCAGGTAGCAATATAACATATGAATGAGGTATGAATGCATGAAAACAGAATACATGTAAATGAAGAAACTGTTTTCATAATTTAGTGAGATTTCTTTGTATTTTTAAAATGAGGTATCATAATGAAATCAGCATAAAACAGTGCCTAGCATCGGCACAAAACGTAAACCCAAAATCTCGATATCTCTGTATCACAGTCTCTGTACCTCAATATCTCGAAATCTCAATGTCCCAATCACAATATCTAGGGCGCCGTCAGTCCAGACCGGCCCCTACCATCCATCTCAAGACCACGACGGTATCCTCCGGATATCCGACGCGTCGGGAAAAATCACCGGTAGGTAGTGCTCCCCTGCCAGGCTCACATCGTCATCATCACGCGCTTCTTGCCCCGGGGTACCTTACCGGGTCCACCATGTACCCAAAACGGTTCATCCGCCTCCTCGAATCGGGTCTCCAAATCCATCAGCAAACTCATGGTGGACGACTCATACATCATGTGAAAAACCGCACTTTTTATTTTAAAAGAGCGAAATCAGTTTATATAAGTTTTGCGGTTATCCCCCTAAATCCAGAAAGTTTCATGGAAATCCGAATCCAAATCATCAATAACATGTAAAACCATGAATATAGGTATAAAATGAAAAACAGTATGCATGAAGTGACAAGTAATAATTACAATGTTAAGCTGGCATATAAGGCAGGTACTCTAATATCATGTCAAATTACTAACTAACAAGCTAAGTCAAGCAATAATATTTTCTAAGGTGTACGTGACATGGCAATTACCGATGAAGATGTGTGTGAGCCGGCAAGTAAGTCTACGTGGTACATACGCATCATCGGTAATGGTGCTGGTGTCCTAACAATATGATATCAACATTGCAATAAGAAATTATAACATAAGTATGCGATGCGAAGCGAACCACAATAATAAGCGGAAGCTGAATACTAGCCGCAACTGTAACTAACCTGCATTAATCTAATATAAGTCCTACAAATGGTGCCTTTTGAAATAACACGAATCATGGGGTTTTGAAAATAGGGGCTACGGTGTTTTTATGAAAAGATACGTCTTTTGAAATATCCGTAGGATCCCTTGGGCTGTCTTTTAAAATACCCACGATTCGTTAGTTTTTGAAATAGGTAAGAAGTCTAATCTAATCTAACAACTACACTAAACTATACGGCTGAACTAACAAGCTGAACTACAGGTAAGGAAACCGCCTATCATCTGAGTCGATACATATACATACCTGTATATGTATAGTCGGTGATCCCGTCTCAATAATATCATATCTATAACCAGACATCCCAAGTCAAGAGTGCGGATCAATCATCAATATATAGCTCGTACGTAAAACCGTCGTACGGCATCCCAAATCTGGGTACGGGTCAAAATCAAATTCATCACACTATTCATCCGGTATCCTCTTTATCAAAGATCATGGTCTAAGGTACTGACCTATGTCTAATACAATACTAATATCATCAATATAGTCATGATCTGACTACAGATCGACAATCTCGTACAAACCGATACTGTCAGCACATAGCATCATCAAGGGGTATGCATCGCCCAATACAGCCTAGGATCAATATCCTAGCATATCATGCCTCATATCACGATCACATGTCGACCATTTTATTTATAACACGATTGACCCATATCGCAGCCCCAAGATCCGCTATAAAACCAGGACGTACCTCAAGTACGAATCCTGCCCTATCACCGATATCACAACCACAAAACAAATCTCATCGACTCAGCTCAATCCCAAGTATCATCCTCAAATCCGTATGTGAACACATAGTCCCATACCCATGTGAACACATAACTATAAAGAATCCCATGAGCATATATAAATAGGAATGTATGCAAGTATGTATGTGTGTATGTATAGTGCAACACTACCCTAGGGTTCGCAACACTAAAATAATCCAACACACCAATATCCATCCTAAACATCGTTATTAATCCCAAATAGCATATAATAATTGTTGGTGTGTATACGCATCCGTATACAC
The DNA here is from genome assembly GCA_030015575.1 of Agapanthus africanus. NCBI lineage: Eukaryota > Viridiplantae > Streptophyta > Magnoliopsida > Asparagales > Amaryllidaceae > Agapanthus > Agapanthus africanus. The sequence goes on from JASDDO010000031.1 coordinate 150,695,898, forward strand.
CACCACGGACTGCGGGGGTGTTATACGCCATCCACCCGACTTCTCCCCGTAGATATAAATCTACTCACCTGGTCCTCGCTCGCTGGTGCCGACGTCGCCACGCGCTTGCTTGTCGTCTCGAAGTCCACATGGGATACCTACATATCATAACGCACCGTATCGCATTAAAATCCTACTCATGACCAAAACGACTCACGAATCCCACATAGGTCAAAACCTATGGTTCGCTCTCTCAAATCAACCCAAAACCCTTGACATCGGCGTACAAATGCCGAGTAATCGAGAAAACACAAACGCGCCATTCGTGGTTTCACAACCCACAAAATATATATATAAAATAGGGTTTACTTCATCAAAACTTCAAATTCGCTTTAAAAGCTATTTTCCCGAAACTCTAGTAAGCAAAATTTAACCGTTTTAGTACAAAACTTGCTATTTAAACAAATCTAGCGGCCGCAATGTTCACTAATTAGCTTAATTAGGCTACATAACTTTAACTAGATTTTATCACACTAAACTGTATTAAACCAAATTTTTTAGTTAGCACAAAAACCCAATTTTAACCATTTCGATGCAACAATCCACAAATCCATAACTAGACTAGGTTTTGCATGCTCTAAAATGTTGATCTACACATTATATAGCTAATAATGTGATAAAAACTCTAACCATATTTTAATCTCATATTTTCGAATTAAATCTAAAAACCTAGTTTGCAACAATTAAGCAATTTGGACAAATTAGTTGTAACATTTTGAAATTTAGCAATTAGGTTAGGTTTTAGCATACTAAAGATGTGAAACCACACATCACAACCAACCTCAAGTGATCAAACCCTAGCTCCAAATCAAAACTCTCACTTGAATTTCAAAACCCTTTCTTTAGATTTCAACTTTCAATTAAACCCATAATAAAACACCTAATTAGCTTGAATTACAGCAATTATTAACAAGGTAACAATTAGAGTAAGATTGTACCTCACAAAACTAGAGAGCTAGCATGAAAATCTTGGTCTCCAAAATGGCTTCTTGCTTCATGAATCCAAGCTAGATGGGTCAAGGAATAATGGGTAGGATTTAAATTAGGAGATTAATGAGGTTTTATATGGATTTTTGAGGCATTTTGTGATGAATTTTGTAGTGAAATGAGAAGGAGAAGATGAGGGCGGGCTGCAGCCATAGGGCTCGGCTGAAATGGGAGAAGGGATGAGTGAGGAGAGAGAGAGAGAGAATGGGGTTTTGTGGCAAAATTCAAACAAAACCCATACCCCAAAGTCAACTCTTATACACTTTTTTCTTTGTTCATTCTTCTCTTTTGTTGTATGCTTGGAATTTTCTTTTCACAAGTGGGGAATTGGGGCAGCAAGGGTTCGGCCACAATGGAAGTGGGGGTGGGTGAGTGTGGGTGTGTGTGTGGGATGAGGGAAAATGATAAATATTATACCCTAAATCTCCATTTACACTAAAAAAAGCCTCTTTTTTTTCTTCAATAATTTCTAAACCGTTTTGGCAAACGATTTCGTTTCAAAAAACAAATGATAAAATTTTATTTAATGTGTCATGATGCACAAAATTTGTTTCAACTCATTCCAATTTGTAATTTTCCCTAATTAAATATATTAGTGACGGCTTAAAATAATATTAAAAAAATTAATTTCGGAAAAAATTTCAGAAAATTTGAAATTTCACCAGTGGCTCAATAAACACCAGATACTAGCAATTACATAGCTAGAATATGTATATTTAATTTTTATAATAAGATATTTGTATTGACTTTTTCCATAAAACCCCCCTTATTTTACCGATTTTCCAAAATTTCACCGAAACGATTTTCAAAACGCTACAATCTTCCCCCCTTAAAGAAATTCGGTCCCCGAATTTAAATTCGAACTCCCCCCAAATACAAAAACATCTAAGCAAAATCATCAAGCCGTCGGGGCTCCGAAACCATAAGTACATAATACGCATCATAGCGCAATGCATGCGCATGAGCAATGAGCATATAACTCAAAATCAAACTCCGTCAAGCATTCCGCCATCATTGGAGTCATGGTAAAGACACAATGTCAAATCCAATACAAAACCAATATGCCATAATCGGAACTACACACGTAAATATCAAATCTATATATGTAAATATCATAAAAACGTCCTGCTCTATAGGAAAAATCAATCCTAAAATACGCGTATGAGTACTACGTGCGTCTGGTGCGCACGGAAATCAAAATCCAAATATGTGTCATACATATGCACAGAAACAACATCCAAGTGCATCGGGTGTGCATGAAACATCTGTCGTAGGCAACATGTGTGCCTGACAGCAAAATCAGGTGCATCTGACATGCACGAAAAATCTCGATTTAGTGCATCTGGTGTGCACCAAAATCACATCTCAAAACGTGCGCCCAACATGTGCGAAAATCCAAGGCAGGTGCATCCATCAAGCACGAAATCATGAAATCCAATATCAAGCGCCGAACATGCGCAAAATCAAATCAGGTGCACAAAACAAATATCGAGTATCACAATCGAAATCGAAGTCCAGTGCATCTAAGTGCACAAAAGGCGTATCACTGCACTGCAAGCATATATAAACTATAAAGAGTGCAGGAACCAAATCGTGTGCGTGCATACGCACAAAATCAACTCAAATGTCTAAAACCGTAAAATCACAAACATGTGAAACCCAAGCACGAAAACAATATCAAGTGCAACACTGTGCAAAGATCGTAAAACCTCAATCATCAAAATCAAATCATTCGAATAAATCACCCAAAACCTCGAAATCAATAATGGCGGCATAGTACCGCTCAAGCGCATCCTCTAAGAATCTCGGGCCAACTGTCGCGGTCACTAGTGGGACGTCTCGTCGATGATCATGAACTCTGGCCTGCTGGTGTGCGTAACAATGACCACTCCTGGGTCAAGGTCTTCACTGGAAATTACCAATCTCTCAGTCCATCGGCTCATCGGCCCTGTCAGGTGTGCTAACGGGGATAATCCCGTTCTGGCACTTCTCTGGTCATCTTTCGGTCAATCATCATGACCACTCGTAAGACAGCATATCACTGGCGTCGGCCTCTGGCTCTCTGAATGTACGTGACACATCTGATCCTGGGTGCAAGTATCATTGCAGCAGTGTCCTGGAAGGAATCCTGCTCACGGTCTCTTCCATGTCTCGTCTCTGCCAACTATCCGGAAGTCATCGTCCTTTCCTATATCTGCATCTTGCTCTGGAACGACTGCATACTCATCGCGACTCCTTCTGGAAAGTAAATCCAAGTACCATGCCTCGGCATGCGCATCGCATCTCTGATGTCGGCGGAGTGGAACGTCGTCTTATCCAGATCATGTACGGACCTCTTTACTCCACTTTCTCTAATGTCGACTGCTTCGGACTCGTCTCATCGTGGCTACATGGACTGAGCTCCAACGACTATCCTCGTATCTGGAGTCTCCCAAGAATGCATCTCACCATCTAGCATCTGAATTAAGTCGAGCCATCCGATCGAGTCGTCAAAACCTCATAATCCCCCAAGAGCTCAACATCTTGGGCACAGTTTAATAGTATCGAGTACATACCACAGCATCGGTGGTCCAGCCGTAGAAGGGCAAACCCAAGCCTCACTAATGGCGCCGTAGAACTGCCGCAAACCCGAAGGTTCAAAGGCTTTCACACGGTCATTAAGTCGAGTTAGGGTTTCATTCTTCTAGAGGGACCATAGAATTGCCTGCATGTCCTTCCGACTACTTTAAACTTGGAATAATAGGTTTTTGACATTCGATCGCCTCTGTCGACTCCCAACGTCTCCGCGTGAAGTCGTCTCTGGCTGGAATCAATCTATCTGATGACCTCTCATCAGTTAGGCGAACGAACCACAAGTTTCAGTCATTCATCCATGGGTGAATAGCGACCTTCTATCATTGGCTCAACCCTCTGGTGCTGAATTGCCCGTCCGAGTAATCTCATACAGCGATCCATCAACGCTCGTGGCGGGAAAACACAATAAAAAGACACATCTCTGCAATCGTGTGTCGCCAGAATCACGCCCTGGCCAGTCCTCGTTCGTAACGAGTTCGTGTTGACCGCAACTCTAGCCGTAGCTCTCCCTGCCCGTAATCATGGCAGCAAAACCATAACTGGTACCGATGAGGCTAGATCGGAATGAATATAATACTGAGCAAAGAAATGTACATCCTAAGGCTCCGTAAGTGGAGTGGCGTGTCGTAAGTATGCCGCGGAACATACCCACGGTACGTCACTCAACTTTAGTCACCTATTCCATCAACCAAGGGTCATCCTACGCTCCGAAGATAAAACCTAACGCTCTGATACCAACTTTGTCACGACCCGAAAGTACGGAACATGACCGGCACTTAAACTACGAACGTCTCGAGGCGTACGTAATCTAAGTAAACCGAAAACCCAGAAATCCAAACCAAGAAAAGTAGTAGAGTGAAGGAAAACCAATTTAAAATCAATTAGCTTTAATAGCATAAGCCGAGTTATGCGGTTTTAAAAACATCAAGTATTTCCTGAAAATTTCGGCAGAGTCTCCTTTGTAAATACTGGCTCCCAAACGGGATACAACATGAATAGTATACGAAATCAATGAAAAGGCATCCCCAAGCGGGAGCTAGCTCTTCGTCAATCGACGGTCACAACCATACAAGCAATATAATATACAACGCCAACGGCGAGGATCAAAATTCAAAAGGAAACTCAAAACCACAAGAAAACCACAGAAATATAACGCGCGACTCTAAGGTCGAAGGAATAACATCACTGGTCTCTATCTCAAATAAATACATGTTTTGGTTGATGGAACTTCTAAATACAACAGAATAATGATATACAAGATATAATGATGGGTGCGATACAAATAAACCCACCTACTAGCAAATCACCCGGAAATGGAAAGAGTGCCAGCAAGCCGTAAAGAAACCTGTACGACGAAACCTGCAAGAACTGTGGCACAACGGGAGTGAGTTGCCAACTCGTGAGTAGAAAACATCTACACACAGAAATCGCATAAATAACGCAACCTAGGTCAATTGATCATAATATATCCTCAAATATATGCATAACATGCAGCCTATAACAATGGCTAGGGTAAATATCTAACCTGGGTGTAATCTCATGTGCCTGTGTCAGTGCCTTAGGTAGCAATATAACATATGAATGAGGTATGAATGCATGAAAACAGAATACATGTAAATGAAGAAACTGTTTTCATAATTTAGTAAGATTTCATTGTATTTTTAAAATGAGGTATCATAATGAAATCAGCATAAAACAGTGCCTAGCATCGGCACAAAACGTAATCCCAAAATCTCGATATCTCTGTATCACAGTCTCTGTACCTCAATATCTCGAAATCTCAATGTCCCAATCACAATATCTAGGGCGCCGTCAGTCCAGACCGGCCCCTACCATCCATCTCACGACCACGACGGTATCCTCCGGATATCCGACGCATCGGGAAAAATCACCGGTAGGTAGTGCTCCCCTGCCAGGCTCACATCGTCATCATCACGCGCTTCTTGCCCCGGGGTACCTTACCGGGTCCACCATGTACCCGAAACGGTTCATCTACCTCCTCGAATCGGATCTCGAAATCCATCAGCAAACTCATGGTGGACGACTCATACATCATGTGAAAAACCGCACTTTTTATTTTAAAAGAGCGAAATCAGTTTATATAAGTTTTGCGGTTTTCCCCCCAAATCCAGAAAGTTTCATGGAAATCCGAATCCAAATCATCAATAGCATGTAAAACCATGAATATAGGCATAACAATGAAAAACAGTATGCATGAAGTGACAAGTAATAATTACAATGTTAAGCTGGCATATAAGTCTTGTACTCTAATATCATGTCAAATTACTAACTAACAAGCTAAGTCAAGCAATAATATTTTCTAAGGTGTACGTGACATGGCAATTACCGATGAAGATGTGTGTGAGCAGGCAAGTAAGTGTACGTGGTACATACGCATCATCGGTAATGGTGCTGGTGTCCTAACAATATGATATCAACATTGCAATAAGAAATTATAACATAAGTATGCGATGCGAAGCGAACCACAATAATAAGCGGAAGCTGAATACTAGACGCAACTGTAACTAACCTGCATTAATCTAATATAAGTCCAACAAATGATGCCTTTTGAAATAACACGAATCATGGGGTTTTGAAAATAGGGGCTACGGTGTTTTTATGAAAAGATACGTCTTTTGAAATATCCGTAGGATCCCTTGGGCTGTCTTTTTAAAATACCCATGATTCGTTAGTTTTTGAAATAGGTAAGAAGTCTAATTTAATCTAACAACTACACTAAACTATACGGCTGAACTAACAAGCTGAACTACAGGTAAGAAAACCGCCTATCATCTGAGTCGATACATATACATACCTGTAAATGTATAGTCGGTGATCCCGCCTCAATAATATCATATCTATAACCAGACATCCCAAGTCAAGAGTGCGGATCAATCATCAATATATAGCTCGTACGTAAAACCGTCGTACGGCATCCCAAATCTGGGTACGGGTCAAAATCAAATTCATCACACTATTCATCCGGTATCCTCTTTATCAAAGATCATGGTCTAAGGTACTGACCTATGTCTAATACAATACTAATATCATCAATATAGTCATGATCTGACTACAGATCGACAATCTCGTACAAACCGATACTGTCAGCACATAGCATCATCAAGGGGTATGCATCGCCCAATACAGCCTAGGATCAATATCCTAGCATATCATGTCTCATATTACGATCACATGTCGACCATTTTATTTATAACACTATTCACCCATATCGCCGCCCCAAGATCCGCTATAAAACCAGGACGTACCTCAAGTACGAATCCTGCCCTATCACCGATATCACAACCACAAAACAAATCTCATCGACTCAGCTCAATCCCAAGTATCATCCTCAAATCCGTATGTGAACACATAGTCCCATACCCATGTGAACACATAACTATAAAGAATCCCATGAGCACATATAAATAGGAATGTATGCAAGTATGTATGTGTGTATGTGTAGTGCAACACTACCCTAGGGTTCGCAACACTAAAATAATCCAACACACCAATATCCATCCTAAACATCGTTATTAATCCCAAATAGCATATAATAATTGTTGGTGTGTATACGCATCCGTATACACCACCACGGACTGCGGGGGTGCTATACGCCATCCACCCGACTTCTCCCCGTAGATATAAATCTACTCACCTGGTCCTCGCTCGCCGGTGCCGACATCGCCACGCGCTTGCTTGTCGTCTCGAAGTCCACATGGGGTACCTACATATCATAACGCACCGTATCGCATTAAAATCCGACTCATGACCAAAACGACTCACGAATCCCACTAGGTCAAAACCTATGGTTCGCTCTCTCAAATCAACCCAAAACCCTCGACATCGGCGTACAAATGCCGAGTGATCGAGAAAACACAAACGCGCCATTCGTGGTTTCACAACCCACAAAATATATATATAAAATAGGGTTTACTTCATCAAAACTTCAAATTCGCTTTAAAAGCTATTTTCCCGAAACTCTAGTAAGCAAAATTTAACCGTTTTAGTACAAAACTTGCTATTTAAACAAATCTAGCGGCCGCAATGTTCACTAATTAGCTTAATTAGGCTACATAACTTTATCTAGATTTTATCACACTAAACTGTATTAAACCAAATTTTTTAGTTAGCACAAAAACCCAATTTTAACCATTTCGAAGCAACAATCCACAAATCCATAACTAGACTAGGTTTTGCATGCTCTAAAATGTTGATCTACACATTATATAGCTAATAATGTGATAAAAACTCTAACCATATTTTAATCTCATATTTTCAAATTAAATCTAAAAACCTAGTTTGCAACAATTAAGCAATTTGGACAAATTAGTTGTAACAATTCGAAATTTAGCAATTAGGTTAGGTTTTAGCATACTAAAGATGTGAAACCACACATCACAACCAACCTCAAGTGATCAAACCCTAGCTCCAAATCAAAACTCTCACTTGAATTTCAAAACCCTTTCTTTAGATTTCAACTTTCAATTAAACCCATAATAAAACACCTAATTAGCTTGGATTACAGCAATTATTAACAAGGTAACAATTAGAGTAAGATTGTACCTCACAAAACTAGAGAGCTAGCAAGAAAATCTTGGTCTCCAAAATGGCTTCTTGCTTCATGAATCCAAGCTAGATGGGTCAAGGAATAATGGGTAGGATTTAAATTAGGAGATTAATGAGGTTTTATATGGATTTTTGAGGCATTTTGTGATGAATTTTGTAGTGAAATGAGAAGGAGAAGATGAGGGCGGGCTGCAGCCATAGGGCTCGGCTGAAATGGGAGAGGGGATGAGTGAGGAGAGAGAGAGAGAGAATGGGGTTTTGTGGCAAAAGTCAAACAAAACCCATACCCCAAAGTCAACTCTTATACACTTTTTTCTTTGTTCATTCTTCTCTTTTGTTGTATGCTTGGACTTTTCTTTTCACAAGTGGGGAATTGGGGCAGCAAGGGTTCGGCCACAATGGAAGTGGGGGTGGGTGACTGTGGGTGTGTGTGTGGGATGGGGGAAAATGATAAATATTATACCCCAAATCTCCATTTACACTAAAAAAAAGCCTCTTTTTTTTCTTCAATAATTTCTAAACCGTTTTGGCAAACGATTTCGTTTCAAAAAACAAATGATAAAATTTTATTTAATGTGTCATAATGCACAAAATTTGTTTCAACTCATTCCAATTTGTAATTTTCCCTAATTAAATATATTAGTGACGGCTTAAAATAATATTAAAATAATTAATTTCGGAAAAAATTTCAGAAAATTTGAAATTTCACCAGTGGCTCAATAAACACCAAATACTAGCAATTACATAGCTAGAATATGTATATTTAATTTTTATAATAAGATATTTGTATTGTCTTTTTACATAAAACCCCCCTTATTTTACCGATTTTCCAAAATTTCACCGAAACGATTTTCAAAACGCTACACCCATCTCCCGAAATGAGCAATACCTGTCTTAGAATATGTCTGGATATCTGATGGGACCTAGTTCATAAATGAACTCCAAATCCAAACTTCTTAGACTGTATCGTCGACTGAAATTAATCAGTGTCATGCGCCATGCCTCCCTCAGTATCTGCCTGGACCACCTGTCCAAAATACTGCCCTTCGTCAGAGGGAAAACTATAACTCTGTCATCCATGTCATCTTGGAAGCCTGGAATGATAACTGTCTCCCAAAGGAGGCTGCCGTTATCATTTCCCTAGAACATCAACTTATGTTCTAAAACTTCTTCCAATCGTTTCTCCAGGATTGGATTAATATAAACTTACTGCATCTCATGCAAAAAACAACATCTGGTGTGGTACTTGACATCTCATGATTGACTCAATTGCCTAAGCAAGTGATCTGCCAATTATGCACATCCCTCTCCCCTTTAGTCTGTAAGACACCTTTAGAGAGGGTGACTCCTTCACCTGCAGGTATACTACCGTACCAGGAGTCATCCATTCTAAAAACTCTTAGAATGCTGTCTAAGTACCCTGATTAGGAAACCACCCAAATCTAGATCTATAGATCTAGTAACCAGAATGTCTTGATATTATATCCAAGTCCCATGTGGAGAAACCACTGTGTGACAACCAAAATATAACCGATCGTAGTGTAGGAATATCACTTCCGACTCTGTGTATGTCATCTAAATACCAGGACATCACACCCTACTACCTTCTTAATAGATCCATCCCCTATTCTGATGAAGTCAAACCTATGACTGTCACACCAGAAATAGATGATCTTTCTCCGCTACATCTGCTTTAGTCTATAAATAGACATAAGCCACTTGTCCACCAATGCTTCCGCTGCTCCCACTGACTACGACAACCCTCTGGCAGAGTCATATAGACGTACACTTCTAAAGCTAGTTTAGAACGACGCTATACTAATCCTCCTGCCGGATCTCACAGTCTGGAACAACAGCAATGGCAAGTCTGGGTAAACAAGAACCTCCCTGCCACCATCCTTGAGCATACCGAAGTACCTCTCGGGTGCCTGAGGTTACCCACCTTATCTGCGGAGTGGCCAATGGAATGTCAAACCAGATTGAATCTTTAGGTTCTTATCAAATCTTCAGTAATCGTTTGCGGTTCTGGAATCACTTCCAGTTCTACAATACTCCCACTTCTGTTTTCTGAAAAAATCCATTTTTATTAAAACTGTGGAGAGTCAAGAACAATATCACTATTGATCTTCCAGATGGTAGAAATTCAACCCTCGTCATAGCCTGGGTCAACTCACAAACAGCCATTACAGAAACGTGCCTTGAGTTATCCAGAGTCTGGTTTTAAGCATATGCCGGACAACTCCCCGTACCTTAACATCGTTAATATATGAATCATTCTATATCCAAAATAGAAACAGAGGTACCGATTTAATTGAACCAGATTCAAATCATGCAGCTGTCTCCAGTGCATGTCAACTAAATGGAAGGAGGCCTATCAGCGTTACTCAACTTAGGAATGCTTCCAATTATGAGTAACCTGAAAGAGAAGCAAGTTCTCTTAATCATTACTATCAACTGAATACCATATACAAGTATCTACATCTTCAATCACCTTGAAGAATCCCGATACTTTCAATACCTGGTTCTCTACTATAATCTTATACTTATAACTTCTCAAAACTCAGACCTTGTATTTCTACGAAACACATGTCTAAGAACTAGAGAAGTCACAAGTAAACAGAATATAGTACGAGTACCAACCCCTCTATCCTAATGGACACTGGACAATATACAATACTCTGTATAAGTCCCCTGAGTCTAGTGACTCATTCACTATGTGTCGTAGGTTGAAAACTGTACTTATGGTTATGAAGAATTACACCGCTGTTCAATGCTCCTTACCTAATCATCCACTGATATAGGTAAATGTCATAAACATAATTTCAAAAAGGTATATCTCACTCTACAAAAATAGGCGTACAATTATATCAATTTGAAATTGGTGCATAACAACGGATATTCAAAACCAAATATTTGCCGTCCGGCAAACAACCCAGGTGACTTCCTCAAATATCACCAATTACAACGAATTCCGATATAATGAGGTTGATCACCTAATTCCCAATAACTTACTCCCACTCATCATCTGTAAAACCATACAGATGTGAGAATCAAACCTGGTAAATACATACCCTGGAGCAAGTGTCTAATTGGGAAATCAGTTTTCTTTTAACAGTACACAGTGAAACTGAAACATTGAAATGTTTCGATGGGGTATCCTTGTATTCCTAGTAATGCCTCTTCCATTATCCAGATTCACAACTATAACCGTATAATTCTTTGTCATCTCTCCAAATCCCTTTATATGTCTTTAGTCATTACCTTCTGTACACCCTCTTAGGCTAAATGGTTTTCTTCCTTTCCTACCATTCGGCACCAGCCTATGGTTTGGAAGAAGACTATCCAATAAGCATAATGGGTGTACTTTCCTAATCCCAGGAACACTCGCAATGCGAGAGAAGGTGAAGAAAAAAGACAACCGAATAAACCTTATTCCTATTTCTCCTGAACCAGAATCCATCCCCGAACTGGAACAAGTTCCTTTCGAGTTCGTATATAACCATACGATGGAGTATCCAAATAAACTGTGGATCTTCGTAGTGATACGGAGTGTTCTGGAGAAATACGAAGGTGATATAGGATTGGCGAAGAAATACTTGATTTGGTCGTGAATAGCAGTCGCAGTTTACCTTGCCCTCTTACTAATCCCTTTATATGTCTTTACTTAATACCTTCTGTATACCGTTTAGGCTAATTGGTTTTCTTCATTCCCTACCGATCGGCACCTGCCTATGGTTTGGAAGAAGACTATCCAATTTGCGTAATAGGTGTACTGTCCTAATCCAAGGAGCACTCACAACCTGAGAGAACGTAAAAGGAAAAGACAACTGAATAGTCCTATTCGTTTTCTCCAGAACCGGAAACCATCCTCGAATAAATTCCTTCGAGTTCGTATATAACCATACGATGGTTTTATCCAATGGAAGTGGACGTTCGTAGTAATACGGGGTGTCCTGGAGAAAAGGGTAAAAGTAGGAGTGGCGATGAGGTATGCAACTCTGACAATCCAAAAGCCAGTGTTTAAGAAGGTTCGGTTAATTTTGGTCACTGGGTCATAGTCGCTGCCAAAGAGAGAGAGAAAAGAAACACTCAGCGTGCACTCTAACCTAGATCAGAATGGTTATCACTTAATCTAATCAGGAAACCACCCACTGTACCGTCAAATTCTTCTCCAAACCTGAAAGAAGAATTAGTCGGGATCACCCGAGGAGTAAACCAACTCATCAGTGGGAATCGGGATCCAACTATCATCGCATGATAACGTGACGGAATCCGCTCACGTTATCACACTCCAGAAGGTATGTGCATATCTGGCAAGTTTCAGTTTCTTTAGAAACTCCCGATGTGATTTTTGCCCCATGCTCTTATGACCTTGACTTTGGCCAACATATCATAAGTCACATGTCAAGTTCTACCCGTCATTCTCCAGGTTAATTTGAACCCACCCGTACCTACTCTTGACTTTGGCCAACATGGCAGTACGACTGTCCCAAACCAACGCATCTATCTATGCTGCATATGAATACCCAATAGCTACCAATCACTGTGCCTTGACTTTGGCCAACATACACAGCTTGAATACTTATTGACTATCCATATGAAACGACGGAGGGCTACGAATGGTTTCTGGCGAAAACCTTTAACGTAATGAACTTGATATCGTTGATGGAACCGGATAGCTTTTTAAAAAATATAGTGACGAAAACCATTGCTAAAGAGGTCACTCCCGGTGAAGGGATCTCGGCTCTTTCCCCGTAGAATGAGGTGCAGGATATTCCAACTGAATACCACGATGCAAAGCAAAAGTAATCGGCTATAGTGAAGTTATTGCCCTGACGCAAACTTCTGTCCAAGGGGTCACTCCCGGTGAAGGGATCTCGACCCTTGCCTCATCGACTGAGGAGCTGGATATTCATAACCGAATACCACTCTGCATAATAAAATAGAACGTCCTTGCAATAACAGCTTTTTGAAAAATGTTCCAACAACATCAGAATAGGTTTGTTTAGCTTGCATTGATCCGAATCAACGCAGTCCCATCAATTGATCACACCAATAAAGAACGAAAATAATGATGTACGTATATGCCATCCGCATTCGCCACTGGGTCCCGTCATCACCCGTTAGGTTACTTAACTAACGACAGAGCGGGGACTGGACTAGCGCGGATGCAAAACATATACAACATCTACTAGTATATATATCAATATATAATATTCGCTCAAGGCGTGATAAAATGCAACATCACAGAAATGTAATAAGCATCAAAGAACAATACAGATATCTGAGATCCCCGGGTTTCATAGAGCCGCTACTGAAACCCGTCGTTCCCCTGGTCGTGTGGATAGCCTGTGTAATGAAATCCTAGACACCTACGGGCGCGGCAAGTTACCCGCCAAAACCTGAAGCGAGGCAGCCCCCTTCAGCTACGTGAATGGACCACCCAGCACTTCACCGAATCCGGTAACTTGGGCACCCCTCCTTGGGTCAACCTATACCCCCTACGAGTGCGGCGAATATCCCGCCAATTCTAGAATAAAGCCCCCTCCGTCTCAAAGCCATGAGATGCGGGCTTGTTGCCCTCTAGAACTCGGCTATCCGTGCACCCCACCGCAGGGTAATCCTAGTACAGAAAGTAAAATATACATACAGTGGGTACATCGACCTCAGCCCGGTCGTGCCCCAAAAGAATAATATACAGACAGGCAGTGACGGCAGTCCACATGTCGGACACTCGCCCCGCAATATCAAATGTACATATAAAAAGAAACTGTACTACCATTGCATCCAGGCTATCCTCCACGACCAATCCGCAACATCACAGCACAACACAGAACATCAACGTGAATGTCACGTTCGCAAATCCGTCTAAAAGGGCTATAGCAGATAGACAGGATTTACCGATCAAATGATATTCACGGTCGCAGATATAATGTAAATACTGTGAACTAACATGTTTAAAATTTTCGATCGACTAAATTTTCCGAAGTGGGCTCCAAGCACAACTGTAGCACTCAAAAACATCTGGGCCTAAAAAGAATATACCAGAAACCCTATTTCCATGTCAGTAAACCACTGTAGAATTTTGGTGCGGTTTGGCCACAAAACGGCGGCGGTTCCGCGGACAAAACGTGGTTTTGGCTGCTGAACCGCCGCGCTATAGTAACATCAGCGTGCCAAATTTTCACAGCGTTCATAAAAAACCCTGCACGTAATTTTCCAATGTACCAAATAATTTTTAGAGCACAGAAAAATTCGACAGAAAGTAAGCTATACCCGGATCGGGCCATCAACCTAACTCTAGCAAACTAGAAAAAGGAAAGGAAGCTATACCGAGCGATCCATGTGCTTCGGTCTTCGGCCTCCACTCCGATCTCCTCGCGGAAACTCCGGTCGTCAGCTCCTCATCGGAACGGGCACCACATCGCCGGGTTCTTTTACGGGCTCCCACCTCTGGACCGAGGCAACTCGGGCACGAAGTTGGCGAGCCGACGTGCCCAAGAAATGATGTAGGCTAGTGTAGAACACTTTGTCTCTTTGGGGTTATGAAGTTGACTTGGTGATGTGGTGGTGAAGAATGGACTTTGGAGAGAGGTGTGGGATTTTTGTAGCAAGCATAGAAATGAAAAATGAGATGAATGATTTTCCCCTCACAAAAACAAAAATGAAACCTCATCTCATCTCCCTATATCATGAAGTGGTCGTCCCCTCTCTCCATGGTGGAGAAAAAGAATGAATTTCCAAGAGAATAAAAGTCATGATAATAATGGATTAAAGTCACACCAAGTCAAATCCAAATCCTAATCAACTCCCACCTCATAAAAGCAAAGGAATGGATGGAAAAAGAATCTCATAATGGTATAACCATCATGAAGCCACAAATCACAAAAAAACCCTCCACAAATGCTAATTTGCAAACATGAAAATAAGCCCCTCCATCAAATAAGTCCGGCCGTGAAGGAACAAAGGAAAACTGGTCGGAACGGAATGCAAACTGGCAACTTCAGAAAATTGATCCCGTAATAAATTACAGGAAAAACCCGCGACTGTAAATACAAACCCACATTTGTATTCCCACTGAATACAAATGCAAAGAGACAAAATCTACACTCTACAATACTATGATCTGGCTTATACCAAAGCCTGCTAGTAAAATCCGTCCGATCACGATCCGTGCAATATCGCACGTATCTGATCGAACCCTGCCATATCTCCATATGGACTCTACAGCGTTTCGCCCGAAACATGAGAAAATGGTCTGTGGGGGACTCTAAATACTCGTCAATACTTTGGTTGTAGATTTAACCACTAGCACGTCAGAGGTATTAGCCTATACGTAACAGGCTACCAGGTTTTGACCAAAAGGGACGTCGATGAGCGAACTCATCCTGACACCCTACTGAGCCTATCAGTGACAATATCCGTACAGTCCGGTCCGTTCGTCTATGAGCATCGCATGGCGGGCCTAGGGGGTTGGTAAAAGTAAGACCCCCAAAAGCGGTACAAGTCGTGTCGGAGTGTAGCCCAGAACACCCCGAGATACTACTGGAATTCCTACCAGTAAATCTCATACCTCGGCTGAGGGCTTTGTGTAATGGCTCTCCTAGACACAGCTCGACCTCACCCCCAATACCGGGAGAGACGAACCCTTGCAGATCCGCTCACTGCCTCCATGTGGCTCGGGACTGTACCCAACTAAAACTTGTTTGCACGTCTCCTTTGAGCATGGTAGGGTAGTAATCAAAGCACGGTGGGAACTCACATGAGACAAATGACGATCTCAGGTCGATGAACTAACCTGTAAACATGTCACCAGGGAACTACTATCTGACATCAGGTATAAGACCAACTAGCATGTTCCCGGCGAGTCCTGTCCGGTGTACTCATAACCCAATGAGCACCTGTATACATCTTAGGTGAACCAACTGACACCAGTGGCTTGTGAGACCGGCCAGCGCCCCACGTCGGGGTCTCGACTGTATACACTAGTCTACTCTGGAGTATCGATGCCCTGTCTCGAAACTCCCACGACTAGGGACCTTTTAAGGACGTGCTTATAGACCCCAGCTCCAACGTATATGATCGCCCTCATACTGCTGGTAGTCAAGCAAGAATCCTAGGGGCTCTATCAATGTGCAATAGTGACCTGTAAGGTCACCTGAAGCAGTACACGATCATAAAGATAAACCAGATAGCATACTATCATCTTGAGTAAGACTGTCCTACCGGTATAGGTCCTCCCTCAATAATTGCAATCACGTGCCTGTGATCCAATAATTGACTCTGAGGGCACTATCTCCAACACGGATCCCGCCCTGGGGCCTAGTAGAGCGTCGGGCTGGAAGCGGGCTCGGATTCTGGAGGACCCGGTCTCGGAGGATATCGGCTCTCCATCGGAGCCGCTCAAGAGGGGTTCCCGGAGGTCTTCCCGAGGTCCGCCCTCGCCGATCATGGTGGAGGGGGGCCTCCAATTCGTGGTGCCCTCGGGGCTATCCGTCACGGATAGCCTGCTATATAAAATAGAGAAATCAGCGGGGGGTAGGGTCCTCGGGAGGACCTTCAGGACCCAGATAGCGTCCATCGCCCAGGAGTCCGTGCAGGTAAGTGTTTAGTTTTTTGAGTGATTTGGTGCTTCCTTCGTCTCCCTAACCTCCTTCTTATTAATTTTTTTAGGTCCTCCAGCATGTTGCTCTCGCCTTACGCATGGAGGCCGAGGTGATAGCCCCGGTGATGGAGGCCGCGGACCGTCTTGCCTCGCTGGAAGAGAGCTCCAAGCGGGAGCTGGAGGGGGCGATGGCGAGGGTTTCTGCCCTGGAAGGAGAGGTGGAGACCGGGAAACGGGAGGCTGCCCAGCACAGCAAAGCCGCCGTGGCTGCCGAGGTCAAGCTTAAGGACGCTCAGGCGCTCGCCGGCAACCTAAAGAAGACGGTAAGGACCCTCCGGAAGGAGCTGGGGATGGAGGCCGAGGCGGCGAAGTCGGCCGACCTCTCGGCGGCGAAGTCGGACGACCTGTCGGCGGTGAAGGCGGTGGAAGGCTAAAAGAAGTCGAAGGAATTCTATGATGACCTAGCCGTGGCCACAACCTGCATCTAGTACGAGGCCCTCGACGCCGTTAAGGCCCGGATGCCGGAGTTCGCCGATGAAGAGCTCCGGGCCGAATACCCCCTCGCGGACGCCGATGAGCCGGGGGAAGAGATTCCGGACGAGGAGGTGGTCGAGGACCCTGCTCATCTCGTTGTGGATGTCGAGGATCCCGAGGTCGCGCCTGGCCCCGAGGCCTAAAGCCCCAATCTTCCTCCTCCTTTATTTTGTCGCTTCTGGGATTTTTGTAAGCCTCTGGGCTGTTTTTGTAAGCCTCCGGGCAGTCTGTAAGGCTGGGGAGCCCAAAATACCCTTTGTAAAGACTTTGCCTTTGGTAATAAAACCATTTTTTGTTTCATCGGTTTGCACTTTAGCTTCTGTTTGCGAAGAATAATCATAAAATATCTCTGCTTGCACTGTTGGGTTTTCCTATCAGGTCGGCTATCTGTCTAACGATCATTCGTCGAATTGATTTCGATCAATTGCCAAGTGCTGCTGAGAAGGAGGCATCTCATGGCCCCGAAGTCGATGGGGGATCGCTCAGACTTGGATAGACCTGATGCCCCTTGTTGGGGCCTCGGATCCTCTGCATGTGATGGGCAGAGGGATGTCCGCCGTATTTGTGCCGAGCATGAATGGACTCAGAGGATGAATGAGCATGAATGGGAAGCTGCTCTGTTGCCCTTTGGCGAGGGCCTTTTACTTCTGGCGTTGGGAGCAACGACCACCAGCTGGGGATGGTCGAGCGAGGGTCGGGCTCGACTGCCTCTGGGAGGACTTTTAATCCTTAGCGTTGGAGGGGATGTAAGAAGCCCACTAAGGATGACCGGGCAGTGAAGCTGCACGATTGCCTCTTGGCGAGGGCTTTGATCTCTGGCGTTGCGAGTAGGGAAACTACCGGCCAGGGATAGCTGAGCAGGGAAGCCGCTCAGCTGCTTCTACGGAGGACTTTGATCCTTAGCGTTGGAGGGGTTGTAAGAAGCCCACTAAGGATGACCGGGCAGTGAGGTTGTGCGGTTTCCTCTTGGCAAGGGCTTTGATCTCTGGCATCGTGGGTAGGCAACTACCAGCCTAGGATGACCGAGCGAGGTAGCCGCTTGGATGCCTCTTGTGAGGGCTTTGATCCCTGGCGTCGTGGGTAGGGAGCTACAAGCCGGAGAGGACCGAGCAGGGTGGCTGCTCGGTTGCCTCTTGCAAGGGCTTTGATCCCTGGCGTTACGAGTGGGGATGCCACAGGCCGGGGATAGCCGAGCAGGGTAGCTGCTCAGCTGCCTCTAAGGAAGACTTTGATCATTAGCGTTGGAGAGGCTGTAAGAAGCCCACTAAGGATGACCGGGCAATGAAGCTGCACGGTTGCCTGTTGGCGAGGGTTTTGATCTCTGGCGTCGTGGGTAGGCAACTACCAGCCTGGGATGACCAAGCGGGGTAGCCGCTTGGATGCCTCTTGCGAGGGCTTTGATCCCTGGCATAATGGGTAGGGAGCTACCAGCCGGAGATGACCGAGCAGGGTAGCTACTCGGTTGCCTCTTGCGAGGGCTTTGATCCTTGAGGATGTAGTATGAAGCTACCGGCCGGGGATAGCCGAGCAGGGTAGCTGCTGAGCTGCCTCTAAGAAGGACTTGGATCCTTAGCATTGGAGGGGCCGTATGAGGCCTGCTAAGGATATCCGGGCAGTGAAGCTGCGCGGTTGCCTCTTGGCGAGGGCTTTGATCCCTGGCGTTGTGAGTAGGGGAGCTAGCAGCCAGGGATAGCCGAGCAGGGAAGCCGCTCGGCTGCCTCTACGGAGGACTTTGATCCTTAGCGTTAGAGGGGCCTTAGGAGGCCTGCTAAGAATAACCGGGCAGTGAAGCTGCGCGGTTGCCTCTTGGCGAGGGTTTTGATCCTTGGCATTGCGAGTAGGGGAGCTACTGGCCAGGGATAGCCGAGCAGGGAAGCCGCTCGGCTTCCTCTACGGAGGACTTTGATCCTTAGCGTTGGAGGGGCCTTAGGAGGCCTGCTAAGGATAACCAGGCAGTGAAGCTGTGCGGTTGCCTCTTGGCGAGGACTTTGATCCCTGGCGTTGCGAGTGGGGATGTTGCGCCACGGCAGCGCCCCGGCCTCTTGCTCGAGGCCAAAATGCGGAATAAAAATTTTCCTTACTCGGAAACCGGCGCTACCGCGGACAATGATAACCCGGATCGTTTACCATTAACCTAAAGCTAGCATTTAACAGATAGGGTGAGAAGTATACCGAGTGATCCGAGTCCTCCGGTCTTCTCGTCATCGTCCCGATCTCCCGCGGAAAGAGTAGTCTCCACATCGTCGCCTCCTCGCCGGAAAGGGCACCAAATCGCCTTCTTCTTTTACGGGCTCCCGCCTCAATACCGAGGCAACTCGCGCATGAAGCCGGCAACTCGACATGCTCAAGATATGCTGTAGAATGTGTAGTGTAGAGGGTATGTCTCTTTGGGGTTTGTTGCCATGGTGATGGAGGAATCAAGTATAGAAAAATGGTGCTTGCATTTTTCTAGCAAGAAAAAGAGATCATGGATGAAACTCTCAAGATGAAGAACTCTCTCCTTCTTCTTCTCTCTTTCTTTTTCCTCTCTTGAAAAACTTATCATTTTCATCAAGTGAGAAGAAGAATGGTGGAGGAGGGAATATCAAGCATGAAGGGAGGTGAGTGTAGGGTAAAGGAAGTGGTGACCATATCCTAAACATCATGATAACAATCTCACATCACTTCTAATCAAGAATCAAATCCTTTCTCATCAACAAAAAGCAAATGATAAGAAAGGTATCAAAAGATGCTTTCATAATAAATCATCTTACAAATAAAACCTCCACCAAATGTAATTTGCAAAACTGCAAATTACCCCCTCCATCAGAAAAGTCCGGCCGGGAAAGAACAAAGGAAAACCGGCCGGAACGGAATGCAAACTGGCAACTCCAGAAAACTGGTCCCGTAATAAATTACAGGAAAACCCCGATACTGTGCATACACACCCGCATCTGTATTCCGACCGGATACAAATGCAATGAGACAAAATCTACACTGTACTAGACTAGGACCGGCTTAAGCCAAAGCCGGCTAGTAAAATCCGTTCGATCCTGATCCGTGCAATACCGCACGTATCAGATCAAACCCTGCCATATAACTATACGGCCACTAGTACAAAACTGTCCGATCCTGATACGTGCAATACCGCACGTATCTGATCGGACCCTGCCATATCTCCATACGGCCTCTACAGCGTTTCGCCCGAAAGCTTGAGTAACTGTAAGTGTGGTGGACTCTAAAGACTCGTCAATACTATGGCTGTGGATTTAACCACTAGCACGTCAGAGGTATTAGCCAATACGTGACGGGCCACCAGCAATTGACCAAAAGGGACGTCGATGAGGAAGCTCACCCCGACACCCAACTAAGCCTGTCAGTGACAATATCCGTACAGTCCGGTCCGTTCGTCTATTAGTATCGCATGGCGGGCCTAGGAGGTTGGTAAAAGTCAGACCCCCAAAAGCGGTACAAGTCGTGTCGGAGCGTAACCCAGAACTCCCTGAGATACTACTGGAATACCTACCAGTAAATCTCCTGCCTCGGCCGAGGGCTTTGCGTAATGGCTCTCCTAGACACAGCGCGACCTCACCCCCAATACCGGGAGAGACGAACCCCTGAAGATCCGCTCACTGCCTCCATGTGGCTCGGGACTGTACCCAACTAAAACCTGTTTGCACGACTCCTTTGAGCCGTGGTAGGGTAGTAATCAAAGCACAGTGGGAACTCACACGAGACAAATGACGATCCTCAGGTCGATGCACTAACCTGTACACATGTCACCAGGGAACTGCTATCTGACGTCAGGTATAAGACCAACTAGCATGTTCCCGGCGAGTCCTGTCCGGTGTACTCATAACCCAATGAGCACCTGTATACATCTTAGGTGAACCAACTGACACCAGTGGCTTGTGAGACCGGCCACCGCCCCTCGTCGGGGTCTCGACTGTATACACTAGTCTACTCTGGAGAATCGATGCCCTGTCTCGAAACTCCTACGACTAGGGACCTTTTAAGGATGTGCTTATAGACTACCAGCTCCCACGTATATGATCGCCATCATACTGCCGGCAGTCAAGCAAGAATCCTAGGGGCTCTATCAACGTGTAATAGCGACATGCCAGGTCACCTAATGCAGTACACGATGATAAATGTAAACCAGATAGCATACTATCATCTCGAGTAAGACTGTCCTACCGGGATGGGTCCTCCCTCAATCATTGCAATCACGTGCCTGTGATCCAATAATTCACTCTGAGGGCACTATCTCCAACAATCTCCCACTTGCACTCAAGGCTAATTATTGCGATGCCGCATACTCACAGCCCGTGTGATACCGAACACCCAACTCCTCTACTAGTCAGTCTCACAAAGCTCGTTTGCGAAACTATTGCGTTCGAGGAATAGCCTCAGTGAGTGGATCCGCAGAGAAGTTTCTTTCTATGTCTCTCTATATCTCAAGTTCGCGGAGAAAGCCATCTCCCGAAATGAGCAATACCTGTCTTAGAATGTCTGGATGTCTGATGGGACCTAGTTCATAAATGAACTCCAAATCCAAACTTCTTAGACTGTATCGTCAACTGAACTTAATCAGTATCCTGCGCCAGGCCACCCTCAGTATTGCCTTGGACCACCTATCCAAAATACTGCCCCTCGTCAGAAGGAAAACTATAACTCTGACAACCTCCTTGTCGTCCATGTCACCTTGAAAGCCTGGAATGATAACTGTCTCCCAAATGAGGCTGTCGTTATCATATCCCTAGAACATCCACTTATGTTCTAAAACTGCTTCCGACTGTTTCTCCAGGATTGGATCAATATCAACTTATTGCATCTACTGCAAGAACAACATCTGGTGTGGTACTTGACATCTCATGATTGACTCAATTGCCTAAGCAAGTGATCTGCCAATCATGAACATCCCTCTCCCCTTTAGTCTGTAAGACACCTTTAGAGAGGGTGACTCCATCACCTGCAGGTATACTACCGTGCCAGGAGTCGTCCATTCTAAATACTCATAGAATGCTGTCAAGGTACCCAGATTGGGAAACCACCCAAATCTAGATCTAAAACCATAGATCTAGTAACCAGTATGTCTGATATAATATCCAAGTCCTATGTGGAGAAAACACTGTGTGACGACCAAAGTATAACCGATCGTAGTATAGGAATATCACTTCCTACTACCTTCTCAACAGATCCACCCCTTATTCTGATGACGTCAAACCTATGACTGTCACATCAGAAATAGATGATCTATCTCCGCTACATCTGCATTAGTCTATAAATAGACATAAGCCTGATGTCCACCAATGCTTCCGCTGCTCCCACTGACTACGACAACCCTCTGGCAGAGTCATATAGACATGCACTTCCAAAGCTAGTTTAGAACGACGCTATACTCATCCTCCTGCCGGGTCTCGCAGCCTGGAACAACAGCAATGGCAAGTGTGGGTAAACAAGAACTTCCCTGTCACCGTCCTTGAGGCTACCGGAGTACCTCTCTGGTGCCTGAAGTTACCCACCGTATCTGCGGAGTGGCCAATGGAATGTCAAATCAGATTGAATCTTTAGGTTCCTTATCAAATCTTCAGTAATCGTTTGTGGTTCTGGAATCACTTCCAGTTCTACCATACTCCCACTACTTTTTCTGAAAAAATCCATTTTTAATAAAAACTGTGGCGAGTCTAGAACAATATTGCTATTGTTCATCCAGATGGTAGAAAGTCAACCCACGTCATAGCCTGGGTCAACCCACAAACAGCCATTACAGAAACGTGCCTTGAGTTGTCCAGTGTCTGGTTTCAAGCATAAGCCGGACATCTCCCCGTACCTTAACATCGTTAAGATATGAACTGTTCTATATCCAATATAGAACCAGAGGCACTGATTCAATTGAACCAGATTCAAATCATGCAGCTATCTCCAGTGCATGTCAACTAAATGGAAGGAGGCCGATCAGCGTTACTCAACTTAGGAATGCTTCCAATTATGAGTATCCTGAAAGAGAAGCAAGTTCTCTTAATCATTACTATCAACTGAATACCATACACAAGTATCTACATCTTCGATCACTTTGAAGAATCCCGATACTTGCTATACCTGGTTCTCTACTCTATTCAAATACCTATAACTTCTCAAAACTTAGACCCTGTGTTTCCATGAAACACATGTCTAAGAACCAGAGAAGTTAAAAGTAAACAGAATATAGTATGAGGACCAACCCCTCTGTCCGGATGGACACTGGACAACATACAATACTCTGTATAAGTCCTCTGAGTCTAACAACTCTTTCACTATGTGTCGTAGGTTGAAAACTGTACTTATGGTTAAGAAGAATTACACCGCTGTTTAATGCTCCTTACCTAACCATCCACTGATATAGGTAAATGTCATCGACATAATATCAAAAGGTATATCTCACTCTATGAAAATAGACGTACAGATATATCAATTTGAAATTGGTGCACAACAGCGGATATTCAAAACCAAATATTTGCCGACCGGCAAACAACCCAGGTGGCTTCCTCAAATATCACCAATTACAACGAATCCCGATATAAAGAGGATGGTCACCTAATTCCCAATAACTTACTCCCACTCAGCATCTGTAATACCATACAGATGTGAGAATCCAACCTGGTAAATACATACCCTGGAGCAAGCGTCTAATCGGGAAATCAGTTTTCTTTTAACAGTACACGATGAAACTGAAACATTGAAATGTTTCGTCGGGGTATCCTGGTATTCCTAATAATGCCTCTTCCATTATCCAGATTCACAACTGTAACCGTATAATTCTTTGCCACCTTTCCAAATCCCTTTATATGTCTTTAGTCATTACCTTCTGCACACCCCTTTAAGCCAAATGGTTTTCTTCCTTCCCTACCGTTCGGCACCAGCCTATGGTTTGGAAGAAGACTATCCAACAAGCATAAAGGGTGTACTGCCCTAATCCTAGGAGCACTCGCATCGTGAGAGAAGGTGAAGATAAAAGACACCTGAATGTACTTTATTCCTATTTCTCCTGAACCAGGATCCATCCCCGAACTGGAACAAGTTCCTTTCGAGTTCGTATATAACCATACGATGGATTATCCAATAAAATGGGATCTTCGTAGTGATACGGAGTGTCCTGGAGAAATACAAAGGTGATTTAGGATTGGCGAAAAAATACTTGGTTTGGTCGTGAATAGTAGTCGCAACTTACTTTGCCCTCTTACTAATCCCTTGCTTTGTCTTAACTTAATACCTTCTGTACACCGTTTAGGCTAACTGGTTTTCTTCATTCCCTACCGGTCGGCACCAGCCTATGGTTTGGAAGAAGGCTATCCAATTTGCGTAATAGGTGTACTACTCCTAAACCAAGGAGTACTCGCAACCTGAGAGAAGGTGAAAAGAAAAGACAACTAAATAGTCCTATTCGTTTTCTCCAGAACCAGAAACCATCCTCGAAGTCCTTCGAGTTCGTATCTAACCATACGATGGTTTTGTCCAATGGAAGTGGACGTTCGTAGTAATACGGGGTGTCCCGGAGAAAAGGGTAAAAGTAGGAGTGGCAATGAGGTCTGCAACTCTGAAAATCCAAAAGCCAGTGTTAAGAAGGTTCGGTCAACTTGGTCACTGAGTTAAAGTCTTAGGGTCGGGTCAATGGTCGCTGCCAAAGAGAGAGAGAAAGGAAACACTCAGCGTGCACTCTAACCTAGATCAGAATGGTTATCACTCTATCTAATCTGGAAACCTCCCACTGTACCTCAAATTCTCCTCCAAACCTGAAAGAAGAATTAGTCGGGGTCACCCGAGGAGTAAACTAACTCATCAGTGGGAATCGGGATCCAACTATCATCGCATGATAACTTGACGGAATCCACTCAAGTCACCACACTCCAGAAGGTATGCGCATGCCTGGCAAGTTTCAGTTCTTTTGAAACTCCCGATGTGATTTTTACCCCTAGGACCCAAGTGACCTTGACACAGTCAACAAATCAAAGAGTCCTAGTCAAGTTCAACCCGTCATTATCCTTGATTGCATTAAACCCACCCGTATGAGCCCCTGACACAGTCAACAAGGCCGCACGACTGTCCTAACCAATCCCATTAATATGCTACAAACAAACACCACTTAGCTACCGCACACTACGCCTTGACACAGTCAACAAACGCAGCACGAATACTAAGTAATACTTGTAAGAGATGACGGAGGGCTACGGCTGGTTTTTGGCGAAAAACCTTTAACGTAATGAACTTGATATCGTTGAAGGAACTGCATAGTTTTTATAAAAATATAGTGACGAAAGCCTTTGCTAAAGAGGTCACTCCCGGTGAAGGGATCTCTGCTCTTTCCTCGTAGAATGAGGTGCAGGATATTCCAACTGAATACCACGATGCAAAGCAAAAGTAATCGGCTATAGTGAAGTTATTGCCCTGACGCAAACTTCTGTCCAAGGGGTCACTCCCGGTGAAGGGATCTCGGCCCTTGCCTCGTCGACTGAGGAGCAGGATATTCCAACTGAATACCACGATGCAAAACAAAAGCGAACGTCCTTGCAATAACAGCTTTTTGAAAAAATGTTCCAACAACATCAGATTAGGTTTGTTTATCTTGCATTGATCCGAATCAACGCAGTCCCATCAATTAATCACACCACAAAGAACGAAAATATACTGACGTACGTATATGCCATCTGCATTCGTCACTGGGTCCCGTCATCACCCGTTAGGTTAGCTAACTAACGACAGAGCGGGGACTGGACTAGCGCGGATGTAAAACATATACAACATCTACTAATATATATACCAATATATTATATTTCGCTCAAGGCGTGATAAAATGCAACATCACAGAAATGTACAGCATCACAGAACAATACAGATATCTGGAAGCCCCGGGTTTCACAGAGCCGCTGCTGAAACCCGACGTTCCCCTGGTCGTGTGGATAGCCTGTGCAATGAAATCCTAGACCCTTACGGGCGCGGCAAGTCACCCGCCAAAACCTGAAGCGAGGCAGCCCCCTTCAGCTCCGTGAATGGACCACCCAGCACTTCATGGAATCCGGTAACTTGGGCACCCCTCCTGGGTCAACCTGTACCCCCTACGAGTGCGGCGAATAGCCCGCCAATCCTAGAGTGAAGCCCCCTCCGTCTCAATGCCATGAGATGCGGGCCCGTTGCCCCCTAGAACCCGGCTATCCGTGCACCCCTCCGCGGGGTAATCCTAGTACAGAAAGTAAAATATACATATACCGGGTACATTGACCGCAACCAGGTCGTGCCCCAAAAGAATAATACAAACAGGCAGTGACGGCAGTCCACATGTCGGACGCTCGCCCCGCAATATCAAATGTACATAATACAACAACACAGTACTAGCATTGCATCCAGGCTATCCCCCACGACCGATCCGCAACATCACAGCATAAACAAAGAACATCAACGTGAAAGTCACGTTCGCAAATCCGTCTAACCGGGCTATAGCAGTTAGACCGGATTTACCGATCGAGTGACATTCACAGTCGCAGATATAATGTAAATACTGTGAAAAATGTGTTTAAAATTTTCCGATTGACCAAAAATTAACATGTGGGCCCCCAATCAAAACTGTAGCACTCACAGAAAACCTGGGCCCATTTTTAATATTCCAAAACCCCTAATTTAAGCCCATAAGCAAACTACAAAAAAATAATCACACGAACCCCCAAACCTGCGGCGGAAGAGCGGCCAAAAGGGGGTTATGGCCGCCCTTCTGCGGTTGTACGGAGGAATCATGTTACCAAATTTTTCCAGTGTTTTTCGAACTCCCTGCACATCATTCTGAAACCACCTGAAAAATTTTTAGACTCCAAAAAATTTCGACAGAAACTGATGTGCTAGAAAAATACGGTTTTTGGAAATTTCGGTCGATCGGAACTGAAAAACACATCAAACGAAGCTAGATAAGGTTAATGGCGTGGCTCTGATACCATGTTGCGCCACGGCAGCGCCCCGGCCTCTTGCTCGAGGCCAAAATGAGGAATAAAAATTTTCCTTACTCGGAAACCGGCGCTACCGCGAACAATGAAAACCCGGATCGTTTACCATTAACCTAAAGCTAGCATTTAAGAGATAGGGTGAGAAGTATACCGAGTGATCCGAGTCCTCCGGTCTTCTCGTCATCGTCCCGATCTCCCGCGGAAAGAGTAGTCTCCACATCGTCGCCTCCTCGCCGGAAAGGGCACCACATCGCCTTCTTCTTTTACGGGCTCCCGCCTCAATACCGAGGCAACTCGCGCATGAAGCCGGCAACTCGACATGCTCAAGATATGCTGTAGAATATGTAGTGTAGAGGGTATGTCTCTTTGGGGTTTGTTGCCATGGTGATGGAGGAATCAAGAATAGAAAAATGGTGCTTGCATTTTTCTAGCAAGAAAAAGAGATCTTGGATGAAACTCTCAAGATGAAGAACTCTCTCCTTCTTCTTCTCTCTTTCTTTTTCCACTCTTGAAAAACTTATCATTTTCATCAAGTGAGAAGAAGAATGGTGGAGGAGGGAATATCAAGCATGAAGGGAGGTGAGTGTAGGGTAAAGGAAGTGGTGACCATATCCTAAACATCATGATAACAATCTCACATCACTTCTAATCAAGAATCAAATCCTTTCTCATCAACAAAAAGCAAATGATAAGAAAGGTATCAAAAGATGCTTTCATAATAAATCATCTTACAAATAAAACCTCGACCAAATGTAATTTGCAAAACTGCAAATTACCCCCTCTATCAGAAAAGTCCGGCCGGGAAAGAACAAAGGAAAACCGGCCGGAACGGAATGCAAACTGGAAACTCCAGAAAACTGGTCCCGTAATAAATTACAGGAAAACCCCGATACTGTGCATACACACCCGCATCTGTATTCCGACCGGATACAAATGCAATGAGAAAAAATCTACACTGTACTAGACTAGGACCGGCTTAAGCCAAAGCCGGCTAGTAAAATCCGTTCAATCCTGATCCGTGCAATACCGCACGTATCAGATCAAACCCTGCCATATAACTATACGGCAACTAGTACAAAACTGTCCGATCCTGATACGTGCAATACCGCACGTATCTGATCGGACCCTGCCATATCTCCATACGGCCTCTACAGCGTTTCGCCCGAAAGCTTGAGTAACTG
This sequence comes from Agapanthus africanus, assembly GCA_030015575.1. Taxonomy (NCBI): domain Eukaryota; kingdom Viridiplantae; phylum Streptophyta; class Magnoliopsida; order Asparagales; family Amaryllidaceae; genus Agapanthus; species Agapanthus africanus. The sequence goes on from JASDDO010000031.1 coordinate 150,724,331, forward strand.
TAAGTGTGGTGGACTCTAAAGACTCGTCAATACTATGGCTGTGGATTTAACCACTAGCACGTCAGAGGTATTAGCCAATACGTGACGGGCCACCAGCTATTGACCAAAAGGGACGTCGATGAGGAAGCTCACCCCGACACCCAACTGAGCCTGTCAGTGACAATATCCGTACAGTCCGGTCCGTTCGTCTATGAGTATCGCATGGCGGGCCTAGGGGGTTGGTAAAAGTCAGACCCCCAAAAGCGGTACAAGTCGTGTCGGAGCGTAGCCCAGAACGCCCTGAGATACTACTGGAATACCTACCAGTAAATCTCCTGCCTCGGCCGAGGGCTTTGCGTAATGGCTCTCCTAGACACAGCGCGACCTCACCCCCAATACCGGGAGAGACGAACCCCTGAAGATCCGCTCACTGCCTCCATGTGGCTCGGGACTGTACCCAACTAAAACCTGTTTGCACGACTCCTTTGAGCCGTGGTAGGGTAGTAATCAAAGCACAGTGGGAACTCACACGAGACAAATGACGATCCTGAGGTCGATGAACTAACCTGTACACATGTCACCAGGGAACTGCTATCTGATGTCAGGTATAAGACCAACTAGCATGTTCCCAGCGAGTCCTGTCCGGTGTACTCATAACCCAATGAGCACCTGTATACATCTTAGGTGAACCAACTGACACCAGTGGCTTGTGAGACCGGCCACCGCCCCTCGTCGGGGTCTCGACTGTATACACTAGTCTACTCTGGAGAATCGATGCCCTGTCTCGAAACTCCTACGACTAGGGACCTTTTAAGGATGTGCTTATAGACTACCAGCTCCCACGTATATGATCGCCATCATACTGCCGGCAGTCAAGCAAGAATCCTAGGGGCTCTATCAACGTGTAATAGCGACATGCCAGGTCACCTAAAGCAGTACACGATGATAAAGGTAAACCAGATAGCATACTATCATCTCGAGTAAGACTGTCCTACCGGGATGGGTCCTCCCTCAATCATTGCAATCACGTGCCTGTGATCCAATAATTGACTCTGAGGGCACTATCTCCAACAGGGGAAGCTACCGGCCAGGGATAGCCGAGCAGGGTAGCTGCTCGGCTGATTTTCATGAGGTTTTTCCCGACCATCCAGTTGTAGGTATGGGGAACAGGAACGGTCGCGGCGAACGTGCGCGTAGCATGAACATTGAATGTGGGGGGAGGCGAAGCGCCAGGGTTGCGCCGTTTCGATTCCGCCAGAGAAGGCTCGATGATCGCCGTGTGGCAGCGACTTTTTGGGTGAAAGTGTTAGTTATATGTATGCCCTAGAGGCCATTACTATACATAGGATGTATATTGTAGTGGATGCTGGGACATATATAGGGAGGACTTTCTTGCTCGACATGATAGTATGCTATCTGGTTACTCTTTACCTTAACGTGTATTCTGATTGTCTCTCTATTACATGTTGGTAAAGCCCTTAGGATGTGTACTTGACTACCTGGACTATGATGCGGATCATATTAGTGGGGACATGGTAATCTATAAGTACATCCTTCAAGGTCCCTAGTCGTGGGTGTATCGAGACGGGGCATCGATATACCAGAGTAGACTAGCGTATACCTTCTCGACCCATACAGGTGGGCGATGGATGATCCCATATCCATTGGTGTTTGACATCAGAGATGATATACGGATGCTCAGTGGAGACTGGGTACACTGGACGGACTCGTCGAGAACTCCCAGATGGTATTATGCCTTACGTCAGATGGCAGTTCTCTGGTGACACTGGTACAAGTTAGTCTGTAGACTCGAGATCGTCATAGAGTCTTGTGTGATTCCCACTGTGCTTTGATTTCCACCTTACCACGTCCAAGAGGGCGTGCAAAACGGTGGTTTTTGGGTACTGTCCCGAATCACATGGTGGCAATGAGCGATAGGAGGGGATTCGTCTCTCCCGGTATAGGGAGTTGATGTTGCGATGTGTTCGATTGGCTATAACCGGAAATCCCTGGCAGGGTTGCTAAGATTTACTGGTAAGTGTTACCAGTAGTTTCTCGAACTGTTATAGACCTCATATCGACACGACTTATCGAGCTACTGAGGTCTGACGTTTACCACCCCTAGGCGAGATATGCGACATATCAGACGAACAGACCGGACTGTATGGTAAGTGTTACTGGTTGGATTCACAGGAGTGTGAGCGGGCTTGCTCGTTGATCTTCTGATCGCTCAATACCCGGGTGGCCGTTACGTTTAGCAGACCGCTTGCGGCTTGTGGGTCTTTGATATGATCATCACCTGCTGCCGGCGTATTGACGAGTCTTTAGATTCTTACACAGAGGTTTCCTGGCTCAAGCGAAACGAAATAGGAGCGCATATGAGATATGTTCGGGACCGAGAATAATGCGTGTATGTATTACCGTATTCTATTCTCGCGATGAATGTATCGATTGGTTGTATGCGATATAACCTAGTTATCGAATCGAGGATTGATTCTATAAGACGATACATTGGATATTAGTCGGTCATATGCGACATGACCGGATCGTTAAATCAAGTGTTGATTTAATGATTTAATGTATAATTATATATTTGATATATTACTTTACATTAACTAGTATTGGTTCACTTAAGATTATTTTTCTCACTTGATGTGCACATTGTATATGTGATATATTTTTGTGCACTTGATTGTATCATGTTTGATGATACATGCAAACTTGGGTGTATGTTTGCTTTTTACCATCTTTAGGTTAATGGTTGGGTTTTCATTTGTTTTTATTCATTTTTCTTTATGGATTTAATTCATTATTCATTTTTCTTCTTCTTCATCTTCTTCTTCAAGTGAAGAAAAGAAAAGCTTTCTACAAAAATGTCAAGTTATGAAATCAAGTGAGAAACTCAAATCTAAAGTGAACCCACTTCCTATTTCTTCATCCTCTACAACTTGCCATGTAGTATAGGGTGTTTTCTTCACAAGATTCATGACTTGGTGAAGATGGAGCTCGAGTTAGAGTCGCCTCGACGTAGATCATCTTCGGCATCGAAGTCAACGACCTAGCCCGATCATTTCTTCGACGAAACCATCGCTAGAGTCCGGGATCCGATGATCACAGCAGAGGGACATCATCACGGAGCTAAGGAGGTGGAGGACCGGATCTACAAAGGTTGTATTTTCCGTTCACACTTAGTAATAAAGATGTTTACTTGCATGTTTCGCCTTTGCCTCTAGTTAACGATCAAGCATTAGGGTTTCTCGGCACAAGAAAAATTTGATTTTGGCATGGTTGATGCCTTGTGGAACCTGTTGAGTGTGCCTAGGAACCCTAGAGTTGTATCAGAGCCTAGCAAGAGCCTTAGGCGATGCGTAGACGATGTTAGAAACCCGATCGAACCCCGAAACCCTAATTCTAAGCCTTCTCTGTACATTTTTCAAAACTGTGCATTTTTCCAAATTAAAAATACTCAGAAAAATCAGCAGGCTTTTCTAAGGATTACTGTGCAGCACGTGAGTCTAAATCGACTAAAGCACCGCGGAACCGCGGCACGAGCATGGCTCGTGCGGCGGTTCCGCGGCCGTTCTGTCCCTTTATCTATTTCTGTTTGCGAAGTAATCTCTCTCTGTAAATGCTGTATTTTCTGGGAATTTTTAAAGTTTGCTCAAGAGTTGAGTTTTCTGGGTTGTATTGGGAGTTCGTCGATTCGATCGGGAAGTTTAACTTTGTCTATGTGTTTTCCGGATAATTTTTGAATATGTTAAAAAGTTCGACCGAATATAAATACCCAATTTTTCCCCTACCGGAAAATTTCCAAGTGTTGGATTTTTCCGTAGTTTAATGACGTTCTAAGTAGTGCAAGTAACGCGATGGTCCCTGTAGAAGACAACAAACCTTAACTCGATTATGTAACTGTCTTGAACTGCCCTTTGAACCTTAAGGTTTGGGGCAGTACGGCGTGCCACAAGTGAGGCATTGGCTTGACCCTTCTACGGATGGACCGTTGGTACTGAGGCATGAAGTGAATGTTTTTAAACTTATTTCATGTGTTGAGCTGTTTCGGGAAAACTTGGGTGTTTGAATGTTCGATCGGAAAGTTTAACATTTTCTATTTATCTGGAATGGGATACAATATTTGGAATCCACAAGTAGTTATGAGATAACTGATTTGGATGTTATAAACATAGCACTTTAGTCTCACTTGATCGGTTGCCACGGAATTTTGATGTGATCAAAAGTCCGTCGCAATAACGTAGCGTACGCGGATACTCGCCGGATAAACTTAATAGACAGCTACACCCCTTAGCCCCGATCAAGTGACTGAAGGAGAACCCCGTCGCCGAAAGCATCCGTTCGGGTGCTCGCGGCAACGGTGTTCCGCCTTGGTGCACTTCGTCTGTAAGTGCACGGCGGCGCCCCGGCCGTCAATCCGACGGCCAAATGCGGAAACGGTGATAAACTTTAATTTTGCGGACTTAGCAAACCGGCACCACCGCGCACTAAACCCCCGGATCGTAACCATTAACAAGTCTAAGCTAACTAGAAGACGGGTTAGAGATATACCGAGTGATCCGAGTCCTCCGGTCTTCTCGTCGTCGTCCCGATCTCTCGCGTAATGTCCGGTCTCCATCTCCTCGCCGGAAGGGCACCACGTCGCCTGCATCTTTTACGGGCTCCCGCCTCAATACCGAGGCAACTCGGGCATGAAGCTGGCTAGTCGACGTGCCCAAGGTTTGCTGTAGAATAATATAGAAACTTGTCTCTTTGGGGTTTAAGAGATTGTCATGTATGGAGGAATTTTTGCAAGAATAATCATGGATGAAAACTTGATGAAGAATGGAGCATCCCCAACAAAATGAGCTCGGCCAAGTCTTTTCCTCACTGGAAAAAGGAAGCAAGCACTCTCTCTCTCTTGTGAATGAAAATGTGAAAGAATTAATACCAAAGGAATTAATCAATTCCTTCACAGCACCCTTCCAAAGCAATTCCAGCACACACTCATTTATATTCCATTCCTTACAAAGGAAATTAATCCACTATACAATATTAAATTAATCCCTCATCTCCATCATTCCAACAGTGGCCGGCCCAAATCCAATTTCCCATCACCAAATCAATGCACATCCAAACCATATCCAATCAAATCCCAATTAATGCATGAATAGCAAAGAAGATTACATAATCAATCCTTTTGCAAGAAACCCCCTCCACAAAATGTTAATTGCAAACTTGCAATTAACACCCTCCAACGAAAAGTCCGACCGGGAAGGAAAAAGAGAAAACCGGCAGGAACGGAATGCAAACTGGCAACCCCAGAAAACTGGTCCCATAATAAATTACAGGAAAACCCCGATACTGTGCATACACACCCGCATTTGTATTCCGACCGAAATACAAATGCAAAGAGACAAAACTACACTATCAAATACCAGGATCCGGCTTAAGCCAAAGCCGGCTAGTAAAAACCGTCCGATCACGATCCGTGCAATACCGCACGTATCTGATCGGACCCTGCCATATCTCCATACGGCCTCTACAGCGTTTCGCCCGAAAGCTTGAGTAACTGAAAGTGTGGTGGACTCTAAAGACTCGTCAATACTATGGCTGTAGATTTAACCACTAGCACGTCAGAGGTATAAGCCAATACGTGACGGGCCACCAGCTATTGACTAAAAGGGACGTCGATGAGCGAACTCATCCTGACACCCTACTGAGCCTGTCAGTGACAATATCCGTACAGTCCGGTCCGTTCGTCTATGAGCATCGCATGTCGGGCCTAGGGGGTTGGTAAAAGTCAGACCCCCAAAAGCGGTACAAGTCGTGTCGGAGTGTAGCCCAGAACACCCTGAGATACTACTGGAATACCTACCAGTAAATCTCCTGCCTTGGCCAAGGTCTTCGTGTAATGGCTCTCCTAGACACAGCGCGACCTCACCCCCAATACCGGGAGAGACGAACCCCTGAAGATCCGCTCACTGCCTCCATGTGGCTCGGGACTGTACCCAACTAAAACCTGTTTGCACGACTCCTTTGAGCCGTGGTAGGGTAGTAATCAAAGTACAGTGGGAACTCACACGAGACAAATGACGATCCCCAGGTCGATGAACAAACCTGTACATATGTCACCAGGGAACTGCTATCTGACGTCAGGTATAAGACCAACTAGCATGTTCCCGGCGAGTCCTGCCCAGTGTACTCATAACCCAATGAGCACCTGTATACATCTTAGGTGAACCAACTGACACCAGTGTCTTGTGAGACCGGCCACCGCCCCTCGTCGGGGTCTCGACTGTATACACTAGTCTACTCTGGAGTATCGATGCCCTATCTCGAAACTCCCAAGACTAGGGACCTTTTAAGGATGTGCTTATAGACTACCAGCTCCCACGTATATGATCGCCCTCATGCTGCCGGTAGTCAAGCAAGAATCCTAGGGGCTCTATCAACGTGTAATAGCGACCTGTCAGGTCACCTAAAACAGTACACGATGATAAAGGTAAACCAGATAGCATACTATCATCTCGAGTAAGACTGTCTTACCGGAATAGGTCCTCCCTCAATTATCGCAATCACGTGCCTGTGATCCAATAATTGACTCTGAGGGCATTATCTCCAACAATCTCCCACTAGCACTCAAGGCTAATTATTGCGATGTCGCATACTCACAGCCCGTGTGATACCGAACACCCAACTCCTCTACTAGTCAGTCTCACAAATCCCGTTTGTGAAACTATTGCGTTCGAGGAATAGCCTCAGTGAGTGGATCCGCCTAGAAGTTTCTTTCTATGTCTCTCTATGTCTCAAGTTCGCGGAGAAAACCATCTCCCGAAATGAGCAATACCTGTCTTCGAATGTCTGGATGTCTGATGGGACCTAGCTCATAAATGAACTCCAAATCCAAACTTCTTAGACTGTATCGTCAACTGAACTTAATCAGTATCCTGCGCCATGCCACCCTCAGTATTGACTTGGACCACCTGTCCAAAATACTGCCCCTCGTCAGAAGGAAAACTATAATTCTGACAACCTCCTTGTCGTCCATGTCACCTTGGAAGCCTGGAATGATAACTGTCTCCCAAAGGAGGCAGCCGTTATCATATCCCTAGAACATTCACTTATGTTTTAAAACTGCTTCCGACTGTTCCTCCAGGATTGGATCAATATCAACTTATTGCATCTACTACAAGAACAACATCTGGTGTGGTACTTGACATCTCATGATTGACTCAATTGCCTGAGCAAGTGATCTGCCAATCATGCACATCCCTTTCCCCTTTAGTCTGTAAGACACCTTTAGAGAGGGTGACTCCATCACCTGCAGGTACACTACCGTGCCAGGAGTCGTCCATTCTAAATTCTCTTAGAATGCTGTCAAAGTACCCTGATTGGGAAACCACCCAAATCTAGATCTAAAAACATAGATCTAGTAACCAGTATGTCTGATATTATGTCCAAGTCCTTTGTGGAGAAACCACTGTGTGACGACCAAAGTATAACTGATCGTAGTATAGGAGTTTCTTTTCCTACTTTGTGTATGTCATCCAAAACCCGGATATCACGCCCTACTACCTTCTCAACAGATCCATCCCCTATTCTGATGACGTCAAACCCATGACTGTCACATCAGAAATAGATGATCTATCTCCGCTATATCTGCTTTGGTCTATAAATAGACATGAGCCTGATATCCACCAATGCTTCCGCTGCTACCACTGACTACGACAACCCTCTGGCAGAGTCATATAGACGTGCACTTCCAAAGATAGTTTAGAACGACGCTATACTCATCCTCCTGCCGGGTCTCGCAGCCTGGAACAACAGCAATGGCAAGTGTGGGTAAACAAGAACTTCCCTGTCACCGTCCTTGAGGCTACCGGAGTACCTCTCGGGTGCCTGAAGTTACCCACCTTATCTGCGGAGTGGCCAATGGAATGTCAAATCAGATTGAATCTTTAGGTTCCTTATCAAATCTTCAGTAATCGTTTGCGATTCTGGAATCACTTCCAGTTCTACCATACTCCCACTACTGTTTTTTGAAAAAATCCATTTTTAATAAAACTGTGGCGACTCTAGAACAATATTTCTATTGATCTGCCAGATGGTAGAAAGTCAACCCTCGTCATAGCCTGGGTCAACCCACAAACTGCCATTACAGAAACATGCCTTGAGTTATCTAGAGTCTGGTTTTAATCATAAGCCGGACAACTCCCCGTACCTTAACAATGTTAAGATATGAACTGTACTATATCCAATATAGAACCAGAGGCACTGATTTAATTGAACCAGATTCAAATCATGCAACTATCTCCAGTGCATGTCAACTAAATGGAAGGAAGCCGATCAGCGTTACTCAACTTAGGAATGCTTCCAATTATGAGTAACCTGAAAGAGAAGCAATTTCTCTTTATCATTACTATCAACTGAATACCATACACAAGTATCTACACCTTCGATCACTTTGAAGAATCCCGATACTTGCAATACCTGGTTCTCTACTCTATTCAAAATACCTATAACTCCTCAAAACTTAGACCCTGTGTTTCTACGAAACACATGTCTAAGAACTAGAGAAGTTAAAAGTAAACAGAATATAGTAAGAGGACCAACCCCTCTGTCCTAATGGACACTGGACAACATACAATACTCTGTATAAGTCCGCTGAGTCTAACAACTCTTTCACTGTGTGTCGTAGGTTGAAAACTGTACTTATGGTTAAGAAGAATTACACCGATGTTTAATGCTCCTTACCTAATCATCCACTGATATAGGTAAATGTCATCGACATAATATCAAAAGGTATATCTCACTCTATGAAAATAGACGTACAGATATATCAATTAAAAATTGGTGCACAACAGCGGATATTCAAAACCAAATATTTGCCGACCGGCAAACAAGCCAGATGATCCCCACAAATATCACCGATTACAACGAATCCCGATATAATGAGGATGATCACCCAATTCCCAATAACTTACTCCCACTCATCATCTGTAAAACCATACAGATGTGAGAATCAAACCTGGTAAATACATACCCTGGAGCAAGTGTCTAATCGGGAAATCAGTTTTCCTTTAACAGTACACAGTTGAATTAAAACATTGAAATGTTTCGATGGGGTATCCTGGTATTCCTAGCAATGCCTCTTCCATTATCCAGATTCACAACTATAACCGTATAATTCTTTGCCACCTCTCCAAATCCCTTTATATGTCTTTAGTCATTACCTTCTGCACACCCCTTAGGCCAAATGGTTTTCTTCCTTCCCTACCGTTCGGCACCAGCCTATGGTTTGGAAGAAGACTATCCAATAAGCATAATGGGTGTACTGTCCAAATCCTAGGAGCACTCGCACTGCGAGAGAAGGTGAAGATAAAAGACAACCGAATAAACCTTATTCCTATTTCTCCTGGACCAGAATCCATCCCCGAAATGGAACAAGTTCCTTTCGAGTTCGTATATAACCATACGATGGAGTATCCAAATAAACTGTGGATCTTCGTAGTGATACGGAGTGTCCTGGAGAAATACAAAGGTGATTTAGGATTGGCGAAGAAATACTTGGTTTGGTCGTGAATATCAGTCGCAATTTACTTTGCCCTCTTACTAATCCCTTGCTTTGTCTTAATCTTAATACCTTCTGTACACCGTTTAGGCTAACTGGTTTTCTTCATTTCCTACCGGTCGGCACCAGCCTATGGTTTGAAAGAAGACTATCCAATTTGTGTAATAGGTGTACTACTCCTAAACCAAAGAGTACTCGCAACCTGAGAGAAGGTGAAAAGAAAAGACAACTGAATAATCCTATCCGTTTTCTACAGAACCAGAAACCATCCTCGAATTCCTTCGAGTTCGTATCTTACCATACGATGGTTTTGTCCAATGGAAGTGGACGTTCGTAGTAATACGGGGTGTCCTGGAGAAAAGGGCAAAAGTAGGAGTGGCAATGAGGTTAGCGACTCAGACAATCCAGAAGCCAGTGTTAAGAAGGTTCGGTCAACTTGGTCACTGAGTCATAGTCTAGGGTCGGGTCAATGGTCGCTGCCAGAGAGAGAGAGAAAAGAAACACTCAGCGTGCACTCTATCCTAGATCAGAATGGTTACCAATTTATCTAATCTGGAAACCTCCCACTGTACCTCAAATTCTCCTCCAAACCAGAAAGAAGAATTAGTCGGGGTCACCCGAGGAGTAAACCAACTCATCAGTGGGAATCGGGATCCAACTATCATTGCATGATAACGTGACGGAATCCGCTCACGTCATCACACTCCAGAAGGTATGCTCATATCTGGCAAGTTTCAGTTCTTTTGAAACTCCCGATGTGATTTTTACCCCATGCTCTTATGACCTTGACGAAGGTCAACAAATCATAAGTCACATGTCAAGTTCCACCCGTCATTGTCCAGGTTAATTTGAACCCACCCGTACAAGCCCTTGACGAAGGTCAACAAGGCTATACGACTGTCCCAAACCAACACATCTATCTATGCAGCAGAAAGGCAACAAGCAGCTACCATGCACTATGCCTTGACGAAGGTCAACAAACATAGCATGAATACTACGTGCTACCCGACTGAAACGACGGAGGGCTACGAATGGTTTCTGGCGAAAACCTTTAACGTAATGAACTTGATATCGTTGAAGCAACGGATAGCTTTTAGAAAATATAGTGACGAAAACTTTTGCTAAAGAGGTCACTCCCGGTGAAGGGATCTCGGCTCTTTCCCCGTAGAATGAGGTGCAGGATATTCCAAATGAATACCACGATGCAAAGCAAAAGTAATCGGCTATAGTGAAGTTAATGCCCTGACGCAAACTTCTGTCCAAGGGGTCACTCCCGGTGAAGGGATCTCGGCCCTTGCCTCGTCGACTGAGGAGCAGGATATTCCAAATGAATACCACGATGCAAAACAAAAGAGAACGTCCTTGCAATAACAGCTTTTTGAAAAGTGGTCCAACAACATCAGAATAGGTTTGTTTAACTTGCATTGATCCGAATCAATGCAGTCCCATCAATTGATCACACCACAAAGAACGAAAATATACTGACGTACGTATATGCCATCCGCATTCGCCACTGGGTCCCGTCATCACCCGTTAGGTTAGCTAACTAACGACAGAGCGGGGACTGGACTAGCGCGGATGTAAAACATATACAACATCTACTAATATATATACCAATATATTATATTTCGCTCAAGGCATGATAAAATGCAACATCACAGAACAATACAGATATCTGGGATCCCTAGGTTTCACAGAGCCACTACTGAAACCCGACGTTCCCCTGGTCGTGTGGATAGCCTGTGCAATGAAATCCTAGACCCCTACGGGCGCGGCAAGTTACCCGCCAAAACCTGAAGTGAGGCAGCCCCTTCAGCACCGTGAATGGACCACCCAGCACTTCACGGAATCCGGTAACTTGGGCACCCCTCCTGGGTCAACCTGTACCCCCTACGAGTGCGGCGAATAGCCCGCCAATCCTAGAGTGAAGCCCCCTCCGTCCCAATGCCATGAGATGCGGGCTTGTTGCCCTCCAGAACCCGGCTATCCGTGCACCCCTCTGCGGGGTAATCCTAGTACAGAAAGTAAAATATACATACAACGGGTACATCGACCGCAACCAGGTCGTGCCCCAAAAGAATAATACAATCAGGCAGTGACGGCAGTCCACATGTCGGACGCTCGCCCTGCAATATCAAATGTACATAATACAACAGCACTGTACTAGCATTGCATCCAGGCTATCCCCCACGACCGATCCGCAACATCACAGCAATACATAGAACATCAACGTGAAAGTCACGTTCGCAAATCCGTCTAACCGGGCTATAGCAGTTAGACCGGATTTACCGATCAAGTGACATTCACGGTCGCAGATATAATGTAAATACTGTGAAAAATGTGTTTAAAATATCCGATCGATCAAAAATTAACAAGTGGGCCCCCAATCAATACTGTAGCACTCACAGAAAACCTGGGTCCAATTTTAATATTCCAAAACCCCTAAAAAATGCCCAGAAGCCCACTGGAGAATTACGAAGCAATGATCCCATCAAACTGCGGCGGAACCGTGGCAACAAGGGGGGTTTTGCCGCGGTTCCGCGCTCGAGATGATGGTTCATTGTCTCGTATTTTCCCAGAGTTCTTAGAACTCCCTGCACATCATTCTGAGACCACCTGAAAAATTTTTAGACTTCAAAAAATTTCAACAGAAACTGATGTGAAGGAAAAATTGGGTTTTTGGAATTTTGGTCGATCGGAACTGAAAAACACATCAAACGAAGCTAGACGAAGTTAATGGCGAGGCTCTGATACCACTGTAAGTGCACGGCGGCGTCCCGGCCGTCAATCCGACGGCCAAATGCGGAAACGGTGATAAACTTTAATTTTGCGGACTTAGCAAACCGGCACCACCGCGCACTAAACCCCCGGATCGTAACCATTAACAAGTCTTAGCTAACTAGAAGACGGGTTAGAGATATACCGAGTGATCCGAGTCCTCCGGTCTTCTCGCCGTCGTCCCGATCTCTCGCGGAATGTCCGGTCTCCATCTCCTCGCCGGAAGGGCACCACGTCGCCTGCATCTTTTACGGGCTCCCGCCTCAATACCGAGGCAACTCGGGCACGAAGCTGGCTAGTCGACGTGCCCAAGGTTTGCTGTAGAATAATATAGAAACTTGTCACTTTGGGGTTTAAGAGATTGCCATGTATGGAGGAATTTTTGCAAGAATAATCATGGATGAAAACTTGATGAAGAATGGAGCATCCCCAACAAAATGAGCTCGGCCAAGTCTTTTCCTCACTGGAAAAAGGAAGCAAGCACTCTCTCTCTCTTGTGAATGAAGTGTGAAAGAATTAATACCAAAAGAATTAATCAATTCCTTCACAGCACCCTTCCAAAACAATTCCAGCACACACTCATTTATATTCCATTCCTTACAAAGGAAATTAATCCACTATACAATATTAAATTAATCCCTCATCTCCATCATTCCAACAGTGACCGGCCCAAATCCAATTTCCCATCACCAAATCAATGCACATCCAAACCATATCCAATCAAATCCCAATTAATGCATGAATAGCAAAGAAGATTTCATAATCAATCATTTTGCAAGAAACCCCCACCACAAAATGTTAATTGCAAACTTGCAATTAACACCCTCCAACGAAAAGTCAGACCGGGAAGGAAAAAGAGAAAACCGGCCGGAACGGAATGCAAACTGGCAACCCCAGAAAACTGGTCCCATAATAAATTACAGGAAAACCCCGATACTGTGCATACACACACGCATTTGTATTCCGACCGAAATACAAATGCAAAGAGACAAAACTACACTATCAAATACCAGGATCCGGCTTAAGCCAAAGCCGGCTAGTAAAAACCGTCCGATCACGATCCGTGCAATACCGCACGTATCTGATCGGACCCTGCCATATCTCCATACGGCCTCTACAGCGTTTCGCCTGAAAGCTTGAGTAACTGAAAGTGTGGTGGACTCTAAAGACTCGTCAATACTATGGCTATGGATTTAACCACTAGCACGTCAGAGGTATAAGCTAATACGTGACGGGCCACCAGCTATTGTCTAAAAGGGACGTCGATGAGCGAACTCATCCTGACACCCTACTGAGCCTGTCAATGACAATATCCGTATAGTCCGGTTCGTTCGTCTATGAGCATCGCATGTCGGGCCTAGGGGGTTGGTAAAAGTCAGACCCCCAAAAGCGGTACAAGTCGTGTCGGAGTGTAGCCCAGAACACCCTGAGATACTACTGGAATACCTACCAGTAAATCTCCTGCCTTGGCCAAGGTCTTCGTGTAATGGCTCTCCTAGACACAGCGCGACCTCACCCCCAATACCGGGAGAGACGAACCCCTGAAGATCCGCTCACTGCCTCCATGTGGCTCGGGACTGTACCCAACTAAAACCTGTTTGCACGACTCCATTAAGCCGTGGTAGGGAAGTAATCAAAGTACAGTGGGAACTCACACGAGACAAATGACGATCCCCAGGTCGATGAACTAACCTGTACACATGTCACCAGGGAACTGCTATCTGACGTCAGGTATAAGACCAACTAGCATGTTCCCGGCGAGTCCTGCCCAGTGTACTCATAACCCAATGAGCACCTGTATACATCTTAGGTGAACCAACTGACACCAGTGGCTTGTGAGACCGGCCACCGCCCCTCGTCGGGGTCTCGACTGTATACACTAGTCTACTCTGGAGTATCGATGCCCTATCTCGAAACTCTCACGACTAGGGACCTTTTAAGGATGTGCTTATAGACTACCAGCTCCCACGTATATGATCGCCCTCATACTGTCGGTAGTCAAGCAAGAATCCTAGGGGCTCTATCAACGTGTAATAGCGACCTGTCAGGTCACCTAAAACAGTACACGATGATAAAGGTAAACCAGATAGCATACTATCATCTCGAGTAAGCCTGTCTTACCGGGATAGGTCCTCCCTCAATCATCGCAATCACGTGCCTGTGATCCAATAATTGACTCTGAGGGCATTATCTCCAACATCGTCGAAGGCATTGAGGGTGCGGCTGCCTACTAAAGTTTGCGACGAGCATTCGATCAAAATGCCGGGAATCTTGTTGAATTGCCCGACTTGATATTGAAAAGTGTTTTCGATAATGAGACTATAATGCGGGGTTTATAAATGTTAGGCATGTGATTTCTAAGGAATTCAGATGGTTAGGCATGCGATGACTAAAGAGATTGCGGATTCCAACTGTTGTAGTTTTACACTTTCTTTTCTGTGACCGTAAGTGTAATATGTGATATCGCCGGTTTCGTTGCTATATGTCAACGTCAATTGGGATACGCATGTTTACTTACGTTGATGACATGTGATGTTATGTGTTGCTGGATATGTTATATTGGATCGTCGTGTTTGAATAGCCGAGGGTTTTTTATGTGAGATGAGGGTTTTTCATTTTCATTCATGTAAAAAATTGTATGTAATATTATTTTATTGGGGCACTTCCAGGTTGCGGAAGATGTCACCGTTTGTATATTATTTACTTTTCCGCACTAGGATAGACCCAAGGAGGACGGCACAAATAACCGGGTTCTGGAGTCCTGTGGTAGACTAACTCGAGGAGTCGAGTCCGGGTCTCCTAACTCTAGAATTGGTAGGGTTGATTGTCGCTCTCATAGGGGTCTAGGGGTGTGGGATTGGCTATTCATCACGACCATGGAATCCGTGTTTTATACTGGCTCGTATTGAAAACACGGACGTCCTAGTATATCCAATATTTCATATGATATTTTCTGCTGCGATATCTGTAATGTGATCATTTGATGTTCTGTGATAAATACTGTATATAGTATATATGATATATTATATAGGCGTTACTTATGTTTTACACCCGTGCTAGCCCTGCCCCGCTCTGCCGTTAGTTACCTAACCTAACGGTGCACAAGGGGACATCGATGCGAATGCGGATGGCATAAGTGTACGTCGTATTTATCTGTGATGTTTAGGTAACTTAAATGATGGGACTTCATTAATATGATCAATGAAAGAAAAGAAACCTAAGATGTTGTGGAATCGAATTTCAAAAATAAAAACAGGTAGCTACAGTTCTTGCTTTGCATCGCGGTGTTCCTTGTAGAACATCCTGCACCTTATTCGATAAGGAAAAGGCCGAGATCCCTTCACCGGGAGTGACCCCTTTAGCAATAACTGGCAGATGCTACAACCCTCGGTTTGTCTTTTGATTGCTTCTATACTTTATGCTTTGCACAGTGATATATATGATATATCCCGCACCTCATTCGACGAGGAAAGGGCCGACGATCCCTTCACCGGGAGTGACCCCTTTAGCAAAACTAGAAAAGCCTCGGAAACACTCCATTTTAAAATCATTTGATTCTACAACGATATCAAGTTCATTACGCAATAGGTTTTCAGAAAAACCTGTCGTAGCCCTCCGTCATTTCAGATAAGTTGTATATAGTATTCGTGCTACATTTGTTGGCTTTCGTCAAGGTGTAGTGTGCGGTAGCTATATGCTGCTTATCTGCTGCATATGATGTGATTGGATTAGGGTAGTCATACGGCTTTGTTGGCTTTCGTCAAGGGTCGTGCGGGTGGGTTTAATTCAGTCAAGAAATGTACGGGTTGATCTTGACTAGCGCGCTATGGTTTATTGGCTTTCGTCAAGGTCATAGCACGTTAGGGGCAAAATATTATCGGGAATTTCAAGTGTTGAAATTTGCAATGAGATTGCATACCTTCTATGAGATAGTTGGATCCCGATACCCACTGCGAGTAATTGTTACTCCTGGGAGAGTTTTGCACATTACAATTAGCCGATCAAGTAGGTGTCTAGAAAGGTGTCAACGGGGTTACGTCTCTGGGAAAACGAGGTTTACAGTAATTAGGTCCGTGCGAAAGCACGGGGAACCTCCCTCAAAGTACCGACACTGGCCTGGCTGAAAGATTGGCGAACTTGTAGCGTGTAATTAATCCCGGCTAGTCTTTCCTTTTAGGGTTTGAAGGAAGATTTGATAAAAACAGTGGGAGCCATCCTGATTAGAAAAAATAATAACCAATCTGATCTTGCAAGAGCGCACGCAGAGTGTTTTCTTCTCTCTCTCTCCTGGTAGCGACCATGTCACGCCTTAATCAAGATTATAAAACGAAAATATTGACCGGACCCGCTTGTTATACTGAGCTGGGGAACGTTGGTCCCGCTCCAACTTATAATTGTTATAAGACAGAGCAGGAAATTGGGGATTACCAGAATTCCCGTGCCGCCCAAACAAAGAAAGTGCATACCGATGCATCATCTTCGGGTGTGTTCGTTATACAGAACTATTTCTCAGTAATCTTTACGTCCTGGATATGAGATACCGGATCAGGATCCCGCATATGTAATTTGTTACATGGGCTATAGATAGGTAGAGAACTGAGAACGGGTGATAAGTTTCATAAGGCAGAAAACGGTGCAAGTGTTGCAGCCAAGTCTGTTGGTCACTGTCACCCTATATTACCAATACATTGATTCTGAACAAATGTTATTAGATACCGAACCTGATATACAAAATCATATCAGTCTCTTTATTAGTAAAGAAATGATAAAATTTTGTATTGTTGGACAATGTTTTGAACATTTCCTATATCAAAAGTTGATCAATACAAGCACGTTATCTAAAAGCATTAATGTTCTAAATCAAACTACAGTTCTTAGTATACGGAACACACACAAGAGGAAGAGTTCAGAAATGAACGAATCCTTCTTGAGGCATTGTAGACTAGGTCATATCAATGCGACCCAACTGGCTGAAGTTACATTTAGATGCATATTTAAATTAGTTTGAATTTACATCTTGTGAAACTTGCCAGTCATGTCACAAAGATTAGATGACCATAGCTCCGTTTAGAAGAAACAGAGAAAGAGTTAATGAACTCTTGGGATTGATACATGTTGATATATGTAAGGTCCCCTGTCTATACATGCTAAGACCGGCTCTTTATACTTCATTACATTCTCTGATGATCTCTCAAGATTCAGTCATATGTTCCTGTTGAAACATAAGTCCGAACCTTTTGAGATATTCACATAATATAAGTTAGAAGTAGAGAACCAAAACCAAGGGTATAAGTATTATGTCCTTTGATGTGATCAGGGAGGAGAATACTTGAGCACGGGATTCCTGGACTATTCTAAGAATGAGATTCTCTCTCGGTATTACTCCTCTGTATATACCACAACACAATGGTATATTGGGGCGGAGCAATTGCACCATATTAGATATGGTGTACTCTATGATGAGTATTACTGAGTTACCTATTTCCTTTTGGGTGTTATGCACTTGAGAAGCTGCATACCTATTGAATAGGGTTCCGATCAAATCAGAAGCCTACCATTTCATATGAGATATGGAAATGGAAGAGCCCATATCTTAAGTTTGTTAAGATTTGGGGTTGTCCAGCCTATGTCTAAAAGCATAATCCGGACAAGCTCGAGGCAAAGTCAGTTCTGTGGAAGTTTGTTGGATATCCCAAACATTCGCAAGGGAATATCTTCTACCTAACTAAGGAACAAAAATGTTTTGTTTCTCAGCATGCCACCTTTGTGAAAAGGGAATTTCTTGTGAAGAAATTAGTGGACATGAGGTAGAACTAGAAACAGTTCCAGCTATACAAACTGCAGCTGATGATTTGGTAGAACCAAAGGATTCAATAGCAACCAACAAACCTCGGCCTCTCCGTCGATCTAGTAAGTTTTCTCACCCACCTGAGAAATACTTCGGTTTCTCTATGACAGTGGGAGCGAGGATTGCATCATGGGATGATGTCCTAACTAGTTTCGAGCTGGCCATCAGGAGTGGGACTCTGTAAGAATGGCTGGATGCTTAGCGATCTGAGATGGAATCCATATACACCAACAAAGTATGGACTTTGGTTGCTAAATCTGAAGGGTTAAATCCCTATCAGGAGCAAGTATATCTTGAGAAGATTACTAGGTGTAGATGGAAAAGTTGAGACTTTCAAAGCTAGACTTGATAAAGGTTTTCATCATCAACCAGGCGTGGATAATGTTGAAACCTTTTCTAAGTAGCTATGCTTAAGTCCATCCAGATCCTACCTGCCACGGCTACATACCATGACTACGATATCTGGTGGTTGGGTGTCATGACTCCTTTTCTAAATACTGATTTAGAAGAGAGCGTCTATAAGTACACAGCCAGAGGGCTTTGTAGACAGTGGGAGCAGTGGAAACATGTGCAAGATGCTTTATGTGATGAAGCAGGCATCACGGAGTTGGAACATCTGTTTTGATGAGTTAGTCAAACATTTGACATCATCAAAATGGTAGATGAACCTTGTATATACAAAAAGGTAGTAGGGAGTATGGTAGTGATCCTCGTAAAGTACGTGGATGACATACTCATGATTGGGAAGGAGTTTCCTATATTATGCTCGGTCAATCTCCGCTTATCACAAGGATTCTCCATATAGGATCAAAGTGATACCTCCTAAATCCTAAGTTTTCATCTATGAGATAGATGTAATTGGATGCTAGGATTCTCACTAGTAGTAGTGAGATGGTATCAATCGATCCTTGGGAGAATCACTAGAAAGGTTCCAGGGTGATAAGGACGGCTGAATGTCAGTCACAGGCATTGTCTTTACCCTCAGTGGAGGGACGGTATGTTGGAAGAGTTCCAAGCTAGATACCGTGGCATACTAGACGATAAAGGCTGGATACATCGCTACTTAAGATGCTACCAAAGAGGCAGTCTGGGTGTATATTAGTTCATGAGATGAACTTCGTTCCTCCCATTGTGTGACAATGGAGTTGTGGTTTATGCCATGGAACGCCCGTCCCATCAGTGATCCAGACATATTCTAAAGCAGTGTCACCTGATCATGGAGATAGTAGATCTCCAGGGAGATCGAGGTTTGGAGAGTAGACTCAAAGGACAACACGGCGGATCCACTCACAAAGGCCTTTTCCCAGAGCGAGACTTTTATGGGATGGTTGAGTATGAGATACTGCAACCACTGCTACAGATAACCCTAGTGCAAGTGGGAGATTGTTAGTTATATGTATGCCCTAGAGGCTATTACTATACATAGGATGTATATTGTAGTGGATGCTGGGACATATATAGGGAGGACTTTCTTGCTCGACATGATAGTATGCTATCTGGTTACTCTTTACCTTAACGTGTATACTGATTGTCTCTCTGTTACATGTTGGTAAAGCCCTTAGGATGTGTACTTAACTACCTGGACTATGATGCGGATCATACTAGTGGGGACATGGTAATCTATAAGTACATCGTTCAAGGTCCCTAGTCGTGGGTGTATCGAGACGGGGCATCGATATACCAGAGTAGACTAGCGTATACCTTCTCGACCCATACAGATGGGCGATGGATGATCCCATATCCATTGGTGTTTGACATCAGAGATGATATACGGGTGCTCAGTGGAGACTGGGTATACTGGACGGACTTGCGGAGAACTCCCAGATGGTATTATGCCTTACGTCAGATGGCAGTTCTCTGGTGACACTGGTACAGGTTAGTCTGTAGACCCGAGATCGTCATAGAGTCTTGTGTGATTCCCACTGTGCTTTGATTTCCACCTTACCACGTCCAAGAGGGCGTGCAAAACGGTGGTTTTTAGGTACAGTCCCGAATCACATGGAGGCAATGAGCGATAGGAGGGGCTTCGTCTCTCCCGGTATAGGGAGTTGATGTTGCGCTGTGTTCGATTGGGTATAACCGGAAATCCCTGGCCAGGGTTGCTGAGATTTACTGGTAAGTGTTACCAGTAGTTTCTCGAACTGTTATAGACCTCATATCGACACGACTTATCGAGCTACTGGGGTCTGACGTTTACCACCCCTAGGCGAGATATGCGACATATCAGACGAACAGACCGGACTGTACGATAAGTGTTACTGGTTGGATTCACAGGAGTGTGAGTGGGCTTGCTCATTGATCTTCTGATCGCTCAATACCCGGGTGGCCGTTACGTTTAGCAGACCGCTTGCGGCTTGTGGTTGTTTGATATGATCATCACCTGCTGCCGGTGAATTGACGAGTCTTTAGAGTCCTACACAGAGGTTTCCTGGCTCAAGCGAAACGAAATAGGAGCGCATATGAGATATGTACGGGACCGAGAATAATGCGTGTATGTGTTACCGTATTCTATTCTCGCGATGAACGTATCGATTGGTTGTATACGATATAACCTATTTATCAAATCGAGGATTGATTCGATAAGTCGATACATTGGATATTAGTCGGTCATATGCGACATGACCGGATCGTTAAATCAAGTGTTGATTTAATGATTTAATGTATAATTATATATTTGATATATTACTTTACATTAACTAGTATTGGTTCACTTAAGATTATTTTTCTCACTTGATGTGCACATTGTATATGTGTTATATTTTTTTGCACTTGATTGTATCATGTTTGATGATACATGCAAACTTGGGTGTATGTTTGCTTTATACCATCTTTAGGTTAATGGTTGGGTTTTCATTTGTTTTTATTTATTTACTTATTTATTTATTCATTTTAGTTAAATTGAAAGGGTGGCTTGCTTTGTATTTTTGTTGAAGCTTCATGAAGCTTTGATAATGTAACCATTTTGTTTTATCTTTTAAACCTAACCATTACCTAAACTAGGGTTTGCTCTCTACATGAGTTAGCCTCACCCATGGTTGCATTATGATAACCATCACTTCATTTTTCTTTATGGATTTAATTCATTATTCATTTTTCTTCTTCATCATCTTCTTCTTCAAGTGAGGAAAAGAAAAGCTTTCTACAAAAATGTCAAGTGATGAAATCAAGTGAGAAACCCAAATCCAAAGTGAACACACATCCTATTTCTTCATCCTCTACCACTTTCCATTTAGTATAGGGTGTTTTCTTCACAAGTTTCATGACTTGGTGAAGATGGACCTCGAGTTAGAGTCGCCTCGACGTAGATCATCTTCGGCATCGACGTCAACGACCTAGCCCGATCATTTCTTCGAGGAAACCATCGCTAGAGTCCGGGATCCGATGATCGCAGCGGAGGTACGTCATCACGGAGCTAAGGAAGTGGAGGACTGGATCTACAAAGGTTGTATTTTCCGTTCACACTTAGTAATAAAGATGTTTACTTGCATGTTTCGCCTTTGCCTCTAGTTAACGATCAAGCATTAGGGTTTCTCGGCACAAGAAAAATTTGATTTTGGCATGGTTGATGCCTTGTGGAACCTCTTGAGTGTGCCTAGGAAACCTACAGAAAGCGGGTGACTGTTGAGTTCCGTTGGGGCGCAGTAGGCTATATAATGTTGAAAGAGTACTGGTCCTTTCTTTCTTCGTAAACAGATCATTGAGAATGCAAGACTTCCCCTTTACCATCCCCGATATCATCCACTTCGAAGACGTATACCTCTATGACCAGAACTGCACCGAGGACACGGTGTAGTTGGTCTATGGGAGTATCGCAGACCACTTCGGCCGGCTGCTCCCCCGATGCTCCTCCCTGCTGCAGCTGCTGATGTACTCCATCTGGAGGGCGTCACTAGGGCTTTAGAACCCCTTGTCCGATCAGCTCTATTACGAGGCCGGGAGCAAGCTGCGGTCTCTGAAGCACTTCGGCCTGATCTACGCGGATCGGCTGGCTCGCTCAGTGGCGCTCGTCTGTATGTGCTACGAACTGAGGCTCGAGGTCAATGCGCGCGAGGGGAATCGAGGGCTGAGGTTGGATCTCGCGAGGCTTCGGCTGGCGGAGGTCTTTACCGAGTACCATGAGCAGTGCTCTCTGCACCCCCTTCCCCAGCTGCTGTAATTTTCTTTTTCTTTTGTATATATGGCTGAGGAGCCTATAATACCTTTTGAATAAATGAGACCTTTCCTTCTTTTTCGAAATGTTCCATTGATCTATATTAAATTAACAATAGACCCTAGGAAGAGTTCACATTGCCCTAAAAGAAAAGTACATGCAAATAGATCACCTTATTAGCATAGCCCGAGCTCCCCAAGGCTTGTTGGTATCCATGCTCGGCATCGGGTACGGGGCTCCCTGAGCGTGGGATTGTTCATCTGCCGAAACGATCATGATCTGGCCGATGGTCAGCTCGGCAGGAGGAGGACGCTTTCCTTCTTGCGGGCGGCCTGCCGTTTGTCCCTCAAGTAGGTGGCGAGGTGCGCCGATCGGATGAGCTCCTCGATGTAGTCCCGGAGTTGCTTACAATCCTCCATGGCATGGCCCATCGTCCTGTGGAAGGCGCAGTAAGGGCCCCGAGTTCGCTTCGAGGCCTGACGAGGGATTAGAGGGAACTTGAAGAACCCCTCGCCCTGGGCCTTCTCTAATAACACTGTGAGGGAGACGTTGAGCGGGGTGTGCTCCTGAAACATCGGGTGATAGGGCTGCTGACGCTCCGGCCTCTCTTCCCGAGCCCTTTTCTTCTTGTCGGACCGTTCTGCTCGGGGGACGTTCGCGTTCACCTCGGACTCCAGCTGAACCTCACGCTCGGTCCACGCCTTGACCTCGGCCATGGTCTTAGGCTGTGCCAACGCAAAGGAGCGCAACCACTCCTTGTACCTAAGACCAGATCTGAGCGCTATGATGATGGTCTCGTCCCAGTGCTCAAGGACCTCGAGGAGGGCGTTGTAGAAGAAGGTAATGTAAGCCTTGAACTTCTCCTTGTCCCCGCTCTTAATTGTGAAGAGGTAGTTGACCGTACACTTCTGCCGACGGTTCCCAACGAAGTGGCCGAGGAACTGAGTATCCAGCTCGTCAAAGGTCGAGATTGAACGAGGCTCGAGTCCTCGAAACCAGTCCCGAACAGAGAAGATGAGGGTGGTTGGGAAGGCCCTGCACTGGGCGGCATCGGAATGGTCCTGGAAGCTCATCCCCGCGGTGAAAGCATCCAAATGGTCTTTCGGGTCGGTTTTCCTGTCGAACAGAGAGTCCTTCGGGGGCTTGTTGAGCGAGGAGACGTGGACAGCAAGCAATCCCTCAGTAAACGGCTTGGTGAGCGAGTCGACGGCGTACTTAGCCCCGTCGCCCGAGAGGTCGCCTTCCCGGCGCATGCCCTCGATCTTCTTTTCGAGGGTGTCGAGTTGGCCGTGGTACCCCGAGGATTCGGCACCTTGTGATCCCTGGCCTCTGCTGTGGGAGACCTGCGTCTGGGCGCGGCCCCGGTTCCTCTCGATGAGGTTCCTCGATCCCCGGGCGAGGTGGCCTTTGAGCCGTCGTGGCGAGTCCCTTATGTGCAACCCTGTCGAGGGAGGGGGTGTTGATCATTCCTGTGGATAGGAGAGGTGACCGACATCTCCTCAGGGGGGTAAGGGTCGTAAGGAGGCTCGAGGCGAGGCGCTCTGGCGGCAGATCTTATTGTGGAGCCGTGGGGCGCCCAGCGGGCCTCAGGGAGTATCGGCCCGTGAGATCTATGGCTAGGAGTCGTAGCCTGCCGGTGGTCAGCCGTGCCGACGAGGGCAAAGCCTTCTGGAGGCAGAGGAACAGCGGTTTTGGGCCCTGGCCCGGCCGTTTAGACGCGGATGAGTGCCTCCACTAGGGACTGTAGCCGATCTATTCGGCTGGCGAGGGCGTTGAAGGTGGTCGCCGGGGGAGGTTCATCCGTGCCTCCGGTGAGGGGGAGGCGGCAGCTGGTACCTAGATCATCAGGGTGGTCGTTTTCCATGTGGATGGAGATCAGATGGCCAACTTTGTTTTTGTGGAGTTTAGTTTCCCACAGACGGCGCCAGCTGATGGAGGTCCTTTTCGGGTCTCCGTCAGATGTTGTCTTCCATCGATCTCCCGGTGGATCCTGGAGGTGATCTCCTATTGCGTGTGGGTCTCAACGGGTTTTGAGGAGATTGGTGGCTTTGAGCAGTCAACGCCGAGTACCTGCAAAGAAGTCCCGGGGTGGTTTGGCACCACCGAGGACCCTCCGAAGATCAAGTTAGTACGAGATCCGAGCAGAGTAACGGCTAAGTGGGGTGAAAAAGGTTTACTTGACACCTCTGTGATGGGGGTTTATATAGTGGCGGCAGTACGCAGCAGCAGGCACGAGAATCTCGCCGGCAGTTATGCTCCTGACGTCATGCCCGCGTAAAGAGCGGATCGCCCGTTAATGGGGATCGTGATGGTGTAGAACGTGGGATGTTGCCGGTGGAGAATATGCGCATGGCGAGATTTGCGGGGCGGCAGTTACGCCTGTGAGTGGTGGAGTTGGTCGGTCGGAAGACCGAGGAAGATGGCCTCGGCAGGGGAGCTCGGGTACGAGCGAGAGGGCCGATGAGTCTTGGTCCTGTGGCAACTCGGGGCGAGCTGAGAGGCTGAAGAGGCCAATTTTCAGGGGGCTCTGAGGAGAGCCAGCTTGTGCTTGCAGGTCGGGTACAAGGGTGGCCTGGTTGGCCCCTGTGGGACCTTTTTTCTGAGTTCTGGGACACGTCATTGTAAGTGCACGGCGGCGCCCCGGCCTCCATCCCGAGGCCAAATGTGGAAGCGATGGCTAACTTTAATTTTCTTGAACCGGCACCACCGCGCACTAAAAACCCGGATCGGGCCATTAACTAGTCCTAGCTAACTATTAGATGGGGAAGAGAGATATACCGAGTGATCCGAGTCCTCCGGTCTTCTCGCCGTCGTCTCGATCTCCCGCGGAATCTCCGGTCTCCACCAAGTCGCCGGAAGGGCACCACGTCGCCTGCTTCTTTTACGGGCTCCCGCCTCTATACCGAGGCAACTCGGACACAAAGCTGGTGAGTCGACGTGCCCAAGGTTTGCTGTAGAATACGTGTAGAACTCATGTCTCATCTTGGGGTTCATGGAGGTTTCCATTTAGTGGAGGAGAATGAACTATACTTTGGAGGTGGAACTTTGGGATTTTTGCCAAGCCAAATGAGTGTAAAAACCCCACTACTAAAATGGGACAGCCCCCATATCATGCATGGCCGGCCAAGCATTTTTGGGAATGAGAGAGTGGGGTAACAAAAATGAGGGAGACCAATAATAATGCAAGGGAGAGAGAGAAAAGGCTATCATAATAAGTAATGATCACAAAGAAACTCCAACACTCATACTACCATCATCACCCAACAAAGGTCAAGCCATCATGAAAACTATCATGAAGCAAAAAGTCAAGCCATGATGAGGTTATGAAGTCAAATGAATGCTACTCATCATGAAGCAAAAAAATGTAAAGAACACCCTCCACAAATACTTATTTGCACAAATGGAAATAAGCCCTCCTCCACCAATCTTCGGCCATTGAAAGATACAAATGAAAATGGCCGAAACGGAAAGCAAACTGGCAACTCTAGAAAACTGGTCCCGTAATAAATTACAGGAAAGCCCCGATACTGTGTATACACACCCGCATTTGTATTACGACCGAAATACAATTGCAATGAGACAAAATCTACACTGTACTATACTAGGATCCGGCTTAAACCAAAGCCGGCTAGTAATATCCGTCCGAACCTGATCCGTGCAATACCGCACGTATCTGATCGAACCCTGCCATATATCCATACGGCCTGTAGTACAAACTGTCCGATCCTAATCCGTGCAATACCGCACGTATCTGATCGGACCTTGCCATATCTCCATACGGCCTCTACAGCTAACTGTCCGATCCTGATCCATGCAATACCGCACGTATCTGATCGGACCTTGCCATATATCCATACGGCCTCTACAGCTAACTATTCGATCCTGATCCGTGCAACACCGCACGTATCTGATCGGACCTTGCCATATATCCATACGGCCTCTACAGCGTTTCTCCCGAAACTTGAGTAACTGAATGTGGGGGACTCTAAAGACTCGTCAACACCTTGGTTGTGGATTTAACCACTAGCACGTCAGAGATATAAGCCAATACGTAACGGGCTACCAGGTATTGACCAAAAGGGACGACGATGAGCGAACTCATCCTGACACCCTACTGAGCCTGTCAGTGACAATATCCGTACAGTCCGGTCCGTTCGTCTATGAGCATCGCATGGCGGGCCTAGGGGGTTAGTAAAAGTCAGACCTCCAAAAGCCGTACAAGTCGTGTCGGAGTGTAGCCCAGAACACCCTGAGATACTACCGGAATACCTACCAGTAAATCTCCTGCCTCGGCCGAGGGCTTCGTGTAATGGCTCTCCTAGACACAGCGCGACCTCACCCCCAATACCGGGAGAGACGAACCCCTGAAGATCCGCTCACCGCCTCCATGTGGCTCGGGACTGTACCCAACTAAAACCTGTTTGCACGTCTCCTTTGAGCGTGGTAGGGTAGTAATCAAAGTACAGTGGGAACTCACACGAGACAAATGACAATCCCCAGGTCGATGAACTAACCTGTACACATGTCACCAGGGAACTGCTATCTGACGTCAGGTATAAGACCAACTAGCATGTTCCCGGCGAGTTATGTCCGGTGTACTCATAACCCAATGAGCACCTGTATACATCTTAGGTGAACCAACTGACACCAGTGGCTTATGAGACCGGCCACCGCCCCGCGTCGGGGTCTCAACTTTATACATTAGTCTACTCTGGAGAATCGATGCCCTGTCTCGAAACTCCCACGACTAGGGACCTTTTAAGGATGTGCTTATAGACCACCAGCTCTCCCGTATATGATCGCCCTCATACTGCTGGCAGTCAAGAAAGAATCCTAGGGGCTCTACCAACATGTAATAGCGACCTGTCAGGTCACCTAAAGCAGTACACGATGATAAAGGTAAACCAGATAGCATACTATCAACATGAGTAAGACTGTCCTCGAGTAAGACTGTCCTCCTGGGATAGGTCCTCCCTCAATCATTGCAATCACGTGCATGTGATCCAATAATTGACTCTGAGGGCACTATCTCCAACAATCTCCCACTTGCACTCAAGGCTAATTATTGCGATGTCGCATACTCACAGCCCGTGTGATACCGATCACCCAACTCCTCTACTAGTCAGTCTCACAAAGCTCGCTTGCGAAACTTTTGCGTTCGAGGAATAGCCTTAGTGAGTGGATCCGCCTGGATGTCTCTTTCTATGTCTCTCTATATCTCAAGTTCGCGGAGAAACCCATCTTCCGAAATGAGCAATACCTGTCTTAGAATGTGTCTGGATGTCTGATGGGACCTAGCTCATAAATGAACTCCAAATCCAAACTTCTTAGGCTGTATCGTCAACTGAACTTAATCAGTATCCTGCGCCATGCCTCCCTCAGTATTGCCTTGGATCACCTGTCCAAAATACTGCCCCTCGTCAGAAGGAAAAACTATAACTCTGACAACCTCCTTGTTGTCCAGGTCACCTTGGAAGCCTGGAATGATAACTGTCTCCCGAATGAGGCTGCCGTTATCATATCCCTAGAACATCCACTTATGTTCTAAAACCGCTTCCGACTGTTTCTCTAGGATTGGATCAATGTCAACTTATTGCATCTAGTGCAAGAACAACATCTGGTGTGGTACTTGACATCTCATGATTGACTCAATTGCCTAAGCAAGTGATCTGCCAATCATGCACATCCCTCTCCCCTTTAGTCTGTAAGACACCTTTAGAGAGGGTGACTCCATTACCTGCAGGTACACTACCGTGCCAGGAGTCGTCCATTCTAAATACTCTTAGAATGCTGTCTGAGTACCTATAATTGGGAAACCACCCAAATCTAGATCTAAAACCATAGATCTAGTAACCAGTATGTTTGATATAATGTCCAAGTCCCATGTGGAGAAACTACTGTGTGACGACCAAAGTATAACCGATCGTAGTATAGGAGTTTCTTTTCCTACTCTGTGTATGTCATCCAAATACCATGACAACACACCCTACTGCCTTCTCAACAGATCCATCACCTATTTCGATGAAGTCAAACCTATGACTGTCACATCAGAAATTGATGATCTATCTCCGCTATATCTGCTTTAGTCTATAAATAGACATAAGCCAACTGTCCACCAATGCTTCCGCTGCTCGCACTGACTACGACAACCCTCTGCCAGAGTCATATACACGTACACTTCTAAAACTAGTTTAGAACGACGCTATAATCATCCTCCCGCCGGGTCTCACAACCTGGAACAACAACAATGGCAAGTGTGGGTAAACAAGAACTTCCCTGTCACCGTCCTTGAGGCTACCGGAGTACCTTTCGGGAGCCTGAAGTTACCCACCAAATCTGCGGAGTGGCCAATGGAATGTCAAACTAGATTGAATCTTTAGGTTCCTATGAAATCTTCAGTAATCGTTTGTGGTTCTGGAATCACTTCCAGTTCTACCATACTCCCACGACTGTTTTCTGAAAAAATCCATTTTTAATAAAACTGTGGCGAGTCTAGAACAATATCACTATTGATCTTCCAGATGGTAAAAAGTCAACCCTCGTCATAGCCTGGGTCAACCCACAAACAGCCATTACAGAAACATGCCTTGAGTTTTCCAGTGTCTAGTTTTAATCATAAGCCGGACAACTCCCCGTACCTTAACAACGTTAAGATATGAACTGTTCTATATCCAATATAGAACCATAGGCACTGATTTAATGGAACTAGATTCAAATCATGCAGCTGTCTCCAGTGCATGTCAACTAAATGGAAGGAGGCCGATCAGCGTTACTCAACTTAGGAATGCTTCCAATTATGAGTAACCTGAAAGAGAAGTAAATTCTCTTAACCACTACTATCAACTGAATACCATACTCAAGTATCTACATCTCCTATCACTTTGAAGAATCCCGATACTTGCAATATCTGGTTCTCTACTTTATTCAAATACCTATAACTTCTCAAAATTCGGACCCTGTGTTTCCACGAAACACCTGTCTAAAAACTAGAGAAGTCATAAGTAAACCGAATAGTATAAGGACCAACCCCTCTGTCCTGATGGACCCTGGACAACATACAATACTCTGTATAAGTCCCTTGAGTCTGATAACTCATTCACTGTGTGTCGTAGGTTGAAAACTGTACTTATGGTTAAGAAGAATTACACCGCTGTTTAATGCTCCTTACCTAACCATCCACTGATATAGGTAAATGTCACAGATATAATTTCAAAAAGATATATCTCACTCTATAAAAATAGACGTACAGATGTATCGATTTGAAATTGGTGCATAACAGCGGATATTCAAAACAAAATACTTGCCGACTGGCAAACAACCCAGGTGACTTCCTCAAATATCACTGATTACAACGAATCCCGATATAATGAGGATGATCACCCAATTCCCAATAACTTACTCCCACTCATCATCTATAAAACCATACAGATGTGAGAATCATACCTGGTAAATACTACCCTGGAGTAAGTATCTAATCGGGAAATCAGTTATCCTTTAACAGTACACAGTGAAACTGAAACCTTGAAATGTTTCGATGGGGTATCCCGGTATTCCTAGTAATGCCACTTCCATTATCCAGATTCACAACTATAACCGTGTAATTCTTTGCCACCTCTCCAAATCCCTTTTTATGTCTTTAGTTATTACTTTCTGCACACCCCTTTAGGCCAAATGGTTTTCTTCCTTCCCTACAGTTTGGCACCAGCCTATGGTTTGGAAGAAGACTATCCAATAAGCATAATGGGTGTACTATCCTAATCCTAGGAACACTCGCAATGCGAGAGAAGGTAAAGATAAAAGACAACCGAATAAACCTTATTCCTATTTCTCCTGAACCAGAATCCACCTCCGAACTGGAACAAGTTCCTTTCGAGTATATAACCATACGATGGAGTATCCAATAAACTGTGGATCTTCGTAGTGATACGGAGTGTCCTGGAGAAATACAAAGGTGAAGTGGGACTGGTAATGAAATACCTGGTTTGGTCGTGAATATCAGTCGCAATTTACTTTGCCCTCCTTCTAATCCCTTGCTTTGTCTTAACTTAATACCTTCTGTACACCATCGTTAGGCTAATTGGTTTTCTTCATTCCCTACCGGTCGGCACCTGCCTATGGTTTAGAAGAAGACTATCCAATTTGCGTAATAGGTGTACTATCTCCTAAACCAAGGAGTACTCGCAACCTGAGAGAAGGCAAAATGAAAAGACAACTGAATAGTCCTATCCGTTTTCTCCAGAACCGGAAACCATCCTCGAATAAATTCCTTCGAGTTCGTATATAACCATACGATGGTTTTGTCCAATGGAAGTGGACGTTCGTAGTAATACGGAGTGTCCTGGAGAAAAGGGTAAAAGTAGGAGTGGCAATGAGGTTTGCAACTCTGACAATCCAAAAGCCAGTGTTAAGAAGGTTCGGTCAACTTGGTCACTGAGTCATAGTCTTAGGGTCGGGTCAATGGTCGCTGCCAAAGAGAGAGAGAAAAGAAACACTCAGCGTGCACTCTAACCTAGATCAAAATGGTTACCAATTTATCTAATCAGGAAACCTCCCACTGTACCGTCAAATTCTCCTCCAAACCTGAAAGAAGAATTAGTCGGGATCACCCGAGGAGTAAACCAACTCATCAGTGGGAATCGGGATCCAACTATCATCGCATGATAATGTGACGGAATCCGCTCACGTCATCATACTCCAGAAGGTATGCGCATATCTGGCAAGTTTCAGTTTCTTTAAAAACTCCCGATGTGATTTTTACCCCATGCTCTTATGACCTTGGCGTGAGGTCAAAATATCATAAGTCACATGTCAAGTTCTACCCGTCATTATCCAGGTTAATTTGAACCCACCCGTACATACCCTTGACGTAGGCCAAAATAGTAGTACGACTGTCCCAAACCAACGCATCTATCTATGCAACAGATAAATACCCGGCAGCTACCAATCACTATGCCTTAGCGTGAGGTCAAAATACATAGCTTGAATACTACCGAATATTTAACTGAAATGACGGAGGGCTACGAATGGTTTCTGGAGAAAACCTTTAACGTAATGAACTTGATATCGTTGAAGGAACGAATAGCTTTTTAGAAAAATATAGTGAAGAAAACCATTGCTAAAGAGGTCACTCCCGGTGAAGGGATCTCGGCTCTTTCCCCGTAGAATGAGGTGCAGGATATTACAACTGAATACCACGATGCAAAGCAAAAGTAATCGGCTATAGTGAAGTTATTGCCCTGACGCAAACTTCTGTCTAAGGGGTCACTCCCAGTGAAGGGATCTCGGCCCTTGCCTCGTCGACTGAGGAGCAGGATATTCCAACTGAATATCACGATGCAAAACAAAAGTGAACGTCCATGCAATAACAGCTTTTTGAAAAGTATTCCAACAACATCAGATTAGGTTTTTTTTTTTAACTTGCATTGATCTGAATCAACGCAGTCACATCAATTGATCACACCACAAAGAACGAAAATATACTGATGTACGTATATGCCATCCGCATTCGCCACTGGGTCCCGTCATTACCCGTTAGGTTAGCTAACTAACGACAGAGCGGGGACTGGACTAGCACGGATGCAAAACATATACAACATCTACTAATATATATACCAGAAATGTACAGATATCTGGGATCCCCGGGTTTCACAGAGCCACTACTGAAACACGACGTTCCCCTGGTCGTGTGGATAGCCTGTGCAATGAAATCCTAGACCCCTACGGGCGCGGCAAGTTACCCGCCAAAACCTGAAGCGAGGCAGCCCCCTTCAGCAACGTGAATGGACCACCCGGCACATCACGGAATCTGGTAACTTGGGCACCCCTACTGGGTCAACTTGTACCCCCTACGAGTGCGGCGAATAGCCTGCCAATCTAGAGTGAAGCCCCCTCCGTCTCAATGCCATGAGATGCGGGCTTGTTGCCCTCTAGAACCCGGCTATCCATGCACCCCTCCTTGGGGTAATCCTAGTACAGAAACTAAAATATGCATGCAACGGGTACATCGACCGCAACCTGGTCGTGCCCCAAAATAATAATACAAACAGGCAGTGACGGCAGTCCACATGTCGGACGCTCGCCCCGCAATATCAAATGTACATAATACAACCAAATCTGTACTAGCATTGCATCCAGGCTAACCCCCACGACCGATCCGCAACATCACAGCATAACACAGAACATCAACGTGAAAATCACGTTCGTAAATCCGTCTAACCGGGCTATAGCAATCAGACAGGATTTACCGATCAAGTGACATTCACGGTCGCAGATATAATGTAAATACTGTGAACTAATGTGTTTAAAATATCCGATCGATCAAATTTTAACAAGTGGGCCCCCAAGTACTACTGTAGCACATCAAGAAATTCTTGGCCCAAAATTAATATTCCAAAACCCATATTTTCAATACAGGAGCTCTCTGGAAAAATTTGGCACACTGATCTGCATATACTGCGGCGGAACCGCGGCCCAATCAAGGGTTTGGCCGCGATTCCGCAGTCGTATGGAGCGATCACGTGATCAAATTTCTACAGAATTCCTATAATTCTCTGCACATCATTCTGAGACAACCTGAAAAATTTTTGGAGACAAAAAAATTTCGACAGAAACTGATATGCATGAAAACACGGATTTTGGGATTTTTGTTCGATCGGAAGTGTAAAACACATTAGACAAAGCTAGACTATGTTAATGGCGAGTCTCTGATACCACTGTAAGTGCACGGCGGCGCCCCGGCCTCCATCCCGAGGCCAAATGCGGAAGCGATGGCTAACTTTAATTTTCTTGAACCGGCACCACCGCGCAGTAAAAACCCGGATCGGGCCATTAACTAGTCCTAGCTAACTATTAGATGGGGAAGAGAGATATACCGAGTGATCCGAGTCATCCGGTCTTCTCGTCGTCGTCCCGATCTCCCGCGGAATCTCCGGTCTCCACCAAGTCGCCGGAAGGGCACCACGTCGCTTGCTTCTTTTACGGGCACCCGCCTCTATACCGAGGCAACTCGGACACGAAGCTGGCGAGTCGACGTGCCCAAGGTTTGCTGTAGAATACGTGTAGAACTCATGTCTCATCTTGGGGTTCATGGAGGTTGCCATTTTGTGG
Organism: Agapanthus africanus; assembly: GCA_030015575.1. Classification (NCBI taxonomy): domain Eukaryota; kingdom Viridiplantae; phylum Streptophyta; class Magnoliopsida; order Asparagales; family Amaryllidaceae; genus Agapanthus; species Agapanthus africanus. The sequence goes on from JASDDO010000031.1 coordinate 150,757,754, forward strand.
AGGAGAATGAACTATACTTTGGAGGTGGAACTTTGGGATTTTTGCCAAGCCAAATGAGTGTAAAAACACCACTACTAAAATGGGACAGCCCCCATATCATGCATGGCCGGCCAAGGATTTTTGGGAATGAGAGAGTGGGGTAACAAAAATGAGGGAGACCAATAATAATGCAAGGGAGAGAGAGAAAAGGCTATCATAATAAGTAATGATCACAAAGAAACTCCAACACTCATACTACCATCATCACCCAACAAAGGTCAAGCCATCATGAAAACTATCATGAAGCAAAAAGTCAAGCCATAATGAGGTTATGAAGTCAAATAAAGGCTACTCATCATGAAGCAACAAAATGTAAAGAACACCCTCCACAAATACTTATTTGCACAAATGCAAATAAGCCCACCTCCACCAATCTTCGGCCATTGAAAGATACAAATGAAAATGGCCGAAACGGAAAGCAAACTGGCAACTCTAGAAAACTGGTCCCGTAATAAATTACAGGAAAACCCTGATACTGTGTATACATACCCGCATTTGTATTCCGACCGAAATACAAATGCAATGACACAAAATCTACACTGTACTATACTAGGATCCGGCTTAAACCAAAGCCGGCTAGTAATATCCGTCCGATCCTGATCCGTGCAATACCGCACGTATCTGATCGAACCCTGCCATATATCCATACGGCCTGTAGTACAAACTGTCCGATCCTGATTCGTGCAATACCGCACGTATCTGATCTGACCTTGCCATATCTCCATACGGCCTCTACAGCTTACTGTCCGATCCTGATCCGTGGAATACCACACGTATCTGATCGGACCTTGCCATATATCCATACGGCCTCTACAGGTAACTGTCCGATCCTGATCCGTGCAATACCGCACGTATCTGATCGGACCTTGCCATGCATCCATACGGCCTCTACAGCGTTTCGCCCGAAACTTGAGTAACTGAATGTGGGGGACTCTAAAGACTCGTCAACACCTTGGTTGTGGATTTATCCACTAGCACGTCAGAGATATAAGCCAATACGTAACGGGCTACCAGGTATTGACCAAAAGGGACGTCGATTAGCGAACTCATCCTGACACCCTACTGAGCCTGTCAGTGACGATATCCGTACAGTCCGGTCCGTTCGTCTATGAGCATCGCATGGCGGGCCTAGGGGGTTAGTAAAAGTCAGACCTCCAAAAGCCGTACAAGTCGTGTCGGAGTGTAGCCCAGAACACCCTGAGATACTACCGGAATACCTACCAGTAAATCTCCTGCCTCGGCCGAGGGCTTCGTGTAATGGCTCTCCTAGACACAGCGCGACCTCACCCCCAATACCGGGAGAGACGAACCCCTGAAGATCCGCTCACCGCCTCCATGTGGCTCGGGACTGTACCCAACTAAAACCTGTTTGCACGTCTCCTTTGAGCGTGGTAGGGTAGTAATCAAAGTACAGTGGGAACTCACACGAGACAAATGACAATCCCCAGGTCGATGAACTAACCTGTACACATGTCACCAGGGAACTGCTATCTGACGTCAGGTATAAGACCAACTAGCATGTTCCCGGCGAGTCCTGTCCGGTGTACTCATAACCCAATGAGCACCTGTATACATCTTAGGTGAACCAACTGACACCAGTGGCTTGTGAGACCGGCCACCGCCCCTCGTCGGGGTCTCGACTGTATACACTAGTCTACTCTGGAGAATCGATGCCCTGTCTCGAAACTCCCACGACTAGGGACCTTTTAAGGATGTGCTTATAGACTACCAGCTCTCACGTATATGATCGCCCTCATACTGCTGGCAGTCAAGCAAGAATCCTAGGGGCTCTACCAACGTGTAATAGCGACCTGTCAGGTCACCTAAAGCAGTACACGATGATAAAAATAAACCAGATACCATACTATCATCATAAGTAAGACTGTCCTCCTGGGATAGGTCATCCCTCCATCATTGCAATCACGTGCCTGTGATCCAATAATTGACTCTGAGGGAACTATCTCCAACAGTCATCTGCCATGAGTCCTGATCCTGGAGATCGTCAATATTGAGCATCATCACCAACTATTATCTGTAGCCCATGATTAACTCTCTAATACATCACTTGAGATATTTTTCACCCAAGTTCATCTTCCTCCTCTCTTGGTTTTCTTAAGTTGAAAAATAAAACGAGAAAAGAATGTCTAAAGTAAGGAAAAATCCTACTTCATCAACCTAAACTCATTAGCCCATTAGTTTAGGTTGTTAGCTTCACTAATACTTGATTAGTGAAGCATTAGCTTAAGTTATAGAGACTTCAAGGTGGATCATTTTCGACCTCTAAGACGACGAAGTAAGCTCGTTCCTTTCACAAAGTGGAGCCTAAAAAGAGTTCTAGGGAGTACTACTTGGAGCTTAGGGACTACTACTTGGAGCTATAGAAGTGAAGGACGTGGTCTACAAAGGTTGTAACCATCTTCACATAGTTTAGATTGTCTTTACATGCATATGAAACCCTAAAACTCTAGTTAGATTCTAGGTTAATGTAGCTTACACCTCTAGATTATATAAAATTGCATACTTGATTCATGTGGAAAGCTAGTAGAGGTGCTAAGACACACTTTCATGGTATCAGAGCCAGACTAGAGCATTAGGCGAGGTGTTGACGACTTTAAAGTGTTCGATCGAAATTCAAAAACCCGCATTTTTGATGTTTCTGTCCATTTTTTCAAAAGTTGATATTTTGCAGATTAAAAATATTTAGAAAATTATGCAAGGTATTTAATAGAGCCCCAAGAAATACGAGGGCCCAACTCTACCATGTGGCCGCGTAACCACGGCATAACCTAGGGTTTAGCCGCTGTTCCGCGGCAACATAGGTGAGTTTGGGACTCATGTTTCTTGTTGTAATACCCCAGGTGGAGTTGGGGCTGAATACCACCTACCCCGTGAGAAGTGAGATGTTATCCGGTATCGAGGTGGGGATGTAACCGATACGGATAGACACGGGACCCACCCGAACAATGCGGAGTATCGAATTCCATTCCGAAAGAGGGCACGATCTGAACTATAAATGGAATTATACCACTCTTCAATACAGAAGCGCCTTTTGGATGAATCGGAACTCCGTAGTTAAGCATGCTTGAACCAGAGATATTCTGGGATGGGTGACCTATGGGGAAGTAGCCCCGGGTTCATTCAAAAGGACAAAACCGTGCAGCTTCGGCCAGAGCGGACAATACCATCTATGTTTAGGGGTGGGTTATGACAAATATGGTATCAGAGACGGTCCCTCAAAAGTAGGTCTATGGTTCGAGGACGAACCATTGTTCTAAGTTGGGGGAATGTAATACCCCAGGTGGAGTTTGGGCCAGATACCATCTACCCCGTGAGAAGTGAGATGTTATCCTGTATCGAGGTGGGGATGTAACCGATAAGGATGGACACGGGGACCCACCAGAACAATGGGGAGTATCGAATTCCATTCCAAAAGAGGGCACGATCTGAACTATAAATGGAATGATACTGCTCTTCAATACAAAGGCACCTTTTGGATGAATCGGAACTCCGGAGTTTGAAAAACTCCGTAGTTATGCGTGATTGAGGTAGAGAAATTCTGGGATGGGTGACCTACTAGGAAATAGCCCCAGGTTCATTCAAAAGGACAAAACCGTGCGGCTTCGGCCAGAGCGGACAATACCATCTGTGTTTAGGGTTGGGTCGTCACGTCAACAGGCGTACGGAATTTAAGTAAGCCAAAACCCAGAAATCTAAACCACCCCAAAAAGGATAAGTGGAGAAAACATAGTTCAAAACCTTCGAAAAACCTCAAGTAAAAATCTTTAAACTTAAGTTTACTTTCTTAAAAATTTCGGCAGTACCTCCTTTGTAAAATCTAGCCCCAAAAACGGGTACAACATAGAATATAAATAAAGCATCCCAAACGGGTGCAAATCACGCCCAACAGCGGAAACAACCACCACAAGTATAAATACAACGCCGTAGCGAAGAAATATAAATGAAAACAGCATAAGGAGGTAAAACTTTATAACAAGGTCGGCTCCCACGTGCACGGCACCTAAAATCACAAAATAATACAATACCGATCCTCACAACTCGTCTCTAAGTCAAATACATGAAGTGGTAGATGGAGAGTACTAGATAAAAAAGAAACATAATGAACATCATCGGATAACCGCAAACCCACCTATAGCAAAAGGCCTCACAACCAACCGTAGCGGTATCAGCAAAAGTAGAGATAATAAGAAGTCCTTCCGCGACTACTCTGAGGGTATGTCCTGTAAAACACTGTGGCACATCGGGGGTGAGTTGCCAACTCGTGAAAAGTAAATAACATCATACTATAATCGCAAGTATGCACGAACAGCGATAATCTATCACATGTAATTTGATAGCATAAGTATGGCAATATAGATATGCAACAATCATGATCAAGGTACACCACCAGGGTACTACATCTGAATAAAAATGCATATTAAATAAATGTTGGTATGGGATACAACATAACTTCATCAATGAATCATCATCGTGGAAAATACTGGTGTCTATCAACGACACCCCAAATCCCAATACCTCAGGCGCCGTCACTCTGATCGGCCCTCAAATCTGTAAATCTCATAGAACCTGAGTGTCCAACACCGACACCCGAAACATCATGAAAACATATGCCTGTATATATATGTGTGTGTGTCTGTGTCCCTCAACGACACATTAAAATCATGGAACCTTAGTGTCCAACATCGACACTCGAAATATTATGAAAACTAGTGTCTAGCATTGACACATAAATACTCATCTGTCAGGCGCCGTCACCACGAATGGCCCTGATGTCTTGTCAGTACATAACTCCGGTCAGTATCCCCACGATAACCGTCGTGACACTTGTGCTGCTCCATTGTGTTATTTGACACTTTCTGGGTATTTTTAGTGAGGCTCAAGTTGTTGAGGTCTCGGTGATTTGTGCGTGTTTGATGAATTGATCGAAAAGTTTAACATCATCTATATTTTTATGATATGTGATACAATATTTGGAATCCACATTAATTAGTTTTGTGAAAACTAATTTGTGTTTTGTAAATCTCGCGTTTTAGTCTCTTTTGATCGATTGCCACGGAGTTTCGATTCGGATCGAAACTCCGTCGCTATATCGCATTGTACGCGAATAGTCGCCGAGAAACACTACTAGATAGCCACGCCCCATTGCGTCGACCAAGTGACTATAGGAGAACACCGTAGCCAAAAGCATCCACTCGGGTGCTTGCGGCCGCGGTGTTCCGCCTAAGTCTACCTCGTTGACGACATCAGGGGTGCGACAATCAATTAAATTTTCTGACGAGCATTTGATCATTATATCGGGAATCTTGTTGAATTACCCGACTAACTATTGAAAAGTGTTTTCAATTTGAGACTTAAATGCATGATTTATGGTGTTAGGCATGAAATCCGAGATATAGGATATTCCGGATTTATGATGTCTAAGGTTTGATGCGGATTCTAATTATTGTAGTTTTCATTTCTTCTCTGCGACCGTAAGTGTAATATGTGGCGTATCCCCAATATCATTGATATGTCAACGACATTCGGAATACACATATTTACTTACGTTGATGGCATGCAATGTTATGTGTTGCATGTGATATGTTATATTAGATCGTCGTGATTGAATAGCCGGGGTTTTTTACGTAAGATGAGAGTTTTTATATTTTCATTCATGTAATAAATTGTATGTAATATTCTCTTACTGGGACACTTCCGGGTTGAGGATGATGTCACCATTGATGTATATTATTTACTTTTCCATATTAGGATAGACCCAAGGCGGGGAGCACAAGTGAACGGGTCTAGAGTCCAGTGGGCGACCATCTCAAGGAGTCGAGGCCGGGTCTCCTAACTCTAGAATTGGCAGGGTCTCTTGCCACTCTCGAAGGGGTCTAGGGATGTGGGTTTAGCTATTCATCACGACCGTGTAATCTGTATTTTTCATTACAAGCTTAATTTAAAACACGGACCTCCTAGTATATCCTATTTTTCATATGTTTGTTCTGTTGCATGTGTTCTGTTATGTATTTGAAAGTCTATATAACCCACCCCGGTACTTACGGGGAGGCGGAAAAAGTAAAAATCAGATTTTTATCACAAGGAAACATAGACTAACCATGAAGGATCTTTGCTAAACAAAAACTAACAAACTTACTACAAATTCTAGCTACTAGGTAAGATGGTTATACCAACTTCTTGAACTCATTCTCTTCTTGTTGTGGTCCTCTTTGTTGCTAGCTCCTTGGAGTGGCGTAGACGGCTCCTCCTCTTCGTCTTCTTCTTGCCGAAGAAAGATCCACCCGAAGGCCTCTATCTTGAGCTCCTACCTCAACCAAGAAGTAACTAGAGTGCTTGGCTTGCTAGACTAAGAACCCTAGAATGAGTAGAGAGTTGTCTTGATGGTTTTATCTCACAAAGTTCATGTTTTCAACTCATGAAACAAGAGAGCTTTGAGAGAGGAAGAGGAGAGAGCTTTGAAAGAGAGAGAAAGAGAATGAGAGAATGAGAATAATGTGAACCTTTCTCTCATATGAACAAAAAAGAATAATGATAATTTTAATTAGGATAAATTGTCAGGGTTGATGTTGATTTGACCCTTACCATATCATAATTAATGATAAGCATGCTTACAAAAAATATCTAAGTCAACATGGGTCAACTTGGTCAAAGGGTCAAACCTAATTAACCATGATACAATTATCACTAATTAAAACTCATTAATCAATTTCCTCAATCTCATTTTGGTTTTAATCACATCAATGGTCAAAACCCTAATGAGGTTCCTCTGCCTCTGTCAACTGTGTATACACACCTGCATCCGTGTTCCAAGGAACATGAATACAATGAGACAAAACCAATCCCAAAACAAATACTAGGATCTAGCTTAAACTAAAGCCCGCTAGTAATAACTGCCCGGACACTAAACGTGCATAAGTGCGCGTATGTGAACGAACCCTGTCGTAAAACCATACGACCTCTACTATATTTTGCCCAAAGGCGAACAACCCTCTGTGTGGGACTCTAAAGACTCGACACTACACTGTAAGTGGGTTTAACCACAGGCCGCAAGCGGTACTAGCTGTACGTAACGGTCCCCAGGTAGATGCCGATAAGAAGACCGATGAGGTGAACCCATCCGAACTCCTACTGAGCCTGAATGTGACAATCTCCATACAGTCCGGTCTGTTCGTATGAGAGTATCGCATGTCGGGCCTAGGGGCGGTAAACGTCAGTCCCCTAATAACGGTACAAGTCATGTCGGAGTGTAGCCCAGAACACCCTGAGAAACTACTGGAAACACTACCAGCAAATCTCGCTTGCCCTGGATAGGGACTTTGTGTAATGGCTCTCCTAGACACAGCGCGATATCAACTCCCAATACCAGGAGAGACGAATCCTGTCTAACCGTCACTGCCTCTAAGTGCTTCGGGACTGCACCCAACTACTACCTGTTTGCACGACTCATTTGAGCCGTGGTAGGGTAGTAATCTAAGAATAGTGGGAACACACTCGAGGCGAAGTGACAGTGTCAAGTCAACGGACTAAGTTGTACTCATGTCACCTGGGAACTGATAACTGACGATAGGTATAATACCAACCAACAGATCCCAGCGAGTCCTGTCCAGTGTACTCGTAACCTAACGAGCACCTGCATACTATCTCCAGTACGACGTACTGATGGCTGTGGGACAGAACATCTCCCCTCCTGGGATGAGAAGCGTATACACTAGTCTACTCTGGAGTATCGATGCCCTGTCTCGATAATCCTACGACCAGGGACCTGTATAAGGATGTGCTTATAGACTACCCAGCCCCCACTAGTGTGACTGCCATCACAACACTGGTAGTCAAGCAAAAGATCCTAAGGGCTCTACCAATATGTATTAGCAATATGTCAAAAGAAACACATACACATATTAAGATGGATACAAACCAAGTAGCATACTACCATATTGAGAAAGAATGTCAATCCGTGTATATATCCCAAGCTTCCAAAATGTAATATACAAACTAGTACTATACAATAATGGCCTCTAGGGCATATCACACTAACAATCTCCCACTTGCACTAAGGCCATGTACTGGCATATCGCAGACCTATCATCTCGAAAAGCCTCTCGAACTGTGTCTGAGAAATGGCCTTTGTGAATGGATCTGCAGTGTTATCTTCTGTAGCAACCCTCCAAACCTCGATCTCCCGGCGATCCACGATCTCCCTGATCAGGTGATACCGCCTCAAGATGTGTCTGGACTTCTGATGGGACCTGGGTTCCTTTGCTAAAGATATAGCCTCGTTGTTGTCACAATACCTAGGTATTGGATTAATAATAGACGGAACCACCTGAAGTTCTATCAAGAACATCCTCATCCAGACGGCTTCTTTTGCGGCATCAGAGGCTGCAATATATTCCGCTTCCATCGTCGAGTCAGCAACGGTTTCCTGTTTGGAACTCTTCCAACACACCGCCCCTCCATTGAGAGTAAAGACATAACCCAACATGGATTTAGAGTCATCCTTGTTACTCTGGAAGCTGGAGTCAGTAAAGGCCTCGATCTGGAGTTCTTTTCCGCCGTAAACCAAAAACATATCCTTAATCCTTCTCAGGTACTTCAGAATGTTCTTTACTGCTATGCAGTCCTTCTTCCCAGGGTTTGACTGATACCGGCTTACTACACTCAGTACATAAGCTACATCTGGTCTGGTACACAACATCGCATACATTATAGAGCCTACCGCAGAGGCATAGGGTATAATAGACATGCGATCCCTTTCCAAATCAGTCTTATGAGACGTCTCTTTGGAGAGGGTGATCCCGTGACAAGCCGGTAAATTACCGCGCTTGGAATCTTCCATACTGAATCTTTTCAATATGGTGTCGATGTACCTGGACTGTGAAAGTCCTAAAATCCTCTTGGACCTATCACGATAGATCCGGATCCCCAGAATGTAAGTGGCATCACACAGGTCTTTCATGGAGAACCTGTGTGACAAGAACCCTTTGACAGATTGTAGCATAGGAATGTCATTTCCTATCAAGAGAATGTCATCCACGTATAAAACAAGGAATATGACAGTTCGTGCTACAATCTTACTATAAATACATGGTTCATCTGGATTTTTGATAAAGCCAAATTCTTTGACCGTCTCATCAAAACAGATGTTCCAACTCCGTGATGCCTGCTTCAGTCCATAAATGGACTTAAGCAACTTGCACACCTTCCCACTGCTCCCACTCTGAATGAAACTCTCTGGCTGGTCCATATACACACACTCCTCTAAATTTCCATTTAGAAAAACGGTTTTTACGTCCATCTGCCAAATCTCATAATCGTAGAAGGCAGCAATGACAAGAAGGATCCGAATGGATTTAAGCATAGCCACTGGAGAAAAGGTTTCGTCATAGTCCAAACCAGGTCTTTGACGAAAACCCTTTGCAACAAGTCTAGCCTTATAAGTCTCAACCTGTCCATCTACACCAATCTTCCTTTTGAAGGTCCATTTGCAGCCTACGGGTTTTACCCCTTCTGGAGCAACGTCCAAAGTCCATACTTTGTTGGTGTACATGGACTCCATCTCGGTCCGCATTGCATCCAGCCATTTTACCGAGTCAGTGCTCTGAATGGCCTGCTGGAAGCTAGTCGGCTCATCATTATCAATGATGCAATCTTCTCTATCCCCGTCTATGAGAAAGCCGTAGTATCTCTAGGGTGGATGAGACTGCCTACTACTCCTGCAGAGTGGCGCAGGAATGTCCTTTCCTTTCAAACCTTCTGGTTCTACTAAGCTTTCAGTAATAGCTCGTGGTTCTGGAATTTATTCTAGTTCTATTGCGCTCCCACTTATCTGATTTTCTAAAAATTCAATTTCCAAGAAGCAGGCATGACAAGAAATAAATACCTTTTGTTCCTCTGCGTAATAGAAGAAATATCCCTTGGAGTTCTTTGGATATCCCACAAACTTGCACTGTACTGAGCGTGCCTCGAGTTTGTCCGCATACTACTTTTTGACAAAAGCTGGACATCCCCATATCTTAATGTGTTTAAGATAGGGTTTCTTCCCACTCCACATCTGATATGGTGTGGTAGGCACTGACTTAGTTGGAACTCGGTTCAAAAGATATGCAGCAGATTCTAGTGCGTATCCCTAGAAAGATCGCGGTAACTCAGCGTTACTCATCATGGAACATACCATATCCAATAGGGTTCGGTTCCGTCTCTCCGATACACCATTGTGTTGTGGTGTGTACAGAGGAGTAAGTTGAGAGAGAATTCCACTCTCTTTTAGGTAATCCAGGAACTCGGCACTCAAGTATTCACCACCTCGATCAGATCTCAGTGTCTTTATACTTTTGCCTGTTTGTTTTTCTACTTCATTTTTGTATTCCTGTAAATTTTCAAAGGCTTCAAATTTATGCTTCATTAAGAAGACATGTCCATACCTTGAAAAATCATCCGTAAAAGTAATGAAGTAAGAATAACCACTTCGCGCATGTGTAGACATTGGACCACATACATCGCTGTGTACGAGTCCCAAGAGCTCGCTCGCTCTTACTCCGTATCCAGTGAATGGAGTCTTTGTCATCTTTCCTTTGAGACATGATTGACAAGTTGCATATGATTGATATTCGAATGGATCCAAATATCCTTCTTTATGCAACTTAATTAACCTTGTCTCATTGATGTGACTCGGTCTACAATGCCATAAGAAAGCATGATTTATTTCTGGAGACATTCTTTTGTGTGTATTCTGGATATTGAAAATTTGCAGTTGGTTTAATACGTATATACCGTTGCTTAATGTACCCGACCCAATCAAAACATGATTAAGGTGAATGTTTACAACATTTCTTACAAATGCAAAATCATAACCTTCTTTAGACATTAAAGATACAGATATGATATTACAAGTCGAATTGGGTACAAAATAACAGTCACGCAAAACAAAACCTTGTCCATCTGTCAATCCCAAGTTATAGTCCCCCACGGACTCAGCATCCATGCCTGCTCCGTTTGCAACTATGAGGGTCATATCACCTGCCTTCAAAACTCTACGCCTTCTCAGTGCCTGTAAAGAATTACAGATATGAGATCCCGATCCGGTATCCAATACCCAGGAAGTAGAGTTGATTGATAGACAGTTTTCAATAACATACACACCTGAAGCTGAAGCCACAACTTGCTTCGGGTCCTGGTTCTTGGCCTTCCAAGCCCTGTAATCTTTCTTCCAGTGTTCTTTCTTGTGACAATAAAAGCACTCTTCCTTCCCCACAAGCTGTCCCACTACCTTTGCTACCTTTGCCTTTCCCTTGGCTTCCACTTTACTAACACCTCCCCTTGGTTTGGTGGGGGCCTTCTTCTTCTTTCCTTTGGCTTTAGCTTTGGACCTAGAAGAAGAAGCTCCTCCAACAGACAAAGTGGGTGTTTCCCTGACTTTTTGTAGGGTGCCCTATGCACTCCTCAACATGTTGAGGAGTTCCGGAAGTTCAACTTATTTTTCTTGCATGTTGAAGTTCAGGATAACTGGGCGTAAGTGGAAGGAAGGGACTGGAGAATCAAGTCAGTGTAGAGCTCGTTCTCTAATGTGGTCCCGAGGTCCGCGAGCTCTTCAAGATAGCCAATCATCTTAAGCACGTGTTCCACTACAGATGATCCGACGGCCAACCTCGCTGAAAACAACTTTTTCGAGGTTTCGTATCTGGCGATACGGGATTGCTCTCCATATAGTTCCTTAGTATGGAGAAATATGGATTCAAGGTCCATATTCTCGTGCCTTCTCTGATGTTCATTGTCCATAGAGGCAAGCACGAGGCACTTGGCCTTCGCGCAGTCAATCTCCCTGGTCTTACGGATTTCCTTATCCGCGACACTGGACTTTGGACCTGGGACGGCGGGGGCTTTAGTGGTAAAGAGATACCCCAACTTGTCATAAGTGATTGCCATTTTGACATTCCTGAGCCAATCTTTGTAGTTTGGCCCTGTGAGTATATTTTTATATAGTAGTAACTTAAGGCCAGTCATGATGTTTGGTCGCTGCAATTAGGAGAGAGAGAAGAAACACTTTAACATGATGATCTTGCAAGTTTAGAGTGGTTTTAGTTTGTCTAAACAGGATGACTCCCACTGTTTCTCGAATCCTTCCTCAAACCATAAAAGAAGAATTAGTCAGGATCAATCTCACCGTATAATACTTGCTTAACCGTTCAGCCAGGCCAGTGTCGGTACTTCGAAGGAGGTTTTACAACGCTAACACCATTCTAGACACCTACTTGGTTTATAGCATTGATCGTTAAGTGAGAAAGTTTCCCGAGGAGTAGCATATACTCACAGTAGGATCGGGATCCAAATATCATCGTATGATAGAGCTGAAGGAATCCTACCAAAATCATCACACTCCAAATGGTATACAACGCTAGCAAGTTTCAATTTCTTTAGAAACTCCCGGTGTGGATTTTTGCCCCATGCTCTTATGACCTTGACTTTGGCCAACAAATCATAAGTCACATGTCAAGTTCTACCTGTCATTTTCCAGGTTAATTTGAACACACCCGTACCTACCCTTGACTTTGGCCAACAAGACAGTATGACTATCCCAAACCAATGCATCTATCTATGCTATATATGAATATCCAACAGCTACCAATCTGTCATGCCCCACTTCCCAGAGTACGCTAAGATGGGCACGTGACATAGCCAACCATGCTGCCTATGGATAGGAAAAAATTCCCCCACAGTCACATTACGGCTGTAGAGATATCAAGAACAGGAAAACAAACTAAACTACCTAGTACATGTCCATGAGCCAGAATGAATGGGTCAAGAAATAATGATATGCGGAAGCAAAAGATACAATAAATGAAACACCTGGAAAGTAAAACTACATACCGACAGAAACTTCACCGCTTGGTCTAACAGCGGCAATACTCCTGATCAGTCTGCAACAAAGGTAGAAGGATCTGGGCTATGCAAAACCCATACGTCAGCGCGTCATAAAATCAAGCAACAATATGTAACCAGGGTAGCAAGTCATGCAAGTATAATCATAAATAGTAAAGCAGGTGTAAAGCAATCTACATCAGGGCAGTGAAAGGTAGCGTGCAGTGAGTAAACTAAACATGGTCTATTGGTTATCTACTCTCAAATCTTTGAAATCAATTTGATGAATCATCGATGTAACTCAATAGTATCCCGTGCATGCCCGGGACCATGGTCTCAGACTCTCGGGCTGAAACCGAGACGTGCCGCTAGGCATTAACAGGAAAAAGGTACAGACCAACGATGTCAGCAGCATCGTCATGAGGCGGGCCTAGCCTCTAAAACTGATCAGTAAAAGTAAGCAACTGTCAGTTACAAGTCAGGATTTCATCATTGATTTCCCCATACCCCCAAGTTATGTATGTCTAGTCAGGTATTCAGTAATCAAGAACTAATGCCAACACAGGATCAGGTATGAGCAGGTTTGTCTGGATAGTCAACAGGAACGGTCCGTGAGGACTACATGTCAGGTTTGTTGGCATTAGGCACAAGATCAGGTAACAGGTAAAGCCATGGTACATCAGGTCAAGTCGAGTAGTGTATTTAGATGTCATGTCTTGTCAAGAGTGTACGGTACCATGTCGGGTTAAGTAACATGTGTAGCAAGTCACGTCAGGGTGTACAAGATATCATGTGGATGCTCATAATCGACTAGCATAATCGTGGTTATGGATAACAAGCATGGTACTATCAGAACAATAAACAGGCACAGTAACATGATAGCAATAGGTGCATATTAAACTACTTAGTTGTTCGGTTATCAGTTTGGGTTAAGGGATGGTTCTATCATTGCAGGAGTTGCAGTATTACACATATGGATGATAAAATCATATCAATATGTATAAAACAATCTAGAGATGCAATTGAATGTGAATAAGGCTACATGTATGCAATCGGTCGTCTGATAGGGTAAAACTACAAAAAGGGTAATATGGCTATAAAACAATTGTGATTATGTGATCTAATATATAAATATGATTACTAAGTATATTTAACTAAATGCAACAATCAGGTTTCAAGTTAGATCTGAAATAAATAAACGGAACATTGTACTGTTAATCTGGAATTCAAACTTTAGATTTCTCTATAGATTTTAATAGGAAAAAATAGATAGCTTGATATATGAATAGTATGAGTAGCATGTAGAAAGATTAACTTGCCTCGGGGATCCACAGATATACGTCACGCCGCAAGAACGCGATAAACAACGGAAAATCTCCATTTGGGCACTTCGTCGAACACTTGCGCGCACACACGAACATTGACGGAATGGAGATCTGGATCAAATCTAGTACTTGCATTATCTTTATTTGCTGAAGGAGCAAGAAGCGGGCGGTATTGGTAAAAGCCATCTAAGAAAAACAGGAGAAGCCGAGCAGTGGAGATGGGGGTATCCTGGGAAGGACATGATGGCTGATGAGAGGAGACCACGACTTGAGAGGCAGTTTACACAAAATTTCGATTAAGATATCTTCCGGGATTGAACACTGCGATTCTGGATTAAGAGAATTTTTCCATGGTGGTGCAAGTTTTGATGGACTCCAAGCCAAATTGGTATAAAATGAACAAAATATATAATGATTACACTGAGAACTGAGAGGCCCTACCTAGGGTTTTCCAGCGATGGGATGTCGCGGCTAGATGGGTGTTGGTGACGAGGGTGAGGGAAGATGGTGCTGTCGGGGTGGTGGGTAATGATTTGGTTGCCGGAGTAGTTGGTTGTTGTCGGGTTCACAAAGGAGTTGAAGTCAAGGGTTTGCGGTTAACTCGAGGAGAAGCTGACGAGAACGAGAGAGGGAGGTGACGGTGATCTTGTGTCAAGGTCTCGGGGGAGAATGCTGGTGGTCGGAAGCTGCCACTTGTGAGGGTCTCGGTGGGTTCTTGGTTGAAGGGTGAAGGCGACGAGGGTGAAAGGTTGCAGGGGCAAGGGTTTTGGGGAAATGAGGAAGAGGAGACGGAAGGCGAGGTCGAAGAGATGGAGGATGAATGGAAGGAGGGTCCCTGGTGTTAGCCGAAGAAGGAGGAGTTGGCGATGGTGAAGACGAGGCACCTGCGGTGGAAATGAGGTTGAGGGGAGATTGATATGGTGGCGGCGAGGGGCGAGCGACGGCTGCGAGGCTTGGGTTACACTCGTGGGCGCTGGGTTTACAAAGGAGAAGAAGAAGAAGACGAGAACGAGAGAGGGAGGTGACGGTAGCCGCGCGGGAGGTGACGCGACTCCGCTCACCGCGAGAGGAGAGAGGGAGAGATCGCGAGAGGAGAGAGAAAGTTGGACGTATGCGAAGGAGAGAGAATGGGAGAGAGATCACAGTGAGAGAGAGAAAGAAAAAGAGAAAAGAAAGAGAGAGAGTGGGGCCCCCCGGATCAGAGAAAAAGGGAGAGAGAGCTAGGAGGGTTTAGGAAAAGATTCTAAAATTTTAAAAAGGGATTTAGTTTGTTAAAGAAAGTTTAATAAGCTATTTAAAAAATATACTCGAACCAATTTTTTTTAAAATCTTTACTAAATTGAGTTTTGGCGGAAAATAAAATAATTCAGAAAAACTCCCGGGTCGGGTCCAAAAGTTTGGATTTGAAATATGAAAAATATTAGCAAGTTCCAAAATTTGAAATGAAGGATTATGTAATGAAAAAGCATACCCCCAAGAACGGACGCACGTACGTGCGCGTAGTCGTCCAAACACGCCCGTTTCACTGAACGGGACGAGAACACGATGCAAGGACGCTACCACAGGGTTAGGGTATCAATCAAGCCAAGTCATGTATTTTTAATAAATATTTGTAGTGACTAAAAGTTATATGTTAAAACATGAGATGCCAGAAGAAATGTCGATATGCAGTTTATACTAGATGCACGTGTCTAAGCACGAGTCAGGGTAAACTATAAATATAAATCAAACAAGTTCAAGTATGCGGGTCGGGTCGTATGCAATGTACCAGTAACTACTATTCGACCCAAACACGATAAATCAAGAATAAACCATGACTAAGTAAATTCGAAAACTGGAATTGGTATATCTGAACTCGGGTGTTACATTATACCCAAGTACAAAAGAATTTCGTTCTCGAAATTCCAACAACAAGAAAGGATAGACAATCAAGAAACTACAAGGATAGATGTGGAAACATCTGACGGATTTTATCTTCTCGTTCCCAAGTTGTTCTCCATGCAAGCGATTACTCCAAGAAACAAGCACAAGAGGGATAACTTTGTTCATAAGAACCCTTTTCTCTTCGATCCACATTTTACACTGGTCGCTCCTCAAAGGTTAAATCTTCTCGTACAGTCATCTCCAAAAGTTCCAATACATGTTTTTCATCTCGAGCATACCTACGGGGTTGAGATACAAGAAACACGTCATGAACATTCTCCAAAGATTGCGGTAACACCAAACGATACTCCACTTCTCCAATATGCTCCAAAATCGTAAAAGGTCCAACGAATCGAGGACTAATCTTTCCTCGAGTTCCGTAACAGATCACCCCTCTAGTCGGTGACATCTTCAAGAATACTAAATCACCCACGGCGAACTCTAGAGGTCCTCTCGACGTATCAGCCCAACTCTTCTGTCGGTCTTGTGTTGCCTTCACATGATTTCGGATATTGACACACTCTTCGTTCACCAACATCGTCCCAACAAACAGGTGAACGACACTTGCAACCACATAAAGCTTCAAATGGAGCCATCCGAAAAGTCGCCTGGAAACTGTTGTTGTAAGAAAACTCCACCAAGTGTAGATGATCCTCCCATGAACCCTTGAAGTCTAACATGCAAGATCTCAACATGTCTTCAAGAATTTGGATCGTTCTCTCCGACTGGCCATCTGTTTGAGGGCGATAAGCTGTGCTAAACTTCAATCGAGTCCCCAAACTTTCCTGTAAGCTCCTCCAGAAGTGCGATAAGAATCGGGTGTCACAATCGGACACGATGCTCACCGGTACTCCATGCAATCTTACAATCTCCTGCATGCACCGTTCTGCCAAAGTTTCTGTTGATTAACCAACTCGAAAAGGGATGAAATAAGCTGCCTTGGTCAATCGATCAACAATCACTCAAACTGCATGTTTCCCTTTGAACTCCACGGTAAAGCCGTCACGAAATCCATGGTCATATGTTCCCATTTTCATTGAGGAATCAGAAGTGGTTGTAATAAACTAGCAACCCGTTGATGTTCAGCCTTAACTTGCTGACACACCAAGCACTTTGCTACAAGCGGGCAATCTCCCATTTCTTGCCTTCCCACCAGAAATGCTGTCGTAGATCACGGTACATCTTTATGCCTTCTGGATGTACGGAATATGCGGAACTGTGCGCCTCCTTCATAACTTCTTCGCGAATGTCTCCCTTTGGCACACACAAATGACTATATCGCAACGAACCATCTTCATGAACCAATAAGTCCGTTCGAAGTCCAGCTTCAACCTGTTCTCGAAACTTCTACAATCTTGGGTCCTGCAATTGCGCTGCTTTAATATTCTCGATCAACGACGACTGTACTTACAGCTGCATCAACTGTCTCAAAGAATGTGGTAGCACAGCCTCCAAATCGAATCTCCAAAAATCTTCAATAAATTCATTTAGTGCAGTCAACATCTGAATTGCTTGAAACTGACTAAGCATATCCAGCACAACATTAACTTTTCCCGGATGGTTCCTGAGATCAAGATCATAGTCAGCCATCAGCTCCAACCATCCACGTTGTCCCATAATTAGCTCCTTCTGAGTGAACACGTACTTTAGGCTTTTGTGATCGGCGAATACTTCGCCCCTTTCTCCCAATAAGTAGTGTCTCCAAATCTTCAAAACGAACATCACAGCTGCTAGCTCCAAGTCAGGAGTTGGGCGATTCTTCTCATGGGTCTTCAACTACCTCGATGCATAAGCTATAATTTTCCCATGATGCAACAAAACACATCCCAATCCTTTCTCAGATGCGTCGCTTTGAATCACCAATCCTCCGGAACTGTCTGGCACGGTCAGAATAGGAGCGGTTATCAATCTCTATTTCAACGCCTCAAAAGCTGACGCACACCTATCCGTCCACACAAATGGTACTTCCGTGGGCGTAAGCTTGGTCAGAGGCTCAGCCAAACGAGCAGAATTCTCCATGAATCTTCTGTAATACTCGGCAAGTCCAAGAAAGCTTCTGATCTCAGCAACGTTCTTCGGAATCGGCCAATCTCGAACTGCTACAAGCTTTTCGAGGTCAACAACTATTCCATCTCCGGATACGACGTGCCCCAAAAACTTCACTTCTTCAAGCCAAAACTTGCACTTGCTCATCTTTTCATATAATCTTTCTTGCCTCAATGTCTGCAGTGCGATCTTCAAGTGTTCCGCATGCTCTTCAATGCTCCTTGAGTAGACCAGACTATCATCGATGAGCACCACTATAAACTGATCCAAGATCGGTGAAAAGATTCGGTTCATCAAGTCCATAAATATCGCCGATGCATTCGTGACTCCGAATGGCATCACTAAATACTTGTAATGTCCATACCAAGTTCGGAACGCAATCTTGCAAATATCTTCTGATTTAACTCGGACCTGATGATATCCGAACCGCAAATCCAGCTTCGAGAATACCCTCGCGCAACTAAGCTGCTCGAACAATTCACCAATGCGAGGGATCGGGTACTTGTTCTTAATAGTCACCCGGTTTAATTCTCGATAATCGATGCACATCCTCCTTGTGCCATCTTTCTTCTTGACTAGAAGAACTGGAGCTCCCCAAGGTGAATTGATGCTGCGAATTTAACCCTTCTCTAGCAATTCGGTAACCTACTTCTTTACTTCTTCTAACTCCATTGGTGCCGTCGGATAGTACGTCTTTGAGATTGACGCTGCACCAGGAACAAGATCGATCGCGAACTCCACATCTCGTTTTGGCGGTAAACCCTAGATGTCCTCGAACACGTTCATGAAATCTCGAACAACAGCTGGCGCTTCATCCTTATCAACTTCCATCGACGAAAGAACATTATTTGTCGGCCTAGCCCTAACCTCGACTGGCCCGACAGAACTGCTTCCTCCAGCAAAACAAACTCCGGATGTCCGAGAATCTGGAAAATCACTTTCTTTGCCCATACAATCAATGTGAGCGTGGAAAGTGCCGAGAAAATCCATTCCCAAGACATCAACAAACAAAGGGAGGCACCAGAATTGAATAATTCTAATGCAGGGAAGACGTGATCAAGTAGGATACCTGAAACGATTTCACCTGAAGCCAAACACTGAAGAAGATAAGCACGGTAAACAGAATTCAAGCTTGCGATAAAACATGAACTGGAAAGCAAGAGCAGCAAGGTAATATAACGACCATGAAACAAGGAAGTGAATCAAGACTAGGACTCCAAGTTACTTAAATAGAGTACCGCATTGTAACCATGCTGCAGTTCATAGTTACAATCACATAACTCCACTCAAGTCGCCCAAATCCTAGTATCAGAATCAAGGAACAGGGAGAAACAATAGTGAACCAAAAGGTTTCAAGTCGAGATGCAAAGTGGTTTGCATATCGTCAAGGCAAAGGATAAGAGAAAGATATGATTCAAAAATCATGATAGCAATGTGGCAGGACATGTTCCTAATCACGAGTATTCTGATTCGTGTATTGGGTCCAATACCCAACTATAAAAGAATCAAACTCGATTAACCTATATCCTATGGCTCTGATACCAAAAGAACCATGTCACGCCCCGCTTCCCAGAGTACGCTAAGATGGGCACGTGACATAGCCAACCATGCTGCCTGTGGATAGGAAAAAATTCCCCCACAGTCACATTACGGCTGTAGAGATATCAAGAACAGGAAAACAAACTAAACTACCTAGTACATGTCCATGAGCCAGAATTAATGAGTCAAGAAATAATGATATGCGGAAGCAAAAGATACAATAAATGAAACACCTGGAAAGTAAAACTACATACCGACAGAAACTTCACCGCTCGGTCTAACAGCGGCAATACTCATGATCAGTCTACAACAAAGGTAGAAAGATCTGGGCTATGCAAAACCCAGACGTCAGCGCGTCAAAACATCAAGCAACAATATGTAACCAGGGTAGCAAATCATGCAAGTATAATCATAAATAGTAAAACAGGTGTAAAGCAATATACATCAGGGCAGTGAAAGGTAGCGTGCAGTGAGTAAACTAAACTTGGTCTGTTGGTTATCCACTCTCAAGTCTTTGAAATCAAATTGATGAATCATCGATGTAACTCAATAGTATCCCGTGCATGCACGGGACCACGGTCTCAGACTCTCGGGCTGAAACCGAGACGTGCCGCTAGGCACTAACAGGAAAAAGGTACAGATCAACGATGTCAGCAGCATCGTCACGAGGCGGGCCTAGCCTCTAAAACTGATCAGTAAAAGTAAGCAACTGTCAGTTACAAGTCAGGATTTCATCATTGATTTCCCCATACCCCCAAGTTATGTATGTCAAGTTAGGTATTCAGTAATCAAGAACTAATGCCAACACAGGATCAGGTATGAGCAGGTTTGTCTGGATAGACAACAGGAACGGTCCGTGAGGACTACATTTCAGGTTTGTTGGCATTAGGCACAAGATCAGGTAACAGGTAAAGCCATGGTACATCAGGTCAAGTCGAGTAGTGTATTTAGATTTCATGTCATGTCAAGAGTGTACGGTACCATGTCGGGTCAAGTAACATGTGTAGCAAGTCACGTCAGGGTATACAAGATATCATGTGGATGCTCAAAATCGACTAGCATAATTGTGGTTATGGATAAACAAGCATGGTACTATCAGAACAATAAACAGGCACAGTAACATGATAGCAATAGGTGTATATTAAACTACTTAGTTGTACGGTTATCAGTTTGGGTTAAGGGATGGTTCTATCATTGCAGGAGTTGCAGTATTACACATATGGATGATAAAATCATATCAATATGTATTAAACAATCTAGAGATGCAATTGAATGTGAATAAGGCTAAATGTATGCAATCGGTCGTCTGATAGGGTAAAACTACAAAAAGGGTAATATGGCTATAAAAAAATTTTGATTATGTGATCTAACATATAAATGTGATTACTAAGTATATTTAACTAAATGCAACAATCATGTTTCAACTTAGATCTGAAATAAATAAACGGAACATTGTACTGTTAATCTAGAATTCAAACTTTAAATTTCTCTATAGATTTTAATAGGAAAAAATAGATAGCTTGATATATGAATAGTATGACTAGCATGTAGCAAGATTAACTTGCCTCGAGGATCCACAGATATACGTCACGCGGCAAGAACGCGATAAACCACGGAAAATCTCCATTGGGGAACTTCATCGAACACTTGCGCGCACACGCGAACATTGACGGAATGGAGATCTGGATCAAATCTAGTACTTGCATTATCTTTATTTGCTGAAGGAGCAAGAAGCGGGCGGTATCGGTAAAAGCCATCTAAGAAAAACAGGAGAAGCCGAGCAATGGAGATGGGGGTATCCTGGGAAGGACGTGATGGCTGATGAGAGGAGACTACGACTTGAGAGGCAGTTTAAACAAAATTTTGATTAAGATATCTTCCGGGATTGAACACTGCGATTCTGGATTAAGAGAATTTTTCCATGGTGGTGCAAGTTTTGATGGACTCCAAGCCAAATTGGTATAAAATGAACAAAATATATAATGATTACACTAAGGACTGAGAGGCCCTGCCTAGGGTTTTCCAGCGATGGGATGTCACGGATAGATGGGTGTTGGTGACGAGGGTGAGGGAAGAGGTGTTGTCGGGGTGATGGGTAATGATTTGGTTGCCGGAGTAGTTGGTTGTTGTCGGGTTCAAAAAGGAGTTGAATTCAAGGGTTTGCGGTTAACTCGGGGAGGAGATGACAAGAACGTGAGAGGGAGGTGACGGTGATCTTGTGTCAAGGTCTCGGGGGAGAATGCTGTTGGTCGGAAGCTGCCACTGGTGAGGGTCTCGGTGGGTTCTTGGTTGAAGGGTGAAGGCGACGAGGGTGAAAGGTTGCAGGGGCAAGGGTTTTGGGGCAATTAGGAAGAGGATAAGGAAGGCGAGGTCGAAGAGATGGAGGATGAACGGAGGGAGGGTCCCTGGTGTTCGCCGAGGAAGGAGGAGTTGGCGATGGTGGAGACGAGGCACTTGCGGTGGAAACGAGGTCGATGGGAGATTGATATGGTGGCGGCGAGGGGCGAGCGACGGCGGCGAGGCTAGGGTTACACTCGTGGGCGCTGGGTTTACAAAGGAGAAGAAGAAGACGACGAGAACGAGAGAGGGAGGTGACGGTAGCCGCGCGGGAGATGGCGCGACTCCGCTCACCGTGAGAGGAGAGAGGGAGAGATCGCGAGAGGAGAGAGATAGAGAGAGAGGAGAAAGAAAGTTGGACGTATGCGAAGGAGAGAGAATGCCAGAGAGATCGTAGTGAGAGAGAGAAAGAAAAAGAGAAAAGAAAGAGAGAGTGTGGGGCCCCCGGATCAGAGAGGGAGGGAGAGAGAGCTGGGCGGGTTAGGAAAAGATTCTAAAATTTTGAAAAGGGATTTAGTTTGTTAAAGAAAGTTTAATAAGCTATTTCAAAAATATACTCGAACCAATTTTTTTTAAAATCTTTACTAAATTGAGTTTTAGCGGAAAATAAAATAATTGAGAAAAACCCCCGGGTCGGGTCCAAAAGTTTGGATTTGAAATATGAAAAATATTAGCAAGTTCTAAAATTTTAAATGAAGGATTATTTAATGAAAAAGCATACCCCCAAGAACGGACGCACGTACGTGCGCGTAGTCGTCCAAACACGTCCGTTTAACTGAACGGGACGAGAACACGATGCAAGAACTCTACCACAGGGTTAGGGTATCAATCAAGCCAAGTCATGTATTTTTGATAAATATTTACAGTGACTAAAAGTTATATATTAAAACATGCGGTGCCAGAAGAAATGCCGATATGCAGTTTATACTAGATGCACGTGTCTAAGCACGAGTCAGGGTAAACTATAAATATAAATCAAACAAGTTCAAGTAAGCGGGTCGGGTCGAATGCAATGTACCAGTAACTACTATTCGACCCAAACACGATAAATCAAGAATAAACCATGACTAAGTAAATACGAAAACTGGAATTGGTATAACTGAACTCGGGTGTTACACAATCACTATGCCTTGACTTTGGCCAACAAACATAGCTTGAATACTATTGACTATCCATATGAAACGACGGAGGGCTAAGAATGGTTTTGGAAAAACCGTGAACGTATTGAACTTGATATAATCGAAGGAACCTGATAGCTTTTAAAAGGAGTGGTTTAAGCTCCGCGTTTTTAAAAGTTTTCTGTTTTGGAAAAAACCGAGTGGTTCGGAAATTGTTCCAACGATTTAACTTTGGTTTATTTTCTTTGCATTAATATAATGCGTCCCATCAATTAATCCTACCATTGCATAAAACAACGAAAATATGACGTACGCTTATGCCATCCGCATTCGCCACGGGGCTCCGTCATCACCCGTTAGGTTACTTAACTAACGATAGAGCAGGGGCTGGGCTAGTGCGGATGCAAAACATAAGCAACGCCTACCAGATATCATATATAGATATGTATATTCGTCAGACGCAATGATAGCCATTCCAGATCACAGATGAACACATTGGATATACTAGGAATCCGTGTTTCGTTCGAGCCTGGAACGAAAGACGGATTGCACGGTCGCGATGAATAGCCAAACCCCACCCTAGACCACTACGGGTGCGGCAAACTACCCGCCAAGTACCCGAAGTGAAGCAACCTCCCTCAACAATGTGAGTAGGCCACTCCGCACTTCAAAGTACCCGGTAGTTTGTGCACCCCTCGTTGGGTCTATCCTAGGAGAAAAAACAGTAAAAGAAATAATATACATTGGTGGCTACAACCTCAACCCGTATGTGCGGCCATAAAAATAATATTAAATCAATTTACAATTTACATCAAATGAAAGATAAATAAACACTCATCTCACAACCCCGGCTATTCATCCGCGACAATCCAACAAGTTCATATACACAATCCAACATCACAGATCACCGATATGTACAACCCCCACTAATCGACGTATAGCGATTAGTCGACGTTCAGTACATATATCACATCACAGATATAATCAATTAGCTAAATTTTATAGAATTTCGATCAATATTCCAATTTGAAACTACCCCAAATACAACAATGTTCTCTGAAGAATCTGGGCAGGAACAAAGTATCTTAAAAATCACAAAACATCAAGCTGGACACACTGTAGGAAAAACGAGTTGACTCCGAATCGACTCGGCCGCGGATCCGCGGCGAAACGCTTGGTTTCGCCGCGCTTCCGCGGCAGTCTAACCGAGTCATGAGCTCATTTTTCTTGGGTGTTCCTAAAAAACCCTGCACGTATTTTTCAGGTCTCTGGAAATATTTTTAGACCTGTTTTTAAAATCGGCAGAAAACACTAATTTTTGATGTATTTTGCGATTTTTTTCTGATCGAAGTTCTAAATACTTTGCTAACATGTTAGTTGTTGTTTAGCTAGGCTCTGATACCACTGTAAGTCTATGTAACCCACCCCGGTACTTACGGGGAGGCGGAAAGAGTAAAAATCAGAATTTTATCACATTGAAACATAGACTGACCATGAAGGATCTTTGTTAAACAAAAACTAACAAACTAACTATAAGTTCTAGCTACTAGGTAAGATGGTTATACCTTGTTCTTAAACTCCTTCTATTCTTGTTGTGGTCCTCTTTGTTGCTAGCTCCTTGGAGTGGTGTAGACGGCTCCTCCTCTTCGTCTTCTCCTTGCCGAAGAAAGATCCACCCGAAGGCATCTACCTTGAGCTCCTACCTAAACCAAGAAGTAACTAGAGTGTTTGGCTTGCTAGACTAAGAACCCTAGAATGAGTAGAGAGTTGTCTTGATGGTTTTATCTCATAAAGCTCATGTTTTTCAACTCATGAAATAAGAGAGCTTTGAGAGAGGAAGAGGAGAGAGCTTTGCAAGAGAGAGAAAGAGCATGAGCGAATGAGAATAATGTGAACCTTTCTCTCATATGAACAAAAAAGAATAATGATAATTTTAATTAGGATAAATTGTCAGGGTTGATGTTGATTTGACCCTTACCATATCATAATTAATGCTAAGCATGCTCACAAAAAATATCCAAGTCAACATGGGTCAACTTGGTCAAAGGGTCAAACCTAATTAACCATGATACAATTATCACTAATTAAAACTCATTAATCAATTTCCTCAATCTCATTTTGGTTTTAATCACGTCAATGGTCAAAACCCTAATGAGGTTCCTCTGCCTCTGTCAACTGTGTATACACACCCGCATCCGTGTTCCAAGGAACATGAATACAATGAGACAAAACCAATCCCAAAACAAATACTAGGATCTGGCTTAAACCAAAACCCGCTAGTAATAACTGCCCGGATACCAAACGTGCATAAGTGCGCGTATGTGAACGAACCCCGTCGTAAAACCATACGACCTCTACTCTGTTTTGCCCAAAGGCGAACAACCCTCTCTGTGGGACTCTAAAGACTCGACACTACGCTGGAAGTGGGTTTAACCACAGGCCGCAAGCGGTACTAGCTGTACGTAACAGTCCCCAGGTAGATGTCGATAAGAAGACCGATGAGGTGAACACATCCGAACTGCTACTGAGCCTGAATGTGACAATCTCCGTACATTCCGGTCTGTTCGTCTGAGAGTATCGCATGTCGAGCCTAGGGGCGGTAAACGTCAGCTCTATAATACAAGTCGTGTTGGAGTGTAGCCCAGAACACCCTGTGAAACTATTGGAAACACTACTAGCAAATCTCGCTTGCCCTGCCCAGGGACTTTGTGCAATGGCTCTCCTAGACACAGCGCGATATCAACTCCCAATACCGGGAGAGATGAATCATGTCTAACCGTCACTGCCTCCAAGTGCTTCGGGACTGCACCCAACTACTACCTGTTTGCACGACTCATTTGAGCCGTGGTAGGGTAGTAATCTAAGAACAGTGGGAACACACTCGATGCGAAGTGACAGTGTCAAGTCAACGGACTAAGCTGTACTTGTTAGTGTATATGCCCTAGAGGCCATTACTGTATCATACTAGTTTGTATATTACTTGATGGAAGCTTGGGATATTCACCTTGTATAGACAATCTTGCTCAATATAGTAGTATGCTACTTGGTTTGTTGCTGCTTTAATGTGTGCATGTATTTCTTTTAGCATATCGCCTTTACACATTAGTGGAGCCCTTAGGATCTTTGCTTGATTACCAGCGTTGTGATGGCAGTCACACTCGTGGGGGCTGGGTAATCCATAAGCACATCCTTTTGCAGGTCCCTAGTGTTAGTTAAATGTATGCCCTAGAGGCCATTACAGTACATTGGATGTATATTATAGTGGATGCTGGGACATATATAGATAGGACTTTCTTGCTCGACATGATAGTACGCTATCTGGTTGCTCTTTATCTTAACATATATACTTTCTGTCTCTCTGTTACATGTTGATAAAGCCCTTAGGATGTATACTCGACTTCCAGGACTATGATGCAGATCATACTAGTGGGGCCTGGGTAGCCTATGAGTACATCCTTCATTGTTCCTAGTCGTGGGAATGTCGAGACGGGGCATCAATATTCCAGAGTAGACTAGCGTATATCTTCTCGACCCATGCGATGGGCGATGGATGATCCCATATCCATTGGTGTTTGACATCAGAGATGGTATGCGGGTGCTCAGTGGAGACTAGGTACACTGAACGGACTTGCCGAGAACTCCCAGATGGTATTATACCTCACGTCAGATGGCAGTTCTCTGGTGACACTGGTACAGCTTAGTCTGTTGACCCGAGATCGTCATAGAGTCTTGTGTGTCTCCCACTGTGCTTTGATTTCCACCCTACCACGGCTGTACTGAGTTGTG
The DNA here is from genome assembly GCA_030015575.1 of Agapanthus africanus. Classification (NCBI taxonomy): domain Eukaryota; kingdom Viridiplantae; phylum Streptophyta; class Magnoliopsida; order Asparagales; family Amaryllidaceae; genus Agapanthus; species Agapanthus africanus. The sequence goes on from JASDDO010000031.1 coordinate 150,784,740, forward strand.
CAAACAGGTGGTTTTTGGGTACAGTCCCGATTCACATGGAGGCAATGAGCGATAGGAGGGGATTCGTCTCTCCCGGTATTGGGGGTTGATGTTGCGCTATGCTCGACTGGCCATAACAGGAAATCCCTGGCCAGGGTTGCAGTGATATACTGGTAAGAGTTATCAGTAGTTTCACGAATGTTATGGACCTCACGTCGGCATGACTTATCAAGCTACTGGGGTCTGACGTTTACCACCCCTAGGCGAGATATGCGACATATCAGACGAACAGACCGAACTGTACGGTAAGTGTTACTGGTTGGATTCACAGGAGTATGAGCGGGCTTGCTCGTCGATCTTCTGATCGCTCAACACCTGGGTGGCCGTTACGTTTAGCAGACCGCTTGCGGCTTGTGGGTGTTTGATATGATCATCATCCGCTGCCGGCGTATTGACGAGTCTTTAGAGTCCTACACAGAGGTTTCCTGGCTCAAGCGAAACGAAATAGGAGCGCATATGAGATATGTGCGGGACCGAGAATAATGTGTGTATATGATACCGTATTATATTCTCGTGATGAATGTATCGATTAGTTATATGAGATATAACCTAGTTATCGAATCATGGATTGATTCGATAAGCCGATACATTGGATACTAGTCGGTTATATGCGATATGACCGGATCGTTAAATCAAGTGTTGATTTAATGATTTAATGCATAATTATATATATTTGATATATTAATTTGCATTAACTAGTATTGGTTCACTTTAAAAGGATTTTCTCACTTGAATTGTGCAAGTTGTATATGTGATATACTTTTGTGCACAAGATTGTATCATGTTTGATGATACTTGCTCTTTTGGGTTTGTGTAAAGATTAAACCATGTTTAGTGAATGGTTAGGGTTTCTTTTCTCTTATTTATTTATCCATTTATTATTGTTTTGGAAAAGATAAAGAGAAAAAGAAATGGTGGCTTAGTTTGTTTTTTCTTTGAAGCTTCTTGTAGCTTTGAACAAGTCAACCATTCTTGTCTCTTCTTTAACCCTAACCACTCATCTAAACCTTGGTTAAATCTCTACACTAAACCATGGTTGAAGTTATGATAAGTATTCTTTTTATTTTCCTTTTGAAAAAATAACACTTATCATATCTTCTTCTTCATCATCATCTTCTTCAACATGAAGAAAAGCTTTCTACACCAATGGCAACTTGAGAAATCAAGTGAGAAATCCAATTCTAAAGTATACCCACTTCCTATTTCTTCATCCTCTACCTCTTGCCAAGTTTTATAGGGTGTTTCTTTCACAAGTTTTCAAGGCTTGGAGAAGTTGGAGCTTGTTCTTGTGATAACTCGACGTAGATCATCTTCGGTATCGAACCGACGATCAAGCCCGCCCATTCTACGATGATGCCGATGCTAGAGTCATGGGTTCATTTTGGACAGCGGGGGGACTTCATCACAGAGCCTAGGAGGTGGTGGACTGGATCTACAAAGGTTGTAGTCACTTTCCCTTAGCATTTAATTCGATTACTTGCTTACTTCGCCTATATATCTAGTTAACGATCCGTATTAGGGTTTGTAGGCACTTGAAAAAATTTGATTTGTGCATGTTTGATCACTTGTGAGACCCCATTAGAGTGCCTAGGAACCCTACAGTGGTATCAGAGCCTAGCTAGAGCCTTAGGCGAAGTCCCGACGGAGTTAGAAGTCCGATCGACCCAAAACCCGACTTGAAAAATGCTCTCTGGACTTTTTTGAAATTCGTGGATTTTTGTGAATTAAAAATATCCAGAAAATTTAGCAGGCAAATCTAAGGGTTACTGTAAAATTCGGTGTACTGATTCCTTAAAGTCACCGCGGATCCGCGGCATGAGCATGCTCATGCGGCGGTTCCGCGGCTAGTTTGTCGTTTTGTGCATCGAAGTTTGCACAGTAATTCTTAGTAAGTAGTGCTGGGTTTCCTGGGAATATTTTAATATTTATTCCAGAGTTTTATTTTCTGGGTTGTATTGGGAACTCGGTGTTTCAATCGGATTGTCTAATTTTGTCAGTGTGGCTTTCCGGATAAATTTGTTGAATATATTATAAAGTTCGACCGGATATAAATACCCACTTTTTCCCCTGCCGGGAAATTTCCAATTGTTGGATTTTTCCGTAGTTTAACGACGTTCTAAGTAGTGCAAGTAACTCGATGGACCCTCTAGAAGACAACAAACCTTAACTCGATTATGTGACCGTCTTGAACTGCCCTTTGAACCTTCGGGTTTGGGGCAGTACGGCGTGCCACATGTGAGGCGTTGGCTTGACCCTTCTAAGGCTGGACCGTTGGTACTGAGGCACGAACTGAATGTTGTTAGACTTATTTCATGTGTTGAGCTGTATCGGGAAAACTTGGGTGTTCGATTGTTCGATCGAAAAGTTTAGCATTTTTTATTTATCCGGAATGTGATACAACATTTGGAATTCACAATAAGTTATGAGATAACTGAATGAATGTTATAAACATAGCAGTTTAGTCTCACTTGATCGGTTGCCACGGAATTTTGATGTGATCAAAAGTCCGTCGCAATCACGTAGCGTACGCGGATACTCGCCGGATAAACTTAATAGACAGCCTCGCCCCATAGCCCCGACCAAGTGACTGTAGGAGAACCCCGTCGCCGAAAGCATCCGTTCGGGTGCTCGCGGCAGCGGTGTTCCGCCTTGGTGCGCTTTGTCGACGCCGTCGGGGGTGCGGCCGCCTACTAAAGTTTGCGACGAGCGTTCGATCAGAATGTCGGGAATCCTGTTGAATTGCCCGACTTGATATTGAAAAGTGTTTTCGATTTTGAGACTAAAATGCGGGGTTTATAATTGTTAGGCATGCGATGTCTAAGTAATTCATTTGGTCAGGCATGCGATGTCTGAGGAGGTTGCGGATTCCAACTGTTGTAGCTTTACACTTTCTTTTCTGTGACCGTAAGTGTAATATGTGATATCGCCGGTTTCGTTGCTATATGTCAACGACAATTGGGATGGACATATTTACTTACGTTGATGACATGTGATGTTATGTGTTGCTGGATATGTTATATTGGATCGTCGTGTTTGAATAGCCGGGGGGGTTTTTATGTGAGATGAGTGTTTTTCATTTTCATTCATGTAAAAACTTGTATGTAATATTCTTTTATTGGGGCACTTCCAGGTTGCGGATGATGTCACCGTTGATGTATATTATTTACTTTTCTGCACTAGGATAGACCCAAGGAGGGGAGCACAAGTAACCGGGTTCTGGGGTCCAGTGGGAGACCAACTCGAGGAGTCGAGTCCGGGTCTCCTGACCCTAGAATTGGTAGGGTTGCTTGCCGCTCTCGTAGGGGTCTAGGGGTGTGGGATAGGCTATTCATCACGACCGTGGAATCCGTGTTTTATACTGGCTCGTATTGAAAACACGGACGTCCTGGTATATCCAATATTTCATATGATTCTTTCTGCTGCGTTATCTGTGATGTTCTGTGCTCTGTTCAGATAGATGTAGTATATAGTATATATGATATATTATATAGACGTTACTTATGTTTTACACCCACGCTAGCCCTGCCCCGCTCTGCCGTTAGTTACCTAACCTAACGGTGCACGAGGGGACATCGAGGCGAATGCGGATGGCATAAGTGTACGTCATATTTATCTGTGATGTTTAGGTAATTTAAATGATGGGATATTCATTAATGAGATTAATGAAAGAAAATAAACCTAATTGATGTTGTGGAATCGAATTTCAAAATAAAAACAGGTAGCTACAGTTCTTGCTTTGCATCGCGGTGTTCCTTGTAGAACATCCTGCACCTTATTCGATAGGGAAAGGACCGAGATCCCTTCACCGGGAGTGACTCCTTTAGCAATAACTAGCAGATGCTACAATACTCGGTTTGTATTTTGATTACTTCTATAGTTTCTGCTTTGCACAGTGATATATATGATATATCCCGCACCTCATTCGACGAGGAAAGGGCCGACGATCCCTTCACCGGGAGTGACCCCTTTAGCAAAACTACAAAAGCCTAAAAAACATTCCATTTAAAAACCATTTGATTCCGCAACGAGATCAAGTTCAAAGCGTTAAAGGTTTTCATAAAAACCAGCCGCAACCCTCCGTCATTTTAGGAAGTAGAGTACTTAGTATTCGTGCTGTGTTTGTTGACCATAGTCAAGGCACAGTGTACGGTAGCTAAGTGATGTCTTCCTACACCGCATATGATGCGATTAGTTAGGACAGTCATGTGGCTTTGTTGACCTTAGCCAAGGGTCATGTGGGTGGGTCTAATTAATCACGAAATGACGGGTAGAACTTGACTAGTGCTTATGATTTGTTGACCTTAGCCAAGGTCATAGGTGCTAGGGGTAAAAACCATTATCGGGAGTTTCAAGTGTTGAAACTTGCAATGAGATTGCATACCTTCTATGTGATAGTTGGATCCTGATACCCTCTGCGAGTAATTGTTACTCCTGGGAGAGTTTTGCACTTTGCAATTAGCCGATCAAGTAGGTGTCAACGGGGTTACGCCTCTGGGAAAACGTGGTTTACAGTAATTAGGTCCGTGCGAAAGCACGGGGAACCTCCCTCAAAGTACCGACACTGGCCTGGCTGAAAGATTGGCGAACTTGTAGAGTGTAATTAATCCCGGCTAGTCTTTCCTTTTAAGGTTTGAAGGAAGATTTGAAAAAAACAGTGGGAGCCATCCTGATTAGATAAAATATATAACCAATCTGATCTTGCAAGAGCGCACGCAGAGTGTTTTCTTTTCTCTCTCTCCAGGTAGCGACCATATCACGCCTTAATCAAGATAATAATATGGATGTATTGACCGAACCCGCTTGTTATACTGAGCTGGGGAACGTTGGTCCCGCTCCAACTTATAATTGTTATAAGACAGAGCAGAAAATAGGGGAATACCAGAATTCCTATGCCGCCCAAACGAAGAAAGTGCATATGATGCATCTCCTTCGGGTGTGTTCATTATAAAGAACTGTTTCTCAGTATCCTCTGCATCCTGGGTATATGATACCGGATCAGGGTCCCAGATATGTAAGCTGTTACATAGGGCTACAAAAAGGTAGAAAACTGAGAACGGGTGATAAGTTTCATGAGGCAGAAAACGGGGCAAGTGTTGCAGCCAAGTCTGTTGGTCACTGTCACCCTGTATTACCAATACATTGATTCTGAACAAATGCTACTAGATACCGAACCTAATATCTAAAATCATATCAGTCTCTTTATTAGTAAAGAAATGATATAATTTTGTATTGTTGGATAATGTTTTGAACATTTCCTATATCAAAAGTTGATCGGTTCAGGCACGTTATCTAAAGCATTGACGTTCTAAATCAAACTACAGTTCCTAGTATACTGAACACACACAAGAGGAAGAGTCCAGAAATGAACAAATTCTTCTTGAGGCATTGTAGACTAGGTTACATCAATGCGACCCGACTGGCTGAAGTCACATTTTAGATGCATATTTAAATCAGTTTGAATTTACATCTTGTAAAACTTGCCAGTCATGTCACAAAGATTAGATGACCATAGCTCTGTTTATTAGAAACAGAGAAAGAGTTAGTAAACTCTTGGGACTGATACATGATGATGTATGTAAAGTCTCCTGTCTACACATGCCAGGACTGGTTCTTTATACTTCATTGTATTCTCTGATAATCTCTCAAGATTCAGTCATATGTTCCTGTTGAAACATAAGTCTGAAGCTTTTGAGGTATTCACAGAATATAAGTTAGAAGTAGAGAACCAAAATACGGGTATAAGTATTATGTCCTATGATAAGATTAGGGAGGAGAATACTTGTGCATAGAATTCCTGGACTATTCTAAAGGAGAATGAGATTTTCTCTCAGTGTTACTCCTCTGAATACACCACAGCACAACGGTGTATCAGGGCGGAGCAATTGCACAATATTAGATATGGTGTGCTCTATGATGAGTATTACTGAGTTACCTATTTCCTTTTGGGGTTATGCACTTGAGAAGCTGCATACCTATTGAATTAGGTTTGAATCAAATCAGTGCCTACCACTCCATATGAGATATGGTATGGGAAGAACCCATCTCTTAAGCGAGTTGAGATTTGGGACTGTCCGGCCTATGTCAAAAGCAAAATCCGGACAAGATCGAGGCAGGATCAGTTCTGTAGAACTGGAAAGGTTCCAGCTATACAAAACTGCAGTTGATGATTTGACAGAACCAAAGGATTCTATAGTTCCCGACGAACCTCAGCCTCTCCGCCGATCTAGTAGGGTTCCTCATCCGCCTGAGAGATACCTCGGTTTCTCGGTGACAGTGGGAGCGAGGAATGCATCATAAGATGATGACCCAACTAGTTTCGAGCAGGCCATCGAGAGTAGGGACTCTGTAAGAATGGCTGGATGCTTAGCGATCTGAGATGGAATCCATGTACACCAGCAAAGTATGGATTTTAGCTGCTATATCTGAAAGGTTAAATCCCCATCAGGAGCAAGTATATCTTGAGAAGATTACTTGGTGTAGATGGAAAAGTTGAGACTTTCAAAGCTAGACTTGTTAAAGGTTTTCGTCATCGACCAGGCGTGGATAATGATGAAACCTTTTTCCAGTAGCTATGCTTAAGTCTATCCAGATCCTACTTACCACGGCTACATACCATGACTACGATATCTGGCGGTTGGGTGCCATGACTACTTTTCTAAATAATGATTTAGAAGAGAACGTCTATAAGAACACAGCCAGAGGGCCTCGTAAACAGTGGGAGCAGCGGAAACGGTGCAAGTTGCTTTACATAATGAAGCAGGCATCGCGGAGTTGGAACGTCTGTTTTGATGTGAAATTCAAAGTGTTTGACTTCATCAAAATGGTAGACGAACCTTGTATATACAAAAGGGTAGTAGAGAGTAAGGTGTTCATCTTCGTATTGTACGTAGACAACATACTCTTGAAAGGAAAAGAGTTTCCTATAATACGATCGGTCAATCTCCTATTATCACTAGGATTCTCCAAATAGGATCAAAGTGATACCTCCTAAATCCTGAGTTTTTCATCTATGAGATAGATGTAATTGGATGCTAGGATTCTCACTAGATGTAGTGAGATGGTATCAAACGATCCTGAGGAGAATCACTGGAAGAGTTCCAGGGTGATAAAGATGACTGAATGTCAGTCACAGGCATTGTCTTTACCCTCAGTAAAGGGACGGTATGTTGGAAGAGTTCCAAGCTAGATACCGTGGCAAACTAGACGATAAAGGCTGGTAACATCGCTATTAAAGATACTACCAAAGAGGAAGTTTGGGTGTATATTGGTTCATATGATGAACTAGGTTCCTGCCATTGTATGACAATGGAAGTGTGGCTTCGGCCCTGGAACCCTGGTCCCATCAGTGACCCAGACAAATTCTGAGGAAGCATCACCTGATCATGGAGATAGTTGATCTCCGGGGTGATCGAGGTTAGGAGAGTAGACTCAGAGGACAACACGGCGGATCCACTCACGAAGGCCTTTTCCCAAAGAGAGACTTTTAGGGGATGGTTGAGTATGTGATACTGCAACCACTGCTACAGATGGCCCTAGTGCAAGTGGGAGATTGTTAGTTATATGTATGCCCTAGAGGCCATTACTGTACATTGGATGTATATTGTAGTGGATGCTGGGACATATATAGATAGGACTTTCTTGCTCGACATGATAGTACGCTATCTGGTTGCTCTTTATCTTAACATGTATACTTTCTGTCTCTCTGTTACATGTTGATAAAGCCCTTAGGATGTGTACTCGACTTCCAGGACTATGATGCAGATCATACTAGTGGGGCCTGGGTAGCCTATGAGTACATCCTTCATTGTTCCTAGTCGTGGGAATGTCGAGACGGGGCATCGATATTCCAGAGTAGACTAGCGTATATCTTCTCGATCCATGCGATGGGCGATGGATGATCCCATATCCATTGGTGTTTGACATCAGAGATGGTATGCGGGTGCTCAGTGGAGACCGGGCACACTGAACGGACTCGCCGAGAACTCCCAGATGGTATTATACCTCACGTCAGATGGCAGTTCTCTGGCGACACTGGTACAGCTTAGTCTGTTGACCCGAGATCGTCATAGAGTCTTGTGTGTCTCCCACTGTGCTTTGATTTCCACCCTACCACGGCTCTACTGAGTTGTGCAAACATGTGGTTTTTGGGTACAGTCCCGATTCACATGGAGGCAATAAGCGATAGGAGGGGATTCGTCTCTCCCGGTATTGGGGGTTGATATTGCGCTATGCTCGACTGGCCATAACAGGAAATCCCTGGCCAGGGTTGCAGTGATATACTGGTAAGAGTTATCAGTAGTTTCACGAATGTTATGGACCTCACGTCGGCATGACTTATCAAGCTACTGGGGTCTGACGTTTACCACCCCTAGGCGAGATATGCGACATATCAGACGAACAGACCGGACTGTACGGTAAGTGTTACTGGTTGGATTCACAGGAGTATGAGCGGGCTTGCTCGTCGATCTTCTGATCGCTCAATACCCGGGTGGCCGTTACGTTTAGCAGACCGCTTGCGGCTTGTGGGTGTTTGATATGATCATCATCCGCTGCCGACGTATTGACGAGTCTTTAGAGTCCTACACAGAGGTTTCCTGGCTCAAGCGAAACGAAATAGGAGCGCATATGAGATATGTGCGGGACCGAGAATAATGCGTGTATATGATACCGTATTATATTCTCGTGATGAATGTATCGATTAGTTATATGCGATATAACCTAGTTATCGAATCATGGATTGATTCGATAAGCCGATACATTGGATACTAGTCGGTTATATGCGATATGACCGGATCGTTAAATCAAGTATTGATTTAATGATTTAATGCATAATTATATATATTTGATATATTACTTTGCATTAACTAGTATTGGTTCACTTTAAAAGTATTTTCTCACTTGAATTGTGCAAGTTGTATGTGTGATATACTTTTGTGCACAAGATTGTATCATGTTTGATGATACTTGCTCTTTTGGGTTTGTGTAAAGATTAAACCATGTTTAGTGAATGGTTAGGGTTTCTTTTCTCTTATTTATTTATTCATTTGTTATTGTTTTGGAAAAGATAAAGAGAAAAAGAAATGGTGGCTTATTTTGTTTTTTCTTTGAAGCTTCTTGTAGCTTTGAACAAGTCAACCATTCTTGTCTCTTCTTTAACCCTAACCACTCATCTAAACCTTGGTTAAATCTCTACACTAAACCATGGTTAAAGTTATGATAAGTATTCTTTTTATTTTCCTTTTGAAAAAATAACACTTATCATATCTTCTTCTTCTTCATCATCTTCTTCAACATGAAGAAAAGCTTTCTACACCAATGGCAACTTGAGAAATCAAGTGAGAAATCCAATTCTAAAGTCTACCCACTTTCTATTTCTTCATCCTCTACCTCTTGCCAAGTTGTATAGGGTGTTTCCTTCACAATTTTTCAAGGCTTGGAGAAGTTGGAGCTTGTTCTTGTGATACCTCGACGTAGATCATCTTCGGCATCGAACCGACGATCAAGCCCGCCCATTCTTCGATGATGCCGATGCTAGAGTCATGGGTTCGTTTTGGACAGCGGAGGAACTTCATCACGGAGCCTAGGAGGTGGTGGACCGGATCTACAAAGGTTGTAGTCACTTTCCCTTAGCATTTAATTCGATTACTTGCTTACTTCGCCTATATATCTAGTTAACGATCCGTATTAGGGTTTGTAGGCACTTGAAAAAATTTGATTTGTGCATGTTTGATCACTTGTGAGACCCCACTAGAGTGCCTAGGAACCCTACACCTAGTCGTAGGACTATCGAGACAGAGCATCGATACTCCGGAGTAGACTAGCGTATGCGCTTCTCATCCCATCTTGGGAGACGGTCTGTCCCACAGCCGTCAGTACGCCGTACTTGAGATAGTATGTGGGTGCTCGTTAGGTTACGAGTACACTGGACAGGACTCGTCGGGAACTGCTGGTTGGTACTATACCAATCGTTAGTTATCAGTTCTCAAGTGACATGAGTACAGCTTAGTCCGTTGACTTGACACTGTCACTTCGCCTCAAGTGTGTTCCCACTGTTTTTTGATTACTACCCTACCACGGCTCAAAGGAGTCGTGCAAACAGGTAGTTTTTGGGTGCAGTCCCGAAGCACTTGGAGGCAGTGACAGTTAGACAGGATTCGTCTCTCCCAGTATTGGGGGTTGATATCGTGCTGTGTCTAGGAGAGCCATTACACAAAGTCCCTGGCCAGGGCAAGCGAGATAAACTGGTAGGTTTCCAGTGTTATCTCAGGTGTTCTGGGCTACACTCCGACACGACTTGTACCGCTAGTAGGGGACTGACATTTACCGCCCCCTAGGCCCGCCATGCGATGTTCTCAGACGAACAGACCGGACTGTACGGAGATTGTCACATTCAGGCTCAGTAGGAGTTCAGATGGGTTTACCTCGTCAGTCTTCTTATCGGCATCTACCTGGGGACTGTTACGTACAGCTAGTGCCGCTTGCGGTCTATGGTTAAACCCACTGCCAGCGTAGTGTCGAGTCTTTAGAGTCCCACACAGAGGGTTATTCTCCTATGGGAAAAACAGAGTAGAGGTCGCATGGTTTTGCGACAGGGTTCGTTCACATCCACGCACTTGTGCACGTTTGGCGTCCGGACAGACATTACTAGCGGGCTCTGGTTTGAGCCAGATCTTAGTATATGCTTTGGGGTTAGTTTTATCTCATAGTATTCATGTTCCTCGGAACATGAATGCGGGTGTGTATGCATAGTTGATTGAGGCAGAGGAAGAGGTATTTCATTAGGGTTTTGGAACGGGTGCGTATGCACAGTTGACAGTCGTCTTTTTCCAAACCCTAATGAATTTTTGTAATATCAATTGATAATGTTATTTAAATGAAATTGTATCATGGTTGGGTTTGTTGACTTGTTGACCAAGGTTGACTAGTTGACCATGGTTGAAATTTTGACCATCATCATTTCTTTTCTAGATGCTCTTTGATCTTTGCAAAATCATTTAACGTGAAATGATAATAGTCTTATCAAACCAACCATCACCTTTTTCATTTTGGATTAATATTATTAATTTGATAATTTACATATATTGTTATGGTTGTAAAAACTATTCTCATTCTATCATAACCATTCTCTCTCCTCTCTTCATCTTCCTCCTCCTCTAGTTCAAGGAGAATCATTCTCATAAGTTGAGAAACCTCTTCTTGGAGATAAAACACCCAAAGTCACTCTCTACTCTTCCTAAGATTGAAGGTCTAGCAAGCTGGAGACTTTAGTTTTCTCACAGTTCGAGAAAGGAGCTCAAGGAAGAAACCCTCAGGTGGATCCATCTTCGACAAGAGAAGGCAACGAGGAAAGCACCATCCGACCACTACAAAGAGTCCAAGAAGAAGGAGTTCAAGTTGAGGTATAACCCCTAACCGAGTAGATAACTCTCTTGTTAGTTGCTAGTGTGTAGTTTAGCAAAGATCCGTTTTCGTAGTCCATGTTACCTAAACCTTAAAAATCGTTTTTCACCATTTCCGCAAGCCCGAAATAACCGGGAGAGGTAACGTGGACTTACAGTACTCATGTCACCTGGGAACTGATAACTGACGATAGGTATAATACCAACCAAAAGTCCCCAGCGAGTCTTGTCCAGTGTACTCGTAACCTAACGAGCACCTGCATACTTGTAAGTGCACGGCGGCGCCCCGGCCGTCAATCCGACGCCGGAGTGCGGAAGCGGTGATTTACTTTAACTTTTTAAACCGGCACCACCGCGCACTATAAACCCGAATCGTGCCATTAATCTAGTCCTAGCTATCTAGAGAAGGTGTAGAGAGATATACCGAGCGATCCGTGTCATTCGGTCTTCTCGTCGTCGTCCCGATCTCCCCGCGGAATCTCCTGTCTCCACCAAGTCGCCGGAAGGGCACCACGTCGCCTGCTTCTTTTACGGGCTCCCACCTCTGGACCGAGACAACTCGGGCACAAAGTTGGCGAGCCGACGTGCCCAAGGTTTGCTGTAGAATGTGTAGTGCTCTTTGTCTCATTTTGGGGTTAATAGAAGTTGCCCTTTTAGTGGAGGAAATGAAGTAGTGGAATTTTGTGATGAACTTGGGATTTTAGCAAGCATGAAGAGCAAAAATCCCCACTACAAAAATTGGACAGCCCCATCCTTCTATGTGGCCGGCCATGGCAAGGTGAAGAGAAGAGAGTGAGTGAATGAGGGAGTGAGTGTATGTATCAAAAAAGAGAGTGAACCTCATCATGCAAGAGAGAGAAGAAAGTTATCATGATGAAACATGATCACTAACTAAAACCACACTCAACAACAACCATCATGACACCACAAGTCAAGCCATGATGACTAAAGAAAGTCAAGTGATCATGACACAACAAAATGCAAAGACAACCCTCCACAAAGCTAATTTGCACAAAGGCAAATTATCCCTCCTCCACCAATCTTCAGCCAATGAAAGATACAAAGAAATATGGCTGAAACGGAAAACAAACTGGCAACTCCAAAAACTGATCCCGTAATAAATTACAGGAAAACCCCGCTACTGTATATACATACCCGCATTTGTATTCCGACCGAAATACAAATGCAATGAGACAAAATCTACACTGTACTATACTAGGATCCGGCTTAAACCAAAGCCCGCTAGTATTATCCGTCCGATCCTGATCCGTGCAATACCGCACGTATCTGATCGAACCCTGCCATATATCCATACGGCCTCTAGTACTAACCGTCCAATCCTGATCCGTGCAATACCGCACGTATCTGATCGAACCCTGCCATGTCTCCATACGGCCTCTAGAGCGTTTCGCCCGAAACTTGAGTAACTGTTTTGTGGGGGACTCTAAAGACTCGTCAATACAATGGCTGTGGATTTAACCACTAGCACGTCAGAGGTATTAGCCATACGTAACGGGCTACCAGCTATTGACTAAAAGGGACGTCGATGAGCGAACTCATCCTGACACCCTACTGAGCCTATCAGTGACAATATCCGTACAGTCCGGTCCGTTCGGCTATGAGCATCGCATGGCGGGCCTAGGGGGTTGGTAAAATTCAGACCCCCAAAAGCGGTACAAGTCGTGTCGGAGTGTAGCCCAGAACACACTGAGATACTACTGGAATACCTACCAGTAAATCTCCTGCCTTGGCCAAGGACTTCGTGTAAGGGCTCTCCTAGACACAGCGCGACCTCACCCCTAATACCGGGAGAGACGAACCCCTGAAGATCCGCTCACTGCCTCCATGTGGATCGGGACTGTACCCAACTAAAACCTGTTTGCACGTCTCCTTTGAGCGTGGTAGGGTAGTAATCAAAGTACAGTGGGAACTCACACGAGACAAATGACGATCCTAAGGTCGATGAACTAACCTGTACACATGTTACCAGGGAACTGCTATCTGACGTCAGGTATAAGACCAACTAGCATGTTCCCAGCGAGTCCTGTCCGGTTTACTCATAACCCAATGAGCACCTGTATACATCTTAGGTGAACCAACTGACACCAGTGGCTTGTGAGACCGGCCACCGCCCCTCGTCGGGATCTCGACTGTATACACTAGCCTACTCTGGAGTATCGATGCCCTGTCTCGAAACACCCACGACTAGGGACCTTTTAAGGATGTGCTTATAGACTACCAGCTCCCACGTATATGATCGCCCTCATACTGCTGGCAGTCAAGCAAGAATCCTAGGGGCTCTATCAACGTGCAATAGTGACATGTAAGGTCACCTAAAGCAGTACACGATGATAAAGGTAAACCAGATAGCATACTATCATCTTGAGTAAGACTGTCCTACCGGAATAGGTCCTCCCTCAATCATTGCAATCACGTGCCTGTGATCCAATAATTGACTCTGGGGGCATTATCTCCAACAATCTCCCACCTGCACTCAAGGCTATTTATTGCGATGTCGCATACTCACAGCCCGTGTGATACCGAACACCCAACTCCTCTACTAGTCAGTCTCACAAAGCTCGTTTGCGAAACTATTGCGTTCGAGGAATAGCCTCAGTGAGTGGATCCGCCTTGATGTTTCTTTCTATGTCTCTCTATATCTCAAGTTCGCGGAGAAAGCCATCTCCCGAAATGAGCAATACCTGTCTTAGAATGTGTCTGGATGTCTGATGGGACCTAGCTCATAAATGAACTCCAAATCCAAACTTCTTAGACTGTATCGTCAACTGAACTTAATCAGTATCCTGCGCCATGACTTCCCTCAGTATCCACCTGGACCACCTGTCCAAAATACTGCCCTCGTCAGAGGGAAAACTATAACTCTGACAGTCACTCTGCCATCCAGGTCACCTTGGAAGCCTGAAATGATAAGCCAGACAACTCCCCGTACCTTAACATCGTTAAGATATGAACTGTTCTATATCCAATATAGAACCAGAGGCACTGATTTAATTGAACCAGATTCAAATTATGCAGCCGTCTCCAGTGCATGTCAACTAAATGGAAAAAGGCCGATCAACGTTACTCAACTTAGGAATGCTTCCAATTATGAATAACCTGAAAGAGAAGCAAGTTCTCTTAATCATTACTATCAACTGAATACCATACACAAGTATCTACATCTTCGATCACTTTGAAGAATCCCGATACTTGCAATACCTGGTTCTCTACTTTATTCAAATACCTATAACTTCACAAAATTCGGACCCTGTGTTTCCACGAAACACCTGTCTAAAAACTAGAGAAGTCATAAGTAAACCGAATATAGTACGAGGACGAACCCTTCTGTCCTGATGGACCTTGGACAACATACAATACTCTGTATAAGTCCCTTGAGTTTGATAACTCATTCACTGTGTGTCGTAGGTTGAAAACTGTACTTATGGTTAAGAAGAATTACACCGCTGTTTAATGCTCCTTACCTAACCATCCACTGATATAGGTAAATGTCACTGACATAATTTCAAAAAGATATATCTCACTCTATAAAAATAGACGTACAGATATATCAATTTGAAATTGGTGCATAACAACGGATATTCAAAACCAAATATTTGTCGTCCGGCAACCAACCCAGGTGACTTTCTCAAATATCACCAATTACAACGAATTCCGATATATTGAGGACAATCACCTAATTCCCAATAACTTACTCCCACTCATCATCTGTAAAACCATACATACGTGAGAATCATACCTGGTAAATACATACCCTGGAGTAAGTATCTAATCGGGAAATTAGTTTTCCTTTAACAGTACACAGTGAAACTGAAACATTGAAATGTTTCGATGGGGTATCCCGGTATTCCCAGTAATGCCTCTTCCATTATCCACATTCACAACTGTAACCGTGTAATTCTTTGCCATCTTTCCAAATCCCTTTATATGTCTTTAGTCATTACCTTCTGTACACCCCTTTAGGTCAAATGGTTTTCTTCCTTCCCTACCGTTCAGCACCAGCCTATGGTTTGGAAGAAGACTATCCAATAAGCATAATGGGTGTACTATCCTAATCCTAGGAGCACTCGCAATGCGAGAGAAGGTGAAGATAAAAGACAACCGAATAAACCTTATTCCTATTTCTCCTGAACCAGAATCCATCCCCGAACTGGAACAAGTTCCTTTCGAGTTCATATATAACCATACGATGGAGTATCCAATAAACTGTGGATCTTCGTAGTGATACGGAGTGTTCTGGAGAAATACAAAGGTGATTTAGGATTGGCGAATAAATACTTGGTTTGGTCGTGAATAGCTGTCGCAATTTACTTTGCCCTCTTACTAATCCCTTGATATGTCTTTACTTAATACCTTCTGTACACCATCGTTAGGCTAATTGGTTTTCTTCAATCCCCACCGTTCGGCACCAGCCTCAGGTTTGGAAGAAGACTATCCATTTTGCGTAATAGGTGTACTATCTCCTAAACCAAGGAGTACTCGCAACCTGAGAGAAGGAAAAAGGAAAAGACATCTAAATAGTCCTATTCGTTTTCTCCAGAACTGGAAACCATCCTCGAATAAATTCCTTCGAGTTCATATATAACCATACGATGGTTTTGTCCAATGGAAGTGGATGTTCGTAGTAATACGGGGTGTCCTGGAGAAAAGGGTAAAATTAGGAGTGGCAATGAGGTATTCAACTCTGACAATCCAAAAGCCAGTGTTTAAGAAGGTTTGGTCAACTTGGTCACTGAGTCATAGTCTTAGGGTCGGGTCAATGGTCGCTGCCAAAGAGAGAGAGAAAAGAAACACTCAGCGTGCACTCTATCCTAGAGCAGAATGGTTACCAATTTATCTAATCTGGAAACCTCCCGCTGTACCGTCAAATTCTCCTCCAAACCTGAAAGAAGAATTAGTCAGGATCACCCGAGGAGTAAACCAACTCATCAGTGGGAATCGGGATCCAACTATCATCGCATGATAACGTGACGGAATCCGCTCACGTCATCACACTCCAGAAGGTATGCGCATATCTGGCAAGTTTCATTTTCTCTAGAAACTCCCGATGTGATTTCTGCCCCATGCTCTTATGACCTTGACGAAGGTCAACAAATCATAAGTCACATGTCAAGTTCTACCCGTCATTGTCCAGGTTAATTTGAACCCACCCATACAAGCCCTTGACGAAGGTCAACAAGGCTATACGACTGTCCCAAACCAACGCATCTATCTATGCAGCAGAAAGGTAACAAGCAGCTACCATTCACTATGCCTTGACGAAGGTCAACAAACATAGCATGAATACTACGTGCTACCCGTCTGAAACGACGGAGGGCTACGAATGGTTTCTGCCGAAAACCTTTAACGTCATGAACTTGATATCGTTGAAGGAACCGGATAGCTTTTAAAAATATAGTGACGAAAATCTTTGCTAAAGAGGTCACTCCCGGTGAAGGGATCTCGGCTCTTTCCCCGTAAAATGAGGTGCAGGATATTCCAACTGAATACCACGATGCAAAGCAAAAGTAATCGTCTATAGTGAAGTTATTGCCCTGACGCAAACTTTTTGTCCAAGGGGTCACTCCCGGTGAAGGGATATCGGCCCTTGCCTCGTCGACTGAGGAGCAGGATATTCCAACTGAATACCACGATGCAAAACAAAAGAGAACGTCCTTGCAATAACAGCTTTTTGAAAAGTGTTCCAACAACATCAAATTAGGTTTGTTTTTAACTTGCATTTATCCGAATCAACGCAGTCCCATCAATTGATCACACCACAAAGAACGAAAATATATTAATGTACGTATATGCCATCCACATTCGCCACTGGGTCCCGTCATTACCCGTTAGGTTAGCTAACTAACGACAGAGCGGGGACTGGACTAGCGCGGATGCAAAACATATACAACATCTACTAGTATATATATCAATATATAATATTTCGCTCAAGGCGTGATAAAATGCAACATCACAGAAATGTACAGCATCACAGAACAATACAGATATCTGGGATCCCCGGGTTTCACAGAGCCACTACAGAAACCCGACGTTCCCCCGGTCGTGTGGATAGCCTGTGCAATGTAATCCTTGACCCCTACGGGCGCGGAAAGTTACCCGCCAAAACCTGAAGCGAGGCAGCCCCCTTCAGCTACGTGAATGGACCACCCAGCACTTCACCGAATCCGGTAACTTGGGCACCCCTCCTTGGGTCAACTTATACCCCCTACAAGTGCGGAATATCCCGCCAATTCTAGAGTAAAGCCCCCTCCGTCTTAAAGCCATGAGATGCGGGCCCGTTGCCCTCTAGAACCCGGCTATCCATGCACCCCACCTTGGGGTAACCCTAGTACAGAAAGTAAAATGTACATACAACGGGTACATCGACCTCGACCTGGTCGTGCCCCAAAAGAATAATACAAACAGGCAGTGACGGCAGTCCACATGTCGGAAGCTCGCCCCGCAATATCAAATGTACATAATACAACAAAAACTGTACTAGCATTGCATCCAGGCTATCCCCCACGACCAATCCGCAACATCACAGCACAATACATAATATCAACGTGAATGTCACGTTCGCAAATCCGTCTAACCGGGCTATAGCGGTTAGACAGGATTTACCGATCGAGTGACATTCACGGTCGCAAATATAATGTAAATACTGTGAACTAATGTGTTTTAAAATATTTGATCGATCAAATTTTACCAAGTGGGCCCCAAGCACTACTGTAGCACTCAAAGAAATCTGGGCCCAAAATATAACATTCCAAAAACCCTATTTTCAAGTCAGGAGGCCTCTGTAAAATTTTGGGGCCATGAACAGTTAAAAGTGCGGCGGAACCGCGGCCTAAGCATGGGTTTGGCCGCGGTTCCGCGGTGGTATAGACCATTCACGAGACCAAATTTTCCCAGAACTCTTATAACACCTTGCACATCATTCTGAAACAACCTGAAAAATTTTTTAGACTCCAAAAAAATTTCGACAGAAACTGTGCAACTTGAAATCGGGTTTTCGGGATTTTATTCGATCGAAAGAGTAAACACATTAGCAAAGCAGAAAGGTCAGGTCCGGAAAGGACCAAGCTAGACTAGGTTAATGGCGAGGCATTGATACCACTGTAAGTGCACGGCGGCGCCCCGGCCGTCAATCCGACGCCGGAGTGCGGAAGCGGTGATTTACTTTAACTTTTTAAACCGGCACCACCGCGCACTATAAACCCGGATCGTGCCATTAATCTAGTCCTAGCTATCTAGAGAAGGTGTAGAGAGATATACCGAGCGATCCGTGTCCTTCGGTCTTCTCGTCGTCGTCCCGATCTCCCCGCGGAATCTCCGGTCTCCACCAAGTCGCCGGAAGGGCACCACGTCGCCTGCTTCTTTTATGGGCTCCCACCTCTGGACCGAGGCAACTCGGGCACGAAATTGGCTAGCCGACGTGCCCAAGGTTTGCTGTAGAATGTGTAGTGCTCTTTGTCTCATTTTGGGGTTAATGGAAGTTGTCCTTTTAGTGGAGGAAATGAAGTAGTGGAATTTTGACATGAACTTGGGATTTTAGCAAGCATGAACAGCAAAAATCCCCACTACAAAAATTGGAAAGCCCCATCCTTCTATGTGGCCGGCCATGGCAAGGTGAAGAGAAGAGAGTGAGTGAATGAGGGAGTGAGTGTATGTATCAAAAAAAAAAAGTGAACCTCATCATGCAAGAGAGAGAGAAGAAAGTTATCATGATGAAACATGATCACTAACTAAAACCACACTCAACAACAACCATCATGACACCACAAGTCAAGCCATGATGACTAAAGAAAGTCAAGTGATCATGACACAACAAAATGCAAAGACAACCCTCCACAAAGCTAATTTGCACAAATGCAAATAAGCCCTCCTCTACCAATCTTCAGCCAATGAAAGATACAAAGAAATATGGCTGAAACGGAAAACAAACTGGCAACTCCAAAAACTGATTCCGTAATAAATTACAGGAAAACCCCGCTACTGTATATACATACCCGCATTTGTATTCCGACCGAAATACAAATGGAATGAGACAAAATCTACACCGTACTACACTAGGATCCGGCTTAAACCAAAGCCCGCTAGTATTATCCATCCGATCCTGATCCGTGCAATACCGCACGTATCTGATCGAACCCTGCCATATATCCATACGGCCTCTAGTACTAACCGTACGATCCTGATCCGTGCAATACCGCACGTATCTGATCGAACCCTGCCATATCTCCATACGGCCTCTACAGCGTTTCGCCCGAAACTTGAGTAGCTGTTTTGTGGAGGACTCTAAAGACTCGTCAATACAATGGCTGTGGATTTAACCACTAGCACGTCATAGGTATTAGCCATACGTAACGGGCTACCAGCTATTGACTAAAAGGGACGTCGATGAGCGAACTCATCCTGACACCCTACTGAGCCTATCAGTGACAATATCCGTACAGTCCGGTCCGTTCGTCTATGAGCATCGCATGGCGGGCCTAGGGGGTTGGTAAAAGTCAGACCCCCAAAAGCGGTACAAGTTATGTCGGAGTGTAGCCCAGAACACCCTGAGATACTACTGGAATACCTACCAGTAAATCTCCTGCCTTGGCCAAGGACTTCGTGTAAGGGCTCTCCTAGACACAGCGCGACCTCACCCCTAATACCGAGAGAGACGAACCCCTGAAGATCCGCTCACTGCCTCCATGTGGCTCGGGACTGTACCCAACTAAAACCTGTTTGCACGTCTCCTTTGAGCGTGGTAGGGTAGTAATCAAAGTACAGTGGGAACTCACACGAGACAAATGACGATCCTAAGGTCGATGAACTAACTTGTACACATGTCACCAGGGAACTGCTATCTGACGTCAGGTATAAGACCAACTAGCATGTTCCCGGCGAGTCCTGTCCGGTGTACTCATAACCCAATGAGCACCTATATACATCTTAGGTGAACCAACTGACACCTGTGGCTTGTGAGACCGGCCACCGCCCCTCGTCGGTGTCTCGACTGTATACACTAGCCTACTCTGGAGTATCGATGCCCAGTCTCGAAACTCCCACGACTAGGGACCTTTTAAGGATGTGCTTATAGACTACCAGCTCCCACGTATATGATCGCCCTCATACTGCTGGCAGTCAAGCAAGAATCCTAGGGGCTCTATCAACGTGCAATAGTGACCTGTAAGGTCACCTAAAGCAGTACACGATGATAAAGGTAAATCAGATAGCATACTATCATCTTGAGTAAGACTGTCCTACCGGAATAGGTCCTCCCTCAATCATTGCAATCACGTGCCTGTGATCCAATAATTGACTCTGAGGGCACTATCTCCAACAATACTATCTCCAGTACGACGTACTGATGGCTGTGGGACATACCATCTCCCCTCCTGGGATGAGAAGCGTATACACTAGTCTACTCTGGAGTATCGATGCCCTGTCTCGATAATCCTATGACCAGGGACCTGTATAAGGATGTGGTTATAGACTACCCTGCCCCCACTAGTGTGACTGTCATCACAACGCTGGTAGTCAAGCAAAAGATCCTAAGGGCTCTATCAATATGTATTAGCAATATGTCAAAAGAAACACATACACATATTAAGATAGATACAAACTGTTCATAACAGAATACTGCATTTTATACCGCCCATTCATATGCTCGTGTGTTTATAGGTAGGTGCTTTTAATCCGTGTTTGTTATATATTTACAGAGTACAGGTTTCCAGTACAAATATTGCAAATCAAGACAAAATCTCCACAGTTACGCCAAATACAGAACATCTGTTGACAGCAGATAAAAGCCGGGTTCCGGTCATCCATATCCGTCCAGTGCCGAGTACTAGTTCTAGAGACAAGACATATGACAGTGGTCATTCATGTCTGGGACAAGCACAGAGCACGAGGGGGGCATCACAAGAATCAATGGGTGCGCGGAGCTCGAGGGAGATAGAAGTCAAAAGTGAAGAACATAATGCAATCTTGGATAAAGAATCTGAAAATATTCTGGAAGATTTTGTGCAGTTTAAAGTTGGCAAACACGGGGAAAAGACAAACCAGGGAAGCACCCAAAAGATGATGGCCTAACACCCCTAAAGGGCCGCGGAACCGCGGCCAATAGGGGGTCTAGGCCGCGGTTCCACGGCCGTATAGTCTCCTTACCTTGTCGTTTTTCATGGGCAGTTTGGTCACTTCATTTAGGGGAAAATTTTTGCCCTAGGTTTCCCATTCCCATCCTATAAATACCCCAGTTCTGAGCCAAACCAATGAGCACTTTCTTAGTCCATTCTTTAGCCTCTTTTAGTGTAGTTTAGTCTTCTTCTTCTTCTTCATTCTTTCCTCCATGAAAATTGTAGTGAGAGCTTTCTGAGTGGATGATGAAATGAAGATGAGGGTTCTTGTATCATTCTCTTTTGTTTAATTTCCATTTGAGATCCTTGCTTTATCTTGATCTTTCAACCTCTTCATTGAGCTTGAAAGTTTAAAGGCTTGTTATTGATCTCAAGGGTTGTATCTTCTTATGGAATTAGTGTTTCATTTCACATGAGTTCTTTACCCTTCTCTTGATCTTGCAACCTCTTGATTGAGCTTGCAAGTTTAAGGGTTGGCTATTGATCCCATGCTTGTCTTGAGTTCTAGTTTCTAGTTCTTTTTCTTGCTTATTTATTTCTTGCTTTTTATTACCTTATTTTACTTTCATGCACTTAAATTCCATGCCCTTACTTACTTGTAATCTCTTCTTTTCTTTTGCTCTTTTTTGTTCTTTTTGTGAATGGTTGTAATTATTGTTGTTGTTAAGAATCAATACGATATTGTAAGTTAACGTTTCTTTGCTCATTTCCTTTTCCCGTTATTTTCCATTGAACTCAGCCCAAACGATACGCAAGCGCTCCGTTAGGCACCCTACCCTAACAAAGTAACGGTGATTCCTAACCGCGACCGATTGCGTTCGGTTTGACCGGAGGCGAAAGCAAGAGACAAGAACGGAAGGACAAGGGTAAATAAGCCGGATTCCACGAATACCGCGCTTAAATCCCCTAATCTACGTTGTTGCCGATTGCTCTAGCTTCAATTGGTCAAGACTCGGCTCAAAGGTTTTGAGTACGGATTTCTTTAGCTTACAATCTAGTATCTTTTTCTTAACAACTTTATTCTTGCAAATAAAACACATAGGTTAGACTTGAACAAACATATACTCATTCTTTATTGACTCGTCTAAGATAAGAACGGAAATACAACCATCTCCCTGTGGATCGACCCGTGCTCAACCGGCTAGCTGCATAGCGACACCGTCCTGATCGCGGTAAACTTTAGAACTTTGAACATCCGACATGCCAAAAGCGTGCGATCACAAACCAAGTAGCATACTACCATATTGAGCAAGAATGTCAATCCATGTATATATCCCAAGCTTCCAAAATGTAATATACAAACTAGTACTATACAATAATGGCCTCTAGGGCATATCACACTAACAGTATTCATATAACTGCGTGAGACGAATGCTATATATATATATATATATATATATGATATATATAATAAACGCTGCTTATGTTTTTCACCCGCGTTAGTCCTGCCCCCGCTCTTCCGTTAGTTAAGTAACCTAACAGTGTATGATGAGACCCTGTGGCGAATGCGGATGGCATAAGCGTACGTTCTATTTTCGTTTCTTCTGTTATGTTTAGGAAACATAAATGATGGAATGCCAATAATGAGATTAATGAAAAGAAAAGAAACCTAAAGATGTTTTAGAATCAAATTTTTCAAAAAGGTAGCTCTAGTTATTGCTTTACATAGCGGTATTCCTTTATGAATATCCAGCATCTCATTAGATGAGGAAAGAGCCTAGATCCCTTCACCGGGAGTGACCTCTTTAGAAAAACTAGCAAATACTGCAACCCACTCGGTTTGTTTTGAAAACTACATGATTTTAAAAAGCGGAGCTTAAACCACTCTTTTTCAAATCACTAGATTCTACAACGATATCAAGTTCATTACGCTAAAGGTTTTCTTCAAAACCAGTCGTAGCCCTCCATCATTTCAGATAAGGACTATTTTAGTATTCGTGTTGCGTTTGTTGGCCTTCGTCAAGGCGTAGTGTATAGTAGCTGATTAGTGCTTATATGCCGTATATGATGCAATTGGATTAGGGTAGTCGTACGACCTTGTTGGCCTCCATCAAGGGTCGTGTGGGTGGGTTTAATTCAATCAAGAATGACGGGTAAAACTTGACTAGCGGCCTATGGTTTGTTGGTCTCCGTCAAGGTCATAGGTCGTTATGGGTAAAAACAGATATTGGGAATTTCAGGTGTTGAAATTTGCAATGAGATTGCATACCTTCTATGAGATAGTTGGATCCCGATACCCACTGCGAGTAAGTGTTACTCCTGAGAGAGTTTTTCACTTTACAATTAGCTGATCCAGTAGGTGTCTAAGAAAGGTGTTAACGAGGTTATGCCCCTGCGGAAACGAGGTTATTAAATTAGTTCCATGCGAAAGCATGGGGAGACTCCCTCGGAGTACCAATACCTGCTTGGCTGACCGATTGGCGAACTTGTAGGGTATAATTAATCCCAGCTAGTCTTACATTTTAGGGTTTGAAGGAAGATTTGATAAAAATAGAGGGAGCTATCCTGATTAGATAAGATAATAACCAATCTAATCTTACAAGAGCGCACACTAAAATGTTTTCTTCTCTTTCTCTCCAGGTAGCGACCATGACACCTTAATCAAGATAATAATATGGATGTATTGACCGAACCCGCTTATTATACTGGGCTGGGGAACGTTGGTTCCGCTCTATCATATGATTGTCATAAGTCTGAGTAAGGAATAGGGGAATATCAGGATTCCCACGCCACCCGAACGAAGAAAGAGCATGATGGTGTATCTTCTTCGGGTGTGTTCGTTACCGAGAAATGTTTCCCAGTATGCTCTACGTCCTGGGTATTGGATACTGGATCAAGATCTCACGTATGTAATTCGTTACATGGTTTAAGAAGAAGTAGAGAATTAGGAAAGGGTGATATGTCTCT
Organism: Agapanthus africanus; assembly: GCA_030015575.1. NCBI lineage: Eukaryota > Viridiplantae > Streptophyta > Magnoliopsida > Asparagales > Amaryllidaceae > Agapanthus > Agapanthus africanus. Next base: position 150,809,212 of record JASDDO010000031.1, read on the forward strand.
CAAACTAGGGAATGGAGCAATTGTTGCAACCAAAGAAGTTGGCGAATATCACCTTGTATTACCAAATGGTAATACATTAAATTTGAACGACTGTTATTTCGTACCAAAAATGATGTGCAATATAATATCAATTTCTTTATTAGATAAAAAAGAATATAACTTTGTATTAGAGAAAAATTTTAAGATCATTTTCTTAAATCAAGTGTTGATTGGGTTTGGTACGTTGTATAACGGTATATACGTTCTAAATCAAACTACAGTTCTAAATATACAGAACACACACAATAGGAAAAGATCAGAAATGAACGAATCCTTCTTGTGGCATTGTTGCATAAAGATTGATATTTGAATCAGCTTGAATTTACATCTTATGAAACTTGCGAGTTGTGTCTCAAAGGTAAGATGACCAAAACTCCGTTTACTGGACACGGAGAAAGAGCTACTGAACTCTTTGGACTAATACATAGTGATGTATGCGGTCCTATATCTACGCATGCCAGGAATGGTTCCTCGTACTTTATTACATTCACCGATGATCTCTCAAGATTCGGACATGTGTTCTTGTTGAAACACAAATCTGAAGGTTTTGAGAAATTCAAGGAATACATATACGAAGTAGAGAACCAAACGGGTAAAAGTATTAAAATCCTACGATCTGATCGGGAAGGAGAATACTTGAGCAAGGAATTCCGAGACTATTTAAAAGAGAATGGGATTCTCTCTCAGCTAACTCCTCCGTATACACCACAGTACAATGGAGTATCGGAGCGGAAGAACCGCACCCTATTAGATATGGTGCGCTCTATGATGGGTACTGCTGAGTTACCTATTTCTTATTTGGGTTATGCACTTGAAACAGCCGCATACCTATTGAATCAAGTTCTATCAAAATCGGTGCTCAAAACACCATATGAGATATAGAGTGGAAAGAGACCATATCTTAAACGAGTTAAGATATGGGGTTGTCCGGCCTATGTTAAAAAACAGAATCCGGACAAACTCGAGGCACGATCAGTTTTTTGCAAGTTTGTGGGATATCCAAAGAATTCACATGGATATCTATTCTACCGTAGTGAGGAACAAAAAGTGTCTGTTGCTCAGCATGCCACCTTTTTAGAAAATGAATTTCTTGTAAAAGAAATTAGTAGCAATAAGGTAGAACCGGAAGAAGTTCCAGCTACACAAATTACAACTGATGATTTAGTAGAACCAGAAGATTCATTAGTCTCCAACGAACCTCAGCTACTCCGCAAATCTTGTAGGGTTCCTCATCCGCCTGAGAGATACTACGGTTTTCTCATTGACGGTGAGAGCGAGGATAGTATGCTATCTGGTTGCACTTTATCTTAACATGTACACTTATATGATATACTGTCTCTCTGATATATGTTGATAAAGCCCTTAGGATTTTAGCCTGTCTACCAGGACTATGATGTAGATCATACTAGTGGGGCTTGTGTAGTCTATAAGTACATCCTTTAACAGTTCCTAGTCAAGGGGATATTGAGACAGAGAATCAATATTCAAGAGTAGACTAGCGTGTATGTTTCTTGACCCTGTACGGGGCGATTGTTGATCCCACATCCATTGGTGTTTGACATCAAAGATTGTACATAGGTGCTCAATAGAGAATGGGTACACCGAACAGGACTCGCCAAGAACTCCAAGATGGTACCATACCTATCGTCAGATCGCCATTCTCTGGTGACACTTGTACAGGTTAGTCTATAGATCCGAGATCGTCATAGAGTCTTGTGTGGTTCCCACTGTGCTTTGATTTCCTCCCTACCACGGCTAAAAGGATTCATGCAAACAGGTGGATTTTGGGTACAGTGCCGAGTTACAAGGAAGCAATGAGTGATAGGAGGGGTTTCGTCTCTCCCGGTATAGGGAGTTGATGTTGCGCTATACTCGATTGGCTATAACGGCAAGTCCCTATCCAGGGCTGATAAGATTTACTGGTAAGTTTATCTGTAGTTTCTCGAACGATTATAGGCCACACATCGGCATGACTTATCAAGTTACCGGAGTCTGACGTTTTCCACCCCCAGACTCGATATGCGATATATCAGACGAAGAGACCGGACTGTACGGTAAGTGTTTCTTATAGGCTTTGCGAGAGTTTGGACAGGCTTGCTTGTTGATCTTCTATTCGCTCAATACCTGGATAGCCGTTACATCCAGCTAGTACCGCTGACGGCTTGTGGGTGACTAATGTGATCATTACCTACTGCTGACGTATCGACGAGTCTTTAGAGTCCCACATAGAGATTTCCTAACTCAAGCGAAACGAAGTAGGGCACATATGGTGATATGTACAGGAGCTTGATTAAATACGAGTATGTGATACCGTATTCTAATCTCGCGATATTTGATATCGGTTAGGTTATATGAGATATAACCGGATTATTGAATCAAGTGTTGATTTAATAATTATATATATATATATATATATATATATATATATATATAAACTAGTATTGAATATTAGACGATTATATGTGATATAACCAGATTATTGAATCAAGTGTTGATTTAATAATGTGATATACATATAAATAAGATATTAGTCGGTTATATATGATATGACCGGATTATTGAATCAAGTGTTGATTTAATAATTTGATATATGTTTTTATATTTGATATATTAATATATATTAACTAATATAATGCTCACTAAAGATTTTATTATTTTCTAATACATTTAATATTTATGTGATAATATTAATATATGTATTTAATTTTTGTGTCATGGTGGTTGATACATAGAACATGGGTATATGAGACTCACACCAGGACTAAAGATAATTAGGGTGTTTATTTATTAAGAGTAAATAAAAAATGAGGTAGAAATGTGTATGGCTTAGATACTTGTGCAAGCATGTAGAAGTAATGACACATCTCACCAATTTTGTTTTACTCTAGATATTTTATAACACAACCATTATCTTTAGCCCATAGTCAACTCTCAAATACATCACTTGAGATATTTTTCACCCAAGTTCATCTTCCTCCTCTCTAGGTTTTTTTGAGTTGGAAAAAAAATGAGAAAAGAATTTCTAAAGTGAGAAAAAATCCCACTTCATCAACCTAAACTCATCTAGCTCATTAGTTTAGGTTGTAAGTTTCACTAATACTTGATTAGTGAAGTATTAGCTTGAGTTATAGAGACTTCAAGGTGGATCATTTTCGGTCTCGAAGACGATGAAGTAAGCTCGTTCCTTTCACCAAGTGGAGCCTAAAAAAGGTTCTATGGAGTACTACTTGGAGCTTAGGGACTACTACTTGGAGCAATAGATGTGAAGGACTTGGTCTACAAAAGTTGTAACTCTCTTCACTTAGTTTAGATTGTCTTTACATACCTATAAAACCCTAAAACTCTAGTTAGATTCTATGTTACTGTAATTTAGACCTCTAGATTATATAAAATTGCATACTTGATTCATGTGGAAACCTAGTAGAGGTGTTAAGACACACTTTCATTCCATGTGACTCGAGACTGTACCCAACTAAAACCTATTTGCACGACTCAGTAGAGCCGTGGTAGGATAGTATTCAAAGTACAATGGGAACTCACACGAGACAAATGACGATCTCAAATCAACAGACTACCATGTACTCATGACATCAGAGAACTACACGATAGGTATAATACCATTTAGAAGTTCTCGGCGAGTACGTCTAGTGTAACTCATTCTCTAATGAGCACATGTATACAATCTTTGGTACCGTACATCGATGGTTGTGAGACCAGCCATCGTCCCTCATCGGGGTTAAGAAACGTATACACTAGTTTATTTTGGAATATCGATGTCCAGTCTCGATACTACTACGACTAGGGACATTTAAGAATGTGCTTATGTACTACACATCCCTCACGAGTATGATAACCATCATAATCCGGGTATTCAAGCAAAGATCCTACGGGTTTTATCAACATATATTAACGATACGAAACAACAAGTAAACATATACACATGTTAAGATAAAGAAAAACCAAATAGCAAGCTAACATATCGAGCAAGATTATTATGTACATTCATACCCCAGCATCCAATACAATAATGGCATATAGTACATACATATCTAACAACATACAGTGCGAACTATGATATCCCAAACTGAGATTACCAATCTTCCAAAATTTCTGAGCCTGTAAGGCCCCCGTAAGGCCTCTAAGGCCCCCATTGTTCGCCGGAATGAAAAGAAGGGGAAATTGTTCATTCAGTGAGGTATTATTGACATAATAAAGTCTCGCCTTGCTGCAGGGGACAAAGTCTTAGATATCTGGTCGCCCCATCACGAAAAAATAGCAGAGAAGACAAGTTGTTTTGTCTGAGAAAGGGAGCATAGATCATAAGGGCGCTTCTCCCCGACCAACTATTCATTACTATAAATTATTTACAATGTGGAACCCAACTTTATGTGCTAATAATGCTTAATGTTTGATTGGTTTGTCATAATTTCATTTTGAGTGGAGATATCCTGCGGGTCCTCGTGTATAAATTAACTATTATTTGCCCCTGCGGCACGTGTATATATTTTTAACAACATATACTCAACATGTACTGAAGGCCTGTGTAAAACTTTTATCCTTGACATCACATGAAAAATTCTAAAAATATAAATAGTTTTTCTAAATTTAGATTAAATTAATATGGTTACTGGTAATATTAGAATTGGGAAATTTGTAAGTTATACAAATTAACAAATATATAAGAGCTTATGTATAAATTTGTAACCCATATTTCTTTTTGGCCTTTTGAGCATGAAAGCTAATGTGTAATGTATGTGAGAGAGAGTGAGAAAAAGAGTTGTTGACTTTTCATTTTTTCATTTTTTGTAATTTTTGGTAGATGAGGAGGACATCACCAATTCTCTACTTTATCTTATAGAATTTTTTCATTTTTTCTATTTTATTTTGTTGAATAAGGACATCATCTAAGGACTTTTAGTTATAATAGTAAAGAAGATAATAATAATACTAATTAGACAAGAAAACGGAGCCTAGAACATCACTATTAGCTCCTAACTAAGTGACAAGACTCATAATAGATGAAAGTCATGGTGCTATTTGCAAAGTAGACAGGGACATATCGGTAAAACTCCAGCCTCATAAGTTCTCTCACTGATGTAGGGAGACTACAGTGACAATCTAGACCATGTTTTCTCTAGTTAGACGAATACAGCTCCCTTCTTATTTTTCCGGAGTACGTCTCGGTTTGGTTCCAAAAAACATTAAGTTTGTGTCGAGACTTGAAGTTACAAATTTGTATATATGCAAGTCAAATAGAATTGGGCAATATGGGGCCTACAAGGACACTGCAGATCCCATAAAGTCCAAGTGTCTATATTTAAAAAAAGCCTTTAGGTCTTATGAGATCTACGGTCGGGACGGTGCAATTATGGGCCAGGCGTTCGATTCCTCATAGGATTAACCTATATTTTTAACTAGTATCTTAATGCCCATTTGATTGTAGTTAAACTTCTAAATACCCGAAAGAAGGAAGATTGCTTTTCCTTATTCTAGCACACGTCATCCATCAAATATTTAGAATAGGAGTTCTAATCAAATTGATTTTAATTATATCCATTATGCAAACAACTTGACTATTATCATGCTATGTAGGACCTAATGCTAGCTGAGACCCTCTCAACCACAAACATCGCCATCTGAGGTTCAAATCACTTGAAAAGGACATGGGAATGACTAACCAAAAATATAAAATATAAAAAATCAGCCGATTTTGAAGACAAAGCATCCTTAATCATTGTTGTTTTTTTGATTTGGAAGGTATCTGGAGACAGGTGTTTGCAGGGACCCATAATTAAGTTTCCATCTCCACTATCTTATGTATAATTGATTTGATGTTTTTGTTCTTTGAAACTATATTTATCCAATTAAACACCGTCCACTTGGATAATGTATTTTACTCTAGGGTTTAACTAATACTTGCATACTATGTGCTGGAATTCATTGGAATTTCAAAATCCAAATTAATTAATATGAAAGCGTCTTATAATTTTTAAATCCGGCCTCTTTCTATTTTTGGTTATTCTTTGTGTTCACAAACAAATGAAAATGAATACTTGTTCAGTCTCACGTGGAAATCTCGGAAACATGGATATAAGTATACTGGAATGCTTTTATATGAATACATTGTGTTTATCAGAAATAAAGTTAGACTTGTGCGCACAAAGACAAGCCAAACTCAAATTTTCATTTAATTTTTTTAATACCATTTAAATTTTCAAACAAAATCCCAGTTATTTTCTCACGTAGGATATTCTGTAGAAGCTATTATATTAGGTTGTTTGTAAACCCCATTGCATGCTCTATTAAATCTCCATTATTCTATTAATAATAGCTACAAAACCATATCACAACCCACTAAACAAAACACATAAAAAAAAAATTTTCTTTTCTCTACTCTGTCTACTCTCTTCTCAGAAACGTACGGAGCCCAATATTCAAGCGTGGCGTCATTGAAATTGGAGGTGCTACACATTGAAGGATTTTTTGCACTCGGCCGTACAAAAGGGTCGCGTATGTACTCTCAAGGACAGCGCGTGAGGGAGATTCGGATCTCCTTCAAATGCCGTCCTCCGTCCATCCTGCTATGGCGGTATCGGACCGCTGAGATTAGCTTTGGGGTTGTTGAGTGTGGATTTCAATGGGTTGGTATTGAACGCCGAGCTATCTGTAAAGAAGTTCCGGGATGGGTGACAACCGTAAGAACCTCAAACGATCAAGTTAGTGCCGAGTAATATTGGCAGAGTAGCTGTTAGTGTATATGCCCTAGAGGCCATTACTGTATCATACTAGTTTGTATATTTCTTAATGGATGCTTGGGATATTCACAGTTGTATAGATAATCTTGCTCAAAATGGTAGTATGCTACTTGGTTTGTTTCTACTTTAATATGTACATGCGTGTCTTTTAGTATATCACCTATACACATTAGTGGAGCCCTTAGGATCTTTGCTTGATTACCAGCGTTGTGATGGCAGTCACACTCGTGGGGGCTGGGTAATCCACAAGTACATCCTTATACAGGTCCCTAGTCGTAGGACTATCGAGACGGTATCGATACTCCGGAGTAGACTAGCGTATGCGCTTCTCATCCCAATATGGGAGACGGTCCGTCCCACAACCGTCAGTACGCCGTATTTGAGATAGTATGCGAGTGCTCGTTAGGTTACGAGTACACTGGACATGACTCGTCGGGAACTGTTGGTTGGTACTATACCTATCGTCAGTTATCAGTTCCCAGGTGACATGAGTACAGCTTAGTCCGCTAACTTGACACTGTCACTTCGCCTCGAGTGTGTTCCCACTGTACTTTGATTACTACCCTACCACGGCTCAAAGGAGTCATGCAAATAGATAGTAGTTGGGTGCAGTCCCGAAGCACTTGGAGGCAGTGACGGTTAGACAGGATTCGTCTCTCCCGGTATTGGGAGTTGATATCGCGCTGTGTCAGGAGAGCCATTACACATAGTCGTCCCTGGCTAGGGCATGCGAGATATACTGGTGGGTTTCCAGTGCTATCTCAGAGTGTTCTGGGCTACACTCCGACACGACTTGTACCGCTATTAGGGGACTGACGTTTACCGCCCCCTTGGCCCGCCGTGCGATATTCTCAGACGAACAGACAAGACTGTACGGAGACTGTCACATTTAGGCTCGGTAGGAGTTTAGATGGGTTTCACCTCGTCGGTCTAGTTATCGACATCTACCTGGAGGCCGTTACACACAGCTAGTGCTGCTTGCGGTCTGTTGTTAAATCCACTGCCAGCGTAGTGTCGAGTCTTTAGAGTCCCACACAGAGAGCTATTCGCCTTTAGGCAAAACAGAGTAGAGGTCGCATGGTTTTGCGACAGGGTTCGTTCACATCCGCGCACTTGTGCACGTTTGGTGTTCGGCCAGTTATTACTAGCGGGTTTTGGTTTAAGCCAGATCCTAGTATGCGTTTTGGGATTGGTTTTATCTCGTTTGTATTCGTGTTCCTCGGAACGCGGATGCGGGTGTGTATGCACGGTTGACAGAGACAGAGGCAGAGGATTCTCATTAGGGTTGTTGACTGTTGACCTATTCTAAACCCTAATGAGAATAAGAAATATGATTAAAAATAATATTAATTAAGTATTAGTGTGCCATGGTTGGGTTGAAAGTTTGACTTTGTTGACTTTTTGACTTTGTTGACCGGTTGACTAGCTTGGACTTGTTGACCATCATCATTACAATGGCTATCATTTCATTGCTAAGACTTTTGCTTGTTTGTTATTCTTTACAAAATGAGTGCATGAAATGATAATGCCATTGACATGAACCATCACATAATACTCAATTATTATTATTATTATTATGATTATTTTGTATTATGAGAGAATGGTTGCAAAAGTCTTCACTCATTCTATCATTTGCTCTCTCTCTCATCAAAGCTCTCCTCATCCTCTTGCTCTCCCTCTTCCTTTAGCTCAAGGAAAAAATCTCTCATGTGTTGAGAACCATTTGCCTTGGAGATAAAACCCAAAACACTTCTCTACTCATCCTAGTGTCCAAGGTCTAGCAAGCCAAGTATTCTAGTTTCCTCTAGATTGAGGTTGGAGCCAAAGGTAGAAACTTTCAGGTGGATCCATCTTCGGCACAAGGAGACGACGAGGTAAGTCTGATCCGACCACCACAAGGAGTCGAAGAGAAGGAGTTCAAGTTAAGGTATAACCCCTAACATAGTAGTTAAACTCTTAGTTAGGTGGTTAGATAGTTTGTTTAGCAAAGATCCGTTTTTAGAGTCCATGTTACCTCCACCGGAAAAATCGTTTTTCACCATTTCCGCATCCCCGAAAGAACCAGGACGGGTAACGTGGACTTACAGTGGTATCAGAGCCAGGCTAAACACTATCTAGCGTGTTAGCAAAGTAACTAGAAATTCGATCGAAAAGAAAATCACAAAACACGCGCGGGACATGTACTTTCTGTCGATTTTTTTACAGCTCAAAAAATTATTTAACACATCTGAAAAATAGTCTCAGGGTTTTATTTGAACACAGCAGAAAAACGAGCCAACGAACCGACCAACTCACCGCGGAACCGCGGCAAGAAGAGCTTCTTGCCGCGGATCCGCGGCCGAGTTGACTTGGCCGTGGATCGTTTTTACTTCAGTGTGTTCTCTGTGCTGTTTTGGGATTTTTACAATATGTTTTTTCTGCCCAGATTTTCCAGAAAACAAAATTTTTTTTTGGGGTGGTTAAAAATCCGTATTTTGATCTAACTTCTATAGACTTTAGCTAACGGGTTATATCTGTGATGTGATATATGTATTGAATGTCTGCTAATCGCTATACGTCGATTAGTAGGGGTTATATATATCTGTGATCTGTAATGTTGATGGTTTGTGTATATGAATTCGTTGGATTGTCGCGGATGAATAGCCGGGGGTTATAAGATGAGTGTTTTCTTTATCTTTCAATTCATGTAATTTGTAATTGATGTAATATTATTTATATGGCCGCACATCCGGGATGAGGTTGAAGCCGCCATTGTATAATTTCTTTTACTGTTTTTTCTCCTAGGATAGACCCAAGGAGGGGGTGCACAAACTACCGGGTACCTCGAAGTGCCGAGTGGCCTACTCACGTTGTTGAGGGAGGTTGCTTCACTTCGGGTATTTGGCGGGTAGTTTGCCGCACCCGTAGGGGTCTAGGGTGGGGTATTGGCTATTTATCGCGACCGTGTAATCCGCTTTTCGTTACAGGCTCGAACGAATCGCGGATTCCTAGTATATCCAAAGTATTCATCTGTGATCATGAATGGATATCATTGCATGTGACGAATGTATATATCTATATATGATATCTATTTAGGCGTTGCTTATGTTTTGCATCCACGCTAGTCCAGCCCCCGCTCTGTCGTTAGTTAAGTAACCTAACGGGTAATGACGGGGCCCCGTGGCGAATGCGGATGGCATAAGCGTACGTCATATTTTCGTTGTTTTATGCAATGGTAGGATTAAATGATGGGACACATTAAATTAATGCAAGAAAATAAACCAAAGTAAAGTCGTTGGAACAATTTCAAAAAAAACCACTCGGTTTCTTTTCAAAAACCAACTTTTAAACGCGGAGCTTAAGCCACTCCTTTTAAAAGCTATCTCGTTCCATCGATTATATCAAGTTCACTACGTTCACGGTTTTGCCAAAACCATTCATAGCCCTCTGTCATTTCACATCGATAGTCAATAGTATTCGAGCTATGTTTGTTGGCCAAAGTCAAGGCATAGTGATTGGTAGCTATTGGGTATTCATGTGCAACATAGATAGATGCGTTGGTTTGGGACAGTCGTACTGCCTTGTTGGCTAAAGTCAAGGGTAGGTACGGGTTGGTTCGAATTAACCTGGAGAATGACGGGTAGAACTTGACATGTGACTTATGATTTGTTGGCCAAAGTCAAGGTCATAAGAGCATGGGGCAAAAATCCACATCGGGAGTTTCTAAAGAAACTGAAACTTGCTAGTGTTGCATACCATTTGGAGTGTGATGATTTTGGTAGGATTCCTTCAGCTCTATCACACGATGATATTTGGATCCCGATCCTACTGTGAGTATATGCTACTCCTCGGGAAACTTTCTCACTTAACGATCAATGCTATAAACCAAGTAGGTGTCTAGAAAGGTGTCAGCGGAGCTACGCCCACAGGGAAAAGAGGTTATTTAATTAAGGAACTTCGCGAAAACGTTGGAAAACCTCCTTCGAAGTACCAACACTGGCCTGGCTGAATGGTTAAGCAAGTATTGTACGGTGAGATTGATCCCGACTAATTCTTCCTTTTTGGTTTGAGGAGGGATTCGAGAGACAGTGGGAGTCATCCTGTTTAGACAAACTAAAAACCACTCTAAACTTGCAAGAGCATCATGCTAAAGTGTTTCTTCTCTCTCTCCTAATTGCAGCGACCAAGTATCATGACCGGACATAAATTACTACTAGATAAGAACATACTGACAGGGCCAAACTACAAAGATTGGCTCAGGAATGTCAAAATGGCAATCACTTATAACAAGTTGGGGTATCTCCTTACCACCAAAGCTCCCCCTGTCCCAGGTCCCAAAACCAGCGTCGCGGATAAGGAAATCCGTAAGACCTGGGAAATCGACTGCGCGAAGGCCAAGTGCCTCGTGCTTGCCTCTATGGACAATGAACATCAGAGGAGGCACGAGAATATGGACCTAGAATCCATATTTCTCCATACTAAGGAACTATATGGAGAGCAATTCCGTATCGCCAGATACGAAGTCTCGAAAAAGTTGTTTTCGGCGAGATTGGTCGTCGGATCATCGGTAGCGGAACACGTGCTTAAGATGATTAGCTTTATTGAAGAGCTCGCGGACCTTTGGACCACGTTAGAGAACGAGCTTTATACTGACTTTATTCTCCAGTCTCTTTCTTCCACTTACGCCCAGTTTATCTTGAACTTCAACTTACAAGAAAAATAAGTTGAACATTCGGAACTCCTCAACATGCTGAGGAGTGCAGAGGGCACCCTACAGAAAGGTAGGGAAACATCCACTTTGTTTGTTGGAGGACCATCCTCTTCTAAGTCCAAAGTGAAAGCCAAGGGAAAGAAGAAGAAAACCCCCACCAAACCAAAGGGCGGTGTTAGTAAAGTGGAAACGAAGTGAAAGGCAAAAGCAACAAAGGTAGCGGGAAAGCTTGTGGGAAAGGAGGAATGCTTTTACTGTCACAAGAGTGGACACTGGAAAAAGGATTGCAGGGCTTGGAAGGCCAGAAACCAGGACCCGAAGCAAGTTGTGGCTTCGGCTTCAGGTGTGTATGTTATTGAAAACCGTCTATCAAAAAACTCTACTTCCTGGGTATTGGATACCGGATCGGGATCTCATATCTGTAATTCTTTGCAGGCACTGAGAAATCATAGGGTTTTGAAGGCAAGTGATATGACTCTCAAAGTTGCAAACGGGGCTGGCATGGATGCTGAGTCCGTGGGGGACTATCACATGGGTTTGTCAGATGGACACGTTTTGGTTTTGCATAATTGTTATTTTGTACCCAATGCAACTTGTAATATCATTTCTGTATCTTTATTATCTAAAGAAGGTTATGAATTTGCATTTGTAAGCAATGTTGTAAACATTCACCTTAATCAAGTTCTAATTGGGTCAGGTTCATTAAGCAATGGTATATACGTATTAAACCAACCACAGATTTTCAATGTCCAGAATACACACAAAAGAAAGTCTCCAGAAATCAATCATGCTTTCTTATGGCATTGTAGACTGGGTCACATCAATGAGAGAAGGTTGACGAAGTTGCATACAGAACGATATTTGGATCCGTTCGAATATCAATCATATGCAACTTGTCAATCCTGTCTCAAAGGAAAGATGACAAAGACTCCGTTCACTGGAAACGGAGTAAGAGCGAGCGAGCTCTTGGGACTCGTATACAGCGATGCGTGCGGTCCAATGTCTACACATGCGCGAAGCGGTTTTTCCTACTTCATTACTTTTACGGATGACATTTCAAGGTACGGATATGGCTTCTTAATGAAACATAAATCTGAAGCCTTTGGAAAATTCCAGGAATACAAGAATGAATTAGAAAAACAAACCCGCAAAAGTATCAAGACACTGAGATCCGATCGAGGTGGTGAATACTTGAGTGCTGAGTTCCTGGATTACCTAAAAGAGAATGGAATTCTCTCTCAGCTTTCTCCTCCGTATACTCCGCAACATAACGGTGTATCGGAGAGATGGAACTGAACCCTATTGGATATGGTACGTTCCATGATGAGTAATGCTGAGTTGCCGCGATCATTCTGGGGATATGCACTAGAATCAGCTGCATACCTTTTGAACCGAGTTCCAACTAAGACTGTGCCTACCACACCATATCAGATGTGGTGTGGGAAGAAACCCTATCTTAAGCACATTAAGACATGGGGATGTCCAGCTTTTGTCAAAAAGTAGCATGCGGACAAACTCGAGGCACGCTCAGTACAGTGCAAGTTTGTGGGATATCCAAAGAACTCCAAGGGATATTTCTTCTATTGCGAAGAGGAACAAAAGGTTTTTGTTTCTCGTCATGCCCACTTCTTGGAAACTGAATTTTTAGAAAATCAGATAAGTGGGAGCGTAATAGAACTGGAAGAAATTCTAGAACCACAAGCCATTACTAAAAGCTTAGTAGAACCAGAAGGTTCGAAAGAACAGGACATTCCTACGCCGCTCCGCAGTAGTAGTATGCAGTCTCATCCACCCGAGAGATACTACGGTTTTCTCATAGACGGGGATAGAGAGGATTGCATCATTGATAGTGATGATCCGACTAGCTTCTAGCAGGCCATTCAGAGCGTTGATTCGGTAAAGTGGCTGGATGCAATGCAGACCGAAATGGAGTCCATGTACACCAACAAAGTATGGACTTTGGACGTTGCTCCAGATGAGGTAAAACCCGTAGGATGCAAGTGGATCTTCAAGAGGAAGATTGGTGTAGATGGACAGGTCGAGACCTATAAGGCTAGACTTGTTGCAAAGGGTTTTCGTCAAAGACCTGGTTTGGACTATGACGAAACCTTTTCTCCAGTGGCTATGCTGAAATCCATTCGGATCCTTCTTACCATTGCTGCCTTCCACGATTATGAGATTTGGCAGATGGACGTAAAGACCACTTTTCTAAATGGAAATTTAGAGGAGTATGTCTATATGGATCAGCCAGAGGGTTTCAATCAGAGTGGGAGCAGCGGAAAGGTGTGCAAGTTGCTTAAGTCCATCTATGGACTAAAGCAGGCATCGCGGAGTTGGAACATCTGTTTTGATGAGACGGTCAAAGAATTTGGCTTTATCAAAAATCCATATGAACCATGCATCTATAGTAGATTTGTAGCAAAAACTGTCGTATTCCTCGTTTTATACGTGGATGACATTCTCTTGATAGGAAATGACATTCCTATGCTACAATCTGTCAAAGGGTTCTTGTCACACAGGTTCTCTATGAAAGACCTGGGTGATTCCTCTTACATTCTGGGGATCCGGATCCATCGTGATAGATCCAAGAGGATATTAGGACTTTCACAGTCCAGGTATATCGACACCATACTGAAAAGATTCAGTATGGAAGATTCCAAGAGCGGTAATCTATCGGCTTGTCACTTTCAGTATGGAAGATTCCAAGAGCGGTAATCTATCGGCTTGTCACGGGATCACCCTCTCCAAAGAGATGTCTCCCAGGACTGATTTGGAAAGGGATCGCATGTCTATTATACCCTACACTTCTGCGGTAGGCTCTATAATGTATGCGATATTGTGTACCAGACCAGATGTAGCTTATGCACTGAGTGTGGTAAGACGGTATCATTCAAACCCTGGGGAGAAGCACTGGATAGCGGTAAAGAACATTCTCAAGTACCTGAGAAGGACTAAGGAGATGTTCTTGGTGTATGGCGGAAAAGACCTCCAAATCGAGGCCTTTGCTGACTCCAGCTTCCAAAGTGACAAGGATGATTCCAAGTCCATGTCGGGTTATGTCTTTACCCTTAATGGAGGGACGGTGTGTTGGAAGAGTTCCAAACAGGAAACCGTTGTTGACTCGACGATGGAAGCGGAATATATCGCTGCTGCTGATGCCGCAAAAGAAGCCGTCTGGATGAGGAAGTTCTTAACGGAACTTCAGGTGGTTCCATCCATTGTCGATCCAATACCATTGTATTGCGACAACAATGGGGCTATAGCTTTAGCGAAGGAACCCAGGTCCCATCAGAAGTCCAGACACATCTTGAGGCGATATCACCTGATCATGGAGATCGTGGGTCGCCAGGAGATCGAGGTTCGGAGAGTTGCTACGGAAGATAACACTGCTGATCCACTCATGAAGGCCTTACCCCAGACCCAGTTCGAGCGGCTGATCGAGATGATAGGTATTCGATACGCCAGTACATGGCCTTAGTGCAAGTGGGAGATTGTTAGTGTATATGCCCTAGAGGTCATTTCTGTATCATACTAGTTTATATATTACTTGATGGAATCTTGGGATATTCACAGTTGTACAGACAATCTTGATCAAAATGGTAGTATGATACTTGGTTTGTTTCTACTTCAATATGTGCATGTGTTTCTTTTAGCATATCGCTTATACACATTAGTGGAGCCCTTAGGATCTTTGCTTGAGTACCAGCGTTGTGATGGCAGTCACACTCATGGGGGATGGGTAATCCACAAGCACATCCTTATACAGGTCCCTAGTCGTAGGACTATCGAGACAGGGCATCGATACTCCGGAGTAGACTAGTGTATGCGCTTCTCATCCCAGCATGGGAGACGGTCGGTCCCACAGCCGTCAGTATGTCGTACTTGAGATAGTATGCGGGTGCTCGTTAGTTTACGAGTACACTGGACAGGACTCATCGGGAACTGTTGGTTGGTACTATACCTATCGTCAGTTATCAGTTCCCAGGTGACATGAGTACATCTTAGTCCGCTGACTTGACACTGTCACTTCGCCTCGAGTGTGTTCCCACTGTACTTTGATTACCACCCTACCACGGCTCAAAGGAGTCGTGCAAACAGGTTGTAGTTGGGTGCAGTCCCGAAGCACTTGGAGACAGTGACGGTTAGACAGGATTCGTCTCTCCCGGTATTGGGAGTTGATATCGCGCTGTGTCAAGGAGAGCCATTACACATAGTCGTCCCTGGCCCGGGCAAGCGAGATATACTGGTGGGTTTCCAGTGTTATCTCAGGGTGTTCTGGGCTACACTCCGACACGACTTGTACCGCTATTAGGGGATTGACGTTTACCACCCCCTAGGCCCGCCATACGACATTCTCAGACGAACAGACCGGACTGTACGGAGACTGTCACATTCAGGCTCAGTAGGAGTTCAGATGGGTTTCACCTCGTCAGTCTTCTTATCGGCATCTACCTGAGGGCCGTTACGCACAGCTAGTGCCGCTTGCGGTCTGTGGTTAAACCCACTGCCAGCGTAGTGTCGAGTCTTTAGAGTCCCACACAGAGAGCTATTCGCCTTTAGGCAAAACAGAGTAGAGGTCGCATAGTTTTGCGACAAGGTTCGTTCACATCCGCGCACTTGTGCACGTTTGGTGTCCGGGCAGTTATTACTAGCAAGCTTTGGTTTAAGCCAGATCCTAGTATGCGTTTTGGGATTGGTTTTATCTCGTTTGTATTTGTGTTCCTCGGAACGCGGATGCGTGTGTGTATGCACGGTTGACAGAGACAGAGGCAGATGATTCTCATTAGGGTTGTTGACCGTTGACCTTTTCTAAACCCTAATGAGAATAAGAAATATGATTAATAATAATATTAATTAATTATTAGTGTGCCATGGTTGGGTTGAAAGTTTTACTTTGTTGACTTTTTGACTTTGTTGACTGGTTGACTAGCTTGGACTTGTTGACCATCATCATTACAATGGCTATCATTTCATGGCTAAGACTTTTGCTTGCTTGTTATTCTTTACAGAATGAGTGCATGAAATGATAATGCCATTGACATGAACCATCACATAATACTCAATTATTATTATTATTATGATAATTTTGTATTATGAGAGAATGGTTGCAAAAGTCTTCACTCATTCTATCATTTGCTCTCTTTCTCATCAAAGCTCTCCTCTTCCTCTAGCTCAAGAAAAAAATCTCTCATGTGTTGAGAACCATTTGCCTTGGAGATAAAACCCAAAACACTTCTCTACTCATCCTAGTGTACAAGGTCTAGCAAGCCAAGTATTCTAGTTTCCTCTAGATTGAGGTTGGAGCCAAAGGTAGAAGCTTTCGGGTGGATCCATCTTCGGCACAAGGAGACGACGAGGTGAGGCCGATCAGACCACCACAAGGAGTCGAAGAGAAGGAGTTCAAGTTAAGTGTAACATTTTCAAAAGTATAAAATATTAATTTTGGGAATTTTTATAATTTAATATTATTTTATTGATTATTTTAATAATTAAATGCAAATAAATAGGAAAAATGTTAGAAAAATTAGGAAAAATTTTGGAAAATTCTAAAATAGGGTAAATTAGTGAATTATGACATTTTTAAGTTTTTGTGATTAGTTTGACACTAATTTAGTGCTAATCGCGATTAAAATCGCTAATCGGGTTTTTTGGCAATTTTGTGCAAAACTTGCACATATCACTTTTTCCCACACTTGTGCACTTTCTACCATGGTTTCTCATTTTGGGTTTACTATTCTTGTAAGAGGGAATTAAGGATTAAAAGAGAAAAGGAAAAGAAAAAGAAAAGAAAAAGAGTGAGGGTAGGTGAGAGAGAGGATGGGCTTGTTTGACTAACCCTTAGCATTTTCCTCCCTTCATTTTTCCCCTCCTTCCTCTCCCCTTGCTGCTGCTGCTCTGCACCCCATTCTCCCTCCCCTCTTCAAGCTCCAAAACACATCCAAAACAACACTAAAACCCCGATCTCCTTTCATAAAAATGATGCACAAGCTCGAGATCTACAAGATGGACTAAGAAAGCATGGATTTTGGCCACTAGGGGCAACTCAAGAAAATTCTTGAGTTGCTAATGGAGGTAATTTCTGAACCATTAGCTCAACTGTAGCATTTCCTATAACCCCATGTTAAGATTATATCGATATTGTGTGATATTATGGACTTGATGAAAACCTAGTTAGGGCTTGAGAGAAACTTGAGTTGTAATGTGAAATTGAGCTCAGTAGAGGACTTGTAAACACCCTAGTGCATGAATTGGAACCCAAAACCTGAAGCTAGAACCAGAAATACGGATTTTAGAAACCGATATCGGAGAAAAACTGAAATCTGTGCAGGTTAATTTGAATCTGCTATCACCCCGAGGACCCTAAAATAATATTGAGTGGAAATTGAGATGTGCAGGCACTATAGAACCAACACCCCAAACCCTAGCTCCCCACTCCATTTCCCGGCCGCCAAAACCTCCTTTCTGGCCGCAATTTGCGGCCAGACCGGTGAGGAATCGCCTCGTTTTCTGTGCACAGCCCCAGTTCCTCTAGTGTTGGCCCAGGGTACTTCTAGTTTTGACAGATTCTATCTAGGGTGAAATCTGGGACATATATCCTAAGTTGCTATTTTGGATTCGTGTTTCCGTATTCCGTATTTTCATTTCTGAAATGGTGGATTGTGTTTTGCCTCGACTATTGGGCGTTTATACGACGATATAGAGGATTTATATGTGGTTTTGAAGGCGTGCCATAGGTTCTCACCTATAGGCCCCCTTATCGTATCGTTTTGGATTTCATGCGCCGTTTTAGCTTGGATTTGGTTTTAATGCGCATATACGATATTTGATGTGTAGGTACCCATGAAGACTTCGGGACGACAAGCAATTGCGTGGTGATGTCCGCAAATGATGTTTCAGGTGAGTAGATTATATCTACAGGGGGAAGTCGGGTGGATGGCGTATAGCACCCCCGCAGTCCGTAGTTAGTATATACATATAGTAGATGTGTGATAGTTTAGTGTGTTGTAGCTTTGTGTTAGAAGTATTATGGTACTTAGGGTTAGAAGTGATTAGTGTAGTTCCTAGTCGCGAACCCTAGGATAGAACTTACACCTACACACACACCCTTGCATATTACTTGTACTTACACGGCGTTTGATGATATGGGATGACGTTGGTAATGAGTCGATGGTGTGGGCTTGATGACGAGAGATCGGTGATTGGGTACGATTCATTGTGGGATATGACTTGTGATTTCTTGCGGGCTTGGGATATGTGTTTACCCCCGCATGCATACTTCACTGATGGTATCGTTTGGTGCTAGACATAGAGTAGTACCCAAGGCTATATGATCTGACGATAGTGATACCTGATATGTGATGAGATAGTATGACATTGACCCCTACCCAGCTATTGGGATGCCGTACGATGATTACCGTACGAGCCGATATTGATGATAGATCCGCACTCATAACTCGAGGATATCTTATGATATGACATTGAGGCGAGATCACCGACTATATACCTTTATATATGTATCGACTCAGATTTAGGCGGTTTCCATACCCCTCCAGACTTGCATGATACTTAGATCAGTAGTATACATAGTAGATGTTAGATTAGACCAGAGTCATACCTATTTCAAACTAACGAATCGGGAATATTGCAAGATAGGAAAAAGGGGATTCTACGGATATTTTCAAATGTGTAGAGTCTATTTTCTAAACACCGTAGCCCTTGTTTTACCAAAGATCCCGATTCGTCTTATTTCCAAAGGCAAGGTTGCATGATATAGCATTTGAGTTAGATTCTTCACTGTTGCGTTGCTTATTTCGATTGCACCTGTTTATACTATTTGCATGGCATTACTTGTGCTTATTGTTATATTGCCATCATGCTGTTAGGACACCAGCACCATTATCGATGATGCGTATGTTCCACGTACACTGATTGCCGGCTCACACACTTCATCATCGATAATTGCTATGCCACTACACTGTAGTACTGCTGCATTCATGGTATGATTTCCGCATAGCATATTGTACACTTAGACCTGTAGCTCATTTATATGTGACATGACTTGATACTCACATTTGATGCTTACATCATACCTGATACATATGTCACACCTGATCATTATATTATAGCTCATTTATATGTGACATGACTTGATACTCACATTGATGCTTATATCACACCTGATCATCATATTATAGCTCATTTATATGTGACATGACTGATACTCACATTGATGCTTATATCACATCTGATCATCATATTGTAGCTCATTTATATGTGACATGACTTGATACTCACATTGATACTTATATTACACCTGATCATTACATTGTAGCTCATCTGTATGTGACTTGACTTGATATTTATGTTTGACGTACATATCATATCAGATTAGTGACTTACATTCTGGTTTGGATTATATGTGATTTCTGGATTTGGGAACCGTGGCTATTTCAAATATGTAATCATTTAAAAACCCGGTTCCCTTGATATGATATTTCGGTGCGTCCACCATGTGTTTTCTCGGTGCTAGAGTGATATATATAAAAACCCGAATCGAGGAGGCGGTTGAGGAC
Organism: Agapanthus africanus; assembly: GCA_030015575.1. Classification (NCBI taxonomy): domain Eukaryota; kingdom Viridiplantae; phylum Streptophyta; class Magnoliopsida; order Asparagales; family Amaryllidaceae; genus Agapanthus; species Agapanthus africanus. Next base: position 150,829,269 of record JASDDO010000031.1, read on the forward strand.
GATTATGGGTACATGGTGGACCCGGTATGGTACCCCGGGGCGAGAACGGTTTCGCTGTGTGATAGACGGTGAGCCCGGCAGAGGGACTACTACCTACCGGTGATTGTACTTGAGCTCGGCGGATATCTGTAGGATTCCGACCGGAGCCCAGAGATGGATATGGGCTGACCCGTATTGCCGGGGCCGAGGGCCGATACCGCAGACGGAGCCCAGAGATGGACATGGGTTGACTCGTACTGCCGGGGCCGAGGGCCGATACCGCAGACGGAGCCCCATGTGGATGAGGATTTACGTGTCGATGCTTGGCATGGGTTTCATGATGTTTTACCATGATGTTGTTTATATCCTCATATTGCATACATGATGTTTATTGTCATTGGGTGACGGGTGGACGGGTTCCACGCATATACAGACATAGATCATATACAGATATGGATCATATACAGACATAGATCATATACAGATATGGATCATATACAGACATGGATCATATATATACAGACTGGATTTACACTTATCATACTTCATTTGTATATATAACAAGGTATGAGGGCGCTGTTATATATACCCTTACACCAATATTAGTGGTATGGGACGCTAATATATGTGTATTGATATCATTGATACTGCATCATATTTACTTCTTGCAGACATACCTTATACTGATGACATGTTATTACCTGAGTACTTGGCACCACATACATATTTAGATGTTACCTTGCCACCTTATCACACTCAGATGTACTCTTGTGGATTATTACTGATTGTTGACTTAGGTTTATGTCTTGCATTCGGTTTCTGCTTGTAGATGTTTCTATTCACGAGTTGGCAACTCACCCCCGTTGTGCCACAGTTCTTGCAGGTTCTGCCGTACAGGTTCTATTGCGGCATTTCTGGCACACTACTTTCTTGCGGGTGGTTTGCTTTTGGTAGGTGGATTCTTTTGCATCAAGAACCACCCTTGTATTTATTTATTTCATTGTATCTAGAAATTGTCCATCAACCAAAACTTGTATATTCTTTCAGACCTAGACTTTAGTGATGTATTATTCGACCTTAGAGTCGCGCTTAGTAGTATTGCGGTTTCTTGTTGCTTGAGCTTTCTTTTGGGTTTGATCCTCGCCACTTGGCGTTGTATATTATTGTTCCTTGTGTGGTTGTGACCGTCTATTGACGAAGAGCTAGCTCCCGCTTGGGGATGCCTTTATCATTGCATATATATTGTTATTCTTGTTTTACCCCATTCGGGGCCATTTTAACAAAAGAACTCTGCCGAAATTTCTGGAAAAGATTGTACTGTTTTTTTTAAAATGCACATTCGGCTTAGTTATTTAAAAACCTTGATTTTTAAACATGTAGTTCTTTACTTATTCTTAAAAAGGGTTTTAGATTTCTGGGTTTTCGGCTTACTTAGTCGCGTTACGCCTGTAGACGTTACGTGGTTAAGTGCCGGTCACGGGCCAAACTTTGGGTCGTGACAAAGTTGGTATCAGAGCGCTAGGTTGACCTTGGTTCGAGTCTGAGTTTGACTATGTGGAGCGTAGGGCGTTGTATATATACGGAACTTAGGCTTGACCTTACGGAACTTAGACTTGGTCGAGGGGGTATTAGACCCGAACTTTCGTCGTATTAGGATGACCCTTGGTTGATGGAATAGGTGACTAAAGTAGAGTGACGTACCGTTGGTATGTTCCGCGGCATACTTACGACACGCCACTTCGCTTAAGGAACCTTAGGAGGTGCATACTTTTGAGATCATTGATTCTCTTCATATCCAGGATTATACATCCATTTGAGATCCTCGATTCTATTAGTTCATGATCATATCTTCATTGATGTTGTTCCTTCCTATGATCATGTATCCATTTTGGATCTGTTGTTTCCCTTCTTGCCACTGATGTGCCCTTTTGATACTCGATTGAGATTCCTGTCACCATGTTTGAGCGCAGTTTGGGCTGCTGCTAGGGTTACGGCCGGTGTGAGCTCGTTTGGTACGAGGGCCGACCATTGTGTTTTCTGGTGACATGGGAATATCTCGAGTTAGTATTGCTGATTGTGACCTCTAGTGGAGGCGAGTGCTTGGATTTGCACCGGATGATCGGGCCATTGTTAGAACTGCCAGTTGAAAGAGGACTGTTGATGTACAGCATACCTAAGAGATTGTGATGTCGCCTACCGTGCAGACAGATGGACTAGCTGTGGCTGAGATCGACAGGATGTTGCTTTCGGAGCTTACGAGCTGAGATTGCCGGAGCTTTCAGGCAGATATGCGACAGATGATAGCTAGTCTACCCGATTTGAGAGACGAAGGTGATTCGTCCGATTTTGCGCCAGAGCGGGCCCAGTTGAGTTGAAGAATTCCAGTGTGGAGAATCTTACTCAGATCTAGAGCAGACCGATTCAGAGATGACCGCCTATGTATTGCCCTTCCTGGAGGATTGAGGCATTGTTCGGCGTACAGGCGTATGAGCCAGTTGCTGCTGTAAATGATGAGATATCGCCCAGATGATTGGAGCTGTTGCAGCGTGAGTATATACTCAGAGAGATGATAGCGAGTCGCTAGTCACCTGAGGATGAATGACTAGGACATGTGGTTCGTTCGTTACCGATGCGAGGTCATCAGATAGATCGTTTCCAGCTAGAGACGATTTCACGCAGGTTCGTTGAGAGTCGATTGAGACGATCGAATGTCAGGAGCCCATTTTCCAAGTTTAAAGTATACGGAAAGACATGCAGGTGATTCTATGGACCCTCTAGAAGAATGAAACCCTAACTCGACTTAATGACCGTGTGACAGCCTTTGAACCTTAGGGTTTACGGCGGTTCCGCGGCGCCATTAGTGAGGCTTGGGTTTGCCCTTCTACGGCTGGACCACCGACGCTGTGGCATGTACTCGATACTATTAAATTGTACCCGAGATGTGAGTTCTTGGGGGATTATGAGGATCTGACGAGTCGATCGGATGGTTCGACATCTTTCGGATATCGTGATGGGACACCGCTTGGGAGACTCCAGATGCGAGCGTAGCCGTCGGAGCGCAGTTCATGTAGCCACGATGAGTTATGTCCGAATCAGTCGACATTGAGCAATGTGGAGTAGAGCGTTCGTACGAGGTTTCGACGAGATGACGTCCCACTCCGCTGACATCAGAGATGTTATACGCACCCAGAGGCGTGGTATATGGATATATCTTCCAGAAAGAAGCGCGATGAGTATGCAGCCATTCCGGAATAAGCTTTAGCTTCAGCATTGGATGACGACTTCCGGGCATTTCGGCAGGAATGAGATTTGAGAAAGGGACCTCGACAGGACCTTTCTGGAGTACGATACGAGAAGACCTAGACCAGGAGTGGTCGTATTGCGTGCACCCAGCAGGCCAGAGTTCGGCATTGTCGACGAGGTAGTTGACCCAGTTCGGATAGAGGAACTAACCCAGATGCGTTGCGAATTGATCAAGGACGGACGAGAGATGAGTATGCCTCCGATGGTTGGGACGTGTTCCCGAGGACCAGTTCAGCCTGACATCTTCTGTAGAATGATGAAGCTACAGAGTACGCGATTTCGAGTCCGTGCGAGAGACTTCAGATTGGCCGTGGCCGAGAACAGTGCAGTGCATAGTAGTGTGGCGTGACGTCATAGTGGACGATGATAGAGACATGTGGAACCAGAGGTTCGTGTGAGACACTGACGAGCTGTCATTGCTTCCCGTCGAGACTAGAGACCTGATTTGCTTACAGAGACGTTGGAATGTGACCAATTTCCGAGAAAAGGTTGTGCTGAGGACACAGATGTCTATCAAGCGAGAAGAGGTAGTACAAGAGAGCCAGCCTCTGTACAGATCGGCATAGGCATGATTGGAAGAGACCTTGAGCAGGATTCCTTCCAGGACATTGCTGCAATGATGTTTGCACCCAGGATCAGAGGTGACGTGCATTCAGAGAGCCGGAGGCCGACGCCAGCGATATGCTACCTTACGAGTGGTCATGAGGTTTGACCGAGAGGTGACCAGAGAAGTACCAGAACGGAATCGTCCCCGTTAGCACACCTGACAGGGCCGATGAGCCGATTGACTGCGAGATAGGGAATCCGCAGAGAAGATAAGGACCCAGAGTCAGAGGACGCCGGACCGCGAGCAAGAAGCAAGTAGATATCCTGCGCTGCTAGCAGTGGATTGCACCGACTCCTTCTCGACCTCGAAGGAGGAACTACCGACGACGGTATTTATGATTTGTGATTTTGTGATTCGATTATCACGTATCCGTCGTTTGGGATTTCGGTATTTTGTGCGTTCTGTTTGCATGATTTAGTTTGATGACTGAGTTTCATGATATTCGTTTCATGCACCCACTGGATATTTATATATTTTGTGCTGAGTTGTTACATTTGAGATATTGATTGAGATTTCATTCCTATCGTATTCAGTGATTTGATTTGCACTTCCAGCGTAGTTTTCATGCATCTTTAGTGTTTTGATATACGATTTTGGTGCACGCCAGATGCACTAAATCAGAATTCTTCGTGCATTTCATATGCACTTGATTTTTCTGTCAGGCGCACACGTTGCCTACGACAGATGTTTCGTGCACACCCGTTGCACTTAGATGTTATTTTCTACACCTGTTTGACACTTATATGGATTTTGATTCCTTGCGCACCAGACGCATAGGATATTCTTATATATGCATTTTGGGGATTGATTGCCAGTAGAGTAGTACATTTCTTTTTATGATATCTCTATGTGTTGATGTTTTCGGAGCCCCGACAAATGGATTATTACTGAAATTGTTTTAGTAGTGGGGGTTTAAATTTAAATTCGGGGACCGAATTTCCTTAAGGGGGGTAGATTGTAACATTTTCAAAAGTATAAAATATTAATTTTGGGAATTTTTATAATTTAATATTATTTTATTGATTATTTTAATAATTAAATGCAAATAAATAGGAAAAATGTTAGAAAAATTAGGAAAATTTTTGGAAAACTCTAAAATAGGGTAAATTAGTGAATTATGACATTTTTAAGTTTTTGTGATTAGTTTGACACTAATTTAGTGCTAATCGCGATTAAAATCGCTAATCGGGTTTTTTGGCAATTTTGTGCAAAACTTGCACATATCACTTTTTCCCACACTTGTGCACTTTCTACCATGGTTTCTCATTTTGGGTTTACTATTCTTGTAAGAGGGAATTAAGGATTAAAAGAGAAAAGGAAAAGAAAAAGAAAAGAAAAAGAGTGAGGGTAGGTGAGAGAGAGGATGGGCTTGTTTGACTAACCCTTAGCATTTTCCTCCCTTCATTTTTCCCCTCCTTCCTCTCCCCTTGCTGCTGCTGCTCTGCACCCCATTCTCCCTCCCCTCTTCAAGCTCCAAAACACATCCAAAACAACACTAAAACCCCGATCTCCTTTCATAAAAATGATGCACAAGCTCGAGATCTACAAGATGGACTAAGAAAGCATGGATTTTGGCCACTAGGGGCAACTCAAGAAAATTCTTGAGTTGCTAATGGAGGTAATTTCTGAACCATTAGCTCAATTGTAGCATTTCCTATAACCCCATGTTAAGATTATATCGATATTGTGTGATATTATGGACTTGATGAAAACCTAGTTAGGGCTTGAGAGAAACTTGAGTTGTAATGTGAAATTGAGCTCAGTAGAGGACTTGTAAACACCCTAGTGCATGAATTGGAACCCAAAACCTGAAGCTAGAACCAAAAATACGGATTTTAGAAACCGATATCGGAGAAAAACTGAAATCTGTGCAGGTTAATTTGAATCTGCTATCACCCCGAGGACCCTAAAATAATATTGAGTGGAAATTGAGATGTGCAGGCACTATAGAACCAACACCCCAAACCCTAGCTCCCCACTCCATTTCCCGGCCGCCAAAACCTCCTTTCTGGCCGCAATTTGCGGCCAGACCAGTGAGGAATCGCCTCGTTTTCTGTGCACAGCCCCAGTTCCTCTAGTGTTGGCCCAGGGTACTTCTAGTTTTGACAGATTCTATCTAGGGTGAAATCTGGGACATATATCCTAAGTTGCTATTTTGGATTCGTGTTTCCGTATTCCGTATTTTCATTTCTGAAATGGTGGATTGTGTTTTGCCTCGACTATTGGGCGTTTATACGACGATATAGAGGATTTATATGTGGTTTTGAAGGCGTGCCATAGGTTCTCACCTATAGGCCCCCTTATCGTATCGTTTTGGATTTCATGCACCGTTTTAGCTTGGATTTGGTTTTAATGCGCATATACGATATTTGATGTGTAGGTACCCATGAAGACTTCGGGACGACAAGCAATTGCGTGGTGATGTCCGCAAATGATGTTTCAGGTGAGTAGATTATATCTACAGGGGGAAGTCGGGTGGATGGCGTATAGCACCCCCGCAGTCCGTAGTTAGTATATACATATAGTAGATGTGTGATAGTTTAGTGTGTTGTAGCTTTGTGTTAGAAGTATTATGGTACTTAGGGTTAGAAGTGATTAGTGTAGTTCCTAGTCGCGAACCCTAGGATAGAACTTACACCTACACACACACCCTTGCATATTACTTGTACTTACACGGCGTTTGATGATATGGGATGACGTTGGTAATGAGTCGATGGTGTGGGCTTGATGACGTGAGATCGGTGATTGGGTACGATTCATTGTGGGATATGACTTGTGATTTCTTGCAGGCTTGGGATATGTGTTTACCCCCGCATGCATACTTCACTGATGGTATCGTTTGGTGCTAGACATAGAGTAGTACCCCAGGCTATATGATCTGACGATAGTGATACCTGATATGTGATGAGATAGTGTGACATTGACCCCTACCCAGCTATTGGGATGCCGTACGATGATTACCGTACGAGCCGATATTGATGATAGATCCGCACTCATAACTCGAGGATATCTTATGATATGACATTGAGGCGAGATCACCGACTATATACCTTTATATATGTATCGACTCAGATTTAGGCGGTTTCCATACCCCTCCAGACTTGCATGATACTTAGATCAGTAGTATACATAGTAGATGTTAGATTAGACCAGAGTCATACCTATTTCAAACTAACGAATCGGGAATATTGCAAGATAGGAAAAAGGGGATTCTACGGATATTTTCAAATGTGTAGAGTCTATTTTCTAAACACCGTAGCCCTTGTTTTACCAAAGATCCCGATTCGTCTTATTTCAAAAGGCAAGGTTGCATGATATAGCATTTGAGTTAGATTCTTCACTGTTGCGTTGCTTATTTCGATTGCACCTGTTTATACTATTTGCATGGCATTACTTGTGCTTATTGTTATATTGCCATCATGCTGTTAGGACACCAGCACCATTATCGATGATGCGTATGTTCCACGTACACTGATTGCCGGCTCACACACTTCATCATCGATAATTGCTATGCCACTACACTGTAGTACTGCTGCATTCATGGTATGATTTCCGCATAGCATATTGTACACTTAGACCTGTAGCTCATTTATATGTGACATGACTTGATACTCACATTTGATGCTTACATCATACCTGATACATATGTCACACCTGATCATTATATTATAGCTCATTTATATGTGACATGACTTGATACTCACATTGATGCTTATATCACACCTGATCATCATATTATAGCTCATTTATATGTGACATGACTGATACTCACATTGATGCTTATATCACATCTGATCATCATATTATAGCTCATTTATATGTGACATGACTTGATACTCACATTGATGCTTATATCACACCTGATCATTACATTGTAGCTCATCTGTATGTGACTTGACTTGATATTTATGTTTGACGCACATATCATATCAGATTAGTGACTTACATTCTGGTTTGGATTATATGTGATTTCTGGATTTGGGAACCGTGGCTATTTCAAATATGTAATCATTTAAAAACCCGGTTCCCTTGATATGATATTTCGGTGCGTCCACCATGTGTTTTCTCGGTGCTAGAGTGATATATATAAAAACCCGAATCGAGGAGGCGGTTGAGGCCGATTATGGGTACATGGTGGACCCGGTATGGTACCCCGGGGCGAGAACGGTTTCGCTGTGTGATAGACGGTGAGCCCGGCAGAGGGACTACTACCTACCGGTGATTGTACTTGAGCTCGGCGGATATCTGGAGGATTCCGACCGGAGCCCAGAGATGGATATGGGCTGACCCGTACTGCCGGGGCCGTGGGCCGATACCGCAGACGGAGCCCAGAGATGGACATGGGTTGACTCGTACTGCCGGGGCCGAGGGCCGATACCGCTGACGGAGCCCCATATGGATGAGGATTTACGTGTCGATGCTTGGCATGGGTTTCATGATGTTTTACCATGATGTTGTTTATATCCTCATATTGCATACATGATGTTTATTATCATTGGGTGACGGGTGGACGGGTTCCACGCATATACAGACATAGATCATATACAGATATGGATCATATACAGACATAGATCATATACAGATATGGATCATATACAGACATGGATCATATATATACAGACTGGATTTACACTTATCATACTTCATTTGTATATATAACAGGGTATGAGGGCGCTGTTATATATACCCTTACACCAATATTAGTGGTATGGGACGCTAATATATGTGTATTGATATCATTGATACTGCATCATATTTACTTCTTGCAGACATACCTTATACTGATGACATGTTATTACCTGAGTACTTGGCACCACATACATATTTAGATGTTACCTTGCCACCTTATCACACTCAGATGTACTCTTGTGGATTATTACTGATTGTTGACTTAGGTTTATGTCTTGCATTCGGTTTCTGCTTGTAGATGTTTCTATTCACGAGTTGGCAACTCACCCCCGTTGTGCCACAGTTCTTGCAGGTTCTGCCGTACAGGTTCTATTGCGGCATTTCTGGCACACTACTTTCTTGCGGGTGGTTTGCTTTTGGTAGGTGGATTCTTTTGCATCAAGAACCACCCTTGTATTTATTTATTTCATTGTATCTAGAAATTGTCCATCAACCAAAACTTGTATATTCTTTCAGACCTAGACTTTAGTGATGTATTATTCGACCTTAGAGTCGCGCTTAGTAGTATTGCGGTTTCTTGTTGCTTGAGCTTTCTTTTGGGTTTGATCCTCGCCACTTGGCGTTGTATATTATTGTTGCTTGTGTGGTTGTGACCGTCTATTGACGAAGAGCTAGCTCCCGCTTGGGGATGCCTTTATCATTGCATATATATTGTTATTCTTGTTTTACCCCATTCGGGGCCATTTTAACAAAAGAACTCTGCCGAAATTTCTGGAAAAGATTGTACTGTTTTTTTTAAAATGCACATTCGGCTTAGTTATTTAAAAACCTTGATTTTTAAACATGTAGTTCTTTACTTATTCTTAAAAAGGGTTTTAGATTTCTGGGTTTTCGGCTTACTTAGTCGCGTTACGCCTGTAGACGTTACGTGGTTAAGTGCCGGTCACGGGCCAAACTTTAGGTCGTGACATTAAGGTATAATCCCTAACATAGTAGTTAAACTCTTAGTTAGGTTGTTAGATAGTTTGTTTAGCAAAAATCCGTTTTTAGAGTCCATGTTACCTCCACCGAAAAAATCGTTTTTCACCATTTCCAAATCCCCGAAAAAACCAGGACGGGTAACGTGGACTTACAGTAGCAGCGTATTGGAATCAAATTGCGTTACCTGAGTCGTCTGGGAGTGGGGTTTTTATAGTGGTCACATGGAGCAAGCGGGTGCGAGATCCTCACTTTCAGTTATGTCCCCAGCATTATCCTCGCCTTAAATGGCGGGATGCGCCCATCAGTGGAAAGATGCGCCCATTAATGGTGGGATGCGGATCGTGGGGAGGCGGATTTCTCGCCCTGGCGATATACGCAGAGCCGTAGTGGGGCGTCTGGGCTCTGTGCTATTGTTCGGGGGAAACCGAGGGGGCTCGGTCCGTCATAGCTCGGAGGTGAGCTGGGAAGCCAAGGAAGCTCGGCACATCAGGAGATCGGAGGCGAGTTGTGTGGCCGAGGAAGCTCGGCACATCTGGAGCTTGGAGACGAGATGGGGGCCCAAGAAGCTAGGCCCGTCAGAAGGCTCGGAGACGAGCAAGGAGATTGAGAGAGCTCATAGACGGGTTGTTGGTAGATTGCTAGACTATTCAGGGAGGTCTCTTGAAAGGTCGGATCGGTCCTCGGAGATCCGAGGACCCGAGGAATCCTCCCAGTGCAACTCATTTATTCCATTTCCATAGCATTCGGGACACGTCATCCGCCACGTGTTGTCATCTGAGGAGATACCATTCTGGAGCATCATCATTATCCCCCCACTCTCGTTCCGACCTATTTATGGGTCGGGTCGAAAGTAGCCTTCTTGGTTTGGCGCTGAGAATAATAATGTGGATCGCCCGGGAACGACACGGCTTTTAGCGCTTCCACCCTTTTGATTTTCTGGGCCTACCTTCTCGTCGTGCGTCTGAGTTTTCGCGCGTATCTCTGGTGGCGTCAGCGGATCAGTGAAATGACTACGCATTAAAGAGGGGGCGCCGTTTTAGTCGATTCGCTGACGGGGGTATAGGCTATGTGTCGGGCGTTGGTTGGCGGAGGTGACAGGCTGTCTCTGGCAACGGCAGTCGAAGAGACATCCCCAATGGTCGATCACCATGTGGAGCCCCGCCAGTCATCGGGCGTGACATATCGTTTTGGCGGGAATCAATCTTGGCCGTTGGATGTTCTCCTTTGGGTGTATAAATAGGAGGGGACCATTCTGGGGACGACACTTTGCTTAAATCTTCTTCCACTGTTGAATATTTCCCGGCGCTCCTCCTTCAGATCGGATCCTCTGTTGATCATTCCTCAGCGAGTCCACCCCTTGAGTCAGGTTAGATGTCTTCGTCTTAGGAGTCTGTTGAGGTAGTAAAGGTAGGGTCGGACGATGAGGTTCCGGTTGCCCGAGCCAAGTGTAGTGGGTCTTCCTCCTCTTCGGCTTTAGATAGACTAGAGGGTTCCTTTTCTTCTTCGTCCTCCATGTCGGGTTCGCCCCCAGAGTCAGGGCCGCTCGCAATGCTCACCGTCGGGCGGCGGCAAGGGCTCCCATGGTGCACATCAGTAATGCTCGCGATGCGTCCTCCGTTTTGAATCGCATGGTCGATCTAGCCGAGATCCGGGCACAATTCCATGTTCCCTCAAGCTATTCTCTCCGTTTAGCTAGAGAGGGTGGGCGGGCAGATCAGGAGCGGGGAAAGGAGATTGCCCTGTACATGGAAGTATTCCGGGTAGGAATGCGTCTTCCCTTCTCACCCGAGGTTTGTGTAGTGCTTCGTTGCTTCCAACTTGCCCCGGGTCAGCTAGCGCCGAACTCGTGGAGGATTCTCCTCGGCTTTCTGGCCCGGTTAAAACTTGAACAGATCCCCTTTAGTTTGACCCTCCTTGTTTCCTTCCTCTGTTATAAAAATCACCCCGGCTCCGCCAAGGGGGAGCCGAGCTGGGTATATTTCTCCTTCAAAAATCCTAATGGTGGGGTGGCTAGGTCGTGAGTAGTGGCTGTCTCTTCTTCCATCCATGAATGGAAGGAGAAATTTGTTTTCGTCGGGCAACCTGAAGGATAGGATTGGCCTGTACCTAATCAATGGCACAAGACTGACTGCCCGAGGGTAAAGAAGTCGACATCCCCTGAGGCGAGGGTGGTGTCCCTGTGGGAACCGATTCAGCAGGCGGATGTCCTGCTGTCTGAGCGTGTTCTGAGCTAGGCCGAGCTTAGTCCTGTGCATTTCTTGTGTATGTTAAGGCTTTCAGCGATCTGTATAGACTTAGTTAAACCTCCTTCGCCTTTTTAGTATCGCTAAACCCCTTTGTTTGTACGTTCTTTTTGCAGAGCCCATAAACCAAGCAAAGATCTTAGCTGCCCTGGCTGCCAAGACTCAGGGGAAAAAGGTTGGTGGCGCAAGCTCGTCCCGGCTCGGTCCGAGCTTAACCCCAAGGCCATCTCCACCGTCTAAGCGATCCGCCGCTCCCCGAGCTCCTAAAGAACGCCATGGGGGGAGACACAAGCATTCAAGGTACCCGGCGCCCCAGGCAAGGGATGCGGAGGAGGGGCAAAGCCCGTTGAAACCCCCTCAAAAGACATAAGAGGACGGTCTTTCGGTCGCTTCCTGCCGGGGCCTCGGTGCAGGAAGGGGATTTCTTCATAGAGGTTCCCTCTGGTCTCTCCGTTACTGATAGACTGCTTTCGGACATGGAGCTGGCGGCCAGGGTTAAAATACCCCGGGGAACCATGAAGGCCCAGGTGTCCGCTATAGCACAGGAGGCAGTTCTGGTCGGTGCATGCTTTCCTTCAAAATTTCTACAAGTTTCGTTTCCTTGGTTTGAGCATTCTAACCCATTTTCCTCTTTCCTTAGGTCTTCCATCATTGCGCCCTCCTCGCTGCTGTGGAATCCGAGGATGTTGCCCTGACATTGAAAAAGGCGGGCGAGTCCTCTAAGGTGGAGGAGGAACTTCGCCTCCAACTACGACAGGCGGAGGAGAAGTCGGCTCTCCTCGACGCTCATCTGATCGCCGGGGGGTTGACAAACTCCAAGCTGCTGGAGTCTCATCGGCTCCAGGACGAGTCCTTCCAGGATGTTCAAGCCAAGATGGAGGAGGTGACCGGCCTCTACCACTCGGCGAAGAAATCAAGGGACGCCCTCAAGAGGGACGTTCTGACGGCCTTGGATGCATTGAAGCTTGCCGAGTTTTGGGTAGCGAAGGTGGTGGAGGCATACAAGGCGTCAGATCAGTTTTACTCCGACCTTACTAACTCCGCAGCCGTCGTATGGCATAGCACCTTAGACGCTTCAAACAAAAAATGCCGGGGTTCGATAACTGCTATCTTCGCGATCAGTCCACCCTGTTCGAGGAGGTGCCGCAGGGGCAAGTCGCTGAAGCGGGTGGCGGTGGCGAGGTTGCTGGCGGGAGCACCGACCCAGAGGTAGTGGCGTTTGCCCCAGTTGTTGGGGTTGAGCAAGCCCCTGATGCCAGCGTCAAGAAGGGAGAGATCTTGGCTGAGGGGGAGGCCTGAGCTTCCCTTCCTTAGGGATTTTCTCTCTTCTCCTTTTTTTTTCAAAAATTTTGTAAGCCTCCGGGCAATTTTTGTAAGGCCAAGGAGCCCAGAATACCTTGTATTTATTTTGATTATAAATTAAGTACTTTTTCCCTTTACCCAAATGTCTGTTCACCATGCAAGTATTTTTAGCTCGTAGGTTTTTCATCTCGCCAGTGTTTCGGCCGATTGTAAGTCCACGTTGCGACCCCCGGTTCTTACGGGGAGGCGGAAACGGTATAAAATCAAAATTTTAACGCAAGAGGCAAGATGGACTATGCTAGGTCGGGATCTTTACCTAAACTAAAACTAGCATACTAAGCTAAAGAGATTTAGCTACTCGGTTGAAGATGGTTATACCTAGCTTTTCTTGAACTCCTTCTCTTCAAGCTCCGGTGGTGGTCCGATGGCTCCTTCTCGTCGTCTCCGTACGCCGAAGATAGATCCACTTGAAAGCTCCAACCTTTAGCTCCTTCTTCGTTCTTTGAAGAAACTAGTTCACTTGGTTTGCTAAACCTAGTGAACTAGAATGAGTAGAGATGATTTAGAATGGGATTTTATCTATGGTTCTTGATTCTCAACTCATGAGACAAGAGAACCATAGATCAAGAGAGGGAGCAAGAGGTTGAGGGTGAGAGCAAGAGGAGAGCTCAAGAACAAGAGAGAGAATGAGCAAGAAAGAATGAGGCTCTCTTTTGTCTTTCACCCTCTCATAATCCAAAGTGATCATAACTCATCATATCAAAAAAGTCTTATGTGATGGTAAGAAGCAACCATAACCTTATCATGTCATGCACTCATTTTACTCAAATGAATAAGCAAGAAAAAGTCTTTGGCATGAAATGATAACCATGGTTATCATGATGGTCAACTAGTCAAGCCTAGTCAACCGGTCAACAAGTCAACAAAAGTCAACAAGTCAACAAAGTCAACAAGTCAACAAAAGTCAACAAGTCACCAAACCATATCACCATAATACTTAATTAATATAATAGTTAATCACATATCATATTCTCATTAGGGTTGAGCAAAAAGTCAAAAAGTCAACGGTCAACTGTCAACAACCCTAATGAGAATCTGCTGTCTGTGCCTCCCTGTCAACTGTGCATACACACCCGCATCCGCGTTCCGAGGAACACGAATGCAAACTGGATAAATCCAATCCCATAAGGTACACTAGGACCTAGCTTAAACCAAAGCCCGCTAGTGTAAACTGTCCGGACACTGTACGTGCACAAGTGCACGGATGTGACCGAACCCTGTCGCAAAACCATGCGACCTGTCGCAATACCATGCGACCTCTACTCTTTTGCCTAAAGGCGAAAAGCTTTCTGTGTGGGACTCTAAAGACTCGACACTACGCTGGCAGTGGGTTTAACCACAGACCGCAAGCGGCACTAGCTGTGCGTAACGGTCCCCAGGTAATGCCGACAAGAAGACCGACGAGGCGAAACCCATCTGAACTCCTACTGAGCCTGAGTGTGACATTCTCCGTACAGTCCGGTCTGTTCGTCTGATACATCGCATGGCGGGCCTAGGGGGCGGTAAACGTCAGTCCCCCAATAGCGGTACAAGTCGTGCCGGAGCGAAGCCCAAAACACCCTGAGATAACACTGGAAACCTACCAGTATATCTCGTTTGCCCTGGCCAGGGACTACTCGTGTAATGGCTCTCCTAGACACAGCGCGATGTCAACCCCCAATACCGGGAGAGACGAATCCTGTCTAACCGTCACTGCCTCCAAGTGCTTCGGGACTGCACCCAACCATCACCTGTTTGCACGACTCCTTTGAGCCGTGGTAGGGTAGTGATCAAAGTGCAGTGGGAACACACCCGAGGCGAAGTGACAGTGTCAAGTCAGCGGACTAAGCTGTACTCATGTCACCTGGGAACTGATAACTGACGATAGGTATAATACCAACTGGTCAGTTCCCGACGAGTCCTGTCCAGTGTACCCGTAACCTAACGGGCACCCGCATACTATCTCAAGTACGACGTACTGACGGCTGTGGGACAGACCGTCTCCCACACTGGGATGAGAAGCGCATGCGCTGGTCTACTCCGGAGTATCGATGCCCTGTCTCGATAGTCCTGCGACCAGGGACCTGCATAAGGATGTGCTTCTAGATTACCCAGCCCCACTAGTGTGACGGCCATCACATCGCTGGTAATCAAGCAAAGATCCTAAGGGCTCCACTAATGTGTATAAGCAATATACAAAGATAAACACATGTACACATTGAAGTAGAAATAAACCAAGTAGCATACTACCATTTTGAGCAAGATTGTATATACAAGGTGAATATCCCAAGCTTCCATTAAGTAATATACATACTAGTATGATACAGTAATGGCCTCTAGGGCATATACACTAACAATCTCCCACTTGCACTAAGGCCATGTACTGGCGTATCGAAGACCTATCATCTCGATCAGCCGCTCGAACTGAGTCTGGGGTAGGGCCTTGGTGAATGGATCTGCAGTGTTGTCTTCCGAAGCGACTCTCCGAACCTCGATCTCCTGGCGATCCACGATCTCCCTGATCAGGTGATACCGCCTCAAGATGTGCCTGGATCTCTGATGGGACCTGGGTTCCTTCGCTAAAGCTATAGCCCCATTGTTGTCGCAATACAGAGGTATTGGATCAACAATGGACGGAACCACCTGAAGTTCTTTCAAGAACTTCCTCATCCAGACAGCTTCTTTTGCGGCATCAGATGCAGCGATGTATTCCGCTTCCATCGTCGAGTCTGCAACGGTTTCTTGTTTGGAACTCTTCCAACACACCGCCCCTCCATTGAGGGTGAAGACAAAACCCGACATGGACTTGGAATCATCCTTGTCACTTTGGAAGCTGGAGTCAGCAAAGGCCTCGATCTGGAGGTCTTTTCCGCCATACACCAAGAACATCTCCTTAGTCCTTCTCAGGTACATGAGAATGTTCTTTACCGCTATCCAATGTTTCTCCCCAGGGTTTGACTGATACCGGCTTACCACACTCAGTGCATAAGCTACATCCGGTCTGGTACACAACATCGCATACATTATAGAGCCTACCGCAGAAGCGTAGGGTATGATAGACATGCGATCCCTCTCCAAATCAGTCTTGGGAGACATCTCTTTAGAGAGGGTGATCCCGTGACAAGCCGGTAGGTTACCGCGCTTGGAATCTTCCATACTGAATCTCTTTAGTATGGTGTCGATGTACCTGGACTGTGAAAGTCCTAATATCCTCTTGGATCTGTCACGGTAGATCCGGATACCCAGAATGTATGAGGCATCACCCAGGTCTTTCATGGAGAACCTGTGTGACAAGAACCCCTTGACAGATTGTAGCATAGGAATGTCATTTCCTATTAAGAGAATGTCATCCACGTATAAAACGAGGAATACTGCAGTTCTCGCTACAAATCTACTATAGATGCATGGTTCATCTGGATTTTTGATAAAGCCAAATTCTTTGACCGTCTCATCAAAGCAGATGTTCCAACTCCGCGATGCCTGCTTTAGTCCATAGATGGACTTAAGCAACTTGCACACCTTTCCGCTGCTCCCACTCTGAATGAAACCCTCTGGCTGGTCCATATAGACACACTCCTCCAAATTTCCATTTAGAAAAGCTGTCTTTACGTCCATTTGCCAAATCTCATAATCGTGGAAGGCAGCAATGGCAAGAAGGATCCGAATGGATTTCAGCATGGCTACTGGAGAAAAGGTTTCGTCATAGTCCAAGCCAGGTCTTTGACGAAAACCCTTTGCTACCAGCCTAGCTTTATAGGTCTCAACCTGTCCATCTACACCAATCTTCCTTTTGAAGATCCACTTGCATCCTACGGGTTTTACCCCGTCTGGAGCAATGTCCAACGTCCATACCTTGTTGGTGTACATGGACTCCATTTCGGTCCGCATTGCATCCAGCCATTTCACTGAGTCAACGCTCTGAACGGCCTGCTGGAAGCTAGTAGGCTCATCATAATCTATGATGCAATCCTCTCTATCCCCGTCTATGAGAAAACCGTAGTATCTCTCGGGCGGATGAGACTGCCTACTACTTCTGCGGAGCGGCGTAGGAATGTCCTGTTCTGTTGAACCCTCTGGTTCCACCAAACTTTCAGTAACAGTCTGTGGTTCTGGAACTTCTTCCAGTTCTACTGTGCTCCCACTTATCTGGTTTTCCAAAAACTCAGTTTCCAAGAAGTAGGCATGACGAGAAACAAGAACTTTTTGTTCTTCTTCACAGTAGAAGAAATATCCTTTTGAGTTCTTTGGATACCCCACAAACTTGCACTGTACTGAGCGTGCCTCGAGCTTGTCCGGATGCTGCTTTTTGACAAAAGCCGGACATCCCCATGTCTTAATGTGCTTAAGATAGGGTTTCTTCCCACACCACATTTCATATGGTGTGGAAGGCACAGTCTTAGTCGGAACTCGGTTCAAAAGGTATGCGGCTGATTCTAGCGCATATCCCCAGAATGATCGCGGCAACTCAGCGTTACTCATCATGGACCGAACCATATCCAATAGGGTTCGGTTCCGTCTCTCCGATACACCGTTATGTTGCGGAGTGTATGGAGGAGTAAGCTGAGAGAGAATACCATTCTCTTTTAAGTAATTCAGGAATTCGGCACTTAAGTATTCTCCACCTCGATCCGATCTTAGAATCTTAATACTTTTGCCGGTCTGTTTCTCTACTTCATTCTTATACTCCTGGAATTTTCCAAAGGCTTCGGATTTATGTTTCATTAAGAAGACATAACCGTACCTTGAGAAGTCATCCGTAAAAGTAATGAAGTAAGAATGTCCGCTTCGGGCATGTGTAGACATTGGACCACACACGTCACTGTGTATGAGTCCCAAGAGCTCGCTCGCTCTTTCTCCGTGTCCAGTGAACGGAGTCTTTGTCATCTTTCCCATGAGACAAGATTCACAAGTGGCATAAGACTGATACTCGAACGGATCCAAGTATCCTTCTTTATGTAACTTAGTCAACCGTGTCTCATTGATGTGACCCAGTCTACAATGCCATAAGAAAGCCTGATTAATATCTGGAGACTTTCTTTTGTGTGTATTCTGGACATTAAAAATCTGTGGTTGGTTTAACACGTATATACCATTACTCAATGTACCTGACCCAATCAGAACTTGATTAAGGTGAATGTTTACAACATTACTTACAAACGCAAATTCATAACCTTCTTTAGAAACTAAAGATACAGAAATGATATTACAAGTTGCGTTGGGTACAAAAAAGCAATTACGCAAAACCAAAACATGTCCATCTGACATTCCCAGGTGATAGTCCCCCACGGCTTTAGCATCCATGCTAGCTCCGTTCGCAACTCTGAGGGTCATGTCACCTGCCTTCAAAACCCTACGGTTTCTCAACGCCTGCAAAGAATTACAGATATGAGATCCTGATCCGGTATCCAATACCCAGGAAGTAGAGTTTATTGAAAGACAGTTTTCAATAACATACACACCTGAAGCTGAAGCTGCAACCTGCTTCAATTCCTGTGTTCTGGCCTTCCAGGCCCTGCAATCATTCTTCCAGTGTCCTTTCTTATGACAATAGAAGCATTCTTCCTTATCCACAAGCTTCCCTGCTATCTTTGTTGCTTTACCCTTTCCCTTCGTATCCACTTTACTTACACCGCCCCTTGGTTTGGCGGGGGCCTTCTTCTTCTTTCCCTTGGCTTTCGCCTTGGACCTAGAAGAAGATGATCCTCCTACAAACAAAGTGGATGTATCCCTACCTTTCTGTAGGGTGCCCTCTGCGCTCCTCAGCATGTTGAGGAGCTCTGATAGTTCAACCTCTTTTTCTTGTAGGTTGAAGTTCAGTATAAACTGGGCGTAAGTGGAAGGAAGGGACTGGAGAACTATATCTGTATATAGCTCACTCTCCAATGTGATCCCTAGGTCAGCGAGCTCCTCAATGTAGCCGATCATTTTTAGCACGTGCTCGGCTACTGATGATCCGACGGCCATTCTTGTCGAAAATAACTTTCTCGACGCTTCGTATCTTGCGATACGAGATTGCTCTCCATACAGTTCTTTTGTATGGAGCAATATGGATTCCATGTCCATATTCTCATGCCTCCTCTGATGTTCGTTGTCCATCGAGGCAAGCAAGAGGCACTTGGCCTTCGCGCTATCAATCTCCCAAGTCTTGCGGATTTCCTTATCCGTGACGCTGGAAGTTGGACCAGGGATAGGGGGAGCTTTGGTGGTAAGAAGATACCCCAGCTTGTCATAAGTGATTGCTATCTTGACATTCCTGAGCCAATCTTTGTAGTTTGGCCCTGTCAGTTTGTTTTTATCTAGGAGTAACTTAAGTCCAGTCATGTTGATTGGTCGCTGCAATTTTGGAGAGAAGAAGAAACACTCAGCATGATGCTCTTGCAAGTTTAGAGTGGTTTTTAGTTTGTCTAAACAGGATGGCTCCCACTGTTACTCGAATCCCTCCTCAAACCATAAAGGAAGAATTAGTCAGGATCAATCCCACCGTACAATACTTGCTTAACCGCTCGGCCAGGCTGGTGTCGGTACTTCGAGGGAGGTTTTCCAACGCTTTCGCGAAGTTCCTTAATTAAAGAACCTCTTTTCCCTGGGGGCGTAGCCCCGCTAACACCTTTCTAGGCACCTACTAGGTTTATAGCATTGATCGTTAAGTGAGAAATTTCCCGAGGAGTAGCATATACTCACAGTAGGATCGGGATCCAAATATCATCGCGTGACGAAACTGAAGGAATCCTACCAGAATCACCACACTCCAAATGGTATGCAAATCTAGCAAGTTTCAGTACTTATGAAACTCCCGATGTGGATTTTTGCCCCATGCTCTTATGACCTTGACTTTGGCCAACAAATCATAAGTCACATGTCAAGTTCTACCCGTCGTTCTCCAGGTTAATTTGAATCCACCCGTACCTACCCTTGACTTTGGCCAACAAGGCAGTACGACTGTTCCAAAACAACGCATCTATCTATGCTGCACATGAATACCCAATAGCTACCAATCACTGTGCCTTGACTTTGGCCAACAAACACAGCTTGAATACTATTGACTATTCATGTGAAACGACGGAGGGCTACGGATGGTTTTGGCAAAACCGTGAACGTAGTGAACTTGATTTGGTCGATGGAACGAGATAGCTTTTAAATGGAGTGGCTCAAACTCCGCATTTTAAAAGTTAGTTTTGAAAAGAACCGAGTGGTTTTTCGAAAGTGTTCCAACGACTTTAACTTGGTTTATTATCTTGCATTAGTTCTTTTAATGCGTGATATTCTTGCATTAGTACTTTTAATGCGTCCCATCATTTAAATCCTACCATTGCAGAAAACAACCAAAATATGACGTACGCTTATGCCATTCGCATTCGCCACTGGGCCCCGTCATTACCCGTTAGGTTACTTAACTAACGACAGAGCGGGGGCTGGGCTAGCGCGTCTGTAAAACATAAGCAACGCCTAAATAGAAAGCAATGATAAACATTTCAGATCACAGATAAATACATTGGATATACTAGTAATCTGTAATTTGTACGAGCCTGTAACAAAAACAGATAACACGGTCGCGGTGAATAGCCAATACCCCACCCAAGACCCCTACGGGTGCGGCAAACTACCCGCCAAAGTACCCGAAGCGTAGCAACCTCCCTCATCTCCATGAGTAGGCCACTCGACACTTCGGCATACCCGGTAGTTTGTGCACCCCTCCATGGGTCTATCCTAGGAGCAAAAACAGTAAAAGAATTATACAATGACGGCTACAACCCCGACCCGGTCGTGCGGCCAAACAAATAATAATTATTACATCAATTTACATTTACAATGAATTGCAAGAAAAGAAAACTCTCGTCTTACAACCCCCGGCTATTCACCCGCGACAATCCAACATATTTATATACACATTCCAGCACATTACAGATCATGTATAACCCCGACTAATCGTCTTATAGCAATTAGTCGACGTTCAATACATGCAAACATCACAGATATAACCATCATAGTCAAAGTGCAGTGGAGTTCGGAAAAATACGGAATTATAGGCCCCCAAAAGTAAATTTTAGTTCTGGAAAATCTGGGCATATAATATATATCCTAAAAATCCCAAAAACAACAAATAAAGACACTGCACGAAAATCGATGCAGAGAGGTCATCAAGTCGCGGCGGATCCGCGGCGGCCAAGAAGGCTCACGCGGCGGAAGCGCGGCGGCTTTGACGAATCTCTGTGTCGTTTTTCATGGGTGTTTTTAGAAAACCCTGAGATGAATTTACAGATATAAAGTTTTTCATTTCGAGCCAAAAAAATTTCAACAGAAACTCAGGTTTTTGAAAATACGGTTTTTGGGTTTTTTTACGGTTCCGAACTTCGTTACACTTCACTACCTAGCTAGTTTAAGTTTAGTTAGGCTCTGATACCACTGTAAGTCCACGTTGCGACCCCCGGTTCTTACGGGGAGGCGGAAACGGTATAAAATCAAAATTTTAACGCAAGAGGCAACATGGACTATGCTAGGTCGGGATCTTTACCTAAACTAAAACTAGCATACTAAGCTAAAGAGATTTAGCTACTCGGTTGAAGATGGTTATACCTAGCTTTTCTTGAACTCCTTCTCTTCAAGCTCCGGTGGTGGTCCGATGGCTCCTTCTCGTCGTCTCCGTACGCCGAAGATAGATCCACTTGAAAGCTCCAACCTTTAGCTCCTTCTTCGTTCTTTGAAGAAACTAGTTCACTTGGTTTGCTAAACCTAGTGAACTAGAATGAGTAGAGATGATTTAGAATGGGATTTTATCTATGGTTCTTGATTCTCAACTCATGAGACAAGAGAACCATAGATCAAGAGAGGGAGCAAGAGGTTGAGGGTGAGAGCAAGAGGAGAGCTCAAGAACAAGAGAGAGAATGAGCAAGAAAGAATGAGGCTCTCTTTTGTCTTTCACCCTCTCATAATCCAAAGTGATCATAACTCATCATATCAAAAAAGTCTTATGTGATGGTAAGAAGCAACCATAACCTTATCATGTCATGCACTCATTTTACTCAAATGAATAAGCAAGAAAAAGTCTTTGGCATGAAATGATAACCATGGTTATCATGATGGTCAACTAGTCAAGCCTAGTCAACCGGTCAACAAGTCAACAAAAGTCAACAAGTCAACAAAGTCAACAAGTCAACAAAAGTCAACAAGTCACCAAACCATATCACCATAATACTTAATTAATATAATAGTTAATCACATATCATATTCTCATTAGGGTTGAGCAAAAAGTCAAAAAGTCAACGGTCAACTGTCAACAACCCTAATGAGAATCTGCTGTCTGTGCCTCCCTGTCAACTGTGCATACACACCCGCATCCGCGTTCCGAGGAACACGAATGCAAACTGGATAAATCCAATCCCATAAGGTACACTAGGACCTAGCTTAAACAAAAGCCCGCTAGTGTAAACTGTCCGGACACTGTACGTGCACAAGTGCACGGATGTGACCGAACCCTGTCGCAAAACCATGCGACCTGTCGCAATACCATGCGACCTCTACTCTTTTGCCTAAAGGCGAAAAGCTTTCTGTGTGGGACTCTAAAGACTCGACACTATGCTGGCAGTGGGTTTAACCACAGACCGCAAGCGGCACTAGCTGTGCGTAACGGTCCCCAGGTAATGCCGACAAGAAGACCGACGAGGCGAAACCCATCTGAACTCCTACTGAGCCTGAGTGTGACATTCTCCGTACAGTCCGGTCTGTTCGTCTGATACATCGCATGGCGGGCCTAGGGGGCGGTAAACGTCAGTCCCCCAATAGCGGTACAAGTCGTGCCGGAGCGAAGCCCAAAACACCCTGAGATAACACTGGAAACCTACCAGTATATCTCGTTTGCCCTGGCCAGGGACTACTCGTGTAATGGCTCTCCTAGACACAGCGCGATGTCAACCCCCAATACCGGGAGAGACGAATCCTGTCTAACCGTCACTGCCTCCAAGTGCTTCGGGACTGCACCCAACCATCACCTGTTTGCACGACTCCTTTGAGCCGTGGTAGGGTAGTGATCAAAGTGCAGTGGGAACACACCCGAGGCGAAGTGACAGTGTCAAGTCAGCGGACTAAGCTGTACTCATGTCACCTGGGAACTGATAACTGACGATAGGTATAATACCAACTGGTCAGTTCCCGACGAGTCCTGTCCAGTGTACCCGTAACCTAACGGGCACCCGCATACTATCTCAAGTACGACGTACTGACGGCTGTGGGACAGACCGTCTCCCACACTGGGATGAGAAGCGCATGCGCTGGTCTACTCCGGAGTATCGATGCCCTGTCTCGATAGTCCTGCGACCAGGGACCTGCATAAGGATGTGCTTCTAGATTACCCAGCCCCACTAGTGTGACGGCCATCACATCGCTGGTAATCAAGCAAAGATCCTAAGGGCTCCACTAATGTGTATAAGCAATATACAAAGATAAACACATGTACACATTGAAGTAGAAATAAACCAAGTAGCATACTACCATTTTGAGCAAGATTGTATATACAAGGTGAATATCCCAAGCTTCCATTAAGTAATATACATACTAGTATGATACAGTAATGGCCTCTAGGGCATATACACTAACACCGATGTCCACCCTTCCAGGCAGACGATCGTTCGCCGAGCATGAATCGTACAACAGCCAAGTGTAGGAAGGTCAGTATCTTCCCATCCCCCGGAGTCGAGGCGGCGATCGTGCGTCGAGTGCGAACCAACTAATAGCCAAGTGTAGGAAGGTCGGTACCTTCCCATTTCCCCGAGTCGAGATGTAAATCATGTATCGAGTATAAGTTGGTTGATGGCCGAGTGTAGGAAGGTCGGTGCCTCCCTTTCTACTCAGCTTCCACACGGTGAAGGCTTTCGATTCACAGCATTGTTGGGCAGGAGGCTACCCACTGCAGATGCGCCAAGCAGGAAGCTACCCGGCGGCCTCATGAGGAGGGCTTTCGATCCTTGGCTATATTGGGTAGGAAACTACCCGCTAGGGATGGACTGAGCAGGAAGCTGCCCGGTGGACTCGTAAGGAGGTCTTTAGATCCTTAGTTTTGTTGGGTAGGAGTCTACCCGCTGCAGACGGGCCAGTAGGAAATTTCTCGGTGGCCTCGCGATGAGGGCTTTAGATCCTTAACATTGATGGGTAGGAAGCTACCCGCTAGGGATGGACCGGGCAGGAAACCGCTCGGCGGCCTCGCGATGAGGGCTTTAGATCCTTAGCGTTGATGGGTAGGAAGCTGCCCGCTAGGGATGGACCGGGCAGGAAACTGCTCGGAGGCCTCTCTATGAGGGCTTTAGATCTACAGTGTTTATTGGGTAGGAGTCTACCCGCTACAAATGGGCTAGCAGGAAATTTCTCGGCAGACTCACGATGAGGGCTTTAGATTCTTAGCGTTGATGGGTAGGAAGCTACCCGGTAGGGACGGACTAGGAAAGAAACTGCTCGGCGCCCTCTCTATGAGGGCTTTAGATCCACATCGTTTGTTGGGTAGGAGTTTACCCGCTGCAGATGGGCCAGCAGGAAATTGCTCGGCGGCTTCACGATGAGGGCTTTAGATCCTTAGCGTTGATGGGTAGGAAGCTACCCGCTAGAGACGGACCGGGCAGGGAACTGCTCGGTGGCCTCTTGATTGAGATCACATTCTTGATTATTTCAAGTTTCCTAAAGTTCACAAATCTCATAAAACTTAAAAATAGTATTAGGATTTTATCATCACTAGATCTACCAAATCTCTCGATTCCGTCACAAGCGGAGATTTACTCAAGCATCATGAAAATAAAAGATTCAAGATCTAGAAATTTCATAGTGCAAGAATATAAAGAAAGTAAGAATTAACTAATTATCACCTTTATTAAATCGACGACTAATTACACATTCCCTCAATTCGAGGTTACAAGAGTTTCTCTCGATCGCTCTCTTGAAGGGGTAACTAGATCCGTCGAAGTTCGCTTCGCTCGATCTCCGTGAGACTTGGATCGTCGTGGATCTCGCGCACTTGATGAAGATTGGCTTCGCAAATAAAGGATCGTTGATTGCTTGCATGATTTTCTTCTCAATGGATCTTGATTTGGCTTTTGAATTGGATTTGGGTAAGGGTTTAGATCTCAAGTTGTGTCACTCAACTTGAGTTTGAATTGTGGCTCTCAATTTCCCCCCTAATTTTAACAACTAAAGAACTTTTGAACAACCTCTTAATTGTAGATCAAGATCCCCTTTTATAATTTCAAAATGAATCTTCCCTCCAAAGCTTGGTAGTTATGCAGAGCCTTCCAGAAGATGCCACATGGAATTGGAGTGTCTTGAGGAAGCTAGGCCGTTACAAGGAAGATTCTGGAGAAGCCTCGAGCGCCGATGAGTCAACACGGCCGCGGAACCTCGGCGACTCGGCCTGGATTGGCCGTGGATCCGCGGCCGTTTGATGAGGTCTTTGGGTCATTTTCTTGGGTATCTTGGTGTTGGTCTTTGGGTGTTCTTTTGATGCCTGGAATTATTTAATCTCTTCTGAATCTCTACCAGATTTTAAGTCTTTAACTTGCTGTATTTTATCGGCAATTTTGCGATTCCAGTTCTTTGACCTGAAGAATCAATCTCGATAAAAAGTGTTGAGAGATACAATATCATGCATGTAGTAACAAACACACAATTTCCCTCATAATGCCGGTTATAATGTATAACACATGTTATTTGATATTTTGCAGACGAATTGCTAATATGTGCTATATTTATACCAAACAGCTTTAGATGATTAAAAAGAGTAGGGAAATTGATGTGTTAAGAATGCAATATTTTCGACTGATCACCTCTCTTGAAAGTCTACCCCAGCACTACCAAGGGGCCCTAACGGCATCAAGCATGCCGGATTTAAAATTTTCGGGTGCTAGGCAAAACTTATGCAAGATCGTAACTAGAATTTTAGGGTTAAGCTATGATGATATGTAAATAAAAAGAAAGTGAAGATAGCTATACCTTCGTAGATCGAGTCCTTCACTTCACATGCTCCGTGTGGTAGTCCCGCGACTCCACTAGGCTCTACTTGAAGGTTTGGACGAGCTTCCTCCGATGACCTTCGTGCCGAAGATAATCCATGTGAAGTCCCTCCAACTCAAGCTACCACTACACTAAACTCTTTTAGTGTTGGAAACACGCTACACTTGATCGCTATTCAAGTGTAGGATGGTGAATTAGGGGATTTGGTTTGCTCACAAGTTTGTGTTCAAGCTTCATGATTCACATCACATGTGAGGGTTGAAGCTGGAACCATGATGAGGTAGAAAAAAAAGAGAGCATGAGAGTAAGCGAGCAACACTTTCAAAAATGCTAAGTGTTATGAATGAATGAGAGTGTGAATGGCAACCCTTGACCCTCTCTCATTCAATTATGGAAAAATAGCAATATAAAATTGGAACCATGCTTGAATAGCGAGTCAAGATGAATAAACAAACAATAAAGCCCATGCCTGACCATTCCTCCTCATTTTCCACCTCTTTTTCTATTTTCCATAAAATAGAAAAACATGTCATGCTTCATAAAACATATAAATATATATATATATATTATATACATTAATATATATATATATATATATATTATGAAGAATAATTAGTGAGCTAATGATATTAGTTAAGATATAATTATATCAAATATAATATATATCACATTATTAAATCAACACTTGATTTAATAATCCGGTTATATCACATATAACCGACTAATATCATTTATCTGTGTATCACATTATCAAATTAACATTTGATTCGATAATCTGGTTATATCACATATAACCTAACTGACAACAGGTAACTGCTAGACTACAATACGGTATCACATACACGTATTTAATCAGGCCCACGCACATATCACATATGTTTCCTACTTCGTTTCACTTGAACCAGGGAACTTCTGTGTGGGACTCTAAAGACTCGTCAATACGCCAGCAGCAGGTGATGATCACATCAGTCACCCAGAAGCCGTCAGCGGTACTAGCTGGACGTAACGGCTACCCGGGTATTGAGCAATATGAAGATCAACAAGTAAGCTTGTCCATACTCTCCATGAAGCCTATCGGTAACATTACTGTACAGTTCGGTCTCTTCGTATGATATGTCCCATATCATGTCTAAGGGTGGTAAACGTCAGACCCCAGTAACGTGATAAGTCATGGCGATGTCTGGCCAATAACGGTTCGAGAAACTACTGATAACTCTTATCAGTAAATCTCAGCAGTAGCCCTGGCTAGGGACTTCCAGTTATAGCCAATCGAGCATAGCGCAACATCAACCCCCAATACCGGGAGAGACGAAACCCCTCCTATTGCTCAATGCCTCCATATGACTCGGGACTGTATCCAAAATCCACCTGTTTACACAACTCCTCTTGAGCATGGTAGGGAGGAAATCAAAGCACAGTGGGAGCCACACAAGACTCTATGACGATCTCGGGTCTACAGAATAACCTGTACCAGTGTCACCAGAGGACTGCTATATGACGATAGGTATAATACCAACTAGGAGTCCTCGGCGAGTGCGTTCGGTGTACCCATCCTCTAATGAGCACCTGTGTACAATCTTTAATGTCACACACCGATGGTTGTGGAATCAACCATCGCCCTTCAAGGGACAAGAAACATACACACTAGTCTACTCTGGAATATCGATGCCCTGTCTCGATATCCCCTTGACTAGGAACAGTTAAAGGATGTACTTCTGGACCACCCTGGCCCTACTAGTATGATCTCATCATAATCCTGGTAGTCAAGTACATATCCTAAGGTCTTTATCAACATGTAAGGACAGACAGTAAAAATACTAGTCTACATGTTAAAGCATTTATTCCGCCAGACTCTTTCAAGTCAGCAAGATAAAGGCAACCAGACAGCATACTATCATGTCGAGTAAGAAAGTCTTCTATATATATGTCCAAGCATCCACTATATCAACAATAATGGCCTCTAGGGAATACATATTCTTAACAATCTCCCACTTGCACTAAGGCCGGTTGTTGTAGTATCTCATACCCAACGTCCCAAAAGTCTCTTGAATAGCATCTCGGGGAGGGCCTCGGTGAGTGTATCCGCTGTGTTATCTTCTGTGTCAACTCTCCTGAACTCTATCTCCCTGATCAGGTGATAATGTCTAAGAATATGTTTGGATCGCTGACGGGACTGAGGTTCCTAGGCCAAAGCCACAACTCCATTGTTATCACAATACACAAGTATTGGATGCTCAATGGTAGGAACCAAGTTCATCTTATGAACTTTTTTCATCCAAATAGCCTCTTTGGCAGCATCGTTGGTGGCGATGTAATCAGCCTCTATCAACGAGTCTGCTATGGTATATAGCTTGGAACTCTTCCAACATACCGTCCCTCCACTAAGTGTGAAGACAAAACCCAAGACTGACTTTCAGTCGTCCTTATCATTCTGGAAGCTCAAATCGGTAAAGGACTCCACCTAAAGTTTACCGTTACCATACACCAAGAACATCTCTTTAGTGCTTCTCAAGTACTTAAGAATGTTCTTCACAGCTGTCTAGGGGTTTTCCCTAAGATCTCTTCGATACTTACCCACTACACCTAGTGAGTAAGCTACATCTGGTCTGGTACATAACATCGCATATATGATTGACCCAACAGCCAAAGCATAGGGTATCCCTTGTATGCGAGCCCTCTCCAAATTAGTCTTGGAAGACATCTCTTTGGAGAGAGTGTTTCCTAAACAAGCGGGTACATTACCACGCTTAGAATCTTCCATACTAAACCCCTTTAGTATGGTGTTTATGTACCTGGATAGGGACAATCCCAACATCCGTTTAGATCTCGCTCTATAGATCTATATCCCTAGGATGTAGGAGGCATCAGTTAGATCTTTCATGGAGAATACGTGTGATAAGAAGAGCTTGACCGAGTGTAGCATAGGAATATCATTTCCTATCAAGAGTATGTCATCCGCGTACAATACGAGGAAGATAACCATACTCTCTACAACCTTCTTATATATACACGGTTCATCTACATTTTTGATGAAGTCAAACTCTTTAATAGCTTCATCAAAACAGATGTTCTATCTCCGCGATGACTGCTTTAATCCGTAGATGGATTCAAGCAGCTTGCACATGATTCCGCTGCTCCCACTGTCTACGAAGCCCTCTGGCAGTGTCATATACACGCTCTCTTCTAAATCACCATTTAGAAAAGTAGTTTTGACGTGCAATCTGCCAGATTTCGTAGTTGTGGTATGCAGCAATGGAATGTAGGATCATGATGGACTTAAGCATAGTGACAGGAGAAAAAGTTTCATCATAGTCGACACTAGGTCGTTGACAAAAACCTTTTGCTACAAGTCTAGCTTTGAAAGTCTCAACTTTTCCATCTACACCAAATTATCTTTCTCATAGATCCTCTTGTTCCTGATGTGTTTTACTCCTTCAGGAGCAACATCCAAAGTCAATACTTTGTTGGTGTATATGGATTTCATCTCAGATCACATAGCATCCAGCCATTTCACATAGTCTCCACTTGTGATGGCCTGCACGAAACTAGTTGGGTCATCATCATCCATGATGCAATCCTCACTACCACCGTCTATGAGAAAACCGTAATATCTCTCAGGTGGATGAAGAACCCTACTAGATTTGCGGAGCGGCTGCGGTTCATCGGGGACTATTGAATCCTCCGGTTCCATCAAATCGTCAGTTATAGTTTGTGTTGCTGGAACTCTTCCAGTTCTACCTTTTTACCACTAATTTCTTTCACAAGAAATTCCTTTTCTAAAAAGGTGGCATGTCAAGAAACAAAACACCATTTGTACCTCGGTGTGGTAGAAGATATACCCTCACGAATGTTTGGGATATCCTATAAACTTGCACAGAACAGACATTTTCCCAAGCTTGTCTGGATTTTGCTTTTCAATATAGGCCGGACAACCCCATATCTTAACTCATTTAAGAGATGGTCTCTTCCCATTCCATATCTCATATGGAGTGGTATGCAACGGATTTGGTCAGAACTCTATTCAATAGGTATGCAGCTATTTAAAGTGCATTCCCCGAAAGGAAATAGGCAACTCAGCAATACTCCTCATAGAGCGCACCATATCTAATAGGGTGCGTTTTCTCCACCCCGATATACCGTTGTGCTGTGGTGTCTACGGAGGAGTAAACTGAGAGAGAATCTCATTCTCTTTTAAATAGTCTCGGAATTCCGTGCTCAAGTATTCTATTACCCGATCATATCGAAGGATTTGAATACTTTTACCTATCTGGTTCTCAACTTCGTACTTAGATTCCTTGAATTTCTTAAAAGATTCAAATTTTTGTTTCTACAGGAACACATGTCCATATCTTGAGAGATCATCGATGAATATAATAAAGTACAAGGAACCAATCCTGGCATGTATAGACGTAGGACCACATACATCACTATGTATCTGTCCAAGAGTTCAGTAGCTCTTTCTCCGTGACTAGTAAACGGAGATTTGGTCACATGGTCTTTGAGACATGACTGGCAAGTTTCATAAGATGTAAATTCGAACGGATTCAAATATGCATCCTTATGGAACTTTAGCTAGTCTTGTCTCATTGATATGACCTAGTCTAGAATTCTACAGGAAGACTTCATTCATTTCTGAACTGTTTCTCTTGTGTGTGTTCTGTACGTTTAGAACTATGGTTTGATTCAGAACGTGTATACTGTTATACAACGTACCTTACCCAATCAACACTTGATTTAAGAAAATATTCACAATATTTGGGTACGGAACAACAGTCGCTCAGAATCAATGTATTAATATTTAATACAAGCTGATATTTGCCAACTATCTTGGCTGCAACAATTGCACCATTCTCTACTACTAGAGACATATCACCCTTTCCCAGTTCTCTACCTCTGTTTAGCCAATGCAACAAATTACATATATGGAATCCTGAACACACCCGAAGACAATGCATCAACATGCTTATTCTTCGTTTGGGTGGTGTGGAAATCCGTATATGTAACATTTCTGAAAATATAAAATATTGTTTTTTGAATTTAATATTAAAATAATATTTTCCCGAAAACTTGACGATTTGCGAAATTGGGGTTTTCGAAAAAGAGTATAAATATATACCGATAAATGTGAAATAAATGGAAATTAAAATGATTTATTCATTTAATAATATATTTAAACGATTTGGCATTTTTTAAAATTTATTATATGCATTTTCGATAAAAACCCGATTAGTGCACTGCTAATCGCGATTAGGCCAAATCCGTATTTCTACAGTTTTCATGGCTAGTGCACCATGTCATGTTACATTTGGTTACATGTTGTTGCATTTGTGTTGTTTTATGGGTATTATGTGATTTGGTTTTGAAATTTGAAAGAGAAAAGAAAAAGAAATGAAAAGGGGTTAAAAAGGTGAATGATTGGAGAGAGAGAGAGTGAGGATAAGTGTGAGAGAGAGAGAGGGTGGCTGCTGCCATAAGTGTTGATCAGTCGAAAATATTGCATTTTTAACACATCAATTTCCCTACTATTTGCAATCATCTAAAGGTGTTTGGTATAAATATAGCACATATTAGCAATCTGTCTGCAAAATACCAAATAACATGTGTTATACATTATAACCGGCATTTTGAGGGAAATTGAGTGTTTATTATTACACGCATGATCTTTTGTGTATCAACACTTGTCTCAAGATTGTTTGCAGAAAATTCTCCATGTAAAAGAGCCGGAACTGCTAAAAGTGCTGATAAAATACGTCAAGTCAAAGACTTGAAATCTGGCAGTAAATAAGAAACTATAAAAATATTCCAGATATCAGGAAAGTTCCATTAAGTCAACACAAATCAGCACAGAGATTTTCATGCAGCAACTCTACCACTTGGCCGCGGATCCGCGGTCTACTTGACACGTCATCAAATTAGATTTTATCCAGAAGCTTGATCTAACAACCCTTGCTTCTAGAAGACTCTCAAAGACCACGTGGCTTCTTCCAGAAGGCTCTGCATAACAAACTCACTCTAGAATATTCCTTGTAACAAGCTCATTCTAGAAGGCTCCCTCCAACAACCTTATTCTAGAAGGCTCTCTCCAACAACCTTATTCTAGAATGTTCTCTCTAACAACCTAGCTTTGGAGGGAAGATTCAAATGATGTGGTTATAAAATGAGATCTAGATCTAAGGTTTTGGGTGTTAGACAATTAGTGGTGAGTTAGTTACATTTTTGGAGCCAAAATTCAAATTCAAGTTGAGTGACACAACTTGATACTAAAACCCTAGCCCAAATTCAAATCCAAAGCCAAATCAAGATCATTTTAAGAAGAAAATCAAGCAAGCAACCATAGATCCTTTATCCGCGAGGCCAATCTTCATCCGAGCAAGAGATCCACGACGATCCGCGACTCACGGAGATCGAGCGGAGCGGACTTCGACGGATCTAGTTACCTCTTCAAAGGAGCGATCGAGAGCAACTCTTGTAACCTCGAATTGAGAGAATGTGTAATTAGTCGTCGATTTAATAAAGGTAATAATTGTAATTCTTGCTTTCTTTACATTCTTGCGTTATGAAACTTCTTGATCTTTGATTCATTAATTTTCATGATGTGTGAGTAAAATCTCCGCTTGTGGAGGATTCGAGAGAATTGATAGATCTAATGATGATCAAATCTTAATACTAATTTTAAGTCTTATGAGATTTGTCAACTCTAGGAAAAAGAATCATCAATGACCTAATTTGGATCGAGATCACATTCTTGCGAATTTCGTTGCATATTAGGGATCAAATGATTGATGATTTTCTTTGGTAGAGGCTAGATCCGAATGATCATGATTGAAAAGACAAGGGATAGAAGGAGAAACCCTAGTTTCTTCAATAGATCCCTAATCTTCATTCATCATCATCAATCTAGCTACAAATTATCAATAGATAAGATTATGAATTATTAGATTCATCATTAACTATTAACTCAATCGAATCCTACAAGCTATTCTACAAATATTGATAACTAAATTGATTGGGACATTTCTTGATTCTAGATCTATTTTCTTGATGTTTCTTGAGATCAAATCTTAAAAATCTTGAATCAACTTTCGTGAATTTTCTTTTATCTTTTAAATTTCGACTCATCTAAAACAAGATCGATCAAAACACACATCTCAGTGGACGATCCGTATTCATTAACGCGCTACATCGACACCGTTAATTGATTGCGGTATAAATTTCTTTGGTTGTGATTAAAACTTTTCCACACACACGAAAATAAGATCAATCAAATGGCGCCGTTGCCGGGGATTTGTGCTATTTTGTTCGTTTTGGTTATTTGAGCTGTAAAATTATTATTCCATCAAATTTTCATCCAAGAATCGCTTCAAGTGCTTAACGTTTAGTGTTTGAATTTTTGCGAGGGAATCTGGAATCATTTCAGCAGTGAGATCAAGATTCAGAGAAGTTCTACAAATTCCAGAGGAGTACAAGAAACTACAGGAAAAAGTTGAAACCCTAATCCCTCCTTTACACCGTGGATCCGCGGCCGATGAGGTGTTTTTGCGGCGGTTCCGCTGCCGTTTAGGTGTTTCACTGTTCCAAACTTCTCTGGTATATTCTCTATTCTCTTCTCTTCTCTCTGATCTTGTCCAATAATCAATTTCTTGCAGGATTCTTTGCAAAATTTTGCGCCGCTAAAAAAATAAATTTGTTGTGGTTCTTGAAATTGGTTGTTTTGTGCATATTTTAATACGGAAATTAAGGGCAAAGACTAAATTCAGATTAGGTGGGGATTTCATTACCCTTCCTAAGCCCCGAAAATCACAAAACTAGCATCCGCATCACCTTTCATTAACTAAAAAAATATCTAGACAAGACTCTAAAGACCGTCGCGCTCAATTAGGACAGAAGGAGGTCGTGGGTAATCTATTGCTTATCCGTGTTTCTTTTGTGGTGTCTAAGGCAAGTGTGTCTAAGGAAAGTGGTTACTTAATTAGGCCCGCTACTTACGTAGTGGAGAACCTCCCACTTACCTGGCAACAGGAGGGATAAAGAGGCAGTAGAAGATTTATCCTGCGATTTGTCTTCTGGAAGTCTATGAGCGGTCTATAGACTTGACCTAGGTGACCATTAGATATAGGGTTGCATGTGCATATTTGTGTGAATTTTCATAAATCCGTCCTTTTTCAAAATAAACCAATTATTTTCTCCCCTTTTACCCTTTTCCCCCATCTTCTCTTCTTATAATGTGTGACCCAAACAGAAGAACTCTTGGCGAGCTTTGCTGTCCACAACCAGATATTTCTTGTTTTCGTAATCCCTTCGGTATACCGTCCGACTCTCCCATGTCCTTAAGAGATCGGATAGAACAAGCGGGTAGAAACAGTTGGCTACCTCAGCCCAGGTCTTATTAACCATATCCTAATTCCACATCTGTTTCAGTTGATACTCCGAGTGAGGATGCCCCTAGACGCATGTCCATTGCTGAGCATATAGGTAGGGCTAGAGGCCAAAGTTTCAATCCGGACCAATACCAACCGTATCCTAATTCTACATCCGTTTCAGTTGATACTCCGAGTGAGGATGCCCTTAGACGCATGTCCATTGCTGAGCATATAGCTAGGGCTAGAGGCCAAAGTTTCAATCCGGACCAATATTAACCATCACCTCCACTTTCTAAAGAAGAATTTCATAATCGGTTTGTGGCATGTATGATGTCCAATAGCCAACCGACCAACCAATATCAATATTCTTCTTATCACAATGTTGACCCTACTCCTGCCCAATTTTCACAACCCTTCTGTTCCTATCAATCAAATCCGACTTTTCCACCATCTGTAGACAGTCCTTCTAATCAGTCATTTAGGAGTTTTAATTGTCCATAAGAATTTCAATCTTATACAGAAACCCCTTATCGACCTAAGTCCAGTCTGGAGCAGACATTAGAAAAATTTCTGAACCAATTTAGGAAGGAAATGATAGAGTGGGGACAAGCAAATAATTTCAACGAAGGCTTTCCACAAATTCAGATTTGGCCGTAGAAGGATCGAATTGTATCCGAGGAACAGGGGGATACAAAAAAGTAATAACCAGCCCAAAAATTTTCAGTATATAATTCGGGCATAGGACAAAATGAGAATTTGGGTAGTGAGAGAGAACTATACACCTTTCTTAATCAAACCTTCCCTTTCCAAACTGAAAGCCACAACTCCAGTTTCATAGATTCATTGAGTACACCAAAAGATTCACCAATTGACGATAGAATGTATGACAAGTTGTGTAATAATGCAGTGTTTGATTTACCCAATTGTGAAGGGTCCATTTCGAGTGAAACCATGCCAAATCCTTGTGATCTCTACACCTCCACTCTTGAACCAAAATTGATTGAAAACCATTCTTTGAATGAGGTGTTTGAGAATTTTAGCCTTGACTTGAATGAGGTGATTGGCGTTGGGGATATATTGATTGATGAACCCGAAGTTTTGGATGAATTTGTCCCACCAATTCATCAGATCCTTTCACTTCCTTGTGGTCATCATCTTGAGCCTTTAATTTTTCCCGAACCCCAAATGCGTCTTGAAGTTGATGATAATCGTATAACTGAAGATCAGACCGAAATTCATCCTTCATCTCCCACATCTGGTTTAGCGACACTCGACACACCAATTTGTTTACCCATTTCATCTTCCACTCTTCCTGGTTCTTCTTCTGTTCCTGAAATGATAGTGAGTGTTGATGAATCACAATTCGTTAATTCAATAATACCAGAAAGTCAACTTGATTTGGATACTTTTGAAAATGAGGTAGATGGGTTTTTCGAGTCTTCTACCTCCATAACTTTTGACGAATCAAGTAGGATAAATTCTGGCACAAAAATTATTGACAGCAAAATGTTCGATCACATCATTGATGAAAGTTTTGAAGAATTTTTTGCTGACGAACTTGCATTCCTAAACAATATGGATTTTATGATTGATCAACCTCCACCTATAGAAGTTGAACCGCCACCACTCCTTCTTCCTAATCATTCACATTCTCCCTATCATTTATCCTCATTCTTTCATTTCTCTAATTTAAAACTCAAACTCTTTCCAGACCGCCACTTATCCCTTCCTCATTTCTTCCTGACTCTATACAACATGTTCTTCCACCGATCTATACGCTACACTGATAAAATCTTTGAATAGTTGGTATTAATTTTTGGTCTTTGTAAAGTCTTATTTTGACTAAATGACTTACCCCCTCTTGAAATGCTTAATATTGTCTAAACTCATGTTTGAGGGGGGGGTGCATTTTTGGCTCTTGAAAATAAATGTTGTCCTCAAAATTGTGAGCCAAAAATAAGTTTGGGGGAGGATTTTCACTTTAAAATATTTTTGCCCCCATTAATAATTTCCTCCTAAGCTTACAGGTTTTTGTGATCCAAAAAATAGCAACAGTGAGGATACTGTTGAAAACAAGTTTGGGGGAGGTTTGTGCTTATTTACGCATCACTTCGCATACTTTGCATAAGCACAAAACAAATAATAAAAAAAATTAATTTTTTTTTGTACATAAATAAGATAATAAAAGATTATATAGTGAAAAATTACATCCAAAAGATTGGAAAAGTTTAAGAAAACGAAGAAAATTAGAAGTTTTCTTAAACGAAACTTGTAATAAGTAGTTATGAGCCGTTGTACCAAGGGTTAGTAAGATGAAAGAAGTCACTAATCTGAGGATAAAAATAAGTCTGAAAAATAGTTCCTATTCTGGAAGCCAAACATTTGAATGTTGATACCCTACTATATACACTTACACACGTCTTGAAACTCGGGATAGTAGAGGATACCTTGAAATGCTCTTGTCTAAAAGCCAAAGTATGAAGAAATAATAAAATGAAAAAGATAAAATGCTGTTAATAAAAAAAAATGAACACTGGTTTTGTTATCACCAAGGCAGCAATAAAAAAAATATATAGCGAGGGTGCTTCATCACCTAGTGCCTTAGACCAACTGGCCTGGGAGTCACTGCTAAGCCTTAGGTGGTGCAAGACGAGGAAAATACTAATACACCTAATAAGCAAGCACATGAGTAATCGGTCGGTTAATACCTCAAGAAGTATTAACGGTCGCATGAAAAATGTATGAGCAATCTCTTCTAAATATTCATCGATTAAAAAGTACTAAGGTAGATGGACAAGAGTATGATAGCTTGAATTGGATTCTCCGAGTGTAGGGATGTCTTTTACATACACGTAGGGGTATATAATTGATGTTTGGATGAAAGGTTGGAATGAAAAAAAAAAGACGATGTTTTATTGAGGGATGATGTGATTTCTAACATCTTTTCATGACTATTAAGATAGGGCTCATGACAACCGAAAAGCCAGTGTAGTTGAAAACTCTAATTTTCAAAGTCTTTCTTTTACAATTCTTATCTTTACATGTAATTTTCACGGTCATCCTTTTATTATTGGATTTTGTGGGTGCAATCTGCTGAAAACCCTCAGGAGACAACACTCCTCCTACTAGGGACACCTAGAGGTTTAAAGGCTTGTTGCACGTGCCCAGTGCAATCGTGTTGCCTACGAAAGTGTGCTAGTTAGTTTTTTTTTTATATTATCCTTCTCTTGAATAAAAGATGTTTGCTCGAGACGACCAAAATTAACTTTGGGGGAATTTGATCAGTCGAAGATATTGCATTTTTAACACATCAATTTCCCTACTATTTGCAATCATCTAAAGGTGTTTGGTATAAATATAGCACATATTAGCAATTTGTCTGGAAAATACCAAATAACATGTGTTATACATTATAACCGGCATTTTTAGGGAAATTGAGGGTTTATTACTACATGCATGATCTTTTGTGTATCAACACTTGTCTCGAGATTGTGTGAAGGAAATTCTCCAAGTAAAAGCGCCGGAACTGCTAAAAGTGCTGATAAAATACGTCAAGTCAAAGACTTGAAATCTGGCAGTAAACAAGAAAGTATAAAAATATTCCAGACATCAGGAAAGTGCCATTAAGTCAACACAAATCAGCACAGAGATTTTCATGAAGCATCTCCACCACTTGGCCGCGGATCCGCGGCCGAGTTGGCCGATCCGCCGCGGATCCGTGGTCTACTTGACACATCATCAAATCAGATTTTATCCAGAAGCTTCATCTAACAACCCTTGCTTCTAGAAGACCCTCAAAGACCACGTGGCTTTTTCCAGAAGGCTCTGCATAACAAACTCACTCAAGAATATTCCTTGTAACAACCTTATTCTAGAAGGCTCCCTCCAACAACCTTATTCTAGAAGGTTCTCTCTAACAACCTAGCTTTGGTAGGATGATTCAAATGAGGTGGTTATAAAAGGAGATCTATATCTAAGGTTTTGGGGGTTAGACAATTAGTGGTGAGTTAGTTACATTTTTGGAGCCAAAATTCAAATTCAAGTTGAGTGACACAACTTGATACTAAAACCCTAGCCCAAATTCAAATCCAAAGCCAAATCAAGATCATTTTGAGAAGCAAATCAACCAAGCAACCTTCGATTCTTTATCCGCGAGGCCAATCTTCATCCGAGCAAGAGATCTACGACGATCCGCGACTCACTGAGATCGAGCGGAGCGAACTTCGACGGATCTAGTTACCTCTTCAAAGGAGCGATCGAGAGCAACTCTTGTAACCTCGAATTGAGGGAATATGTAATTAATCGTCGATTTAATAAAGGTGATAATTGCTATTCTTTCTTTCTTTACATTCTTGCGTTATGAAACTTCTTGATCTTTGATTCATTAATTTTCATGATGTGTGAGTGAAATTTCCGCTTGTAGAGGATTCGAGAGAATTGATAGATCTAATGATGATCAAATTTTAATACTAATTTTAAGTCTTATGAGATTTGTGAACTCTAGGAAAAAGAATTATCAATGACCTAATTTGGATCGAGATCACATTCTTGCGAATTTCGTTGCAAATTAAGGATCAAACGATTGATGGTTTTCTTTGCTAGAGGCTAGATCCGAATGATCATGATTGGAAAGACAAGGGATAGAAGGAGAAACTCTAGTTTCTTCAATAGATCCCTAATCTTTATTCATCATCATCAATCTAGCTACAAATTATCAATAGATAAGATTACGAATTATTAGATTCATCATTAACTATTAACTCAATCGAATCCTACAAGCTATACTACAAATCTTGATAACTAAATTGATTGGAACATTTCTTGATTCTAGATCTATTTTCTTGATGTTTCTTGAGATCAAATCTTAAAAATCTTGAATCAATTTTCTTGAATTTTCTTTTATCTTTTAAATTTCGACTCATCTAAAACAAGATCGATCAAAACACACATATCAGTGAACGATCCGTATTCATTAACGCGCTACATCGACACCGTTAATTGATTGCGGTATAAATTTCTTTGGTTGTGATTAAAACTTTTCCATACATACGAAGATAAGATCAATCAAGTGTCTTACCCCATCATTTTCTTCTCCTTCTTCATCTTCCTCACCCTCATCTCCCTCCACTTCCAACCCTATATCCATCTCCAAATAATCCCCAAAACCTTATACTCTCTTCACAAAAATTAATCCCCATCTCTTTCTCTACACATTGGACCAAGCAAAGTGGGATTTTGATGACATTGAGAAGCTAGGGTTTTCTTGAGTGGCCTTAATTAGGTATAACTTCTTCCCTTTAGATTAGTTTTGTGAGATATCGTATTTTGAATGTCGTTTTGTGATGTCGATAACCTGCTGTGACACCGAGTGTTCACTGTAAAAACAAACAGTGTAGTAATGTTGTAATTCTGACCCTGAGTGTACACTTGTGACCCCGACCCTACCTGATCGGGTTTGACCGGCGACAAGGGGGATTTCAGGCGACCTCGGGTGTGTAGGAGAGTTAAGGCTTGGGTTTTGTAGGGTAGTTACCTAAAGATGTTTAGAGGTGTTTGGTCCTACTAGATTTTTCTGTAATGAATTTTGGTGAAATCTGGGAACTGTTGTGAGTGTTTACATGACTATGGTGACACGTTACCCTGACCTGAACCATAGAATTGAACCCGATGCACAAACTTTAGAATTGATCCATGTGGGTTTTGTGAGTATATAGGGTGTGCAGGAAAATCTGGAGCAATTCGGGGAATTTCCGAGAGAAGCAAACAACTCTAGAGACCTAATTGGGACCATAGGAAGCCACCCTGACCATACGAACCCAAACTGAAACCTGTTGGCCGAGGAGGCCGGATTTTGTGGGGTTTTAGCCGGCCCCATATGGATATTTGGGGTCTAGGTTGGTCCAGTAGCTCACATACACCATGTACAGCACCCTAGACTTGTTTGTGCAACTCCTTTTGGCCTGAGTAAAAATCTGGGAACACATTAGTGTGATTTTTGGATATGTTTTCCGTATTTTGAATGATGAGTTTTGATATTTTGATTTGTTTTTGGTTGTTGAATGTTTGTACATCAACGACTAGGGGTAATTTGTTGGTTTTGCATACGTGGGCTATAGGTTCTAACCTATAGGCGATCCGTGTGCCATTTTGGTTTCTGGACTTGATGTTAATAGCGATTGCGATTGTTTATTATTGTAGGTACCCTCGCGTGGATTCCGAAGCGAAGGAGCATGGCGTCATCGACTTCAGCAATCGAGGATCAAGGTGAGTAGATCTATATCTACGGGGGAAGTCGGGTGGATGGCGTATAGAACCCCCACAAAGTTTTGGCGGAAACCGATTTGTAGCATATGGTTAAGAAAACCTAGATTAGGAAACTAGGATTAGAATTTATTAGATTGTTAGTGAATCTATATTAGACACTAAAGGATAGTTAGAAGTGATATGATACGACTAGTATGGGATGACGGAATTTGAGGATGACGTTTAACGATATTGCCGTTTAGGGTACTATAGGACGAGATTGCCGACGTAGATGGGTCATCCGAACCATACCTATTTCCAAACTGAAGAATCGTATGCATCTTTTAAATAGATACCTTGAGGGATGTTACAGATTTTCAAATGATATCTTTTCTTTAAAAACATCGTAGCCCCTACTTTCAAAACTACGATTCGCATCTTTCAAAAACTGTCTGTATGGTTCGGGTGTGTATGTTAGTTTAGATACATATACTTATAGCAAAGGTAGAATGTATTGTAAAATTGACTTGATGAGGGATATAAATGCGATATAAAGAGAATACGATTTAATATGTGATTAGATGATATGCTGGTATACGGATGCGAGTCGATTGAGATGACTTATACCCTGCCGGTCCCCTGATATGAGATTATTGCGGATGTGACCTTGGACACAGGGATATATATATATATATATATATATATATATAATGTCGTGAATCATGTGTGATAGCCATACGAGACGTTAGGTCCGTACCCTCCTTGTCTTATAGGTTGATTGGTTCCCTGATAGCTTAATGCCGCCGTACGATGATTTTACGTACGTGATAAGTTTGACTTGAGGTTTGACCATACCCTTGATTAGATGCTACCGTACGAAGAATTATACCGTACGTGGTGTCGTGTGGCTAGATGCCGATTGATATATTCACTGACTCGGTCATGATAGATACATATACCCGTCAGCATTTGCATATGATTTACCTTATGCTGCATTCATGTTATTCGCATTGCATTACCCATACTTGCGCACATACATATTGTACACCATACTTGCGCACATACATATTGTACACCATATTGCGTACATACATATTGTACACCATACTTGCGTGCATACATATTGTACCCCATACTTGCGTGCATACATATTGTACACCATACTTGCGTGCATACATATTGTACACCATACTTGCATACATACATATTGTACACCATACTTGCGCACATACATATTGTACACCATACTTGCGCACATACATATTATACACCATACTTGCGGACATACACATTTGTACGTCCATACTTGCGTATATACGCATATGCACCTTTATACGGTATCGCATTTGATTTTGGAGATTTGGGAACCGCATGATATATTTTAAAAACTAGATTCATTTAAAAGAGCGGGTTTCCCTCTACATGTGCATATTACTGTTCCATGTTGCATGATATACGGATATGCTTACATTTCTATCATATGTCGCATACATCATGCTTTACGCTTTTACGCATTAAGATATGCTGTTTTCATGAGATTTCAGGATTTGAGAACCGTGGCTATTTTAAAAGAAAGTATGTACTGTTTTAAAAACCCGGTTTCTCTTGATATGATATTTCTGTGCGTCCACCATTTCTTTTATCGGTTCTGAGAGTGGCATGTTAAACCCGATTCGAGGAGCGATAGGCACCGTCTGCGGGTACATGGTGGACCCGGTGAGGTACCCCGGGACAAGAAGACTCGTATTGTTAGACGGTGAACCTGGCAGGGGAGCACTACCCATCGGTGATAGTATTTGGGCTCGGTGGATATCCGGAGGATACCGACCGGAGTCGAGAGATGATATTGGCCGATACGGACTGACGGAGCCTGTGGGCCGATCTGGACTGACGGAGCCCGAGAGATATGAGGATTTGCGTGTCAATGTTGGACACGGGTTTCATGATGTTTCGAGTGTCGATGCTGGACACTCAAGTTGCATGATTTTGTGGTGTCGCGATGGACACATGTTGATTTATATCCTCATATTTTCATGCATATGCTTTTATGATATTAACATGCATGATGTTGTTGTGTCAGTGGTTGACACGTGGATGAGATCCACATGCATACATACATTGATTTTATGAGTGGACGAGATCCACATGCATACATGCATTGATTATACTGTTTGATGTTATCCACATGCTTATAGGCATTGACTACCTTGTTGGCACATACAGACCCAGTCACCCTAGATATCATAGTATTACCTTTATGATATAGTTGACCTAGGAGTCGTTGTTTATTCAATTTCTACTTGTAGATGTTTTTATACTGACGAGTTGGCAACTCACCCCCGTTGTGCCACAGTTCTTGCAGGTTGACCGCATAGATCCGTAGCGGCATCGCTGGCACACAGCTTCATTTGGGTGTTTTGCATTGGTAGGTGGGCATTTGTATCGTACCCACTCTTGTATTTATATTTCACATTGTATCTAGTCAACTCTATCAATAAAAATTAGTAAATTGTATAAGTAATGAGACTTAGGGAGATTGTGGTTGCGAGACTTAGAGCGCGGGGTTTTCCGTCACTTGTGGTTTTGATGTCTTGCTTATTTCTTTAGCTTTTTGTGGTGAACTTCGCCGTTGGGCGTCGTATACGTATATATACTGCCTTGCATGGTCGTGATCCGCCGTTTGGAGAAGATCTAGCTCCCTCTTGGGGATGCCATTATTCTTATTATGTATTTGTGGTTTTGGATCAAAATATACAAAGGAGGTGCTGCCTAAATTTTTAAAAGACGAAACACGTTTTCAAACTAGTAAATTTCACTTGTTTTTTTTATGTTCCTTTTCTATGCATTAAGAAAACTTGATTTCATTATACCTTTATTTCAAACCTTCACCTCCTTTATTTTCTTAAAAAGGTTTAGATTTCTGAGTTTCAGCTTACTTGAATTTCGTTACGGCTCTAGACGTTGCGTGATTTAAGTGCTGGTCACGAGGTAATATTTCGGGTCGTGACAGCATATTCCCCTATTCCTTACTCAGACTTATGACAATCATCAGGTAGAGCGAAACCTAGCCCAGTATAATAAGTAGGTTCGGTCAATACATAAATATTATTATCTTGATTAAGGAATTTCATTGGTCGCTAC
The DNA here is from genome assembly GCA_030015575.1 of Agapanthus africanus. NCBI lineage: Eukaryota > Viridiplantae > Streptophyta > Magnoliopsida > Asparagales > Amaryllidaceae > Agapanthus > Agapanthus africanus. Next base: position 150,873,083 of record JASDDO010000031.1, read on the forward strand.
CAGGAGAGAAAGAAGGATAATCACTTTGTGTGCGCTCTTTGCAAGATTAGATTAGTTTTTATCTAATCAGGATAGCTCCCACTGTTTTTATCAAATCTTCCATCAAACACTAAAAGGTAAGATTAGCCAGGATTAATTACACCCTACATGTTCGCCAATCATTCGGCCAGGTAGGTATCGGTACTCCGAGGGAGGTTCCCCGTGCTTTCGCACTGACCTGATTAAAATAAACATCGTTTCCCTAAAGGCATAACCCCGTTGACACATTTCTAGAAACCTACTAGATTAGCTAATTGTAAAGTGCAAAACTCTCCAAGGAGTTACTCTTACTCCCAGTAGGTATCGGGATCCAACTATCATATATAAGATATGTAATCTCATTGCAAATTTCAACACTTGAAATTTCCGATAATGTTTTTACCCCTAGCCACTTATGACCTTGACAAGGCCAACAACCATAAACGCTAGTCAAGTTCTACCCGTAATTTCATGATTGAATTAAATCTACCCGCACGACCCTTGACAAAATCAACAAGGCCGCACGACTACCCTAACCCAATCGCATCACATGCGGGCAGATAAGCACTAATCAGCGACCGCACACTACGCCTTGACAAGGTCCTCAAACACAGCACGAATAATAAATAGTACTTATCTGAAATGACGGATGGCTACGAAGGTTTTTAAGAAAACCATGAGCGTAATGAACTTGATATCGTTGTAGAATCTAGTGATTTTAAAAAGGATTGTTTTTGAGGATTTTGCTAGTTTCGCTAAAGAGGTCACTCCCCGTGAAGGGATCTCGGCTCTTTCCTCATCGAATGAGGTGCTGGATATTCAACATGGAATACCACTATGAAAAGCAAGAACTACAGAATCTATCAAAATACAAAACCGAGTGGGTTGTAGTATTTGCTAGTTTCGCTAAAGTGGTCAGTCCCAGTGAAGAGATCTCGGATCTTTCGATGAGGTGCTGGATATTCATCAAAGAATAACACTATGCTATTAGTTATATGTATTCCCTAGAGGCCATTACTGTACATACGATGTATATTGTAGTGGATGCTTGGACATATATAAGGAGGATTTTCTTGCTCGACATGATAGTATGCTATCTGGTTGCTCTTTATCTTAACATGTACACTGCTTGTCTCTATGTTACATGTTGATAAAGCCCTTAGGATGAGTACTTGACTACCAGGATTATGATGCAGATCATAGTAGTGGGGATAGAGTAGTCGGTAAATACATCCTTCAAATGTTCCTAGTCGTGGGTGTATCGAGACAGGGCATCGATATACCAGAGTAGACTAGCGTATAGCTTCTCGACCCATGTAGATGGGCGATGGATGATCCCATATCCATTGGTGTTTGACATCAGAGATAGTATACGGGTGCTCAGTGGAGATTGGGTACACTGGATGGACTCGCCGAGAACTCCCAGATGGTATTATACCTCACGTCAGATGGCAGTTCTCTGGTGACACCGGTACAGATTAGTCTGTAGACCCGAGATCGTCATAGAGTCTTGTGTGGTTCCCATTGTGCTTTGATTTCCACCTTACCATGTTCAAGAGAACGTGCAAAACGGTAGCTTTTGGGTATAGTCCCGAATCACATGGAGGCAATGAGCGATAGGAGGGGTTTCGTCTCTCCAGGTATAGGGGGTTGATGTTGCGTTGTGCTCGATTGGCTATACAGGAAGTCCCTGGCCAGGGCTACTTCAGAGATATACTGGTAAGTGTTATCAGTAGTTTCTTGACCCATTATGAGCCTCATATCGACACGACTTATCGAGTTACCGGGGTCTGACGTTTACCACCCCTAGACGAGATATGAGACATATCAGACGAAGAGACCGGACTGTACGGTAGTGTTACTGATTGGATTCGCAGGAGTGTGAGCAGGCTTGCTTGTTGATCTGATCGCTCAATATCCGGGTGGTCGTTATGTTTAGCAGACCGCTTGCGGCTTGTGGGTGTTTGATATGATCATCACCTACTGCTGGCGTATTGACGAGTCTTTAGAGTCCTACACAGAGGTTTCCTGGCTCAAGCGAAACGGAGTAGGAGCACATATATGATATGTGCGGGTCCGAGATTAATACGATATGTGATACCGTATTCTGTTATCGCGATATGTGATATCGGTCGGTTATATATGATATAGCCGGGTTATCGGATCAAGTGTTTATTCGATAAGTTGATTCATATGATATTAGTCGGTTATATGTGATATAGACGGATTATTAAATCAAGAGTTTATTTAATAATTTAATGTATAATTATATATTTGATATATTACATTACATTAACTGATATCTGTAAGTCCACGTTGCCCACCCCGATGCTTGCGGGGAGGCGAAAACGTATCGAAAAATCGGATTTTTAACACACTGGGCAACATGGACTAGCAAAAGGAGGGATCTTTGCTAAACAAAACTAACTACAAAGATAAAGAGAGTTGGCTACTCGGAAAGGGGGTTATACCTAGGTCTTCAAGTCCTTTTCCTCTTGCTCCTTGGAGTGAAAGAATGGGTTCTCCTCGTCTTTTCTCTTGCCGAAGAAAGATCCACCCAAGGGCCTCAACCTATAGCTCCAACCTCAAACTAGAAGTAACTAAGGTGCTTAGTGTGCTAGACCTAGGACCTTAGAAAGAGTAGAGAGTGTTTTTGGAGGGATTAACTCAAGCTCAAATGGTTCTCAACACATGAGAGGGGAGAGCTAGAGAGAGAGGAAGAGGAGGAGAGAGAATGGAAATGATAAAGTGAGAAGAATATTACAACCCTTCTCACATATATGTGATTTATGAATAATAGATAATTAGTCAAGATAATTATCATGGTTAATCAAGAGATGACTATTATCATTTCACATTAAATGCTTTTGCAAGGATCAAAGAGCATCTTTCATATGGAATGATGATGGTCAACTTGTCAACCTAGGTCAACAAGTCAAGTATAGTCAAATGGTCATAAACCCTAACCATGCACAATTATAATTCACTAATTATTAATAAATCATAATTCACACATAAATATTAGGGTTAAGAAAATGACAATAGTCATCAACCCTAATCAAAGTCCTTTGCCTCTGTCTCAGTCAACTGTGCATACACACCCGTATCCGCGTACCGAGGAACACGAATACAATGAGATAAAACCAATCCCAAATCATATACTAGGATCCGTCTTAAACCAAATCCCTCTAGTATAAGCTGTCCGGACACCAAACGTGCACAAGTGCGCGGATGTGAACGAACCCTGTCGCAATACCATGCGACCTATACTCATTTTGCCTAAAGGTGAATAACCCTCTGTGTGGGACTCTAAAGACTCGACACTACATTGGCAGTGGGTTTAACCACAGACCGCAAGCGGCACTAGCTGTACGTAACGGTCCCCAGGTAGATGCCGATAAGAAGACTGACGAGGTGAACCCATCTGAACTCCTACTGAGCCTGAATGTGACAGTCTCCGTACGGTCCGGTCTGTTCGTCTGATAACATCGCATGGCGGGCCTAGGGGGGCGGTAAACGTCAGTCCCCTAATAGCGGTACAAGTCGTGTCGGAGTATAGCCCAGAACACTCTGAGATAACACTGGAAACCAACTAGTATACCTCGCTTGCCCTGGCCAGGGACTACTTGTGTAATGGCTCTCCTGGACACAGCGCGATGTCAACCTCCAATACCGGAAGAGATGAATCTTGTCTAACCATCACTGCCTCCAAGTGCTTCGGGACTGCACCCAACTACTACATGTTTGCACGACTCTTTCGAGCCGTGGTAGGGTAGTAATCAAAGTACAGTGGGAACACACTTGAGGCGAAGTGACAGTGTCATGTCAGCGGACTAAGCTGTACTCATGTCACCTGGGAACTGATAACTGACGATAGGTATAATACCAACCAACAGTTCCCGACGAGTCCTGTCCAGTGTACTCGTAACCTAACGAGCACCCGCATACTATCTCAAGTACGACGTACTGACGGCTGTGGGACAGACCGTCTCCCGTGCTGGGATGAGAAGCGTATACGCTGGTCTACTCCGGAGTATCGATGCCCTGTCTCGATAATCCCATGACCAGGGACGTGTATATATAAGGATGTGCTTATAGATTACCCAGCTCCCACGAGTGTGACTGCCATCACAACGCTGGTAATCAAGCAAAGATCCTAAGGGCTCCACTAATGCGTATAGGTGATACAATAAAGAAACACATGTACACATTAAAGTAGAGACAAACCAAGTAGCATACTACCATTTCGAGCAAGATTGTCTATACAACTGTGAATATCCCAAGCTTCCATCAAGTAATATACATACTAGTATGATACAGTAATGGCCTCTAGGGCATATACACTAACAATCTCCTATTTGCACTAAGGCCATGTACTGGCGTATCGAAGACCTATCATCTCGATCAGCCGCTCGAACTGAGTCTGGGGTAAGGCCTTCGTGAATGGATCTGCAGTGTTATCTTCTGAAGCAACCCTCCGAACCTCGATCTCCTGGCGATCCACGATCTCCCTGATCAGGTGATACCGCCTCAAGATGTGTCTGGATTTCTGATGGGACCCGGGTTCCTTCGCTAAAGCTATAGCCCCGTTGTTGTCGCAATACAAAGGTATTGGATCAACAATGGACGGAACCACCTGAAGTTCTTTCAAGAACTTCCTCATCCATACGGCTTCTTTTGCGGCATCAGATGCAGCGATATATTCCGCTTCCATAGTCGAGTCAGCAACGGTTTCCTGTTTGGAACTCTTCCAACACACCGCCCCTCCATTGAGGGTAAAGACAAAACCCGACATGGACTTGGAATCATCCTTGTCACTCTGGAAGCTGGAGTCAGCAAAGGCCTCAATCTGGAGGTCTTTTCCGCCATACACCATGAACATCTCCTTAGTCCTTCTCAGGTACTTGAGAATGTTCTTTACCGCTATCCAGTGTTTCTCCCCAGGGTTTGACTGATACCTGCTTACCACACTCTGTGTATAAGCCACATCTGGTCTGGTACACAACATCGCATACATTATAGAGCCTACCGCAGAAGCGTAGGGTATAATAGATATGCGATCCCTTTCCAAATCAGTCTTGGGAGACATCTCTTTAGAGAGGGTGATTCCGTGACAAGCCGGTAGATTACCGCGCTTGGAATCTTCTATACTGAATCTCTTCAGTATGGTGTCGATGTACCTGGACCGCGAAAGTCCTAATATCCTCATGGATCTATCACGATGGATCCGGATCCCCAGAATGTAGGAGGCATCATCCAGGTCTTTCATGGAGAACCTGTGTGACAAGAACCCTTTGACAGATTGTAGCATAGGAATGTCATTTCCTATCAAGAGAATGTCATCCACGTATAAAACGAGGAATATAACGGTCAAGGAATTTGGCTTTATCAAAAATCCAGATGAACCATGCATCTATATAGATGCATGGTTCATCGGTAGATTACCGCGCTTGGAATCTTCTATACTGAATCTCTTCAGTATGGTGTCGATGTACCTGGACCGCGAAAGTCCTAATATCCTCATGGATCTATCACGATGGATCCATCACGATGGATCCGGATCCCCAGAATGTAGGAGGCATCATCCAGGTCTTTCATGGAGAACCTGTGTGACAAGAACCCTTTGACAGATTGTAGCATAGGAATGTCATTTCCTATCAAGAGAATATCATCCACGTATAAAACGAGGAATATGACAGTTCTTGCTAAAAATCTACTATAGATGCATGGTTCATCTGGATTTTTGATAAAGCCAAATTCCTTGACCGTCTCATCAAAACAGATGTTCCAACTCCGCGATGCCTGCTTTAGTCCATAAATGGACTTGAGCAACTTGCATACCTTTCCGCTGCTCCCACTCTGAATGAAACCCTCTGGCTGGTCCATATAGACACACTCCTTAAAATTTCCATTTAGAAAAGCGGTCTTTACGTCCATCTGCCAAATCTCATAATCGTGGAAGGCAGCAATGGCAAGAAGGATCCGAATGGATTTCAGCATAGCCACTGGAGAAAAGGTTTCGTCATAGTCCAAACCAGGTCTTTGACGAAAACCCTTTGCAACAAGTCTAGCTTTATAGGTCTCAACCTGTCCATCTACACCATTCTTCCTTTTGAAGATCCACTTGCATCCTACGGATTTTACCCCATCTGGAGCAATGTCCAACGTCCATACTTTGTTGGTGTACATAGACTCCATTTCGGTCCGCATTGCATCCAGCCATTTTATCGAGTCAACGCTCTGAATGGCCTTCTCGAAGCTAGTCGGCTCATCACTATCAATGATGCAATCTTCTCTATCCCCGTCTATGAGAAAACCGTAGTATCTCTCGGGCGAATGAGACTGCCTACTACTCCTGTGGAGCGGCGTAGGAATGTCCTGATCTTTCGAACCCTCTGGTTCTACTAAGCTTTCAGTAATAGCTTGTGGTTCTGGAATTTCTTCTAGTTCTATTGCGCTCCCACTTATTTCCTTTTCTAAGAATCGGTGTTCCAGAAAGTGGGCATTACAAGAAACAAAGACCTTTTGTTCCTCTGCGTAATAGAAAAGATACCCCCTGGAGTTCTTTGGGTATCCCACAAACTTGCACAGTACTGAGCGTTCCTGGAGTTTGTCTGCATGCTGCTTTTTGACAAAAGCAGGACATCCCCAAATCTTCAGGTATTGAAGATAGGGTTTCTTCCCACTCCATAACTCATATGGTTTGGTAGGCACAGTCTTAGTGGGAACTCGGTTCAAAAGGTATGCGGCTGATTCTAGCGCATATCCCCAGAATGATCGCGGCAACTCAGAATTACTCATCATGGACCGTACCATATCCAATAGGGTTCGGTTCCGTCTCTCCGATACACCATTATGTTGCGGAGTGTATGGAGGAGTAAGCTGAGAGAGAATTCCATTCTCTTTTAGGTAATCCAGGAACTCGGCACTCAAGTATTCATCACCTCGATCAGATCTCAGTGTCTTGATACTTTTGCCAGTTTGTTTTTCTACTTCCTTCTTGTATTCTTGGAACTTTTCAAAGGCTTCAGATTTATGCTTCATTAAGAAGACATGTCCGAACCTTGAAAAATCATCCGTAAAAGTAATGAAGTAAGAATAACCGCTTCGCGCATGTGTAGATATTGGACCGCACACGTCGCTGTGTACGAGTCCCAAGAGCTCGCTCGCTCTTATTCCGTGTCCAGTGAACGGAGTTTTTGTCATCTTCCCTTTGAGACAGGATTGACAAGTTGCATACGATTGATATTCGAACGGATCCAAATATCCTTCTGTATGTAACTTCGTCAACCTTCTCTCATTGATGTGACCGAGTCTACAATGCCATAAGAAAGCCTGATTGATTTCTGGAAACTTTCTTTTGTGTGTATTCTGGACATTGAAAATCTGTGGTTGGTTTAATACGTATATACCATTGCTCAATGTACCTGATCCAATCAGAACTTGATTAAGGTGAATGTTTACAACATTACTTACAAACGCAAATTCATAACCTTCTTTAGAAACTAAAGATACAAAAATGATATTACAAGTTGCATTAGGTACAAAAAAACAATTACGTAAAACCAAAACATGTCCATCTGACATTCCCAGGTGATTTTCCCCCACGGCCTCAGCATCCATGGAAGTAGAGTTTATTGATAGAAAGTTTTCAATAACATACACACCTGAAGCTGAAGCCGCAACTCGCTTCAAATCCTGGGTTCTGGCCTTCCAAGCCCTGCAATCCTGTTTCCAGTGTCCACTCTTGTGACAGTAAAAGCATTCTTCCTTTCCCACAAGCTTTCCCGCTACCTTTGTTGCCTTTCCCTTTCCCTTCGTATCCACTTTACTAACACCGCCCCTTGGTTTGGCGGGGGCTTTCTTCTTCTTTCCCTTGGCTTTCGCCCTGGACTTAGAAGAGGAAGATCCTCCTACAAACAAAGTGGATGTCTCCCTACCTTTCTGTAGGGTGCCCTCAGCACTCCTCAACATGTTCAGAAGTTCGGAAAGTTCAATCTTCTTTCCTTGCATGTTGAAGTTTAGGACAAACTGGGCGTAAGTGGAAGGAAGGGACAGGAGAATCAAGTAAGTCTAGAGTTCATTCTCCAATGTGGTCCCAAGGTCCGCGAGCTCCTCTATGTAGCCAATCATCTTAAGCACGTGTTCCGCTACCGATGATCCGACGGCCAATCTTGCCGAAAATAGCTTCTTCGACACTTCGTATCTGGCGATACGAGATTGCTCTCCATACAGATCTTTTGTATGGAGAAATATGGATTCTAGGTCCATATTCTCGTGCCTCCTCTGATGTTCATTGTCCATAGAGGCATGCAAGAGGCACTTGGCTTTCACGCAATCGATCTCCCATGTCTTACGGATTTCTATATCCGTGACGCTGGAGGTGGGACCTGGGACATGGGGAGCTTTGGTGGTAAGGAGATACCCCAACTTGTCGTAAGTGATTGCCATTTTGACATTCCTGAGCCAATCTTTGTAGTTTGGCCCTGTCAGTATGTTTTTATCTAGTAATAACTTAAGTCCGGTCTTGTTGATTGGTCACTGCAATTAGGAGAGAGAAAAGAAACACTTTAGCATGATGCTCTTGCAAGTTTAGAGTGATTTTTAGTTTGTCTCAACAGGATGGCTCCCACTGTCTCTCGAATCCCTCATCAAACCATAAAGGAAGAATTAGTCGGGATCAATCTCACCGTACAATACTTGCTTAACCGTTCAGCCACGCCAGTGTAGGTACTTCGAGGGAGGTTTTCCAATGCTTTCGCGAAGTTCCTTAATTAAGTAACCTCTTTTCCCTGTGGGTGTAGCCCCGCTAACACCTTTCTAGACACCTATTATGTTTATAGCATTGATCGTTAAGTGAGAAATTTCCCGAGGAGTAGCATATACTCACAGTAGGATCGGGATCCAAATATCATCGCGTGATAAAACTGAAGGAATCCTACCAGAATCATCACACTCCAAATGGTATGCAGCGTTAGCAAGTTTAAGTTCTTTTGAAACTCCCGATGTGGATTTGTGCCCCATGCTCTTATGACCTTGGCGTGAGATCAAAATGTCATAAGTCACATCTCAAGTTCTACCCATCATTATCCAGGTTAATTTGAACCCATCCGTACCTACCCTTGACGTAGGCCAAAATGGCAGTACGACTGTCTCAAACCAACGCATTCTATCTATGCAACAGATAAATATCCGGCAGCTACCAATCACTATGCCTTGGCATGAGGTCAAAATACATAGCTTGAATAATACCGAATATTTAACTGAAATGATGGAGGGCTACGAATGGTTTTGGCGAAACCGTGAACGTAGTGATCTTGATATAATCGATGGAACGAGATAGCTTTTAAAAGGAGTGGTTCAAGCTCCGCATTTTAAAAGTTGGGTTTTGAAAAAGAACCGACTGGTTTTGAAAGTGTTCCAACGACTTTTACTTGGTTTATTTTCTTGCATTAATTTTAATGCGTCCCATCATTTAATCCTACCATTGCAGAAAACAACCAAAATATGGTGTACGCTTATGCCATCCGCATTCACCACGGGGCCCCGTCATCACCCGTTAGGTTACTTAACTAACGACAGAGCAGGGGCTGGACTAGCGCAGATGCAAAACATAAGCAACACCTAAATAGATATCATATATAGATATATAGCAATGATAGTCAATCCAGATCACAGATGAACACTTTGGATATACTAGTAATTCGCGATTCGTTCGAGCCTGCAACGAAAAGCGGATTACACGGTCGCGATGAATAGCCAAAACCCCACCCTAGACCCCTACGGGTGCGGCAAACTACCCGCCAAGTACCTGAAGCGAAGCAACTTCCCTCATCGACATGAGTAGGCCACTCGGCACTTCGAGATACCCGGTAGTTTGTGCACCCCACCATGGGTCTATCCTAGGAGCAAAAAAAGTAAAAAGAAATTATACAATGACGGCTACAACCCCGACCCGGTTGTGCGTCCATACAAATAATATTACATCAAATTACATGTTACAAGAATGAAAGAAAAAGAAACTCTCATCTCACATCCACCTGGCTATTCATCCGCGACAATCCAACGAGTTCATATACACAAACTATCAACATTACAGATCACAGATATGTATAACCCCCACTAATCGACGTATAGCGATTAGCAGACGTTCAATACATATATAACATCATAGATATAACCCATTAGCCAAAGTGTAAAGAAGTTCGATCAAAAATACGGATTTGTGACCACCCCAAAAACCAACTTGTTCTCTGGAAAATCTGGGTAGAAACAAACTATCTCAAAAATCCCAAAACCTCATCAGAAGAACACAACACCAAACTCGGTCCACGGCCGAGTTAACTCGGCCGCGGATCTGCGGCAAGAAGCATGTTCTTGCCGCGGAACCGCGGCGCTTTGACCGGTTCAGTGGACCGTTTTTGGTGTGTTTCTTAATAAAACCCTGAGCCGATTTTTGAAGTATGATTTATTATTTTTAAAGCAGAAATAAAAATCGACAGAAACTTAGGGTTTTGAAAAATAGTTTTGCGATTTTTTCCGATCGAAGTTCTATATACTTTGCTAACTAGTTAGTTTGTGTTTAGCTAGGCTTTGATACCACTGTAAGTCCACGTTGCCCACCCCGGTGCTTGAGGGGAGGCGGAAACGTATTGAAAAATCGGATTTTTAACACACTAGGCAACATGGACTAGCAAAAGGATGGATCTTTGCTAAACAAAACTAACTACAAAGCTAAAGAGAGTTAGCTACTCGGAAAGGGGTTATACCTAGTTCTTCAAGTCCTTCTCTTCTTTCTCCTTGGAGTGAAAGAACGGGTTCTCCTTGTCGCTTCTCTTGCCGAAGAAAGATCCACCCGAGGGCCTCAACCTTTGGCTCCAACCTCAAACTAGAAGTAACTAAGGTGCTTGGTGTGCTAGACCTAAGACCTTAGAAAGAGTAGAGAGTGTTTTTGGAGGGATTATCTCAAGCTCAAATGGTTCTCAACACATGAGAGGGGAGAGCTAGAGAGAGAGGAAGAGGAGGAGAGAGAATGGAAATGATAAAGTGAGAAAAATATTACAACTCTTCTCACATATATGTGATTTATGAATAATAGATAATTAGTCAAGATAATTATCATGGTTAATCAAGAGATGACCATTATCATTTCACATAAAATGCTTTTGCAAGGATCAAAGAGAATCTTTCATATGGATTGATGATGGTCAACTTGTCAACCTAGGTCAACAAGTCAAGTATAGTCAAATGGTCAACAACCCTAACCATGCACAAGTATAATTAACTAATTATTAATAAATCATAATTCACACATAAACATTAGGGTTAAGAAAATGACAATAGTCATCAACCCTAATCAAAATCCTCTGCCTCTGTCTCAGTCAACTGTGCATACACACCCGTATCCGTGTACCGAGGAACACGAATACAATGAGATAGAACCAATCCCAAATCATATACTAGGATCCGGCTTAAACCAAAGCCCGCTAGTATAAGCTGTCCGGACACCAAACGTGCACAAGTGCGTGGATGTGAACGAACCCTGTCGCAATACCATGCGACCTCTACTCATTTTGCCTAAAGGCGAATAACCCTCTGTGTGGGACTCTAAAGACTCGACACTACGCTGGTAGTGGGTTTAACCACAGACCGCAAGCGGCACTAGCTGTACGTAACGGTCCCCAGGTAGATGCCGACAAGAAAACTGACGAGGTGAACCCATCTGAACTCCAACTGAGCCAGAATGTGACAGTCTCCGTACAGTCCGGTCTGTTCGTCTGATAACATCGCATGGAGGGCCTTGGGGGGCAGTAAACGCCAGTCCCCTAATAGCGGTACAAGTCATGTCGGAGTGTAGCCCAGAACACCCTGAGATAACACTGGAAACCAACCAGTATACCTCGCTTGCCCTGGTCAGGGACTACTTGTGTAATGGCTCTCCTGGACACAGCGCGATGTCAACCCCTAATACCGGGAGAGATGAATCCTGTCTAACCGTCACTGCCTCCAAGTTTTTCAGGACTGCACCCAACTACTACCTGTTTGCACGACTCTTTTGAGCCGTGGTAGGGTAGTAATCAAAGTACAGTGGGAACGCACTCGAGGCGAAGTGACAGTGTCAAGTCAGCAGACTAAGCTGTACTCATGTCACCTGGGAACTGATAACTGACGATAGGTATAATACCAACCAACAGTTCCCGACGAGTCCTGTCCAGTGTACTCGTAACCTAACGAGCACCCGCATACTATCTCAAGTACGACGTACTGACGGCTGTGGGAAAGACCGTCTCCCGTGCTGGGATGAGAAGCGCAAACGCTGGTCTACTCCGGAGTATCGATGCCCTGTCTCGATAATCCCACGACCAGGGACGTGTATATATAAGGATGTGCTTATAGATTACCCAGCCCCCACGAGTGTGACTAACATCACAACGCTGGTAATTAAGCAAAGATCCTAAGGGCTCCACTAATACGTATAGGTGATACAATAAAGAAACACATGTACACATTAAAGCAGAGACAAACCAAGTAGCATACTACCATTTCGAGCAAGATTGTCTATACAACTGTGAATATCCCAAGCTTCCATCAAGTAATATATATACTAGTATGATACAGTAATGGCCTCTAAGGCATATACACTAACAATATTAAGCTCACTTAAGATTTCTTTTCTCACTAGTTTGTGCATGTGTATATATGTGATATATATTAGTGTACAAAATATTGTGTTATGTTTGATGATACAAGCAAGATGGGTGTATGAGACACAAACACATGCTTATGATGATAATTAGGGTTTTCATTCATTTTGGTAATTACAAAATGGTTAGAAATTGTCAAGGCATGAAGCTTGTAGAAGCTTGTTCTTTGCATTGACCAAGTCCACTCTTTTGTTTTGCAAAAGATATTTATTAACCCAACCTATTATCCTAACCATGGTAATATCTCTACAAGGGTTAGCATATGATGCTTAACTCACCCATGGTTGCCATTATTCACTTGTGAATTATCATAAGAGTTTCTTCTTCTTCTTCCTCCTCTCAAGCTTTTCTAGCTTCAATGGAGAGGAGGAAAAAAAATGTGAGAAAATTAATTCTAAAGTGAGCCCACTTCCTACTTAATCATCCTCCCCTACTTTCCATTTAGTTTATGGTGTTTGATTCACTAATTTCATAATTAGTGATGATATAGCTTGTGTTAGTGTCTTCTCGACGTAGATCATCTTCGGCCTCGAAGACTTCGATGCAAGCATGTTCATTTCTTCATAGGAGCCTCTCTAGAGTCCGGAGATCACGATCGCAGCGAAGGGACTACTACACGGAGCTATTGAAGTGAAGGACCGGTCTACAAAGGTTGTATAACTTTCTCACTTTACTTGCAATGTGTTCGCATTTATATTCCGTCGCATTTCTAGTGTGCGACTCTATGGTTAGGGTTAGCTAGAACGGCAAAATTTTAATATGGCATGAAAGATGCCTCCAGAAACCTTGCTGCCGTGCTAGGCAACCCTGCAGTGGTATCAGAGCCATGATAGAAAATTAGACGGATTTTGTTAAGATTACGAAACCGAAATACTCCGAAACTTGCAACGCCTAAAAGTAGTTTCTGTCGATTTTAAAAAGTTTTCAAAATTTTTTTTTAAACATGTGCAGAATGTTATATGAGATAAAACATGAACACGGTAGAAATTTTAGCCCATTTGGTGAAATTTGGACCAGCCACATAGGGGTTAAATCCGGCCTCTTTGGTTCTTGTTTGGATTTTTGGGTTGAAATTTTTTCTCTGTTCCGGTGACTGGGTTTTGGGGGTTCAGGTGTTGTTTGTTTTTGTTAATTTTACATTTGATGTGATCTTACAGTATAAGCAATTCGGAGTGTTTCGTATTCGTAGTTTTAACATTGTTTCGGATTATCTCATATTGTCTAGGCGAAGTTAAAAAGTTCGATCGAATGTCAAAAACCCATTTTTCCAAGTTTAACGTATTCGGAAAAACATGCAAGTAATTCTATGAACCCTCTAGAAGAACGAAACCCTAACTTGATTTTTTGGATCGCGGAACCGCGGTCATACCCTAGGGTTTGCCGCAGTTCCATGGCGACATGGGTGAGGCTTCGGTTTGCCCTTCTACGGCTGGTGCATATGTACGGTGGCATATTCTGGGCATTATTGAAATGTGCTCAAGTGTTGAGCTCTAGGAAATTGTGGGATTTTGATGAATCGATTGAAAAGTTTAACATTCGTCTGGGTATCATGTGATGAGATACAATATTTGGAATCCATAAAAGTAATTATGAGATAACTAATTTGAATGTTATAAATCTAGCAATTTAGTCTCATTTGATCGGTTGCCACGTGATTTTGATGTGATCAAAAGTCCGTCGCAATCATGTAGCGTACACGGATACTCGCTAGGTAACATTATTAGATTGCCATGCCCATAGCCCCGACCAAGTGACTGTAGGAGAACCCCGTCGCCAAAAGCATCCGTTCGGGTGCTCGCGGCAGCGGTGTTCCGCCTTAGTGCACTTCGTCGACGTTTTCAGGGGTACGGCCGTCTACTAAAGTTTCCGACGAGCATTCGATTAGGATGTCGGGAATCTTGTTGAATTGCCCGACTTTATATTGAAAAGTTTTTTCGAGATCGAGACTAAAATGCGGGGTTTATAATTGTTAGGCATGCGATGTCTAAGGAATTCATTTGGTTAGGCATGTGATGTCTAAGGTGGTTGCGGATTCCAACTGTTGTAGTTTTTCACTTTCTTTTCTGCGACCGTAAGTGTAATATGTGGTGTATTGCCGGTTTCGTTTCTAAACGTAAACGACAATTGGGATACGCATATTTACTTACGTTGATGACATGTGATGTTATGTGTTGCTGTGATATATTATATTGGATCGTCGTGATTGAATAGCCGGGGGTTTTATATGAGATGAGAGTTTTTATTTTCATTCATGTAAAATTCATTGTATGTAATATTCTTTTATTGGGGCACTTCCGGGTTGAGGTTGATGTCACCATTGTATATTATTTACTTTTCCGCATTAGGATAGATCCAAGGCGGGGAGCACAAGTAACCGGGTTCTAGGGTCTAGTGGGAGACCATCTTGAGGAGTCGAGACCGGGTCTTCTAACTTTATAATTGGTAGGGTTGCTTGTTGCTCTCGTAGGGGTCTATGGATGTGGGTTTGGCTATTCATCATGACCGTGAAATCCGTGTTTTATAGAGGCTTAATTTAAAACACGGAAATCCTAGTATATCCAATATTTCATATGTTATCTTCTGTTGCTCTGTGATGTGATCACTGTGATATGTTTAGACGAATGCCTATATATTATATATATGAGATATATTAATATTGCTGCTTTTGTTTCATATCTGATGCTTGGGAAGCATAATAAATGGGACTTCATTAATGAGATTAATGAAATAAAAGAAACCTAAAGATGATGTGGAAACTTGTAGCTCTAGTTCTTTCTTTGCATAACGGTATTCCTTGTAGAGTATCCAGCACCTTATTCGATAAGGAAAGAGCCGAGATCCGTTCACCGGGAGTGACCTCTTTAGCGAATCTAGCAGATGCTACAAACTCGGTTTGTCTTTTGATTACTTTTATAGTTTTTCTTTGCATAGTGGTATTTGTGAAATATCTTGCACCTTATTCGATAAGGAAAGAGCCGAGATACCTTCACCGGGAGTGACCTCTTTAGAAAAACTAGTAAAAGCCTATAAAACACTCCTTTTCAAAATCACTCAATTCTACGACGATATCAAGTTCATTACGCAAAAGTTTTCATAAAAACCTGTCATAGCCCTCCGTAATTTCAGATAATTCGTATTTAGTATTCGTGCTGCGTTTGTTGACCTTGTCAAAGCGTAGTGTGCGGTAGCTGATTAGTGCTTATCTGCAAAGCATATGATGCGATTAGATTAGAGTAGTCGTGCGGCCTTGTTGACCTTGTCAAGGGTCATGCGGGTGGATTTTATTCAATCGAGAAATTAGGGGTTGAACTTGACTTGCGGTCTATGATTTGTTGACCTTGTCATGGTCATAGGTCGCTCGGGGAAAAATATTATAAGACCGAGCAGGAAATAGGGGATTACAAGGATTCCCATGCCGCCCAAACGAAGAAAGTACATGATGATGCATCTTCTTCGGGTGTGTTCATTACCGAGAACTGTTTCTCAGTTTCCTTTACGTCCTGGGTATGAGATACCAGATCAGGGTCCCACATATGTAAACTGTTACATGGGCTACAGATAGGTAGAGAACTGAGAATGGGTGATAAGTTTTAAAAGTTAGAAACGGTGCAATTGTTGCAACAAAGTTGTTGGCAGTTATCACCCTGTATTACCATATACATTGATTCTGACCGAATATTATTTGTCACGCCCCGCTTCCCAGAGTACGCAAGATTGGGCACGTGACATAGCCAACCATGCTACCTGCGGGTAGGACGCATCCGTCCGCAGTCACATTACGGTTGTAGAGATATCAAGAACAGTGAAAATAAACTAAACTAATACATGTCCAAATCCATAATAACAAGAATCAATAAACAATGAGTGCGGAAGCTAATGATCCAATACAATGAATAAGCAGTACGTCCCATAATGCGGGCTCACATCTGGAAATGAAATGGCATAAATAAACTAACTCTAAGGAACTCACATTTCAGCCTGCTGGCTGAAGTACTCCTGCTCGGGCGACAACAAAGGTACGGGATCTGGGCCATGCAAAACCCAGACGTCAGCGCGTCACGATATCAAGTATATAGCATAAACATGGTAATAAACGATGCAAGCATGAACCTGAATAAAGCAGCAATAAAAGATAACAAGCAGGGTAATGTGCAGTAGTGACTAAACTGTCCTATCAGGTTTTCTACTCTATAGTCTTTGAAACCAATTGATGAATCGTCGATGTAACTCAATAGTATCCCGTACATACCCGGGATCACGGCCACGATATTCTCGGCTGAAACCGAGACATGCCGTAAGGCACAGAAAGGAAAGTATCAGTATCCCGTACATACCCGGGACCACGGCCACAATATTCTCGGCGGCAGCCGAGACATGCCGTAAGGCACAGAAAGGAAAGTGTACACTCGGTATTACCCCGTACATACCCGGGATCACGGCCACAATATTCTCGGCGGCAGCCGAGACATGCCGTAAGGCACAGAAAGGAATGTGTACGCTCGAACGGTAGTGAACTGTCGAGTTACAAGTCAGGTTCATCTTTGATTTCCCCATACCCCCAAGCTATGTATGTCAGGTCAGGTATTCAGTAGTCAAGGGCTAATGCCAACACAAGGTCAAGTATAAGTAGGTCTGTCTGGATCGACAGCAGGAAAGATCGGGGTTATCGGCATTAGGCATGAGATTAGGTAACAGGTCAGGTTACCTTCAACAGGTAGAGTCGATATGTACATGGTGTCGTGTCCGGTGTATCAGTACATGTGTCAGGTGTATCAAGATCGGTCAATATGTAATGCAATCAGGTATGTGCTGATAACAGGTATAGTAACGAAATGAACAACACAGGAACAGTAACTAACAATATTATTCTATGTGAACACAGTGATGTTTGTATTTTCATATTAGCCGGTTTACGCACCTTTGGGGTGCAATAGCCACACGGTGAAGCAATATCCGCAATCATAAATTAAGAACTACATGAAATTATACTAAATATAATAATTATCTCAAGAATGGTTTAACAGTTTAAACAGATATGATTCAGTCGTTTTATTTAGTTGAAATGTAGGTTGATAGTCGGTTGATTAATTACGAGAACTATTATAACGATTCCAGGTTAAAGGTAATAGCAATAATACGATATCAATTATCATCAATAGGTTGTATTATAGTATGAATTCAAGTGCGTGGCGAGACTAGATCTCGCACGCTAGCATGTTAGAGCAAGTATTCAAATACTTGCCTCGACGGTCTGCAAACGGGAACACGGATGCGATGTCGGCAGAAAACGCGGTAAGATAGCACGGGCCACGGATCGAGTCCAAACAGAGGTCAACGGGATCACACGGACCAGGGGACTTCGCTGGAGCGTCGGGTTCGTCAGACGGCACGGTCGGATTCCGGCAACGGTTAACGGCAACAAGTTAGCAATAAGATATTATACAAGATCAGCGGGGTTTGCACCAAAGAAGTAAAGGGATGCTTACAGAGGAGGAACAGGGGTAACTATGATGGGCCCGACGGCGATGGACCCACCGGCGGCGAACACGAGGTGCAGCGAGGGTGCTGGAACGGCTGGAGGGTTCGGGGTCGCTGGAAAGGGGTGTTGCGGCGAGCTGGAGGAGAGGGGGTCGGCTCTGGTGGTCGAGGGGAAGAGGTAGGTGGACGAAGGTGGCGTCGACGAGGTCGTCGGCGCGATTTCCGGCGACCTGGAGATGGTTCAGGTGTGGGGCTCGGGTATGATGGTGGTCCGGCGAGGAGAGGAGGGGGTGACGGCGAGGTCTCGACGAGGAGGGTGAAAGGGGGTCGTGGGAGGCTTCGACGGTCGGAGGCGACGTCGACGGCGAGGTCGCGAGGGATGGAGACGAGGTCGGGAATGGGTGCAGTGCAGGAAAGAGGAGGAAGGAGGAAGGCGCGGGGTCTCGTGGTGGCGAGGGCGGCGACGGCGAGGTCGCGGTGGCGATGGTGGCTGCGCGAGTATGAGGCTAGGGTTAGGGTTTGAGGGGGTTTCTCGCGACGAAGATGGGTCGGGGGCGGCTGCTGCATGAGAATATTAATAGAGGAAGAGAGAGAGAGAGAGAGAGATTAGAGAGAGAGAGGGAGATTGGAGAGAGAAAGGAGGAGATTGAGGGAGGAGATTGAGGGAAGAGAGGCGGGGCCCACGAGCTCAATAGGAGCTCGTGATTGGCTGCAGGAGTAGAGAAAAGTTAGAATTGAAGATTTCTGGGGATTTAAACTGTTGAGTTAATATATTCGTGGGTATAATTAGTTATATATATATTAAATTGAAACGGGCCCTTTTTGGCGCGAAATGAAACATTTCCAAATCGCGCCCGGGTTGCGCCCAAATGTTCCAAATTCAAATTATAAGATTTTAAGCGGGTTCTAAATTTTGAAAAGAGGTGTTTAATGATTAAAATGCATGCCCCCAAGTCGGACACTTGCACGCGCGCGTAGTCGCCCAAACTTGCCCGTTTAGCCAAACGGAACGGAATCTCGACACGCGGACGCTACCACGCGACTAGTGGCGACGAGTAGGCTAACATGGACATCTTAAATTTCATTTTAGGAGTTAAAATTTGTTATGTGCCAAAATGACTTAACCGGGTAGAATTTAGCAATAAACACCAGAAAATCAGGAAAATTGGAAATGAGCAAACCACAACCCTCAACTAGTAATATGAATAGTACTATTGGGCTCGGGTGTTACATCATACCCGACAACAAAAGAATTTCGTCCTCGAAATTCCAAGAATACAAGATAACTAACTACTGGAAAAGATGAGGGAATTTCCGCCGGATCTCGTCTTCTCGCTCCCAAGTGGATTCTCCATGCGATCGATTACCCCAAGAAACTAGCACAAAGGGGATAACCTTGATCTTAAGAACCTTTTCTCTTCGATCCTTGATTTCAACTGGTCGCTCCTCGAAAGTCAGATCCTCTCATACAGTCAACTCCGAATGATCCAAGACATGAGTCTCATCACGAACATACCTCCGTAGTTGAGACACACGAAACACATCGTGAACTCCTGCTAATGACTGAAGTAACGCCAACCGGTACGATACCTCTCCAACACGCTCCAAAATCTCAAAGGGTCCAACGAATCGGGGACTAAGCTTTCCTCGACTTCCAAAGCGAATCACCCCTCTAGCCGGTGATATCTTCGGGAACACCAAATCACTCACGGCGAACTCTAGAGGTCTTCTTGACGTGTCAGCCCAACTCTTCTGTCTGTCTTGTGCTTCCTTCATATGATTTCTGATAGTGTTAACCTTCTCAACTGTCTGCATCACCAAATCTGGTCCCAACAATTTTCGTTCACCGACATCATCCCAACAAATAGGTGAACGGCACTTACGATCATACAACGCTTCAAACGGAGCCATCTGAATAGTCGCTTGGAAACTATTGTTGTAAGAAAACTCCACCAAGTGTAGGTGATCCCCCCAAGAACCTTTGAAGTCCAACATGCAAGCCTTCAACATATCTTCAAGGGTCTGGATCGTTCTCTCCGATTGTCCATCAGTCTGAGGATGATAAGCCGTGCTAAACTTCAATCGAGTCCCCAAACTTTCTTGTAAACTCCTCCAAAAGTGCGACAAGAATCGAGTGTCCCGATCGGACACGATGCTTACCGGTACTCCATGCAATCTGACAATCTCCTGCATGTATCGCTCTGCCAAAGTCTCCGTCGATTGACCAACCCGAAAAGGAATAAAGTGAGCTGCCTTGGTCAAACGATCGACAATCACCCATACGGCATTGTTTCCCTTTGGACTCCGCGGTAAAGCCGTCACGAAATCCATGGTTATATGTTTCCACTTCCACTGAGGAATCGGAAGTGGTTGCAACAAACCAGCACCCCTTTGGTGTTCAGCCTTGACTTGCTGACACACCAAGCACTTAGCCACGAAGCGAGCAATCTCCCGTTTCATACCTTCCCACCAGAAGTGCTGTCGAATATCTCGGTACATTTCTGTCCCTCCTGGATGTACAGAGTAAGCTGATCTGTGTGCCTCCTTCCTAAGCTCTTCACGCACATATCCTTTTGGCACACACACACGGCTACCATATCTCAACGAACCGTCTTCATGGATCAGTAAATCGGTTCGCAGTCCGGCTCTAACCATCTGCGTCGTCTCATGTTCAACTCCTTCTGGGTGAACACATAATCCAAACTCTTGTGATCCGTAAAGACTTCAACTCTCTCGCCCAGAAGATAGTGTCTCCAAATCTTCAGGGCGAAGATCACGGCTGCAAGCTCTAAGTCATGAGTCGGATAGTTCTTCTCATGAGTCTTCAGCTGTCTCGATGCGTAAGCGACGACTTTCCCGTTCTGCATTAATACACATCCCAAGCCCTTTCCAGATGCGTCGCTATGAATCACCAGTCCTCCTGAATTATCCGGTACGGTCAGAATCGGGGCGGTTATCAACTTCTGCTTCAACGTCTCGAAGGCCAATGTACATCCGTCCTGTGCCATCCTTCTTCTTTACTAAGAGAACTGGAGCTCCCCAGGGTGAGTTGCTGCTTCGAATCCATCCCTTCTCGAGTAATTCACCCACTTGTTCCTTAACTTCTTCCAATTCCACCGGTGCTATCGGATAAGATTTCGATACTGGCACTGCACCAGGACTAAGGTCAGACGTGAACTCCACGTCTCGCTTCGGCGGTAAGCCCGAAATATCTTCAAACACATCCATAAAGTCGCGGACAATTGCCGGCTCTTCATTACTCTCCATTACTATAGCCGCAAGAACATTGTTCGTCGGCCTAGCCCTAAACTCGACTGGCCCGACAGAATTGCTTTCTCCAATGAAAGTAAACTTAGGATGTCCGGGAATCTGGAAATCACCTTCCTTGCCCTACAGTCAATGTGGGCGTGGAAAGTGCCAAGAAACTCCATCCCCAAGACAACCTCAACTGCCCGTATCTATCGCCAAAAATCTGCAAAAGCTCCCGTCCGCAAACAACAACTGTACAATCTCTACCTTCCTTACTAGCTATGATTTTCCCATTCCCAGTGTGTACGTCCCAGAAACTAGACAGGGTCGTGCAGGTGATCGAGTGTGTAGTTATAAATTTGGATGACATAAACAATGGGATGCTCAGAAATTAAGTAATGTCAAAGCGGGAAAACCATGAACGAGTAAATTACCTGAAACCGCTTCTCCTGATGCCTTGGCTTCCTCAGCTGTCAAAATGAAAGCTCGACCCTGGTTGGATCCTTGTGTCAGCTGCTTCTGCCCTTGGAACGGTCTCTGCGGAGGCTTCTGTATATCATCTCTCGTGCGAAGCTTCGACGGACAAGCACTCACTGCGTGATCGGCTGCTCCACACACCAGACAAAGTCCCAGTCTCCTTCGACAATCCTTTTGCATGTGGCCCGGTAAATTGCAGTAGTTACAACTTATGCTCTTTCTTCGATCCACGACCACAGGCTTCTTCATTGGCGCTACACCTCGACGGTCCACTGGAATACCCTTGCGCCCATGATCTCGGTTAGGTACAAATGTAGGCTTCCTGGCCGCAACTGCTGTCTGGTGAAGGTTCCCTTTCGATCCTGATAAACTCTGCTGCTCTCTGGCTGCCGTAAGAACCTGTGAGAAAGTGGTCAAACCCAGGGAGACAATCTGCCTCTGGATGTCCACATCCAAACTGCGCAAGAACCTTCGCGCCCTGTCTGCCTCCTTGGCGACTAAGGGTCCAGCGAAACGGCTGAGTCTCGTCCATTCCGCTGCGTGTACATCCACCGCTGCTCCATTTTGTTTCAGCCCAATAAATCTCTCCTCCATTTCCTCCCGTGCATTCCGCGGGAAGAACTTTTCAAAAAAACTTTTGGAGAAATCCGCCTAACTGATTGGCTTGGACAAGCGGGTCTCCTCCACGAGCCACCACTCTCGGGCGTAATCCACCAGCTGAATGCGCACCACATCAACTCTTTTATCTTCTGGGATCTGTGCCGCAATCAGTAAATTCTCCGTGTCCACAAGCCACTGCTCGGCTGGCAACGGCTCCTCCAAGCCAGTGAAAGTAGTAGGACCCAACCGTCTGAAGTCTGCCACGGTCCCTACTCGGTCAACTGGCTTCGCTACAGCGGTGTTTACAGACTGCTGAATAGCCTGTAGACCCTCCTGAAATGAATCTGCTTGCTGCTGGATCAGCTCAGTTTGCCTCTTCTGATTTTCCAACATCCCGCGTATCACTCCCAACATGGCGGCTTCATCCACACGCCTCTGATACGTCTTGAAATTCTTATCTGCCATGGTCCTGAAATCAAAACAAACAACCTTAGCATGATGATAGATTCAATATATATTAATCAAGGCTAGAACTCCAAGATACTTAAGTAGAGTGCTGCATTGTAGCTATGCCGCGGTATCATAGCCGCAATTACTTAACTCCACCCAAGTCGCCTAAGTCCTAGAGATAACAAGAAGTTAGGTTTTCAAGTTTGACAATGCAAAGTAAGTTTGCATGCCGACATGATCCGGAAGAATGATTCAAGGATGGTAAAACGGTCAAAGTGGCAGGACATGTTTCCTAATCACGGGTATTCTGATTCGTGTATCGGGTGCGATACCCAACTACAAAGAATCAACCCAATTAACCTATGGCTCTGATACCATAAAACCATGTCATGCCCCGCTTCCCAGAGTACGCAAGATTGGGCACGTGACATAGCCAACCATGCTACCTGCGGGTAGGACGCATCCGTCCGTAGTCACATTACGGTTGTAGAGATATCAAGAACAGTGAAAATAAACTAAACTAATACATGTCCAAATCCATAATAACAAGAATCAATAAACAATGAGTGCGGAAGCTAATGATCCAATACAATGAATAAGCAGTACGTCCCATAATGCGGGCTCACATCTGGAAATGAAATGGCATAAATAAACTAACTCTAAGGAACTCACATTTCAGCCTGCTGGCTGAAGTACTCCTGCTCGGGCGACAACAAAGGTACGGGATCTGGGCCATGCAAAACCCAGACGTCAGCGCGTCACGATATCAAGTATATAGCATAAACATGGTAATAAACGATGCAAGCATGAACCTGAATAAAGCAGCAATAAAAGATAACAAGCAGGGTAATGTGCAGTAGTGACTAAACTGTCCTATCAGGTTTTCTACTCTATAGTCTTTGAAACCAATTGATGAATCGTCGATGTAACTCAATAGTATCCCGTACATACCCGGGATCACGGCCACGATATTCTCGGCTGAAACCGAGACATGCCGTAAGGCACAGAAAGGAAAGTATCAGTATCCCGTACATACCCGGGACCACGGCCACAATATTCTCGGCGGCAGCCGAGACATGCCGTAAGGCACAGAAAGGAAAGTGTACACTCGGTATTACCCCGTACATACCCGGGATCACGGCCACAATATTCTCGGCGGCAGCCGAGACATGCCGTAAGGCACAGAAAGGAATGTGTACGCTCGAACGGTAGTGAACTGTCGAGTTACAAGTCAGGTTCATCTTTGATTTCCCCATACCCCCAAGCTATGTATGTCAGGTCAGGTATTCAGTAGTCAAGGGCTAATGCCAACACAAGGTCAAGTATAAGTAGGTCTGTCTGGATCGACAGCAGGAAAGATCGGGGTTATCGGCATTAGGCATGAGATTAGGTAACAGGTCAGGTTACCTTCAACAGGTAGAGTCGATATGTACATGGTGTCGTGTCCGGTGTATCAGTACATGTGTCAGGTGTATCAAGATCGGTCAATATGTAATGCAATCAGGTATGTGCTGATAACAGGTATAGTAACGAAATGAACAACACAGGAACAGTAACTAACAATATTATTCTATGTGAACACAGTGATGTTTGTATTTTCATATTAGCCGGTTTACGCACCTTTGGGGTGCAATAGCCACACGGTGAAGCAATATCCGCAATCATAAATTAAGAACTACATGAAATTATACTAAATATAATAATTATCTCAAGAATGGTTTAACAGTTTAAACAGATATGATTCAGTCGTTTTATTTAGTTGAAATGTAGGTTGATAGTCGGTTGATTAATTACGAGAACTATTATAACGATTCCAGGTTAAAGGTAATAGCAATAATACGATATCAATTATCATCAATAGGTTGTATTATAGTATGAATTCAAGTGCGTGGCGAGACTAGATCTCGCACGCTAGCATGTTAGAGCAAGTATTCAAATACTTGCCTCGACGGTCTGCAAACGGGAACACGGATGCGATGTCGGCAGAAAACGCGGTAAGATAGCACGGGCCACGGATCGAGTCCAAACAGAGGTCAACGGGATCACACGGACCAGGGGACTTCGCTGGAGCGTCGGGTTCGTCAGACGGCACGGTCGGATTCCGGCAACGGTTAACGGCAACAAGTTAGCAATAAGATATTATACAAGATCAGCGGGGTTTGCACCAAAGAAGTAAAGGGATGCTTACAGAGGAGGAACAGGGGTAACTATGATGGGCCCGACGGCGATGGACCCACCGGCGGCGAACACGAGGTGCAGCGAGGGTGCTGGAACGGCTGGACGGTTCGGGGTCGCTGGAAAGGGGTGTTGCGGCGAGCTGGAGGAGAGGGGGTCGGCTCTGGTGGTCGAGGGGAAGAGGTAGGTGGACGAAGGTGGCGTCGACGAGGTCGTCGGCGTGATTTCCGGCGACCTGGAGATGGTTCAGGTGTGGGGCTCGGGTCTGATGGTGGTCCGGCGAGGAGAGGAGGGGGTGACGGCGAGGTCTCGACGAGGAGGGTGAAAGGGGGTCGTGGGAGGCTTCGACGGTCGGAGGCGACGTCGACGGCGAGGTCGCGAGGGATGGAGACGAGGTCGGGAATGGGTGCAGTGCAGGAAAGAGGAGGAAGGAGGAAGGAGGAAGGCGCGGGGTCTCGTGGTGGCGAGGGCGGCGACGGCGAGGTCGCGGTGGCGATGGTGGCTGCGCGAGTATGAGGCTAGGGTTAGGGTTTGAGGGGGTTTCTCGCGACGAAGATGGGTCGGGGGCGGCTGCTGCATGAGAATATTAATAGAGGAAGAGAGAGAGAGAGAGAGATTAGAGAGAGAGAGGGAGATTGGAGAGAGAAAGGAGGAGATTGAGGGAAGAGAGAGAGAGACTGTGGGAAAGAGAGGCGGGGCCCACGAGCTCAATAGGAGCTCGTGATTGGCTGCAGGAGTAGAGAAAAGTTAGAATTGAAGATTTCTGGGGATTTAAACTGTTGAGTTAATATATTCGTGGGTATAATTAGTTATATATATATTAAATTGAAACGGGCCCTTTTTGGCGCGAAATGAAACATTTCCAAATCGCGCCCGGGTTGCGCCCAAATGTTCCAAATTCAAATTATAAGATTTTAAGCGGGTTCTAAATTTTGAAAAGAGGTGTTTAATGATTAAAATGCATGCCCCCAAGTCGGACACTTGCACGCGCGCGTAGTCGCCCAAACTTGCCCGTTTAGCCAAACGGAACGGAATCTCGACACGCGGACGCTACCACGCGACTAGTGGCGACGAGTAGGCTAACATGGACATCTTAAATTTCATTTTAGGAGTTAAAATTTGTTATGTGCCAAAATGACTTAACCGGGTAGAATTTAGCAATAAACACCAGAAAATCAGGAAAATTGGAAATGAGCAAACCACAACCCTCAACTAGTAATATGAATAGTACTATTGGGCTCGGGTGTTACATTATTAGATACCAAACCTGATATAAAATATCATATCGGTCTCTTTATTTAGTAAAGAAGGATATAATTTTGCATTGTTGGATAATGTTTTGAACATTTCCTATATCAAGAGTTGATCGGTTTAGGCACGTTATCTAATGGCATAAACGTTCTAAATCAAACTATAGTTCTTAACGTACAGAACACACACAAGAGGAAGAGTTCAGATATGAACGAATCCTTCTTGAGGCATTGTAGACTAGGTCATATCAATGCGAACCGACTAGCTAAGTTATATAAAGATGCATATTTAAATTAGTTTGAATTTATATCTTGTGAAACTTTCCAGTCATGTCACAATGATAAAATGACCATAGCTCCGTTTATTGGAAATAGAGAAAGAGTTAGTTAACTCTTGGGATTGATACATGATGATGTATGTAAGTCCCTTGTCTACACATGCCAGGACTGGTTCTTTGTACTTCATTACATTCATTGATGATCTCTCAAGATTCAGACATATGTTCCTGTTGAAACACAAGTCTGAAGCTTTTGAGAAATTCAAAGAATATAAGTCAGAAGTAGAGAACCAAAAACGGGTATAAGTATTATGTCCTTTGATGTGATCAGGGAGGAGAATACTTGATCACAGAATTCCTGGACTATTCTAAAGAAGAATGAGATTCTCTTTCAGCATTACTCCTCCGTATACACCACAGCACGTTGGTATATCGGGGCAGAGCAATTTCACCCTATGTGATAAGTTGTGCTCTATGATGAGTACTATTGAGTTGCCTATTTCCTTTTGGGGGTCATGCACTTATGATGCTGCATACCTATTAAATAGGGTTCCAATTAATCAGGTGCCTACAACTCCATATGTGATATGGTATGGGAAGAGCCCATCTCTTAAGGATGTTAAGATTTGGGGGTTGTCCGGTGATCAGTCGAAAATATTGCATTTTTAACACATCAATTTCCCTACTCTTTGCAATCATCTAAAGGTGTTTGGTATAATTATAGCACATATTAGCAATTCGTCTGTAAAATACCAAATAACATGTGTTATACATTATAACTAGCATTTTGAGGGAAATTGAGTGTTTATTATTACACGCATGATCTTTGTATATCACAACACTTGTCTCGAGATTGTGTGCAGGAAATTCTCCAGGTAAAGAACCGGAATCATAAAAGTGTTCCAAGACATGTGATCTGGTAGTAAACAAGAAAGTATAAAAATATTCCAGACACCAGAAAAGTGTGATAAAGTCAGCACCAAATCAACCTGGAAGTTTCATGAAAAGAATGAACCAAACGGCCGTGGATCCGCGGCCGAAGCAGGCGATCCGCCGCGGATCTGCGGCCACGTCAACTCGTTGGCGGTTGGATTCCTTCCCGAGGCTTATCTTTTTACGGCCAAGATTATTTAAAGTCCTTAGAAATCTCCAGAAGCTTTCTTTCTAACAGCCAAGCTTCTTGTGCAAGCCTAATACCTACCAAGCTTCTTAAGCAAGCTAGCTAACTACCTTAATCTAGAAGGTTCTCCTCAACTACCAAGCTTACAAAGGAAGCTAAACCTAGCTTAGCTTCTAAAGGAAGCTAGATCATGCTTCTAGGGGAAGCTAAAGGAGAAGACTATATAAAGGGACCTAATGCTTCATTAAATAGGGGTTGAGTTGTTGTTGGTTGTTCGGTAGTTGAAAAATAGTAGCAAGATCCAAATCAAAATCCACACAAATTGAGTGACACAATTTGATCCAAATCAAGATCATCGAGTACCGATTCAAGCAAGCATTCAACAAGCCTTTTTGAAGCAACACCGATCTTCATCTGAGCAAGAGATCCAAGACGATCCGCGACTCAAGAAAACGATGCGAAGCTAGTTCGACGATCGAGTTCTCTCCTCAAAATCTTATAGTTTTTGAGTGTATTGTAACGAAACATCGAATAATAAAAGGTGAAAATTCTTGAACTTGCTTTTCTTTACATTTGAGCATTATGAAGAGTTATCGATTCTTGATTGTTATCTTTTTCATGATGTTTGAGTGAAAACTCCGCTTGTGGAGGAATCGAGAAAATAGATAGATGATGATGATTAAATTCTTGAACGATTCTTCAATCTTATGAATTTTGTAAACTTTATGGAATTGAATCAACGACGATCTAGTTTTGAGCGAGATGCTTTCTTGAATGTTTTCGCTCTAAATTAGAGATCAACGATCGATGATTGAATTTCCTAGAGGCTAGAATTTGAATGCTAATCAACGAAAGGACAAGGGATGATGATGGAGAAACCCTAGTTTCTTCAAGAGATCCCTAAACCTCGATTAATCGTCATCGATCTAGTAACAAATCATCAATTGATAAGAATTTGTAATCATAATTCTTCATCAGCACTATCGATTGGATCGATTCTTACGAGCCTCTTTACAAATTTTGATAATTCATTCGATTTGGATATCATCTTGAACTTTATTAATTCTTGATTTTAGATCTAGTTTCCAATGATTCTTGAAACTAAATTTCATAAATCTTGAATCAATTTTCTTTTATTTTTTAATTTTCGACTCAACTAAAATAATAGTGAGCAAATCACACTTTCTCAGTGGACGATCCGTTCTCATTGACGAAACTACAATAGACACCGTCAATTGATTGTGGTATAAATTTCTTTGGTTGTGAAACATTCTAAACACGACACGGAAACGATCAATCTTCCGTCCTATGCCAAAAGCAAAGACCGGACAAGCTCGAGGCAAGGACAGTTCTGTGGAAGTTTGTTGGATATCCCAAGCATACGCAAGGGAATATCTTCTACCACACTGAGAAACAAAAAATGTTTTATTTCTCAGCATGCTACCTTTTAGAAATGGAATTTCTTGTGAAGAAATTAGTGGTCATGAGGTAGAACTGGAAGGAGTTCCAGCTATACAAACTGCAGCTGATGATTTGGTAGAACCGAAAGATTCAATAGTTCCCGACGAACCTCAGCCTCTTCGCCGATCTGGTAGGGTTCCTCATCCACTTGAGAAATACTTCGGTTTTCTCAAATGACAGTAGGAGCGAGGATTGCATCATGAGATGACGGCCCAATTAGTTTCTAGCAGGCCATTAGGAGTGGAGACTCTGTGAGAATGGCTGGATGCTATGCGATCTGAGATAGAATTTATGTACACCAACAAAGTATGGACTTTGGTTGCTTTATCTGAAGAGTTAAATCCCCATCAGGAGTAAGAATATCTTGAGAAGATTACTTGGTGTACATGGAAAAGTTGAGACTTTCAAAGCTAGACTTATTGCAAAAGGTCCTCGTCATCGACCAGGTGTGGATAATGATGAAACATTTTCTAGTCCCTACGCTTAAGTCCATCCGGATCCTGCTTGCCATTACTACATACCATGACTACAATATCTGGCGGTTGCGTGTTATGACTGCATTTCTAAATAGTGATTTAGAAGAGAGCGTCTATAAGTACACAGCAAGAGTGATTCGTAGAAAGTGGGAGCCGCGGAATCGTGTGCAAGTTGCTTTATGGGTTAAAGAAGGCATCGCGGAGTTGGAACATCTGTTTTGATGTGGTAGTCAAAGCGTTTAACTTCATCAAAATGGTAGATGAACCTTGTATATACAAAAAGGTAGTAGGGAGTATGGTGGAGATCCTCGCATTGTACGTGGATGACATACTCTTGATAGGAAAGGAGTTTCCTATGATACACATGGTCAATCTCCTCTTATCACAAGGATTCTCCATAGAGGATAAAGGTGATACCTCATAAATCCTGGGTTTTGGATCTATGAGATAAATCTAATTGGTTATTAGGATTCTCCCTAGGTGTAGTGAGATGGTATCAATCGATCCTGGGGAGAATCACTGGAAAGCTTCCAGGGTGGTAAGGTCGACTGAATGTCAGTCACATGCATTGTCTTTACCCTCAGTAGAGGGACGGTATGTTGGAAGAGTTCCAAGCTAGATACCATGACAAACTAGATGATAAAGGTTGGATACATTGCTACCAACGATACTACCAAAGAGGCAGTCTGGGTATATATATGTTCATGAGATGAACTTCGTTTCTACCATTGTGTGACAACGGAGTTGTGGCTTAGGCCTAGGAACCCCCGTCCCATAGAGACCCAGACATATTCTTAGGCAGTATCACCTGATCATGGAGATGGATGATCTCCAAGGAGATCGAGGATAGGAGAGTAGATACAGAGGACAACACATCGGATCCACTCACAAAGGCCTTTTTCCAATAGAGACTCTTATGAGATGGTTGAGTATGAGATACTTTAACCACTGCTGATTGTTGGGTATTGGATACTACAACAGATGGCCCTAGTGCAAGTGGGAGATTGTTAGTTATATGTATGCCCTAGAAGCCATTACTGTACATACGATGTATATTGTAGTGAATGCTTGGACATATATAGGGAGGACATTCTTCCTCGACATGATAGTATGCTATCTGGTTGCTCCTTATCTTAACATGTACATTGATTATCTCTATGTTATATGTTGATAAAGCCCTTAGGATGAGTACTTGAATACAGGGATTATGATGCGGATCATACTAGTGGGGACAGAGTAGTCGGTAAGTACATCCTTCAAATGTTCCTAGTCATGGGTGTATCGAGACATGGCATCAATATACCAGAGTAGACTAGCATATAGCTTCTCGACCCATGTAGATGGGTGATGGATGATCCCATATCCATTGGTGTTTGACATCAGAGATAGTATACAGGTACTCAGTGGAGACTGGGTACACTGGACAGACTCGCCGAGAACTCCCAGATGATATTATACCTCACGTCAGATAGCAGTTCTCTGTTGACACCGGTACAGGTTAGCCTGTAAACCCGAGATCGTAATAGAGTCTTGTATGGTTCCCATTGTGCTTTGATTTCCACCTTACCACGTTCAAGAGAATGTGCGAAACGGTGGCTTTTGGGTACAGTCCCGAATCACAAGAAGGCAATGAGCGATAAGAGTGGTTTCGTCTCTCCCGGTATAGGGGGTTGATATCGCGCTGTGCTCGATTGGCTATAACAGGAAGTCCCTGGCCAGGGCTGCTTCAGAGATATACTGGTAAGTGTTATTAGTAGATTCTCGACCCATTATGAGCCTCATATCGACACGACTTATCGAGTTACTGGGGTCTGACGTTTACCACCCCTAGACGAGATATGCAACATATCAGACGAAGAGACCGGACTGTACGGTAATGTTACTGATTGGAATCGCAGGAGTGTGAGCAGGCTTGCTTGTTGATCTTCTGATCGCTCAATACCCGGGTGGCCGTTACGTTTAGAAGACCGCTTGTGGCTTTTGGGTGTTTGATATGATCATCACCTACTGCCGGCGTATTGACGAGTCTTTAGAGTCCTACACAGAGGTTTCCTGGCTCAAGCGAAACGGAGTAGGAGCACATATATGATATGTGCGGGACTGAGATTAATACGATATGTGATACCGTATTCTGTTCTCGCGATATGTGATATCGGTCGGTTATATATGATATATCCGGGTTATCGGACCAAGTGTTGATTCGATAAGTTGATTCATTTGATTTTAGTCGGTTATATGTGATATAGCCGGATTATTAAATCATGAGTTGATTTAATAATTTAATGTATAATTATATATTTGGTATATTACATTACATTAATTGATATTAAGCTCACTTAAGATTTCTTTTCTAGTTTGTGCATGTGTATATAAGTGATATATATTAGTGTACAAAATATTGTGTCATGTTTGATGATACAAGCCAGATGGGTGTATGACACACACACACATGCTTATGATGATAATTAGGGTTTTTATTCATTTTGGTAATTACAAAATGGTTGGAAATTGTCAAGGCATGAAGCTTGTTGAATTTTGTTCTTTGCATTGACCAAGTCCACTCTTTTGTTTTGCCAAAGCTATTTATTAACCCAACCTATTATCCTAACCATGGTAATGTCTCTACAAGGGTTAGCATATGATGATTAACTCACTCATGGTTGCCATTATTCACTTGTGAATTATCATGAGAGTTTCTTCTTCTTCTTCTTCCTCTCAAGCTTTTCTAGCTTCAATGGAGATGAGGAAAAAATTGTGAGAAAATCAATTCTAAAGTGAGCCCACTTCCTACTTCATCATCCTCTACTACTTTCCAATTAGTATAGGGTGTTTGTTTCACTAATTTTAGAATTAGTGAAGATATAGCTTGGGTTAGTGTATCCTCGACGTAGAACATCTTCGGCCTCGAAGACTTCGATGTAAGCATGTTCATTTCTTCATGGGAGCATCTCTAGAGTCCGGAGTTCACGATCGCAGCGAAGGGACTACTACACGGAGCTATTGAAGTGAAGGACCGGTCTACAAAGGTTGTATTCCTTGCTCACTTTACTTGCAATGTGTTTGCATTTATATTCCGTCGAATTTCTAGTAGACGATTCTAGGGTCAGGGTTAGCTAGAACGGCAAAATTTTAATATGGCATGAAAGATGCCTCCCGAAACCTTGCTGTCGTGCTGGGCAACCCTGCATATGCAAAGCAAAAACTAGAGCTACCATTTTTGAAAATTTGGTTCTACAACATTTGTAGATTTCTTTCTTTTCATTAATCTCATTAATGAAGTCCCATTATTTAATGTTTCCTAAACATTATAGAAAAATGAAACGAAAATAGAACGCACGCTTATGCCATCCGTATTTGCCACTGGGCCCCGTCATGCACCGTTAAGTTACTTAACTACCGGCAGAGCGGGGGCTGGACTAGCGCGGGTGCAAAACATAAGCAATGTTTATTATATATCATATATATAATACAACATTCATCTCACGCAGTTATATGATCACATCACAGAACCAAGCAGCAGAAGCAACATATGAAATATTGGATATACTAGGATTTCTGTGTTTTTAATTTAGCCAGTAATGTAAAACACGGATTCCACGGTCGTGAAGAATAGCCAAACCCACATCCCTAGACCCCTACGAGAGCAGCAAGTAACCCTACCAATTCTAGAGTTAGGAGACCCGGACTCGACTCCTTGAGATGGTCTTCCACTGGACTCTTGATCCCGGTTACTTGTGCTCCATATCTTTGGTCTATCCTAATGCAGAAAAGTAAATAATATACATCAATGGTGACATCATCCTCAATCCGGAAGTGTCCCAATAAAAGAATATTACATACATATTTTACATGAGTGAAAATAAAAACTCTCATCTCACATAAAACCCCCGGCTATTCATTCACGACGGTCCAATAAATCATATCAACAGCAACACATAACATCACATGTCATCAACGTAAATAAATATACGTATCCCGAAAACTTGTTGACATATAGCAACGAGATCGGGATACACCACATATTACACTTACGGCCGCAGAAAAGACAATGGAAAACTACTATAATTAGAACCCGTATATCCTTAGTCATCATAAACCTGGAATATCTCATATTTCGGATTTCATGCCTAACATATACACCTTGTATTTTAGTCTCAAATTGAAAACACTTTTCAATAACTTTAGTCGGGTAATTCAACAGGATTTCCGACTACATTATCGAATACTTGTCGAAAACTTTAGCTGATGGCCGCACCCCAGATGCCGTCGACGAAGTGCACTAAGACGGAACACCGTGGCCGCAAGCACCCGAGTGGGTTCTTTTGGCAACGGGGTTCTCCTACAGTCACTTGGTCGCGGCTATGGGGCATGGCTATCTACTAGAGTTACCCGACGGGTGTTTGCGTACAATACGTGATTGCGACGGAGTTTTGATCCGAATCAATAATCCTTGGCAACCGATTAACCGAGAGTAAAACACTAGATTTACAATATACTAACTAGTTTTCATAAAAATAATTAATCCGGATTCTAACAATTATACCACATATCATCAAGATCTATACAACGTTAAAATTATCGATCGATTTAGCAAACACCCAAAAAATCCAAATACCTCAACAAATTGAGAAGAATTAAAAATACCCAGAAAGTGCTAAATGACACCATGGAGCAGCACAAGAAAAATGGACCCTTAACTCCCCAAAACGGCGGCGGAACCGAGGCCAAACAAGCGTTTTGGCGGCGG
The DNA here is from genome assembly GCA_030015575.1 of Agapanthus africanus. NCBI lineage: Eukaryota > Viridiplantae > Streptophyta > Magnoliopsida > Asparagales > Amaryllidaceae > Agapanthus > Agapanthus africanus. Next base: position 150,907,566 of record JASDDO010000031.1, read on the forward strand.
TTTCGCGGTGCTTTAGAGGAGTTAGGGCTCCAAATTTCTTGGGGCTCCATATAATAGCCTGCATGAATTTTTAGATATTTTTAATTACGAAAATTCCAAAGTTTGAAAAATTCGACAGAAACTTGCTAGATTTTCGGGTTTCGAAACCGATCGAACACTTTAATATCGTAACCTCCTACCCAAATGTTCGAGCTTGGCTTTGATACCATGAAAGTCTACCGCAGCACCTCCAAGGGGTCCTAGCGGCATCAAGCATGCTGGATTTAAAATTTTGGGTGCTAGGCTAGACTTATGCAAGATCGTAACTAGAATTTTAGGGTTAAGCTATGATGATATGTAAACAAAAAGAAAGTGAAGATGACTATACCCTCGTAGATCGAGTCCTTCACTTCACATGCTCCGTGCAGTAGTCCCGTGACTCCAGTAGGCTCCACTTGAGGATTTGGATGAGCTTCTTATGATGATCGTCGTGTCGAAGACGATCCACGCGATGTCCCTCCAATCAAGCTACCACTACACTAAACGCTTTTAGTGTAGGAAACACGCTACACTTGATCGCTAGTCAAGTTTAGGATGGTAAAATAGGGGATTTGGTTTACTCACAAGTTTGTGTTCAAGCTTCATGATTCACAGCACATGTGAGGGTTGAAGCTTGAACCATGATGAGGTAGAAGAAGAAGGGTGCTAGAGAGCATGAGAGCAACACTTGCAAAAATGCTAAGTGTTGTGAATGAATGAGAGTGTGAATGGCAACCCTTGACCCTCTCTCTTTCAAGCATGGAAAATTAGCAATATAAAATTGCAATCATGCATGAATAGTGAGTCAAGATGAATAAACAAACAATAAAGCCCATGCCTCACCATTCCTCCTCATTTTCAACCTCTTTTTCTATTTTCCATAAAATAGAAAAATATGCCATGCTTCATAAAACATATATATATAATATTAATATATATATTATGAAGAATAATTAGTGAGCAAATGATATTAGTTAAGATATAATTATATCAAATATAATATATATCACATTATTAAATCAACACTTGATTTAATAATCCGGTTATATCATATATAACCGACTAATATCATTTATCTGTGTATCACATTATCAAATCAACACTTGATTCGATAATCTGGTTATATCACTTATAACCAAACTGACAACAGATAACTACCAGATTACAATACGGTATCACATACACGTATTTAATCAGGCCCACGCACATATCACATATGTGTCCTACTTCGTTTCGCTTGAACCAAGGAACTTCTGTGTAGGACTCTAAAGACTCGTCAATATGCCAGCAGTAGGTGATGATCACATCAGTCACCCACATGTCGTTAGCGGTACTAGATGGATGTAACAGCTACACGGGTATTGAGAGATATGAAGATCAACAAGCAAGCTTGTCCATACTCTCTATGAATCCAATAAGAAACACTACCGTACAGTCTGGTCTCTTCGTCTGATATGTCGCATATCATGCCTAGGGGTGGTAAACGTCAGAAACTAGTAACGTGATAAGTCATGCCGATGTTTGGCCTATAACGGTTCGAGAAACTAATGATAACACTTATCAGTAAATCTCAGCAGCAACCCTGGCCAGGTACTTCCAGTTATAGCTAATCGAGCATAGCGCAACATCAACCCTCAATACCGGGAGAGATGAAACACCTCCTATCGCTCATTGCCTCCATGTGACTCGGGATTGTATCCAAAATCCACCTGTTTGCACAGCTCCTCTTGAGCGTTGTAGGGAGGAAATCAAAGCAAAGTGGGAGTTACAAAAGACTCTATGACGAACTCTGGTCTACAGACTAACCTGTAACAGTGTCACCAGTGGACTGCTATCTGACAATATATATAATACTAACTAGGAGTCCTCGGCGAGTCCGTTAAGTGTACCTATTCTATAATGTGCACCCGTGTACAATCTTTGATTTCATACACCAATGGTTGTGGGATCAACCATCGCCCTCCAAGGGACAAGAAACGTACAAACTAATCTATTCTGAAAAATTGATGCCTTGTCTCGATATCCTCTCGACTAGGAACAGTTAAAGGATGTAGTTTTGGACCACCCTGGGCCCACTAGTATGATCTCATCATAATCCTGGTAGTCAAGTACATATCCTAAGGGCTTTATCAACGTGTAGGAGATAGACAGTATAAATACCAGTCTACATGTTAAGATAAAGACAACCAGATAGCATACAATCATGTCGAGCAAGAAAGTCATCAATATATATGTCCAAGCATCCACTATATCAACAATAATGGCCTCTAGGTCATACATATTCCTAACATCTCTTTGAGGGCATTAGATCCTTAGCGTTGATGGGTAGGAAGCTACCCGCTTGGGACAGAACGGGCAGGAAACTGCTCTGTAGGCTCTCTATGAGGGCTTTAGATCCACAGCGTTTGTTGGGTAGGAGTCTACCCGCTGCAGATTGGCCAACAGGAAATTGCTCGTCGGCCTTACGATGAGGGCTTCATATTCTTAGCGTTGTTGGGTAGGAAGCTATCCTTTAGGGATGGACTGGGCAGGGAACTGCTCGGTGGCCTCTCTATGAGGGCTTTAGATCCTTAGCGTTGATGGGTAGGAAGCTGTTAGTGTATATGCCCTAGGGGCTATTATTGTATCATACTAGTTTGTATATTACTTAATGGAAGCTTGGGATATTCACATGTATATAACAGTCTTGCTAAACATGGTAGTATGCTACTTGGTTTTTTCTATCTTAATATGTGAGTATACGTATTGATAGAGCTCTTAGAATCTTGCTTGACTACCAGCGTTGTGATGGCAGTCACACTAGTGGGGGCTGGGTAGTCTACAAGCACATCCTTATTCAGGTCCCTAGTCATAGGATTATCGAGACAGGGCATCGATACTCTGGAGTAGACTAGTGTGCACGCTTCTCATCCCAGTTGGGGAGATGGTCTGTCCCACAGTCGTCAGTACGTGGTACTGGAGATAGTATGCAGGTGCTCGTTAGGTTACGGGTACACCGGACAGGACTCACAGGGAACTATTGGTTGGTTTTATACCAGTCGTCAGTTAACAGTTCCCAGGTGACATGAGTACAGCTTACTCCGCAGTCTTGACACTGCTAGTTCGCCTCGAGTGTGTCCCACTGTTCTTAAATTACTACCCTACCACGGCTCAAAGGAGTCGTGCAAACATGTAGCGGTTGGGTGCAGTCTCGAGCACTTGGAGGCAGTGGTGGTTAGACAGGATTCGTCTCTCCCGGTATTGGGAGTTGATATCGCGCTGTGTCAGAGAGACATTACGCAAAGGCCCTGGCAAGGGCAAGCGAGATTTGCTGGTAGGTTCCAGTAGTTTTTCAGGGTGTAATGGGCTTCACTCCGACACGACTTATACCGCTATTAGGGGACTGACGCTTGCCGCCCCGTAGGCCCGATATGTGATAGTCTTAGACGAACAGACCGGATTGTACGGAGATTGTCACATCAGACTCAGTAGGAGTTCGGAAGGGTTTCCTCATCGGCCTTCTTATCGACATCTACCTGGGGACCGTTACGTACAGCTAGTGCCACTTGCGGTCTGTGGTTAAACCCACTTCCAGCGTAGTAGTCGAGTCTCTAGAGTCCCACACAGAGAGTTTCCCTAGTCCAGGCGAAACGATATAGAGGTCGTATGGTTTTACGACAAGGGTTCGGACGCATACGTGTATTTACGCACGTACGACATCCGGACAGTTTTTACTAGCCGGCTTTGGTTTATGCCCGTTTCTAGTATCCGGTTATTGGATTTATACAGTCTAATGTTTTTCCGTGTTTTCACGGATAGGAGGGGCGTTCTCGTAACTACGCAAGAAGCTTCTAGAAGGTTGGTGACTTGGGGGTTAAGGTGGCATATGCATTAAATGAGATTAGTGAGTCATTTGAGTGGTTCATCCATGTCATTAATGCATCATAAATGCTTAATGACTCCTGGAGATGAATCACCCATTTATATTTATGGAGCATGGTTTTTAAATCATTTATTTGATTTATCTTGATATTGTTTATGCTTCATATATATTATGATAGATCATTTTCTCATCTCATTCTCTTGCTCACCTTCTCTCTCCTCAAGCTCTCTCTCTCTCTTCAAACCCTAATCCTCCCCTCTCATGTGTTGAGACCAATGATTAGAATAGACTACTTAATCCTTAACCATTCTCTATATCACCTAGGTTACTTAGATTAGCGATTTAAGAAACCTAGTTACCTCAAGTTAGAGGTGAAGCTTGTAGTAAAGCTCTCGGGTGGATCATCTACTACATAGAGAAGGCCGGAGAGGACGTGGAGAACGGAAAGACGAAGGACACAGTTCATTAGGTATAATCACTTTTCATAGTAGTTGTCAACTTCTATGATTCTTGTTAGTTATAGTTTAGCAAAGATTCTCGGTTAGTCGATGTTTACGCCTAAAACAAGATCGTTTTTCATTATTCCGCCTCCCCGCAAGTAGTGGGGTGTTGTACATCGACTTACAGTGGTATCAGAGCCTCGCTAAACAATAATTAACTCATTAGCAAAGTCGTAAGAATTTCGAACGCAAAACGAACCAAAAAAGACATCGATTTCACTAAGTTTCTGTCGATTTTAAAACAGGCTCTAAAAATTTTTCAGGGACCTGCAGAATAACCAGCAGAGAAATATAAGAACACTGAAAAAAATTTGGTTCCTGAATCGGCCATACAGCCGCGGAACCGCGGCCGATCCACCGATCCGCCGCGGATCCGTGGCCGAGTTGGAGCCGATTCGGCCCAAGTTTTTCCAGTGGCTCTACTGTGATGTTTTTGTCTTTTCTGGAATGTTTATTTGTCTGCTCAAGTCTCAGGTGCACAGAGAAGTTTTGGAGTAGAATCTAAAGTGTTTGCTTGATCGAAATGTTGCGATATTTGCTAATATGATTATATCTGTGATTGTATAATGTGTTCGTAAACCTCCCCTAACTTCTAGTATGTCGGTTGGCAGGGGGTTGCACATTTCTGTAATGGTTTTTACTGTTTGTGGTTATGAACTGTATTGGACTGTTGTGATGATTAGCCGGGGTTTGAGATGGGTTGTTATATTCATTCATTCAATGTAATTGTAATATTATTTTGCGGGGCACATCCAGGTTGCGGTTGTTGCCACCGTTGTATTATTTCATTTTACTGTTTTTGCTCCTAGGATAAACCCAAGGTGGGGTGCACAAACTACCGGGTACTTTGAAGTGTTTTGTGTCCTACTGTTCATATCAGATTTTTGCATTTTCATACCGTCCAATTTTTATCACATTGCATATCCGTATATACTCTTGAGCCGTGTTTGCTAGTCAATTGCAGGATACAGGTTCTCGGTTCTAAAACGGTGAAATTCATGGAAAACACGAAAAAATCTGGGTTCCTGCCAACCACAGATAAAACACAGTCTCCGCCATTCATCCATATGTTGCCAGATACCAGTAGGAAGACAAAATGTCAAATCAATGCACAAGGCTCAATGGTAGCACAAGATCCAAGAAATCTACGCGGAGCTCGAGGCAATCATGACAAAATCTTGACAAAAAGTCCACCTTTCCCTCAACAGAAATTCTGGAAAAATCGTGGAGCCAAATTGAGAAAATACATATGCCAGAATAATGTACACAGAAAACCAGGAAAACCCAAAAAAGCAGAAGCCCCAACTCCTCCAAAGGGCCGCGGATCCGCGGCCAAAGGGGGGTCTAGGCCGCGGATCCGCGGCCGTACTGGCGCCGCATGCTCAGGGATTTTGGGGGTATTTTGGTCTTATCGTTTTTGTTCTGGTGGTTGCCCTAGGTTTCCATTCTCAAGCCTATAAATAGCCCAGAACTTTGAGAAGGAAAGGGTCCATTCTTGTATTTTCATTTTTGCCTAGGTTTAGTGTTTTTCTTCTTCCTCTTCTCACCTCTTCTCCATTAAACTTGTAGTGAGCTTTTGAGTGAAGAGTGATGAATAAAGAAGACCATTTTATTATTATGCTTGTCTCCTTATCTTTATGCTTGTTGTAATTTTAATTCGTTAAGTAGTTGTTGTTATTTCCTTGTTGTTTCTTTCTTCTCTCTTTTTCTTTATCATTCATACGACAATGATACTTACGCTCGATCCTCGCCAAGGTGAGGTCGCAAATAGTTAGTCGTATTCTTCTAATCTCTCTCTTTCTATCTTCCTCTTTTGTTTTGTTTTTGTTTTTCCTTATCATGAAGTGTGAGTAGTTTTATACTTGTTAGGGTAGGATAAGGGAAGTTTGAGAGAAGGAAATCTCTCTCACTCTTTCCTTGCCCAACAACTTAAATCGACTCCCGTTAATTGAACCACAATCCGCTCCTTACGGCACCCTATCCTACATGATAGCGGTGATTCCGTAGTGAGACCGGTTGTGGTTGAATTAACCGGAGGTTATGGCTAAGAGCCAAGAACGGACGGACAAGCACCAAAAGGAAGACTTATACGTTGGAAAGCCTAGCTTATACTCGCAAAGTCCTTCCTAGTCGTGCTAATCCCCGTTGTTGCCGATTACCGTAACACCGATATTAAGAGGGGCAACGAAAGATGTGGAGACTCCTAACTCAAACTAACCTAATCCTAACCCTAACAAGCTCTCTTTAAATATCAAACTCAACACTTAGATAATCCAACAAATCTGAAAACAGGACTTAACTCGTTAAAACACTTTGAAAAAGACTCCCATCTCCCTGCGGACGACCCGTACTCAACCGGCTAGCTACAAGCGAAACCGTCTTGATTGCGGTATTTAAACTAGAACTTGAACACGCACGTATCCTAACAATCAAATGGCGCCGTTGCCGGGGAGACGGTAGTTTATTTCTTTGTGTAATTTCGGGTTAATTTGTAAGTATATAAAAAAAAATGAAGAAAAAAATATACATTGTAAAAAACCATCTTGTTGTTTTTTATTAGCTTTTGTGCAAGTGTGCAGGAAAATACGAAGTTCAAGATCGACGCCAAATACGTCGGATAATACGGAGTTCAAGTACAGTGCCAAAGACGTGGGAAGATAGACCCACATTTCGCGGCTACACCGCGACGGACCAAAACGGAACAAACGGTCTACTGTCAAGATCTGGAGCAGGTCCAGTAAGCAACTAAAGATTCAGCAAATCCAGACAAGCAGAGAACAAGCACAGCAGCCCACACAAAAATTTTGAGGCTCCAATCCCACCATATAGCCGCGGAAACGCGGCATAAGGAAGCTTAGGCCGCGGATCCGCGGCCACTTGGTGGCTTCAGAGCCCCAAAATCTCTCTGTAAGTCTCTCTGCTCCTCTCCACTCCTCTGAACTCCACTGAATTGTGTTTTCTGCAGCCTTCTTTGAGCAAACTCTTCTCCCCCTTCCAATAAACTGTTCTTGTGCAGGATTCTTTGCGCCGCAAAATAAAAATTGATTGCAGTTGATTTGTTACTGCTTTGCATTTCTTTAATACGGACTTAAGGGGCTTGAAACCAATCCAGATTGGGTGGGGATTTCATCACCCTTCCCAGGACCCCAAAAATCACTAAAGCATATGCATTGTCCATTGTAAATTAAAAAAATACTAGACTTCAGCCCTAAGGACTTCGCGCTCATTAGGAGAAGATAAACCGTGTTTAGAACCTCGCTTAACCGTATTTGGTTTACGTTGTGTCTAGGAAAGTGTTAAAGGCGCAACCGCCGAAAGAGAAAGGGTTATTTAATTAAGGAACTTCGCGAAAGCGTTGGACAACCTCCCCTTATCTCTGCACTTACCTGGCCTCGTGATCAGGGTATTGTTAAGCTCGTTTCTCGACACTGTTTAACTTCGGCAATCAAGTTCAGGAGCAGGTCTAGTAGACCTAGGTTACCCTAGATCTGGGTGTGATTGTGCATATCTTGTTTGTGATTGCTTAAGCCGTATTTCCGTACATATTTCTGTAAATCCCTTTCTTAAAAAAACAAAAAAAAAATCAAAAAAACTTTTATAAAAACTTGCCCTTTTGTCGCCAAATCCATTTTCACCCACCACCCATCGCCTTTCTCCATTGACGTTTTCTTACCCTCACCTTCTCCGCTTTGACTATACTAAACTCGTTTAGTGTATGTCCGCTTGGACTCGGGACACTAGCGCCCGTCTAGTGCGCGTTACGCTAGTCGCGACCGACTACGTGATCGACTCCGAAGTCGATACTCCGTCCATTCCTCTTTCACCCCTTCCTTTGCCGGACAACTCCGACGTTGACCGGAATTCTGTTCATACATCTTCACCTTCACCTTCACCTTCACCAACCTCTTTTTCCGCGATGTCGGGATTTAATCCGAACATCTCTTTGACCACCGCTGGATTGGCTCCACCTCCTACGGAGACCAATCTCCCACCACCTCCGCCTGTTGTAGCGCCGCAGCGAATTGCGCTCCAGGATCGTTTCTACCCCACCCGTTCTGCACTTCCCACCTGCCTTTCTCTTCCTCCGGCCAATGGGGACAACTTTGAAATTAAGCCCCATTTCATCAACATGCTTCCACGTTTTCATGGGCTTGAATCTGAAGATGCCTATATCTTCATCAATAAATTTCAAAACGTCTGTGCCATGATGAAAACAACCCAGCTGTCGGACGATGCTATACGTCTACGGGTCATTCCGTTCACTTTATGCGATCTCGCTGAAAAATGGCTGTATAGCACCGCTTCCCACTCAATCACCAGCTGGGACGAGTTTGTTAAAGCGTTTCTGAAAAAATTCTATCCAAATCATAAGACCGCAAGAATTCGAAATGAAATCAACCAATTCTCCCAGCTTCCTTCTGAACCCTTCTGGAAGTGCTTTGACCGGTACAATGACCTTCTTGTTCAGTGTCCTCACCACGGTATAGAGAAATGGCAGCTCTGCCAAACCTTATACGAGGGCCTGAACCCAGCAACGAAGCAGTTGCTGGAAACCATCTGTCAGGGCCACTTCCTATCGAAATCTGACGAGGAAGCGTGGTAGTTCTTTGACGACCTTGCGGAGCAAACGCTACAGTGGGAGAGCACCAGACCGACTTCTTCTTCTTCTACCTCCACTTCTACCGGTCAGTCTAGGGTAGGAATCCACCAACTTGACGTCTCTATTGCGATGAAAGCTGAAATAGCTGCTATAACAAGAAAGCTTGAAGCGATAGAAAGCAAATTCTCTGCTCCTGCTCCTGCCCCTGTTCTCCCCCTTCGTACCATCTGCGCTTGTTGTTCCGATCCTTCTCACTTGACCGAAGAGTGTCCTTACAATCCACCATCGCAAGGACAGGATCAGGTTAATGCATTCCAGCAAAGACCGAGGACTGATCCATACTCTTCCACCTACAATCCCGGTTGGAGGAACCACCCCAATTTCGCCTGGAATCAGAATCAGAATCAATTCCAGGGCAACAATTTCCAAAGGGCCCCTCCGCCGCAACAACAAGCGCAACAACAAACTCAGTATCAGCAGCCCTTCCAACCCCAACCTTTCCAAAATCAGACGAACAACTTTGCACCCAATAACTCTTTTCCACCAAACAACTTTGTTCCGTCAAACAACGATAAGGTTTCCTCGCTCGAGCGAAGTCTGGAGGCATTTGTTAAACAATCGACTCAATCCACCGCCAACATCCAGTCTTCGATTCAATCTTTAGTGCAACACACTGCCGCACACGGGCAAAGCATCAAGACCATCGAGGCCCAGATTACACAGCTGAACGCGGCCTTAAGCGAGCGAGAGAAGGAGAAGCTCCCGTCCCAGCCACTTCCAAATCCCGGTCACCCACATAATGCACATGTTGCTCTTGAACAACAAAACCATAATGTGAGTGTCGTGACTACACTGAGATCGGGAAGGACGCTGCAAAACAACACTGGCAAACAAATCAACGATGACACCCCGGCCGCCGCTTCTTCTTCTTCTTCTTCGTCTTCCGAGCCTATTCTCCATTCTTCAACAGGCTCTCCTTCCTCTTCTTCTGCTCTGAACGGACCCACTTCTCACTCCACGAAAACACCTATTCTGGGATCCGTTCCAACTCCAAAATCTCCTCCTCCAGCATTAGACTCAACCAATTTTCAAAATGTTCCATTTCCAAACCGGTTGAGGTCTAACAAACAAAATCCTCAAATGGAGAAGATTCTGGAGTTATTCAAGCAGGTTAATATTAACATTCCTCTTTTAGATGCTGTCCAACAAGTCCCGTCCTACGCGAAAATCTTAAAGGACTTGTGCACGAAAAAGAGGAAGTCTCAGGTACCCAAGAAAGTTTTCTTGGCTAGTGCTGTGAGTGATGCCCTTACCCAATCTTTACCACAAAAACGGAAGGACCCTGGCTGTCCTACTATTTCAATTACCATTGGGGATAAGAACATCAACCGCGCACTATTAGATCTTGGTGCCAGTGTTAACTAGCTTCCGTATTCAGTATACGAGCAATTAGGCGTCGGAGAGTTGAAACCCACACACTGCACTCTCCAAATGGCCGACCGATCGATAACCCATCCTAGGGGTGAGCTAGAGGATGTGTTAATCAAAGTCGAGGACTTCATATTCCCCGTTGACTTCATTGTATTAGATACACAGCCTGTAGCTAACCCCCGGAATCAAATTCCGGTGATACTCGGCCGCCCATTTCTCGCAACCTCAAATGCTGTGATCAATTGTCGCAATGGTTCAATGAACCTCTCTTTTGGAAATATGACGATTGAACTCAACATTTTTAGGTTAGGGAATCAGCCCGCCGAACCTAATGCTCATATACTGGACGTCTGCTCGATCCAGGAGATCACACCAGAAGAGTGTGAATTCGAGGAGTTTCTGTTTGATCACGATAATCTTGACGCCACTAGTGCGTTTCTCTTCGAACCTGCTGCTGTTTTTGCACCCGATAACGAATACGAGTGTTTCACGTTCTCGAACGATCTTAGCCGCGCACAACCCGAGTTTGAATCCTTCGACTTTCCGGATGAGTTACCTGAACCATCCGACTCGGTTGCCTACACTCGTTTTGAACCTTTGCTGGAGTCCTTTGAGTTCGAGACCTTTGCACCAGTCTTGCCTTCCATCATTTCACCTCCTACGCTCGAACTCAAGCCGTTGCCGTCTCACCTTAAGTATGCTTACATAGGTGAGAACGAGACCCTCCCTGTCATCATTTCGGCTTCTCTAGCTCCAGAGCAAGAGAAAGCCCTTCTCGCGGTCTTGCACAGCAACAGGCAAGCTTTTGGCTGGTCCATGGCGGACATCAAGGGGATTAGTCCCCTAATCGTTGAGCATCACATTCATCTGATGGATGATGCAAAACCAGCCCGGGATCCACAAAGACGTCTTAATCCAGTCATGAAGGAGGCTGTGAAGAAGGAGATCGTCAAATTTCTAGATAGTGGTATCATTTACCCTATCTCTGATAGCCAGTGGGTTAGCCCCATTCACGTTGTCCCCAAGAAGTCGGGCATCACGGTCATAACCAACGAGGCGAATGAGTTAATCCCTACTCGTACCCAAACCGGGTGGCGAGTTTGCATTGATTACAGAAAACTCAATGCCGCAACGCGGAAAGACCACTTTCCGCTACCCTTCATTGACCAGATGCTTGAACGATTGGCCGGACACGAGTACTACTTCTTTCTTGATGGCTACTCTGGCTATAATCAAATTCCCATCGCCGAAAAAGACCAGGACAAGACCACTTTCACTTGTCCTTTCGGCACGTTTGCATATCGACGCATACCCTTTGGGTTATGCAATGCGCCCGCTACCTTCCAGCGGTGTATGATGGGAATTTTCTCTGACATGGTGGAAAAAGTTCTGGAGATTTTCATGGATGACTTCTCCATCTTCGGCGACTCCTTTGACGAGTGTTTGCTGCATCTTGACGCTGTCCTTACCCGATGTAAGGACAAGAATCTCACTTTGAACTGGGAGAAATGCCACTTCATGGTGTGCGAAGGTATTGTCTTAGGACATATCATCTCGCAAAATGGCATAGAGGTTGACAAAGCAAAGATTGAGGTCATTTCCAATCTGCCTCCTCCCCGATGCGTCAGAGATATCCGAGCCTTCCTTGGCCATGCCGGTTTCTATAGACGGTTTATCAAGGACTTTAGCAAGATTGCTAGGCCCTTGACGCTTTTGCTGGCCAAGGACACGCCTTTCGACTTCAACTCGAGCTGTGTGACTGCATTCGAGTCACTGAAACGCTCACTTACTTCTGCTCCCGTTCTTTCTTCACCTGACTGGACGCATCCATTCGAGATTATGTGCGATGCATTCGACTTTGCCATCGGTGCTGTCCTTGGACAGCACATCAACAAGATGCCGCACGTAATCTATTACGCGAGCCGAGCCTTGAACGACGCCCAACTCAATTATACAACAACTGAGAAGGAATTCTTGGCTGTTGTATTTTCTTTAGAAAAGTTCAGGCCCTACCTCATCGGCTCTCCAGTCATTGTCTACACGGACCATTTAGCTCTGCGCCATCTTTTTGCGAAGAAAGATGCAAAATCTCGGTTAATACGTTGGATCCTCTTGCTTCAAGAGTTTGACCTTGTCATTAAGGACAAACGAGGATGTGAAAACGTAGCTGCCGACCATCTCTCACGACTTCCTTCTTCGCCTTCGCTTCCAATTCCGATCAACGACGTTTTCCCGGATGAACAGCTCTTGACAGTATCGTGTGAACCCTGGTTCGCAGATATTGTGAACTATTTGGCCACGGGATTACTACCGACCGAATGGTCAAGTCAGGACAGACTTCGCTTCTTATCCTAAGTAAAACACTTTTACTGGGACGAACCCTACTTGTTCAAGTACTGTCCCGACCAGATTATTCGTCGGTGTGTCCCTGATGAGGAATTCAAGAGTGTGCTGTCCTTTTGCCACGATCAGGCGTGTGGCGGGCATTTTGGGCCCAGAAAGACAGCTGAGAAGATCTTGCAATGTGGTTTCTACTGGCCACAAATTTTCAAAGACGCTCACGACTATTACAAGACTTGCTCCCGGTGCCAACACATGGGCCGGATATCCCGGAGGAACGAGATGCCGCTCCAACCGATCTTGGTTGTGGAGATTTTCGATGTTTGGGGGATAGACTTCATGGGGCCGTTTCCCAGCTCTTTTGGGAACTTGTACATCCTTCTAGCTGTTGATTATGTCTCTAAATGGGTCGAAGCTGTGCCCAGCCGAACTAACGACAACAAGGTTGTCGTTAGGTTCCTTAAAGAAAACATTTTCTCCCGGTTTGGGCACCCCCGAGCGATCATTAGTGACAATGGAAGTCATTTCTGCAACAAAACCCTCGAGGCCTTGATGCGGAAATACTCCATTAATCATAAGCTTTCGACGCCCTACCACCCCCAAACCTGCGGGCAGGCCGAAGTTTCAAATCGGCAAATCAAGCAGATACTGGAGAAGACGGTTTCCAAGAATCGTAAGGATTGGTCTCTGAAACTCACTGATTCCCTTTGGGCATTTAGAACCGCTTATAAGACCGACCTTGGCATGTATCCCTATCGGCTTGTATACGGAAAAGCCTGCCACCTTCCTGTCGAAATAGAGCATCGCGCATTTTGGGCGATAAAGGAGTTGAATCTGTCTCTTGAAGATGCGGGCAGCCATCGGAAGCTGCAGTTGAACGAACTGAACGAGCTTAGGGATGAGGCTTACGATAACGCGGTTGTCGTTAAGAATCGAACGAAGGTGTTTCACGATAAACACCTTTTGCGCAAAACCTTCGTACCTGGTCAGCAGGTACTGCTTTACGACACCCGACTTCACTTCCATTCTGGAAAGCTCAGATCTCGCTGGAAAGGGCCGTATTTTGTGCGGAATGTGTATCCGCAGGGAGCTGTGGATTTGGAAAATCCAAAGGACGGTTCACTCTTCAAGGTAAATGGACACCGATGCAAACCGTACCGTAGCGCCGAACCAACAGAGGAGCTCCTGTTCTTACAGGAGCCGGTTTACCCTGAATGATCTTCCTCTGCCTACCTCCAAACTTCGATTATCCAGCCACAAACAGTGGACACTGTTCCAAATAAGTTTGGGGGTATGTACAAACCATTTTGTTTATATTTGTGTATATTCTTTTTCTTTTCTTAAAAAAAAAAAAACAAAAACAAATAAAAAATTTTGTATCGCTAACCGACAATTTTGACCCTTCAAATGATCTCTTCATGCAATGACAGTGAGGACACTGTCCAGTTTAAGTTTGGCGGTATGCTCGGTACGCATTTCTTACCTTCGCATTCATATGTATATTTTGCATCTGCATATTAAATCCATAAAATCCATAAAAATCTGAAAATTTTCTAAAAATATAAAAACTTTTTTTTGTCAAGTTAGCTTGTGGAAGAACTCTGATTCAACATTCGACGGTTTTTGTTTGAAAAAATAGGAATAACTAAATCTTATGTTTAGATTTTGAAAACCTGAAAGATAACTCTCCTTTGAAGTTAACTATAACTGATATACGTCTTTACATCACACTGCACGTGTCGTGAGTTTTTGGAAATTAGATGACAAGTCTTTTATGTTTAAGAACTTTTAAACAGATAAATGATTTTCTGAGGATCAAATAGGTTTGTTCTGAAATAAGTAATGTCAAGAATAGTTTATGAAGTAAAGCGAATATGAAGGAATGTTATTGATGCCATAATTGGAGCTAAGTCTGAAAAATAACCCATCTGAAACTTGATTGGAATGATTACACACCAAACCCACTAAACACGTTTTTTATCCAAAAAATTGAACTTCCAGTTATATCTCCGTTCATATTAAATCATCTGATTTTCACGCCAAACTGTCTTTTGTTTTTGGACCTAGGTGACTTGAGTAATTAAGTCCGCTGGGGTATTTCTACACCTAATGCCCTAAAACCAACTGGTTTGGGTGCATTGGCCTAAAGCTCGCTAAGAAGCCTAGAAAGTCCAGGTTAAAACAAAGTCAAGCAAGTGTTCTCTCCGAGTTAAAATTCCTAACGGTTCTTTGTGTGAGAATAATCTTGATAAAAGACAGGCTTTTATAAAAAAATTTAGCGGAGATATGAAGGTTTTATTCTATGATAAAGACTATTACACGTTCACAGAGGTGTGTATGAAATGAAAACAAGAAAAAGGTGGAGTGAAAAATACGACTTAGTTTCCTGTTATGGAAGATAGAAATTCTGAAGTTGAAACCTTACTGGAAAACGAAACTGGAAAAATGCTTAACTCTTTATAAAACTTATGTGATCCTTTTAAAATTGTTATCTGGGCTTTATTGTGCGACGTGATGAATTTATTCAACCTTTCGGGAACTTAACGACACTATTTGCACTGCACGTAAAGACATGTAAAATCTGTAGTTAAATAAGAAACGAGGTGTGAAAAATAAAGGTTCGATGGTCTAGACTTAGGATTATAGAATTGTTATTTTCTGAAACAAAACTTTAGGGTTTGAATCTTAGTTATTTTACAAAACCTACTTGACCGGATTTTGTGGGTGGTATCCGCTGAAAACCCTCAGGAGACAACACTCCTCCTACTAGGGACACCTAGAGGTTTAACGGCTTGTTGCACATGCTCAGTGCAATCGCGTTCCCTGCGAAAGTGAGGTTAGGAAATTTTTTGTGAATAAATGGACTTTGCTCGGGACGAGCAAATGATAAGTTTGGGGGTATTTGTTCATATCAGATATTTGCATTTTCATACCGCCCAATTTTTATCACATTGCATATCCGTAGATACTCTTGAGCCGTGTTTGCTAGTCAATTGCAGGATACTGGTTCTCGGTTCTAAAACGGTGAAATTCATGGAAAACACGAAAAAATCCGGGTTCCTGCCAACCACAGATAAAACACGGTCTCCGCCTTTCATCCATATGTTGCCAGATACCAGTAGGAAGACAAAATGTCAAATCAATGCACAAGGCTCAATGGTAGCACAAGATCCAAGAAATCTACGCGGGGCTCAAGGCAATCATGACAAAATCTTGACAAAAAGTCCACCTTTCCCTCAACAGAAATTTTGGAAAAATCGTGGAGCCAAATTGAGAAAATACATATGCCAGAATAATGTACACAGAAAACCAGGAAAACCGAAAAAAGCAGAAGCCCCAACTCCTCCAAAGGGCCGCGGACCCACGGCCAAAGGGGGGTCTAGGCCGCGGATCCGCGGCCGTACTGGCGCCGCATGCTCAGGGATTTTGGGGGTATTTTGGTCTTTTCGTTTTTGTTCTGGTGGTTGCCCTAGGTTTCCATTCTCAAGCCTATAAATAGCCCAGAACTTTGAGAAGGAAATGGTCCATTCTTGTATTTTCATTTTTGCCTAGGTTTAGTGTTTTTCTTCTTCCTCTTCTCACCTCTTCTCCATTAAACTTGTAGTGAGCTTTTGAGTAAAGAGTGATGAATAAAGAAGACCATTTTATTATTACGCTTGTCTCCTTATCTTTATGCTTGTTGTAATTTTAATTCGTTAAGTAGTTGTTGTTATTTCCTTGTTGTTTCTTTCTTCTCTCTTTTTCTTTATCATTCATACGACAATGATACTTACGCTCGATCCTTGCCAAGGTGAGGTCGCAAATAGTTAGTCGTATTCTTCTAATCTCTCTATTTCTATCTTCCTCTTTTTTTTGTTTTTGTTTTTCCTTATCATGAAGTGTGAGTAGTTTTATACTTTTTAGGGTAGGATAAGGGAAGTTTGAGAGAAGGAAATCTCTCTCGCTCTTTCCTTGCCCAACAACTTAAATCGACTCCCGTTAATTGAACCACAATCCGCTCCTTACGGCACCCTATCCTACATGATAGCGGTGATTCCGTAGTGAGACCGGTTGTGGTTGAATTAACCGGAGGTTATGGCTAAGAGCCAAGAACGGACGGACAAGCACCAAAAGGAAGACTTATGCGTTGGAAAGCCTAGCTTATACTCGCAAAGTCCTTCCTAGTCGTGCTAATCCCCGTTGTTGCCGATTACCGTAACACCGATATTAAGAGGGGCAACGAAAGATGTGGAGACTCCTAACTCAAACTAACCTAATCCTAACCCTAACAAGCTCTCTTTAAATATCAAACTCAACACTTAGATAATCCAACAAATCTGAAAACAGGACTTAACTCGTTAAAACACTTTGAAAAAGACTCCCATCTCCCTGCGGACGACCCGTACTCAACCGGCTAGCTACAAGCGAAACCGTCTTGATTGCGGTATTTAAACTAGAACTTGAACACGCACGTATCCTAACAATCACCTACTCACTTTGTTGAGGGAGACCGCTTCACTTCGGGTATTTGGCGGGTAGTTTGTCGTACCCGTAGGGGTCTAGGGTGGGGTAATGGCTATTCATCATAACTGTGTAATCCGTCTTTTGTTGCAGGCTCTAAACAAACGCGGATTGCTTGCAAATCCAATAAAGTTCATATGAGATCTGGAATGCCTATTATTGCGTCAGACGATTGTACAATATCTATATATGATAGCTATTTAGACGTCACTTATGTGTTACACCCGCGCTAGCCCAGCTCCCGCTCTGCCGTTAGTTAAGTAACCTAACGGGTGATGACGGGACCCAGTGGCGAATGCGGATGGCATAAGAGGACGTTGTATTTTCGTTGTTTTCTGCAATGATAGGTTAATGATGGGACGTATTATTTATAATGCAAAGAAAATAAACCAAAAGATGAATCGTTGGAACAATTTAAAAGAAACCACTCGGTTATTTTAAAACAGATGATATTTTTAATTGCGGAGCTTTAACCACTCCTTTTAAAAGCTATCAGGTTCCTTCGGTCACATCAAGTTCACTACGTTCACGGTTTCGCCAAAACCATTCGTAGCCCTCCGTCATTTCATCTGGGTATTCAGTTGTATTCAAACTATGTATTTTAACCAACGCCAAGGCATAGTGTTTGGTAGCTGCTGGGTATTCATTTGTTGCATAGATAGATGAGTTAGTTTGGGACAGTCGTATTATCATTTTGGCCAATGTCAAGGATATGTATGGATGGGTTCAAATTAACAAGATAATGATGGGTAGAATTTGACATGTGACTTATGACATTTTGACCAACGCCAAGGTCATAAGTGCATGGGGCAAAAATATATATCGGGAATGTCTAAAGAAACTGAAATTTGCAAAGAGATGCATACCATTTGGAGTTTGATGAATGTTGGTAGGATTCCTTCAACATTATCATACGATGATATTTGGATCCCGATCCTACTGTGAGTATATGCTACTCATCAGGATATTCGTCACTTAACGATCAATGCTATAAACCAAGTAGGTGTCAAGAAAGGTGTCAGCGGGGTTACGCCCCTAGAGAAAAGAGTTTATTTAATTAAGGAACTTCGCGAAAGCGTTGGAAAACCTCCCTCGAAGTACCGACACCAGCCTGGCAGAACGGTTAAGCAAGTATTGTACAGTGAGAATAGTCCTGGCTAATTCTTCTTTTATGGTTTGAGGAAGGATTCGAGAAACAGTGGGAGCCATCCAGTTTAGATAAATTAAAAACCACTCTAAACTTGCAAGAGCATCATGCTAAAGAGTTTTCTTCTCTCTCTCCTAATTGCAGCGACCCTGAAAATGACTGGACTTAAGTTACTTTTAGAGAAAAATATACTGACAGGGCCAAACTATAAAGATTGGCTGCGGAATGTCAAAATGGCTTTGACCTATGACAAATTGGTGTACGTCCTCACCGCTAAGGCACCTGCAGTCCCAGGTCCCAAATCTAGTAATGCGGATAAGGAAATCCGCAAAACCTGGGAGTATGATTGCGCGAAAGCCAAGTGCATCGTGCTTGCCTCGATGAACAATGAACATCAGAGGAGGCATGAGGATATGGAACTAGATGCCATATTTCTCCATACAAAGGAACTTTATGGAGAGCAATCTCGTATAGCAAGATACGAGACCTTTAAGAACTTGTTTCGAGCGAGATTGGCTGTTGGATCATCGGTAGGAGAACATGTCCTAAAGATGATTGGCTACATAGAAGAGCTCGCAGACTTTGGGACGACTTTGGATAATGAGCTCTATACAGACCTTATTTTCCAGTCCCTCCTTCCACCTACGCCCAGTTTATTCTGAACTTCAACATTCGAAGAAAAGAAGTTGAACTTCCGGAACTCCTGAACATGTTAAGGAGTGCAGAGGGCACCTTGCAGAAGGCAAGGGAAACACCCGCTATGTTTGTTAGCGGTGCTTCTTCTTCCGGGTCCAAGGCTAGGGCCTAAGGAAGGAAAAAGAAGGCCGCCACCAAACCTAGAGGAGGTGTAAGTAAGGTGGGAGGGAAGGGAAAGAAAAAGTTTGCGGTACCGGTAGTGGCCCAGGATGAGTGCTTCCATTGTCACAGGAAAGAGGCTGGAAAAAGGATTGCAAGGCATGGAACGCCAAGAACCAGGAACCGAAGCAAGCTGTGGCTTCGACTTCAGGTGTGTTTGTAATTGAGAATTGTCTGTCAATCAACTCTACTTCCTGGGTATTGGATACCGGATCAGGATCTCATATTTTCAATTCATTACAGGCACTGAGAAACCGTAGAGTGCTGAAGGATGGTGATATGACCCTGATGGTTGCTAATGGAGCTAGCGTGGGAGCTGTGTCCGTAGGAGATTATCACCTGGGATTGACGAGTGGACACATTTTGGTTTTACATAACTGTTTTTGTGTACCCAGCTTAACGTGTAATATCATATCTGTTTCCTTGTTATCAAATAAAGGTTATGATTTCACGTTTGTAAGTGATGTTGTTAACATCCACTTTAATCATAGTTTGATTGGGTTCGGTACACTGGATAACGGTATATATGTGTTAAACCAACTCCAAATTTTCAACGTCCAGAACACACTAAAAGGAAAGTCTCCAGATTTAAATAAAGCTTTCTTATGGCATTGTAAACTGGGTCACATCAATGAGAGAAGGTTGACTAAGTTATATAGAGAAGGATATTTGGACTCGTTCGAATATCAAACTTATGCCACTTGTCAATCTTGTCTCAAAGGAAAGATGAAAAAGACTCCATTTACTGGACATAAAGTAAGAGCGAGCGAGCTCTTAGGACTCATACACAGCGATGTATGTGGTCCAATGTCTACACATGCAAGATGTGGTTTTTCCTATTTCATTACTTTCACGGATGATTACTCAAGGTACGGATTCATTTATCTGATGAAACATAAATCCGAGGCTTTTGAGAAATTCCAAGAGTTTAAGAATGAAGTAGAAAACCAAACTGGCAAAAGTACCAAGACACTAAGATCTGATCGAGGTGGTGAATACTTGAGTGCCGAGTTCCTAGGTTACCTAAAAGAGAAAGGAATTCTCTCTCAACTTACTCCTCCATACACTCCAGAGCATAACGGTGTATCGGAGAGAAGGAATCGAACCCTATTGGATATGGTACGTTCCATGATGAGTAATGCTGAGTTACCGCGATCTTTTTTGGGGTTATGCGCTAGAATCGGCGGCATATCTTTTGAACATGGTACTTACCAAGACTGTGCCTACCATGCCATATCAGATGTGGAGTGGGAAGAAACCCTATCTTCAGTATCTGAAGATATGGGGATGTCCAGATTTTGTTAAAAAGCAGCATGTGGACAAGCTCGAGGCACGATCAGTAAAGTGTAAGTTTGTGGGATATCCAAAGAACTCCAAGGGGTATCTATTCTATTACGCAGAGGAACAAACGGTGTTTGTTTCTTGTAATGCCCATTTTCTAGAATATCAGTTTTTAGAAAAGGAAATAAATGGGAGCGAAATAGAACTGGAAGAAATTCCAGAACCGCAAACTACTACTGAAAGTTTGGTAGAACCGGTAGTTCAAGAAGAACAGGACATTCCCGCACCCCTCCGCAGGAGTAGTAGGCCGTCTCATCCGCCTGAGAGATACTACGGTTTTCTCATAGATGGGGATAAAGAGGATTGCATCATAGATGATGATGAACCTACTAGCTTCCAGCAGGCCATCCAGAGCGGCGACTCGGTACGATGGCTAGATGCAATGCGGACCGAAATGGAGTCCATGTACACCAACAAAGTATGGACTTTGGACTTTGCTCCAGATGGGGTAAAACCCATAGGATGCAAATGGATCTTCAAGAAAAAGATTGGTGTAGATGGACAGGTGGAAACCTATAAGGTTAGACTTGTTGCAAAGGGTTTTCGTCAAAGACCTGGTTTGGACTATGACGAAACTTTTTCTCCAGTGGCTATGCTCAAATCCATTCGGGTATTTCTTGCTATTGCTGCCTTCTATGATTATGAAATCTGGCAGATGGACGTAAAGACGGCTTTTCTGAATGGAAATTTAGAAGAGTGCGTCTATATGGATCAGCCAGAGGGTTTCAATCAGAGTGGAAGCAACGGGAAAGTATGCAAGTTTCTTAAATCCATTTACGGATTAAAGCAGGCATCGCGGAGTTGGAACATCTGTTTTGATGAAACGGTCAAAGAGTTTGACTTTATCAAAAATCCAGATGAACCATGCATATATAGTAAAGTTGTAGCAAGAACTGTCGTATTCCTCGTCTTGTACGTGGATGACATTCTATTGATAGGAAATGACATTCCTATGCTACAATCTGTCAAAGGATTCTTGTCACACAGGTTCTCCATGAAAGACCTGGGTGATGCCTCTTACATTCTAAGGATCCAGATCTATCGTGATAGATCCAAGAGGATGTTAGGACTTTCACAGTCCAGGTATATCGACACTGTACTGAAAAGATTCAGTATGGAAGATTCTAAGCGCGGTAATCTACCGGCTTGTCACGGAATCACCCTATCCAAAGAGATGTCTCCCAAGACTGATTTGGAAAGGGAACGCATGTCTATTATACCCTACGCTTCTGCGGTAGGCTCTATAATGTACGCGATGTTGTACACCAGACCAGATGTAGCTTACGCACTGAGCGTGGTAAGCCGGTATCAGTCAGACCCAGGGGAGAAGCACTGGATAGCAGTAAAGAACATTCTCAAGTACCTGAGAAGGACTAAGGAGATGTTCTTGGTTTACGGCGGAAAAGACCTCAGGATGGAGGCCTTTGCTGATTCCGTCTTCCAGAGTGATAAGGACGATTCCAAGTCCATGTCAGGTTATGTCTTTACCCTCAATGGAGGGGCGGTATGCTGGAAGAGTTCCAAGCAGGACACCGTTGCTGACTCGACGATGGAAGCGGAGTATATTGCTCCTTGCGATGCCGCAAAAGAAGTGGTCTGGATGAAGAAGTTCTTTACAGAACTTCAGGTGGTTCCTACCATTGTTGATCCAATACCTCTGTATTGCAACAACAACGGAGCTATAGCTTTAGCGAAGGAACCAAGGTCCCATCAGAAGTCCAGACACATCTTAAGGCGGTATCACCTGATTAGGGAGATCATTGATCGTCGGGAGATCGAGGTTCGGAGAGTTCCTACTGAACAAAACATTGCCGATCCATTCACGAAGGCCCTACCTCAGATTCAGTTCGAGAGGCTACTAGAGATCATCGGTCTTCGGTATGCCAGTACATAGCCCTAGTGAAAGTGGGAGATTGTTAGTGTATATGCCCTAGGGACCATTATTGTATCATACTAGTTTGTATATTACTTAATGGAAGCTTTGGATATTCACATGTATATAACAGTCTTGCTAAACATGGTAGTATGCTACTTGGTTTTTTCTATCTTAATATGTGAGTATACGTATTGATAGAGCTCTTAGGATCTTGCTTGACTACCAGCGTTGGGATGGCAGTCACACTAGTGGGGGCTGGGTAGTCTACAAGCACATCCTTATTCAGGTCCCTAGTCGTAGGATTATCAAGACAGGGCATCGATACTCCGGAGTAAACTATTGTGTACGCTTCTCATCCCAGTTGGGGAGATGGTCTGTCCCACAGCCGTCAGTACGTGGTACTGGAGATAGTATGCAGGTGCTCGTTAGGTTATGGGTACACCGGACAGGACTCACAGGGAACTGTTGGTAGGTTTTATACCAGTCGTCAGTTAACAGTTCCCAGGTGACATGAGTACAGCTTAGTCCGCAGACTTGACACTGCTACTTCGACTCGAGTGTGTCCCACTGTTCTTAGATTGCTACCCTACCACGGCTTAAAGGAGTCGTGCAAATAGGTAGCAGTTGGGTGCAGTCCCGAGCACTTGGAGGCAGTGGCGGTTAGACAGGATTCGTCTCTCCCGGTATTGGGAGTTGATATCGCGCTGTGTCAGAGAGCCATTACGCAAAGTCCCTGGCCAGGACAAGCGAGATTTGCTGAGGTTCCAGTAGTTTCTCAGGGTGTAATGGGCTTCACTCCGACATGACTTATACCGCTATTAGGGGACTGACGCTTGCCGCCCCCTAGGCCCGATATGCGATAGTCTTAGACGAAAAGACCGGACTGTACGGAGATTGTCACATCAGACTCAGTAGGAGTTCGGATGGGTTTCCTCATCGGCCTTCTTATCGACATCTACCTGGGGACCGTTACGTACAGCTAGTGCCGCTTGCGGTCTGTGGTTAAACCCACTGCCAGCGTAGTAGTCGAGTCTCTAGAGTCCCACACAGAGAATTTCCCTACTCCAGGCGAAACGATATAGAGGTCGTATGGTTTTACGACAAGGGTTCGGACGCATACGTGTGTTTACTCACGTACGACATCCGGACAGTTTTTACTAGCCGGCTTTGGTTTAAGCAAGTTTCTAGTATCCGGTTATTGGATTTATACAGTCTAAAGTTTTTCCGTATTTTCACGGATAGGAGGGGCGTTCTCGTAATTACGCGAGATGCTTCTAGAAGGTTGGTAACTTGGGGGTTAAGGTGGCATATGCATTAAATGAGATTAGTGAGTCATTTGAGTGATTCATCCATGTCATTAATGCATCATAAATTCTTAATGACTCATGGTGATGAATCACCCATTTTTATTTATGGAGCATGGTTTTTAAATCATTTATTTGATTTATCTTGATATTGTTTATGCTTCATATATATTATGATAGATCATTATCTCATCTCATTCTCTTGCTCACCTTATCTCTCCTCAAGCTCTCTCTCTTCAAACCCTAATCCTCCCCTCTCATGTGTTGAGACCAAGGATTAGAATAGACTACTTAATCCTTAACCATTCTCTATATCACCTAGGTTACTTAGATTAGCGATTTAAGAAACCTAGTTACCTCAAGTTAGAGGTGAAGCTTGTAGTAAAGCTCTCGGGTGGATCATCTACTACATAGAGAAGGCCGGAGAGGACGTGGAGAACGGAAAGACGAAGGACACGGTTCATAAGGTATAATCACTTTTCATAGTAGTTGTTAACTTCTATGATTCTTGTTAGTTATAGTTTAGCAAAGATTCTCGGTTAGTCGATGTTTACGCCTAAAACAAGATCGTTTTTCATTATTCTGCCTCCCCGCAAGTAGTGGGGTGTTGTACAACGACTTACAGAAGCTACATGCCAGAGATGGACCAGGATGGAAACTGCTCGGCGGCCTCTCTATGAGGGCTTTAGATCCCCGTCCCCCTCTATTGTAACTCTTGTAAGGCTTGGGAGCCAATAATACCCTTTAATCAATAAGTCATGTTTTCATTTGGCTGCAGTGTGTTGTCTCTTTTTTCTCTCCTCGTACAATTTTTAAATTTTAACTAAATGCTAACATGAACAACTTTATTTATTTCAGAAAGTTGATACAGATACATTTTTTCATTTGTACAACTTAAGCTTTTAGGCATTGTAAGGCCCGGGGAAATTATTGCCCCGGGCGTCCTGCAGGCGGTATGCCCCACCGGGTAATGCCACTTTCACGAGGAAAGGCCCATCCCACTTCGGGAAGAACATATGTAGCCGGCTCAGGTTTGAAAACAAGCTTCTTCATATGATCAGATCTCCTGTCAAGTTCAAGTTTGGCGTTATGCTCGGTACGTCTTCTTCCTTCACATTCATTTTCACATATTTTTGCATTGCATACTTATTTGAAAACCCATAAAAAATTGAAAAATTTCAAAAATTATAAAAATTATATTGTATTCAATTTTGGCTAATTGACTAGAGTTTGACAAATAGGTTAACTAGTTAGGAAAAACTAGATCTTAGACTTAGTAAATTAAAAACCCTAAAAATAACCTTCCTTAAAGTTTAACAGTAGAAAATATATGCCTTGTAGTTTATTTAGAAATTGGCAAATTTTGGGTTCACTTCTTGGGCTAAGTCAAAATGAGGGAAGAGTATTGATGTTCTTATTAGAGTATAAGTTTGAAAAATAGTTCCTAGCTTAAGTCTAGATTCTGAAAACGTATACCCTACAAATTGCACAATCACGCACCTTAAAACTTGGAATAGTAGAAGAGACCTTGAAATGCTTTTGTCTAAAGTCCTTAGTACGAAGAAAATAAAAGAAAAAGTGTGAATAAAGAAAAAAATGGACACTGGTTTTTGTGATTACTTAAGGCAGGGTGCTTCATCACCTAGTGCCTTAGACCAACTGGTTTGGGAGTCACTGCTAAAGCCTTGGGTGTTGCAAAGCTAGGAAGTACGCTTTAAAGTGCTAACGCATCTTGTAATCGGTTGTTGGTACCTCAAGAAGTATTTACAGTCGCATGATGGATGTGTAAGCAAACATCATTTAAAAATTCACCAACTAATAAGTACTTTGGACAACGGACAAGGGTATGATTGCTTGATTTGAACTTCCAAGTGTAGGGGTGATTTAAACACACACGTAGGGATATGTGATTAGAGTTTAGATGAGAGAAAGGGATGAAGAATAGAACTTGTATCTTTAGTAGAGTTGATAGAAATTCCTGAGTGGAGATGGAACTTTAGAAGGAAAACTTAAGAGATGCCGAAAGCTAGGTCTACATAACATATATAATCTTAAGTTAAATAATGAGGAAGTGTGAAGAATATGGGTGGATAATTTACGGGTCGACGATAATAGAATTCCTTGTTAGAAAACCAAATTAGAGAACAAAAGTCAATAGGCCGAGTTGATAGGATTTTGTGGGTGCAATCCGCTGAAAACCCATAGGAGACAACACTCCTCCTACTAGGGACACCTAGAGGTTTAACGGCTTGTTGCACGTGCTCAGTGCAATCGCGTTTCCCTGCGAAAGTGCGGTCAGGATTTTAGTGAATAAAATAATAAGTTAGCTCGAGGACGAGCAAAAGATAAGTTTAGGGGTATTTGTTCATATCATAATATTGCAATTTATATTCCCCAATTCTTATTCGTTTTATAATTAAACAGGTGCTTTTGACGCATTTCTGCTGCATGTTACAGGATACAGGTTCTTGGAGCGAATACAGTGAAAAAAAAAACGATACAAAAGAGTGACTTTTGACCAACAAGTAGAAGGATCCTAGTCAAGCCTAGATGAAGAACAGTGCAAGGTCCAAAATGTTAAGGCAAACGGTTAAAAGATCGCTACAAGTTTTCACTGAAAGATTCGGAGAAAAATGAGAAGCCAAACAGAGAAAAGAATTATGGAAATAAAAATCCCAAATTATAAAGAACCAGCCCAGGAAGTTTGGTGAGGTGATCTCACCAAAGGGCCGTGGGACCGCGGCCCAAGCCAACAAATGCCGCGGTTCCGCGGCCATTAAGTGCCCGTGTCGGTGGAAACTTCCGGTGTCGGTGTGGGGGTTTGGATTTTACGTGGGCATATCTGTAATATCGCATGCGCGAGAATCTGTAACCCTAATTTCCCTGTTTACCTATAAATTGTAATCACAGATCTGTAAAACTCATGCCTCTTTTCGTTTCAAAAATTCAGATCTGTTCTGTATTATTGCTTGGAGGGAGCCATCAATAAAAATTAGTAAGTTGCTTTTAATTCTTTGTTTTAATTTTCTTTTAATTAGAATGTATTTTAATCCCCTAATGAGCGAGTAATCTCCTCGCTTGTTAGGGTTAGCCTTAGGGAAAGGTTTGAGAGATGAGATCTCTCACCCCTTTCATGCCATTCACACCTAAGAATTAGAACTCCATGCATACGCGCGCACACCGCGCCCTACGGCATCCTACCCCTCGAGGTAACGTTGACACCGTAGTGTAAAGGCCCGGTTGCGCGCGTTTTCCATGGAGGTTAGGGTAAGTATCGATAAAGGAAGAACAAGAATCTAGAGGAAGAAACATCTTCCCAAAAGTTTCTAATCCACTTCATTGATAATTACCATAACATCTAATAGATCTAAAATAAGGCATTGAAAGCGGTGAGGAAACTTTTAATCTCCCAACTTCCCTTAAGCCTAACCCTAGCAAGATTTTAAATTAGATTAATTTAGTTTATCGATAGATCTAGGTTCTTTAGATTTAATAAATCAATCCAAACAACATTTGGAATCAACTCGTAAAAACACATTAAGAAAATTACACATCTCTGTGGATCGACCCGTACTCACCGGCTAGCTGCAAAGCGACGCCGTTTCTGATTGCGGTTAACATATATATCTTTGAACTAATCAAATGGCACCGTTGCCGGGGATGGCGTAAAATTTCTTTTGTGTAATTTCGGGTTGATATAAATCTTAAAAAAATCATAATAATCTGAAGAAAAAAAAATACAAAAATATTTTATCAACTTTTATCTGTTTGAAGGGTTTTATTATTTGAATTTTGGAAGAACAGCGAAGAGTCTCGGATCTGGAATTTTACAGAGGGCAAACCAGAAAAAATCATATCAGAACAGAGAGCAAATATAACAAAAGAGAGGTAGAAATTTTTTGGAGCTCTGATCGCTCCATTCCATCGCGGAACCGCGGCTTAGGAATGCCCCAGACCGCGGAACCGTGGATTTTTGGCCACGTCATCACCTCAAAATTAGTTGGTTTGTTTCTCTTTCCTCCCCTCTGCAACCTACCATATATCTTTTGTGAAAATTTTCTCCAGGAATTCTTTGTGCTAAAAATCTTCTCTCCCCCTTCTAAATAACAGATTTTCTGCAGGTTTCTTTGCGCCGCGCTAAAAAATTGATTGCAAGTGAATTTAATTTTTTTGCATAATTTAATCGGACTTTAAAATTCTAATTGACCAAACTCAGATTGGGTGGGGATTTAATCACCCTTCCCAGTACCCCAGAAAACATTTAAAGCATTTGCATTGACCACAATTAATTAAAAAATACTAGACTCAGCCCTAAGGACATCGAGCTCAATAGGAAAAGGACTAGTATAGGCATCGACCGTTTATCCTAACTGACTTTGCGATGTCTAGGCAAGTGTGTCTAGGCTAGTGGTTATTAATTAGGCCCACTATTGTGGTTCCTTTCCACTTACCTGGCACTTACCTGACCGCAATTGTCGGTGAAGAGGCGGTTTGAGGTCCTATTTCTAGCCCTAGTTAGGAGCTGTCTAGCAGACCTAGGTGACCCTAGATCTAGGCCTGATTATGCATGTGTGGTTGATAAATTTGTGTCACAAGTCCCTTTTCAAAAATCTCTTTGCAAGCATTCTCACATAAATAAAACGAAAAAAAAGAAAAATCTTTTCAAAACTTGCAACTTGTCGCTAAAGAAATCTTGCACCTCATTTACACCTCTTCTTCTCATTGACGTTATCTTACCTCCACATTCTGTTTTTTCTTTTTTCTGACTACACTACTCATTTAGTGTATGTCACTTTGGACTAGGGATACTAACGCCCGATTAGTCCGTGTTTCGTTGGTACCGACCGACGAACCTTTCGACACCGAAGTCGAAATTCCCTCAATTTCCTTACCTCCACCTTCAAATTCTTCTTTCGAAGGTATGTCGGGATTCAACCCCAACGATACCTTACCGACGTGAATGATTCCACCTCCGTTAGGTGCGAATAACCCGAATCTTCCACCTGTTGTAGCGCCCGCATGAGTCGCGCTCCAGGATCTCTTCTACCCCGTCCGCACTTCTTTACCTACCTGTCTTTCACCCCCAACGGCAAATGGGGACAATTTTGAAATAAAACCGCATTTCATCAATATGCTGCCAAAATTTCATGGTTTGGAATCTGAAGATGCATATATCTTTATCAATAAATTCCAAAATGTGTGCGCTATGATGAAAACGACCCAATTAAGTGATGACACTATAAGGCTAAGGGTCATTCCTTTCACCTTATGTGACCTAGCCGAGAAGTGGCTATACAGCACCGCATCACATTCCATTAGAAATTGGGACGAGTTTGTGAGAGCTTTTCTGAAAAAGTTCTATCCTCATCACAAAACTGCTAGAATCCGTAACGAGATTATACAATTTTCACAGCTTCCTTCCGAACCATTTTGGAAGTGCTTCGAGAGATTTAAAGACCTACTCGTTCAAGGCCCTCATCATGGGATCGAAAGTTGGCAACTTTGTCAAACATTATACGAGGGATTGAACTCGGCAACGAAGCAGTTGCTAGAAACCATATGTCAAGGTCATTTTCTCTCCAAGTCTAGCGACGAAGCGTGGCAGTTTCTTGAGGATCTTAGTGAGCAAACAATTCAGTGGGAGAGTACCAAGACCACATCATCTTCTTCTATTGGTCAATCTAGGGCAGGCATACATCAAGTAGATATGTCGATTGCTATGAAGGCTGAGATGGCCGCACTTATGAAAAAGCTAGAAGCCATTGAGACCAAAATCTCATCGTCTTCTCCTGCACCTGCTTTACCTCCACGAACTGTTTGTGCTTGTTGTGCGAATCCATCGCATCTAACCGAAGAGTGTCCTTATAATGCATCTACTCAAGGACATGATCAAGTCAATGCTGCATTTCAGCAACGACAAAGAAACGATCCGTACTCTCCGACATACAATCCGGGGTGGAAGAATCATCCAAATTTCGCTTGGAACCAAAATCAACAAGGGAATAACAATTTTCAAAGACCTCCTCCTCCACAACAACAACAAGCACCTTCACAAACTCAAAACCAACAAACTTTCCAACAACAACCTTATACAAATCAAACGAACAATTTGGTTCAACCAAATGATGATAAGGTTATCTCGCTCGAAAAAAGTCTAGATGCATTTCTCAAGCAATCTATAGAATCCGCAGCAAGATTTGAAAATTATGTTCAGTCTTTGATGCATAACAATGCTTCACACGATCAAAGTATCAAATCTATTGAGGCACAAATTGCACAATTAACTGTTGCGTTGAGCGAGAGAGAAAAGGGAAAGCTTCCATCTCAACCAATGCCAAATCTCGGTCACACACAAAACGCATATCACAATCACAATGTAATTGCGGTGACCACGTTGAGATCCGGAAGAGTGTTGCAGAATGATGTGGGTATTAGTGATGGCATCCCTGCCGGTGGTTATTCTTCTTCTCCATCGTCATTTTCCCCTTCTTCATTTTCTTCACCTTCTTCTTCACCTTTTTCTTTAGAGCCTATTCTCCACCCTTCACACGGCTCTACTTCTTCTAACTCGAACAGACCCATTTATCACAATACGAACACATCTACACGGGGTGCCGTTCCTACTTCACATTCTACTCCACAGACATTTGACTCAACAAATTTTCAAAATGCTCCATTTCCAAACAGGTTGAGTCCCAATAAACCAACTGCACAAATGGAGAAGATTGTGGAGTTATTTAAGCAGGTTAGCATAAATATACCTCTCTTGGATGCAATCCAACGAGTCCCTTCATACGCGAAAATCTTAAAGGGCTTATGCACCTCGAAGAGAAAGGCATCTCAAGTACCCAAGAAAGTGCTAGTGGCTAGTGCAGTGAGCAATGCTATTAACCACCCTCAAACCATACCCTAAAGACGAAAGGACCCCGGCTGTCCTACGATTTCAATCACAATTGGGGATAATAAAATTAATCGAGCACTTTTAGATCTTGGGTCTAGTGTTAACCTGCTTCCCTACTCCGTGTACGAACAATTAGGGGTTGGATAGTTAAAACCCACTCGTTGTACTCTCCAAATGGCTGATCGATCAATTACCCATCCAAGGGGTGAGCTAGAGGATGTGTTGATCAAAGTTGGGGAGTTCATATTCCCCATTGATTTTATTGTTATGGATACACAACCTGTTGCTAACCCACAGAACCAAATTCCGGTGATCCTCGGTCGACCATTTTTGGCCACTTCCAATGCTGTAATAAATTGTCGCAATGGCTCCATGACTCTATCCTTTGGGAAGATGTCTAGTGAGTTCAATATTTATAAGATGGGAAGTTTGCCCCCCGTGCCTAAAACTAGTACACGAGAAGTTTGCTCTATTCACGAAATCACGCAGGAGGACTGCGAGCTTGAAAGATTCTTGTTTGAAAACAGTTTTGACGCCACTAGTGCGTCCCTCCTTGAGCCTACCACCGTTGACACAACCGATATGGATTATGAATGTTTCACTTTTTCGGATGATGACGACTCACAGCCCGAATATGAGTCTTTTGAATTTTTGGATGAGTTCGTTGAACCATCCGAATCGGTTGTTTGCAGTGATTTCGAACCTGTGTTGGAGTCCTTTGAGTTCGAGGTAGATTCCGCAATGATTCTTTCGCCTCCGAAACTCGAACTCATGTCCTTACGGCCTCACCTTAAATATGCTTACATAGGTGAGAATGAGACTTTTCCCATTATAATATCAGCCTCTCTAGCCTTCGAGCAAGAGAACGCTATTTTAAAGGTCTTACAAGATAGGCGGCAAGTTTCGGTTGGACTATGGCGGACATCGAGGAGATCAGTCCCCTTATAATTGAATATCATATGCAATTGATGGATGATTCCAAGTCAATAGAGGACCCACAGGAACATTTTGGGGGTATTGTGGTGAGTCAACCTCCTCCTTTAGAAGTTGAACCACCCCCATTTCTTTTAAGAAGCTACGAGAATGCCAACTTTCCACTGATTGCTGATCATTCCCATTCTCGTTTTGATGCATCACCACCTCTTGTATATTCACCTCCACACCTTCCATACCACCACTTCTATCTTCCCCAATTCTTTTTGGATCGCTACAACTTATTCTTCCACCAACCAATACTCTTTATTTTTCAACTGGTTGGTGTTAACGTTTGGTCTATGCAAGGTTTGGCAGTAATGTCTAACATAGTTTAAATGAAGTTTGGGGGAGGGCCTTTCTGTATATATTTTTGTTTTCCTTAACAACAAAAAAAATTATAAATAAATAAACAGGGAAGTACCGGTATTTTGACCCTATTGGTTTAGCATGACAGTGAGGACACTGTCAAGTTCAAGTTTGGGGGTATGCTCGGTACGTCTTCTTCCTTCGCATTCATTTGTACATATTTTTGCATTTGCATAGTTATTTAAAAACCCATAAAAAATTGAAAAATTTCAAAAATTAAAAAAATTATATTGTATTCAATTTTGGCTAATTGACTAGAGTTTGACAAATAGGTTAACTAGTTAAGAAAAACTAGATCTTAGACTTAGTAAATTAAAAACCTTAAAAATAACCTTCCTTAAAGTTTAACGGTAGAAAATATATGCCTTGTAGTTTATTTAGAAATTGGCAAATTTTGGGTTCACTTCTTGGGCTAAGTCAAAATGAGGGAAGAGTATTGATGTTCTTATTAGAGTATAAGTTTGAAAAATAGTTCCTAACTTAAGTCTAGATTCTGAAAACGTATACCCTACAAATTGCACAATCACGCACCTTGAAACTTGGAATAGTAGAAGAGACCTTGAAATGCTCTTGTCTAAAGTCCTTAGTACGAAGAAAATAAAATAAAAAGTGTGAATAAAGAAAAAAATGGACACTGGTTTTTGTGATTACTTAAGGCTGCAAAAATAGAAAAATATTTAGTGAGGGTGCTTCATCACCTAGTGCCTTAGACCAACTGGTTTGGGAGTCACTGCTAAAGCCTTGGGTGTTGCAAAGTTAGGAAGTACGCTTTAAAGTGCTAACGCATCTTGTAATCGGTTGTTGGTACCTCAAGAAGTATTAACAGTCGCATGAAGGATATGTAAGAAAACATCATTTAAAAATTCACCAATTAATAAGTACTTTGGACAACGGACAAGGGTATGATTGCTTGATTTGAACTTCCAAGTGTAGGGGTGATTTAAACACACACGTAGGGATATGTGATTAGAGTTTAGATGAGAGAAAGGGATGAAGAATAGAACTTGTATGTTTAGTAGAGTTGATAGAAATTCCTAAGTGGAGATGGAAGTTTAGAAGGAAAACTTAAGAGATGCCGAAAGCTAAGTAGGTCTACATAACATATATAATCTTAAGTTAAATAATGAGGAAGTGTGAAGAATATGGGTGGATAATTTACGGGTCGACGATAATAGAATTCCTTGTTAGAAAACCTAATTGGTGAACAAAATTCAATGGGCCGAGTTGATAGGATTTTGTGGGTGCAATCCGCTGAAAACCCATAGGAGACAACACTCCTCCTACTAGGGACACCTAGAGGTTTAACGGCTTGTTGCACGTGCTCAGTGCAATCGCGTTTCCCTGCGAAAGTGCGGATAGGATTTTAGTGAATAAAATAATAAGTTTGCTCGAGGACGAGCAAAAGATAAGTTTAGGGGTATTTGTTCATATCATAATATTGCAATTTATATTCCCCAATTCTTATTCGTTTTATAATTAAACAGGTGCTTTTGACGCATGTCCGCTGCATGTTACAGGATACAGGTTCTTGGAGCGAATACAGTGAAAAAGACAAAAAACGATACAAAACAGTGACTTTTGACCAACAAATAGAAGGTTCCTAGTCAAGCCTAGATGAAGAACAGTGCAAGGTCCAAAATGTCAAGGGAAACGGTTAAAAGATCGCTACCAATTTTCACTGAAAGATCTGGAGAAAAATAAGAAGCCAAACAGAGAAAAGAATTATGAAAATAAAAAGCCCAAAGTATGAAGAACCAGCCCACGAAGTTTGGTGAGGTGATCTCACCAAAGGGCCGCGGAACCGCGGCCCAATCCAACAAATGCCACGGTTCCGCGGCCATTAAGTGCCCGTGTCGGTGGAAACTTCTGGTGTCGGTGCGTCGGTGCGGGGGTTTGGATTTTACGTGGGCATATCTGTAATATCGCATGCGCGAGAATTTGTAACCCTAATTTCCTTGTTTACCTATAAATTGTAATCACAGATCTGTAAAACTCATGCCTCTTTTCATTTCACAAATTCAGATCTGTTCTGTATTATTGCTTGGAGGGAGCCATCAATAAAAATTAGTAAGTTGCTTTTAATTCTTTGTTTTAATTTTCTTTTAATTAGAATGTCTTTTAATCCCCTAATGAGCGAGTAATCTCCTCGCTTGTTAGGGTTAGCCTTAGGGAAAGGTTTGAGAGATGAGATCTCTCACCCCTTTCATGCCATTCACACCTAAGAATTAGAACTCAATGCATACGCGCACACACCGCGCCCTACGGCATCCTACCCCTCGAGGTAACGATGACACCGTAGTGTAAAGGCCCGGTTGCGCGCGTTTTCCATGGAGGTTAGGGTAAGTATCGATAAAGGAAGAACAAGAATTTAGAGGAAGAAACATCTTCCCAAAAGTTTCTAATCCACTTCATTGATAATTACCATAACATCTAATAGATCTAAAATAAGGCATTGAAAGCGGTGAGGAAACCTTTAATCTCCCAACTTCCATTAAGCCTAACCCTAGCAAGACTTTAATTTAGATTAATTTAGTTTATCTATAGATCTAGGTTCTTTAGATTTAATAAATCAATCCAAACAACATTTGGAATCAACTCGTAAAAACACATTAAGAAAATTACACATCTCTGTGGATCGACCCGTACTCACCGGCTAGCTGCAAAGCGACGCCGTTTCTGATTGCGGTTAACATATATATCTTTGAACTAATCAATGCACCGGAGCCGGGGTTGAGTGTATGATTTCTTGTATAGGTTTCCGTTGCTCCAGACAAAATGTTGTGCCTTGGCCCGTAGCCGACGAGCTTCTCCTCGGTCTTCATGATGTGCACCGTCCCTTAGGAACTCCACGAGGGGCTTTCTCCAATCTCGTCCTTCTTCCTGAGTTGTGTAGATCTGGAGTGTTACCTCCCCGTCTTCCACGCTGGGCCGTGGCAGGACTTCGAAGAGGATGCTCCTCTTATGGTCGGCCGAATAGGAAAAAGAAAGCTTGCTTAAAGTGTCGGCTCAGGTGTTCACGTTCCTAGGGATTTTTTCTACTTGGACTTCATCGAAATTTTTCTGAAGTCATTTTACCTCGGCTAGGAATTTTTTCATGAGCGGTTCCCGGGCTTCGAAGCGGCCGGTTACTTGGCTGAAGACTAGTGCGGAGTCGCTGCGGACTCTGATGGTATTCAGCCCTACTTCGGAGGCAATTCGCAGTCCCTATAATAAAGCTTCGTATTCCGCGGTGTTGTTTGATGCTCTGAACCCGAGCTTTAAGGAGTATTCCATCTCTGCTTCATTCGGGCCGTGGATGATCAAGCAAGCCCCGCTCCTTTGCTCGGTAGAGGACCCGTCTACGTAGAGCACCCAGTCCGGGGTGGGGTTGGATACCTCTTCGACCAACGGACGTGGTTCGGGGACTTGCGCTGCCATTCCGCCTTTAATGGGAAAGGTGCACTCGACAACAAAATCGGCTAAGACCTGCACTTTGATGGCTTTCCTGTTAGTTATATGTATGCCCTAGAGGCCATTACTGTACATGGGATGTATATTGTAGTGGATGCTGGGACATATATAGGGAGGACTTTCTTGCTCGACATGATAGTATGCTATCTGGTTACTCTTTACCTTAACGTGTATACTGGATGTCTCTCTGTTACATGTTGGTAAAGCCCTTAGGATGTGTACTTGACTACCTGGACTATGATGCGGATCATACTAGTGGGGACATGGTAGTCCATAAGTACATCCTTCAAGGTCCCTAGTCGTGGGTGTATCGAGACGGGGCATCGAAATACCAGAGTAGACTAGCGTATACCTTCTCGACCCATACAGATGGGTGATGGATGATCCCATATCCATTGGTGTTTGACATCGGAGATGATATGCGGGTGCTCAGTAGAGACTGGGTACACTGGACGGACTCGCCGAGAACTCCCAGATGGTATTATACCTCACGTCAGATGGCAGTTCTCTGGTGACACTGGTACAGGTTAGTCTGTAGACCCTAGATCGTCATAGAGTCTTGTGTGGTTCCCACTGTGCTTTGATTTCCACCTTACCACGTCCAAGAGGGCATGCAAAACGGTGGTTTTTGGGTACAGTCCCTAGTCACATGGAGGCAATGAGCGATAGGAGGGGATTCGTCTCTCCCGGTATAGGGAGTTGATGTTGCGCTGTGTTCGATTGGCTATAACCGGAAATCCCTGGCCAGGGTTGCTGAGATTTACTGGTAAGTGTTACCAGTAGTTTCTCGAATTGTTATAGACCTCATATCGACACGACTTATCGAGCTATTGGGGTCTGACGTTTACCACCCCTAGGCGAGATATGCGACATATCAGACGATCAGACCGGACTGTACGGTAGTGTTACTGGTTGGATTCACTGGAGTGTGAGCGGGCTTGCTCGTCGATCTTCTGATCGCTCAATACCCGGGTGGCCGTTACGTTTAGCAGACCGCTTGCGGCTTGTGGGTGTTTGATATGATCATCACCTGCTGCCGGCGTATTGACGAGTCTTTAGAGTCCTACACAGAGGTTTCCTGGCTCAAGCGAAACGAAATAGGAGCGCATATGAGATATGTGCGGGACCGAGAATAATGCGTGTATGTGATACCGTATTCCATTCTCGCGATGAATGTATCGATTGGTTGTATGCGATATAACCTAGTTATCGATTCAAGGATTGATTCGATAAGCCGATACATTGGATATTAGTCGGTTATATGAGATATGACCGGATCGTTAAATCAAGTGTTGATTTAATGATTTAATGCATAATTATATATTTGATATATTACTTTGCATTAACTAGTATTAGTTCACTTTAAATGGATTTTCTCACTTGATGTACACAAGTTGTATATGTGATATACTTTTGTGCACTTGTTTGTATCATGTTTGATGATACATGCTCACTTGGTTAAGTGTATGATTAAACCATGGTTGTGTAATGGTTAGGGTTTTGATTTACTTATTCATTTATTTATTTTTTTTATTTATTTTGCAAAATAAATGAATGGTGGCTTTCTTTGTTTTCTAGTTGAAGCTTCATGAAACTTTGACTAAGTGACCATTTTTGTTTTCATGCTTAACCCTAACCATTCCACTTAACCCTAGTTCATTCTCTACATTTTACCATGGTTGCTTTATGATAAGTATTCCTTTTATTTTCTATTTTAAATTGTGAGAACACTTATCATATTCTTTTTCCTTCTTCTTCTTCTTCTTCATGAAGAAAGCTTGCCTCCATAAATGGCAACTAGTGAAAAAGAGTGAGAAATCCAATTCTAAAGTGAACCCACTTCCTATTTCTTCATCCTCTACCACTTGCCAAGTAGTATAGGGTGTTTTCTTCACATGTTTCATGACTTGGTGAAGTTGGAGCTTGATCTTTTGTTGTCTCGACGTAGATCATCTTCGGCATCGAAGTCGACTACCTAGCCCGCCCATTTCTCCGATGAAGCCGACGCTAGAGCCCGGGATCCGACGATCGCAGCGAGGGGACTTCATCATGGAGCTATGGAGGTGGAGGACCGGATCTACAAAGGTTGTATTTTCCGTTCACTTAGTTAAGTTGTTAACTAGTTGCATGTTTCGCCTAAAATTCTAGTTAACGATCTAGTCTAGGGTTTCTCGGCACCGTAAAATCTGAAATTGGCATGGTTGATGCCTTGTGAGACCTCATTAGTGTGCCTAGGAATCCTACAGTGGTATCAGAGCCTAGCTAGAGCCTTAGGCGAAGTGTAGACGACGTTTGAAATCCGAACGAACATCGAAACCCTAACTCAAATTGCTCTCTGGAAATTTTCTGAAAATTTGGATATTTGTGAATTAAAAATTGCCAAAAAATTCAGCAGGGGATTGTATGAGTTACTGTGAAGCACGTGATGCTAACTCGACCAAAGCGCCGTGGAAACGCGGCCCCACCCTGGGTTTCGCGGCGGTTCCGCGCCCATTTTGTTGAGTTAGACCACGTGGCTTGCACAGTAATTCTTGTCTTGAAGTGCTGAGTCTTCTGGAAAATTTTTATATTTTACTCAACAGTTGAGTTTTTTTGGGGTTGTTTTGGGATTCGATTATTCGATCAGATTGTCTAATTTTGTCTATGTGTTTTCCGGATAATTTTTGAATATGTTAAAAAGTTCGACCGGATATAAATACCCAATTTTTCCCC
The DNA here is from genome assembly GCA_030015575.1 of Agapanthus africanus. Lineage (NCBI taxonomy): Eukaryota > Viridiplantae > Streptophyta > Magnoliopsida > Asparagales > Amaryllidaceae > Agapanthus > Agapanthus africanus. The sequence continues at coordinate 150,945,744 of JASDDO010000031.1, forward strand.
TGTAGGGAAATTTCCAAGTGTTGGATCTTTCCGTGGTTTAATAACGTTCTAAGTAGTGCAAGTAACGTGATGGACCCTCTAGAAGACAACAAACCTTAACTCGATTATGTGACCGTCTTGAACTGCCCTTTGAACCTTAGGGTTTGGGGCAGTACGACGTGCCACATGTGAGGCATTGGCTTGACCCTTCTACGGCAGGACCGTTGGTACTGAGGCATGAACTGGATGTTTTTAAACCTATTTCATGTGTTGAGCTGTATCGGGAAAACTTGGGTGTTCGAATGTTCGATCGGAAAGTTTAACATTTTCTATTTATCTGGAATGAGATACAATAATTGGAATTCACAAGTAGTTATGAGATAACTGAATGAATGTTATAAACATAGCAGTTTAGTCTCACTTGATCGGTTGCCACGGAATTTTGATGTGATCAAAAGTCCGTCGCAATCGCGTAGCGTACGCGGATACTCGCTGGGTAAACTTAATAGACAGCTACACCCCATAGCCCCGACCAAGTGACTGTAAGAGAACCTCGTCGCCAAAAGCATCCGTTCGGGTGCTCGCGGCAGCGGTGTTCCGCCTTGGTGCACTTCGTCGACGGCATCGGGGTTGCGGCCGTCTACTACAGTTTGCGACGAGCATTCGATCAGAATGTCGGGAATCCTGTTGAATTGCCCGACTTGATATTGAAAAGAGTTTTCGATAATGAGACTAAAATGCGGGGTTTATAATTGTTAGGCATGTGATGTCTAAGTATTTTATTTGATTAGGCATGCGATGTCTAAAGAGGTTGCGTATTCCAACTGTTGTAGTTTTACACTTTCTTTTCTGTGACCGTAAGTGTAATATGTGATATCGCCGGTTTCGTTGCTATATGTCAACAACAATTGGGATGCGCATATTTACTTACGTTGATGACATGTGATGTTATGTGTTGCTGGATATGTTATATTGGATCGTCGTGTTTGAATAGCCGGGGGCTTTTATGTGAGATGAGTGTTTTTCATTTTCATTCATGTAAAAAGTTGTATGTAATATTCTTTTATTGGGGCACTTCCAGGTTGCGGAAGATGTCACTTTTTGTATATTATTTACTTTTCCGCACTAGGATAGACCCAAGGAGGAGGGCACAAGTAACCGGGTTCTGGAGTCCAGTGGGAGACCAACTCGAGGAGTCGAGTCCGGGTCTCCTAACTCTAGAATTGGTAGGGTTGCTTGCCGCTCTCGTAGGGGTCTAGGGGTGTGGGTTTGGCTATTCATCGCGACCGTGGAATCCGTGTTTTATACTGGCTCGTATTAAAAACACGGACGTCCTAGTATATCCAATATTTCATATGTTTCTTCTGCTGCGATATCTGTGATGTGATCATGTGATGTTCTGTGATAGATACAGTATATAGAATATATGATATATTATATAGGCGTTACTTATGTTTTACACCCGCGCTAGCCCTGCCCCGCTCTGCCGTTAGTTACCTAACCTAACGGTGCACGAGGGGACATCGAGGCGAATGCGGATGGCATACGTGTACGTCGTATTTATCTGTGATATTTAGGTACTTAAATGATGGGAATTCATTAATGTGATTAATGAAAGGAAAAGAAACCTAAAGATGTTGTGGAATCGAATTTTAAAATAAAACAGGTAGCTACAGTTCTTGCTTTTCATCGCGGTGTTCCTTGTAGAACATCCTGCACCTTATTCGATAAGGAAAGGACCGAGATCCCTTCACCGGGAGTGACTCCTTTAGCAATAACTGGCAGATGCTACAACTGTCGGTTTGCCTTTTGATTGCTTCTATAGTTTCTGCTTTGCACAGCGATATATATGATATATCCCGCACCTCATTCGACGAGGAAGGACCGACGATCCCTTCACCGGGAGTGACTCCTTTAGAAAAACTAGAAAAGCCTCAGAAACACTCCATTTTAAAATCATTCGAACCTACAACGATATCAAGTTCATTACGCAATAGGTTTTCAGAAAAACCTGTCGTAGCCCTCCGTCATTTCAGATAAGTAGTTGTTAGTATTCGTGCTGCGTTTGTTGGCCTTTGTCAAGGCGTAGTGTGCAATAGCTAACTGGTGCTTATCTGCTTATGCATATGATGCAGATTGGGTTAGGGTAGTCGTGCGACCTTATTGGCCTTTGTCAAGGGTCGTGCGGGTGGGTTTAATTCAATCAGGAAATTACGGGTTGAACTTGACTCGCATCCTATGGTTTGTTGGCCTTTGTCAAGGTCATAGGAGGTTAGGGGCAAAATATTATCGGGAATTTCAAGTGTTGAAATTTGCAATGAGATTGCATACCTTCTATGAGATAGTTGGATCCCGATACCCGCTGCGAGTAAGAGTTACTCCTGGGAGAGTTTTACACATTACAATTAGCCGATCAAGTAGATGTCTAGAAAGGTGTTAACGAGGTTACGCCTTTGGGTAAACGAGGTTTACTGTAATTAGGTCCGTGCGAAAGCACGGCGCACCTCCCTCAAAGTACCGACACTGGCCTGGCTGAAAGATTGGCGAACTTGTAGCGTGTAATTAATCCCGGCTAGTCTTTCCTTTTAGGGTTTGAAGGAAGATTTGATAAAAAACAGTGGGAGCCATCTTGATTAGATAAAATAATAACCAATCTATTCTTGCAAGAGCATACGCTGAGTGTTTTCTTCTCTCTCTCTCCAGGTAGCAACCATGTCACGCTTTAATCAAGATAATAAAACGGATATATTGACCGAACCCGCTTTTTATACTGAGATGGGGAACGCTGGTCCCGCTCCAACTTATAAATGTTATAAGACAGAGCAGGAAATAGGGGAATACCAAGATTCCCATGCCGCCCAAACGAAGAGAGTGCATGCTGATGCATCATCTTCGGGTGTGTTCATTATACAGAACTGTTTCTCAATGTCCTTTACGTCCTGGGTATATGATACCGGATCAGGATCCCAGATATGTAATCTGTTACATGGGCTACAGATATGTAATGAACTGAGAACGGGTGATAAGTTTCATGAGGCAGAAAACGGGGCAAGTGTTGCAGCCAAGTCTGTTGATCACTGTCACCCTGTATTATCTATACATTGATTCTGAACAAATGCTATTAGATACCGAACCTGATATACAAAATCATATCAGTCTCTTTATTTATTAAAGAAGGATACAATTTTGTATTGTTGGATAATGTTTTGAACATTTCCTATATCAAAAGTTGATCGGTTCAGGCACGTTATCTAAAAGCATTGATGTTCTAAATCAAACTACAGTTCTTAGTATACGGAACACACACAAGAGGAAGAGTTCAGATATGAACGGATCCTTCTTGAGGCATTGTAGACTAGGTCAGATCAATGTGACTCGACTAGCTAAAGTTACATTTAGATGCATATTTAAATCAGTTTGAATTTACATTTTATGAAACTTGCCAGTCATGTCACAAAGATAAAATGACCATAGCTCCGTTTACTGGAAACAGAGAAAGAGTTAGTAAACTCTTGGGATGATACATGTTGATGTATGAAGGTCCCCTGTCTACACATGCCAAGACCGGTTCTTTATACTTCATTACATTTTCTGATGATCTCTCAAGATTCAGTCATATGTTCCTGTTGAAACATGAGTCCGAACCTTTTGAGATATTCACAGAATATAAGTTAGAAGTACAGAACCAAATACGGGTATAAGTATTATGTCCTTTGATGAGATCAAGGACGAGAATACTTGAGCACGGAAATACTGGACTATTCTAAAGGAGAATGAGATTCTCTCTCAGCTTTACTCCTCCGTATACACCATAGCACGATGGTATATCGGGGCGGAGCAATCACTTATGAAGTACTACTGAGTTACTACTGAGTTACCTACACCCTATATGATAAGGTGTGCTCTATGATGAGTACTACTGAGTTACCTATTTCCTTTTGGGAGTTATGCACTTATGAAGTTGCATATCTATTGAATAGGATTCCAATCAAATCAGTTTCCTACCGCTTCAGATGTGATATGGAAAGGGAAGAGCCCATATCTTAAATTGGTTAAGATTTGGGGTTGTCCAGCCTATGTCTGAAAAGCAAAATCCGGACAAGCTCGAGGCAAGGTCTGTTATGTAGAACTGGAAATGTTCCAGCTATACAAATTGTAACTGATGATTTGACAGAACCAAAGGATTCGATAGTTTCCAACGAACCTCAGCCTCTCCGCCGATCTAGTAGGGTTCCTCACCCACCTGAGAGATACTTCGGTTTCTCTATGATAGTGGGAGCGAGGAATGCATCATGAGATGATGACCCAACTAGTTTCGAGCTGGCCATCAAGTGTGAGACTCTGTAAGAATGGCTGGATGTTTATCGATCTGAGATGGAATCCTTATGCACCAACAAAGTATGGACTTTGGTTGCAATATCTGAAGGGTTAAATCCCCATCAGGAGCAAGTATATCTTGAGAAGATTACTTGGTGTAGATGGAAAAGTTGAGACTTTCAAAGCTAGACTTGTTAAAGGTTTTCGTCATCGACCAGGCATGGATAATGATGAAACTTTTTTTCCAGTGGCTATGCTTAAGTCTATCCAGATCCTACTTGCCACGGCTACATACCATGACTACGATATCTGGTGGTTGGGTGCCATGACTGCTTTTCTAAATAATGATTTAGAAGAGAACGTCTATAAGAACACAGCCAGAGGGCTTCGTAAACAGTGGGAGCAGCGGAAACGCATGCAAGATGTTTTATGTGATAAAGCAGGCATCGCGGAGTTGGAATGTCTGTTTTTATGTAGTAGTCAAAGAGTTTGACTTCATCAAAATGGTAGATGAACCTTGTATATACAAAAAGGTAGTAGGGAGTATGGTGGTGATCCTCGTAGAGTACGTGGATGGCATACTCTTGATAAGAAAGCAGTTTTGCTATGCTACGCTCGGTCAATCTACGCTTATCACATGGATTCTCCAAAAAGGATCAAAGTGATACCTCCTAAATCCTGAGTCTTCATCTATGAGATAGATGTTATTTGGGTGTTAGAATACTCACTAGCTGTAGTGAGATGGTATCAATTGTGGCACGCCGTACTGCCCCAAACCCGAAGGTTCAAAGGGCAGTTCAAGACGGTCACATAATCGAGTTAAGGTTTGTTGTCTTCTAGAGGGTCCATCGCATTACTTGCACTACTTCGAACGTCGTTAAACTACGGAAAAATCCAACACTTGGAAATTTCCCGACAGGGGAAAAATTGGGTATTTATATCCGGTCGAACTTTTTAACATATTCTAAAAATACCCGGAAAGCCACACAGACAAAACTTGATAATCCGATCGAATCGGCGATTCCGATACAACCCCAAAATACTCAACTGTTTAATAAAATATTAAAATTATCCAGAAAACAAAGGAGTCAAATATAACAATTACTGTGCAAACAAAAGTCAACAATTCATCATAACGGCCGCGGAACCGCCGCGCCACGTAGGGTAAGGCCGCCGTTCCGCGGTGGGTTGACGGAGTTAGGGCTCCATTTTGCACAGTAACTCATAAAAAACCCTGCTTGATTTTCTGCATATTTTTAATATGGAAAAATCCAGATTTTTAAAAATTGGACAGAGAGTATGTTTGTGATCGGGTTTCGGGTTTGTTCGGACTTCAAATTCCGTCTGGACTTCGCCTAAGGCTCTAGCTAGGCTCTGATACCACTGTAAGGTTCCTAGGCATCCTAATAAGGCCTCATAAGGCATCAACCATGCCCGTTTCAAAAAATCTAGGTGCCGAGAAACCCGACTACGGATCGTTGGCTAGAAAACTAGGCGAAAAAGAAAACTAGTTAACACTTAACTATGAGAATACGGATATACAACCTTTGTAGATCCGGTGCTCCACCTCCACGGCTCCGCAATGAAGTCTTCTCGCTGTCCAAGACGGATCCCGGGCTCTAGCGTCAGCTTCATCGGAGAACGGACGGGCTAGGTCATCGACGACGTGCCGAAGATGATCTACGTCGAAGCATCACTAGATCAAGCTCCACCTTCACCAAGCCATGAAAACTTGTGAAGGAAACACACTCTACTACTTGGAAAGAGGTAGAGGATGAAGAAATAGGAAGTGGGTAGACTTTAGAATTGGATTTCTCACTTGTTTGCTCAATTCACCATTGATGAAGAAAGCTTTCTTCTTTGAAGATGTAGAAGAAGAAGAAGATAAAGTTATGATAAGTTTTTAATAATAAAAATGAATAAGAATTAAATCTTATCATACTTTTAACCTTAGTTAAGTGTAGAGAAAAGACCATGGTTAATGGAATGGTTAGGGTTAAGGATAAGAACAAAAAAGGAGACTAAGTCAAACCTTCATGAATGTTCAACTAGCAAACAAATAATGCCACCATTTCATCATTTATCTTTTCCATAATAAAAAGATAAATAAAGAAATAGATAAATAAGTAAATGACTAAACAAAACCCTAATCATTAGTTTAAACCATGGTTTGATTCTTTACACTTAACCAAGTAAGCATGTATCATCAAACATGATACAAACATGTGCACAAAAGTATATCACATATACAACTTGCACAATTCAAGTGAGAAAATCCATTTAAAGTGAACTAATACTAGTTAATGCAAAGTAATATATCAAATATATAATTATGCATTAAATCATTAAATCAACACTTGACTTAACGATCCGGTCATATCTCATATAACCGACTAATATCCAATGTATCGGCTTATCGAATCAATCCTTGAATTGATAACTAGGTTATATCGCATACAACCAATCGATACATTCATCGCGAGAATGGAATACGGTATCACATACACGCATTATTCTCGGTCCCGCACATATCTCATATGCGCTCCTATTTCGTTTCGCTTGAGCCAGGAAACCTCTGTGTAGGACTCTAAAGACTCGTCAATACGCCGGCAGCAGATGATGATCATATCAAACACCCACAAGCCGCAAGCGGTCTGCTAAACGTAACGGCAACCCGGGTATTGAGCGATCAGAAGATCGACGAGCAAGCCCGCTCACACTCCAGTGAATCCAACCAGTAACACTACCGTACAGTCCGGTCTGATCGTCTAATATGTCGCATATCTTGCCTAGGGGTGGTAAACGTCAGACCCTAATAGCTCGATAAGTCGTGTCGAAATGAGGTCTATAACAATTCGAGAAACTACTGGTAACACTTACCAGTAAATCTCAGCAACCCTGGCCAGGGATTTCCGGTTATAGCCAATCGAACACAGCGCAACATCAACTCCCTATACCGGGAGAGACGAATCCCCTCCTATCGCTCATTGCCTCCATGTGACTCAGGGCTGTACCCAAAAACCACCGTTTTGCACGCCCTCTTGGACGTGGTAAGTGTAAGTCCACGTTGCGACCCCCGGTGCTTACGGGGAGGCGGAAACGGTATAAAAAAACAAATTTTATCGCAAGAGGCAACATGGACTAAACAAGGTCGGGATCGTGTCTAAACTAAACTAGCAAACTTGCTAAAGAGATTTAGCTACTCGGATGAGGATGGTTATACCTTGTTTTCTTGAACTCCTTCTCTTCAAGCTCCGGCGGTGGTCCGATGGCTCCTTCTCGTCGTCTCCGTACGCCGAAGATAGATCCACTTGAAAGCTCCAACCTTTAGCTCCTTCTTCGTTCTTTGAAGAAACTAGTTCACTTGATTTGCTAAACCTAGTGAACTAGAATGAGTAGAGTAGAAATAGAATGGGATTTTATCTATGGTTCTTAATTCTCAACACATGAGAGATATGAACCATAGAGTCAAGAGAGGGAGCAAGAGGATGAGAGTGAGAGCAAAGTGAAGAGCTCAAGAACAAGAGAGAGAATGAGCAAGTAAGAATGAGCAACTCTTTTGTCTCTCACCCTCTCATAATCCAAAGTCAAGAGAACTCATCATATCAAAAAAGTCTTATGTGTGATGGTTGAAGCAACCATAACCTTATCATGTCATGCACTCATTTTACTCAAATGAACAAGCAAGTAAAAGTCTTTGGCATGAAATGATAGCCATGGTTATCATGATGGTCAACTAGTCAAGCCTAGTCAACCGGTCAACAAAGTCAAACAAGTCAACAAAAGTCAACAAGTCAACAAAAGTCAACAACCAAGTCACCATAATACTTAATTAATATAATAGTTAATCACATATCATATTCTCATTAGGGTTGAGCAAAAAGTCAAAAAGTCAACGGTCAACTGTCAACAACCCTAATGAGAATCCGCTGTCTGTGCCTCCCTGTCAACTGTGCATACACACCCGCATCCGCGTTCCGAGGAACACGAATGCAAACTGGATAAATCCAATCCCATAAGGTACACTAGGATCTGGCTTAAACCAAAGCCCGTTAGTGTAAACTGTCCGGACACTGTACGTGCACAAGTGCACGGATGTGACCGAACCCTGTCGCAAAACCATGCGACCTGTCGCAATACCATGCGACCTCTACTCTTTTGCCTAAAGGCGAAAAGCTTTCTGTGTGGGACTCTAAAGACTCGACACTACGCTGGCAGTGGGTTTAACCACAGACCGCAAGCGGCACTAGCTGTGCGTAACGGTCCCCAGGTAATGCCGACAAGAAGACCGACGAGGCGAAACCCATCTGAACTCCTACTGAGCCTGAGTGTGACATTCTCCGTACAGTCCGGTCTATTCGTCTGATACATCGCATGGCGGGCCTAGGGGGCGGTAAACGTCAGTCCCCCAATAGCGGTACAAGTCGTGCCGGAGCGAAGCCCAAAACACCCTGAGATAACACTGGAAACCTACCAGTATATCTCGTTTGCCCTGGCCAGGGACTACTCGTGTAATGGCTCTCCTAGACACAGCGCGATGTCAACCCCCAATACCGGGAGAGACGAATCCTGTCTAACCGTCACTGCCTCCAAGTGCTTCGGGACTGCACCCAACCACCACCTGTTTGCACGACTCCTTTGAGCCGTGGTAGGGTAGTGATCAAAGTACAGTGGGAACACACCCGAGGCGAAGTGACAGTGTCAAGTCAGCGGACTAAGCTGTACTCATGTCACCTGGGAACTGATAACTGACGATAGGTATAATACCAACTGGTCAGTTCCCGACGAGTCCTGTCCAGTGTACCCGTAACCTAACGGGCACCCGCATACTATCTCAAGTACGACGTACTGACGGCTGTGGGACAGACCGTCTCCCACACTGGGATGAGAAGCGCATGCGCTGGTCTACTCCGGAGTATCGATGCCCTGTCTCGATAGTCCTGCGACCAGGGACCTGCATAAGGATGTGCTTCTAGATTACCCAGCCCCACTAGTGTGACGGCCATCACATCGCTGGTAATCAAGCAAAGATCCTAAGGGCTCCACTAATGTGTATAAGCTATATACAAAGATAAACACATGTACACATTGAAGCAGAAATAAACCAAGTAGCATACTACTATTTTGAGCAAGATTGTACATACAAGGTGAATATCCCAAGCTTCCATTAAGTAATATACATACTAGTATGATACAGTAATGGCCTCTAGGGCATATACACTAACAATCTCCCACTTGCACTAAGGCCATGTACTGGCGTATCGAAGACCTATCATCTCGATCAGCCGCTCGAACTGAGTCTGGGGTAGGGTCTTGATGAATGGATCTGCAGTGTTGTCTTCTGAAGCGACTCTCCGAACCTCGATCTCCTGGCGATCCACGATCTCCCTGATCAGGTGATACCGCCTCAAGATGTGCCTGGATCTCTGATGGGACCTGGGTTCCTTCGCTAAAGCTATAACCCCGTTGTTGTCGCAATACAGAGGTATTGGATCAACAATGGACGGAACCACCTGAAGTTCTTTCAAGAACTTCCTTATCCAGACAGCTTCTTTTGCGGCATCAGATGCAGCGATGTATTCCGCTTCCATCGTCGAGTCTGCAACGGTTTCTTGTTTGGAACTCTTCCAACACACCGCCCCTCCATTGAGGGTGATGACAAAACCCGACATGGACTTGGAATCATCCTTGTCACTCTGGAAGCTGGAGTCAGCAAAGGCCTCGATCTGGAGGTCCTTTCCGCCATACACCAAGAACATCTCCTTATCCCTTCTCAGGTACTTGAGAATGTTCTTTACCGCTCTCCAGTGTTTCTCCCCAGGGTTAGACTGATACCGGCTTACCACACTCAGTGCATAAGCTACATCCGGTCTGGTACACAACATCGCATACATTATAGAGCCTACCGTAGAAGCGTAGGGTATAATAGACATGCGATCCCTCTCCAAATCAGTCTTGGGAGACATCTCTTTAGAGAGGGTGATCCCGTGACAAGCCGGTAGGTTACCGCGCTTGGAATCTTCCATACTGAATCTCTTCAGTATGGTGTCGATGTAACTGGACTGTGAAAGTCCTAATATCCTTTTGGATCTGTCACGGTAGATCCGGATACCCAGAATGTATGAGGCATCACCCAGGTCTTTCATGGAGAACCTGTGTGACAAGAACCCCTTGACAGATTGTAGCATAGGAATGTCATTTCCTATTAAGAGAATGTCATCCACGTATAAAACGAGGAATACTACAGTTCTCGCTACAAATCTACTATAGATGCATGGTTCATCTGGATTTTTGATAAAGCCAAATTCTTTGACCGTCTCATCAAAGCAGATGTTCCAACTCCGCGATGCCTGCTTTAGTCCATAGATGGACTTAAGCAACTTGCACACCTTTCCGCTGCTCCCACTCTGAATGAAACCCTCTGGCTGGTCCATATAGACACACTCCTCTAAATTTCCATTTAGAAAAGCTGTCTTTACGTCCATTTGCCAAATCTCATAATCGTGGAAGGCAGCAATGGCAAGAAGGATCCGAATGGATTTCAGCATGGCTACTGGAGAGAAGGTTTCGTCATAGTCCAAGCCAGGTCTCTAACGAAAACCCTTTGCTACTAGCCTTGCTTTATAGGTCTCAACCTGTCCATCTACACCAATCTTCCTTTTGAAGATCCACTTGCATCCTACGGGTTTTACCCCATCTGGAGCAACGTCCAACGTCCATACCTTGTTGGTGTACATGGACTCCATTTCGGTCCGCATTGCATCCAGCCATTTCACTGAGTCAACGCTCTGAACGGCCTGCTGGAAGCTAGTAGGCTCATCATAATCTATGATGCAATCCTCTCTATCCCCGTCTATGAGAAAACCGTAGTATCTCTCGGGCGGATGAGACTGCCTACTACTTCTGCGGAGCGGCGTAGGAATGTCCTGTTCTTCCGAACCCTCTGGTTCCACTAAACTTTCAGTAATAGTCCGTGGTTCTGGAATTTCTTCCAGTTCTACTATGCTCCCACTTATCTAGTTTTCCAAAAACTCAGTTTCCAAGAAGTAGGCATGACAAGAAACAAGAACTTTTTGTTCCTCTTCACAGTAGAAGAAATATCCTTTTGAGTTCTTTGGATATCCCACAAACTTGCACTGTACTGAGCGTGCCTCGAGCTTGTCCGCATGCTGCTTTTTGACAAAAGCCGGACATCCCCATGTCTTAATGTGCTTAAGATAGGGTCTCTTCCCACACCACATTTCATATGGTGTGGAAGGCACAGTTTTAGTCGGAACTCGGTTCAAAAGGTACGCAGCTGATTCTAGCGCATACCACCAGAATGATCGCGGTAACTCAGCGTTACCCATCATGGACCGCACCATATCCAATAGGGTGCGGTTCCGTCTCTCCGATACACCATTATGTTGCGGAGTGTATGGAGGAGTAAGCTGAGAGAGAATACCATTCTCTTTTAAATAATTCAGGAATTCGGCACTTAAGTATTCTCCACCTCGATCCGATCTTAGAATCTTAATACTTTTGCCGGTCTGTTTCTCTACTTCATTCTTATACTCCTGGAATTTTCCAAAGGCCTCGGACTTATGTTTCATTAAGAAGACATAACCGTACCTTGAGAAGTCATCCGTAAAAGTAATGAAGTAAGAATGTCCGCTTCGGGCATGTGTAGACATTGGACCGCACACGTCACTGTGTACGAGTCCAAAGAGCTCGCTCGCTCTTACTCCATGTCCAGTAAACGGAGTCTTTGTCATCTTTCCTTTGAGACAGGATTGACAAGTGGCATACGACTGATATTCGAACGCATTCAAATACCCTTCTGTATGTAACTTCGTCAACCTTCTCTCATTGATGTGACCCAATCTACAATGCCATAAGAAAGTCTGATTTATTTCTGGAGACTTTCTTTTGTGTGTATTCTGGACATTAAAAATCTGTGGTTGGTTCAATACGTATATACCATTACTCAATGTACCTGACCCAATCAGAACTTGATTAAGGTGAATGTTTACAACATTACTTACAAACGCAAATTCATAACCTTCTTTAGAAACTAAAGATACAGAAATGATATTACAAGTTGCGTTGGGTACAAAAAAGCAATTACGCAAAACCAAAAGATGTCCATCTGACATTCCTAGGTGATAGTCCCCCACGGCTTTAGCATCCATGCTAGCTCCGTTCGCAACTCTGAGGGTCATGTCACTTTCCTTCAAAACCCTACGGTTTCTCAACGCCTGCAAAGAATTACAGATATGAGATCCTGATCCGGTATCCAATACCCAGGAAGTAGAGTTTATTGAAAGACAGTTTTCAATAACATACACACCTGAAGCTGAAGCTGCAACCTGCTTCAATTCCTGTGTTGTGGCCTTCCAGGCCCAGCAATCATTCTTCCAGTGTCCTTTCTTATGACAATAGAAGCATTCTTCCTTATCCACAAGCTTCCCCGCTATCTTTGTTGCTTTACTTTTTCCCTTCGTATCCACTTTACTTACACCGCCCCTTGGTTTGGCGGGGGCCTTCTTCTTCTTTCCCTTGGCTTTCGCCTTGGACCTAGAAGAAGATGATCCTCCTACAAACAAAGTGGATGTATCCCTACCTTTCTGTAGGGTGCCCTCTGCGCTCCTCAGCATGTTGAGGAGCTCTGAAAGTTCAACCTCTTTTTCTTGTAGGTTGAAGTTCAGTATAAACTGGGCGTAAGTGGAAGGAAGGGACTGGAGAACTATATCCGTATATAGCTCACTCTCCAATGTGATCCCTAGGTCAGCGAGCTCTTCAATGTAGCCGATCATCTTTAGCACATGCTCGGCTACTGATGATCCGACGGCCATTCTTGTCGAAAATAACTTTTTCGACGCTTCGTATCTTGCGATACGTGATTGCTCTCCATACAGTTCTTTTGTATGGAGCAATATGGATTCCATGTCCATATTCTCATGCCTCCTCTGATGTTCGTTGTCCATCGAGGCAAGCAGGAGGCACTTGGCCTTCGCGCTATCAATCTCCCAAGTCTTGCGGATTTCCTTATCCGCGACGCTGGAAGTTGGACCATGGACAGGGGGAGCTTTGGTGGTAAGAAGATACCCCAGCTTGTCATAAGTGATTGCTATCTTGACATTCCTGAGCCAATCTTTGTAGTTTGGCCCTGTCAGTTTGTTTTTATCTAGGAGTAACTTAAGTCCAGTCATGTTGATTGGTCGCTGCAATTTGGAGAGAAGAGGAAAACACTCAGCATGATGCTCTTGCAAGTTTAGAGTGGTTTTTAGTTTGTCTAAACTGGATGGCTCCCACTGTTTCTCGAATCCCTCCTTAAACCATAAAGGAAGAATTAGTCAGGATCAATCCCACCATACAATACTTGCTTAACCGTTCGGCCAGGCTGGTGTCGGTACTTCGAGGGAGGTTTTCCAACGCTTTCGCGAAGTTCCTTAATTAGAGAACCTCTTTTCCCTGGGGGCGTAGCCCCGCTAACACCTTTCTAGGCACCTACTAGGTTTATAGCATTGATCGTTAAGCGAGAAATTTCCCGAGGAGTAGCATATACTCACAGTAGGATCGGGATCCAAATATCATTGCGTGACGAAACTGAAGGAATCCTACCAGAATCATCACACTCCAAATGGTATGCAAATCTAGTAAGTTTCAGTACTTATGAAACTCCCGATGTGGATTTTTGCCCCATGCTCTTATGACCTTGACTTTGGCCAACAAATCATAAGTCACATGTCAAGTTCTACCCGTCGTTCTCCAGGTTAATTTGAATCCACCCGTACATACCCTTGACTTTGGCCAACAAAGCAGTACGACTGTTCCAAACCAACGCATCTATCTATGCTGCACATGAATACCCAATAGCTACCAATCACTATGCCTTGACTTTGGCCAACAAACACAGCTTGAATACTATTGACTATTCATGTGAAACGACGGAGGGCTACGAATAGTTTTGGCAAAACCGTGAACGTAGTGAACTTGATTTAGTCGATGGAACGAGATAGCTTTTAAATGGAGTGGCTCAAACTCCGTATTTTAAAAGTTTGTTTTGAAAAGAACCGAGTGGTTTTTCGAAAGTGTTCCAACGACTTTAACTTGGTTTATTATCTTGCATTAGTTCTTTTAATGCGTGATATTCTTGCATTAGTTCTTTTAATGCGTCCCATCATTTAATCCTACCATTGCAGAAAACAACCAAAATATGACGTACGCTTATGCCATTCGCATTCGCCACTGGGCCCCGTCATTACCCGTTAGGTTACTTAACTAACGACAGAGCGGGGGCTGGGCTAGCGCGTCTGTAAAACATAAGCAACGCCTAAATAGAAAGCAATGATAGACATTTCAGATCACAGATAAATACATTGGATATACTAGGAATCTGTAATTTGTACGAGCCTGTAACAAAAACAGATTACACGGTCACGGTGAATAGCCAATACCCCACCCAAGACCCCTACGGGTGCGGCAAACTACCCGCCAAGTACCCGAAGCGTAACAACCTCCCTCATCTCCATGAGTAGGCCACTCGACACTTCGGCATACCCGGTAGTTTGTGCACCCCTCCATGGGTCTATCCTAGGAGCAAAAACAGTAAAAAGAAATTATACAATGACGGCTACAACCCCGACCCGGTTGTGCGGCCAAACAAATAATAATTACATCAATTTACAAATTTACAATGAATGAAAGAAAAACAAAAGCTCATCTCACATCCACCCCGGCTATTCACCCGCGACAATCCAACATATTTATATACACATTCCATCACATTACAGATCATGTATAACCCCGACTAATCGACTTATAGCGATTAGCCGACGTTCAATACATGCAAACATCACAGATATAACCATCATAGTCAAAATGTAGTGAAGTTCGGAAAAATACGGAATTATAGGACCCCAAAAGTGAATTTCATTTCTGGAAAATCTGGGCACATATAATATATTTCAAAAATCCCAAAACCAACATACAAACACACTGCACGAAAAACGATGCAGAGAAGACAACAAAGCGCGGCGGTTCCGCGGCACATTCCTACCTCGTGCCACGGAAGGGCGGCGCTTTGAGCGCAACAGTGGATCGTTTTTCATGGGTGCACCCACAAAACCCTGAGACGATTTTACAAGTATAAAGTTTTTCATTTTGAGCCAAAAATATTTCAACAGAAACTCAGGTTTTGTAATTTTTCCGGTTTTGTGACTTTTCGTTTCCGAACTTCGTTACACTTCACTACCAAGCTAGTTTAAGTTTAGTTAGGCTCTGATACCAATGTAAGTCCACGTTGCGACCCCCGGTGCTTACGAGGAGGCGAAAACGGTATAAAAAAACAAATTTTATCGCAAGAGGCAACATGGACTAAACAAGGTCGGGATCGTGTCTAAACTAAACTAGCAAACTTGCTAAAGAGATTTAGCTACTCGGATGAGGATGGTTATACCTTGTTTTCTTGAATTCCTTCTCTTCAAGCTCCGGCGGTGGTCCGATGGCTCCTTCTCGTCGTCTCCGTACGCCGAAGATAGATCCACTTGAAAGCTCCAACCTTTAGCTCCTTCTTCGTTCTTTGAAGAAACTAGTTCACTTGGTTTGCTAAACCTAGTGAACTAGAATGAGTAGAGTAGAAATAGAATGGGATTTTATCTATGGTTCTTGATTCTCAACACATGAGAGATATGAACCATAGAGTCAAGAGAGGGAGCAAGAGGATGAGAGTGAGAGCAAAGTGAAGAGCTCAAGAACAAGAGAGAGAATGAGCAAGTAAGAATGAGCAACTCTTTTGTCTCTCACCCTCTCATAATCCAAAGTCATGATAACTCATCATATCAAAAAAGTCTTATGTGTGATGGTTGAAGCAACCATAACCTTATCATGTCATGCACTCATTTTACTCAAATGAACAAGCAATTAAAAGTCTTTGGCATGAAATGATAGCCATGGTTATCATGATGGTCAACTAGTCAAGCCTAGTCAACCGGTCAACAAAGTCAACAAGTCAACAAAAGTCAACAAGTCAACAAAGTCAACAAAAGTCAACAACCAAGTCACCATAATACTTAATTAATATAATAGTTAATCACATATCATATTCTCATTAGGGTTGAGCAAAAAGTCAAAAAGTCAATGGTCAACTGTCAACAACCCTAATGAGAATCCGCTGTCTGTGCCTCCCTGTCAACTGTGCATACACACCCGCATCCGCGTTCCGAGGAACACGAATGCAAACTGGATAAATCCAATCCCATAAGGTACACTAGGATCTGGCTTAAACCAAAGCCCGCTAGTGTAAACTGTCCGGACACTGTACGTGCACAAGTGCACGGATGTGACCGAACCCTGTCGCAAAACCATGCGACCTGTCGCAATACCATGCGACCTCTACTCTTTTGCCTAAAGGCGAAAAGCTTTCTGTGTGGGACTCTAAAGACTCGACACTACGCTGGAAGTGGGTTTAACCACAGACCGCAAGCGGCACTAGCTGTGCGTAACGGTCCCCAGGTAATGCCGACAAGAAGACCGACGAGGCGAAACCCATCTGAACTCCTACTGAGCCTGAGTGTGACATTCTCCGTACAGTCCGGTCTGTTCGTCTGATACATCGCATGGTGGGCCTAGGGGGCGGTAAACGTCAGTCCCCCAATAGCGGTACAAGTCGTGCCGGAGCGAAGCCCAAAACACCCTGAGATAACACTGGAAACCTACCAGTATATCTCGTTTGCCCTGGCCAGGGACTACTCGTGTAATGGCTCTCCTAGACACAGCGCGATGTCAACCCCCAATACCGGGAGAGACGAATCCTGTCTAACCGTCACTGCCTCCAAGTGCTTCGGGACTGCACCCAACCACCACCTGTTTACACGACTCCTTTGAGCCGTGGTAGGGTAGTGATCAAAGTACAGTGGGAACACACCCGAGGCGAAGTGACAGTGTCAAGTCAGCGGACTAAGCTGTACTCATGTCACCTGGGAACTGATAACTGACGATAGGTATAATACCAACTGGTCAGTTCCCGACGAGTCCTGTCCAGTGTACCCGTAACCTAACGGGCACCCGCATACTATCTCAAGTACGACGTACTGACGGCTGTGGGACAGACCGTCTCCCACACTGGGATGAGAAGCGCATGCGCTGGTCTACTCCGGAGTATCGATGCCCCTGTCTCGATAGTCCTGCGACCAGGGACCTGCATAAGGATGTGCTTCTAGATTACCCAGCCCCACTAGTGTGACGGCCATCACATCGCTGGTAATCAAGCAAAGATCCTAAGGGCTCCAATAATGTGTATAAGCAATATACAAAGATAAACACATGTACACATTGAAGCAGAAATAAACCAAGTAGCATACTACTATTTTGAGCAAGATTGTACATACAAGGTGAATATCCCAAGCTTCCATTAAGTAATATACATACTAGTATGATACAGTAATGGCCTCTAGGGCATATACACTAACAGTAAGGTGGAAATCAAAGCACAGTGGGAACCACACAAGACTCTATGACGATCTCGGGTCAACAGACTACTCTGTACCAGTGTCACCTGAGAACTGCCATCTGACGTGAGGTATAATACCATCTGGGAGTTCTCGGCGAGTCCGTCCAGTGTACCCAGTCTCTACTGAGCACCCGTATATGATCTCCGATGTCAAACACCAATGGATATGGGATCATCCATCGCCCATCTGTATGGGTCGAGAAGGTATACGCTAGTCTACTCTGATGTATCGATGCCCCATCTCGATACACCCACGACTAGGGACTTTCAAGGATGTACTTATGGACTACCATGTCCCCACTAGTATGATCCACATCATAGTCCAGGTAGTCAAGTACACATCCTATGGGCTTTACCAACATGTAACAGAGAGACAATCAATGTACACGTTAAGGTAAAGAGAAACCAGATAGCATACTATCATGTTGAGCAAGAAAGTCCTCCCTATATATGTCCCAGTATCCACTACAATATACATCCTATGTACAGTAATGGCCTCTAGGACATACATATAACTAACAACATGCTCACTTGGTTAAGTGTATGATTAAACCATGGTTGTGTAATGGTTAGGGTTTTGATTTACTTATTCATTTATTTATTTTGTTTATTTATTTTGCAAAATAAATGAATGGTGGCTTTCTTTGTTTGCTAGTTGAAGCTTCATGAAGCTTTGACTAAGTGACCATTTTTGTTTTCAAGCTTAACCCTAACCATTCCACTTAACCCTAGTTCATTCTCTGTACTTGACCATGGTTGCTTTATGATAAGTATTCCTTTTATTTTCTATTTTAAATTGTGAGAACACTTATCATATTCTTTTTCCTTCTTCTTCTTCTTCATGAAGAAAGCTTGCCTCCATCAATGACAACTAGTGAAAAAGAGTGAGAAATTCAATTCTAAAGTAAACCCACTTCCTATTTCTTTATCCTCTACCACTTGCCAAGTAGTATAGGGTGTTTTCTTCACAAGTTTCATGACTTGGTGAAGTTGGAGCTTGATCTTGTGTTGCCTCAACGTAGATCATCTTCGGCATCGAAGTCGACTACCTAGCCCGCCCATTTCTCCGATGAAGCCGACGCTAGATCCCGGGATCCGACGATCGCAGCGAGGGGACTTCATCATGGAGCTATGGAGGTGGAGGACCGGATCTACAAAGGTTGTATTTTCCGTTCACTTAGTTAAGTTGTTAACTAGTTGCATGTTTCGCCTAAAATTCTAGTTAACGATCTAGTCTAGGGTTTCTCGGCACCGTAAAATTTGAAATTGGCATGGTTGATGCCTTGTGAGACCTCATTAGCGTGCCTAGGAACCCTACATTGCCTGGGGCGGCACCTGATATCAAATTGGGACAATTCCTACCTCCATTTTTCCAGATGACCTGATGACTCGGGGGAGGCGAGGATAGATCCTAAAGGTCGCTTGGTGAGGATGAGGATTGTATGTGCTTAGAAGTAATGTCGGAGCTTTCTGGAAGTGACGAAAAGCGACAGAACTATCTTCTCTATGGCCGGCTATCTTGTTTCCGCGTCTTTGAAGATATGGCTCACGTAGTAGACCGCCCTCTGTATGCCTTCAAATTCTCTGAAAAGCACCGATCCAGCAGCTTGGTCTAAAACAACTAGATATAATAATAGCCCGTCTCCTTCGACTGGTCGAGTGAGCAGTTGGGGAGTTGATAGGTGCGCCTTGAGCTGTTCGAAAGCATTCTGACACTCCTCCGATAATTCGAACTTGGGAATTTTTCTCAAGGCTTTGAAGAACGGGAGGCACTTCTCCCCGGATCTTGACATAAAGAAACTCAGAGCGTCCACTCTCCCTGTAGCCGCATGATCTCAACATTGCTCTTCGGTGTGGCCATGTTGAGAATGGCAATGATCTTTTCCCGGTTCGCTTCGATTCCTTGATGGGTGACCATGAACTCGAGGAATTTCCCGGTGGTGACTCCGAATCCACACTTAGCTGGATTCAGCTTCATTTTATACTTGCGCAGGACGTCGAATGTCTCGCAGAGGTCTTTGATGTGCCTGTCCAATGATGTTGATTTTACGAGCATGTCGTCGACATAGACCTCCATGTTCCTCTCGATCTGTGGTTTGAACAGAACACTTGGTGTGGTTCTCCCCCATACTCAAATAGGGTGGACGAGGAGCTAATATGTAGCCCCAGCATTCTTAAGACCATAGGGCATCACTTTGTAGCAGTATACCCCCCGATCCGTGGTGAATGCGGTAAGTTCTTCATCTGGTGCTTTCATCTGGATCTGATTTAACCAGATAACGCATCCATGAAGCTAAGTACTTCATGGACGGCTGAACTGTCCACCAACTGGTCTATCCGAGGGAGGGGATAGTTGTCTTTGTTGCAGGCTTTATTCAAATCCGTGAAGTCGACGCACATGCGCCACTTCCCATTCTCCTATCTAACTATGACCATGTTGGCCAGCCACTCTAAATAGTCCAGGTTTATTATAAAGTTGGCTGCGAGCAATCGGTCCACTTCGTCTTCTATTGCCTTCTGCTTGGTCGGCGCAAAGCTCCACTTCTTTTGTCGGAAGGGCTTTGCTTTCAGGTCGACCCCGAGCTTGTGGGAGATCATTTTGGGGTCGATCCCGGGCATATCCGCAGGGGTCCAAGCGAACACGTCCAAATTATCTTAGAGGAACCGTATAAGGTCTTCGTGGTGGTTCCCGATTAAGAGAGAGCCAATTTGGACGGTACAGCCGTCGACCCCTTCGACGGGGGGGGGGGGGACTTCCATCAGTCAATGCTTCTACCGGGGATCCTCAGACTTCCCTTTGGTCGTCGCGCGTGTCCAAAGATCCCTAGAAATCACATGCATCTTTTAAATCGTTGCCCGTCTCTTCGGTGGGTGATGTGGAGGCGAGACAAACCTTAGCAATTTGCTGGTCCCCGTAGGCCTGGCCTATCCCCCTTGATCCAAAGGGAACTTGATCGTAAGGTGGTAAGTTGAAATTTGAGCCCGAAGGGCGTTTAAGGTTGGGCGTCTCAGGAGAATGTTATAGGACGAAGGGACATTAGCGACGGGGAAGCCCATCGGCACGGTTTAAATTTTTCCCGCTTCCCCGATGTTGAGGAGGAGAGTGAACAATCCCTCAGCAGGGATGGGATGATTGGTGAACCCAAAGTGGTCATGAGAGGTCGTTCGAAGGTCGGACGGTCCTAGCCCCATACGCTGGAAGCAGTCTTGGAATAGAATTTCCACCGAGATTTCCGAGTCGACCAATATCCTCTGGACCCCGTAATGGTGGACTCTAGCAGTTATCATGAGAGGGTCGTTGTGAGGGAGCGATATGCCGTGGAGGTCTTCATCGGAGAAAATGATCGGCTCATCCCTTCTACATCTTTTGTGTGGTATATCATTTGTACCCTCGAACGGAAGGAGGCGGTGGTTTCCGCCAGCTTACCGAGCATGATCCGAGGTAACGACCATAATTTTCCCGATTGTTAACTCCCCGGGAGGGGGTTGGTTCTCTTTCTCCAGCTCTGCCTGCCGCTTACCCCGCAAGTACTTCGCCTGGTGGCCAGAGCGGATCAACTCCTCGATTTAGTCATGGAGTTGTTTGCTGTTTTCGGTCGGGTGGCCCTGCAACCTTTGGAAGGCGCAGTACGGGTCTTGGAGATGCTTTCCCGCCCTTTGGGTCACAGGCAGGAGCTTGAAGAACCTCTCGCCCTTTGCCACCTCCAGCAGCTCGGTCTGAGAGATGTTAAGAGGAGTGTACTCCTGGAACTTCGGGGAGTAAGGTTTTGGTCGGTCGACTCTCATTTTCTCTATTCCACCCCACTTCTTTTGGTTGGTTTGGTCGCCTCTTTTAGTCGATGTCGCGCACCCCGCATGTTTTCGGGGAGGCAGAAATAGCAAAAAATAATTTTTACGGGCTTCGCAACACCGACTTGAACCAAGGATAGCATACTACTTGAGGTTTAACTACTCGGATGAATGTTATACCTCATAGTATCGTGTCCTTCTAGTCTTATTTCTATCCTCTTCCTCTTTGTGAGCTCTTTGGAGTTAAAATGGATCGTGCCTCATTGTCGGCTTCTCGAAGTCGAAAAAGATCCACCCGAGAGTTCCAACCTTGAGCTTTCACCTCAAAGATGAGGTAACTAGGTCACTTGGTGTGCTAAACTAAGTAGCCTAGAGTGAGTAGAGAGTGCTAAAAGATCTAGTTGTCTCACAAACCCTAGGATTCTCAACTGATGAGACAATTAGGGTTCTTGAGGAAGATGAAGAGAGCTTGAGAGGAGAGAGAATCTGTTTGTGATAATGAGAGTGAAGTCTTGATAATGGCTGATATTTTTAACTTTAAGGCAAATGAAAATATCTCACAAATATCCTAAAATATCTAAGTCTTCATTTTCCACAAATAGTTCAGGAAAGTCAACAATAAGCCATGCTCAATTTCACTAAAATACCATAAATATTTCCTCCTCACAATATCCACCTCATTATGCATATAACCTAAAATGCTAAATCAAATAATGAGGTGTTAATCATCTAGAAGCAAACTTGAATAATTACAAGAATTCCCCTCGCATCCGTATATACATACCCTTATCCGTATTCCGAAAAATACGAATACAATGAGACATAACTAATCCAATAATCAAATACCAGGATCCGGCTAAAACCAAAGCCCACTAGCATTGTCCGCCCGAACACCATATGCGCATGAATACACGTATGTGGTCGAACGCAGTCATAAAACCATACGACCTCTACATCGTTTTGCCCGAAGCGGGGAAACCCTCTGTGTGGGACTCTAAAGACTCGACAATACACTGGCAGTGGGTTTAACCACAAGCACATCAGCGGTACTAGCTACATGTAATGGCTACCTAGGTATCTATCGATAAGAAGGCCAACGAGCAAACTCATCCGAACCCCTACTGAGCCTGTATGTGGCAATCTCCGTACAGTCCGGTCTGTTCGTCTAAGAGTATCGCATAACAGGCCTAGGGGCGGTAAATGTCAGACCCCTAATAGCGCAATAATTCGTGTCGGAGTGCATCCCAAAACACCCAGAGAAACTACTAGAGTACCTACCAGAAAATCTCGCTTGCCTTGGCCAGGGACTTTGTGTAATGGCTTTCTGAATCACACCGCGACATCAACCCCCAACACCGGGAGAGACGAATCCTATCTAACCGCCACTGCCTCCAAGTGCTTCGGGACTGCACCCAACTACTACCTATTTGCACGACTCAATAAAGCCGTGGTAGGGTAGTGATCTAAGAACAGTGGGAACACACTTGAGGCGAAATAGCAGTGTCAAGTCAACGGACTATCCTGTACTCATGTAACCTGGAAACTGCTACCTGATGATTGGTATAGTACTAACCAGCAATACTCCATGAGTCCGTCCAGTGTAACTCATAACCCAATGAGCACCTGCATACTATCTCAAGTACGGCGTACTGATGGCTGTGGTACAGACCGTCTCTCCTGCGGGGATGAGAAGCATATACACTAATCTACTCTGGAGTATCGATGCCCTGTCTCGATAATCCTACGACTAGGGGCCTGTATAAGGATGTGCTTGTAGACTACCCAGCCCCCACTAGTGTGATTGCCATCACAACGGTGGTAGTCAAGCAAAGATCCTAAGGGCTCTCCCAATATGTATTAGCGATACGTTAAAAGAAACATATACACATATTAAGATAGATACAAACCAAGTAGCATACTACTATATTGAACAAGACTGTTATAAATCCGTGCATATATCCCAAGCTTCCAAAATGTGATATACAAACTAGTACTATACAATAATGGCCTCTAGAGCATATTACACTGACAATCTCCCACTTGCACTAAGGCCATGTGCTGGCATATCGTAAACCTATCATCTCAAATAGCCTCTTGAACTGCGTCTGAGAGATGGCTTTTTTGAATGGATCTGCGGTGTTGTCCTCTATAGCAACTCTCCACACCTCAATATCCCGATGATCTATGATGTCCTGGATCAGGTGATACCGCCTCAAGATGTGTCTGGACTTCTGATGGGACCTGGATTCCTTTGCTAAAGCTATAACCGCGTTGTTGTCAAAATACATAGGTATTGGATCAACAACGGACGGAACCACCTGAAGTTCTATTAAGAACTTCCTCATCCAGACTGCTTCTTTAGCGGCGTCACAAGCTGCGATGTACTCCGCTTCCATTGTCGAGTCAGCAACGGTGTCCTACTTGGAACTCTTCTAACAGACCACCCCTCCATTGAGGGTAAAGACATAACCCGACATGGATTTGGAGTCATCCTTGTCACTCTGGAAGCTGGAGTCAGCAAATGTCTCGATCTGGAGGTCTTTTCCGCTGTACTCCAAGAACATCTCCTGAGTCCTTCTCAGGTACTTGAGAATGTTCTTTACTGATATCCAGTGCTTCTCCCCAGGGTTTGACTGATACCGGCTTAGTACGCTCAGTGCGTAAGCTACATCTGGTCCGGTACACAACATCACATACATTATAGAGCCTACTGCAGAAGGTAAGGTATAATAGACATGCGATCCCTTTTAAAATCAGTCTTGGGAGACATCTCTTTGGAGAGGGTAATTCCGTGACAAGCCGCTAAATTACCGCGCTTTGAATCTTCCATACCAAATCTTTCAGTATGGTGTCGATGTACCTGGACTTTGAAAGTCCCATCATCCTCTTAGATCTATCACGATAGATATGGATCCCCAGAATGTAAGAGGCATCACCCAGATCTTTCATGGAGAACTTTTGTGACAAGAACCCTTTGACAAATTGTAGCATAGGAATGTCATTTCCTATCATAAGAATGTCATCCACATACAAGACGAGAAATACTATAGTTCTTGCTACAATTTTACTATAAATGCACGGCTCATCTGGATTTTTGATAAAGTCAAATTCTTTGACCGTCTCATCAAAACAGATGTTCCAACTCCACGATGCCTGCTTTAGTCCATAAATGGGCTTAAGCAACTTGTATACTTTCCCGCTGCTCCCACTCTGAATGAAACCCTCTGGCTGATCCATATAGATGCACTCTTCTAAATTCCCATTCAGAAAAGTTATCTTTACGTCCATCTGCCAAATCTCATAATCCTGGAAGATGGTAAGAAGGATCCGGATGGTTTTGAGCATAGCCATTGGTGAAAAGGTTTCATCATAGTCCAAGCCAGGATTTTGACGAAATACTTTTGTAACAAGTCTAGCCTTATAGGTTTCAACCTGTCCATCTACACCAATCTTCTTTCTGAAGATCCATTTGCAGCCTATGTGTTTTACCCTTTCTGGAGTAATGTCCAAAGTCCATACTTTGTTGGTGTTAATGGACTCCATCTCCTTCCGCATTGCATCCAGCCATTTTACTGAGTCTGTGCTCTGAATGGCTTGCTGGATGTTAGTTGGCTCATCATCATCAATGAAGCAATCCTCTTTATCCCCGTCTACAAAAAAATCGTAGTATCTTTCGGGTGGATGAGACAGCCTACTACTCCTGCGGAGTGGCGCTGGAATGTCCTGTTCTTTTGAAACCTCTGGTTCTACCAAGATTTCAGTAATAGCTTATGGATCTGGAATTTCTTCCAGTTCTATTGCGCTCCCACTAGTTTCAATTTCGAAAAATTGATTTTCCAAAAAGTGGGCATGATGAGAAACAAAATACTTTTGTTCTTCTGAGTAATAGAAAAGATACCCCCTGGAGTTCTTTGGGTATCCCATAAACTTACACAGTACTGAGCATGACTCGAGCTTGTCCACATGCTGCTTTTTGAAAAAAGATGGACATCCCCATATCTTCAGATACGGAAGATATGGTTTCTTCCCACTCAATATCTGATATGGTGTAGTAGGCACATTCTTGGTAGGAACCTTGTTCAAAAGATATGCAGCTGATTCTAGTGCATAGCCCCTGAATGATCGCGGTAACTCAGTGTTACTCATCATGGAACGTACCATATCCAATATGGTTCGGTTCCGTCTCTCCGATACACAGTTGTGTTGTGGCGTGTATGGAGGAGTAAGCTGAGAGAGAATTCCATTCTCTTTTATGTAATCCAGGAACTTGGCACTCAAGTATTCACACCTCGATCAGATCTCAGTGTCTTGATACTTATGCCGGTTTGTTTTTCCAGTTCATTCTTATATTCTCGGAATTTCTCAAAGGCCTCGGATTTATGTTTCACAAAGAAGACATGTCCATAACAAGAGAAACCATCCATAAAAGTAATGAAATAGGAATAACCACTTCTTGCATGTGTAGACATTGGACCACACACATCGCTGTGTATGAGTCCCAAGAGCTCGCTCGCTCTTACTCCGTATCCAGTGAACGGAGTCTTCGTCATCTTTCCCTTGAGACATGTTTGACAATTTGCATAAGATTGATATTCGAATGGATCCAAATATTCTTCTTTATGTAACTTAGTCAACCTTGTTTCATTGATGTGACCCAGTCTACAATGCCATAAGAAAGCCTGATTTAATTCTGGAGTCTTTCTTTTATGTGTGTTCTGGACATTGAAAACTTGTATTTGGTTTAAAACATATATACCGTTGTTTAGTGTACCCGACCCAATCAGACCATGATTAAGGTGGATGTTTACGACATCGCTTAGAAATGTAAAATCATAACCTTCTTTAGATAACACAAATACAGAAATGATATTACAAGTCAAACTAGGTACATAAAAACAGTTGCGCAAAACCAAAATATGTCCACTTGTCAACCCTAAGTGATATTCCCCTATGGACATAGCATCAACGCTCGCTCCGTTAGAAACCCAGAGGGTCATATCACCGGTCTTCAGAACTCTATGGCTTCCTAGTGCCTGCAAAGAATTACATATATGAGATCCTGATCCGGTATCCAATACCCAGGAAGTAGAGTTGATTGACAGACAATTTTCAATTACAAACACACCAGAAGCCGAAGCCACCACTTGCTTCGGGTCCTGGTTCTTGGCTCTCCAGGCCCTACAATCTTTCTTCCAATGGCCCTTCTTATAATAGTAGTAGCATTCTTCATTCCCTGCTGTCAGCTCCCCCACTTTTTCTTTGCCCTTCGCTTCCACCTTACTAACACCGCCTTTCGGCTTGGTGGGGGCCTTCTTCTTCTTTCCCTCGGCTATCGACTTGGATCTAGAAGAGGAAGTCCCCCCAACAAGCAGAGCAGGTGTTTCCCAGGATTTCTGTAGGTTGCCCTCAGTACTCCTCAACATGTTAAGGAGTTACGGAAGTGTAACTTCTTTACCTTGAATATTAAAATTCAAGATAAACTGGGCGTAGTTAGAAGGGAGGGACTGTAGAATTAAGTCTGTATACAGCTCATTCTCCAACGTGGTCCTTAGGTCCACGAGCTCCTCAATGTAGCTGATCATCTTAAGGACGTGCTCCCCTACAGATGACCCGATAGCCATCCTCGCTTGAAATAGCTTCTTCGAGGTCTCGTATCTTGCTATATAATATTTCTCTCCATATAATTCCTTGGTATGGAGGAATATGGACTCAAGATCCATATTCTCGTGCCGCCTCTGATGTTCATTGTCTATAGAGGCCAGCACGAGGCACTTGGCTTTCGCGCTATTAATTTCCCAGGTCTTATGGATTTCCTTTTCCGCGACGCTGGAATCTGGACCTGGGACGGCAGGGGATTTAGTAGTAAGGATATAGCCCAATTTGTCATATGTGATTGCCATCTTGACATTCCTGAACCAATCTTTATAGTTTGGCCCCCTCAATATGTTTTTATCTAATAGTAACTTAAGGCCCGTCATCTTGGTCACTGCAATTAGGAGAGAGAGAAGAAACACATTAGTATGATGCTGTTGCAAGTTTAGATTGGTTTTTAGTTTATCTAAACATGATGACTTCCACTGTTTCTCGAATCCTTTCTCAAGTCATAAAAGAAGAATTAGCTAGGATTAATCTCACAATACAATACTTACTTAACCTTTCAGCAGGCTAGTGTCGGGACTTCGAGAGAGGTTTTACGACACTTTCGTGAAGTTCCTTAATTAAATAACCTGTTTTCCCTCGAGACGTAGCCCCACTAACACTTTTCTAGACACCTACTTGGTTTATAGCATTAATCGTTAAGTGAAAAAATCTCTCGAGGAGTAGCATATACTCACAGTAGGATCGCGATCCAAATATCATTGTGTGATAAAGTCGAAGGAATCCTACCAAAATTATCACACTCGAAATGGTATGCAACACTAGCAAGTTTCAGTTTCTTTAGAAACTCTGATATGGAATTTTTGCCCCATGCTCTTATGACCTTAACGAAGGCCAACATATCATAAGTCACATGTCAAGTTCTACCGGTCATTGTCCAGGTTAATTTGAACCCACCCGTATATACCCTTGACGAAGGCCAAAATAGCAGTACGACTGTCCTAAACCAACGCATCTATCTATACTACCGATGAATATTCAACAGCTACCAATCACTATGCCTTAGCGAAGGTCAAAACACATAACTTGAATACTACAGAATATCCAACTGAAATGACGGAGGGCTACGAATGGTTTTGGCGAAACCGTGAACGCAGTGAACTTGATATAATCGAAGGAACCCAATAGCTTTTAAAAAGAGTGGTTTAAGCTCAGCATTTTAAAAGTTTTGCTGTTTTGAAAACAACGAGCGGTTTAAAAATTGTTCCAATGATTCATTTATGGTTTGTTTGCTTTGCATTATGTTCATCTCAGAAAACTGCATTTTAATACCCTCATTCGTTATCTATTTTGTATATATCAGTACTATTAACCAGTGTCTGCTCAGAATTACAGATTACAGGTGTTCGTGATAAAAGACTGGAAATAAACACAAAATCATGGATATAACGTTTGGGAGCCAACACTGCGAACGGAACAGAAAAACCACCGGTAAAAAAAGAGCTCTTTTACAAATAATCACGTGTACACATTTTTGGTCCAACACAATATAAGTGTGCACATAGCACTTTGGTTCTTAGACCTAGGTGGGGGCTGCCCATGGCATATAGGGGGACAAGGGCAATAAATGCAAAAAGTGTTGATGTGATATTGGCATCAAGTTTCCCTCCATGTCTCTGCATAAAAACCAGGCTAAAACAGCTAAATCAAGCAGCATCATTGTGATTGTGAAGAGCACACTTATCCACCACATCAACCCGAGCCTCTTTGCTCGGACCTAGGCCGGCCACATGCCTATAATTGCCGAGCTCACAGGACCCCCTTTGCCCAGTGGTCCCCATCTTTTCCCTGTCCCTTCCTTGCAGTCACATCATCTTATTTTTATTACTTGTTTAATCTTTTTTGGTGCCTATAAAATCCAGATCAGTGATCAAGGAAAGGTCTATCTCATGTTCTCTCATACTCACATAGTGTATACATTCTGATAGTTTCTTTTGTTTTTGGTTTAGCCTTGAGAGTGAGTGGGCTTCAACTTGGTCTCTTCTTCTTTTTCCCACTTGAAGCTTTGTTTGGAGAGATTCATTATGGATGTTGAATGAGTTACCAATATCTTGTACCAAACTTCTTCAAGTGTTAATAATATTTGTGTTTCTTTGTTTCTTTGTTTCTTTTCTTTAATTTCTTATCTTTTTCATCATGCTTAACTAATTTCTTTGGTTGTGGTAATGGTAAGGAAGTGAGATGAAAGGCTTTGCCTCCTCCCCTTCTTGTTAATGTTTAATGTGCTTATATATATGATTCTAACTTAATGATTGTTTATGTATTGGTGTGATATGGTATTTTGAAACATGGTTACTTTGTAACCTCCTCATATACTATATTCACTCCCTTTCCCCATTTCAATATTTAAGTTAAAATCAATTTAGTGTTAAGATTGCTAGGTTTAGATATGGTATTTTGTGATCAAGTGTTTGACAATCTCTTGGTTTCATATACTATATACTATCACAAACACTTAGCAAACTCAACACTAAAACCATTTGCTCTCATTAACTAATTTGTGTTTTTGATGTTGTGGTAAGCCTGCTAACCCTCGTGCTTAGTGTTGATACCCCAAGCTTGGACATACAAAACGGTAAGTGAACAAATCGGACTCGTTTCTTATTTTACGGCGAATATTGGAATTTGATGATTTGTGCTCCGCAACCGCCTTGACAAATCATGCTTCATGCCGGGGTCGACGTAAGGACGGACAACTCATGATCAAGGGACCGTCGAAGGAATCGTCGTAATTCAACCTTCCGAGCTAAAGCTACAACCACTTCTTTCTTATCTTCTTTGCTTGGTTTTCTTGTTTTCATATTCTTTCTATTTTTTGTGACAACCAACCCATTCGTTAATTTGTTGAACCTCAAATCACAAAACCTAATACAAAATTCCTTGTGGATCGACCCTTACTTGCCGGCTTGCTACAACGCGCCGTGCACTTGCAGTTTATAAATATTTAAAACGAGAACGATCTCGCGTGCGCATTCCGTTTCCTTAAAAGTCATATCTGTTTCAAAACATGCGCGTTTGCACGCGCGGGTGAATTCCCAACAAGATTTTGGCGCCATTTCCGGGTAGTTGGCAGTATTAGGAATTGTTATTTTTGGTTCTTACTAACCCACTAATTTCTAATTCAATTTTTTTTTCAAAACTATCAAAAACACACTTCTAACAATTTGCTCTCTGTTGTTGCATCCTGCAATCACTCCGAACTTAAATGAAAAAATCAAGTTAGACCATTGGAATACTAATATAGCCTAGAGAACTTACAGAAAATTCGAGCACAAACCAGCTTCATTTGGCCGACGACACCATTGACAAATCCAGCGAGCTCGGCCCAATGAAGGTGGTTTTGATTTTTCCTTTTGTGTGATCTCCAGTGTGTTGTCAGTACTCTATTAGTATTGTTTGATTTTTATAATTTTAAGTGTGCAGGAATTGGGGCACATATATCGCTCTTTGACACTAAATATCGTATTTTCCGACATTTCAGGTTTTTCACGGAATTACGACCATCGATCATGCGGAGTGTGGCTCAAACTCAATTTCAAGACGATAGTGAAGTATAGTGCCAAAGATCCGGAGTAGTTTGACCCGCGCAAGCGAACAATCAAAGACTCGGATCACTTTCATAGGGGTTTTCTTAAACCAAATCACATCGGTACGTATTTCCTAACACATTCCTTTTGAATCCGATGCATTCCACTATTCCTATATTTTGCAGTATTCTTCGCACAAGCTTGCCACCAATTGCACAGAGAACTAACCGTATTTTTTGCAGCACTTAAATTTAAAACGAACAAGAATTGCTTAAATTGCTTGATTTTTTTTGAATTCTTTTACTGATTGCACATTTGCATCTTAATACGGATTTAAGGGCAAAAAGACCAAACAAGATACGGTAAAGGATTTTATCACCTTTTTACGTAGCTCACAAATCACAAAACTGCATTCTTGCATACCCACAGTAATTTAAAATCAACTAGAACTTTGACTTTAAGGACAATGCGCTCATTAGGAGAAGTTAACTGTGTATAGAACACTGCTTAACGGTATGTCGTTCACGGGGTGTCTAGGCAAGTGTTTAAGAGAAAGGGTTATCTAATTAAGGAAGTTCGTGAAAGCGTTGGAAAACCTCCCCTTCTCTCTTACATTTACGTAGCTTCGTGATCCGTATATATTGAGCCCGTTTCTCGACACAATTTTATTTCAACAATCAGGTTCTTGAGCAGGTCTAGTTGACTAGCATACCATAGACTGCTAGGGGCGTGATATTCTTTATTTTTGTGATATTTGTGAATTCTTGTTGATATGGGTGATACACAATTTACTTCAATTTCGCACGAGTCTTATTCTTTTGTTTATACCCATTCCTAATTCTTTTGTTCAAACTGCCACGATTCTTCCCACATTCAAGAAAATTGTCCTTTCTTAGAGGGTGACAAACTGTCCCAGATTTTTGATAACGGCCACCAACCTAACACTCTTGAACCCAGTTCCACTTCAATTAGAGACCTAATGACTGAAGATTTAGAGAAAAAGGTTGACAGATTGACTGCTTTAGCATCACCACCATCACAACCCTCCTTACCTGAAACAATTAACACATCATTAGGGTATGATAGTGAGATGGATGCTAAGTTGACCGCTTTAGAAAAGGGTATTGAAGTAATGACTACGGTCGAGAATCAAACAGCTTCTACGCTAGCCCTGTGCATACAACAGTCTGAGCAATTGTTTTTTGCTCAAGCTCAATCATTGGCTAGAATAGAGGAACACACAAAACATTTAGCTGTGAGGACTCTAGGGAGTGAACACAGTCAATCGGAACCCAATAGTGTTAATGTCTATCATCTAGGAAGTCACCCGAGTGACATAAATGATCAAACGAATTTTGATGATTTCATAAATGACGATACAATTGAATTGACTAAATGATATCAGGACACACAAGAAAATCCTCTGACTGATTTTTGCATTCCAATTTTTGAGGAGGAATCTTGTGATTTTGAAGGGTATGGTTTGGATAGATTGTTAAAAGAGATCAATGATCAGGTGTAAGTCTATGGTAGCGCCCCGGCTGTCGATCAGAGGCCAAAATACGGAAACAAATTTTTTTCCATAAACTTGAAACTGGCGCTAACGTAGACTTTTACCCGGATCGAACCATTAACATTAAACTAGCAATCTAAAGAGGGTTAGAAAAGCTATACCGATCGATCCGTGTCCTTCGGACTTTAGCCACCATCATTAGCTCCTTACGGCATCTCCGATCTCGCTCGATCTCCGGTCTCCTAGTAGGAAAGGGAACCATATCTATGAATCCTTTTATAGGCTCCCGCTTCGAACCGAAGCAACTCGGACACGAAGTTTGCTAGCCGACACGCCCAATGTGAAGTAGAGAATGTGTGTGATAACTTTGTCTCTTGACACTCTAAGATTCTCAACACATGAGATGGTTAGAGTGGAGGTAGAAGATGATGCCATGGTGGATGTTGTGAGCAAGAAGAAGAAAGAAAAGAGAGGAGCCCTTTTTGGGTTATTGTGTTGATTTATTGTGAGAGCTAGAATAATAAACACAAGAGCAAACCCCTTGCCATATAGCTGCCCTCTCTTTCCACATCCATCAATTCAACACAATAAACAAATACTAATGTGACATTAGCACAAATAAAAAGACCATGAGTCACTACCCATGTCCATGTCACATTAATTGCTCCTCATGATCATTTCCACTCACAATTTCCACATGTAAACATTAATCCAAATGTTTACAACAATAAAAAAAGATATGGAAACATCTAAAGTAAACTCGTGACGGATCACAAGGATACCCTTCACCTGTATATACATACCTGCATCCGCATTCCGACTGAATGCAAATGCGATGAGACTAAAGTAATCCAACAAATCTAATACTAGGATCCGGCTTAAACCAAAGCCCACTAGTATGATCCGTCCGGTCATGATCCGTGCACGACTGCATGTATATGATCGAACCCTGCCATAATACCATACGACCTCTACAACGTTTCGCCCGAAACTTGAGAAACTGTCTGTGGGGGACTCTAAAGACTCGTCAATACACTAGCTATGGATTTAACCACTAGCACGTCAGTGGTACTAGCTGTACGTAACGGGCTACCAGGTATTGACCAAAAGGGAGGTCGATGAACGAACTCATCCTGACACCTTAATGAGCCTGTCAGTGACAATATCCGTACAGTCTGGTCCGTTCATCTATGAGCATCGCATGTCGGGCCTAGGGGGTTGGTAAAAGTCAGACCCCCAAAAGCGGTACAAGTTGTGTCGGAGTGTAGCCCAGAACACCCTGAGATACTACTTGAATACCTACCAGTAAATCTCCTGCCTTGGCCAAGGACTTCGTGTAATGGCTCTCCTAGACACAGCGCGATCTCACCCCCAATACCGGGAGAGACGAAACCCCTGCCGATTCGCTCACTGCCTCCATGTGACTCGGGACTGTACCTAACTAAAACCTGTTTGCATGACTCCTTTGAGCCGTGGTAGGGTAGTAATCAAAGCACAGTGGGAACTCACACGAGACAAATGACGATCTCAGGTCGATAGACTAACCTGTACACATGTCACCAGGGAACTTCTATCTGACGTCAGGTATAATACCAACTAGCATGTTCCCGGCGAGTCCTGTCCGGTGTACTCATAACCCAATGAGCAGCTGTATACATCTTAGGTGACCCAACTGACACCAATGGCTTGTGAGATCGGCCACCGCCCCTCGTCGGGGTCTCGATTGTATACACTAGTCTACTAATGGAGTGTCGATGCCCAGTCTCGAAACTCCCTCGACTAGGGACCACTTTAAGGATGTGCTTATAGACTACCCAACTCTCACGTATATGATCGCCATCATACTGCTGGTAGTCAAGCAGGAATCCTAAGGGCTACATCAACGTGTAATAGTGATCTGCAAGGTCACCTAAAGCATGTACACGATGATACAGATAAAGCAGATAGCAAACTATCATCTTGAGTAAGACTGTCCTACCGGCATAGGTCCTCCCTCAATCATTGCAATCACGTGCCTGCGATCCAATAACTAACTTTGAGGGCACTATATCCAACAAACTCCCACTTGCTCTCAAGGCTAATTATTGCGATGTCGCATACTCACTGCCCATGTGATACCGAACACCCAACTCCTCTACTGATCAATCTCACAAAGCACGTTTGCGAAACTATTGCGTTCGAGGAATAGCCTCAGTGAGTGGATCCGCCCTGATGTTTCTTTCTATGTCTCTCTTTATCTCAAGTTCGCGGAGGAACCCATCTCCCGAAATGAGCAATACCTGTCTTAGAATATGTCTGGATATCTGATGGGACCTAGTTCATAAATGAACTCCAAATCCAAACTTCTTAGGCTGTATCGTCAACTGAACTTAATCAGTATCCTTTGCCATGCCTCCCTCAGTATCCGCTTGGACCTCCTGTCCAAACTACTGCCCCTCGTCAGAGGAAAAACTATAATTCTGACAGTCACTCTGTCATCGAGGTCACCTTAGAAGCCTGGAATGATAACCGTCTCCTGAATGAGGCTGCCGTTATCAAATCCCTGGAACATCCACTTATGTTCTAAAACTGCTTCAGAAAGTTTCTCCAGGATTGGATTAATATCTGAACTTATTGCAACTAGTGCAAAAACAACATCTGGTGTGGTACTTGACATCTCAT
Organism: Agapanthus africanus; assembly: GCA_030015575.1. NCBI lineage: Eukaryota > Viridiplantae > Streptophyta > Magnoliopsida > Asparagales > Amaryllidaceae > Agapanthus > Agapanthus africanus. The sequence goes on from JASDDO010000031.1 coordinate 150,980,680, forward strand.
GATTGACTCAATTGCTTAAGCAAGTGATATGTCAATCATGCGCATCCCTCTCCCCTTTAGTCTGTAAGACACCTTTAGAGAGGGTGACTCCATCACCTGCAGGTATACTACCATGCTAGGAGTCGTCCATTCTAAAACACCTGTAGAATGCTGTCTAAGTACCTAGATTGGGAAACTACCCAAATCTAGATCTAAAACCAAAGATCAAGTAACCAGAATGTCTGATATTATATCTATATCCTTTGTGGAGAAACCACTGTGTGACAACCAAAGTATAACCGATCGTAGCATAGGAATTTCACTTTCTACTCTGTGTATGTCATCCAAATACCAGGACATCACACCCTACTACCTTCTTAACAGATCCATCCCCTATTCTGATGAAGTCAAACCTATGACTGTCGTATCATAAATAGATGATCTATCTCCGCTATATCTGCTTTAGTCTATAAATAGACGTAAGCTAGTTGTCCACTATGCTTCCGCTGCTCCCACAGACTACGACAACCCTCTGGCAGAGTCATATGCATGTGCACTTCTAAAGCTAGTTTAGAACGACGCTATACTCATCCTCCTGCCGGGTCTCATAGCATGGAAAGAAAGTAATGTCAAGTCTGGGTAAAAAAGAACCTCCCTGTCACAGTCCTTGAGGCTACCGGAGTACCTTCGGGCACCTGAGGTTACCCACCATATCTGCAGAGTGGCTAATGGAATGTCATAACTTATTGAATCTTTAGGTTCTTATCAAATTTCCATTAATCGTTTGTGGTTCTGGAATCACTTCCAGTTCTAATATACTCATGTTCACACCATAATATTGTATTATTATATTCCCCATTCTTATTCTTTGTACAAATAAAACAGGTGCTTTTGACGCATGTGCGCTACATATTACAGGTTACAGGTTCTTGGATCTAAAATAGTGAAAACAATAAAAGATGACGTAAAAGTGAGACTTTGACCAATAAACAGAAGACTCTTGATCAAGCCTACATAAAAATCAGTTCACAAAACAAGGTTCAAGGCAGCGACATGAAGAAACAGTAAAAATCCGCTACAATGTTCACTGGAGATCTGGAAGAGACCAAGAAACCAAATTTAGAAACGACCTGTAGGAATAGGAAGTACAAGAATAGAAGAGCCAGCAGAAGAATTTTTACAACCCAACTCCACAGTTTGACCGCGGAACCCCGGCCATACCCTGGCTGCGGCCACGGTTCCGCGGCCGTATAGCGCGATCAGGAATTGGAAATTTTACCATATTTTTGTGACGGCTTTGACTGGTCAACCTAGGGGTATTTTGGTAAATGTAGACTTGCGGATCAATTGTAACCTAGGTTTTCCTATCCTCTATAAATAAGAACGTTAAATCATTGTAAAGGCTATGCCTCCCTATGCCTCTTTTTATGAATAAAATTTAGAATTCTTTTGGAGAGCATCGATGCCTCTTTTCATATCATCTATTCAGATCTGACAACCCTGCGTAAATGTTTGGAGAGATCCATCTGGAAAGTAAGTAGGTAATTTCAATTCTTGCCCTAGGTAATTTTTCATTCTCTGCCCTAGATAAATATTTTTAAATTCCCTAATGAGTGAGTAGTCTCCTCGCTTGTTAGGGTTAGCTTTGGGGAAGGCTTTTGAGAGATGAGATCTCTCAACCCATTCTTGCCCGTTATATATTTTAATAGGACTCCATGCATACATGCACATACCGCTCCCTACGGCACCCTATCCATCGATGTAGCGGTGATACCGTATTATAAAGGCCGGGTTGTGATGTTTTCCATGGAGGTTAGGGTAAGGATTGATAAAGGAAGGACAAAAACCTAGAGGAAGGAACACCTTCCCGAATGGATCTAATCTCCTTTATTAATAATTACAATAACTCATCTTAGATCCTAATTTGGGTATTGAAAGCGTTGAGATTTATTTACATTTCCAAACCATTCTTAAACCTAACCCTACCAAGATTTAGATCTAGATAATCTTAGTATAGATAGATTTAGTTTTTAGATTTAATAATCAATCCGCCACAATCGGAATTAACTCGTTTGAGCGATTAGGAAATTCACAAAATCCCTGTGGACCGACCCGTACTCACCGGCTAGCTACCAAGCGACGCCGTTCTTGATTGCGGTTATAATAGATAGTTTTTGAGATCAATCAAATGGCGCCGTTGCCGGGGATGGCGTGTTATTTCCTTTTTGCAATTTCGGGTTAATAATAAAATTAAAAAATCATAAAAATCTGAAAAATCACAAAAAAATATAAAAATATAACATCTGTTATTTTTGGAAAGGGTATTTTTGTGTGAATCTTGCAGGATCTACGAACAAATTCGGATCTGGAATATACAGAGATCAAAACAGAAAATAGACGATCCTAACAACAGAAGATTACAACAAATAAGGAGAAGAAAAAATTTGGAGTTCTGAACCCCCCACCGCGCCGCTAAACCGCCGCCTTAACCCATTTATGACCGCGGAAACGCGGTGAACAGGTGACATCCTCCTCTGAAAATTTTTCTCGGGCACTGTTCCTTACATCCCACCGCGAAAACGCGGCAGGAACGCGTTGGAGCCGCGGAAACTCGGCGGGGCTGTGACATCATCTTCTGAATATTTTTCTGTAAGATCCTCTGTTCTTCCGCTGCAATAATCTCCATATATTTTCTGGAAAAAAAATTCCTGCAGGATTCTATGCGCTTAAAAAATCTCCCCCCTTCCAAATAACAAATCTTGTGCAGGATTCTTTGCGCCGCGCTAAAAATAAAAAAAAAAAGATTTGATTGCAAGTGATTTACTGTTTTGCATATCTTTAATCGGACTTTAAGGGGCTTTTGACCAATTCAGATTGGGTGGGGATTTTATCACCCATCCCAGGACCCCAGAAATCACATAAGGCATTTGCATTGACCATTCTTAATTAAAAAAATACTAAACTCAGCCTTAAGGACTTCGAGTTCAATAGGACAGATGACTAGTTATAGGCATCGACCGTTTATCCTAACCTGACTTTGCGGTGTCTAGGCAAGTGTGTCTAAGGCAAGTGGTTACTTAATTAGGACCGCTACTTGTTGCGGGGAGCCTCCCACTTACCTGGCACTTACATGGCCGCAATTGGCGGTGAAGAGGCGGTTTGAGGTCCTATTTCTAGCCCTTTGGAACAGTTAGGAGCTGTCTAGGTGACCTAGGTGACCCTAGATCTAGGCCTGATTTTGCATTTGTGGTTGATTGCATTTGTGTCACAAGTCTCTTTTCAAAATTTTTTTTGCAAAAAGCTCACATAAAAAGAAAAAGGAAAAATCTTTTCAAAGACTTGCAACTTTTGTCTCTAAGTTATCCTTGCACCACCTACCTTCTTTCACTTCTCTTTCTTCTATCATGGGTACCCCACACCAAAATTCTCTTGCCGAACTTTGGTATCCCGAACCTAACTTTTCCTCATACGTCAATTGTTTCGGTCGATTTAAGGAAGATCCCTCCGTGCCCAAAATTTCTTTGAAAGATCAAATAGAAGCGTCTAGGAGAAACAGTTCGACTTTGCAACCCACTTTGTGTCAACCATGTCCACCTTTACCACCTTCATATGTTGATACCACTTTTTCAAGTCCTGCTGTAACTCCTAAACCGATGTCCATTGCTGAGCATATTGCTTAATCTCGTAGCCGATCTTTCACCCCTCTCCCCTTATCTAGTTCTAGGAATCAACAAGTCCATCCACCTTTTTGTCCACATGTTGATCCTAATCCTGTCCAACCATCCACTTCCTACCAGTCCTACCCGACTTTCCCACCTTCACTAGACCCTGTTTCTACACAGCCTTTTGGGAGTTTCACGTATCCAAACAATTTTGAATCTTTTACCGAAACCCCTTCACCATCCATGTCTAGTTTGGAACAGTCGTTGGCAGCTTATATTGCAGCAACAAACAAAATGACTAGGAATGTGGAAGCGTCAATGGCCGCCCTTATGCAACCTAGTGAACAGGCAGCTAGTTTCTAACTAGCTCCAAATTTTTCAATGTATGAGGAGGCGGTTGGACAGAGTGAGAATTTGAGAGGAGCGAGTGAGTTCTACACATTTCCAAATCAAAGCTGCCCTTACCCAATTGAAACCCACAACTCCAGTTTTCCATCGATTGTCCCAAATAGTTCACCAGTTAAAAATAAAAATGAGTTGTGTGACTTTGTAGTACTTGATTTGCCAGATTGTGAAGAACCCCTTTCAAGTGAAACCACACTTAATCCTTTCGATCTTTACACCTCCAATCTAGAACCTGAATTGATAAATATCCATGCTTTTGATGAGGTGTCAGAAACAATTGATTTTCACTTGATTAAGGATATAGACGCCGGGAATATTTTGGATGATGAACCAATCGATTTGTTTGAAATTTTATGTCCAATTCATCATCCCGAGTCATTGATTGTTTCTCCCGAACTTCATATGCTTCTTGATTTTGATGATAATGGCATGGATGAGTTAAATATTGAGGAGAATTATGAGGATAGTATTGAGGAGAGTATTGAGGATAATATTGAGGTTGAACCATTTTTGTTTGATATGTCTGATTTTCCAATTCAGCCTCCTGAACCTTTAACTGTTATATCACCTTCCCTTCTTTCCATCGTTCCGACCACGCAAATGATCACGCTTGACGACTGTGAGCTTGAAAAATTTTCCTTTGAATCTGACACAGTTCTCACAGCCGACAACACCTACGAGTGTTTCACTTTTTCGGACGATGTTGAAGAGTCACCGCCCTAGTTTGAGTCCTTTGAATTTTCAGATGAGTTAGTTGAACCATCAGACTCGGTTGCTTACAGTCGTTTCGAACCATTGATGGAATCTTTCAAATTCGAGACAGTTTACTACGGTGAGAATGAGACTATCCCTAATTCACTCCTTTTCGTCCTTCCTATCGTTCCGACCTTACAAGAGATTGTTACGCTTTCATCTCAAATACCAAGTTCGACGTACCCATGCTTTCTTACGAATCTTGAGAAATTTGACCCCATTTCTCGATGAGTTGATAGATTTGCCCAATCACTTTTAACACTTCGGTCATCATATATTGCGCTAATTTATTCACTCGATTTACACCTTCAAGATCGTACTACACTTCTTTCTCTTTTCCGCCTTTCTTCTCCTCCACCGAGAACGTATACCGCTTCTATCTCCACACGGTCTCGTGTGCTTCTCATTTCTCTTATTTCCACTCTCTCCTTTCACCAACTCTACCATTACCACGATAAGATTTTTGAATAGTTGGTGCTAACCTTTGGCTTGTGTAAGGCCTTGTTTAGTTTGGGAAGGACCTTGTTGTATATATGTATATATATTTTTTGTTTTTTTTTTCTGTATAAAAATTAAAAAATTCAAAACATTAAAAAATAAAAAAATTATAAATAAATAAACAGGGGAGTGCCGACATTTTGACCCTCTTAGTGTAGCATGACAGTGAGGACACTGTCAAGTTTAAGTTTGGGGGTATGCTCGGTAAGCCTTCTTCTTTCGCATTCATTTGTACATATTTTTGCATTTGCATACTTATTTTTAAATCCATAAAAATTGAAAATTTTGAAAAATTATAAAAAATTAACGTATTCAATTTTGGTTGTATTTGACTTAAGTTTGACAGATATGTTAACTGGTTAGGAACAACTAGATCTTAGACTTAGTAAATTAAAAACCCTAAAAAGAACCTTCCTTAAAGTTTAACGGTAGAAAGTATATGTCTTTGTAGTTTATTTAGAAATAGGCACATTTTGAGTTCAATTCTTGGGCTAAGTTGAAACAAAGGAAAAGTTTTGATATTTTTATTAAAGTATAAGTTTGAAAAATAGTTCCTAGCTTAAGTCTAGATTCTGAAAACGTATACCCTACAATTTGCACAATCACACACCTTGAAACTTAGAATAGTAGAGGAGACCTTGAAATGCTCTTATCTAAAGTCCTTAGTACAATGAAAAAAAAAGAAAAAAAAAGTGAATAAAGAAAAAAAATGAACATTGGTTTTTGTGATTACTTAAGGCTGCAAAAATAGAAAAAATATTTAGCGAGGGTGCTTCATCACCTAGTGCCTTAGACCAACTGGTTTGGGAGTCACTGCTAAAGCTTTGGGTGTTGCAAGACTAGGAATTACGCTTTAAAGTGCAAACGCATTTTGTAATCGGTCGTTGGTACCACAAGAAGTATTAATGGTCGCATGAAGGATGTGTAAGCAAAATTAATTTAAAAATTCACCAATTAAGAAGTGCTTTGGACAACGGACAAGAGTATGATTGCTTGATTTGAATTTCCAAGTGTAGGGGTGATATATACACACACGTGGGGGTATGTGATTGGAGTTTAGATAAGAGAGGGGAATGAAAAATAGAACTTGTATCTTTAATAGAGTTGATAAAAATTCCTAAGTGGAGATGGAACCCTAGAAGGAAAACTTAAGAAATTCCAAAAGCTAAATAAGTCTGCAGAACATATATAATCTTAAGTTAAGTGATGAAGAAGTATGAAGAATATGGGTGGATAAATTACGGGTCGACGATAATAGAATTCCTTGTTAGAAAACCTAATTGAAGAATAAAAGTCGAAAAGCAAAATTGATAGGATTTTATGGGTAGTATCCGCTGAAAACTCTCAGGAGACAACACTCCTCCTACTAGTGACACGTAGAGGTTTAACGGCTTGTTTCACGTGCTCAGTGCCATCGCGTTTCCCTGCGAAAGTGCGGTTGGGTTTTTGTCGAGAATAAAACTAATAATAAGTTTGCTCGAGGACGAGCAAAAGATAAGTTTGGAGGTATTTGTTGACACCATAATATTGTATTATTATATTCCCCATTCTTATTCTTTTTAAAAATAAAACAGGTGCTTTTGACGCATGTGTGCTACATAGTACAGGTTACAGGTTCTTGGATCTAAAACAGTGAAAACAATAAAAGACGACGTAAAAGTGAGACTTTGACCAATAAACAGAAGACTCTTGATCAAGCCTATATAAAGATCAGTTCACAAAACAAGGTTCAAGGCAGCGACATGAAGAAACAGTAAAAGTCCGCTACAATGTTCACTGGAGATCTGGAAGAGACCAAGAAACCAAATTGAGAAAAGACCTGTAGGAATAGGAAGTACAAGAACAGAAGAGCCAGCAGAAGAATTTTTACAACCCAACTCCACAGTTTGACCGCGGAATCGCGGCCAAACCCCGGCTGCGGCCGCGGTTCCGCGGCCGTATAGCGCGATCAGGAATTGGAAATTTTATCATATTTTCGTGACAGCTTTGACTGGTCAACCTAGGGGTATTTTGGTAAATGTAGACATGCGGATCAATTGTAACTTAGGATTTCCTATCCTTTATAAATAGGAACTCTAAATCATTGTAAAGGCTATGCCTCCCTATGCCTCTTTTTATGAATAAAATTTAGTATTCTTTTGGAGAGCATCGATGCCTCTTTTCATATCATCTATTCAGATCTGACAACCCTGCGTAAATGTTTGGAGAGAACCATCTGGAAAGTAAGTAGGTAATTTCAATTCTTGCCCTAGGTAATTTTTCATTCTCTGCCCTAGATAAATGTTTTTAAATTCCCTAATGAGGGAGTAGTCTCCTCGCTTGTTAGGGTTAGCTTTGGGGAAGGCTTTTGAGAGATGAGATCTCATATCCCTTTCTTGCCCGTTATATATTTTAATAGGACTCCATGCATACATGCACATACCGCTCCCTACGGCACCCTATCCATCGAGGTAGCGGTGATACCGTAGTATAAAGGCCCGGTTGTGATGTTTTCCATGGAGGTTAGGGTAAGGATTGATAAAAGAAGGACAAGAACCTAGAGGAAGGAACACCTTCCCGAATGGATCTAATCCCCTTTATTAATAATTACAATAACTTCTTTTAGATCCTAATTTGGGTATAGAAAGCGTTGAGATTTATTTACATTTCCAAACCATTCTTAAACCTAACCCTACCAAGATTTAGATCTAGATAATCTTAGTATAGATAGACTTTGTTTTTAGATTTAATAATCAATCCGCCACAATCGGAATTAACTCGTTTGAGCGATTAGGAAATTCACAAAATCCCCGTGGACCGACCAGTACTTATCGGCTAGCTACCAAGCGACGCCGTTCTTGATTGCGGTTATAATAGATAGTTTTTGAGATCAATCAACTCCCACTACTGTTTTCTGAAAAAATCCTTTTCTATCAAAACTGTGGCGAGTCAAGAACAATATCACTATTGATCTTCCAGATGGTAGAAAGTCAACCCTCGTCATAGCCCGGGTTAACCCACAAACAGCCATTACAGAAACGTGCCTTGAGTTATCCAGAGTCTGGTTTTAAGCATATGCCGGACAACTCCATATACCTTAACATCGTTAAGATATGATCCATTCTATATACAATATAGAAACAGAGGCACTGATTTAATTGGAACTAGATTCAAATCATGCAGCTGTCTCTACTGCATGTCAACTAAATGGAAGGAGGCCGATCAGCGTTACTCAACTTAGGAATGCATCCAGATATGAGTAACCTGAAAGAGAAACAAGTTTCTTAAAACCATTACTATTAACTGAATACCGAATACAAGTATCTAAATTTTCGATCACCTTGAAAAATCCTGATACTTACAATACCTGGTTCTCTAATTTATTCTTATTCCTATAACTTCTCAAAACTTAGACCTTGCATTTCTACGAAACACTTGTCTAAAGCTAGAGAAGTTACAAATAAACAGAATATAGTACGAGGACCAACCCCTCTGTCTTAATGGACACTGGACAATATGAAATGCTTTGTATAAGTCTCCTGAGTTGAATAACTCAAACCCTGTGCATCATAGGTTGAAAACTGTACTATGGTTATGAAGAATTACACCGTTGTTAAATGCTCCTTACCAAACCATCAACTGATATAGGTAAATGTCATGGACATAATTTCAAAAATTTATATCTCACTTTGTAAAATAAACGTACAGATATATCAGTTTGAAATTGGTGCATAACAACGGATATTCAAAACCAAATATTTGTCGTCCGGCAAAAACCCAGGAGATTTCCTCAAATATCACCAATTACAACGAATCCCGATATAATGAGGATGATCACCTAATTCCCAATAACTTACTCCCACTCATCATCTGAAAAACCATATAGATGTAAGAATCAAACTTGGTAAATACATACCCTGGAGTAAGAGCTAATTGGAAAATCAGTTTTCTTTTAACAATACACAGTGAAACTGAATCATGTAAATGTTTCGAAGGGGTATCCGAGTATTCCTAGTAATGCCTCTTCCATTATCAGATTCACAACTGTAACCGTTTATTTCTTTTCCATCTCTCCAAATCCCTTTATATGTCTTTAGTCATTACCTTATTTACACCACCTTTAGGCCAAATGGTTTTCTTCCTTCCCTACCGTTCGGCACCAGCCTATGGTTTGGAAGAAGACAATCCAATAAGCATAATGGGTGTACTCTCCTAATCCGAGGAGCACTCGCAACGCGGGAGAAGGTAAAGATAAAAGACAACTGAATAAATCTTATTCCTATTTCTCTTGAACCAGAATCCATTCCCAAACTGGAACAAGTTCCTTCGAGTTCGTATATAACCATTCGATGGATTATCCAAATAACCGTGGATCTTCGTAGTGATACGGGGTGTTCTGGAGAAATACAAAGGTGAAGTAGGAGTGGCGATGAAATACTTGGTTTGGTCGTGAATAGCAGTCGCAATTTACTTTTCCTTCTTTCTAATCCCTTTATTTGTCTTTACTTATTACCTTCTGTACACCTTACTTAGGCTAATCGGTTTTCTTCATTCCCTATATTTCGGCACCTGCCTATTGTTTGGATGAAGACTATCCAATTAGCGTATTAGGTGTACCGTCCTAATCAAAGGAGCACTCGCAACCTGAGAGAAGGTAAAAGGAAAAGACAACTAAATAGTCATATTCATTTTCTCCAGAACCGGAAACCATCCTCGAATCTAGAACAAGTTCCTTCGAGTTCGTATATCACCATACGATGGTTTTATCCAATTGAAGTAGACGTTCGTAGTGATACGATATGTTCCGGAGAAAAAGGGTAAAAGTAGGAGTAGCAATGATGTATACAACTCAGACAATCCAAAAGCCAGTTTTTTAAGAAGGTTTGGTTAACTTGGTCACTGAGTCATAGTCTAGGGCTGGGCCATGGTCGCTGCCAAAGAGAGAGACAAAAGAAACACTCTGCGTGCACTCTATCCTAGATCAGAATGGATATCAATTTATCTAATCAGGAAACCTCCCACTGTATCCTCAAATTCTCCTCCAAACCTGAAAGAAGAATTAGTCGGGATCACCCGAGGAGTAAACCAACTCATCAGTGGGAATCGGGATCCAACTATCATCGCATGATAACGTGATAGAATCCACTCACGTTATCACACTCCAGAAGGTATGCGCATATCTAGCAAGTTTCAGTTTCTTTAGAAACACCCGATGTGATTTTTACCCCATGCTCTTATGACCATGACTAAGGCCAACAAATCATAAGTTACATGTCAAGTTCTACCCGTCATTGTCCAGGTTAATTTGAACCCACCCATACAAGACCTTGACTAGGGCCAACAAGGCTGTACGACTGTCCCAAACCAACGCATCTATCTATGCAATAGAAAAGTAACAAATAGCTACCATACACTATGCCTTGACTAAGGCCAACAAACATAGTATGAATACTAAGTGCTACCCGTCTGAAATGACGGAGTGATACGAATGGTTTTTGGCGAAAAACCTTTAACGTAATGAACTAGATATCGTTGAAGGAATGAGATAGCTTTTTATAAATATAGTGGCGAAACCCATTGCTAATGAGGTCAATCCCGGTGCAGGGATCTCGGCTCTTTCACCGTAGAATGAGGTGCAGGATATTCCAACTGAATACCACAATGCAAATCAAAAAGTAATCGACTATAGTGAAGTTATTACCCTGACGCAAACTTCTACCCAAGGGGTCACTCCCGGTGAAGGGATCTCGGCCCTTGCCTCGTCGACTGAGGTGCCAGATATTCATAACCGAATACCACTGTGAAAACAAAAGAGAACGTCCTTGTAATAACAGCTTTTTGAAAATTGTTCCAACAACATCAAACAGGTTTGTTTATCTTGCATTGATCCGAATCAATGCAGTCCCATTAATCGATCATACCATTAAAGAACGAAAATATGATGTACGAATTGTAAGTCGACGTCAGATACCCCACAAGATGCGGGGAGGCGAAATAGGTAAAACAATCATTTTGTTTAAACTAACATCGACTAACTTTACGGATCTTTGCCAAACCCAAACTAACAACAACATAGAAGTGATTAGCTACTATGAAAGATGATTATACCTAATGAATCAAGTCCTTCTTGTTCTCGTTGACCACCTCCTCGTCGGCCTCCTCGTTGTGATATAAGATCTATCCGAGAGCTACTTCTCCAAGCTTTAACCACACACTTGAGGTAACCAAGTGGCTATGAGTGCTAATCAAAGCAACCTACAGCATATAGAAGAGGATTAGGGATTTATTAGTCTTGCTAACCTTTGGATCTCAACACATGAGAGGTTAGGGTTAGGGTTGAAGAGAGAGAGCTTGAGGAGAGAGAAGGTGAGAATGAGAAAGAGAATGATAATGAATTATAACTCATTTTAGAATATATATGAATCATGATAATTATTAAAATGAATAACATAATATTAATAATATCAACCATGATTCATTAACTCTCTTTGGGTGAATCATCTTATGAGTCATTAAGCATTTAATGCTTTATTAACTCATTTGATGAATCACACCATGAGTCACAAATCCATTTAATGCAAATTCCACCTAAGCCTCCAACTCATCAATCTTCTAGAAGCTTCTTGACAAATTACGAGAATGCCCCTCCCATCCGTGAAAACACGGAAATACTGAGACTGTATAAATCCAATAATCCAATACTAGAATCTGGCTTAAACCAAAGCCTGCTAGTATGAACTGTCCAAACATCGTACGTACAAAAATGCACGTGCGTGTCCGAACCCTGTCGTAAAACCATACGACCTCTATATCGTTTCACCCGAAGCAGGGAAACTCTCTATGTGGGACTCTAAAGACTCGACTACTACGCTGGCAGTGGGTTTAACCACAGACCGCAAGCGGCACTAGCTGTACGTAACGGTCCCCAGGTAGATGCCTATAAGAAGGACGATGAGGAAACCCATCCGAACTCATGCTGAGCCTGATGTGACAATCTCCATACAGTCTGGTTTGTTCGTCTAAGACTATCGCATATCGGGCCTAGAGGGCGGCAAGCGTTAGTCCCCTAAAAGAGGTATAAGTCGTGTCGGAGGGAAGCCCATTACACCTTAAGAAGCTACTGGAAAACCTGCCAGTAAATCTCGTCTGCCCTGGCCAGGGACTTTGCATAATGGCTCTCCAAACACAGCGCAATATCAACTCCTAATACCGGGAGAGACGAATCCTATCTAACCGCCACTGCCTCCAAGTGCTTCGGGACGGCACACAACTGCTACCTGTTTGCACGACTCCTTTGAGCCGTGGTAGGGTAGCAATCTAAGAACAGAGGGAACACACTCGAGGCGAAGCAGCAGTGTCAAGTCTGCGGACTACGCTGTACTCATGTCACCTGGGAACTGTTAACTGACGACGGGTATAATACCAACCAACAGTTCCCTGCGAGTCCTGTCCGGTGTACACGTAACCCAACGAGCACCTGTATACTATCTCCAGTACAACGTACTAATACCTGTGGGACAGACCATTGCCCTAACTGGGATGAGAAGCATACACACCAGTCTACTCCGGAGTATCGATGCCCTGTCTCGATAAGCCTACGACTAGGGACCTGTAAAAGGATGTGCTTGTAGACTACCCAGCCCGCACTAGTGTGACTGCCATCACAACGCTGGTAGTCAAGCAAGATCCTAAGGGCTCTATCAATATGTATTCTCGATATGCTAACATATACACATATTAAGATAGACATAAACCAAGTAGCATACTACCATGTTTAGCAAGACTTTTAATATAACTGTTAATATTCCAAGCTTCCATTAAGTAATATACAAGCTAGTATGATACAATAATGGCCCCTAGGGCATATACACTAACAGTCTCCCACTTGCACTAGGGCCATGTACTGGCGTATCGAAGACCTATCATCTCGAGTAGCCTCTCGAACTGAATCTGAGGTAAGGCCTTAGTGAATGGATCTGCAGTGTTCTCCTTTGTAGGAACTCTCCGGACCTCGATCTCCTGTCGATCTATGATCTCCCTGATCAGGTGATACAGCCTTAAGATGTGTCTGGACTTCTGATGGGACCTGGGTTCCTTCACTAAAGCTATAGCTCTGTTGTTGTCGCAATACAGCGGTATTGGATCAACAATGGTAGGAACCACCTGAATTTCTGTTAGGAACTTCTTCATCCAGACTGCTTCTTTTGCGGCATCGCAAGCAGCGATATTCTCTGCTTCCATCGTCGAGTCAGCAACTGTGTCCTTCTTGGAACTCTTCCAGCACACCGCCCCTCCATTGAGGGTAAAGACATAACCTGACATGGACTTGGAGTCATCCTTGTCACTCTGGAAGCTGGAATCAGCAAATGCCTCTACCTTGAGGTCTTTTCCACCGTAAACCAAGAACATCTCCTTAGTCCTTCTCAGGTACTTGAGAATGTTCTTTACTGCTATCCAGTGCTTCTCCCCTGGGTCTGACTGATACCTGCTTACCACGCTTAGTGCGTAAGCCACATCTGGTCTGGTGCATAACATCGCATACATTATAGAGTCTACCACAGAAGCGTAATGTATAACTGACATGCGATCCCTTTCTAAGTCCATGTCATGCACCCCACGAACTTGCGGGGAGGCGAAATATATGAAAAATGATTATCAAAGCTTCGTAACACGGACTTGAGCGCATGAATCGTATCTAAACCGTTACTAACAAATTATGAGAGGTTTAACTACTCGGATTTGAAGTTATACCTCAAGTTACTTGTCCTTCGGGTCTTCATTACTGTCCTTCACTCCTTGTAGGCTCCTTGGAACATCGACACCTCAACGGCCTCCTCGAGTCAAAGACGATCCACCCGAGAGCTCCTACTCCAAGCTTGATCTTTAACTTGAGATAACTAGGTTTCTTTAGTTGCTAGTCAAAGTGACCTAGGTGATATAGAGTATGGTTATGGATTAATAAGTCTATCTAATCCTTGATCTCAACTCATGAGTGGTAGGATTAGGGTTTGAAGAAGAGAGCTTGAGGAGAGAGAAGGTGAGCATAAGAATGAAAAGAAATAATGAACTCATTTGAATATATGAAGCATTGTCTTTTATCAAATAAAATAAAATAAATAATTTAACAACCATGCTTCATTTATTCATATGAGTGATTCATCTCATGAGTCATTAGTTCAATAAATGAATCATTAAATCTAAGGATGAATCACACAAATGAGTCATTAAAACAATAAATACTTATGCCACCTTAACCCCCAAGTCACCATGCTTCTAGAAGCTTCCCGGAAAATTACGAGAACGCCCCTCCTATTCGTGAAAACACGGAAAAAACTTTAGACTGTATAAATCCAATAACCCGATACTAGAATCTGGCTTAAACTAAAGCCGGCTAGTAAAAACTGTCCGAACGTCGTACGTGCGTTTAAACGCGTATGCGTCCGAACCCTTGTCGTAAAACCATACGACCTCTATAGCGTTTCTCCTGGAGCAGGGAAACTCTCTGTGTGGGACTCTAAAGACTCGACACTATGTTTGCAGTGGGTTTAACCACAGACCGCAAGCGGCACTAGCTGTACGTAACGGTCCCTAGGTAGATGTCGATAAGAAGGCCGATGAGGAAACCCATCTGAACTCCTACTGAGCCTGTCCGTGACAATATCCGCGCAATCCGGTCTGTTCGTCTAAGAGTACCGCATGTATGGTCTAGGGAGGTGGAGAACGTCAGACCCCTAATAACCGTACAAGTCGTGCCGGTATGGCTCAAGACCATTCGAGAATCTACTGATCAGTCCACCAGTAATTCTCCATCAGCCCTGGCCAGGGACCTATGGTAATGACCAACCGATCACAGTGCGATATCAACTCCCTATACCGGGAGAGACGAATGCCTAACAGTCGCTCACTGCCTCCATGTGGCTTGGGACTGTACCCAACTAAAACCTGTTTGCACGACTCCTTTGAGCCGTGGTAGGGTAGTAATCAAAGCACAATGGGACTCATACGAGACAAATGATGACCTTAAGTCAACAGACTATCTTCACACATGTCACCTGAGAACTGCTATCTAACGTTAGGTATAATACCATCCAGTCAGTTCTCCTGCGAGTCCTGATCGTTGTACCCGTAACACAACGAGCACCTGTATACTATCTCTAGTACGACGTACGGATGGATGTGGGACAGACCATCTCCCCAGCTGGGATGAGAAGCGTATACACTAGTCTACTACGGAGTATCGATGCCCTGTCTCGATAATCCTACGACTAGGGACACGTATAGGATGTTGCATATAGACTACCCATCCCCCACTAGTGTGACTGCCATCACAACGCGAGTAATCAAGCAAAGATCCTATGGGCTCTACTAATATGTATAAGTGATACGTTACAAGAAACATATGCACATATTAAAGTAGACAGAACCAAGTAGCATACAACCATGTTTAGCAAGACTGTTATATACAACTGTGGATATCCCAAGCTTCCATTAAGTAATATACAACCTAGTATGATACAATAATGGCCCCTAAGACATATACACTAACAATGCGATCCCTTTCCAAATCAGTCTTGGGAGACATCTCTTTGGATAGGATGATTCCGTGACAAGCCGGTAAATTACCGCGCTTAGAATCATCTATACTGAATCTTTTTAGTATAGTGTTGATATACCTGGACTACGATAGTCCCAACATCCTCTTTAATCTATCACGATAGATCCGGATCCCCAGAATGTAAGAGGTATCACCTAGGTCTTTCATGGAGAACCTGTGTGAAAAGAATCCTTTGACATATTGTAGCATAGGAATGTCATTTCCTATCAATAGAATGTCATCCACGTACATGACGAGGAATACGACAGATCGTGCTACAATTTTACTATATATACATGGTTCATCTGGATTTTTAATAAAGTCATATTCTTAGACCGTTTCATCAAAACAGATATTCCAACTCCGCGATGCCTGCTTTAGTCTATAAATGGACTTAAGAAACTTGCACAAATTCCCGCTGCTCCCACTCTAAATGAAACCCTCTGGCTAATCCATATAGACGCACTCTTCCAATTTACCATTTAGGAAAGCCGTATTTACGTCCATCTTCCAGATCTCATAATCATGGAAGGAGGCAATGGCAAGAAGGATCCGAATGGATTTGAGCATAGCCACTGGAGAAAAAGTTTCGTCATAGTCCAAACCAGGTCTTTGACGAAAACCCTTTGCAACAAGTCTAGCCTTATAGGTTTCCACCTGTCCATCTACACCAATCTTTTTCTTGAAGATCCATTTGCATCCCATGGGTTTTACCCCACCTGAAGCAAAGTCCAAAGTCCATACTTTGTTGGTGTACATGGACTCCATCTCGGTCCGCATTGCATCCAGCCATCATACCGAGTCGCCGCTCTGGATGGCCTGCTGGAAGCTAGTAGGTTAATCATTATCAATGACGCAATCCTTTCTATCCCCATTATGAGAAAACCGTAGTATCTCTCAGGCGGATGAGACGGCCTACTACTCCTGTGGAGGGGTGCGGGAATGTCCTGTTATTCTCGAACTACTGGTTCTACCAAACTTTCAGTAGTAGTTTGTGGTTCTGGAATTTCTTCCAGTTCTATCGCGCTCCCACTTGTTTCCTTTTCTAAAAACTGTTGTTATAGAAAATAGGCATTACGAGAAACAAAAACCTTTTGTTCCTCTGCGTAATAGAAGAAATACCCCTTGGAGTTCTTTGGATATCCCACAAACTTACACTGTACTGATCGTGCCTTGAGTTTGTTCGCATGCTGCTTTTTAACAAAAGCTGGACATCCCCATATCTTCAGATACTGAAGATAGGGTTTCTTCCCACTCCACATCTGATATGGCGTGGTAGGCACAGTCTTGGTAGGATCCCTGTTCAAAAGATATGCTGCTGATTCTAGCGCATAACCCCAGAAAGATCGCGGTAACTCAGCATTACTCATCATGGAACGTACCATATCTAATAGGGTCCGGTTCCGTCTTTCCGATACACCGTTATGCTGTGGAGTGTATGGAGGAGTAAGCTGAGAGAGAATTCCTTTCTCTTTTAGGTAACTTAGGAACTCGGCACTTAAGTATTCACCACCTCGATCAGATCTCAGTGTCTTGATACTTTTGCCGATTTGGTTTTCTACTTCATTCTTATATTCTTGGAATTTCTCGAAGTCCTCGGATTTATGTTTCATTAAGAAAATGAATCCGTACCTAGAGTAATCGTCCGTAAAAGTAATGAAATATGAAAAACCACCTCTTGCATGTGTAGACATCGGACCACATACATCGCTGTGTATGAGTCCTAAGAGCTCGCTCGCTTTTACTCCATGTCCAGTGAATGGAGTCTTTGTCATCTTTCCTTTAAGACATGATTGACAAGTTGTATAAGATTGATATTCGAACGAATCCAAATATCCTTATCTATGTAACTTAGTTAACCTTGTCTCATTGATGTGACCCAGTCTACAGTGCCATAAGAAAGCCTGATTTATATCTGCAGACTTACTTTTTAATGTGTTCCGGACATTGAAAATCTGTAATTTGTTTAGCACGTATATACCGTTATCTAGTGTACTGGACCCAATCAAACCATGATTAAGGTGGATGTAAACAACATCGCTTACAAACGTGAAATCATAACCTTCTTTTGATAACAACAATACTGATATGATATTACACGTTAAACTAGGTACACAAAAACAGTTGTGCAAAATCAAAATATGTCCACTCGTCATTCCTAGGTGATAATGCCCTACGGACACAGCACCCACGCTAGCTCCGTTAGCAAGCTGGAGGGTCATATCACCAACCTTCAGCTCTCTACGGTTTCTCAGTGCCTGCAATGAATTGCATATATGAGATCCTGATCCGGTATCCAATACCAGGAAGTAGAGTTGATTGACAGACAATTTTCAATTACAAACACACCTGAAGTCGAAGCCACAGCTTGCTTTGGGTCCTGGTTCTTAGCAATCCAAGCTTTGCAATCTTTCTTCCAATGGCCTTTCCTACGACAGTGGAAGCACTCGTCCTTTGCTACTACTGGCACCGCAACCTTTGCTTTTCCCTTAACTCCCACCTTACTAACACCACCTCTTGGTTTGGTAGCGGCCTTCATCTTCCTTCCTTAGGCCCTTTCCTTGGACCTGGAAGAGGAAGCACCGCGAACAAACATAGTCGGTGTTTCCCTTGCTTTCTGCAAGGTGCCCTCTGCACTCCTCAACATGTTAAGGAGTTCTGGAAGTTCAACTTCTTTTCCTTGAATGTTGAAATTCAGAATAAACTGGGCGTAGGTGGAAGGAAGGGACTGAAGAACCAAGTCTGTATAGAGCTCGTTCTCTAAATTCGTCCTGAGGTTCATGAGCTCTTCTATATAGCCAATCATCTTTAGGACATGTTCTCCTACAGATGATTCGACGGCTAGCCTCGACTGAAACAAGTTCTTCGAGGTCTCGTATCTTGCTATACGAGATTGCTCTCCATAGAGATCTTTTGTGTGGTGAAATATGGATTCAAGATCCCTATGCTCGTGCCTCCTCTGATGTTAATTATTCATAGAGGCAAGCACGATGCATTTGGCCTTCGCACAATCTAACTCCCAGGTCTTGTGGATTTCCTTATCCGCAATACTGGAATCTGGACCAGGGACAGCAGGTGCCTTAGCAGTAAGGACATACCCCAATTTTTCATAAGTCAAATCCATCATAACATTCCGGAACCAATCTTTATAGTTTGGCCCTGTCAAAATATTTTTCTCTAATAGTAACTTAAGGCCTGTCATGTTTTGGGTCACTGCAATGAGAGAGAGAGAGAGTGAACACTTTAGCATGATGCTCTTGCAAGTTTAGAGTGGTTTTTAGTTTATCTAAACAGGATGGCTCCCACTGTTTCTCGAATCTCTCCTCAAACCAAAAAGGAAGAACTAGCCAGGACTATTCTCACCGTACAATACTTGCTTAACCGTTCAGCCAGGCCGGTGTCTGTACTTCGAGGGAGGTTTTACGACGCTCTCGCGAAGTTCCTTAATTAAATAACCTCTTTTCTCTCGGGGCGTAACCCCGCTGACACCTTTCTCGACACTTACTTGGTTTATAACATTGATCGTTAAGTGACGAATCTCCTGATGAGTAGCGGATACTCACAGTAGGATCGGGATCCAAATATCATCGTGTGATAAAGCTGAAGGAATCCTACCAAAATTATCACACTCCAAATGGTATTCATCTCTTTGCAAATTTCAGTTTCTTTAGAAATTCCCGATATGGATTTCTGCCACATGCTCTTATGACCTTGGCGTTGGTCAAAATGTCATAAGTCACATGTCAAGTTCTACCCATCATTATCTTGTTAATTTGAACCCATCAGTACATATCCCTGACGTTGGCCAAATGATAATACGACTGCCCCAAACCAACTCATCTATCTATGCAACAAATGAATAACCAGCAGCTACCAAGCACTATGCCTTGGCGTTGGTCAAAATGCATAGCTTGAATACTACTGAATACCTAAATGAAATGACGGAGGGATACGATGGTTTGGCGAAACCGTGAACGTGGTGAACTTGATATGATCGAAGGAACCTGATAGCTTTTTAAAAGGAGTGGTTAAAGCTCCGCAATTTAAAAAATATCTTCTGTTTTAAAATAACCGAGTGGTTTCTTTTAAACTGTTCCAACGATTCAACTTTGGTTTATTTTCTTTGCATTAATATAATGCGTCCCATCAATTAACCTATCATTGCAGAAAACAACAAAAAAACTACGTCCTCTTATGCCATCCGCATTCGCCATGGGTCCCGTCATTCACCCGTTAGGTTACTTAACTAACGACAGAGCGAGGGCTGGGCTAGCGCGGGTGTAAAACATAAGTGACATCTAATAGCCATCATATATAGATATTGTACATTCGTTAGACGCAATAATAGGCATTCCAGATCACAGATGAACATATTGGATTTTCTACGAATCCGCATTCCTTTTGAGCCTGCAAAGAAAGACGGATTACACAGTCACGATGAATAGCCAAAACCCCACCGTAGACCCATACGGGTACGGCAAACTACCCGCCAAGTACCCGAAGTGAAGCAGTCTCCCTCAACAACGTGAGTAAGCCACTAAACACTTCAAAGTACCCGGTAGTTTGTGTACCCCATCTTGGGTCTATCCTAGGAGCAGAAATCAGTAAATGAAATAATACAACGGTTGCTACAACCTCAGCACGTATGTGACCCGCAAAAGAATATTACAACAATTTACAAATTACATTTGAATGAAAAAAACACTAGTCACATCCCCAGCTATCCATTCACGACAATCCAACAAGTCCACAAACAAAAATCATTACAGAAATGTGCAACCCCCTGCTAACCGACATACTAGCAGTTAGGGGAGGTTTACGAACACATTATACAAATCACAGATATAATCAAGTTAGCCAAACATCTTAGAATTTCGATTAAGCAAACACAAATGATTCTACTCCAAATAATTCTCTGTGCACCTGAAACCTGAGCAGAAAAAGAACATCCCAGAAAATACAAAATTAACACAGATGAGTTACTGGGGAATTTTGGGCTGACTCGGCTCCAACACGGCCGTGGATCCACGGCGGATAGCTTTGGATCGGCCGCGGTTCCACGGCGGTTTGGCCGAGTTAGGATCCTAAATTTCTCCAGTAATCTTATAATTCACTGCTTGTATTTTTAAGGGTCCCTGAAAAATTTTTAGACCCCGTTTTAAAATCGGCAGAAACATGGCGAAAAAGACGTATTTTTGGGTTCGTTTTGCGATCGAATTTCTAACGACTTTGCTAAAAATTTAGTTATGGTTTAGCGAGGCTCTGATACGACTGTAAGTCGACGTTAGACACCCCACCAGATGCGGGGAGGCGGAATAGGTAAAACAATCATTTTGTTTAAACTAACATCGACTAACTTTACGGATCATTGCCAAACCCTAACTAACAACAACATAGAAGTGATTAGCTACTATGAAAGATGATTATACCTAATGAATCAAGTCCTTCTTGTTCTCGTTGACCACCTCGTCGTCGGCCTCCTCGTTGTGATAGAAGATCCACCCGAGAGCTACTTCTCCAAGCTTTAACCTCACACTTGAGGTAGCTAAGTGGCTATGAGTGCTAATCAAAGCAACCTAGAGAATAAAGAAGAGGATTAGGGATCTATTAGTCTTACTAACCCTTGGATCTCAACACATGAGAGGTTAGGGTTAAGGTTGAAGAGTGAGAGCTTGAGGAGAGAGAAGGTGAGAATGAGAATGATAATGAATTATAACTCATTTTAGAATATATATGAATCATGATAATTATTAAAATGAATAACATAATAATAATATCAACCATGATTCATTAACTCTCTTTGGGTGAATCATCTTATGAGTCATTAAGCATTTAATGCTTCATTAACTCATTTGATGAATCACACCATGAGCCACAAATCCATTTAATGAAAATTCCACCTAAGCCTCCAACTCATCAATCTTCCAGAAGCTTCTCGACAAATTATGAGAATGCCCCTCCCATCCGTGAAAACACGGAAATACTGAGACTGTATAAATCCAATAATCAAATACTAGAATCTGGCTTAAACCAAAGCCTGGTAGTATAAACTGTCCGAACATCGTACGTGCATAAATGCACGTGTGTGTCCGAACCCAGTCGTAAAACCATATGACCTCTATATCGTTTCGCCCGAAGCAGGGAAACTCGCTGTGTAGGACACTAAAGACTCGACAACAGTACGCTGGCAGTGGGTTTAACCACAGACCGTAAGCGGCACTAGCTGTACGTAACGGTCCCCAGGTAGATGTCGATAAGAAGGCCGATGATGAAACCTATCCGAACACCTACTGAGCCTGATGTGACAATCTCCATACAGTCCGGTCTGTTCGTCTAAGACTTTCGCATATCGGGCCTAGGGGGCGACAAGCGTAAGTCCCCTAAAAGCGGTATAAGTCGTGTCGGAGTGAAGCCTATTACACCTTCAGAAGCTACTGGAAAACCTACCAATAAATCTCGTCCGCCCTGGCCAGGGACTTTGCGTAATGGCTCTCCAAACACAGCGCGATATGAACTCCCAATTCCGGGAGAGACGAATCCTATCTAACCGCCACTGCCTCTAAGTGCTTCGGGACTGCATCCAACTACTACCTGTTTCCACGATTCCTTTGATCCATGGTAGGGCAGCAATCTAAGAACAGTGGGAACACACTCGAGGCGAAGCAGCAGTGTCAAGTATGCGGACTTTGCTGTACTCATGTCACCTGGGAACTGTTAACTGACGACGGGTATAATACCAACCAACAGTTCCCTGCGAGTCCTGTCCGGTATACCCGTAACCCAACGAGCACCTGTATACTATCTCCAGTACAATGTACTAATGGCTATTGGACAGACCATTTCCCCAACTGGGAGGAGAAGCGTACACACTAGTCTACTCCGCAGTATCGATGCCTTGTCTCGATAATCCTACGACTAGGGACCTATAAAAGGATGTGCTTGTAGACTACCCAGCCCCTACTAGTGTGACTGCCATCACAACGCTGGTAGTCAAGCAAGATCCTAAGGGCTCTATCAATATGTATTTTCGATATGCTAACATATACACATATTAAAATAGACATAAACCAAGTAGCATACTACCATGATTAGCAAGACTGTTAATATAACTGTGAATATCCCAAGCTTCCATTAAGTAATATACAAGCTAGTATGATACAATAATGGCCCCTAGAGCATATACACTAACACGTATATACCATCCGCATTCGCCACTGTGTCCCTTCATCACCAGTTAGGTTACTTAACTAACGACAGAGCGGGGACTGGACTAGCGCGGGTGTAAAACATATACAACCTCTACTAGTATATATATCAATATATAATAATCGCTCATGGCATGATAAATGCAACATCACATAAATGTAATAAGTATCACAGAACAATATAGATAATCTGGGATCCCCGGGTTTCCTTTGAGCCGCAACTGAAACCCGACGTTCCCCTGGTCGTGTGGATAGCCTGTGCAATGAAATCCTAGACCCCTACGGGCGCGGCAAGTCACCCGCCAAAACCTGAAGCGAGGCAGCCCCTTCAACAAAGTGAATGGACCACTCAGCACTTCACGGAATCTGATAACTTGAGCACCCCTCCTTGGGTCAACCTATACCCCTTACGAGTGCGGCGAATAGCCCGTCAATTCTAGAGTAAAGCCCCCCCATCTCAAAGCCATGAGATGCGGGCTCGTTTCCCTCTAGAACCCGGCTATCTGTGCACCCCACCGAGGGGTAATCCTAGTACAGAAAATAAAATATGTACAACGGGTACATCGACCTCAACCCGGTCGTGCCCTAAAAGAATAATATACAAACAGGCAGTGATGGCAGTCCACAAGTCGGACGCTCGCCCCGCAATATCAAATGTACAAATATAACCAAACTGTACTAACATTTCATACAGGCTATCCACCACGACAAATCCGCAACATCACAGCACAACACAGAACATCAACGTGAATGTCACGTTCGCAAATCCGTTTAAAAGGGCTATAGCGATTAGACAAGATTTACCGATCAAATGACATTCACGGTCACAGATATAATGTAATGCACTGTAAACTTTAAACAATATTATAAAATATCAAATCCGAAATAACCCCCGAATAGCCTAGAAAAACTGATAAAACCATATCCAAATTGGGCCAAACAAATAATACCACTGCACCAACAACCCAGAGACCAGAAAACAGCCCAAATACGAAGCCCAATATCAACAACAAGGCCAACCTGGCCGGAAAATAATGTATGGTGGCCGGTTTTTTTCCGATGGCAGGGGCTCGTCATTGGGCAGTGGTCATATGGTTCCATGGGTGGTCTTCTGCACATGTTTGAAAATTTTTCTGAACACTTTAACAAATTAACAGAGAGCAAAACTGTAGTGGCATTGTTCGGGTTTGTTTCGATTTCAATAAATTAACATTGTTTAAAACGAGCTAGCTAAGGTTAATGGCGTGGCTCTGATACCATGTAAGTCTACGGTAGCGCCCCGGCCGTCGATCCGAGGCCAAAATACGGAAACAAAAAACTTTTCATAAACTTGAAACTGGCGCTAACGCAGAATTTTACCCGGATCGAACCATTAACATTAAACTAGCAATCTAAAGAGGGGTAGAAAAGCTATACCGATCGATCCGTGTCCTTCGGTCTTTAGCCACCATCTTTAGCTCCTTTTGGCATCTCCGATATCGCTCGATCTCCGGTCTCCTCGTCGGAAAGGGCACCACATCTATGAATCCTTTTACGGGCTCCCGCTTCGAACCAAAGCAACACGGATACGAAGTTTGCTAGCCTACGTGTCCAAGGTGAAGTAGAGAATGTGTGTGATAACTTTGTCTCTTGACACTCTAGGATTCTGAACAAATGAGATGGTTAGAGTGGAGGCAGAAGATGATGCCATGGTGGATGTTGTGAGCAAGAAGAAGAAAGAAAAGAAT
This sequence comes from Agapanthus africanus, assembly GCA_030015575.1. Taxonomy (NCBI): domain Eukaryota; kingdom Viridiplantae; phylum Streptophyta; class Magnoliopsida; order Asparagales; family Amaryllidaceae; genus Agapanthus; species Agapanthus africanus. The sequence continues at coordinate 151,005,482 of JASDDO010000031.1, forward strand.
GGAGCCCTTTTTGGGTTATTGTGTTGAATTATTGTGAGAGCTAGAATAATAAACACAAGAGCAAACCCCTTGCCATATGGCTGCCCTCTCTCTCTCCATCCATCAATTCAACACAATAAACAAATACTAATGTGACATTAGCACAAATAAAAAGACCATGAGTAACTACCCATGTCCATGTCACATAAAATGCTCCTCATGATCATTTCTACTCAACAATTTCCACATTTAAACATTAATCCAAATGTTTACAACAATAAAAAAAGATATGGCAGCATCCAGAGTAAACTCGTGACGGATCACAAGGATACCCCTCACCTGTATATACATACCTGCATCCGCATTCCGACTGAATGCAAATGCGATGTGACTAAAGTAATCCAACAAATCTAATAGTAGGATCCGGCTTAAACCAAAGCCCACTAGTATGATCCGTCCGGTCATGATCCGTGCATGACTGCACGTATATGATCCAACCCTGCCATAATACCATACGACCACTACAACGTTTCGCCCGAAACTTGAGAAACTGTCTGTGGGGGACTCTAAAGACTCGTCAATATACTGGCTGTGGATTTAACCACTAGCACGTTAGTTGTACTAGCTGTACGTAACGGGCTACCAGGTATTGACCAAAAGGGAGGTCGATGAGCGAACTCATCCTGACACCCTACTGAGCCTGTCAGTGACAATATCCGTAAAGTCCGGTCCGTTCGTCTATGAGCATCGCATGTCGGGCCTGGGGGGTTAGTAAAAGTTAGACCTCCAAAAGCGGTACAAGTCGTGTCGGAGTGTAGTCCAGATCCCCCTGAGATACTACTGGAATACCTACCAGTAAATCTCCTGCCTTGGCCAAGGACTTCGTGTAATGGCTCTCTTAGATACAGCACGATCTCACCCCCAATACCGGGAGAGACGAAACCCCTGTCGATCCGCTAACTGCCTCCATATGGCTCGGGACTGTACCAAACTAAAACCTGTTGCACGACTCCTTTGAGTCGTGGTAGGATATTAATCAAAGCACAGTAGGAACTCATACGAGACAAATGACGATATCAGGTCGATAGACTAACCTGTACACATGTCACAAGGGAAATGCTATCTAACGATAGGTATAATAACAACTAGCATGTTCCCGGCGAGTCCTGTCCGGTGTACTCATAACCCAATGAGCAGCTGTATACATCTTAGGTGACCCAACTGACACCAATGGCTTGTGAGACCGGCCACCGCCCCTCGTCGGGGTCTCGATTGTATACACTAGTCTACTAATGGAGTGTCAATGCCCAGTCTCGAAACTCCCACGACTAGGGACCACTTTAAGGATGTGCTTATAGGCTACCCAACTCTCATGTATATGATCGCCATCATACTGCTGGTAGTCAAGCAGGAATCCTAAGGGTTACATCAACGTGTAATAGTGATCTGTAAGGTTACCTAAAGCATGTACACGATAGTACAGATAAACCAAATAGCATAATATCATCTTGAGAAAGACTGTCCTACCGGCATAGGTCCTCCCTCAATCATTGCAATAACGTGCCTGCGATCCAATAACTGACTTTGAGGGCACTATATCCAACATCAGGAACGCACAACTTTTGTATCACCTAGTGTGGGAACCTACTTTTTTGGATGACATATACCTATCCATTTGTGAATGTGATGAGCGAGAAATTGTATTGGGAAAGTATGTGAGCTATAATTATATGAATAGAATTGTGAAAAATCATAGGGAGGAAGACAGTTCTGAAGAATATTCTTTCATATCGAGTTTTGAGGAAATTTTTGTGGATGATCTTGATATTTTAGGTGAGTTTGAGTCAGGATCAATTTGGGAGCATCCTAAAAACCTTTCTATTGCCGAACGTTTTGCGGATGAACTTCAGTTTTTAAATGAACCTTGTTTCGGAACTCAACATGTGCTTTATGAATATTCAGTTCACCGAGGAAACAATTCTTTGATCTCTTCAAAACTTCATCTTCATCTTCAGCGTCTTCTGATCCCTACTTTTTATATGCTCATGCCCTTCACTAACATCTAACATATACCTTTTCTTTTTCTCTTTCTTTTGCATATACACATTCTTTTACCAGCCATTGTACTATATAGACAAAATTTTTAAATGGTTGGTATTAATTTCCGGACTAACCCAATCATTTAACCTGTATATGTTGTAATTAGTCTTAGGTTTTTTCTTTTTCTTTAAATAAAATTCTCACCCTGATGTTTAAGTCTAGCTACCGGAGACGGGGGCAATGATGAGGACATCGTAAAACTTAGGTTTGGGGGTGAGCACTGCGTTTATTTTGTTGCATCATGTGTATATTGTATATTCTGCATTGCATACATATTAAAAAACCCATAAAAATTAAAATAAATTCCCAAAAATATAAAAACTTTGTCATATTATCTAGCGGGGGAACTTAGATTCGAAGTCTAACGGTTAGGTTGATAAGTTAAAAATAATTAATCCTTGTTGTGAGATTGACGACCCGATAAATAATCCTCCTTTATGATTAACCATAGCTAATATACGTCTTTTATAACACTTTTCATGTATCGTATGTTTTTGAGAATTTGATGAAAGTTACACATGTCTATAAACTTTTAAAAATTGATAAACATCTTTAGGATCAAACAGGTTTGTGTTGAGTTAAGTAATATCAAGAATAGTTCATAAAGTAAGGTGAATATGAAGGATATTATTGAATAGTTCATATACCTTGTTGGAGTAATTACATACCTTATCACATGTAACGTCTTCTGATTTAAAAGTAAATGCTGGCTATATCTCTGTTTTCACTGAGTTCCAAATATTTTAAAATAAAATGAGTCTTTTGTTTTGTGGCCTTGGTAACTTAGGTAATTAAGTCCTTGGAGTGTCTTCACACCTAATGCCCTAAAACCATCTGGTTTGGGAGTCATTGACCCAAAGCTCGTTAAGTTTCCAATCGCCAGATAAAACAAGCTAAGTGTTCTCTCCGAGTTAAAATTCCCAAAGGTTCTTTGTGTGAGAATAATCTTGGCGGAGACAAATTTTCTATTAAAACAGTTTTTCGCGGTAATATGAAGGTTTGTATTTATTAAGACGTTTTGCACGATAACGAAAGGTGTGTATGAGAAAAAACAGGTGGAAGGGTGGAGTGAAGTATAAAACTTAGGTTCTCTGTTAAAATTGATATATATTCTGACTTGAAACCTAACTGGAGAATAAAACTTGAGAAAATATTAACTCCTTTCAAAACACATGTGATCCTTTAGAAGTCTATCCTGATCTGTAATGATGACATGATGACCCTAATCAAAGTTCTTAAAAACATTATGGACACTATTCACACAATCACGTAAAGACGCGTATGAGCCTATGTTAAACAAATTGTAAGGAGTGAAAAATAGGGTCTAACATTTCTGACTTGGGTAATAGAACTTCTAACTTTGATTCTTAACCTTAAGATTAGAATCAACAGTTTCTCCATGACGCTAAACTTGACTGGATTTTGTGGGTGTAATCCGCTGAAAACCCTCAGGAGACAACACTCCTCCTACCAGGGACACCTAGAGGTTTAACGGCTTGTTGCACGTGCTCAGTACAATCGCGTTCCCTGCAAAAGTAAGGCTAGGATTTTTTGTATTGCTCGGGACGAGCAATAGATAAGTTTGGGGGTATTTGTTCATCTCAGAAAACTGTATTTTAATACCCTCATTCGTTATCTATTTTGTATATATATGTACTATTAACCAGTGTCTGCTCAGAATTACAGATTACAGGTGTTCGTGATAAAAGACTAGAAACACACTCAAAATCACGGATATAACGTTTGGGAGCTGACACTGCAAACGGAACAGAAAAACGACCGATAACCAAAGAGCTCTTTTGCAAATAATCATGTGTACATATTTTTGGTCCAACACAACACAAGTGTGCACATAGCTCTTTGGTTCTTGGACCTCGGTGGGGGCTACCCACGGCATATGGGGGGACAAGGGAAATAAATGCAAAAAGTGTTGATGTGATATTGGCATCAAGTTTCCCTCCATGTCTCTGCATACAAACCAGGCAAAAACTGCTAAATCAAGCAGCATCATTGTGATTGTGGAGAGCACACTTATCCACCACATCAACCCGAGCCTCTTTGCTCGGACCTAGGCCGGCCACATGCCTATAATTGCCGAACTCGCCGGCCCCCCTTTGCCCAGTGGTCCCCATATTTTCCCTGTCCCTTCCTTACTGTCACATCACCTTATTTTTATTACTTGTTTAATCTTTATTGGTGCCTATAAAAGCCAAATCAGTGAGCAAGGAAAGGTCTCTGTCATGTTCTCTCATACTCACATAGTGTATACATTTTGATAGTTTCTTTTGTTTTTGGTTTAGGTTTGAGAGTGAGTGGGCTTCAACTTGGTATCTTCTTCTTTTTCTCTCTTGAAGCTTTCTTTGGAGAGCTTCATTATGGAGGTTGAATGAGTTACCAATATCTTGTACCTAACTTCTTCAAGTGTTAATAATATTTGTGTTTCTTTGTTTACTTTTTTCTTTTCTTTAATTGCTTATCTTTTTCATCATGCTTAACTAATCTCTTTGGTTGTGGTAATGGTAAGGAAGTGAGATGAAAGTCTTTGCCTCCTCCTCCTCTTGTTAATGTTTAATGTGCTTATATATATGATTCTAACTTAAAGATTGTTTATGTATTGATGTGATATGGTATTTTGAAACATGGTTACTTTGTAACCTCCTCATATACAATATTCACTCCCTTTCCCTATTTCAACATTTAAGTTAAAATCAATTTAGTGTTAAGGTTTCTAAGTTTAGATATGGTATTTTGTGATCAAGTACTTGACATTCTCTTGGTTTCATATACTATTTACTATCAAAAACACTTAGCATACTCAACACTAAAACCATTTGCTCTCATTAACTAATTTGTGTTTTTGATGTTGTGGTAAGCTTGCTAACCTTCGTGCTTAGTGTTGATACCCCAGGCCCGGACAAACAAAACGGTAAGTGAAAAAATCAGACTCGTTTCGTGTTTTACGGTGAATATCGGAATTTGATGATTTGTGCTCCGCAACCGCCTTGAAAAATCATGTTTCATGCCGGGATTGACGTAAGGACGGACAACTCATGATCAAGGGAGCGTCGAAGGAATCGTCGCGATCCAACCTTCCGAGCTAAAGCCACAACCACTTCTTTCTTATCTTCTTTGCTTGGTTTTCTTGTTTTCTTATTCTTTCTATTTTTTTTGTGACAACCAACCCATTCGTTAATTTGTTGAACCTTAAATCACAAAACCTAATACATAATTCCCTGTGGATCGACCCGTTTTTGCCGGCTTGCTACAACGCGCCGTGCACTTGTGGTTTATAAATATTTTTAACGAGAACGATCTCTCGTGCTCATTCTGTTTCATTAAAAGTCATATCTGTTTCAAAATATACGTGTTTACGCGCGCGGGTGAATTCCCAATACATTAATGTAATGCAGTCCCATCAATTAACCTACAATTGCAGAAAAAGAACGATAATACAACGTACGCTTTTGCCATCCGCATTCGCCACGGGGCCCCGTCATCACCCATTAGGTTACTTAACTAACGACAGAGCGGGGGCTGGACTAGCGCAGATGCAAAGCATAAGTAACGCCGACTAGATATCATATATAGATATATACATTCGTCTCACTCAATAATAAGCATTCCAGATCACAGATGAACATATTGGATATACTAGGAATTCCGTGTTTCGTTTGAGCCAATAAGAAAGACGAATCCACGATCGTGATGAATAGCCAAATCCCACCCTAGACCCCTACGGGTGTGGAAAACTACCCGCCAACTTCCCGAAGTGAAGCAACCTTCCTCAACAAAGTGAGTAAGCCACTCGGCACTTCAAGAACCCGATAGTTTGTGCACCCCACCTTGGGTCTATCCTAGGAGCAAAAAACAGTAAAAGAAATAATACAATGGTGGCTACAACCTCAACCCGGATGTGCCCCGCAAAATAATATTACATCACTTTACAATCTACATCGAATGAAAGATAAAACACTCATCTCACATCCCCGGCTATTCTTCTACGACGATCCAACAAGTTTATATACACAAACCAACATAACATCATCACAGATATGTGCAACCCCGACTAATTGATGCATAGCAATTAGTCGAAGTTTCCAAACAGATATACACATGACAAAGCTTGTAAAGTAACCGCGACATTAGATTTCCGCATGCAATTAGTAAACTAAACCAATTTTTCCAAATCTTGAAAAATCCAGTGAGCTAAATTTCCAAAACCGATCGTTTTAAACCAATCCGGGAGTCGAAACGAACTCGAAACCCTTCTGAATCTTCGCAGAGGCAAAGACACCAAAATTAACTATCGAATGTGGGGGCTCGGGAGGGTACCCATCCCCGGGGACCACCACGAAGTGGCCCCTTAGGGTTGGCAGACCCGAGAGCACCCAATTGGGGTGCTCTCGGGTCCCCCACCCCAAGGCCAGCTTATGGTGTCCTTGGGGTGTGGTTCCGGCTTATGGTCCTCCTCAAAGTGCGCACGCTCTACCCCACGGCTTCTCAGTTCAAACTGTGATCCCGCGGTGTGTGCAAACAACGGAAAACAAGATTTTTGGTAATTGTTTTTGTCTGCAGATTTTGCGCGACAAAAATGGAGGATTACTAACGTCGCTACAAGCTATCTAAGGTTTAAGAGAAACTCTGATATCACTTTTACTCGATTTCACGCACCCCATGTGTTTTCGGGTAGGCGGAAATAGCAAAAATTAATTTTTACGGGCTTCACAACACCGACTTGAACCAAGGATCGATCACAAACCATAGCTAGCATACTACTTGAGGTTTAACTACTCAGATGAATGTTATACCTCGTAGTATCGTGTCCTCCTAGTCTTCTTGCTGTCCTCTTCCTTTCCATGAGCTCGTTGGAGTTAAAATGGATCGCGCTTCCTCGTCGGCTTCTCGAAGTCGAAGAAGATCCACCCGGGAGTTCCAACCTTGAGGTTTCACCTCCAAGATGAGGTAACTAGGTCACTTGGTGGTCTCAACTAAGTAGCCTAAAGTGAGTAGAGAGTGATAAAGGATCTAGTTGTCTCACAAACCCTAGGATTCTCAACTCATGAGACAATTAGTGTTCTTGAGGAAGATGAAGAGAGCTTGAGAGGAGAGAGAATGTGTTTGTGATAATGATAGTGAAGTCTTGAGAATGGATTATATTTTTAACTTTAAGGCAAATGAAAATATCTCTCACAAATATCTCAAAAATATCCCAAAATATCTAAGTCTTCATTTTCCACAAATAGTCCAAGAAAGTCAAAAATAAGCCATGCTCAATTTCATTAAATACCATAAAGATTTCTACCTCACAATATCCACCTTATTTAGCATATAACCTAAAATGCTAAATCAAATAATGATGTGTTAATCATCTAGAAGCAAACTTGAATAATTACAAGAATGCCCCTCGCATCCGTATATACATACCCTTATCCGTAATCCGAGAAACACGAATACAATGATACATAACTAATCCAATAATCAAGGATCCGGCTTAAACCAAATCCCAGTAGCATTGTCTGCCCGAACATCATATGCGCACGAATACACGTATGTGGTCGAACGCAGTCGTAAAACCATACGACCTATACATCGTTTCGCCTGAAGCAAGGAAACCCTCTGTATGGGACTCTAAAAACTCGACAGTATGCTGGCAGTGGGTTTAACCATAAGAAAGTCAGCGGTACTAGCTGCACGTAACGGCTACCCAGGTATCTGTCGATAAGAAGGCCGGCGAGCAAACTCATCTTGAACCCCTACTGAGCCTGTATGTGGCAATCTCCGTACAGTCCGGTCTGTTCGTCGAAGAGTATCGCTTATCGGGCTTAGGGGGCGGTAAATATCAAACCCCTAATAGCGCAATAAGTCATGTCGGAGTGCAGCCCAAAACATCCTGAGAAACTACTGGAGTACCTACCAGTAAATCTCGGTTGCCCTGGCCAGGGACTTTGTATAATGGCTTTCCGAATCACAGCGCGACATCAACCACCAACACCGGGAGAGACGAATCCTATCTAACTGCTACTGCCTCCAAGTGCTTCGGGACTGCACCCAACTACTACTTGTTTTCATGACTCAATAGAGCCGTGGTAAGGTAGTGATCTAAGAACAGTGGGAACACACTTGAGGCGAAGAAACAGTGTCAAGTCAACGGACTATGCTGTACTCATGTCACTTGGGAACTGCTACCTAACGATAGGTATAGTACCAACCAGCAGTACCCCATGAGTCCGTCCAATGTAACTCATAACCCAATGAGCACATGCATAATATCACCAGTACGACGTACTGATGGCTATGGAACAGACCATCTCTCCTGCTGGGATGAGAAGAATATACACCAGTCTACACTGGAGTATCGGTCCCAGTCTGGATAATCCTACGACTAGGGACCTGTATAAGGATGTGCTTATAGACTATCCAACCCCCATTAGTATGACTGCTATCACAACGCTGGTAGTCAATGAAAGATCCTAAGGGCTCTACCAATATGTATTAGCGATACGTTAAAAGAAACATATACACATATTAAGATAGATACAAACCAAGTAGCATACTACTATATTGAGCATGACTGTTATAAATCCGTGTATATATCCCAAGCTTCCAAAATGTAATATACAAACTAGTACTATACAATAATGGCCTCTAGGGCATATTACTTTGGGTTAAGGTGGCCGGAGTTAGTCGCCGCATGTGGGTAAGGTGGCCGGAGTCGGCCAGCCGGCGCTCAGTGGCGCTATGACGAGGGTGAGGTAGATCGAGGTCTTGAGTGTGCCCATCCGTCCTTCGGCGGACGTCGTTTTCCCGGGGAGGGGGAGCCATACTCTGGTAGGCCGGGCCCGCCGCTTGAACACGGACGAGGGAATCTACAAGTGTCGTAAGACGTTATATCCGGGAGGACAAGGCGTGTATGGAATTAGGAGGGGGAGGACAATCGCTCCCGCCTCCATTGTGGTGGCTCATATTTAGATCGTTGCGGTCGTCGTTGGCTATGGATCGAGGGCGGAAGATCAAAATTTTTTTGGTGGAACAAAATAAGTCTTCAGTTCCCACAGACGGCGCGAACTGATGGAGCTTCGGATCTCCTTCAGATGTTGTCCTCCGTCGATCCTGCGATGGCGGTATCGGACGGCTGAGATTAGGTTTAAGGGTTGTTGGGTATGGATCTCAATGGGTTAGTGTTGGACGCAGAGCTACCTGCAAAGAAGTCCTAGGGTGGGTGACCATCGTAGGACCCTCTGATAATCAAGTTAGTGCCGAGGAATATTGGCAAAGTTGTGGCGTATTAGAATCAAATTGTGTTACTTTAATCGTCTGGGAGAGGAGTTTTTATAGTGGTCACATGGAGCGAGCGGGCGCGAGATCCTCGCCTTCAGTAACGCCCAAACATTATCCTCACCTTAAATGGGGGGATGTGCCCATCAATAGAGAGATACGCCCATTAATGGTGGGATGCAGATTGTGGTGAGACGGATATCTCGCCCCGGCGACATACGCGGACCCGTTGCGGGGCGCTTGGGCTCCATGCCATTGTTCGGGGGAAACCAAGGGGGCTCGGTCCGTCATAGCTCGGAGGTGAGCTGGGAGGCCGAGGAAGCTCGTTGCATCAGGATCTCAGAGGCGAGCTGTGTAGCGGAGGAAGCTCGGCGCATCAGGATCTCGGAGACGAACTGGGCCCCCAGGAAGCTATGCCTGTCAGAAGGCTCGGAGACGAGCAAGGAGACTGAGAGAGCTCGGAGACGAGTTGTTGGTAAATTGCTAGATATTCAGGGAGGTCTCTTGAAAGGTCGAATTGGTCCTCGGAGATCTGAGGACCCGAGGAATCCTCCGAGTGCAACTCATTTATTCCACCTCCGTAGCCTTCGGGACACGTCATCCTCCACGTGTCGTCATCTGAGGAGATACCATTCTGGAGCATCATCAGTGCGCTTCGCAAGTCTGGTTATCTTAGTTATTAAATCTTATTTCGATAAGGTTTCCTTTTTATCTTTTGTGAAGTTATGTTTTGGCCATTCGGATTTAGGCTTTACTTCATTAAAACCCCATTAAGTCTGCCCGTTTGGTAAGAAACATCAAAAACCTTTCTAAACTCCAAAAAAAACCCATGAATAGTGGTTTGCTTTAATGGGCTTAATTAGGCCCGTTTTTCCTTCTAACAATAATAATTAGTTAAATTGTATTTATAGGATAATGGTGGAGCGATCCCGAGATCACCGATCAACTCATGCAGATCTGATCCTCAAGAGGATCTTATATAAATAGCGAAAGTATAAATACGATTAGTGTCCTACAAGAACTGAGATATGCATACCTTTGCGGGGTAGTAGATCACCTGATAACCGTTGATCTATGCTTCATGCTTGTCATCTTGTTCAGATGGTTGTACGGGGATCAATCATGATGTTACTCGGAAAGTCCTCAAATTCACCGCGGCTGCTAGAGATTTTGAGAAAGAAGACCAAAAACCTTGAAACCCTAATTCTTATAATGTTGCACACATGGATTTCTCAGTATTCAACATTATGATTAGTCCCATTAGTTGCAAACAATATCCTCTATATATTGTATATATATGTAGAAGGGCAAACAGACAGTTGAGATTGCATCAGGCCCAAAACCTTAATAGGGTTTGACTACCTCCTAGGCTGACCCTTGTAAGTCTACGGTAGCGCCCCGGCCATCAGTCCGAAGCCAAAATGCGGAAACGAAAACTTTTTCAGAATTTGAAACCGGCGCTATCGCAGACTTTAATCCCGGATCGAACCATTAAGCTACAACTAGCAAACTAGAGAAGTGTTAGAAAGGCTATACCGATCGATCCGTGTCCTTCGGTCTTTGGCCACTAACCCAAGCTCCTCGCGGCATCTCCGATCTCCGGTCTTCTCTGCGGAAGGGCGCCACATCAATGAGTCTTTTTACGGGCTACCGTTTCGTCCGAAGCAACTCGGACACGAAGTATGCTAGCCGACGTGTCCAAGGTGAAGTAGAGAATGTGTGTGATCACTTTGTCTCAAGCATCCATTGATTCTCAACACATGAGAGTGTATGGATGGAGGTTGGAGATGATGCCATTAATGGAGGCTGTGAGCTCAAGAAAGAAGGAGGAAGAAGAAGAGCTTTCTTTTGTGTGTTGTTGCAATGATAAAAAAGAGAGTTAGCAAGAGAATAATACAAGAGCAAACCTCACTATGGCTGCCTCTCTCTCTCCTTATCATTTCAATTCACAAATCCATCAAATAATGTGACATTTGCACAAGAAATGAGACCATGAGTCACCTATGAAGTACATGTCTCATTTAATGCACAAAATGATGACTTAAGCTCACAATTTCCATTTGTAAACATTAATCCAAATGTTTACAACAATAAAAAAAGATACGGCAACATCTAAAGTAAACTCGTGACGGATCACAAGGATACCCCTCACCTGTACATACATACCTGTATCCGCATTCCGACTGAATGCGAATGCGATGAGACTAAAGTAATCCAACAAATCTAATACTAGGATCTGGCTTAAACCAAAGCCCACTAGTATGATCTGTCCGATCATGATCCATGCACGACTGCACGTATATGATCGAACCCTGGCATAATACCATACTGCCTCTACAACGTTTCACCCGAAACTTGAGAAACAGTCTGTAGGGGACTCTAAAGACTCGTCAATACTTTAGCTGTGGATTTAACCACTAGAACGTCTGTGGTACTAGCTGTACGTAACGGGCTACCAGGTATTGACCAAAAGGGAGGTCGATGAGCGAACTCGTCCTGACACCCTACTGAGCCTGTCAGTGACAATATCCGTACAGTCCGGTCCGTTCATCTATGAGCATCGCATGTCGGGCCTAGGGGGTTGGTAAAAGTCAGATCCCCAAAAGCGGTACAAGTCGTGTCCGAGTGTATCCCAGAACACCCTGAGATACTACTGGAATACCTACCAGTAAATCTCCTGCCTTGGCCAAGGACTTCGTGCAATGGCTCTCCTAGACACAGCGTGATCTCACCCCCAATACCGGGAGAGACGAAACCACTACCGATCCGCTCACTGCCCCCATATGGCTCGGGACTGTACCCAACTAAAACCTGTTTGCACGACTCCTTTGAGCCGTGGTAGGGTAGTAATCAAAGCACAGTGGGAACTCACACGAGACAAATGACGATCTCAGGTCGATGAACTAATCTGTACACATGTCACTAGGAAACTGCTATCTGACGTCAGGTATAATACCAACTGGTATGTTCCCGGTGAGTCCTGTCCGGTGTACTCATAACCCAATGAGCACCTGTATACATCTTAGGTGAAGCAACTGACACCAATGGCTTGTGAGACCGGCCACCGCCCCTCATCGGGGTCTCGACTGTATACACTAGTCTACTAATGGAGTATCGATGTCCAGTCTCGAAAACTCCTACGACTAGGGACCACTTTAAGGATGTGCTTATAGACTACCTAACTCTCGTGTATATGATCGCCATCATACTGCTGGTAGTCAAGCAAGAATCCTATGGGGCCTATCAACGTGCAATAGTGACCTGTAATGTCACCTAAAGCATGTACACGATGATAAAGATAAACCAGATAGCATATTATCATCTTGAGTAAGACTGTCCTACCGGTAATGGTCCTCCCTCAATCATTGCAATCACGTGCCTGCGATCCAATAATTGACTTTGATGGCACTATATCCAACAACCCCATCATGGAGCTCGTGTCTGACTTGAACTCAGCTTCCTATAAAGGGTCGGGTCGGCCGACCCCTAGACCCGTCCACTCGATTGGGCAAGCCATTAGGCCTGCCCGACTAGGCCCAATACCAACATACTCTTACATGTACAATCGAGTGGGCGCCGTCATATCTGCTCAGCTCCATAAGTTCTTTTCCTTTGAAATCTCCCCATATAATGCTAGTGTCAACGTGCGGTTATCGATAGCTGCAAGCGGGTAGCCTTGTATCCATATCTGTTAAGACCGATACAAGAATCTCCTTATAAACAAACCATATCATCCAAAACTCAGATATTATGCACCCCGAATCTAATTAGCATGTCTTTTTTTCTCAAATACCTCCAATCCCTCGAAGTGTGTATTTAAACACCCAAGCAACCCTTTGATTCACCGCACTCTAATGCCGCCTCACAAGCTCATGTAAGAGTTGTACACCTAGTACAATCAAGGCGGCATGTCCGATTAATCATCCTCTCGACTCGTCAAGTTGGGCCCATCACTCACCCGCTTTCCTAACACTATCCACTATGTACGGTATGGTAATTATCATACTATTATGATAGCAGCCAAAGTAGCAGACGCTCACGGCTTTTCCTTTTGGACATTAAAAGTCAATAAGGGTACGGTTGATCAGGTCAATCCACAGAATACCGATTAGTGAGGGATCACACAGTCAGGGAGATGGGATCAATTCATGAGCCTCCTCTAGTCGCTGGAACACGTCATATGGAAAAAAGCACTATAGTCTAATTCTATCTCATGAGAGCACTACGTCAAATTAGTACCATAATATACCAAGTCCCGTCGCCCCGCGACATACTCGGTAGCCACATTTCAAATGTGCTCGAATCCATATCAACATGATCGAGTCCCATCCTGACTTTATGAGATCCGTAATTTGGCTTCATAACAAGTATCTATATAATGGAATATGTGACGGTTCCATTACACTAAAGACTCGCTGAGTCTTTGGCTCATCCTTATCTCCAGATAAGGGTCATTTAAATGCTCTCATCGTCGCGCACATCCCAGTACTGAATAAGTATAGTGTCGCAAGCCTAGCCAGCACCGGAAAGAGCAAACGTTCATACCCATATCCTTGCAAGTTTGGAGAGGATCGCTCATGCGAGAGAGTCTATCTCACCTGTCGGCGTATCTTTTAATTAAAAGAATGCGAGTAAATATATCAACACATATCAACTCTTATTACTCCATTCTCAAGAATCAAGCAACAAAATACAACATTCTATCCAAAATAAAATATAATGGACATCAATATATAAATTTCAATAATCAATCGTGTAATGTAGATAAGCCGCAAACCATAAAATAGTGTCTAAAAGATAAATATCAAGTTCAAGCTAATATAGTGTACCGTCACTATAGACGTTGCCTTTACGCTCCCACGTTCCGAACAGAGCGATACTCGACCACTCCCTTAATCAGTGGATCATAAATCACCCGACTCTTAGAAAGCCAATAACATTTCATAAATTATTATTTTATTTTAGAGTATAAATAATGATATTATAAGTTTATTAAAATGATACCAATAATTAAATTAGGTTATCATAATTTGGTATATATATCTATAAGATTGGTGATAATAGAACCAATATTTTTTTAAACTAATTAACACTTATTAAACATTTCAAACACGGATTTATATCAATGTTTTGAGTTAATTAATCTAAATGAAATTGAGAATTTATACTTTTGATTACATGGTTGATTGAGAAAAGGGGATTAATATTTTAGGGCATGGCTATATATTTTTATAGAATAGTAGGAAGGGAGGGAGAGTGGGGCATGGGCTCACCCATGCCATGCCTCCGCCATTTCTCCCATTCTTCTGCCCATCTCCTCCTATTCTCCTTATTTTCCTTTTATCTCTCAAACTCTCAAAATATTTCTCTCAATCCCACAACTCCCATGGTTCCCTCTCACTCTCACAAACACTCTCATCTTATTCCTTCACTCTCACTCTCTTAAACTCTCTCAATTATGGCTCTCCTCCACACTTTCTTAAATCCCAACCTAAAACTATAGCTCACTTAACATAAACTCAACAACCAACTCATCATTCCAAAGTCGAAGCCACGCTCAATACTTTCAAGTAGCTGCATACAAACCTTGGATCTTGGATCACCTCTTTGGCTCAAAATTTTCCAAGGTAAACTTTTGATTCCATATCTTATGTTTTATTGGTATAAAAACTATATCTTGTGCATAAATATAAAATTTTTAAGGTTTAAATTTAGAACAAATGGGGTTTTGATGGTTACTTTTGTTTGTAGGGATTTTGTGAAGTCATCTAGTTAATTACAACTTGTTTTGGATAGTAGATGGTAATTTGTTGCAAAAGAATTGGTTTCTAATTTCTTTGTAAACTTCAGATTTTCGAAGCAAGAATTTTAAGCTTCAGACGTCTAAGGCTTAAGCATCAGACATCTGTGAAGCTACCATATTTAATTAATTTTGTTCTTCTAACGTCTATGCTTAATGCATCATACTGAAAGTGTGTCTTACCACCTCTACTAGGTTTCCACATGCATCAAGTATGCAATTTTAAAAAATCTGGAGGTCTAAGTTACACTAATCTAGAATCGAACTAGAGTATTAGGCTTTTCTAGGCATGTAAACAAGTTTTACACTAAGTGAATAGAGAATACAACCATTGTAGACTGGTCCTTCACTTCTAAAGCTCCAAGTAGTAGTCCCTAAGCTCCAAGTAGTAGTCCCTAGAACTCTTCTTGGCTCCACTTGGTGAATAGAATGAGCTTGCTAATAGATCTTCGATGCCGAAGATGATCCACCTTGTAGTCTCTCTAACTCATGCTATTGCTTCACCAATCAAGTATTACTGAAGCTAACAATCTAAACTAATGGGCTAGATGAGTGTAGGTTGATGAAGTAGGAATTTTGCTCACTTTAGAAATCAATATCTCTTTTTATTTCTTCAACTAAAGAAAAGCTAGAGAGGAAGAAGATGGACTAGGGTGAGGAAAAAATCTCAAGTGATAATGTGAGAGTTAACCATGGGCTAAAGATAATATTGTGATGATAAAATATCTTAGAGTAAAAACAAAAATGAGATGATGAGTCATGGCTTCTACATGCTTCCACAAGCATCTAAGCCATGCTCATTTCCACCCTATTCTTTATTTTTCCCTTAATAAAAAATAATCACAATAATCTTTAGCCTAGTGTGAGTCACATACACCCATGTTCATTGTATCATCTAACATGACACAATATATAAACATATATATATATATATAATTATATATATAAAGAGAAGAGAAGAAAATCATAAGCGAGTACAATATTAGTTAATATATAAATATATATAATATAAATATATATAATGTAAATATATATTACATTATTAAATCAACACTTGATTCAATAATCCGGTTATATCATATATAACCGACTAATATTATTTATATGTATATCAAATTATCAAATCAACACTTGATTCAATAACCTGGTTATATCACATATAACTGACATCATTCAATATATTATATCAAATCAACACTTGATTAAATAATCCGGTCATATCATATATAACCGGCCAATAACAAATATATATACATATAACATATCATTGAATCAACACTTGATTCAACAATCCGCTTATATCGCATATAACCTAACCGATTTCAAATATCGCGAGATTAGAATACGGTATCATATACTTGTATTTGATCAAGCTCCCGCACATATCACCATATGTGCTTTATTTCGTTTCGCTTGAGCTAGGAAACCTCTGTGTGGGACACTAAAGACTCGTCAATACGCCAGTAGTAAGTAATGATCACATCAGTCACCCACAAGCCGTTAGCGGTACTAGCTGGACGTAACGGCTATCCAGGTATTTAGCGAATAGAAGATCAACAAGCAAGCTTGTCAAAACTCCTGCAATGCCTATAAGCAACACTTACCGTACAGTCCGATCTCTTCGTCTGATATATCGCATATCAAGTCTAGGGGTAGAATTGTCAGGCCCCAGTAACTTGATAAGTCATGCCGATGTGTGGCCTATAACCGTTCGAGAAACTACTGATAACACTTACCAGTAAATCTCATAAGTTCTGGCTACAGACTTGCTGTTATAGCCAATCGAGCATAGCGCAACATCAACTCCCTATACCGGGAGAGACGAAACCCCTCCTATCGCTCATTGCCTCCATGTGACTCGGGACTGTACCAAAAATCCACCTGTTTGCACGACTCCTTTGAGCCATGGTAGGGAGGAAATAAAAGCACAGTGGGAACCACATAAGACTCTATAACGATCTCGGGTTTATAAACTAACTTGTACATGTGTCACCAGAGAACTGCTATCTGATGATAGGTATGGTACCATATAGGAGTTCTCGGCGAGTCCTGTTCGGTGTACCCATTCTCTAATGAGCACCTGTGTACAATCTTTGATGTCAAACACCAATGGATGTGGGATCAACCATTTCCCCATATAGGGTCAAAAAACGTACACACTAGTCTACTCTGGAATATCGATTCCTTATCTCGATACTCCATCGACTAGGAACTATTAATGGATGTACTTGTGGACTACACAAGCCCCACTAGTATGATCTGCATCATAGTCCTGGTAGTCAAGCTAACATTCTAAGGGCTTTATCAATATGTATTAGAGAGACAGTATAATAATACGAGCGTACATGCTAAGATAAAGAGCAACCAGATATCATACTATCATGTCGAGCAAGAAAGTCCTCTATATATATATGTCCAAGAATCCACTATAATATACAATAATGGCCTCTAGGGCATACATATGACTAACACATACATCTGCCAATTCTCTATATTTTTATTGTGTTTTGGCCAGACGTCTGAGTTATGCTCTTCAGATGCCGCATCTAGTCTGTCTCTTTCAGAAGTCTCCATTAGACGTCTGAGCTTTTCTTCTTCAGACGTCTGATGCTCTATTTGGCTGGTTTATTTGGTCTCTTTCGTCGTATTTCGTTTGTTTTGTTTAATATCAAAATTAATGATATTTTCTAACTTCTTTATGATTATCTATGGATTTAGGACCAAGTACAAGTGATCCCAAGACGAGGAGAAAAGGCATGGTAATCGTGAGATTTGACTAGATAGTGCCGCAGTATGTGAGTAGATTTATATCTACGATTGGGGAATCGGGTGGGTGGCGTATAGAAGCCCCGTGAAATATATTTACATTTATTATTCATATGATTAGTATGATTATGATCCATGCTACGTTTATTGAAACGTTCCTGTTAATTAGTAGAATTCGTTAGTTTCTCTTTAGTAGGCTTATCGTGAACACACTCGTTAGAATACTTGCACAATTACTAGTAATTGCCATATGGTAAAATTAAAAACTCGCATGCAACACTACACATTACTAGCAATTTCCATGCCACGTAGACCTTGCCATGGTTTACGCTATAGTACGATATGTGCAGAACTTACTATGCCTTACGTGTAGAATGATATGAGTAAGACTTGCCATGCTTATATATATATACCAGTATGATTAATGATACGAGTAGGAATTGCCATGCTATACATGTTTTAGAAAGATCAACAATAGTATCGTGTATGCGACTAGATGTCCTTAACAATAATATTCCATTGCTGTGTGTGTACGTAGATTAGATGTCTGTACTATTTAAAGCATGTGTTTGCATATGTAGACTATATGTCTGTTCTATTTAGACTATGTGTTCGGGTACGTAAACTAGATGTCCGTACCGACTATTATGATTTGATTAAATGTAATATTGTTTGTCATCGTACGAAAGGAGATTCTGTATTGGATGAGATGATGATGGTTAGCCGAATATGGCCTTTTATTAAATTGTCTCGCAGAGTCTTGCTATTAATCTATATTGAGAGATTACGAAAATATAAAGGTTTTATCGATTTCTAAATAACGACTCATTTTATGATTTAAAAGCGATAATACCAAGGAAGTGTTGTTTGGATATGAAAAGGATATATATATATATATATATATATATATATATATATCTGTGTGTGTGTGTAACATTTCAGAAAATAGAAAATATTATTTTAGAATTTAAATGATAATATAATGAGTTTTACGGATATTATACCGAGTATGGATTTGAGTATTTATAGACTGGTATAATTATATATCTCTATGATCGAAAAATAATTGAAAATTAAAATGAATAATTATTTATGAAATCATTTATTTAATTGGGATTTTCATAAATTTGTATATAATTATATCCATATAAGTTTAAGGTTAAAATTAATTAGCGTTTTACTATTTACTATACTAAACCAACTTTTATTTTTGTTAAATTATGCTTATAGTTCTATGACATGATAATGAGGGGGTAATATTTCATTTGTGCTTTTATATTGGTTTTATAATTTTAAAAAGAAAAGAAAATGAGAGAGAAAGGAGACATGAGAGCATGGCTGTATTTTAAAATGGGGTAAGGGCGAGAGAGAGGGGGGCTATGCTTGGCACAATATCATTCCCTCTGTTAGTTGTATGTATGCCCTAGAGGCCATTATTGTACATGAGATGTTTATTATAGTGGATGCTTGGACATATATAGGGAGGGATTTCTTTCTAGACATGATAGTATGCTATCTGGTTGCTATTTATCTTAATATGTACAGTTACTGTCTCTTTGTTACATGTTGATAAAGCCATTAGGATGTGTACTTGACTTCCAGGATTATGATGCAGATCATACTAGTGGGGCTGAGTAGTCCATGATTTCATCTTTCAATGTTCCTAGTCGTGAGAATATCGAGACGGGGCATCGATATTCCATAGTTGACTAGCGTATATCTTCTCGACCCATATGAAGGGCGATGGATGATCCCATATCCATTGGTGTTTGAAATCAGAGATGGTATACGGGTGCTCAGTGGAGACTGGGTACACTGAACGGACTCGCTGAGAACTCCTAGATGGTATTATAACTCACGTCAGATAGCAGTTCTCTGGTAACACTGGTACAGGTTAGTATGTCGACCCGAGAACGTTGTTGGGGTAAAAATTTACACCCCGGTTGACCGAGTCAAAGTCAAGGTCAACCCCCAAGCTAGGTGGGCCCAAGCCCGGGTCAAGTGGGCCCATGCCCAGGTCGAGTCCGAAACATGAAGCGGCCGACCCTCCCCGTGCTAAATATAAATCATGTCATAAATAATTTTTATGTAATTTTTTATGCATGAATGTAAACAAAATGGGCATAAAGCCAATATTTTGTAAGCCCATGGCTTATGTGCAAAAATGAAATGGCACATGAGCCATGGGATGGCAAAATGCCATTTTGTGAAGCCCAAGGGGCTATATGTAAATATGTAAGCCTATAAAGGCAAGGATAATGAAATATCCCAAAAACTTTTTTTCTCTCTCTAAAAAAGTTTCCAGATCTGAGATCTATTCTTCTTCTTCAAGGTTCCAAAACCTTCTTTATTCTCTTGAATTAAATCAAGAGTTTTACTCTTCCTTTTTCAAAAACAAATTAGTTTTTCACCACAAAACCCACAAAGGGGAACTCAGATCTCCCATCAGATCTCAAAAAGGAGTGATTTTTAAAATCTCCTACTTCTTGATCTTCAAGATCCGGCCAAACAACAGGAGGAAGAAGAAGAACATCTTTCATTAAACCCCCAAAAAGAGAAAAAACACATTCAGGAGTCCAACTCCTCTCTGATTTCTCTTCTGAGAAATTTTTTTTAGGCTAAAAGCCTGTTGTGCCTCACCTGCGCGCTTGCGCAAGTGCGCAAGGCGCCCGCGTGCCGACACGTGGCGCGCGCGCTTGCGCAACTGCGCAAGTGCGCAAGTCGCCCGCGTGCCGACACGTGGCGCGCGCTTGCGCAAGTGCGCAAGTCGCCCGCGTGCCGACACGTGGCGCGCGCGCTTGCGCAACTGCGCAAGTCGCCCGCGTGCCGACACGTGGCGCGCGCGCTTGCGCAACTGCGCAAGTGCGCAAGTCGCCCGCGTGCCGACACGTGGCGCGCGCGCTTGCGCAACTGCGCAAGTGCGCAAGTCGCCCGCGTGCCGACACGTGGCGCGCGCTTGCGCAACTGCGCAAGTGCGCAAGTCGCCCGCGTGCCGACACGTGGCGCGCGCGCTTGCGCAAGTGCGCAAGTGCGCAAGTCGCCCGCGTGCCGACACGTGGCGCGCGCGCTTGCGCACCTGCGCATCCCTTGGATGTCTTTTCCCCCTCTTTTTTTTGTGTACAAATACACATATATACATATGTATACAAATTTATACATACACGTACTCCACGACACTGTCCCTGTTAGAAAAAAATTTCTAACGGGGCGCTGCCCCGCACCCCGCAAGGGGGCTGCTAGCCCCCTTGACCCCCAGCCCGCTATCCGGGTAGCGGGACCCCCGTAAAAACTCTGCGTGGCTCCCGATATATCCAAAACCCCCTTTCAAAACACACGCACACTGCACATTGAGTTCGCATGACCAGTTTAACCCGTTAATCGGAGGTTCCCCCGCCCCAAAGACGAGGGGTAATTAACGGCAGCTTAGTCCGCGGCTGCCGGAGATTCGGATCCCCACAATCAATAAACCCCGGCCTACCTTAGGCAGGGGGAATCTGTAGTACGCCTGACAAGCGCGCGCGTATTCCCATCTCACTGGGGTGACGAAAAACACCCTACAGATTCTGGCACGCCCGGTGGGACCAATCTCTCCTCCTATATTTCGGGTTAAGCGTTCATGCGAACTCAATCAATGTACATACCTATATTTATACTAAAAATAATGTTTTTTTCATGCAGATCTTCAAGCAATCACCTTTCGACGATGTCTTCGACGATGAACTCAGCTCCCGTCTCCTACACGATGAGGATAGACTCTAGGACGGTCCTTCCGGCCAGCCTCGGGCGACAATGGGAGGAGCCGTTGCTACCATTCGGCTCTATTTTGTTCATGCCAGTTGGCGCCATCCCAGCTCCTCAAGCCCCGGTGGCAGACAAACCGGTCTCGAAAGGCAGGAGACCAAATGTGGTGATCTCAAGGGCGCCCCAACCCAAACGCAAGTCGGTGTCTGAACGAACTTCCTTGGCCCCAGCTGGGGGCATGGCCATCAATGTCAACGAAGCAACTGGGCATCTCGGGCAAGCTCCAGCGGTACCCCCGACAACTGCTCGATCGGGTGTCTTTTCTAAGCTCCCCACTAATCAACTCACAATGGCCTCCCAAAGAGCAGAAGCCTGCCAAGCGCTTAAGGCAGAGAAGCTGAGGCAAAAGCGGCTTAGATATAGAGCCAACAAAAGGGCTAGGGCTCTGGCCATGTTAAAATTTATGAATTTCCAAAGCCCAGACCGCTCCACGAAACCAGCTGCCAGTGATGAAAGAATGGCTGAATGTGTTATCCACACTGTCTACATGGCCGGATATGAAGAAACGAACCCTCCTCTTCTTCACAACCATGGTGATGAAATGGTTGACCCTATCCAGCATCGGCTCGATCTAATTGAAGAAGAGCCCGCTCAGGCCGATAAGCCAGAGGAGCCCGTGGTTCCTGCGGAATTGAGCTCAGGCAATAAAGATTACCCGGTTGTCATAACTGGAACTACAGAACAAGCATTATTCCAATGGCTTCAAAGGCAATTTCAGGACAGGGATGAGAAGATGGCCGAGGTCTATTCCAAGGTCGACGAGCTGGCAAACGTTGTGGCAGATCTCGCGACCCAAGTCGCCCGGTTGCAATTACAACAGAATCAAATTTTGGCTCATGAGCCAGGGATTGATACCCGGGGGCAGCCAACTGATATCCCTTCCAACCTAAAAGCGGAGCGCCTTCGCGAGAAACGGCCGCAATCAGCCTCCAGTCCCTCCGATACATACACCGGGGGGGAATCGCCTCTGAAAGAGAAGCTGGAAAAGGTCTATTCCTTCAAGAGGGAAAAGGTCCATAAGATATTCAGGGACGCCCTAAGAAACGGTCTACAACTGCCAGAATCAAAGAGACCGCAAGAAGCGAATATGACCGATGACCCAGAATATTGCCCGTATCACAGGGTGATAGGTCATGCCATTGAGGACTGCTTCGTCTTCAAAGATTGGGTCGAAAGGCAATACAAGATGGGAGAGATAGAACTGTCTAAAGGCGTGTTAGCGAACAGTCAAGCTACGATCACCGATTTTATGCAAATAGAGACCGAAACCTTTCGGGAACGTAATCCTCCCAGACATGTGCCTCGAGGACCAGCATCAGTAAAGGCACCTACTCCAATGGAGGGAAAGAAGAAGGTATACTCCTTCAGGAGGGATGAAGTCCGCAAAATATTCATGGACGCCCTGAACAGCGGTCTGCAACTGCCTGTTCCAAAGAGGCCACAGGAAATGAACATGACCGGCAATCCCATATACTGCCCATATCATAGAGTGGTGGGTCATACCATCGAAGACTGCTATATTTTCAAAGATTGGGCAGAGGACCAATATAAGCTTGGAAAAACCTCACAATTCTCGGATGTATCGGCAAGCCACAGAGCTAGGTCATCAACCCAGCTCCGCCAAGATCAAAGTTCAAGGAGCTGGGATAAGCAAAGAGGACCGCCATGTCATTAAACTGGAAACAATCGACCTCTAAGTCGTTAAACTGGGAATGTAAAAAAAAAATGTAAATAAAAAAAATGTGTAAATAAAAGAAAAATAAAGAAAAGCCGAAATGATGGGGCGACTCGCAATAAAAATCAGCGAGTAAAAAATAAAAATGAAAATAAAGCCGAAATGATCGGGCAACCGCGAATAAATAGCCGAAATGATAGGGCAATCGCGACCTTCGCGATAAGAAAAGCTGAAATGATAGAGCAATCGCGGTAAAACAAAAAAAAAACGACGGCGAATGATGAGTCGCTCCTGGTACCATATTCCAGTGTAGCGATGCAGACGCCAACCAAAATCCAGTTTCCCAAAATTCTTCTGGCCCTACGGTTAGTCCCCAAATTGACCACCGTATACAATCCACGGGCTCAAATAATTCTCAGCATAGCCATGCCCTACCGCAATCATCAGTCCAGCGGTTGGTCTCTGCCCTCAGAATTATGCTCCATTGGGGAGACCCACTTATGTGTCCTGGCACCTCTGCTTCAGTGCTAGCAACGCTGATGCCGGCCCCTACCCCAAAAGAAAAAAATTCCAAGCTCGCCATCCGATGACCTCTAAGTCGTTAAACTGGAAACAGTAGACCCCTAAGTCTTTAAACTGGAAACAGACGACCTCTAAGTCGTTAAACTGGAAACAGTAGACCCCTAAGTCTTTAAACTGGAAACAGACGACCTCTAAGTCGTTAAACTGGAAACAGTAGACCCCTAAGTCTTTAAACTGGAAACAGACGACCTCTAAGTCGTTAAACTGGAAACAGTAGACCCCTAAGTCTTTAAACTGGAAACAGACGACCTCTAAGTCGTTAAACTGGAAACAGTAGACCCCTAAGTCTTTAAACTGGAAACAGATGACCACCAAGTCTTTAAACTGGAAACAGTAGACCCCTAAGTCTTTAAACTGGAAACAGACGACCTCTACGTCATTAAACTAGAAACAGATGACCTCTGAGTCTTTAAACTGGAAACAGTAGACCCCTAAGTCTTTAAACTGGAAACAGACGACCTCTAAGTCGTTAAACTGGAAACAGATGACCTCTACGTCTTTAAACTGGAAACAGACGACCTCTACGTCATTAAACTAGAAACAGATGACCACCAAGTCTTTAAACTGGAAACAAATGACCACCACGTCGTTAAACTGGAAACAGATGACCACCACGTCATTAAACTGGAAACAGATGACCTCTAAGTCGTTAAACTGGAAACAGATGACCTCTACGTCGTTAAACTGGAAACAGAGGACCACTACGTCATTAAACTGGGAACAATCGACTGCCACGTCATTAAACTGGAAACAATCGACTGCCACGTCATTAAACTGGAAACAATCGACCTCTAAGTCATTAAACTGGGAATGAGGTAAATCCACTCATGTGTCCTCACAATACATGAGGAGAACAAACCTTTGTGGGATCCTTACGACTCATAAAGGAAAAACACACTTAGGAGTCCTCACGACTCCTAAGGAGAAAATACACCTGCGGGATCCTTACGACTCGTAGGGAGAAAATGCTTTTATGGGACCCTCACGGCCCATAAAATTGAAAAGCCTTAGGTGATAGGGATCCAAACCTGTCTTCTAAGCCATCGCTCCCCAATCCCCAAGTGGCGAATGATGAGTCGCTCCTGGTACCATATTCCAGTGTAGCGATGCAGACGCCAACAAAATTCCAATCCCATGCCCCAATGGCGAATGATGAGTCGCTCCTGGTACCATATTCCAGTGCAGCGATGCAGACGCCAACCAAATTCTAAATCCTATGTCCCAACGGCGAATGATGAGTCGCTCCTGATACCATACTCCAGTGCAGCGATGCAGACGCCAACAAAGTCCCAAAAATTTTTATGGCCCTACGGTCTGGATCATACATCCTGCAAAACCGTATACAATCCACGGGCGTAAAACAATCCCCATCTCTCCAAAAAAACAAAAAGAAAAAAAAATAAAATAAAAATAAGAGAACGGTATGTCCACAAGCAAAACGGGCACGGATGAAAACCCGAAAGGGCTCCGTGAGTAAAAACAGCAGGACTGCCGGCGAGTTTGTGAAAACCCGAAAGGGCGCAAACTCGTAAAAAAAAAAGAAATGCACTCGCAAAGTCCTCTCGACTTTGTGAGGAGAAAATTCCCGCGTGAGATTGCTACGACTCACAAAGGAGCAACACACTTAGGAGTCCCCACGACTCCTAAGGAGAAAATACACCTGCGGGATCCTCACGACCCGTAGGGAGAAAATGCTTCGTGAGACCCTTATGGCTCACAAAATGGAAAAGCCTTAGGTGATAGGGATCTAAACTTGTCTCCTAAGCCACCAATTCCCAAATCCTCTCGGGGCAAATGATGAGTTGCTCCTGGCACCATTCCAGTGCAGCAATGCAGATGCCAAACAAAATACCCATTCCCAAATCCTCTCGGGGCAAATGATGAGTTGCTCCTGGCACCATTCCAGTGCAGCAATGCAGATGCCAAACAAAATACCCATTCCCAAATCCTCTCGGGGCAAATAATGAGTTGCTCCTGGCACCATTCCAGTGCAGCAATGCAGATGCCAAACAAAATACCCATTCCCAAATCCTCCCGGGGCACATGATGAGTTGCTCCTGGCATTATCCCAGTGCAGCAATGCAGATGCCAAACAAAAACCCCAATTCCCAAATCCTCTCAAAGACAGATGATGATTCGCTCCTGGTACCATATTCCAGTGTAGCGATGCTGATGTCAACCCAAATCAAATCAAACCAACAACCTCTACGGCGGAATCATGCTCTGTCCCAGAATTTACCCCGTGTCGAAATCATGCTCCGCCTCGGGATATCTACCTTCCCTGCCGGAATTATGCTCCGCCTCGGAATCAAGTCAACCCGACACTCCGCGCCGGGGAAAAGTCGATCAGCGACACTCCGTGACGGGGAAAAGTCAACCAACGACACTCCGCGCCGGGGACAAGTCCATCAGCGACACTCCGTGCCGGGGAAAAGTCAACCCGACACTCCGCGCCGGGGACAAGTCCATCAGCGACACTCCGTGCCGGGGAAAAGTCAACCTGACACTCCGCGCCGGGGAAAAGTCGATCAGCGACACTCCGTGCCGGGGAAAAGTCAACCCGACACTCCGCGCCGGGGACAAGTCCATCAGCGACACTCCGCGCCGGGGAAAAGTCAACCCGACACTCCGCGCCGGGGAAAAGTCGATCAGCGACACTCCGTGCCGGGGAAAAGTCAACCCGACACTCCGCGCCGGGGACAAGTCCATCAGCGACACTCCGTGCTGGGGAAAAGTCAACCCGACACTCCGCGCCGGGGAAAAGTCGATCAGCGACACTCCGTGCCGGGGAAAAGTCAACCAGCGACACTCCGCGCCGGGGACAAGTCCATCAGCGACACTCCGTGCCGGGGAAAAGTCAACCCGACACTCCGCGCTGGGGAAAAGTCCATCAGCGACACTCCGTGACGGGGAAAAGTCAACCAACGACACTCCGCGCCGGGGACAAGTCCATCAGCGACACTCCGTGCCGGGGAAAAGTCAACCCGACACTCCGCGCCGGGGACAAGTCCATCAGCGACACTCCGTGCCGGGGAAAAGTCAACCCGACACTCCGCGCCGGGGAAAAGTCGATCAGCGACACTCCGTGCCGGGGAAAAGTCAACCCGACACTCCGCGCCAGGGAAAAGTCCATCAGCGACACTCCGTGCCGGGGAAAAGTCAACCCGACACTCCGCGCCGGGGAAAAGTCGATCAGCGACACTCCGTGCCGGGGAAAAGTCAACCAGCGACACTCCGCGCCGGGGAAAAGTCGATCAGCGACACTCCGTGCCGGGGAAAAGTCAACCCGACACTCCGCGCCGGGGAAAAGTCCATCAGCGACACTCCGTGCCGGGGAAAAGTCAACCCGACACTCCGCGCCGGGGAAAAGTCGATCAGCGACACTCCGTGCCGGGGAAAAGTCAACCCGACACTCCGCGCCGGGGAAAAGTCGATCAGCGACACTCCATGCCGGGGAAAAGTCAACCAGCGACACTCCGCGCCGGGGAAAAGTCGATCAGCGACACTCCGTGCCGGGGAAAAGTCAACCCGACACTCCGCGCCGGGGAAAAGTCGAACAACGACACTCCATGCCGGGAAGACGTCAAGCAGACACTCCGTGCCGGGGAAACGTCTACCATGGACACTCCGTCTCGGAGACGCGTTAAGCATCGACCGTCCATGTCGCAAAAAGGGCAGTGCAGGCTTCCTACAAAGCAGGAATCAGATCGCTCAGGGCCAGGGAAACGTCTACCACGGACACTCCGTCTCGGAGACGCGTCAAGCACTGACCGTCCATGTCGTAAAAAGGGCAGTGCATCCCAAAAAGTGGGAACCAAAGCAAGTCGCCTCCATGCAAAAGAAGATCCATCAATTTCATGCACACGACCTACATATGCTGTGTGCATTTATTGATGGGGGGCAATTTGTTGGGGTAAAAATTTACACCCCGGTTGACCGAGTCAAAGTCAAGGTCAACCCCCAAGCTAGGTGGGCCCAAGCCCGGGTCAAGTGGGCCCATGCCCAGGTCGAGTCCGAAACATGAAGCGGCCGACCCTCCCCGTGCTAAATATAAATCATGTCATAAATAATTTTTATGTAATTTTTTATGCATGAATGTAAACAAAATGGGCATAAAGCCAATATTTTGTAAGCCCATGGCTTATGTGCAAAAATGAAATGGCACATGAGCCATGGGATGGCAAAATGCCATTTTGTGAAGCCCAAGGGGCTATATGTAAATATGTAAGCCTATAAAGGCAAGGATAATGAAATATCCCAAAAACTTTTTTTCTCTCTCTAAAAAAGTTTCCAGATCTGAGATCTATTCTTCTTCTTCAAGGTTCCAAAACCTTCTTTATTCTCTTGAATTAAATCAAGAGTTTTACTCTTCCTTTTTCAAAAACAAATTAGTTTTTCACCACAAAACCCACAAAGGGGAACTCAGATCTCCCATCAGATCTCAAAAAGGAGTGATTTTTAAAATCTCCTACTTCTTGATCTTCAAGATCCGGCCAAACAACAGGAGGAAGAAGAAGAACATCTTTCATTAAACCCCCAAAAAGAGAAAAAACACATTCAGGAGTCCAACTCCTCTCTGATTTCTCTTCTGAGAAATTTTTTTTAGGCTAAAAGCCTGTTGTGCCTCACCTGCGCGCTTGCGCAAGTGCGCAAGGCGCCCGCGTGCCGACACGTGGCGCGCGCGCTTGCGCAACTGCGCAAGTGCGCAAGTCGCCCGCGTGCCGACACGTGGCGCGCGCTTGCGCAAGTGCGCAAGTCGCCCGCGTGCCGACACGTGGCGCGCGCGCTTGCGCAACTGCGCAAGTCGCCCGCGTGCCGACACGTGGCGCGCGCGCTTGCGCAACAGCGCAAGTGCGCAAGTCGCCCGCGTGCCGACACGTGGCGCGCGCGCTTGCGCAACTGCGCAAGTGCGCAAGTCGCCCGCGTGCCGACACGTGGCGCGCGCTTGCGCAACTGCGCAAGTGCGCAAGTCGCCCGCGTGCCGACACGTGGCGCGCGCGCTTGCGCAAGTGCGCAAGTGCGCAAGTCGCCCGCGTGCCGACACGTGGCGCGCGCGCTTGCGCACCTGCGCATCCCTTGGATGTCTTTTCCCCCTCTTTTTTTTGTGTACAAATACACATATATACATATGTATACAAATTTATACATACACGTACTCCACGACACTGTCCCTGTTAGAAAAAAATTTCTAACGGGGCGCTGCCCCGCACCCCGCAAGGGGGCTGCTAGCCCCCTTGACCCCCAGCTCGCTATCCGGGTAGCGGGACCCCCGTAAAAACTCTGCGTGGCTCCCGATATATCCAAAACCCCCTTTCAAAACACACGCACACTGCACATTGAGTTCGCATGACCAGTTTAACCCGTTAATCGGAGGTTCCCCCGCCCCAAAGACGAGGGGTAATTAACGGCAGCTTAGTCCGCGGCTGCCGGAGATTCGGATCCCCACAATCAATAAACCCCGGCCTACCTTAGGCAGGGGGAATCTGTAGTACGCCTGACAAGCGCGCGCGTATTCCCATCTCACTGGGGTGACGAAAAACACCCTACAAACGTCATAGAGTCGTGTGTATCTCCCACTGTGCTTTGATTTCCACCCTACCATGGCTCTACCGAGTCATGCAAGTAGGTGGTTTTTTGGTATAGTCCCGAGTCACATGGAGGCAATGAGCGATAGGTGGGGATTCGTCTCTCCCGGTATTGGGGGTTGATGTTGCGCTATGCTCGATTGGCCATAACTGCAAATCCCTAGCGAGGGTAGATGAGATTGACTAATAAGAGTTATCAGTAGTTTCTCATCCGTTATGGACCTTACATCGGCATGACTTATCAAGCTATTGGGGTCTGATGTTTACCACCCCTTGGCGAGATATGTGACATATCAGACGAAGAGACCAGACTGTACGGTAGTGTTATTGATTGGATTCACAGGAGCATGAGCATGCTTGCTTGTTGATCTTCTGATCACTCAATACCTGGGTAGCCATTACGTTTAGCAGGCCTCTTGCGGTTTGTGGGTGTTTGATATGATCATCACCTACTGCCGGCGTATTGACGAGTCTTTAAAGTCCTACATAGAAGTTTCTTGGCTCAAGCGAAACGGAGTAGGAGCACATATGAGATATGTGCGGGACCGAGATTAAAACGTGTATGTGATAACGTATTCTATTCTTGCGATTTGTGTCATTGGTCGGTTATATGCGATATAGCCGGGTTATCGAATCAAGCGTTGATTCGATAAATCGATACATATGATATTAGTCGGTTATATGTGATATAGCCGGATTGTTAAATCAAGTGTTGATTTGATTATCTAACGTATAATTTTATATTTGATATATTAATTTATATTAACTAGTATTAGCTCACTTAAGATATCTTTTTCTCACTTGAGTGTGCATTAAATTTATATGTGATATATATTTGTGCACATGATTTTGTATCATGCTAGATGATACATGAGTCATGGGTGTATGAGACTTACACCATACTTAAGATGATGTTTAGGTTATTTATTTATTTTATGTAATTCAAAATTAGTTGGAAAATTGTCATAAGTGGAAGTTTGTAGATTTTTTGACTTTGTCCACTAATTTTGTCTCACTTAAAATATTTATTAACCAAACCATTATCTTAAACTAGGGTTATGTCTCTACAATGGATAGTATATGATACTAACTCACCCATGGTTACTCATAACATTCATTCATTTCTTCATTTGCTTCATCTTCTTCTTCATCTCCAAAACTTTCTAGGTTTTGAAGAAGTGATGAAAGATTGTGAGAAAAATAAATCTAAAGTGAGCCTACTTCCTACTTCATTATTCTCTACTAATTGCCATTTAGTTTAGGGTGTTTTCTTCACAAAGATCATCACCTAGTGAAGATGTAGCTTTGGTTTGAGTCTTCTTGACGTGGATCATCTTCGGTCTCGAAGACTTCGAGCAAGCTTATTTATTTCTCAAGGAGAACCCATACTAGAGTTCGGAAGATCTTCACTCGCAGCGAAGGGACTACTACACGGAGCTTTAAAAGTGAAGGACCGGTCTATAAAGGTTGTATTCCTCATTCACTTAGTGTAATGGTTGATTACATGTTTCATTTCGTCTATTTACTCTAGCTAGATCCTAGGTTATGGTTATTTAGCACTCTAGAATTTTTGAAATTGGCATGCTTGATGTCTTGAAAACCCAGCAGGGTGCTACGGAATCCTAACAGTGGTATCATAGTCGGACTAGAGTATTAGACGATGTTTGTTAGATTACGAAACCGAAATTACTCCGAAACTTGAAACACCAAATACTAGTTTCTGTCGATTTTTAAAGATTTTTTTAAAGTTCTCGAAATTTTTTTTTATACCCCAGGTATTATCCGGTATACCCATTTATACCAGATAAGCATGGAGACCCACTGTAAAATAATAGGGAATCTTCGGAATACATTCCGAAAGAGGACAGATCTGTACTATAAATGGAATGATACCGCTCTTCAAAAGAGAGACGCATTTTAAGTGAACTGGCACTACAGGAGTTTGAGAACTCCGTAGTTAAGCGTGCTCTGGCCAGGGAAGTCCTAGGATGGGTTACCTCCTAGGAAGTGGCCCCTGGTTGAGTCCGGTTCGCTCCGAAGGACAAAACCGTGTTGTTTCGGCCAGAGCGGACAATATTCTCTGTATTGAGGGTGGGGTGTGACATAATGGTATCAGATCTGGTTCCTCAATAGCACAATGGTATCAGAGCTGGTTCCTCAATAGTAGGTCTGTGGTTCGAGGACGAACCATTGTTCTAAGTGAGGGAGAATGTAATACCCCAGGTATTATCCGGTATACCTATTTATACCAGATAAGAATGAGGACCCACTATAAAATAATGTGGAATATTCGGAATACATTCCAGAAGAGGACAGATCTGTACTATAAATGGAATGATACCGCTCTTCAATACAGAGGCGCCTTTTAAGTGAACTGGCACTACAGGAGTTTGAGAACTCCGTAGTTAAGCGTGCTCGGGCCAAGGAAGTCCTGGGATGGGTGACCTCCTGGGAAGTGGCCCCTGGTTGGGTCCGGTTCGCTCCGAAGGATAAAAACCGTGCGGTTTCGGCCAGAGCGGACAATAATCTCTGTATTGCGGGTGGGGCGTGACACCAGGGGCCATCCGCATCTGAAACAGCTTTCGAGATGCCTCGTATCGCAAAGTCCGAGATTGCTCTTCATACAACGCTTTTGTATGAAGAAAGATGGATTGAACATCCATCTTCTCGTGCTGCTTCTGATGTATACTGTCCATATAAGCAAGCGCGGGCACTTGGCCATGTTAAAATCAATATCCCATGTTTTTCGGATCACTCTATCTGAAACAGATGATTCAGGACCTGGGACGGGTGGGGGTTTGGTAGTGAGGACATATGATACTTTATCATATATGAGTGCAATGTTCAAATTCCTCAACCATTCTTTATAATTCGGTCCTGTTAGTTTTTTTTCTCTAAAAGATGCTTATGTCCCGTCATCAGGTATCTGCCATTAAGAGAGAGAAAAGAATACACTCAGCGAAATGCACTTGTAAAGAATTAGATTGGTTATTATCTTATCTAATCGTTGTCTTCCACTGCTTTTATCAAATTTTCTTTCAAAACCTTAGAAGAAAACTAGCCAGGATTAATTAAATTCAACAGTTTCTCCAACCGGTCAGTCAGGCCAGTGTCGGTACTTTGAGGGAGGTTCCCCGTGCTTTCGCACAGACCTAATTAAAATAAACCTCATTTTCCCAGAGGTCAAACCCCGTTGACACCTTTTTAGACACCTACCGGATTAGCTAATTGTAAAGTGCAAAAATCTCCTAAGAGTAACACTTACTCACAGTGGGATCGGGATCCATCTATCATATAGAAGGTATGCAATCTCATTGCAAATTTCAACTATTGAAACTCCCGATATGGTTTTTACCCCTAACTACTTATGACCTTGGCTATGGTCAACATATCATAAACACTAGTCAAGTTCTACCCATCATTTCGAGATTAACTAGACCCACCCATATGGCCCTTGACTATGATCAACATAATCACTTGAATGTCCTAACTGATCGCATCATATGCTTTGTAGGAAGACATCACTTAGCTACCGTACACTACGCCTTGACTATAATCAACATACATAGAATGGATACTAAGTACTCTGCTTCCTAAAACGACGGAGGGTTGTGGATGGTTTTTATGAAAACCCTTAACGCTTTGAACTTGTAATCGTTGTAGAATCAAAATAGTTTAGAAAAGGAGTAGCTTAAGCTCCACATCTTCTTGAAACTTGCATTTTTCATAAAAAGGCCGATTGTGTTTCAAATCTGCTTCTACAACATCTATAGGTTTCTTTTTCTTTACATTAATCTTATTAATGTAGTCCCATCATTTAAGTTCCTAAGCCATCACAGAAAAGAAACGAAAATAGAACGTACACTTATGCCATCCGTATTCGCCACAATGTCCCGTTATGCACCGTTAGGTTACTTAACTAAGGACATAGTGGGACGGGACTAGCGCGGGTGTAAAACATAAGTAACGTTTATTATATATCATATATATATAATAATAATAATCCATTCGTCTCAGAAGTTAAGTAATCACATCACTGAATATCAATTAGCAGAAGCACATATGAAAATAAAAGGATATCTAGGATGTCTGTATTTTGTATTCAGCCAATAATAGAAAATACGGATTCCACGGTCGCGATGAATAGACAAGCCTACACCCCTAGACCTCTATGAGAGCGGAAAGTGACCCTGCCAATTCTAGAGTTTATAAGACCCAGTCTCGACTCCTCGAGATGGCCTCCCACTGAACCCTAGAACCCGGTCACTTGTGCTCCCCTCCTTAGGTCTATCCTAATGTGGAAAAGTAAATAATATACAATAATGGTGAAATCATCCTCAACCCGGAAGTGAACCAAATAAAAGAATATTGCATACAATTAATTATTACATGAATGAAAATAAAGACTCTCATCTCACATAAAAACCCCGGTAATTCAATCGTGACAATCCTGCACATCATATCTCAGCAACACATGATATCACATATCATCAACGTAAGTAAGTATGCGTACCCCGATTGTCGTTGATGTATAGAAACGAAACCAGCGATACACCACATACTGCACTTACGGTCGGAGAAAAGAAAATGAAAAACAACAATTGCAATTATCACATTCACATATATCAAGACGATGTTAAACGTTTCGATCGAATCAACATACACCCACAAATTACCCCAAGAGCTCGATACTTGAGCAAAGCAAAATACTCAAAACGTGCCACAGTGTCTATGGACCAGCAGTAGAAGGGGTTAACCAATGCCTCACCTATGGCACCACGGAACTCCGACAAACCCTAAGGTTCGATCGCGGTTCCGTAGGCATAGAATCGAGTTAAGGTTATGTATTCTTCTAGAGGGTCCATAGGGATACTTGCACGACTATTGAATATATAATTAACTTAGGAAAATTACAACGCTTGAAAATTTCAGTGGGGTCGAGATGTGGGGTTCGAAGTTCGTTTGAACTGTTAAAGATTGTCTAGGTTACCAATACAGTGTTAAAATATTCGACTATGAAAAACTACGAATTAGCCCCAGATCAAAATAATCATCACATGAAAATTTGAGCTAAACAAACAATACCTGAAACCCCAAATCCTACAGAACAGAGCACTGGTCAAATACGGAGTCGAACAGGGGCAGGGGGGCCGGCCAGATCGGAATTCTAGGCTTGGTGCTCGGCCAAATTTCGAACAAAAGTCCCCGTATTTCACCTATGTTCATAATGTATCCCATACAGTCTTCTGCAGCTGTTTAAATAATTTTTAAAGGACTTTTTTCAAAATTTCCAGAGAGCAAATTTAGGGTTTCAAACATCATATTTTTCGGAGTTGATTTCGTTGTCGTAATTGTTTTAACACCGTGTCTAAAATTCTAGCTTGGCTCTGATACCACTGTTGGGTTTCCATAGTACCTAATCTAGGGTTTGGATGCATCACACATGCCACCTTAAAAATTTAGAGTGGTGCTAAGCAAACTAACCATGAATCTTTAACTAGAATGTTTAGGGTAACAACAAAATAGTGTCTCAAACAACAAGCTATAGATCACTAAGTGAAGAGAATACAACCTTTGTAGTTCTCTTTTCTTGACTCCTTGGATCCTTTTTAGTTTCAACCGGCTCGCTAGCGATCTTCCAAGTCCACGATGATCCACCATGAGTCCAATTTGTCCAAGCTCTTAGCTCCACTTGATCAAGGATGAAGATGAAGCTAACACTCTAAACTAATTGGCTAGACTAGTGTAGAATGATGATGTGGTTTGTTTTCTCACTTCAAAACCCTATCTTTTTATCTCACTCTCACTCTAGAAAAATCAAGATAGCAAGAGAGAATGAGGAATAAGATGATGGCAAACTCAAGAGCTCAAAGTTGTGCTAAGCATAAAAGAAAATGAGAATGAAATAACATATCAAATCATTCTCACCATAAACCATGGGTTAATAAATATCTAGATATTTATTTTAGAGTAATAACAACCATAGAAAAATAACTCATGGTTAAAGGTAAGGTTAAGTGAAGAGATATGAAAAATTTTCAACCATGAATTTATTTTCTATTTGTTTAACTCAAAAATAAATATGTAGATAATTATTTCCATATGAGTCTTGCATTGCCATCACTTGTGTATCAACAACCATGACACACAAGAATGTATACATGTATGTGTGCATGTGATTGGTATGACTTAGCGTGCTTGCGCTTTCTAAAAGATAGATCAAAAATATTTGTAACCGCAATCAAGAACGGCGTAGCATGAAGCTAGCCGGTGAGTACGGGTCGGTCCACAGGGATTTTGTGAATTTCCGATTCGCGCTTACGAGTTAATTCCGAAGGGTGTTCGGATTGATTATTAAATCTAAAAACCTAATTAACCTAGGGCAATTATCTAGATCTACTCTTGCTAGGGCTAGGTTTAGGGATGGTTTGGAAATGTAAATAAATCTCAACGCTTTTTATACCCGAATGAAGATCTGTGAGGAGTTATGGTAATTATCAATAAAGTGGATTAGATCCGTTCGGGAAGGTGATCCTTCCTCTAGGTTCTTGTCCTTCCTTTAGAGATCCTTACCCTAACCTCCATGGAAAACATCACACCCGGGCCTTTATACTACGGTATCACCGCTATCTCCAGGGATAGAGTGCCGTAGGGAGCGGTATGTGCATATATGCATGGAGTCCTATTGTAAATATTTGGTGGGTAAGAAAGAGATGAGAGATCTCATCTCTCAAAATCCTTCCCAAAGCTAACTCTAAACAAGTTCCTAGGGCATGAAATTAAATCTACCTAGAGCAAGGAATTTAAATCTACACTAAGGCAAGAAATTAAATTACTTACAGATGCATCCCTCCAATCATCCATGCAGGGTTGTCAGATCTGAATTTCTGAATGGAAAAGAAACACCGATGCTCTCCAAAAGATTTCTAAATTTTATTCATTAAAGGGAGGCATAAGAAATTACAATCTTTAGAGTTCTATTTATAGGAAATAGAAACCCTATGTTACATTTTGATCTGCATGTCTAAATTTACAAAAATAGCCCTAGGTCAACTAGTAAAAGCCGCAAATGAATTTTGGAAAAATAAAATCTTCCTTTTGCCTTCTTATGGCCGCGGAACCGCGGCAAAGGTGGGCTTGGGCCGCGGTTCCGCGGCCCTTTAGTAAGTTCAGATGATTATTTCTTCTAGGCTGCTTCAGTGTCTTTTGGGCTTTTCATTTCATTATTGTTTTCTTCATTTGGGCGTCTACATTGGTTCCAGATTTTCTGTGAACAATTTGCAATGGCTTTTTAACCGTTTGCCTTGTATTCTTAGACCTTGCGTTGCCTTGTTGATTGTGAACTGTTCTTCGTCTAGGCTTGACTAAGATCCTCCTAATTGTTGGTGAAAAGTCTATATTTTCATCGTCTTTACATCGTTTTCACTGTTTCCTGTTCAAGAACCTGTAACCTGTAACATGTAGCAGACATGCGTCAAAAGCACCTGTTTATTTATAAACAGAATAAGAATGGGGGAATATAACAATGCAATATTATGGTGTTAACAAATACCCCCAAACTTATCTTTTGCTCGTCCTCGAGCAAACTTATTTTTATTCACTAATATCCTAACCGCACTTTCGCAGGGAAACGCGATTGCACTGAGCACGTGCAACAAGCCGTTAAACCTCTAGGTGTCCCTAGTAGGAGGAGTGTTGTCTCCTGAGGGTTTTCAGCGGATTACACCTACAAAATCCTATCAACTCGGCCCATTGACTTTTGTTCTCCAATTAGGTCTTCTAACAAGGAATTCTATTATCTTTTGACTCGCAAATTATCCATCCATATTCTTCACACTTCCTCATTATTTAACTTAAGATTATATATGTTATGTAGACCTACTTAGCTTTCAGCATCTCTTAAGTTTTCCTTCTAAAGTTCCATCTCCACTTAGGAATTTCTATCAACTCTACTAAAGATACAAGTTCTATTCTTCATTCCTTTCTCTCCTCTAAACTCTAATCACATATCCCCACGTGTGTGTAAATATCACCCCTACACTTGGAAATTCAAATCAAGCAATCGTACTCTCGTCCATTGTCCAAAGCACTTATTAATTAGTGAATTTTTAATTGAATTTCGCTTACACATCCTTCATGCGACCGTTAATACTTCTTGAGGTACCAACGACCGATTACAAAATGTGTTCGCACATTTAAGCGTAATTCCTAGTCTTGCAACACCCAAGGCTTTAGCAGTGACTCCCAAACCAGTTGGTCTAAGGCACTAGGTGATGAAGCACCCTCGATAAATATTTTTCTATTTTTGCAGCCTTAAGTAATCACAAAAACCAGTGTCCATTTTTTATTCTTTATTCACACTTATATATTTTTTTATTTTTATTGTACTAAGGACTTAAGACAAGAGCATTTCAAGGTCTCTTCTACTATTCCAAGTTTCAAGGTGCGTGATTGTGCAAATTGTAGGGTATACATTTTCAGAATTTAGACTTAAGCTAGGAACTATTTTTCAAACTTATACTCTAATAAGAACATCAATACTCATCCCTTGTTTCTACTTAGCCCAAGAAGTGAACCCAAAATTTGCCTATTTCTAAATAAACTACAAGGCATATATATTTTCTACCGTTAAACTTTAAGGAAAGTTATTTTTAGGGTTTTTAATTCAGTAAGTCTAAGATCTAGTTGTTCCTAGCTAGTTAACCTATCTGTCAAACTCTAGTCAAATAAGCCAAAATTGAATACAATATTTTTTATAATTTTTGAATTTTTTCAATTTTTATGGTTTTTCAAATGAGTATGCAAATGCAAAAGTATGTACAAATGAATGCGAAGGAAGAAGACGTACCGAGCATACCCCCAAACTTGAACTTGACAGTGTCCTCACTGTCATACTAAATCAAGAGGGTTAAAATACCGGCACTCCCCTGCTTATTTATTTACAATTTTTTTATTGCTTTTATAGTTTTAAATTTTATTTTATTTTTTTTATAAAAAGGAATGCAAAAATATATATACATATATACAACAAGTTTCCCCCCAAACTTAAGCTTGGCCTTACACAAGCCAAAGGTTAGCACCAACCATTCAAAAATCTTATCATGGTAGTGGTATAGTTGGTGCAAGAGTAGGTTGTGGAGGAAAGAAATGAGAAACACGCGAGACCGTGTGGAAAGAAGAATGGTAGAATATAGTCTCGGTGGGGGAGAAGAATGGCGGAAAATAGAAAGAAGTAGAGTACGATCTTGAGGGTGTAAATCGAGTGAATAAATTAGCACAATTTGTGATGACCGATATGTTATAAGCGATTGAGCTGACCTATCAACCTGTCGGGAAATGGGGTCAAATCCCTCAAGATTCGCAAGAAAACATGGGTACGCCGAACTTGGTATAGGAGATGAAAGCGTAACGGTCATTTGTTCGGTCGGAACAATGGCAAAGACGAAAGGGAGTGAATTAGGGATAGTATCTTTCTCACCGTAGTAAACTGTTTCGAACTTGAAAGATTCCATTAATGGTTCGAAACTACTATAATCAACCGAGTCCGATGGCTCATCTAAAAATGTAAAGGACTCAAACTTGGGCGGTGAGTCATCAACATCGTCCGAAAAAGTGAAACACTCGTAAGTGTTATTATCTGTGAGAACAATATCTGATTCAAAGGAAAATCTTGCAAGCTCACAGTCTTCACGCGGGGTCGGAACGATGGGAAGGAGGGAGGGTGATAAAGCAGTCAAAGGTTCAGAAGGATGAATTGGAAAATCAGACACATCAAATAAAAATGATTCAACCTCAATATTATCCTCAAGACTCTCCTCAATACTATCCTCAATATTTAACTCATCCTTGCCATTATCATCAAAATCTAGACGCATATGAGATTCGGGAGAAACATTTAATAACTCAGGATGATGATTTGAACATAAAATTTCAATTAAATCGACAGGTTCATCATCTGAAATATTCCCGGCGTCTATATCCTCAATCAAGTGAAAATCAATTTCTTTAGACACCTCATCAAAAGAATGGATATTTATCGATTTAGGTTCTAGAGTGGAGGTGTAATGATCGAAAGGATTAGGTGCGGTTTCACTCGAAAGGGGTTCCTCATAATTTGGCAAATCAAGCACTACAAAGTCGCACAACTCATCATTTTGGACATATGTTTGAAAATTGGAGTTGTTGGATTTAATTGGGTATGGGTAGGTTTGATTTGGAATTGCTCTCACATTCTCTCTCTGTCCAACCGCCTCCTCATACATTGGAAAATTTGTAGCTAGTTGGAAACTAGCTACCGGTTCACTCGGTTGCATAAGGGCGGCCATGGACCCTTCCACATTCCTCACCATTTTGTTTTTTGCAGCAATATAAGCCTCCAACGACTCTTCCAAACTAGACTTGGGTGGTGAGGGGGTTTCGGTAAAAGATTCAAAATTATTTGGATATGTGAAACTCCCAAAAGGCTGTGTAGTAACATGGTCTAGTGACGGTGGGAAAGTCGGGTAGGATTGGTAGGAAGTGGGTGGTTGGGCAGGGGTAGGGTCAACATGTGGATAACAAGGTGAATAATCGTGTGGATCCCTAGAAGTAGATGTGTTGAGAGGGGTGAAAGATCGACTACGAGATTGAGCAATATGCTCAGCAATGGACATCGGTTTAGGAGTTACAGTAGGACTTGAATAAGTGGTATCAACGTATGAAGGTAGTGAAGATTGACTTGGTTGACACAAAGTGGGTTGCAAAGTCGAACTGTTTCTCCTAGACGCTTCTATTTGATCTTTCAAAGATATTTTAGGCATGGAAGGATCGTCTTTAAATTGACCGAACAAATTGACGAACGACGGAAAATTAGGTTCGGGATACCAAAGTTCGGCAAGAGATTTATGATGTGGGGTACCCATGATAGAAGAATGAGAAAAGAAAGAAGGTAGGTGGTGCAAGTGGGGTGCAAGGATTTCTTAGCGACAAAATTTTTGCAAGTTTTTATAAAAATTTTCCTTTTTTCCTTTTTCTCTTTATTTGAGACTGTTTTCAGAAAAAAAAATTTCGATAAAGGGCTTAGACACAAATGTAATCAACCAGAAATGCACAATCAGACCTAGATCTAGGGTCACCTAGGTCAGCTAGACAGCTCCTAACTGTTCTAAAGGGCTAGAAATAGGACCTCAAACCGCCTCTTCACCGCCAATTGCGGCCAGGTAAGTGCCAGGTAAGTGGGAAGGAACCACACTGTGGGCCTAATTAAAAACCACTAGCCTTGACACACTTGCCTAGACACCGCAAAGTCAGGTTAGGATAAACGGTCGATGCCTATACTAGTCCTCTGTCCTATTGAGCGCGACGTCCTTAGGGCTGAGTCTAGTATTTTTTAATTAAGATATGGTCAATGCAAATGCCTTATGTGATTTCTGGGGTCCTGAGAAGGGTGATGAAATCCCCACCCAATCTGAATTGGTCAAAAAGCCCCTTAAAGTCCAATTAAAGATATGCAAAACAGTAAATCACTTGCAATCAAATATTTTTATTTTATGCGCGGCGCAAAGAATCCTGCACAAGATTGTTATTTGAATGGGAAAAGATTTTTGAGCGCAAAGAAATCCTGCAGGCAAATTTACAGAAGATATATCATGATTTGCAGAGGAGGAGAGAGAGAAAACTCACAGAAATTTGCAGTGGCGGAACAGTTTTTTTTTTATCGCGCTTCTGCCCCTTTTTTTAAGCCCTGATTCGACAAGACCGCGGCGGTTCCGCGGCCAAAAGGGGGCTGGCGCGGCGGTTCCGCCGCGCTTTGGTCGGTTCGGCCTACTTTTTTTTTTTTTTTTTTTTTAACCAGATCACCGCGGTTAACTTGTAGACTCGGTCCTCCAAATTTCTTCTGTTCCTCGGTTGTTGTGATCTTCTGTTGTTCCGATCTGTTTTTTTCTGTTTTGATCTCTGTAGATTTCCAGATCCGATTTTCGTATATCCTGCAAAATTCAAACAACAAAGTATCCCTTCCAAAAATAACAGATTATATATTTTTATATTTTTTTTGATTTTTCAGATTTTTTTGATTTTTTTAAATTTTATGATTAACCCGAAATTGCAAAAATGAAAGTTCTACGCCATCCTCGGCAAGGCGCCATTTGATTGGAATGATTTAGCGTGCTTGCGCTTTCTAAAAGATAGATCAAAAATATTTGTAACCGCAATCAAGAACGGCGTCGCATGAAGCTAGCCGGTGAGTACGGGTCGGTCCACAGGGATTTTGTGAATTTCCGATTCGCGCTTACGAGTTAGTTCCGAAGGGTGTTCGGATTGATTATTAAATCTAAAAACCTAATTAACCTAGGGCAATTATCTAGATCTACTCTTGCTAGGGCTAGGTTTAGGGATGGTTTGGAAATGTAATTAAATCTCAACGCTTTCTATACCCGAATGAAGATCTGTGAGGAGTTATGGTAATTATCAATAAAGTAGATTAGATCCGTTCGGGAAGGTGATCCTTCCTCTAGGTTCTTGTCCTTCCTTTAGAGATCCTTACCCTAACCTCCATGGAAAACATCACACCCGGGCCTTTATACTACGGTATCACCGCTACCTCGAGGGATAGAGTGTCGTAGGGAGCGGTATGTGCATGTATGCATGGAGTCCTATTGTAAATATTTGGTGGGTAAGAAAGAGATGAGAGATCTCATCTCTCAAAATCCTTCCCCAAAGCTAACTCTAAACAAGTTTCTAGGGCATGAAATTAAATCTACCTAGGGCAAGGAATTTAAATCTACACTAAGGCAAGAAATTAAATTACTTACAGATGCATCCCTTCAATCATCCATGCAGGGTTGTCAGATCTGAATTTCTGAATGGAGAAGAAACAGCGATGCTCTCCAAAAGATTTCTAAATTTTATTCATTAAAGGGAGACATAAGAAATTACAATCTTTAGAGTTCTATTTATAGGAAATAGAAACCCTAGGTTATATTTTGATCCGCATGTCTAAATTTACAAAAATAGCCCTAGGTCAACTAGTAAAAGCCGCAAATGAATTTTGGTAAAATAAAATCTTCCTTTTGTCTTCTTATGGCCGCGGAACCGCGGCAATGGTTGGCTTGGGCCGCGGTTCCGCGGCCCTTTAGTAAGTTCAGATGATTATTTCTTCTGGGCTG
Source organism: Agapanthus africanus (assembly GCA_030015575.1). Classification (NCBI taxonomy): domain Eukaryota; kingdom Viridiplantae; phylum Streptophyta; class Magnoliopsida; order Asparagales; family Amaryllidaceae; genus Agapanthus; species Agapanthus africanus. Next base: position 151,048,190 of record JASDDO010000031.1, read on the forward strand.
CTTCAGTGTCTTTTGGGCTTTTCATTTCTTTATTGTTTTCTCCATTTGGGCTTCTACATTGTTCCAGATCTTCAGTGAACAATTTGCAATGGCTTTTTAACCGTTTGCCTTGTATTCTTGGACCTTGCGTTGCCTTGTTGATTGTGAACTGTTCTTCATCTAGGCTTGACTAAGATCCTCCTAATTGTTGGTCAAAAGTCCATATTTTCATCGTCTTTACATCGTTTTCATTGTTTCCTGTTCAAGAACTTGTAACATGTAGCAGACATGCGCCAAAAGCACCTGTTTATTTATAAAAAGAATAAGAATGGGGAATATAACAATGCAATATTATGGTGTGAACAACATGCACATCATCATGTGCATCAACATAAATGTATGCATACATGCATGCATACAACAATGAAAAGGGTATAAAAGAAGTGAGCTAAAATTCCATGTTAAACCAACACTTGATTTAACAAACCGGTCATAACACATACGAACCGACCAATAGTAAAACGCCCGATTAATATACGGTATCATATACACGCATTTAATCAGGTCCCCGCACATATCTCATATGCACACCACATCGTTTCTCCTGGGCTTGGAAACTCCTCTGTGGGACTCTAAGACTCGTTAATACGCCGGCAGTATGTGATGATCATATCAAACAGCCACAAGCCGCAAGCGGTCAGCTAAATGTAACGGCCACCCAGGTATTGAGCGATCAGAAGAAAAACAGCGAAGCTGTCAAAATTCCCGTCGAGCCAACTGGCAACACTTACCGTACAGTCCGGTCTCTTCATCAGATATGCTGCATATCGAGTCTAGGGATGGAATCGTTGACCCCAATAACTCAATAAGTCATGCTGGTGTATGGCTCATAACAGATCGAGAAACTACTGATAACACTTATCAGTAAATCTCAGCAGCCCTGTCCTGGGAGATCCTGTTATTGCCAATCGAGCATAGCACAACATCAACCCCTAATACCGGGAGAGACGAAACCCCACCTATTGCTCATTGCCTCCATGTGCCTCGGGACTGTACCCAAAATCCACCTGTTTGCACGACTCAGTAGAGCCGTGGTAGGGTAGAGATAAAAGTATAGTGGGAGGACACACAAGACTCTATAACGATCTTGGGTCTACAGACTAACCTGTACCAGTGTTACCTGAGAAAAGATATTCGACGATAGATATAATACAACATAGGAGTTCTCGGCGAGTCCGTTCAGTGTACCCAGTCTCCACTGAGCACCCGTATACAATCTTTGGTGTCAGCACGCCAGATGGATATGGGATTATCCATCGCCCATCATATGGGACAAGAATGGTATACGCTAGTCTACTCTGGAATATCGATGCCCCATATCGATACACCTACGACTAGGAACAGTTCAAGGATATTCACATAAACTACAAGTGTCCCACTAGTATGATCCGCATCATAGTCATAGTAATAAAAAAAATATCCTGAGGGCTTTATCAACATGTACCAAATGAGTAAAATGCATGATCAAATAAACATGTCAAGATAAAGTAAACCAGATAACATACTATCATGTCGAGCAAGAAAGTCATCTATATACATATATACATATCCAAGCATCCATACATATAATGACCTCTAGGGCATACATATATCCAACATCTAGAAGAAGGAAACCCTAACTCGATATAATGTCCATAGAACCGTTTTGAACCTTAGGGTTTGTGGTAGTTCCGCGGTACCATTAATGAGGCTTGGATTTGCCCTTCTACGGTTGGTCCATAGGTGTTGTGGCATGTTCTGGGTATTTTAGAACTGTGCTCAAGTGTTGAGCTCTCAGGGAATTGTGGGACTTTGGTTGGTCGATCGAAATGTTTAACGTCGTCCAGATAGTCATGATGGGATACAATACCTGGAATCAACAAATATTTGAATTTTATAAATCTAGCAATTTAGTCTCATTTGATCGGTTGCCACGGGATTTTGAAGTGATCAAAAGTCCGTCGCAATCACAGTATACGCGGATACTCGCCGGGTAACCTTACTAGATAGCCACGTCCCATAGCCCCGACAAAGTGACTGTAAGAGAACTCCATTGCCAAAAGCATCCGTCCGGGTGCTCGCGGTCGTGGTTTTCCGCCTAAGTACACTTCGTCGACGGTATCGCGGGTACGGCCATCTACTAAAGTTTCCGACGAGCATTCGATCAGGATGTCGGGAATCTTGTTGAATTGCCTGACTTAATATTGGAAGTGTTTTCAATATCGAGACTAAAATGCAGGGGTTATAATTGTTAGGCATGCGATGTCTAAGGAATTCATAATGTTAGGCATGAAATCCGGAATATGAGATATTTCGGGTTTATGGTGTCTAAGAAGGTTGCAGATTCCAATTGTTGTAGTTTTTATTTTCTTTTCTGCGACCGTAAGTGTAATATGTGGTGTATCGCCGGTTTCGTTGCTATAGTTCAACGACAATTGCGATACGCATATTTACTTACGTTGATGATGTAAGCTTACTAGGCACTGTCACAAGGGTCTATAAGGCATCAACCATGCCCGATTTAAAATTTAGAAGTGCCGAACAACCTAAAGGGAGGATCTTTGCTAGATAATTAGGGTTAAACATGCAAGTAAACATCTTTACTGCTAAGAGTTAGGGATTACAACCTTTGTAGTCTGTTCCTTCACTTCTAAAGCTCCGTGTTGAGGTCCCTTCGCTGCGATCATTGAGTACCCGGACTCAAAAGAGGCTCCACGAAGAGAAAGATGCAAGCTTGCTTCCGATCTTCAATAACAAAGATGATCTATCTTGAAGAAACTCAAACCCAAGCTCTTGCTTTGCTAATCAAGTATTAACAAAGCAAACACCCAAATCTAAGAGGCTAGAATAGATGAGGATGATGAAGTAGGAATTTAGCTCTCATTTGTTTTCAATTTCTCACTCATTTTCATCACATTTGAAAAAGCTAGAAAGCTTTTCTCAAAGGAAGAAGAAGAAGAAGATTACTTTGTGATGAATAATGAAATCATTGGTTATGATTACCAATCAACCCTTGGTTAAGAAACAAAAGACTTAACCATCGTAGAGAATAAACCATGGTAAAGGGTTTGGGTTGGGTTAAGTAAATATCTTCAAAATATCATAACAAAATATCCTTGCTTAAAACAAAACATAAAGCTTCATGAAAGTGCTAACCCAAATTAAACCCTAATCATGTTTAATCTCCACAAAACATGTTGCATTAATAATCATAACTTGTTACAATATTATATATCACTTATACAATATTTATTGTAACAAAATAAAAATAATACAATTAACAAATATCACATATATATCAATGTATTACCCGAGTGAGAAAAAGAATCTTTAAGTGAGCTTATATTAGTTAATGTAATTTAATATATCAAATATATAATTATACATTAAATTATCGAATCAACACTTGATCCGATAATCCGGCTATTTCACAAATAACCGACTAATATAATCTGTATCAGTTCATCGAATCAACACTTGATCCGATGACCCGGCTATATCTCATATACCCAGCCCATATCTCAGATTGCGAGAATCTAATACGGTATCGCATACACGTATTATTCCCGGTCACGCACATATCACATATGTGCTTCTACTCCGTTTTTCTTGAGCCAGGAAACCTCTGTGTAGGACTCTAAAGAATCGTCAATACGCCGGCAGTGGGTGATGATCATATCAAACACCCACAAGCTGCAAGCGGTCAGCTAAACGTAACAGCGACCCAGGTATTGAGCGATCAGAAGATCAACAAAGAAAGTATGTACATTCTCCTGCGAATCCAATCAGTAACACTCTCGTACAGTCCAGTCTCTTCGTCTGATATGTCGATCTCGTCTAGGGGTGGTAAACGTCAGACCCCAGTAGCTTAATAAGTCGTGTCGATATAAGGTCCATAACAGTTCGAGAAATTACTGATAACACTTACCAGTAAATCTCAGAAACCCTGGCCAGGGATTTCCAGTTATAGCCAATCGAACACAGCGCAACATCACCTCCCTATATCGGGAGAGACGAAACCCCTCATATCGCTCATTGCCTCCATGTGATTCGGGACTGTACCCAAAAGCCATCGTTTTGCACGCTGCAATGGACGTGGTGAGGTCTGAATCAAAGCACAGTGGGAATCACACAAGAATCTATGACGATCTCGGTTCTACAGACTAACCTGTACCAGTGTCACCAGAGAACTGCCATCTGACGTGAGGTATTATACCATCTAGGAGTTCTCGGCGAGTCCGTCCAGTGTACCCAGTCTCCACTGAGCACCCGTATACCTTCTCTGACGTCAAACAACAATGGATATGGGATCATCCATCGCCCATCATATGGGTCAAGAAGCGCATACGCTAGTCTGCTCTGGAGTATCAATGCCCTGTCTCGGTACTCCTACGACTAGGAACACTTGAAGGATGTACTTGGAGACTACACTGTCTTTACTAGTATGATCTGCATCATAGTCCTGGTAGTCAAGTACTCATCCTAAGGGCTTTATCAACATGTGACATAGAGACAATCAGAGTACATGTTAAGATAAAGAGTAACCAGATAGCATATTATCATGTCGAGCAAGAAAGTCCTCCCTATATATGTCCAAGCATCCACTACAATATACAACGTATGTACAGTAATGGCCTCTTGGGAATACATATAACTAACAATCTCCCACTTGCACTAAGGCCATCTGTTGTAGTATCTCATACCCAAAATATGCTATGGTTGAAGTATCTCATACTCAACCATCCCATAAAAGTCTCTACTGGAAAATAGGACTTTGTGAGTGTATCCGCGCTGTTGTCCTCTGTGTCTCCTCTCCTAACCTTGACCTTCCTGGAGATCAACCATCTCCATGATCTGGTGATACTGCCTAAGAATATGTCTGGATCTCTGATAGGACGGGGGTTCCTAGGCATAAGCCATAACTCCATTGTCACACAATGGTAGGAACGAAATTCATCTCATGAATTCATGTATATCCAGACTACCTCTTTGGTAGCATCCTTGGTAACGATGTATCTAGCGTTTAATCGTCTAGTAAGTCACGGTATCTAGCTTGGAACTCTTCCAACATACCGTCCCTCCATTGAGGGTAAAGACAATGCCTGCGACGGACTTTCAGTCGTCCTTATCACCCTGGAACCTTTCCAGTGATTCTTCCCAGGATCTATTGATACCATTTCACTACAACTAGTGAGAATCCTAACATCCAATTAGATCTATCTCATAGATCCATAACCGAGGATTTAGGAGGCATCACCTTGAGCCTATATAGAGAATTTTTGTGATAAGAAGAGATTGACCGAGCGTAGTATAGGAAACTCCTTCCCTATCAAGAGTATGTCATCCAAGTACTATACGAGGATCACCACCATACTCCCTACTACCTTTTTGTATATATAAGGTTCATCTAACATTTTGATGAAGTCAAACTCTTTGACTACTACATCAAAACAGACGTTCCAACTCCGCGATGCCTGATTTATCACATAAAACATCTTGCACACGTTTCCGCTGCTCCCACTGTCTACGAAGCCCTCTGGATGTGTACTTATAGACACTCTCTTCCAAATCACTATTTAGAAAAGTAGTCATGACACCCAACCGCCAGATATCGTAGTCATGGTATGTAGCAGTGGCGAGTAGGATGTGGATGGACTTAAGCATAGATTTGAAAGTCTCAACTTTTCCCTGTATACCAAGTAATCTTCTCAAGATATACTTGCTCCTGATAGGGATTTAACCATTCAGATAAAGCAACCAATGTCCATAGTTTGTTGGTGTATAAGGATTCCATCTCAGATCGCTAAGCATCCAGCCATTCTCACAGAGTCCCCACTCCTGATGGCCTGCTCGAAACTAGTTGGGTCATCATCTCATGATGCAATCCTTGCTCCCACTGTCATAGAGAAACCGAAGTATCTCTCTGGTGGATGAGGAACCCTACCAGATCGGCGGAGAGGCTGATGTTTGTTGGAAACTATTGAATCCTCGGTCTCTACCAAATCATCAGCTGCAGTTTGTTTTAGCTGGAACAACTTCCAGTTCTACCTTATGACCACTAATTTCTTCACAAGAAATTCCCTTTTTCTCAAAATGTGGTATACCGAGAAATAAAACATCTTTTGTTCCTCGGTATGGTAGAAGATATTCCCTTGCGAATGCTCGGGATATCCAACAAACTTCCACAGAACTGACCTTGCTTCGAGCTTGTCCGGATTTTTCTTTTGACATAGGCCGGACAACCCCAAATCTTAACATCTTTAAGAGATGGGTTCTTCCCATACCATATCACATATAGAGTGGTAGGAATCTGATTTTGTAGGAACCCTATTCAATAGGCATGCAACTTCTCAAGTGCATAACCCCAAAAGAAAATAGGCTACTCAGTAGTACTCATCATAGAGCACACCATATCACATAGGGTGCAATTGCTCCACCCCGATACACCGACGTGCTGTGGTGTATTCGGAGGAGTAATGCTGAGAGAGAATCTCATTCTCCTTTAGAATAGTCCAGGAATTCCGTGCTCAAGTATTCTCCTCCTTGATCACATCAAAGGACATAATACTTATACCCGTTTTTGGTTCTCTGCTTCTAACTTATATTCTGTGATTGTCTCAAAAGTTTCGGACTTGTGTTTCAACAGGAACATATGTCTGAATCTTGAGAGATCATCAGTGAATGTAATAAAGTACAAAGAACCGTTCCTGGCATATGTAGACAGGGGACTTTCATACATCAGCATGTATCAATCCCAAGAGTTCACTAACTCTTTCTCTGTTTCCAATAAACGGAGCTGTGTTCATCTTATCTTTGTGACATGACTGCCATGTTTTACAAGATGTAAATCCAAACTAATTTAATTATGCATCTTTATGTAACTTCAGCTAGTCGGGTCGCATTGATATGACCTAGTCTACAATGCCTCAAGAAGGATTCGTTCATTTCTGAACTCTTCCTCTTGTGTGTGTTCTGTACGTTAAGAACTGTGGTTGATTTAGAACATCTATGATTTTAGATAACGTGCATGAACCGATCAACTCTTGATATACGAAATGTTCAAAACATTATCCAACAATACAAAATTATATCCTTCTTTACTAATAAAAAGACTGATATGATATTGTATATCAGGTTCGGTATCTAACAACATTCGTTCAGAATCAATGTATTCTGATAATACAGGTTGATAACTGCCAACAGACTTGGCTGCAACACTTGCATCATTTCCAAATCTTGAAACTTATCACCCGTTCTCAGTTCTCTACCTATCTGTAGCCCATGTAACAAATTACATTTGCGGGATCCTGATCCGGTATCTCATACCCAGGACGTAAAGAATACTGAGAAACAGTTCTCAGTAATGAACACACCCGAAGATGATGCATCAGCATGCACTTTCTTCGTTTGGGTGGCTGATTGTTAGGGATTCTGCGTGTTTAAGTTTAGTTAATTACCGCAATCAAGACGGTTTCGCTTGTAGCTAGCCGGTTGAGTACGAGTCGTCCGCAGGGAGATGGGAATCTTTTTCTATGTGCTTTAACGAGTTAAGTCCAGTTTTCCAGATTTGTTTGTGATTAACTAAGTGTTAAAATGATATGTAAAGAGAGCTTGTTAGGGTTAGGATTAGGTTAGTTTGAGTTAGGAGTCGCTCACCTCTTTCGTTGCCCTTCTTAATATCGGTGTTACGGTAATCGGCAACAACGGGGATTAGCACGACTAGGAAGGAACTTGCGAGTATAAGCTAGGCTTTCCAACGCATAAGTTCTTCCTTTTGGTGCTTGTCCGTCCGTTCTTGGCTCTTAGCAATAACCTCCGGTTAATTCAACCACAACCGGTCTTACTACGGAATCACCGCTATCATGTAGGATAGGGTGCCGTAAGGAGCGGATTGTGGTACAATTAACGGGAGTCGATTTAAGATGTTGGGCAAGAAAAGAGTGAGAGAGATTTCCTTCTCTCAAACTTCCCTTATCCTACCCTAACAAGTATGAAACTACTCACACATCATAATGAAAAGAAAACAAAACAAAAGAGGAAGATAGAAAGAAAGAGATTAGAAGATAACAACTAGCTATTTGCGACCTCACCTTAGCAAGGATCAAGCGTAAGCATCATGGTTGTTTTAAGGATAAATGAAAAGAGAAAAGAAAGAAACAACAAGAAATAACATCGACTAAGTTAACAAATGAAAATTACAAGCAATAATAAGAGAACAAGACAAGCATAGTAATAAAATGAACTTCTTTATTCATCATTCTTCACTCACAAAAGCTCACTACAAGATTTTTAATGGAGAAGAGATGAGAGGAGGAAGAAGAACAACAATAAAACCTAAAAAATAAATACAAGATTATGCACCCTTTGGCTTCACAAGTTCTGGGCTATTTATAGGCAGGAAACTGAAAACCTAGGGCAAAATTCTGCTTCCACATGAAATGTCCAAAGTACCCCTGAAATTTGACAGTCTGAGGAGGCCGTACGGCCGAGGAACCGCGGCCTAAGCCAGCTTAGGCCGCGGAACCGCGGCCGTTTAGAGGAATGGTGCCTTCATATTTGGTGGTGCTCCCTGGTTCTGTGGGCCCTTTATTCTGGTATATGTATTTTCTCAGTTTTTCTTCATGATTTTTCCAGAATTTCTGTTGAGCAAAAGGTGATTTGATGTGGATCTTTTTGTCATGATTTCCTCGAGCTCCGTGTAGATTTCTTGGATCTTGTGTTGCCATTGAGCCTTGTGCATGAAAACGACATTGATTTGCTATTTTGTCTCTTAAACTGGTGTGTGGCAACAGATGGATAAAAAGCGGAGATCCGTGTTTTATCTGTGGTTGGCAGGATCCCGGGTTTTGTCGTGTTATTCCATGAATTTTACAGTTTAGAGCCGAAAACCTGTATCCTGCAATTGACTAGAAAACACGGCTCAAGAGTACCTACCGATATGCAATGTGATAAAAATTGGGCGGTATGAAAATGCAAAAATCTGATATGAACAAATACCCCCAAACTTATCATTTGCTCGTCCCGAGCAAAGCCAATTTATTCACAAAAAATTTTCTAACCTCACTTTCACAGGGAACGCGATTGCACTGAGCATGTGCAACAAGCCGTTAAACCTCAAGGTGTCCCTAGTAGGAGGAGTGTTGTCTCCTGAGGGTTTTCAGCGGATACTACCCACAAAATCCGGTCAAGCTAGTTTTGTAAAATAACTAAGATTCAAACCCTAAAGTTTTGTTTCAGAAAATAACAAATCTATTATCCTAATTCTAGACTATCGAACCTTTATTTTTCACACCTCACTTCTTATTTAACTACAGATTTTATATGTCTTTACGTGCAGTGCAAATAGTGTCGTTAAGTTTCCAGAAGGATCGATTTACGTCATCATGTCACACAATAAAGCCCAGATAAAAATTTTGAAAGGATCACATAAGTTTTATAAAGAGTTAAGCATTTTTCCAGTTTCGTTTTCCAGTAAAGTTTCAACTTCAGAATTTCTATCTTCCGTAACAGGAAACTAGGTCTTATTTTTCACTCCACCTTTTTCTTGTTTTCATTTCATACACACCTCTGTGAACGTGCAATAGTCTTTATCATAGAATAAAACCTTCATATCTCCGCTAATTTTTTTTATAAAAGCCTGTCTTTTATCAAGATTATTCTCACACAAAGAACCGTTAGGAATTTTAACTCGGAGAGAACACTTGCCTGATTTTGTTTTAATCTGGACTTTCTAGGCTTCTTAGCGAGCTTTGGGCCAATGCTCCCAAACCAGATGGTTTTAGGGCATTAGGTGTAGAAACACCCCAGCGGACTTAATTACTCAAGTTACCTAGGTCCAAAAACAAAAGACAGTTTGGCGTGAAAATCAGATGATTTAATACGAACGGAGATATAACCGGCAGTTCAGGTATTTTTTTGGATAAAAGACGTGTTTAGTGGGTTTGGTGTGTAATCATTCCAATCAAGTTCCAGATGGGTTATTTTTCAGACTTAGTTCCAATTACGGCATCAATAACATTCCTTCATATTCGCTTTACTTCATAAACTATTCTTGACATTACTTATTTCAGAACAAACCTATTTGATCCTCAGAAAATCATTTATCTGTTTAAAAGTTTTTCGACATAAAAGACTTGTAATCTAATTTCCAAAAACTCATGATACGTGGAGTGTGATGTAAAGACGTATATCAGCTATAGTTAACTTCAAAGGAGAGTTATCTTTCAGGTTTTCAAAATCTAAACATAAGATTTAGTTATTCTTATTTTATCAAACAAAACCGTCGAAATGTTGAATCAGAGTCCTCCCACTAGCTAACTTGACAGAAAAGTTTTTATGTTTTTAGAAAATTTTCAAATTTTATGGATTTTATGGATTTTAATATGCAGATGCAAAATATACATATGAATGCGAAGGTAAGAAATGCGTACCGAGCGTACCCCCAAACTTAAACTGGACAGTGTCCTCACTGTCATTGCATGAAGAGAACATTTGCAGGGTCAAAATTGTCGGTTAGCGATACACAAATTTTCTTTTTTTTCTTTTTGTTTTTAAAGAAAAAAGAGAAAAAAAAAGAATATCCACAAATATATACAAAATGGTCTTTACATACCCCCAAACTTATTTGGAACAGTGTCCACTGTTCTTGGCTGGATAACCGATGTTTGGAGGTAGGCAGAGGAAGATCAGGCAGGGTAAACCGGCTCCTGTAAGAACATGAGCTCCTCTGTTGGTTCGGCGCTAAGGTACGGTTTGAGTCGGTGTCCATTCACTTTGAAAAATGAACCGTCCTTCGGATTTTCCAAATCCACAGCGCCCTGCGGATATACATTCCGCACAAAATACGGCCCTTTCCAGCGAGATCTGAGCTTTCCTGGATGGAAGTGAAGTCGGGTGTCATAAAGCAGTACCTGTTGACCAGGTACGAAGGTTTTGCGCAAAAGGTGTTTATCGTGAAACACCTTCGTTCGATTCTTAACGACAACCGCGTTATCGTAAGCCTCATCCCTAAGCTCGCTCAGTTCGTTCAACTGCAGCTTCCGATGGCTGCCCGCATCTTCGAGAGAAAGATTCAGCTCCTTTATCGCCCAAAATGCGCGATGCTCTATTTCGACAGGTAGGTGGCATGCTTTTCCATACACAAGCCGATAGGGAGACATGCCAAGGTCGGTCTTATAAGCGGTTCGAAATGCCCAAAGGGCATCAGTGAGTTTCAGCGACCAATCCTTACGGTTCTTGGAAACCGTCTTCTCCAGTATCTGCTTGATTTGCCGATTTGAAACTTCGGCCTGCCCGCAGGTTTGGGGGTGGTAGGGCGTGGATAGCTTATGATTAATGAAGTATTTCCGCATTAAGGCCTCGAAAGTCTTGTTGCAGAAATGACTTCCATTGTCGCTAATGATCGCTCGGGGGTGCCCAAACCGGGAGAAAATATTTTCTTTAAGGAACCTAACGATAACCTTGTTGTCGTTAGTCCGACTGGGCACAGCCTCGACCCATTTAGAGACGTAATCAATAGCGAGAAGGATGTACTAGTTCCCAAAAGAGTTGGGAAACGGCCCCATGAAATCTATCCCCCAAACATCGAAAATCTCCACAACCAAGATCGGTTGGAGCGGCATCTCGTTCCTCCGGGATATCCGGCCCATGTGTTGGCACCGGGAGCAAGTCTTGCAATAGTCATGAGCGTCTTTGAAGAGTTGTGGCCAGTAGAAACCACATTGCAAGATCTTCTCAGCTGTCTTTCTGGGGCTAAAATGCCCGCCACATGCTTGATCGTGGCAAAATGACAGCACACTCTTGAATTCCTCGTCAGAGACACACCGACGAATAATCTGGTCGGGACAGTACTTGAACAAATAGGGTTCGTCCCAGTAAAAGTGTTTTACTTGGGATAAGAAGCGAAGTCTGTCCTGACTTGACCATTCAGTCGGTAGTAATCCCGTGGCCAAATAGTTCACAATATCTGTGAACCAGAGTTCGCAAGATACTGTCAAGAGCTGTTCATCCGGGAAAACGTCGTTGATCGGAATTGGAAGCGAAGGCGAAGAAGGAAGTCGTGAGAGATGGTCGGCAACTACGTTTTCACATCCTCGTTTGTCCTTAATGACAAGGTCAAACTCTTGAAGCAAGAGGATCCAACGTATTAACCGAGATTTTGCATCTTTTTTCGCAAAAAGATGGCGCAGAGCAGAATGGTCTGTGTAGACAATGACTGGAGAGACGATGAGGTTGGGCCTGAACTTTTCTAAAGCAAATACAACAGCTAAGAATTTTTTCTCAGTTGTTGTATAATTGAGTTGTGCGTCGTTCAGGGTTCGGCTCGCATAATAGATTACGTGCGGCATCTTGTTGATGTGTTGTCCAAGGACAGCACCAATGGCAAAGTCGGATGCATCGCACATAATCTCAAATGGGTGCGTCCAGTCAGGTGAAGAAAGAACGGGAGCAGAAGTGAGTGAGCGTTTCAATGACTCGAATGCAGTCACACAGCTCGAGTTGAAGTCAAATGGCGTGTCCTTGGCCTGCAAAAGAGTAAAGGGCCTAGCAATTTTGCTAAAGTCCTTGATGAACCGTCTATAAAAACCGGCATGGCCAAGGAATGCTCGGATATCTCTGACGCATCGGGGAGGAGGGAGATTGGAAATGACCTTAATCTTCGCTTTGTCAACCTCTATGCCATTTTGCGAGATGATATGTCCTAAGACAATATCTTCGCGCACCATGAAGTGGCATTTCTCCCAATTCAAAGTGAGATTCTTGTCCTTACATCGGGTAAGGACAGCGTCAAGATGCAGCAAACATTCGTTGAAGGAATCGCCGAAGATGGAGAAATCATCGATGAAAATCTCCAGAAATTTTTCCACCATGTCTGAGAAGATTCCCATCATACACCGCTGGAAGGTAGCGGGTGCATTGCATAACCCAAAGGGCATGCGACGATATGCGAACGTGCCGAAAGGACAAGTGAAAGTGGTCTTGTCCTGGTCTTTTTCGGCGATGGGAATCTGATTATAGCCGGAGTAGCCATCAAGAAAGCAGTAGTACTCGTGTCCGGCAAATCGTTCAAGCATTTGGTCAATGAAAGGTAGCGGAAAGTGGTCTTTCCGCGTTGCGGCGTTGAGTTTTCTGTAATCAATGCACATTCGCCACCCAGTTTGGGTGCGAGTAGGGATTAACTCGTTCGCCTCGTTAGTGATGACTGTTATACCTGATTTCTTGGGGACAACGTGGATCGGGCTAACCCACTGGCTATCAGAGATAGGGTAAATGATACCACTATCTAGACATTTTACGATCTCCTTCTTCGCAACCTCTTTCATGACTGGATTGAGACATCTTTGTGGATCCCGGGCTGGTTTGGCATCATCCATTAGATGAATGTGATGCTCAACGATCAGGGGACTAATCCCCTTAATGTCCGCCATGGACCAGCCAAAAGCTTGCCTGTTGCTATGCAAGACCGCGAGAAGGGCTTTCTCTTGCTCGTGAGCTAGAGAAGCCGAAATGATGACAGGGAGGGTCTCGTTTTCACCTAAGTAAGCATACTTAAGGTGAGACGGCAAAGGCTTGAGTTCGAGCGTTGGAGGTGCAACGATGGAAGGCAAGATTGGTGCAGAGGTCTCGAACTCAAAGGACTCCAGCAAAGGTTCAAAACGAGTGTAGGCGACCGAGTTGGATGGTTCAGGTAACTCATCCGGAAATTCGAAAGATTCAAACTCGGGTTGTGAGCGGTTAAGATCGTTTGAGAACGTAAAACACTCGTAGTCGTTGTCGGGCGCAGAAACAGCAGCAGGTTCGAGGAGGAACGCACTAGTGGCGTTAAGATTATCGTGATCAAACAGAAACTCCTCGAATTCACAATCTTCTGGTGTGATCTCCTGGATCGAGCAGACGTCCAGTATATGAGCATTAGGTTCGGCGGGCTGATTCCCCAACCTAAAAATGTTGAGTTCAATCGTCATGTTTCCGAAAGAGAGGTTCATCGAACCATTGCGACAATTGATCACAGCATTTGAGGTTGCAAGAAATGGGCGACCGAGTATCACCGGAATTTGATTCCGGGGGTTAGCTACAGGCTGTGTGTCTAATACAATGAAGTCAACGGGGAATATGAAGTCCACGACTTTTATTAACACATCCTCTAGCTCACCCCTAGGATGGGTGATCGATCGGTCGGCCATTTGGAGAGTGCAGTGTGTGGGTTTCAGCTCTCCGACGCCTAATTGCTCGTATACTGAGTACGGAAGCAGGTTAACACTGGCACCAAGATCTAATAGTGCGCGGTTGATGTTCTTATCCCCAATAGTAATAGAAATCGTAGGACAGCCAGGGTCCTTCCGTTTTTGTGGTAAAGATTGGTTAAGGGCATCACTCACAGCACTAGCCAAGAAAACTTTCTTGGGTACCTGAGACTTCCTCTTTTTCGTGCACAAGTCCTTTAAGATTTTCGCGTAGGACGGGACTTGTTGGACAGCATCTAAAAGAGGAATGTTAATGTTAACCTGCTTAAATAACTCCAGAATCTTCTCCATCTGAGGATTTTGTTTATTAGACCTCAACCGGTTTGGAAATGGAACATTTTTAAAATTGGTTGAGTCTAATGTTGGAGGAGGAGATTGTGGAGTTGGAACGGATCCCAGAACAGGTGTTTTCGTGGAGTGAGAAGTGGGTCCGTTCAGAGCAGAAGGAGAGCCTTTTGAGGAATGGAGAATAGGCTCAGAAGACGAAGAAGCAGTAGAAGAAGAAGAAGAAGAAGAAGAAGAAGCGACCGGGGTGTCATCATTGATCCGTGTGCCAATGTTGTTTTGAAGCATCCTTCCCGATCTCAATGTGGTCACGGCACTCACATTATGATTCTGTTGTTCAAGAGCAACATGTATAATATGTGGGTGACCGGGATTTGGGAGTGGCTGGGACGGGAGTTTCCCTTTTTCTCGCTCGCTTAAGGCCGCATTCAGGTGTGCAATCTGGGCCTCGATGGTCTTGATGCTTTGCCCATGAGCAGCAGTGTGTTGCACTAAGGACTGAATGGAAGACTGGATGTTGGCGGTGGACTGAGTCGATTGTTTAACGAACGCCTCCAGACTTCGTTCGAGCGAGGAAACCTTATCGTTGTTTGACGGAACAAAGTTGTTTGGTTGAAAAGAATTGTTGGGTGCAAAGTTGTTCGTCTGATTTTGGAAAGGTTGGGGTTGGAAGGGATGCTGAAACTGCTGATGAGTTTGTTGTTGCGCTTGTTGTTGCGGTGGAGGGGCCCTTTGGAAATTGTTGCCTTGGAATTGATTCTGATTCTGATTCCAGGCGAAATTGGGGTGGTTCCTCCAACCGGGATTGTAGGTGGAAGAGTATGGATCATTCCTCGGTCTTTGCTGGAATGCAGCATTAACCTGATCCTGTCCTTGCGATGGTGGATTGTAAGGAAACTCTTCGGTCAAGTGAGAAGGATCGGAACAACAAGCGCAAATGGTACGAAGGGGGAGAACAGGGGCAGGAGCAGGAGAAGAAAATTTGCTCTCTATCGCTTCAAGCTTTCTTATTATTGCAGCCATTTCAGCTTTCATCGCAATAGAGACATCAAGTTGGTGAATTCCTACCCTAGACTGACCGGTAGAAGTGGAGGTAGATGACGAAGAAGTCGGGCTGGTGCTCTCCCATTGTAGCATTTGCTCCGCAAGGTCGTCAAAGAACTGCCACGCTTCCTTGTTAGATTTCGATAGGAAGTGGCCCTGACAGATGGTTTCCAACAACTGCTTTGTTGCTGGGTTCAGGCCCTCGTATAAGGTTTGGCAAAGTTGCCATTTCTCTATACCGTGGTGAGGACACTGAACAAGAAGGTCTTTGTACCGGTCAAAGCACTTCCAGAAGGGTTCAGAAGGAAGCTGAGAGAATTGGTTGATTTCATTTCGAATCCTTGTGGTTTTATGATTCAGATAAAATTTCTTTAGAAACGCTTTTACAAACTCGTCCCAACTGGTTATGGAGTGGGAAGAGGTGCTATACAGCTATTTTTCAGCAAGATCGCATAAAGTGAACGGAATGACCCGTAGACGTATAGCATCGTCCGACAGTTGGGTAGTTTTCATCATGGCATTTTGAAATTTATTGATGAAGATATAGGCATCTTCAGATTCAAGCCCATGAAATCGTGGGAGCATGTTAATGAAGTGGGGCTTAATTTCAAAATTATCCCCATTGGCCGGTGGAAGAGAAAGGCAGGTGGGAAGTGCAGAACGGGTGGGATAGAAACGATCCTGGAGCGTGATTCGCTGTGGCGCTACAACAGGCGGTGGTGGTGGGTTATTGATCTCCATAGGAGGTGGAGCCAATCCAGGGGTAGTCAAAGAGATGTTCGGATTAAATCCTGACATCGCGGAAGAAGAGGTTGGTGAAGGTGAAGGTGAAGATGTATGAACAGAATTCCGGTCAACGTCGAAGTTGGCCGGTAAAGGGAGGGGTGAAAGAGGAGTGGACGGAGTTTCGACGACTGAGTCGATCGCGTAATCTGTAGCGACTAACGTAACGCGGACTAGACGGGCGCTAGTGTCCCGAGTCCAAGCAGACATACACTAAACGAGTTTAGTATAGTCAAAACGGAGAAGGTGAGGGTCAGAAAACGTCAATGGAGAAAAACGATGGGTGGTGGGTGAAAAATGGACTTGGCGACAAAGGGCAAGTTTTTATAAAAGTTTTTTGAATTTTTCCTTTTTTTTTAGAAAGATCTTTATAGAAATATGTACGGACTTACGGCTTTAAGCAATCACAAATAAGATATGCACAATCTCACCTAGATCTAGGGTCACCTAGGTCTGCTAGACAGCTCTTAACTGTTCCAGAGGGCTAGAAAAAGGACCTCAAACCGCCTCTTCTCCGTCTAATGCGGCCAGATAAGTGCCAGGTAAGTGGGAGGTTATCCAACGCTTTCGCGAAGTTCCTTAATTAAATAACCACTTGCCTTCGTCACGCTTGCCTAGGCACCGCAAAAGTCAGATAGGATAAACGGCCGATGCCTGTAACTAGTCCTCTGTCCTATTGAGCGCGAAGTCCTTAGGGCTGAGTCTAGTATTTTTTAATTTTAACAATGGTCAATGCATATGCTTTTTGTGATTTTTGGGGTCCTGGGAAGGGTGATGAAATCCCCACCCAATCTGAATTGGTTTCAAGCCCCTTAAGTCCGTATTAATGAATGCAAAGCGATAACAAATCAACTACAAACAATTTCTTTATTTTAGCGCGGCGCAAAGAATCCTGCACAAAAACAGTTTATTGGAAGGGGGAAGAGAGTTTGCGTAAAGAATGCTGCAGAAAACACAATTTATTGGAGTCCAGAGGAGTGGGAGAGAGAAGAGAGAGACTTACAGAGATTTTGAGTTGACAAGGCCACCAAGTGGCTGCGGTTCCGCGGCCTAAGCCCTCTTATGCCGCGGTTCTGCGGCAGGAATGTTGATTTAGGGCTTCAAAAATTTTGGGTGTTCTTCTGTGGTTGTCCTCTGCTTGTCTGGATTTGCTGAATCTTGATTTTCTTACTGTATCTGCTCCAGATTTTTACAGTAGACCGGTTGCTTCGTTTTGATCCGTCGCGGTGTAGCTGCGAAATGTGGGTCTAACTTCCCACGTCTTTGGCACTGAACTCCAACTCCGTATTATCCTGCACACTTGCACAAAAACTAATCAAAAATTACAAGATGATTTTTTTTACAAAGTATATATTTTTGTTTTGTTTTTCGGTTATATTCACAAGTTAACCCGAAATTACAAAAAGAAATAAACTACCGTCTCCCCGGCAACGGCGCCATTTGATTGTTAGGGATTCTGCGTGTTTAAGTTTAGTTAATTACCGCAATCAAGACGGTTTCGCTTGTAGCTAGCCGGTTGAGTACGGGTCGTCCGCAGGGAGATGGGAATCTTTTTCTATGTGCTTTAACGAGTTAAGTCCAGTTTTCCAGATTTGTTTGTGATTAACTAAGTATTAAAATGATATGTAAAGAGAGCTTGTTAGGGTTAGGATTAGGTTAGTTTGAGTTAGGAGTCGCTCACCTCTTTCGTTGCCCTTCTTAATATCGGTGTTACGGTAATCGGCAACAACGGGGATTAGCACGACTAGGAAGGAACTTGCGAGTATAAACTAGGCTTTCCAACGCATAAGTTCTTCCTTTTGGTGCTTGTCCGTCCATTCTTGGCTCTTAGCCATAACCTCCAGTTAATTCAACCACAACCGGTCTCACTATGGAATCACCGCTATCATGCAGGATAGGGTGCCGTAAGGAGCGGATTGCGGCTCAATTAACGGGAGTCGATTTAAGATGTTGGGTAAGGAAAGAGTGAGAGAGATTTTCTTCTCTCAAACTTCCCTTATCCTACCCTAACAAGTATGAAACAACTCACACATCATAATGAAAAGAAAACAAAACAAAAGAGGAGATAGAAAGAAAGAGATTAGAAGATAACAACTAGCTATTTGCGACCTCACCTTAGCAAGGATCAAGCGTAAGCATCATGGTTATTTTAAGGATAAAGGAAAAGAGAAAAGAAAGAAACAACAAGAAATAACAACGACTAAGTTAACAAATGAAAATTACAAGCAATAATAAGAGAACAAGACAAGCATAATAATAAAATGAACTTCTTTATTCATCATTCTTCACTCACAAAAGCTCACTACAAGATTTTTAATGGAGAAGAGATGAGAGGAGGAAGAAGAACAACACTAAAACCAAAAAAATAAATACAAGATTATGCACCCTTTGGCTTCACAAGTTCTGGACTATTTATAGGCAGGAAACTGAAAACCCAGGGCAAAATTCTGTTTCCACATGAAATGTCCAAAGTACTCCTGAAATTTGACAGCCTGAGGAGGTCGTACGGCCGCGGAACCGCGGCCTAAGCCATCTTAGGCCGCGGAACCGCGGCCGTTTAGAGGAATGGTGCCTTCATATTTGGTGGTGCTCCCTGGTTCTGTGGGCCTTTTATTCTGGTATATGTATTTTCTCAGTTTTTCTTCACGATTTTTCCAGAATTTCTGTTGAGCAAAAGGTGATTTGATGTGGATCTTTTTGTCATGATTTCCTCGAGCTCCGTGTAGATTTCTTGGATCTTGTGTTGCCATTGAGCCTTGTGCATGAAAACTGACATTGATTTGCCATTTTGTCTCTTAAACTGGTGTGTGGCAACAGACGGATAAAGAGCGGAGATCCGTGTTTTATCTGTGGTTGGCAGGAACCCGGGTTTTGTTGTGTTATTCCATGAATTTTACAGTTTAGAGCCGAAAACCTGTATCCTGCAATTGACTAGCAAACACGGCTCAAGAGTACCTACCGATATGCAATGTGATAAAAATTGGACGGTATGAAAATGCAAAAATCTGATATGAACAGCGACACGGGAATTCTGGTAATCCCTTATTTCCTGCTCTGTCTTATAACAATTATAAGTTGGAGTGGGACCAACATTCACTAGCGTAGTATAACAAGCGGGTTCGGTCAATACATCCGTATTATTATCTTGATTAAGGAGTGACAAGGTTGCTACTTGGAGTGAGATAGAAGAAAACACTTAGCGTATGCTCTTGCAAGATTAGATTGGTTATTAATATATCTAATCAGGATGTCTCCCACTATTTTAGTCAAATCTTCCTTCAAACCCTAAAAGAAAAGACTAGCCGGGATTAATTACACCCTACAAGTTCGCTAATCTTTCAGCCAGGCCAGTGCCGGTACTTTGAGGGATGTTCCCCGTGCTTTCGCACGGACCTAATTAAAATAAACCTCGTTTTCCCAGAGGAATAACCCCGTTAACACCTTTCTAGACACCTACTCGATCGGCTAATTGTAATGTGTAAAACTCTCCCTAGAGTAACTCTTACTCGCAGTGGGTATCGGGATCCAACTATCTCATAGAAGGTATGCAATCTCATTGCAAATTTCAACACTTGAAATTCCCGATAATATTTTTCCCCTAGTACATATGACCTTAACTATGGTCAACATATTATAAACACTAGTCAAGTTCTTCTCGTCATTTCATAATTAATTAGACCCACCTGCATGACCCTCAACCATGGTCGACATAATCATATGACTGTCCTAATTAATCGCATTATATGCTGTGTAGGAAGACATCACTTAGCTACCGTACACTACGCCTCAACTATAGTCGACATACGCAGCACGAATACTAAGTACTCTACTTCCTAAAATGACAGAGGGCTAGGACAGGTTTTTAAGAAAACCCTTTGCGTAATGAACTTGATATCGTTGTAGAATCGAGTGTTTTTAAATGGAATGTTTTTGAGGCATTTTCTAGTTTTGCCAAAGAGGTCACTCCCGGTGAAGGGATTTCGGCTCTTTCCTCATCGAATAAGGTGCAGGATATTTCACAAATATCACTATGCAAAGAAAAAACTATAAAAACAATCAAAAGATAAACCGACTTTGTAGCATCTGCTAGTTTCGCTAAAAAGGCCACTTCCGGTGAAGGGATCTCGGCTCTTTCCTTATCGAATAAGGTGCTGGATATTCTACAAGGAATACCGCTATGCAAAGCAAGAACTAGATCTACCAGTTTTTGAGACAAGTTTCTACAACATCTTTAGGTTTCTTTTAGTTTCATTAATCTCATTAATGAAGTCCCATTTTATTATGCTTCACAAGCATCACATTTGAAACGAAATCAGCAATATAACATATTTCTCATATATATAATATAAATATTCATCTCAGGCAGTAATATGATCTCATCACAGAACATTGCAGCAGAAGATAACATATGAAATATTGGATATACTAGGATTTCCCTATTTTATGCGAGCCAGTATAAAACGCGGATTCCACGATCGCGATGAATAGCCAAACCCACATCCCTAGACCTCTACGAGAGCGGAAAGTAACCCTGACAGTTCTAGAGTTAGGAGACCCGGTCTCGACTCCTCGAGATAGTCTCCCACTGGATCCTAGAACCCGTTTACTTGTGCTCCCCGCCTTGGGTCTATCCTAATACGGAAAAGTAAATAATATATAATGGTGACATCATCCTCAGCCCAGATGTGCCCCAATAAAAGAATATTACATACAATGAATTTTACATGAATGAAAATAAAAAACCCTCATCTCACATAAAACCCCCGGCTATTCATAACGCGACGATCCAATGTAACATATCATAGCAACACATAATATCTCATATCATCAACGTAAGAAAGCATGCGTATCCCGATTGTCGTTGATGTATAGCGACGAAGCCGGCGAAACACCACATACTAAGCTTACGGTCACAAAAAAGAAAGTGTAAAACTACAACAGTTGGAATCCGCAACCTACTTAGACATCTCATGCCTAACCAAATGAATTCCTTAGACATCGCATGCCTAACAATTATAAACCCCACATTTTAGTCTCGATCTCGAAAACACTTTTCAATATCTTGTCGGGCAATTCAACAAGATTCCCGACATCCTAATCGAATGCTCGTCGCACACTTTAGTAGACGGCCGCACCCCCGGATGCCGTAGAAGAAGTGCACTAAGGCGGAACACCGCTTCCGCGAGCACCCGAACAGATGCTTTTGGCGACGGGGTTCTCCTACAGTCACTTGGTCGGGGCTATAGGGCGTGGCTATCTATTAAGTTTACCCGGCGAGTATCCGCGTACGCTACGTGATTGCGACGGACTTTTAATCACATCAAAATCCCGTGGCAACCTATCAAATGAGACTAAACTGCTAGATTTATAACATTCTAATTAGTTATCTCATAACTACTTATGGATTCCAAATATTGTATCACATTCCAGATAAATAGACAAGGTTAAACTTTCCGATCGAATAAACAAACACCCAAGATTTCCCAAATAGCACAACACTTGAGCGGAGTTCAAAAAATATCCATCACATGCCACAGTACCAATGGTCCCGCCGTAGAAGGGTCAAACCAACACCTCACATGTGGCAACGCCGTACTGCCCCAAACCCTAAGTTTTAGAGGCGGTTCAGACGGTCACATAATCGAGTTAAGGTTTGTGTTCTTCTAGAGGGACCACCGCGTTACTTGCATGACTATGAATGTTCTTTAATTAAGAAAAAAATCCAACACTTGGAAATTTTCCGGCAGGGAAAAAAGTGAGTTATTGATATCCGTTCGAACTGTTCAACACGTTTTAAATAACCCGGATAAAGTTAAACGAAGTTAAAATTTCCGATCGAATCAACGAATACAAAAGATCTACAAAAAACTCAACACTTGAGTAAAATTAAAAATTCCCAGAAATATGCAGAAATACCTACGTATATTACTGTGAAAATTCTAACCCTAATACCCCTGTATGGCCGTGGAACCCCCGCGCAAGGCATGGTATTGCCGCGGTTCCACGGCGCTTTAAGGGGATTAGTGGTTCGTTTTTCACAGTAATCCTTAGAATTCCCTGCTTAATTTTCTGAGTATTTTTAATACAGAAAAAATAAACATTTAAAAAAATTTCCAGATAGGGGGTAAAACACGATGTTTCGGGGTTCGATCGGACTTTTAACTTCGTATACACATCGCCTAATGCTCTAGCTAGGCTCTGATACCACTGTAAGGTTAGAAGGCACTGTCACAAGGGTCTATAAGGCATCAACCATGCCCGATTTAAAATTTAGAAGTGCCGAACAACCTAAAGGGAGGATTTTTGCTAGATAATTAGGGTTAAATATGCAAGTAAACATCTTTACTGCTAAGAGTTAGGGATTACAACCTTTGTAGTCTGTTCCTTCACTTCTAAAGCTCCGTGTTGAGGTCCCTTCACTCCGATCATTGAGTACCCAGACTCAAGAGAGGTTCCATGAAGAGAAAGATGCAAGCTTGCTTCCGATCTTCAATAACAAAGATGATCTACCTTAAAGAAATTCAAACCCAAGCTCTTGCTTTGCTAATCAAGTATTAACAAAGCAAACACCCTAATCTAAGAGGCTAGAATAGATGAGGATGATGAACTAGGAATTTAGCTCTCATTTGTTTTCAATTTCTCACTCATTTTCATCACATTTGAAAAAGGTAGAATGCTTTTCTCAGAGGAGGAAGAAGAAGAAGATTGCTTTGTGATGAATAATGAAATCATTGGTTATGGTTACCAATCAACTCTTGGTTAAGAAACAAAAGACTTAACCATTGTAGAGAATAAACCATGGTAAAGGGTTTGGGTTGGGTTAAGTAAATATCTTCAAAATATCATAACAAAATATCTTTGCTTAAAACAAAACATAAAGTTTCTAGAAGCTTCATGAAAGTGCTAACCCAAATCAAACCCTAATCATGTTTAATCTCCACAAAATATGTTGCATTAGTAATCATAACTTGTTACAATATTATATATCACATATACAATATTTATTGTAACAAAATAAAAATAATACAATTAACATATATCACATATATATATCAGTGTATTACCCGAGTGAGAAAAAGAATCTTTAAGTGAGCTTATATTAGTTAATGTAATTTAATATATCAAATATATAATTATACATTAAATTATCGAATCAACACTTGATCCGATAATCCGGCTATTTCACAAATAACCGACTAGTATAATCTGTATGAGTTCATCGAATCAACACTTGATCCGATGACCCGGCTATATCTCATATACCCGGCCGATATCTTATATCGTGAGAATCTAATACGGTATTGCATACACGTATTATTCCCGGTCATGCACATATCACATATGTTTTCCTACTCCGTTTTTCCTGAGCCAGGAAACCTCTGTGTAAGACTCTAAAGAATAGTCAATACGCCGGGAGTGGGTGATGATCATATCAAACACCCACAAGCTGCAAGCGGTCAGGTAAACGTAACAGCCACCCAGATATTGAGCGATAAGAAGATCAACAAGCAAGCCTGTACATTCTCCTACAAATCCAATCAGTAACACTCCCGTACAGTCCGGTCTCTCCGTCTGATATGTCGCATATCTCGCCTAGGGGTGGTAAACGTCAGACCCCAGTATCTTGATAAGTCGTGTCAATATAAGGTCCATAACAGTTCGAGAAACTAGTGATAACACTTACCAGTAAATCTCAGCAACCCTGGCCAAGGATTTCCAGTTATAGCCAATCGAACACAGCGCAACATCAACTCCCTATACCGGGAGAGACGAAACCCCTCCTATCAGTCATTGCCTCCGTGTGATTCGGGACTGTACCCAAAAGCCACCATTTTGCATGCCCCCTATGGATGTGGTGAGGTGGAAATCAAAGCACAGTGGGAATCACACAAGACACTATGACTATCTCGGGTCTACAGACTAACCTGTACTAGTGTCCCCAGAGAACTGCCATCTGACGTGAGGTATTATACTATCTAAGAGTTCTCGGCGAGTCCGTCCAGTGCACCCAGTCTCCACTGAGCACCCGTATACCTTCTCTGATGTCAAACACCAATGGATATGGGATCATCCATCGCCATTCATATGGGTAAAGATGCGCATACGCTAGTCTACTCTGGAGTATCGATGTCCTGTCTCGGTACTCCTACGACTAGGAACACTTGAAGGATGTACTTGGCGACTACACTGTCCCCACTAGTATGATCTGCATCATAGTCCTGGTAGTCAAGTACTCATCCTAAGGGCTTTATCAACATGTGACATAGAGACAATCAGAGTACATGTTGAGATAAAGAGTAACCAGATAGCATATTATCATGTCGAGCAAGAAAGTCCTCCCTATATATGTCTAAGCATCCACTACAATATACAATGTATGTACAATAATGGCCTCTAGGGCATACATATAACTTACAGATGACTTATGATATTATGTGTTGCTGTGAAATGTTGTATTCGATCGTCGTGTTTGAATAGCTAGGTTTTTTTTATGTGAGATGAGAGTTTTTCATTTTCATTCTTGTAATAAATTGTATGTAATATTCTTTTATTGGGGCACTTCCGGGTTGAGGAAGATGTCACCGTTGATGTATATTATTTACTTTTCCGTATTAGGATAGACCCAAGGAGGGGAGCACAAGTAACCAGGTTCTAGATGTTAGCTATATGTATGACCTAGAGGCCATTACTGTACATGAGATGTACATTGTAGTGAATGCTTGGACATATATAGGAAGGACTTTCTTGCTCGACATGATAGCATGCTATCCGGTTACTCTTTATCTTAACATGTACACTGATTGCCTGTCTGTTACATGTTAGTAAAGCCCTTAAGATGCGTACTTGACTACCTAGATTATGACGGAGATCATACTAGTGGGACAAAGGTAGTCTGTAAGTACATCTTTTAATGTCCCTAGTCGTGGGTGTATCGAGATGGGGCATCGATATACCAGTGTAGACTGGTGTATAGCTTCTCGACCTATGTAGATAGGCGATGGATGATCCCATATCCATTGGTGTTTGACATCAGAGATGATATACGGGTGCTTAGTGGAGACTGGGTACACTGGACGGACTCACCGAGAACTCCCAGATGGTATTATACCTCACGTCAGATGGCAGTTCTCTGGTGACACTGGTACAGGTTAGTCTGTCTACCCGAGATCGTCATATAGTCTTGTATGATTCCAACTGTGCTTTGATTTCCACCTTACCACATTCATGAGAATGTGCAAAATGGTGGTTTTTGTGTACAGTCCCGAGTCACATGGAGGCCGTGAGTGATAGGAGGGGATTCGTCTCTCCCGGTATTGGGAGTTGATGTTGCGCTGTGCTCGATTGGTTATAACATGAAGTCCCTGGCCAGGGCTGATTCTGAGATTTACTGGTACGTTTAATCAGTAGTTTCTCGAACTATTATGAGCCTCACATCGGCATGACTTATCGAGTTCCTGGGGTCTGACGTTTACCACCCCTAGACGAGATATGCGATATATCAGACGAAGAGACCGGACTGTACGGTAAGTGTTACTGGTTGCATTCGCAGGAGTATGTGCAGGCTTGCTTGTTGATCTTCTGATCGCTCAATACCCGGATGGACGTTACGTTTAGTACGCCTCTTGCGGCTTATGGGTGTTTGATATGATCATCACCTACTGCCGGCGTATTGACGATTCTTTAGAGTCCTATACAGAGGTTTCCTGGCTTAGGCGAAATGGAGTAGGAGCACATATGAGATATGTGTGGGTCCAAGATTAATACGTGTATGAGATACCGTATTCTATTCTTGTAGGAGTAGGAGCACAATCACGTACGTCTGGTGCGGACGGAAATCAAACCCAAATACAAGTGCCAATATGCACGAAAGCAACTAAGTGTAACAGCAGTGCATGGAAGCATCTGTCCAGTGCAACAGGTGTGCACGACAACAATATCTAATGCATCTATAGTGCACGAAAATCTTAACCAGTGCAACTGTCATGCACGAACGAAAATCCCAATCGAGTGCATCCGGTGTGCACAAATCACATCTTATATCATGCGCTCAACATGCGCGAAAATCCAACTCAAGTGCATCCGTCATGCACGAATAAAATCTGAATCAAGTGCATCCCACATGCACTAATAAAAATCTAAATCAAGCGCACAATATGCGCAAAATCCGACCCAAGCACGTCAGGTCCGTAATAAGCATCAAGTGCAGTAGCATGCACGAAAACGAACATCAAGTACACACGCGCACGAAAACACAAATCCGGTAAAATGAATGCTCATAGGCATAAATCGGGTGCAACCAATACACGAAATACTAATCCTGTACATCCAGTGCAAGAAATATCATCAATAACTCAAATGCGTATGAAAACCACACGAGCGTACAAAGGTGTATAAAATTCCTAAATGTGTGCAACTGCGTGCACAAAACACGTATCAATGCACTGCAAGCACATGTGAGATATACCGAGTGGTAAAATCAAATCGAGTGCCTACCACACGCACATATCAAATCAACTGTATGAAATCCACAAAATCATAAACATGTGCAGGTAAGGCACAAAATCAATATCAAGTGCAAATAGATATGCACAAATCATGAACCAATACAACAGTGTGTAAAACGTATATCCAGTGCAACAACTATGCACAAAATGTAAATACCCAGTAGGTGCAGCCATGGTGCATAAAATATCATGAAACACAAAATCCAAGCGATATAAGCGTGATACTCGGAACACAACACAAATCGCAAAAAATGACATTGAGGTACACCTCCTACAATGTCGAAGAAAAAGTCGGTGTGCCCAAACTGGCAGAGCAAGAACATCCGCTCGCCTCCTGCTTACGGTTTTGCGTCCTCTGTCTCTGGGTCCCCAGAATACACGTAACACATCTGATCCTCGGTGCAAATCTTATTGCAGCAGTTTCCTGGAAGGAACCTGCTCAGGGTCTCCTCCGATCTTGCCTACACTGAACTATACGGATGCTGGTACTCTTACATAATCTTTCTCGTTCTCTAGACATCTGCGTTCTCAGCATAACTTTTCCTCGGAAACTAGACATATCTCAATGCCTCTGTACACATATTCGATCTCTAATCTCAACGGGGAGTAACAACAGCTCGTTAACGTCTCACACGAACCTCTTGATCCACTCGTCTTCATTATCGTCCACTTGACATCGCATCATGCTATCTGTGTACCGCAAATGTTCTTGGCTACAGTCAATCAAGAATCTCTCACACGGACTCGAACTACGAAAATGGTATCTTCATTACTCTATCGAAGATAGCTAGCCGTATACGTCCTAAGGAACCCGTCCCAACAAACGGAGGAATACTCAATACTCGTTCGTCCTCGATCAACTCACAACACACCTGGTGAGGTCCTCTATCGGAAGCTGGTCTTGTTGTTGATCTCCTATCACAAGATATCCGGACGGTGTTAATCTTTTCGATCGAGTCATCAAAAGTCCCAACATTTTCCGAGAGCTCAACTCCTGAGCACGGTTTAATAATATTCAGTATATGCCACAGTACCTATGGACCGACCGTAGAAGGGCAGACCCAAGCCTCACTGATGGCACCGCTAAACTGCCGCAAACCTTAAGGTTCAAAAGCGATTTCATGGTCATCACATCGAGTTAGGGTTTCATTCTTCTAGAGGGTCCACTGAAGCACTTGCATGTCCTTTCGAATACTTTATACTTGGAAAAATAGGTTTTCTAACATTCGTTCAAACCATTCAACTCCGCCCAGACGACATGTGAACACCCTTCTTCCGCATGCTAAACAATGCCCCCAATCCTCATGGATAGACAATACATCAACGGTCATCTCTGGGTCGGTCTACTCTAGACCTGAGTAAGACTCTCCACACAGGCAATCTTCAACTCAACTGGGCCTGCGTCGGCGCATCAATCAGACAAATCACCTTCGTCTTACAACTCAAGATAGAGTAGCTATCACCTGTCGCCTCTCTGCCTGAAAGCTCCAGCGATCTTAGCTCGAAAGCTCTGGAAGTGGCATAACATCAATCTCAGCAATGGCTGGGTTATTTGTCTGCATGGTAGATGACATCAAAATCTCTGGGGTATGCTGTACAACAACAGTCCTCTCCTAACAGGCAGCCTCTAACAAAGGCCCGATCATCCGGTACTAGACCGCACACTCGTCTCAAACAAGGGGTCACAACACAACACTACATCGATAAGTTCCCATGTCAACAGAAAACATGATGGTCAGTCCTCGTCTATGACGGGCTCGCCTTGACCGCAACACCAGCAGCAGCTCAATCTGCGCTCAAACCATGGTGACAGGAACCACAATCAAGTATCGACGAAAAGATCAAGGGCTGATAGAGGCAACAGATCCCGAAATGGATACATAATCATAAGGAGGAGTCAAATCAAAGAGAGTATGATCATGGAAGCGAATAAAATCAAGTATCTCAATGGATGTAAAATCAAAGGAATGAAGAGAATCACCAGTCTCAAGATATGTACATCCTAAGGTCACTTAAGTGGAGTATCGTATCGTAAATATGCCGCGGAAAATACGTACGGTACGTCACTCTACTCAAGCGACCTACTCTATCAATCAGGGTCAGCCTATGAAACGAAAGTTCGGGTCTAACACCCCCTTGTTCAAGTCTAAGTTCCGTAAGGTCAAGCCTAGGTTCTAAAATACATATGCCCTAGACCCCACATAGTCAAACCTAGACTCGAACTAAGGTTAGACCTAGCGCTCTGATACCAACTTTGTCACGACCCAAAATATTATCTCGTGACCGGCACTTAAATTACGCAACGTCTACAGGCGTAACGTAACCTAAGTAAGCCGAAACCCAGAAATCTAAACCTTACAACAGAAGTAAGTAAAGAAAACATTTACAACATTTAGAAACTTAAGTAAAAATCCTTAAAACTTCACTTAACTCTTTTCCTTGGTTTTCATAAAAATTTCGGCAGCACCTCCTTTGTAAAAACTAGCCCCGAAAATGGGTACAACAAAGAATATAATGAAAGCATCCCAAACGGGAGCAAAACACGCCCAACGGCGAAAACAACACTACGACTATAAATAACAAGTATGCGATGCCCAACGGCGAAGATCCACAAACGGAAATAAAGTAAAGCAAGACATCAACCCCAAAAGAGAACATAAAACCCATCGCTCAAGACTCGCAACTACAAGTCTTCTAAGTCTGCAACATATACAATTTCTAGTTTCTGATTTGATGGAGTGACTAGATACAATATGAATAACAAGTACAAGAGTGGCACGATCCAACATGTACCACCTACCAAAGCAAAACATCCGAAATCAAGCTGTGTGCCAGCAATGCCGCTACTGATCCGAGCGGACAACCTGCAAGAACTGAGGCACAACGAGGGTGAGTTGCCAAATCGTAAGTAGAAAACATCAATAGGTAGAAATCGAAATAAACACCGATTCCTAGGTCAACTATATCATAAAGGTAATACTATGATATCTAGGGTGACCGAATCTGTATATGTGCCAACACAAGATAAATTCCTAACAGCAAGTGTATATCATCCAACAATGAATCAATACATGTATGCAGGTGGATCTCGTCCAACAATAAAATCAATGCATGTATGCAGTGGATCTCGTCCACGTGTAAACCACTGACACAACAACTCCTACATGTAAATATTATAAAAGCATATGCAGTTAAATATGAGGATATCAAAGAATGTGTGTCCATCCATGCCACATCACAATCATAGAAACCTGGGTGTCTATCACCGACACCCGAAACATCATGAATACCCGTGTCTAGCATCGACACATAAATCCTCATAACTCAGGCGCTGTCACCACGACTGGCCCTGACGTCATGTCCGTACATCACTCCGGTCGGTATGCCCACGATAACCGTCGGTCTAAATACTATCACCGGTAGGCAGTGGTCCCTCTGTCAGGCTTATCATCTACATCATGAAATCATCATTCGCCCTGGGGTACCATACCGGGTGCACCATGTACCCGCAGACGGTGCCCCCCGCTTCTCGAATCGGGTTTCACATGCCAATCTCATAACCAAGAAATCACATGGTGGACGCACTGAAATATCATATCAAGATAAACCGGGTTTTCAAACAACACATAATTTCTTGAAATACCCCCACGGTTCTCAAATCCATAAATCATATGAAATCCATATCTCAATGGGTAAATCCATGAAAAACTGATATATGCAAAATAAAACAACAATATGAGCATATTCAGGGAAAACCGCTCTTTTAAATGAATCCAGCTTTAAAATATATCATGTGGTTCCCAAATTCTCCGAAATCAAGTGCAGCATCATATAAGTGTACATGTAACTGTAGCAATGTATAAGTATCTACATGTAATCAAGTATGTATGATGCATTTCATAAGTGCAATGGCGCAATAGTCAACGTCTCAATATCATATGTCAATGCGATACCACCTAGGAGTATATGCAACTGTAGCGAGATATGTGGGTGTACATGTCAGTATGTATGCATGATGTACATATAGCTGTAGTAAAGTATGTGGGTGTACCTGTCAATATATCATGCAACCTAGCATAGTGATATGAACATGGTAGTATATCATAGCATGATATCGCAATTCTATGGTGTAAGTGACATATCAATTATCGATGAAGAAGTGTGTGCGCCGGCAATCTGTGTAAGTGTAACATACGCATCATCGATAATGGTGTAGTGTACTAGCACGGGTATAAGAATGCAATGAGAATAGAATGAATGCAGCATAATGCATATAATGAATCAAATGCTATGGGGTATACATATCAACAAGACCGATTCGGTGAATCTATCAATCGGCATCCAGCCTCACAACATCACGTATGGTACAATCCATCATACGGCATCCTCTAATCAAGGGTATAGATAAATCAACAGGTAAAAGTCATCGCGTACGGTAATCTAACGTACATCGGCATGAACAAATAGGGATTCTATCAACCTATACAACATCGGGGTACGGATCTAAGTCTCGTACGGCATATCACTCGTTATGAAATCATTATCCAAAAAAAAATATATATACCTATCTCTCAGGTCACCACCATGTCAATCTCATATAAGGGGACCAACAAAGGTATCAACCGTCACATATCGACTCGAATCCATATAATAGCATATCACACTAAGTCATCATATCACATCGTATACTCGTTCATCACATTAATATTTCGCATCACATTAAATAACATCACACTTGTTCTCTTTTAATTCATACCTATCATGATTCACTTATCATTTCATGTTCTTATAAACCAATATGTTCACTACTATCATATGATACCTATGATATTTAATGTGAATATCGTAGGTATCATATTAAATATCTTTAGGTATAATCATCTATCATAGTAGTTAACATATTGGTTTATATGTTAACTAATCTCCTCAAAACCACCAATCTCCTCAAAACCCATTTTCCTACAATCATATCATCTTGTAATTCCTACAATCATATCCATCGCATATCATTTATCAATGATCTTTCAATCCAATATTTGTGGGGGTGGTATACTCCATCCACCCGACTTTCCCGGTAGATATAAATCTACTCACCTTCTAAACTCCTCGTTAGCCGTAGTCGATGCACTTCGTCGTCTCGGAATCAACGCGAAAGTACCTACAATCAATATGAATTCGCAACGCTATTAACATCAAATTCCGAAATTCAAAATACGGCACGCGGTGCGCTTGTAGGTTAGAACCTATAGCCTACACATGCAAAACAATCAACTACCCTTGCCGTTGACATACAAACATCCAACGACCAAATACATCATCCAAAACTCAAAACCAAGAATCCAAATATCGGAAAACATAGCCGAAACCCTAAATAGGGTCGCTATACATGAAAACTGCCACATTAAAACCCAATAATACCAATACGCATTTACAAACACAATAAATATCGTAGGTATTAATATTTAAGTCATCTCCATTTTCATTTAAAACCCACGCCAAATTTTACCGAAAACTAGTAAGCAGCTTATATCATTTTATCTCAATTTCGCACAAGACTAGAAATTTAACAATTCTAGTGATTTAAAACATCATACAATAGCTTAACTAAGCTATCCAAACCACTTTCATATTTTTAATCTTTCCTAAAAATAAGTTAGAAAAACCTAGTTTGCGATTAAGCTTAATAGGCGATTAGGAAAAATAACAATTTTCATTTTCACAAAATACTTAACTTTTCTAAATCTACACATCTTGCTTAACAACATAAGCACATCAAAATCCTAACTTGATTTTATAATTAATTATCATGAATTAATTACACATGAACTATAAAGCTATAATTAGCACATAATTATGAAAGCTTAAGGAATTAAGGAACAAGTTAGGATTAGATTTAGAATTTATACCTCATAAACAAGATCTCAATTTTTGCAACATCACCAAAATTAACATTCCAAAATGATACTTTTTCATGATGATCCATGCTAGTTTAGAGATGAAGAATAATGGGTAATGATTTATTTATGAATTTGTGGGATTATTTTGGGATTTTTGATTAATTTTTGATCTTGGAAATGAAGAAATGAGCATGGCAAGAGAAGAGGGCAGCAAGGGCTATTTGGTTCGGCCATGGCAAGTGGGAGGGGGTTTTATGAGAATTGTGTGGAAAAATCTAGCAAGAAATAGCATTAATTGCTAATAAATGCAAAAATGCCAACATTTCTTCTATTTCTTTTCTTTTAAAATTAATTCCATTTGTGACAAATATCTAGATTTTTCAAGAGAAGGTTCTAAACTAATTCTAGTGATTAGATTATCAATGATCCCAATTAGAACTAATTAATCCACACAAAAAAGTAATTTTCACTAAATAAGTGCATAAATAAAACATTAAAATAATATTTAATTAGGGAAAAATTCTACGTGTACCAAAACTTCCCATTGACCCCCAAAGCTCGCGCACTAGGTTTACTTTAGCTGAAATAGGTGCCGGCAAGTTTATACGGAAGTTTGATCAAAATCGGTTAAAACGGAAAATACCGACTATTTTACCCTAAAACGGAAAAATTCGTATAGCGTTTTCAGAAACGTTACAATTCTCGCGATTTATATCATCGGTCGGTTATATACGATATAGCTGGGTTATCGAATCAAGTTTTGATTCGATAGATTGATACATTTGATATTAGTCGGTTGTATGTAATATGACCGGATTATTAAATCAAGTGTTGATTTAATGATTTAATGTATAATTATATATTTTATATATTACTTTACATTAACAAGTATTGGCTCACTTAAGATTGTTTTTCTCACTTGATTATGTATTAAGTATACATGTGATATGTACTTGTGTACATAGTTTGTGTCATGCTAGATGACACATGCAACATGGGTGTATGAGACTCACACCATGTTATTTGATAATGGAGGGTTTTATTTATATTAAGTTAATCAAATTAGTTGGAATTAGTTTATGGATGAAGCATGGAGAAGCTTATAGAATCCATTGACTAAGTCGACTAATTTTTCTTGCTTAAGATATTTACTAACCTAACCATTATCCTAACACATGGTTAAGTCTCTACATGGGTTTAATATATGATATTAACTCACCCATGGTTGCATTATTCACCACTTGATTTTCTTCTTGCGCTCTTCTTCATCTTCTTCCTCTAGCTCTTTAGCTTCTTGAAAAATGGTGAAAATGAGTGAGAAAATCAAATCTCAAGTGAGCCCACTTCCTATTTCATCATCCTATACACTTTCTTGGGTATTATAGGGTGTTCTCTTCACAAAGTTCATGACTTAGTGAAGAGTTAGCTTGGGTTTGAGTCTCCTCGACGTAGATCATCTTCGGCCTCGAAGACTCCGGGCAAGCTTGTTCATTTCTCCAAGGGAACACATACTAGAGTTCGGGAGATCTTCGATCGCAACGAAGGGACTAGTACACGGAGCTTCAGAAGTGAAGGACCGGTCTACAAAGATTGTATTCCTCATTCACTTAGTGTAATGGTTGATTACATGTTATATTGTCTAGTTACTCTAGCTTGATCCTAGCATAGGATTTATTAGCACCTTAGATTTTTAAAATTTGGCATGGTAGTTGCTGTGAAAAACCAATAGGGTGCTAAGGAATCCCAATATATCCAATATTTCATATGTTGTCTTCTGCTGCTGATATTCTGTGATGTGATCACTTTATATTCTGAGATGGATACATTATAATATATATGATATATTATAGACGCTGCTTATGTTTTTCACCCACGCTATCCTTGTCGCGCTCTGCCGTTAGTTACCCAACCTAATGGTGCACGACGGGACTTCGTGGCGAATATGGATGGCATAAGCGTACGTTGTATTTATTTGTGATGTATAGGTAATTTAAATGATGGGACATTCATTAATGATATTAATGAAGGAAAATAAAGCTAAAGATGTTGTGGAATCGAATTTTCAAAAATAGGCAGCTCTAGTTGTTGCTTTGCATAGCGGTATTCCTTGCAGAATATCCTGCACCTTTTTCGATGTGGAAAGAGCCGAGATCCCTTCACCGGGAGTGACCTCTTTAGCAATAACTAGAAGATGCTACAACCCTCGGTTTTGTCTTTTGATTGCTTTTCTAGTTCTTTCTTTGTATAGTGATATTGTGAATATTCTACACCTCATTCGATGAGGAATGAGCCGAGATCCCTTCACCGGGAGTGACCTCTTTAGCGAAACTAGCAAAAGCCTAAAAAACACTCAATTTTTAAATCATTTGATTCTGCAACGAGATCATTTTCAAAGCGTTAAAGATTTTCACAAAAACCATCCGCAATCCTCTATCATTTTAGGAAGTAGAGTACTTAGTATTCGTGTTGTGTTTGTTTACCATAGTTAAGGCACAGTGTACGGTACCTAAGTGATGTCTTCCTACAAACCATATGATGCGATTAGTTAGGACAATCATATGACTTTGTTGACCATAGTTAAGGGTCATGTGGGTGGGTCTAATTAATCACGAAATGACGGGTAGAACTTGACTAGTGCTTGTGATTTGTTGACCATAGTTAAGGTCATGAGCCACCAGGGGTAAAAACCATTATCGGGAGTTTCAAGTGTTGAAATTTGCAGTGAGATTGCATACCTTATATGAGATAGTTGGATCCTGATATCCACTGCGAGTAATTGTTACTCCTGGGAGAGTTTTGCACTTTACAATTTTCCGATCGAGTAGGTGTCTAGAAAGGGGTCAATGGGGTTACGCCCCTAGGAAAACGAGGTTTATTTTAATTAGGTCCGTGCGAAAGCACGGGGAACCTCCCTCAAAGTACCGGCAATGGCCTGGATGAAAAATTGGTGAACTTGTAGGGTGTAATTAATCCCGGCTAGTCTTTCCTTTTAGGGTTTGAAGGAAGATTTGATAAAAACAGTAGGAGCCATCCTAATTAGATAAAATATATAACCAATATAATCTTGCAAGGGCGTGTTTTCTTCTTCTCTCTCTCTCTCCTGGTAGCGACCATATCACGCCTTAATCAAGATAATAATATTGATGTATTGACCAAACCCGCTTGTTATACTGAGCTGGGGAACATTGGTCCCGCTCCAACTTATAATTGTTATAAGACCGAGCAGGAAATAGGGGAATACCAGGATTCCCATGCCGCCCAAATGAAGAAAGTTCATAATAGATGCATCTTCTTCGGGTGTGTTCGTTACAGAGAGCCGTTTCTCAGTATCCTCTACGTCCTGGGTATTTGATACCGGATCAAGATCCCGCATATGTAATCTGTTACATGGGCTACAGAAAGATAGAGAAATGAGAATAGGGTGATATGTCTCTAAGTATAGAGATTGGTGCAATTGTTGCAGCCAAATCAGTCGGCAAGTATCACCTTGTATTACCAAATACATTGATTTTAAACGAATGTTATTAGATACCGAACCTGATATGCAACATTATATCAGTCTCTTTATTTACTAAAGAAGGATATAATTTTGTATTGTTGGATAATGTTTTGAACATTTCCTATATCAAAGAGTTGATCGATTTAGGAACGTTATCTAATGACATATATGTTCTAAATCAAACTACAGTTCTTAATGTATAGAACACACACAAGAGGAAGAGTTCATAAATGAACGAATCCTTATTGAGGTATTGTAGACAAGGTCATATCAATGAAACCAGACTAGCTAAATTACATAAAGGTGAATATTTAAATCAGTTTGAATTTGCATCTTGTGAAACTTGCTAGTCATGTCACAAAGATAAAATGACCATAGCTCTGTTTAATTAAAATAGAGAAAGAGTTAGTGAACTCTTGGGACTGCTACATGATGATTATGTGGTCCCCTGTCTACACATGCCAGGACTGGTTCGTTGTACTTCATTACATTCACTGATGATCTCTCAAGATTCGAACACATGTTCCTGTTGAAACACAAGTCTGAAACTTTTGAGAAATTCAACGAATATAAGTCAGAAGTTGAGAACCAAAAATGGCTATAAGTATTTAAGTCCTTTAATGTGATCAGAGAGGAGAATACTTGTGCATGGAATTCATGGACTATTCTAAAGAAGAATGAGATTATCTCTCAGCATTACTCCTCCGTATACGCCACAACACAAGGATGTATCGGGGAGGAGAAATCGCACCCTATTTAATATGGTGCGCTCTATGATTGGTAATACTGAGATACCTATTTCCTTTTGTGGGTTATGCGCTTGAGGAAGCTGCATACCTATTGAATTAGGTTCCAACCAAATCAGGTGCCTACCACTCCATATGAGATATGGTATGGGAAGAGCCAATGTCTTAAGCAAGTTAAGATTTAGGGTTGTCTGGCCCATGTCTAAAAGCAAAATCCGGACAAGCTCGAGGCAGGGTCAGTTCTATGGAAGTTTGTTGGATATCCCAAGCATTCGTAAGGGAATATCTTCTACCGTATCGAGGAACAAAAGGTGTTTTATTTCTCGGCATGACCACCGTTTTAGGAAAAGGAATTTATTTTGAATGAAATTTGTGTTCATGAGATAGAACTGGAATTAGTTCCGGCTATATAAACTACAGCTGATGATTTGGTAGAACAGGATGATTCAATAGTTCCCAAAGAACCTCAACCTCTCCGCCGATCTGGTAGGGTTCCTCATCATTTCTCGATGACAGTGGGAGCAAGGATTGCATCATGAGAGATGATGACCCAACTAGTTTCGAGCAGGCCATCATGAGTGGCGACTCTGTAAGAATGTCTTGATGCTAAGTGATCTGAGATGGGATCCATATACACCAACAAAGTACGGACTTTGGTTGCTATATCTGAAGGGTTAAATCCCCATCAGGAGCAAGTATATCTTGAGAAGATTACTTGGTGTAGATGGAAAAGTTGAGAATTTCAAAGCTAGACTTGTTACGAAATGTTCTCGTCATTGACCAGGCATGGATAATGATGAAACCTTTTTCTCCAGTGGCTATGCTTAAGTCCATCCAGATCCTACTTGCCATTGCTATATACCATGACCACGATATCTAGTGGTTAGGTGTCATGACTGCTTTTCTAAATAATGATTTAGAAGAGAGCGTCTATAAGTACACAGCCATAGGGCTTCGTAGACAGTGGGAGTAGCGGAAACGTGAGCAATTTGCTCTACGGGTTAAAGCAGGCATCGTGGAGTTGGAACATCTGTTTTGATGTGGTAGTCAAAGTGTTTGAATTCATCAAAATGGTAGATGAACCTTGTAAATACAAAAAGGTAGTAGAGAGTAAGGTGGTCTTCCTCGTATTGTACGTAGATGATATACTCTTGACAGGGAAGGCGTTTCCTATGCTACACTCAGACAATCTCCTCTTATCACATTGATTCTGCATGTAGGATCAAGGTGATACCTCCTAAATCCTGGGTTTTGGATCTATGAGATAGATTTAAGTGGATGTCAGTATTCTCACTAGTTGTAGTGAGAAGGTATCAATCGATCCTTGGGAGAATCTCTAGATATCTTCCTATGTGGTAAGGATGACTGAATGTCAGTCGCATGCATTGTCTTTACCTTCAAAGGTGGGATGGTATGTTGAAAGAGTTCCAAGCTAGATACCGGGGCAAACTAGACGATAAAGGATGGATATATCGCCATCAACGATGCTACTGAAGAGGCAGTCTGGGTGTATATTTGTTCATGAGATGAACTTGGTTCCCACCATTGTGTGACAATGGTGGTGTGTGACAATGGTATCACCTGATCATGGAGATGGCTGATCTCCAAGAGATCGAGTTTAGGAGAGTAGACTCAGAGGTTAACACGGCAGATCCACTCACTGAGGCATTTCCTGCGAGAGACTTATATAGGACGTTGGGTATGCTATACTACAACAAATGGCCTTAGTGCAAGTGGGAGATTGTTAGTTGCATGTATGCCCTAGAGGCCATTATTGTACATGAGATATATATTATAGTGGATGCTTGGACATATATAGGGAGGACTTTCTTGCTCGACATGATAGTATGCTATCTGGTTGCTCTTTATCTTAACATGTACACTTACTGTCTCTCTGTTACATGTTGATAAAGCCCTTAGGATATGTACTTGACTTCCAGGATTATGATGCAGATCATACTAGTGGGGCCTGAGAAGTCCATGAGTTCATCCTTCAATGTTCCTAGTCGTGAGAATATCGAGACGGGGCATCGATATTCCAGAGTAGACTAGCGTATATCTTCTCGACCCAAATGATGGGCGATGGATGATCCTATATCCATTGGTGTTTGACATCATAGATGGTATACGGGTGCTCAGTGGAGACTGGGTACACTGAGTGGAATCACCGAGAACTCCTAGATGTTATTATACCTCACGTCAGATAGCAGTTCTCCGGTGACACTAGTACAGGTTAGTCTGTCGACCCGAGATCGTCATAGAGTCTTGTGTGTCTCCCACTTTGCTTTGATTTCCGCCCTACAACGGCTCTATTGAGTCATGCAAACATGTGGTTTGTAGATACAGTCCCGAGTCATATGGAGGCAATGAGCGATAAGAGGGGATTCGTCCATCCCGGTATTGGGGGTTGATGTTGCGCTATACTCAATTGGCCATAACTGCAAATCCCTGGCCACGGTAGATGAGATTTACTGATAATAGTTATTAGTAGTTTCTCACCCGTTATGGACCTTACATCGGCATGACTTATCAAGTTATTGGGCTCTGACGTTTACCACCCCTAGGCAAGATATGCGACATATCAGACGAAGAGACCGGACTGTACGGTAGTGTACTGATTGGATTCACAGGAGTATGAGCAGGCTTGCTTGTTGATCTTTTGATCGCTCAATACCCGGGTAGCCGTTACGTTTAGCAGGCCTCTTGCGGCTTGTCGGTGTTTGATATGATCTTCACCTACTGCCGGCGTATTGACGAGTCTTTAGAGTCCTACACAGAGGTTTCTTGGCTCATGCGAAACGGAGTAGGAGAACATATGAGATATGTGCGGGACCGAGATTAATATGTGTATGTGATACCGTATTCTATTCTTGCGATTTGTGTCATCGGTCGGTTATATGCGATATAGCCGGGTTATCGAATCAAGTGTTGATTCGATAAATTGATACATATGATATTAGTCGGTTATATGTGATATTGCCGGATTGTTAAATCAAGTGTTGATTTGATAATCTAATGTATAATTAAATATTTGATATATTAATTTACATTAACTAGCATTAGCTCACTTAAGATATATTTTTCTCACTTGAGTGTGCATTAAATATATGTATGATATATATTTGTGCACATGATTTTGTATCATGCTAGATGATACATGAGTCATGGGTGTATGAGACTTACACCATACTTAAGATGATGTTTAGGTTATTATTTATTTTATATAATTCAAAATTAGTTGGATAATTGTCATAAGTGGATGTTTGTAGATTGTTTGACTTTGTCCACTAATTTTGTCTCACTTAAGATATTTATTAACCTAACCATTGCCTTAAACTAGGGTTATGTCTCTACAATGTTTAGTATATGATACTAACTCAGCCATGGTTACTCATAATATTCATTCATTTATTCATTTGCTTCATCTTCTCCTTCATCTCCAAAGCTTTCTAGGTTTTGAAGATGTGATGAAAGATTGTGAGAAAAATAAATCTAAAGTGAGCCCACTTCCTACTTCATCATACTCTACTAATTGCCATTTAGTTTAGGGTGTTTTCTTCACAAAGTTCATCACCTAGTGAAGAGATATCTTGGGTTTGAGTCTCCTCGACGTAAATCATCTTTGGCCTCGAAGACTTCGAGCAAGCTTGTTTATTTCTTCAGGAGAACCCATACTAGAGTTCGGGAGACCTTCACTCGCAGCGAAGGGACTACTACACGGAGCTTTAGAAGTGATGGACCGGTCTACAAAGGTTGTATTCCTCATTCACTTAGTGTAATGGCTGATTATATGTTTCTATTTACTCTAGCTAGATCCTAGGTTATGGTTCTTTAGCTCTCTAGAATTTTTGAAATTGGCATGCTTGATGTCTTGAAAACCCAGTAGGGTGCTAAGGAATCCCAACAGCCTCATCACAGTTTTCCTCATCTCCTTCTCCACCTCCTCCACCTCCAATCTATAACCACAAACACCCATCCAAATCCCCACAAACCATCATGAAGCATTCATTAGAAATGTTAACATTCTCATCCTACACTTGATGTGGTGATCAAGTTTTCACTTTGGGATCATTTACAAGCTTGAAGCTTCTCCTAATCTCTATTTAGTGGTAAAATTCTCCCTTTTTGCCACGTTTTAAGTATTCTTTTCATGACAACTAGTTTAGAGCTAAAAGGTTTATGTTTTCTAAGTTTTGAAAATTTAAAAATGAATTTTTGGTGGATAAAACTTGTAGTGGTAGTGTAGTAGAGGGTTAGTGAGTGATTACCACCTCATTAGTGATAGATGAGGGTGTTTTAGTGTTAGTTTTATTGGTTTAAAAGAGTTTTGAAGTTTTAAAACAAGTTTTTCATAGAGATTTTGATGTTCAAATAAAATCTAGAGCAAGTAGGGCTGTTTGAAAATATTTAGAGGCTACTGTGAGATGCTTGGACTAGTAGAAGACCACCCCAAGCCCCCAATTCCTTTCCAAACCCACAAAAATATTCCCTTGGGCTGCAAATTTCGGCCAAGTTGTGGAATTAGGGTTTAGGGTTTGTTCTGTAGCTCACTCACTTGATAACTAAACCTACTTTATATGCTAATTTGCCCTAGATTCCCTGAGTAAAAATCTAGAAGCATTTTGACTTGGTTTTGGTGATATTTTGCGATATTTGAAACTTGGATTTCGTATTTTTATGTCTTGACTCGATCGTTCGACGTTTGTACATCGACGTCGGGGGTTAATTTTTCGTTTTAGCACACGTTGACCATAAGTTCTTGTAGGATATATATGCCCTAGAGGCCATTATTTGTAATGGATATATATATATATATATATATATAAAGAGAGAGAGAATGTTCTTGCTCGAAATGATAGTATGCTATCTGCTTTAATTTTATCTTAACATGTGCGTATGTTCTACTTGTTATTACATACTACTTATACATGTTGATAAAACCCGTAAGATATGCTGGACTACCAGCGTTGTGATGGAGGTCATACTTATGAGGGCTGGGTAGTCTATAAGTATATCCTTAAAAGTGTCCCCAGTCATAGGAATATCGAGATAGGACATCGATATTCCAGAGTAAACTGGTGTATACATTTCTAGACCCCGGTGAGGGGCGATGGTTAGTCTCACAGCCATCAGTGTGTTTCACCTAAGATTGTATAATGGTGCTCACTGTGGGTGGGTACTGTTAGGAATATGTATACCCTAGAGGCCATTATCGTATGATATAGTAGATGCTTGGACGTATATATAGAGGACTTTCTTGCTCGACATGATAGTATGCTATCTTCTTGTTCTTTATCTTAATATGTACATTAGTATTATTATACTATCTCCCTTATACATGTTGATAAATCCTTTAGGATGTTAGTTTGACTACCAGGATTATGAACATCTCTTTAGTCCTTCTCAAGTACTTGAGAATGTTCTTCACAGCAGTGCAATGACTCTCTCCTGGATCTGGTTGATTCCTACTGACTACACTTAGTGAGTATGCTACATCGGGTCTGGTACATAACATCGCATACATGATAGAGCTTACTGCCGAAGTATAGGGTATCCCTTGCATGCGAGCTCTCTCCAAATCAGTATTGGGAGACATCTCTTTCGAGAGAGTGAGTCCTGTGATCGTGGGTAAATTCCCACGCTTGGATTCTTCCATACTAATCCTCTTTAGTATGGTGTCAATGTACCTGGATTGGGACAATCCCAGTATCCGTTTAGATCTATCTCTATAGATCTTAATCCCCAAGATGTAGGAGGCATCCCCTATATTTTTCATTGAGAAACTTTGCGATAATAAGAGCTTGACCGATTGCAGCATAGGAACATCATTTTCTATTAAGTGTATGTCATCCACGTACAATACGAGGTAGACAACCTTACTCTCTGCCACCTTCTTGTATATACAAGGTTCATCTTCATTTTTTATGAAGTCAAACTCTTTGACTACCACATCAAAACAGATGTTCCAACTCCGCGATGTCTGCTTTAACTCGTAGATGGATTTAAGCAGCTTGCACACCTTTCCGCTGCTCTCACTGTCCACGAAGCGATCTGGCAGAGTCATGTACACGCACTCTTCTAAATCACCATTAAGAAAGGCGGTCGTAACATCCATTTGCCAGATTTCATAGTCATGGTATGCAGCGATAGCAAGCAGGATCCGGATGGACTTAAGCATAGCCACTGGAGAAAAGGTATCATCATAGTCCACACGTGGTCGTTGACGAAAACCATTTGCAACAAGTCTATCTTTGAAAGTCTCAATATTTCCATCTACACCAAGTTTCTTCTTAAAGATCCATTTGCTCTCGATGGGTTTTACCCCTTCAGGAGAAACTTTCAAAGTCCATACTTTGTTGGTGTACATGGATTCCATCTCAGATCGCATAGCATCAAGCCATTTCACAGAGTCCCCAATCGTGATGGCCTGCTCGAAGCTAGTTAGGTCATCATCTACCATGATGCAATCCTCTCTCCCACCGTCTATGAGAAAACCGTAGTATCTCTCAGGTGGATGAGGAACCCTACTAGATCGGCGGAGAGGCTGGGGTTCGTTGGGAGATATCGAATTCTCTGGTTCTACCAAATCTTCTGTCGTAGTTTGTATCACTGGAACTTCTTCCGGTTCTACCTCCTCGCTACTAATTTCCTTTGCAAGAAATT
The DNA here is from genome assembly GCA_030015575.1 of Agapanthus africanus. Classification (NCBI taxonomy): domain Eukaryota; kingdom Viridiplantae; phylum Streptophyta; class Magnoliopsida; order Asparagales; family Amaryllidaceae; genus Agapanthus; species Agapanthus africanus. The sequence goes on from JASDDO010000031.1 coordinate 151,091,873, forward strand.
CCTTTTCCAAAAAGGGTGCATACCAAGAAACAAACAACTTTTGTACCTCGATGTGGTAGAAGATATACCCATGTGAGTTTTTGGGATATCCTACAAACTTGCACAGAACAGACCTTGCCTCTAGTTTGTCCGGATTATGCCTTTTGACATAGACCGGACAACACCATATCTTAATATAATTAAGACACGGTCTTTTCCCCTTCCATATCTCATATGGAGTGGTACGCGCAGATTTGGTAGGGACCATATTCAATAGGTGTATGGCTGTCTCAAGCGCATACCCCCAAAAGGAAATAGGTAACTCAGCAGTGCTCATCATAGAGCACACCATATCCAATAGGGTGCAATTCCTCTGTTCCGATACACCGTTGTGTTGTGGTGTATACGGAGGAGTAAGCTGAGAGAGAATCCCATTCTCTTTTAGATAGTCACGAAATTCCGTGCTCAAGTATTCTCCTCCTCGATCAGATCGAAGGATCATAATACTTTTACCCGTTTGGTTCTCGACTTCGTGCTTATATTCTTTGAATTTCTCAAAAGCTTCATACTTGTGTTTCATCAGGAACACATGTCCGTATCTAGAGAGATCGTCAGTGAATGTAATGAAGTATGGGGAACCATTCCTGGCATGTGTAGACATGGGACCACATTCATCACTATGTATCACTCCTAAGAGTTCCGTAACTTTTTCCCCGTGTCCACTAAATGGAGTTTTGGTCATTTTGTCTTTGAGACATGACTGGCAAGTGTCATAAGATGAAAATTTGAATGGTTTCAAATATCCATCTTTATGTAACTTAGCTAGTAGTGTCGCATTGATATGACCTAGTCTGCAATGCCACAAGAAGGATTCGTTCATTTCTGAACTCTTCCTCTTGTGTGTGTTTTGTACGTTGAGAATTGTGTTTTGATTTAGAATGTATATTCCATTATTTAACGAGACTGATTGTTCATATCAGATTTTTGCATTTTCATACCGCCCAATTTTTATCATATTGCATATCGGTAGGTACTCTTGAGCCGTGTTTGCTAGTCAATTGCAGGATACAGATTCTCGGCTCTAAACGGTGAAATTCATGGAAAAACAAGACAAAATCCGGGTTCCTGCCAACCACAGATAAAACACGGGTCTCCTCTCTTTGTCCGTCTGTTGCTACACACCAGTTTAAGAGACAAAATGGCAAATCAATGTCATTTTCATGCACATGGCTCAATGGCAACACAAGATCCAAGAAATCTACGCGGAGCTCAAGAAAATCATTACAAAAAGATCCATATCCAATCACCTTTTGATCTACAGAAATTCTGGAAAAATCGTGAAGACAATCTGAGAAAATACATATACAATAATAAAGGGCACACAATACCAGGAGAAGCCACCAAATTTGGTGACCCAATTCCTCAATAGGGCCGCGGAACCGCGGCCATACGGAGTCTTCAGAAGTCAAGTTTTTAGGGGTAGTTGGGTCTTTTCACATGGGTCCAGAATGTTGCCCTAGAATTTCTGTTACCTGCCTATAAATAGTCCAGAACTTGTGAAGCCAAAGGGTTCATAATCTTGTATTTTTCTAGGTTTTAGAATACTTGTTCTTCTTCCTCTTCTCATCTCTTCTCCATTGAAAAACTTGTAGTGAGCTTTTGTGAGTGATGAATGATGAAGAAAGAAGTTCATTTTATTATTATGCTTGTCTTGCTCTTATGTTAATTACTTGTAATTTTCATTTGTTAACTTAGTTGTTGTTATTTCTTGTTGTTTCTTTCTTTTCTCTTTTCCTTTATCCTTAAACAACCATGATGCTTACGCTTGATCCTTGCCAAGGTGAGGTCGCAAATAGCTAGTTGTTATCTTCTAATCTCTTTCTTTCTATCTTCCTCTTTTGTTTTGTTTTCTTTTCATTATGATGTGTGAGTAGTTTCATACTTGTTAGGGTAGGATAAGGGAAGTTTGAGAGAAGGAAATCTCTCTCACTCTTTCCTTGCCCAACATCTTAAATCGACTCCCGTTAATTGAACCACAATCAGCTCCTTACGGCATAATAGCGGTGATTCCGTAGTGAGACCGGTTGTGGTTGAATTAACCAGAGGTTATGGCTAAGAGCCAAGAACGGACAGACAAGCACCAAAAGGAAGAACTTAAGCGTTGGAAAGCCTAGCTTATACTCGCAAGTTCCTTCCTAGTCGTGCTAGTCCCCGTTGTTGCCGATTACCGTAACACCGATATTAAGAGTGGCAACGAAAGAAGTGAGCGACTCCTCACTCAAACTAACCTAATCCTAACCCTAACAAGCTCTCTTTACATATCATTTTAACACTTAGTTAATCACAAACAAATCTGGAAAATCGGACTTAACTCGTTAAAGCACATAGAAAAAGATTCTCATCTCCCTGCGGACGACCCATACTCAACCGGCTAGCTACAAGCGAAACCGTCTTGATTGCGGTAATTAAATAAACTTGAACACGCAGAATCCCTACCAATCCCAAAAGGAAATAGGTAACTCAGCAGTGCTCATCATAGAGCACACCATATCTAATAGGGTGCAATTCCTCTGTTCCGATACACCGTTGTGCTGTGGTGTATACGGAGGAGTAAGCTGAGAGAGAATCCCATTCACTTTTAGATAGTCACGAAATTCCGTGCTCAAGTATTTTCCTCCTCGATCAGATCGAAGGATCATAATAGTTTTACCCGTTTGGTTCTCGACTTCGTGCTTATATTCTTTGAATTTCTCAAAAGCTTCATACTTGTGTTTCATCAGGAACACATGTCCATATTTAGAGAGATCGTTAGTGAATGTAATGAAGTATGGGGAACCATTCCTGGCATGTGTAGACATGGGACCACATTCATCACTATGTATCAGTCCTAAGAGTTCCGTAACTCTTTCCCCGTGTCCACTAAATGGAGTTTTGGTCATTTTGTCTTTGATACATGACTGGCAAGTGTCATAAGATGAAAATTTGAATGGGTTCAAATATCCATCTTTATGTAACTTAGCTAGTCGTGTCGCATTGATATGACCTAGTCTGCAATGCCACAAGAAGGATTCATTCATTTCTGAAATCTTCCTCTTGTATGTGTTTTGTACGTTGAGAAATGTGTTTTGATTTAGAATGTATATTCCATTATTTAACGAGCCTGATCGAATCAACTTTTGGTTCAGGAAGATGTTCATAACATTATCCTGTACTATAAAATTATATCCTTCTTTACTTAATAAAGAAACTGATATAAGATTGCATATCAGGGTCAGTATATAATAGCATTCGTTCACAATCAATGTATTACCATTTGGTAACACAAGGTGATATTCGCCAACTGCTTTGGATGCAACATTTGCACCATTCCCTACTAGTACGGAATGATCACCTACTCCCAGTTCTCTACGTTTCCTTACCCCATGTAACATATTACATATATGGGATTCCGATCCAGTATCTAATACCAAGGACGTAGAGTGTACTGAGAAATAGTTCTGGGTGATTAACACACCCGAAGAAGATGCATCAACATGCTCATTCTTCGTTTGTTTGGCATGGAAATCCGAATATTTTCCTACTTTCTGCTCGGACTTATAACAATTATAAGTTGGAGTGGAACCAACGTTCCCCTCCTCTACATAAAAAGAGGGTTCGGTCAATACATCCATATTATTATCTTGATTAAGGCCTGACATAGTCGCTACCTGTAGAGAGAGAGAGAGAAGAAAACACTTAGTGTATGCTCTTGCAAAGATCAGATTGGTATTTTTATCTCATCTAATCGATGGCTCCCACTGCTATTCTCAAATTTTTCCTTCAGACCTTAAAAAGAAAATTCAGCCAGGATTAATTGCATTCAACAACTTCGCTAACCGTTCAGCCAGGCCAGTGCCAGTACTTCTGAGGGAGGTTCCCCGTGCATTTGCACATACCTAATTAAAATAAACCTCATTTTCCCAGAGGCGTAGCCCCGTTGACACCTTTCTAGACACCTAATAAGTTAGCTAATTGTAAAGTGCAAAACTCTCCCGGGAGCAACTTTTGCTCACAGTGGGTTTCGGGATCCAACTATCTCATAGAAGGTATGAAATCTCAATGCAAATTTCAACACTTGAAATTCCCGATAAACCTTTTTCCCCTAACGTCCTATGACCTTGACGAAAGCCAACAAATCATAGTCCGTCAGTCAAGTTCAACCCATACATTTCATGATTGAATTAAACCCACCCGCACGACCCTTGATGAAATCCAACAAAGCCGTACGACTACCCTAATCCAATCACATCTTTTGCAACAGATAAGCAGTAAGTAGCTACCGCACATTACAGCTTGACGAAAGCCAACAAACGTAGCAGGATTACTAAATATTACTTATTTGAAATGTCAGAGGGATACGCAGGTTTTTAGAAAAACCTTTTGCGTAATGAACTTGATGTAGTTGTAAAAACAAGTGATTTTTGAAAAGGAGTGTTTTTGAGGCTTTTTACTAGTTTTGCTAAAGAGGTCACTCCCGGTGAAGGGATCTCGGCTCTTTCCATATCGAATAAGGTGCAGGATATTTCATAAATACCGCTATGCAAAGCAAGAACTAAAAGAAGAAATCAATAAAAAACTGAGTGGGTTGTAGCATCTGCTAGCTTCGCTAAAGAGGTCACTCCCGGTGAAGGGATCTCGACTCTTTCCTCATCGATGAGGTGCTGGATATTCTACAAGGAATACCGCTATACAAAGCAAAAACTTGAGCTACCCTTTTTGAAAATATGATTCTACAACATCTTTTAGTTTTCTTTTCTTTTCATTAATCTCATTAATGAATTCCCATCATTTATGCTTCCTAAGCATCACAGAAGAAACGAAAATACAACGTACGCTTATGCCATCCGCATTCGCCACAGAGTCCCGTTATGCACCGTTAGGTTACTTAACTAACGGCATAACAGGGCGGGACTAGCGCGGGTGAAAAATATAAGCAACGTTTATTATATATCATATATACAATAATTAAGCATTCGTCTCAGTATATCAAGTGATCACATCACAGAATATCAGCAGCAGAAGATAACATATGAAATATTGGATATACTAGGAATTCCGTGTTTTATTTTAAACCAGTATAAAACATGGATTCCACGGTCGCGATGAATAGCCAAACCCACATCCCTAGACCCCTACAAGAGAGACAAGCAATCCTACCAATTCTAGAGTTAGGAGAACCGGTCTCGACTCCTCGAGATGGTCACCAATTGGACTCTAGAACCCGGTTACTTGTGCTCCCCTCCTTGGGTCTATCCTAATGCGGAAAAGTAAATAATATATAACAATGGTGACATCATCCTCAACCCGAAAGTGCCCCAATAAAAGAATATTACATACATTGAATTTTACATGAATAATAATAAAAACTCTCATCTTACATAAAACCCCCGGCTATTCAAAACACGGCTATCCAATATAACATATCACAGCAACACATAACATCACATGTCATCAACGTAAGTAAATATGCGTATCATAATTGTCATCGACATATAGCGACGAAAACGGTGGTACCCCATATATTACACTTACGGTCACAGAAAAGAAAATTTCAAACTACAATATTTGGAATCCACAATCTCCTTAGACATCATAAACCAAAAATATCACATCATTTTGATTTCATGCCTAACTGTATGAATTCCACATATTGTATCACATTCGACAAATATTTAGACGACGTTAAACATTCCGATCGAATCAACAAACACCCAAAATTTCCCAAAAAGCTCAACACTTGAGCGCAGTTGAAAAATACTCATCACATGCCACAGTACCAATGGACCAGCCGTAGAAGGTTCAACCCTTGCCTCACCAATGGCGCCGAGGAACTACCGCAAACCCTAGGGTTTGGCGGTGGTTCTTATGGTCATAGAATCGAGTTAGGCTTTTGTTCTTCTAGACGGTCCACTGCATTACTTGCACGATATTTGAATGTTCTTTAACTCGGAAAAAATCCAACTCTTGGAAAATTTTCCGTCGAGGGTTAAAGTGGTTATTTGATATAATTCGAAATTTTTAACACCGTCTAAATAAACCGAATACTTGTTAGAATTACGACTACGAAACACTACGAATTTCCTTTGCAGAAAGTTAACATCACATGCAAATTTAGCAAAAACAAACAACACCTGAAACTCTAAAACACAGAGTCCAGAACACAAAAAAAATATAAACTCCAGAACTCTTCTTTGGGCCAGCCAGATCGGTTTTTAGGGGGTTGTGCTCAGGTCAAAACCGGCCAAATGAGCTCGTATTTGTTCAATGTTCATGTTACATCTCATATAAAATTCTGCGGTTGTTTAAAAAAATTTTTCGACGACTTTAAAAATTAACAGAAACTGGGTTTTTAGTTTGTAGTGTTTCGGAGTTGTTTTAGTTTTGTAATTCTAAAAATATCGTCTAAATCTCTAGCTTGGCTCTGATACCACAGTAGGATTGCTTGGCACGACAGCAAGCTTTTGGGAGGCATCGTCCATGCCATTTTCAAAAATTTGCCGTACAAAACAATCCTAACCCTGGAATCTTAACTAAAGATTTAGACAATACAATGTGTAAACTACTTTACAACTAATTGAGTAGGGATTACAATCTTTGTAGTCCGGTACTTCACTTATATAGCTCCTTATAGTGGTCCCTTCGCTGCGATCATTGAACTCACATACTCTTGAAAGGCTCCACAAGAAGAAAGCAACGAGTTAGCATGAAGTCTTCGAGGTCGAATATGATCTACGTTGAGGAGTCAGTAACCCAAGCTACCTCTTCACTAATGTGGGATTAGTGAAGCTAACACTTTATACTAAAGTGCTAATCTAGTAGAGGATGATGAAGTAGGATTTTTGCTCACTTTAGAATTAATTATCATTCTTTTTCTTCTTCTCTCATAAAACTAGAGAGCTCTCTCTTGCTCTTGATAAAGATGAAGAAAATAAAAGATGAGAGAGTGAGTGGCAACCGTGGGTGAGAAAATATCTAATATCACTCATGTAGAGATTTAATCATAGGTTTAGATAATGGTTGGGTTAACAAATATCTAGTATAAGTCAAAACTAGTGGACTAGTCAATGGATCTCCAAGCTTCTCAAAGCATCATGCCATGTGACCATTATCCAACTAGTAATTGATTTGCACTAAATAAATAACCCTTCATTATCATTAGTATGGTGTAAGTCTCATACACCCATGTTGCATGTATCATCAACCATGACACATAAAGAAAACACAATTAACATATATCACATATATATTAAATGTGCATATGTTAGAAAAAGAAATGCTTAAGTGAGCTAATATTAGTTAATGTAAATTAATATATCAAATATATAATTATACATTAAATCATTAAATCAACACTTGATTTAAAAATCCGGTTATATTTCATATGACCGACTAATATTATTTGTGTCAACTTATCGAATCAACACATGATTCGATAACTCGGCTATATCACATATAACCGACCGATATAGTATCGACTTATCGAATCAACATTTGATTCGATAACCCGGATATATCACATATAACCGATCGATACCATATATCGCGAGAATAGAATACGGTATAATAAACTCGTATTAATCTCGGTCCCGCACATATCACATATGTGCTCCTACTTCGTTTTGCCTGAGCCAGTGAAACCTCTATGTAGGACTCTAAAGATTCGTCAATACGCCGGCAATAGGTAATGATCACATCAAGCACCCATAAGCCATCAACGGTACTAGCTAGACGTAACGGCTGCCAAGGGATTGAACGATCAGAAGATCAGCAAGCAAGCCCGCTCTAACTCCTGCAAAAGCCTGTCAGTAACACTACCGTATTGTTCGGTCTCTTCGTCTGATATGTCGCATATCTAGTATAGGGGTGTTAAACGTCAGACCCCAATAACCGATAAGTCATGCCGATATGTGGCTCATAACGGGCCGAGAAACTACTGAGAACACTTCTCAGTAAATATCCGTAGCAGCCCTGGCCAGGGACTTGTCGTTATGGCCAATCGAGCACAGCGCATCATCAACCCCCAATACCGGGAGAGACGAATCCCCTCCTATCGCTCATTGACTCCATGTGATTCGGGAATGTACCCAAAAGCCACCGTTTTGCACCTTCTGTTGAACGTGGTAAGGTGGAAATCAAAGCACAGTGGGAATCACACAAGACACTATGACGATCTTGGGTCTATAAACTAACCTGTACCTGTGTCACCAGAGAACTGCTATCTGACGATAGGTATAATACCAAATAGGAGTTCTCGGCGAGTCCGTTTAGTGTACCCAGTCTCCACTGAGCACCCGTACACCATCTTTGATGTCAAACACCAATGGATGTGGGATCATCCATCGCCCATCATATGGGTCAAGATGCGTATACGCTAGTCTACTCCGGAATATCAATGACCTGTCTCGATACACCCACGACTAGGAACAATTTTTAGGGTGTACATGCGGACTACCCTTGGCCCTACTAGTATGATCTCCATCATAGTCCTGGTAGTCAAGTACACAACCTAAAGGCTTTATCAACATGTCAGAGCAAGACGACATCACATATACAAGTCAACATGTTTAAGATAAAGAGCAACCAGATAGCATACTATCATATCGAGAAATAAATTCCTCTCTATATATATCCAAGCATCCACTATAATATACATCACATGTACAATAATGGACTCTAGGGCATACATATAACTAACACTAACGTCATATGGCAGTTCTCCTATGGCATGTGTACAGGTAGTTTGTAGACCTAAGATCATCATTTGTCTGGTGTGAGTTCCCACTGTGCTTTGACTACTACCCTACCACGGCTCAAAGGATTCGTGAAAACAGGTTTTAGTTGGGTACAGTCTCGAGTCACATGGAGGAAGTGTGTGACTGTTAGGGATTCGTTTCTCCCGGTATAGAGAGTCGATATCGTATTGTGTTTGGTTTGTCAACGCCATAAGCCTGGCCAGGGCAGTTGAGAAGTATTGATAATTAGATCGGTAATTTCTTGGATGGTATTGAACCACACCAGCACGACTTATTATGGTTAGAAAGGGTCTGACGTTGACCACCACCTAAACCCGGTATGCGGTACTCTTAGAAGAACAGACCAGATTGTACAGAAATTTTCACGGTTAGGCTTGGTAGGGGTTCAGATATGTTTGCTCGTCGACCATCTTTTTCGACAAGTACCCTGGTAGCCATTACGTACAGCTAGTACAGCTGACGTGCTTGTGGTTAAACCTCCTACCAGCATACTGTCGAGTCTTCAGAGTCCCACACAGGAGCTTTATCTGGTCAGGTGAAAAGAGTGGAGGCCGTATGTTTATACGTGTAGGGTTCCGATTGATTGCATGTACTAGTTGCACGGAATTTAATCGGACAATTTTTAATACTAGCCGGCTTAGAATTAAGCCGGTTCATTAAATCGGGTATTGATTAATGCTGTTATTATTTTTGTGGTATTATTCTATCTTTTGGGTATTCGTATTTTGATACGAATACGGGTATGTATATACGGTAGAAAGTATTTTGTATTTATACAAATTACATTTTAGAAGGGGACACCTCATTATGTGTGATTTTCGATTTATTGATAAATAGAAAATGAGGTGTAAAGGAGGCATGGTTTGGGCATTTATTGCCATCACTATTGAAGTATGGCTAGATTTTTTAAAAGAAAAGAAAAGGCTTGATATTATGAGGTAGTAGCCATTCTTCATGGTTGATAGATTTTCTTGAGCTCATTCTTAAGTTGTATCTTCCCTTACTTCTTTGCTCTCTTCTCTTCACAAACAAAAATCCTATCACTCTCATGAGTTGAAAAACAAGGATTTTTGAGATAGAAACTCACCACTAATCTTCTCCTCTCATCCTTGACTAGCTAGATTAGCAATTTAGTTAGTTAAGTTTCTTTCATTGTGAAAGTTGAAGCTTGAACCTAGGACCTTCGGATGGATCATCTAGGATGAAGGAGACCGGCAACCAAACCACACCGAAGACCCCAAAAGTAGCTTAAGAAGAGGATTCAAGACCTGGAGGACATGAATCCGATAGGTATAAAATACTAACTCAGTAGAATAATTACCTTAGTATAGCTAGTTAGGGTTCTATGGTAGATCTTGGATTAAAAGTCTTTCTTGAATGCTCAAAAAAGTCGGTTTTTGAAATTCTGCTTTTTTACAAACCTTGTAGTGCATGTGAAATAGAATTACAGTTCTAACCTGTCTGCGCTTCGCTCGTGATTTCGATTTCGATATGGATTTTTATGCGATATGATATGGTTTCGTTTGTAGTTACAAACACGGGATCATCCGAGACGATAAAGAAGGGAAAGGCATCCGTCGGCTTCAACTAGGACGAGGCGTATAGGTGAGTAGATGTATATCTATGGGGGAAGTCGGGTAGATGACTTATAACACCCTCGCAACCATAGCAATTAGGATACTATATATATATATATTATAATCATATACTTAGCTCATAGGGTTTGCTAGAACACCATATGCGTAGATTCATATACTTAGTGCAAGGTTATATTCCTAGTTTCTATTTCATAGCCATTGAAACACACACACACACACACACGTGGGTATGCTATATGGTATGAGTATATATATAACATGAGAATGGATACAATATGAGTATATATGATATGTTACGAGTTTCCATACGTGATATGATGAGGATTGATTGTCGAATACAGCCGATATTTATTTCGACTCGAGGAGTATTGCTAAAATCACAAAAAGGAAATTCATGAGATATTTAGAGCTATGCTTACTTTCAAAACTAACGTTTCGTAATGTACTTTGAAATTATAACACCAAGAATGCGCTATGAATTTTCAAATGATATTTATTTCAAAAACATCATAGTCCTTTATTTTCAATACAACGTTTCGTGCTATTTTAAACTATAACTGTATGGCTCATACGTAGTTTGATATTTTAATACTTGTTCACGTTACGATTTCATTATTCTGCATACTCTCGCATTTCGATTTCTTATGATATATACCACGTTATACCTTCAATCCTACTTAACTTCATTTCGGGCACCATTACTGATGATTTTATGGTGCACTTGCACATACTCACATGTTACACCTACACCTCATCGGCAATTGCCATACCATATACACATATAGAACTTGCTATGTTATCTGTATTGCGTTATGCCCTGTTAGCACTATAGATTATTGTTTAGTATCGAGCACCACGTATTGTTCCGGATATTATACTTTCTTTACATTGCTTATACGAACACGCTTATATGAACACACTTTCCATGCTATATCACATCATACTATATTCCTACCAGTATCTTAGAATGCTGCTCAATTCATATTAGCATGCATTATATTACTGTTATGTGCCATTACATGTTATTCCATTTGTTAGATATAGTGCCCCCAAGGCAATTATTATAATCTCAGGCAAGCGATTATGATGATTGAGGGATGACATTTATGGGTAGAACAGTCTTGCTTGAGTTGATATTATGTTATCTGGTTTGTCTCTATCATAATGTATATGCATTATATGGTATTACAAATCACTATTACATGTTGATAGAGCCCATAGGATTCTTGCTTGACTACAGTATTATTGTAACATTTTAGAAATATAAAATATTATTTTTTGAATTTAAATATTAAAATAATATATTTCGCTCAAACTATTTGATTTGCGAATTGGAGTTTTCGTAAAATGGTATAATTATATACCAATATTTGGAAAATAATTGGAGATTAATATGTTTTATTTACTTAAAAGATATTTATTGGATTTGGGTATTTTATAACTAATTATATGCAAGTTTAAATTAAACTTGATTGGTGCACTACTAATCACGATTAAGCTAAATCCGTATTTTCAAATATCCATGACTAGTGCACCATGATATATCGCATTTTGTTTTTTGTTTGTTTAATTTGCATTGTGGTTTATTGTGAGAAGAAAAGAGAAAAGAAAAGAAATGAAAAGAAAAGAAAAGATGACATGATGATTGTGGAGAGAGAGAGGGGCCACACTTATGACATGGAGGCATGGGCATGTGAGAGTATGGGAGAGAGAGAGAGAGGGTATGGATACAACTTTGATTCCTTATCCATTTTCTTCACCTCATCCTTATTCTTCAACTCCTTCTCCACTCCCTCCACCTTCTCTACCACCCATAAACACCTCAAAATCCTCATCAAAACACAATGCCACCTTCACAAAGATCCTTCCTTACCTCACTACAAACCCTATGGTTGAATCAAGTTTGGATTTTGAGCACTTTGGGCAACTTAATAATTTTCTTGAGTTTCCAAATGAGGTAATGATGTGTTCTTTAGCACGACTACTAGGTTTAGGAAGAAATCAAGAATGCAATTTTAAAGAAATCTAGTGTGCTAACAAACCCGAACCAAGGATCTAATTAGAGAATTAGGGTTTTATAGCAAGTAATCAAAGATTACTCTAAGTGAACAAGGATTACAACCTTTGTAGAATGGTCCTTCACTTCTATAGCTCCGTGTAGTAGTCCCTTCAATTCAAGTAGTGGTGTCTCGAACTCTCCTTAGGCTCCACTAGGCGAAAGGAACGAGCTTGCTCAAAGATCTTAGAGGACGAAGATGATCTACGTAGAGGAGACTCTAACTCAAACTACCTCTTCACCAATTGATGAATTAGTGAAGCAAACAACCTATACTAAATGGCTAGTTTAGTATTGATTGATAAAGTAGGAATTTTGCTCTCTTTAGAATATTTTTCCTCTTCTTCTTTCTTCACCTCAAGAAAATCAAGAGAAGAAAATGAGATGAAGGAGATGAACTTCTAGTGAACCATAGGTGAAAGCATATCCCATATTCTTTTGTAGAGAGTTAACTATGGCTAAAGATAATGTTTAGGTTAATAAATATCTAGGGTAAAAACAAAATTAATGGAATTACGTCAAGACATCTACAAGCTTCTCAAGCCTACATTAGCCATGATAGTTATCACTTAATTTTGGTTTTCCCTAAATAAATAAATCCCAAAATTATCTTTAATATGGTATGAGTCTAATACGCCCTAGTTCTATGTATCATCTACAATGATACATAAATAAAATAAATAGATTTATATATATCACATATATTTTAAATGTATTTGTAAAAAAGAAATTTTTAAGTGAAATTATATTAGTTAATATATCAAATATATAATTATGTATTAAATTATTAAATAAACACTTGATTTAATAACCCGGCTATAAATATATATTATCGACTAATATTAAATCATCGAATCAACATTTGGTTCAATAATCCGGTTATATAACATATAACCTTTATCGCGAGATTAGAATATGGTATCACATACGAGTATCAATCTCGGTCCCGTACATATCATATATATGCCATACTTCATTTCGCATGAGCTAGGAAACCTCTGTGTAGGAATCTAGAGACTCATCAATACGCTGGCAGTAGGTGATGATCATATCAGTCACCCACAAGCCGTAAACGGTACTAGCTGGACGTAACGGCTACCCGGGTATTGAGCGATCAGAAGATCAACAAGCAAGCTTTTCCAAACTCCTGTGAATCCAATATGTAACACTACCGAACAGTCCGATCTCTTCGTCTGATATATCGCATATCGAGTCTGGGGGTGGTAAATGTCAGACCCCAATAACTTGATAAGTCATGCCTATGTGGGGCTCATAAAGGGTTGAGAAACTACTGATAACACTTATCAGTAAATCACTGTATCCGCCCTTTCCAGGAACTTCATGCTATGGCCAATCGAGAATAGCGCAACATCAACCACCAATACCAGGAGAGACAAAACCCCTCCTATCGCTCATTGCCTCCATGTGACTAGGGACTGTATCCAAAAACCACAGTATTGCACGCTCTCTTGAACATGGTAAGGTGGAAATCAAAGTACAATGGGAATCACTCAAGACACTATGACGATCTCGGGTCTACAGACTAACATGTACTATTGTCACCAGAGAAATGCTATATGACGTTACGTATAATACCATATAAGAGTTCTCGGCGAGTCATGTTCGGTGTACCCATTCTCTAATGAGCACCAGTGCACATTCTCTGATGTCAAACACCAATGGTTGTGGGATCAACCATCGCCCCATACAGGATTAGGAATCGTACACACTAGTCTACTCTGGAATATCGATGTCCCGTCTATATACAACCTCGACTAACAACAATTAAAGGATGTACTTATGGACTACTCTGGCCCCACTAGAATGATTTGCATCATAGTCATGGTAGTCAGGTACACATCCTTAGGGCTTTATCAACATGTAACAGAGAGACGGTATAAAGATACAAGTATACATGTTAAGATAAAGAGCAACCAGATAGCATACTATCATGTCGAGTAAGAAAGTCCTCTCTATATATGTCTAAGCATCCACCATAATATACAATCATTTACAATAATGGCCTCTAGGGTATACATACAACTAACAATCTCCCACTTGCACTAAGGCCAGCTGTTGTAGTATCTCATACCCAACATCCCGAAGAGTCTCTCAAACTGTATCTGGGGTCTATCCTTTGTAAGTGGATCCGCCGTGTTATTCTTCGCATCAACTCTCTTGACCTCGATCTCCCGGTGATCAATTATCTCCCAGATCAGGTGATACCGCCTAAGAATATGTCTGGATCGCTGATGGGACCTGTGTTCCTTGGCCAAAGCCACTGCTCCATTGTTATCAGAAAACAAAGGTATTGGATGCTCGATGGACGGAACCACACCAAGTTTGGTTATGAACTTCTTCATCCAGAGAGCTTCTTTGGCAGCATCGTTGGCAGCGATGTATTCAGCCTCCATTGTTGAGTCTGCCATGGTTTCTTGCTTGGAACTCTTCCAACAAACCGCTCTTCCATTGAGATTGAAGACAAAACTCGAGACCGACTTAGAGTCGTCCTTATCACTCTGAAAGCTCGAATCGGTAAAGGACTCCTCTTGGAGTTCACCGTAACCATACAACAAGAACATTTCTTTAGTCCTTCTCAAGTACTTAAGAATGTTCTTCACAGCTGTCTAGTGATTCTCCCCAAGATCCGATTGATACCTACTTACAACACCAAGTGCGTACGCTACATCCGATCGGGTACATAACATCGCATACATGATAGACCCGACTGCCGAAGCATAGGGTTTCCCTCGTATGCGAGCCCTCTCTAAATCAATCTTGGGGGACATCTCTTTGGAGAAAGTGGTTCCTGAGATCGTGGGTAAATTCCCACGTTTGGAATCTTCCATAATAAACCTCTTTAGTATGGTGTCAATGTACCTGGAATGGGACAATCCCAACTTCTGTTTAGATCTATTTCTATAGATCTTAATCCCAAGGACGTAGGAGGCATCACCCAGATCCTTCATCGAGAATCTTTGTGATAAGAAGAGCTTAACCGAGTGCAGCACAGGAACATCATTTCCTATCAAGAGTATGTCATCCACGTACAATACGAGGAAGATGACCTCTCTTTTGTAACTCTTTGAAATTTGTTTAGGTTAATTTCAAGTTAATTAGCTAATGCGTGTTTTTCATAAATCCCAGAATTTTTGAATTTCTACATAAACTGGAACAAATCAATTTTTTTTTGTGAAAATATGTAATTTTATTTATAATTGTGTTTTATTAATTATTAATTTTTTTATTGTTCACTTAATTAGAAAATTTTCTTAATTATATTTTCCTAAGCAAAATTTTAGTGTAGCATGCACAATTTTCACACTAGGTTAATGTAACATGTTCCCTTTGTATTTTCCCTTTAGTTATCATTTCATTACTTCAAAAAAAAAACATAAATAAAAAATAAAGATGATAAGATAAAGAAAAGAATAGGAGAGAGCATGGTGCATTAAATGAGCAGGGAGGCTTTGACTTGGAAGCATTCTCTCTCTCTTTCCTTTCTTTCCTGCACAGCAGCAGCAGAAGCAGCAGAATCAACTTCTTCTTCCTCTTCTTCTTCTTTTTCTTCTTCATTCATCCAAGGGGTCCGAATTTTTGTCGCTGACCGGAAGTCGATTTCGACTTTCCGGGGCGCCAAAAATGGGGCTTCGCCATGGGTTCACTTGACCTTTCGAGTAGCTAGAAGTCCCGTTATGGGACTTCCCGGGCTCTTAAGGCTCCATGAATCTTGAAGTCCCGTTATGGGACTTCCCGGGC
Source organism: Agapanthus africanus (assembly GCA_030015575.1). Taxonomy (NCBI): domain Eukaryota; kingdom Viridiplantae; phylum Streptophyta; class Magnoliopsida; order Asparagales; family Amaryllidaceae; genus Agapanthus; species Agapanthus africanus. The sequence continues at coordinate 151,108,057 of JASDDO010000031.1, forward strand.
CCACCGGACAAGGGCGACGTTCGTGCTTGCCGACTCGACAATCACTCACTCGTCTTTCTTTACACTTTGGGTCTCGGTCTTTCCCTCTCCTACTCTGCGGGTCTCTCCCTCCTTTTTGGAATACGGGAGACCCCCTCGGATGGGAGGGAAGCCGAGCCCGAACAAGGGAACAAGCTGAAAATCGTAAAGTCCCCGGGGAAGTCCAATAACCGGACTTCCTAGCTACATGGACCCCATCCAAAAATTCATCTTTTCTTCATTAAACCCTTGCAAAAACACCTCCTTTGTTTGTTTTGATGGCAAGTCTTTGCCTTTGAAGTCAAGTGTTGCAAGTTTAGACCCCCCTATGACCAACTTGAGGTATTAAGCTCACCTTAATCACTTTATTGATAAACTTTTAGTTATTTAGCTTAATTTAGTGTTTAAGTAGTGTTTTTATGCTAATTTTGTGGTTTAATTGAAGATTTGGTTAAGTTAGGGTTGTTAGGGCTTGATTAACTTAATTAAGTGCTATCAGTGCTGTTTAATCCAAGTCATTGCTTCAGTTTGCACTAAAATACCATATTGTCACAAATTAGTGTTTTTAAAACGTTTTAAAACCAAGTAATAGGATACGGTGTATCTGCTATATCAGTGGGTATTTTCTTGATTTGCAAACATATAAAGAATGATATGCAGGGTTTTTAGAGTATTGTGTTGATTTACGAGCCCGTTTCCCCCCTAAATCCAGCAAGATCGCTTCCTTCTCCGAGCTCGCCGGCCTCCTGGTGGAGTTGGGGGTTGGTGCTATGTAAGGAGGTGTCTATGTATGTTTTGCTGTGTTTGGTGTCGCTTATTTTCTTGGTTTTGTTCCAGTTAAAAATCTGGAACTAACTACCTTTAATTAGTTTTTTGTGACCTTCGCGACACGCACGATCTGAGTTTGGGTCGGGTGTATTCTACGCATCACAGCATATCGGGGTAGTTCTCGGTTTAGCACACATACGTTTTTGTGTATTGATTTCACGCGTTTAGCTTGCGACGCTAGTTTTTCGTATAGTCTTGATATCACCCTTTTGCAGGATTTTAACCTTACGTGTGTTATTTTGCATAAATTCTAGTATCGCAGGTGGGGGCTTCGGACGCCGCGAAGAAGGGGAAGCAGGTGGTTAGATATACTTAGCTCGAGATCACCGGTGAGTAGATTTAACATCTACGGGAAAATCGCCCGTATGGCGTCATGCGTCAGGGCTTGATAGGATGTTGTAGCCACATGTTATATATATATATATATATATATATATATATATAGGTTGTGCATATATACCATAGTTTCATGCCCCTCTCTTGTTGCATATGGACATAGTAGTTATGAGACACCGCACTATTACTAACGGTTCATGCTGCACGAGCACTAATTGTATGCTATAGAAACACCGTTAGTAATTTCCATGACACTCATACTATAGAATTGCTATGAACCATACATCGTTTAGATTATCTCATCATTGATGATTAGACATGATTATGTTCCTTGTGTGCATGCATATTTGCGTATCTACATACTTGCATTTTCGCCCTTGCTTATGCATACACATTTGTACATACATAGATGATGCTGGCTTGTTTTGAATGATTGGGAACCGCATGATATGTTTTCAAAGCTGGATCCACATAAAAGAGCGGTTTTCCATTTTTACTCTTAGTATGACTTTATGCTGCATACATCACATTGCATGAAATCACGTATTGAGTTATGGATTTCATGAGATTTTCTGGATTTGAGAACCGTGGTATTGCTTCATGAAAATATGTATTTGTTTTGAAAACCCGGTTTCTCGCGATATGATATTTCGTGCGTCCACCATGAGTTTTCTCGGTTATGAGATTGGTTTTCAAGACCCGATTCGAGGAGTGGAGGAACCGTGTGCGGGTACATGGTGGACCCGGTATGGTACCCCGGGGAAAGAGAGAGATTTTATGGGGATGATGATGAGCCTGGCACGGGATGTACTACCTACCGGTGATTGGTTGGACCTAGCGGTTATCCGGAGGATATTGACCCGTACTGCCGGGGCCCGAGGGCCGATTCCGCAGACGGAGCCCGTGGGCCGATTCAGTATGACGGATGCCCGATATATGAGGATTTGCGTGTCGATGCTGGACACGAGTATTACATGATATTTTCGAGTGCCGATGTTGGGCACTCTTGTTTCCATGAGATTTACAGGATATGAGGGCCGGATAGAGTGACGGCGCCTGAGTTATCGGGATTTTGGGGTGTTTTTGGTACACACCGGGTTTTTCCACGAGGAGTATTCGTGTAGATGATATTTTATCCCATGCTCAGCATTCATTGATATGCATTGCATCATGTAGTTGTGGTACCTGATAGAGTACCTCGTATGATTATTGCTTACATAGTTTACCATATTGATGTTATTAGATTGTACATTCTAGAGTATCGCAGTACGTGCATACTTGCGATTACCTTTATATGTTATTTACTATTCACGAGTTGGCAACTCACCCCCGTTGTGCCATAGTGTTTGCAGGTTGACCCTGAGTGTAGTTGGGCCAGGTCTATATCATTGTATCTTTTTCTATAGATACCACTGCAGTTGGCGTGTGAGCCTTTTTGCTTATAGGTGGGTTTGCGGTATCCGTTTATTTTCCTTTTGTACACTCTATTGTATCTAGTACTCTCCATCTACCATTTCATGTATTGACTTAGAGGCCAGTTGTGAGGACGATGTTGTATATTATTTTCTACTCTGGATGTCGAGCTCGTGTGAGCCGACTTTATTATGCAGTTTTATATTTTATGTTGTTTTCACCTATTTTGTTCATTTCTTCGCTACGGCGTCGGATATTATTCTCATGGTGTTTGTTTCTGCCGTTGGGCGTGATTGCTCCCGTTTGGGGATGATTTATCTTCATTATATGTCATTTTACTTATATCATGTGTTGTACCCATTTTTGGGGCTAGTTTTTACAAAGGAGGTGCTGTCGAAAATTTTAAGAAAATAACTTAAACTTTAAAGATTTTTTACCCAAGATTTTCTAAATATTTTAAACAAATGTTTTCATCACTCAGTACTTTTAATGGTTTGATTTCTGGGTTTCTGCTTACTTAATCGCGTTACGCCTGTAGACGTTACGTGGTTAAGTGCCGGTCATGGGCCGAACTTTGGGTCGTGACAAAGTTGGTATCAGAGGTTAGGTTTTACCTTTCGGAGTGTAGGATGACCTTGGTATGGTGGAGTAGGTAGCTTAAGTAGAGTGGCGTAGCATGTGTATGTTCCGCGGCATACTCACGACACAGTACTCCGCCTAAGTGACCTTAGGACCTATTGGTTAAAGTTCCCTCGTGATTATATACATCCTTGTGATTCGATTTCCGTATTCTTATCGAATCTTGTTTTCTTTTATACCCATTATGCCGTCGAAGACTACGAGGGCGCAGAGAGCGGCCGCGAGAGCCGAGGGTAGAGTTGGCTCATCTGAGACGAGGACCGACCCCGGCGGTATGCCAGTTGTACCGGAGCAGTTTGATCCCCCTTCAACAGAACATATTGCTTTTCTAGGGGCCGGTATGCAGGATTTGCCCCAGATGATGGGGTCGCTAGTTGAGGCCATTCTAGCATAGAGACAGGTGGTTGTTCCACCTGCTACGGGGACCGTGATGGTACCTACAGTACAGGCAGTTGCACCTGCAGCTACAGAGGTGATCGCGGTATCATTATCTAAGTTCATGAGGCTGAAGACTCCGGTCTTCACAAGCACAGATGCATCTGAGGACCCACAGTCATTTATCGATAGGATGGCCAGGATATGTCATTCACTGAGATGCTCTGACGCGAGATGGGTAGAGTTCGCAAGCTTTCGTCTGGAAGATCTTGCGCAGAAGTTGTGTAAGTCTCTAGAGAAGAGCAGAGCCGCCGGTCTTCCTCCTATGACCTGGACTGAGTTCGTGACGGTGTTTCTTGCTCGTTTTCTTCCATAGAGTGTTAGGGATGCCCGAGAGCACAGTTTCGAGTCGTTACGCCAGACTCCGGAGATGACATTGGCAAAGTACGACGTACTGTTTACCGATCTATCTACGTATGCCCCGTATTTGGTAGCTACTGAGGAGATGCGGATCAAGAGGTTTGTTTGAGGCTTGCTTACCCTGTTGTTTCTCGCCATCAGCTCACAGCATTATGATACCTATGCAGCAACAGTGGATGCATCCTTATTGGTCGAGGTGCGTTTTGCCGAGACGTCGGTCGTTCCAGGACTGAAGAGGGTTTGTATTGATGTGTCTGCCTAGAGGCAGGTGGATAAGCGCCGTAGAAGACCCCCTCCAGGCCATGATGATAGCAGTGGTTCGAGACGCGGACAGTTATATAGCACCTACCCACAGGGTCAGCAGCCGATGACGAGATGTTTTCAGTGTGGGAGTCGATATCACCGCATTAGAGATTATCCGGAGGCAGGCTAGGATGGGACATCGGTTCCTTATGTTACCTTACCACCTTCTCTATCTCAGAGAGCGTTACCTCTTGCACCTTTTGTTACTCCGCGTCAGACTTATGTGGAGGCTAGTCGTGGTTGCGGACGGTTTGTTCAGAGAGGATGAGGTGACCGATGCAGAGGACAGCCAGCTGCCGGTAGAGGACCGCCAGTCGCAGGTAGAGGGCAGACACAGGTCTTTGCGCTGACTCATCAGGACGCGCAGGCGTCCAATGCGGTGGTCTCAGGTACTCTTTCAGTATGTTCTTTTGACGCACACGTGTTGTTTGATCCGGGATCTACGCATTCATATATTTCTACACATTTCGTGCCGAGTTTGGGAAGAGAGTCGTGTTTGTTAGATCTGTTCGATATAGTGCCCTCAGAGTCAATTATTGGATCACAGGCACGTGATTGCAATGATTGAGGGAGGACCTATACCGGTAGGACAGTCTTACTCGAGAGGTTTGTATACTATCTAGTTTGTCTTTATCACCGTGTACATGCTTTAGGTGACATTGTAGTTCACTATTGCACGTTAATAGAGAATAGTATGCTACCATGGTTTGTCTTTATTATCGTGTACAGATTTAGGTGACATGTTCACTATTACACATTGATAGAGCACTTAGGATCCTGCTTGACTACCAACAGTATGATGGCGATCATATACGTGAGAGCTGGGTAGTCCATAAGCACATCCTTAAAAGTGGTCCCTAGTCGTGGGAGTTTCGAGTCAGGGCATCGATACTCTGGAGTAGACTAGTGTATACAGTCGAGACCCCGATGAGGGGCGGTGGCCGGTCTCACAAGCCACTAGTGTCAGTTGGTTCACCTAAGATGTATACAGGCGCTCATTGGGTTATGTGTACACCGGACAAGACTCGCCGGGAACATGCTAGTTGGGATTATATCAGACGTCAGATAGCAGTTCCCTGGTGACATGTGTACAGGTTAGTTCATAGACCTGAGATCGTCATTTGTCTCGTGTGAGTTCCCACTGTGCTTTGATTACTACCCTACCACGGCTCAAAGGAGTCGTGCAAACAGGTTTTAGTTGGGTACAGTCCCGAGCCACATGGAGGCTGTGAGCGGATCGGCAGGGGTTCGTCTCTCCCGGTATTGGGGGTGAGGTCGCGCTGTGTCTAGGAGAGCCATTACACAAAGCCCTCGACCGAGGAAGGAGATTTACTGGTAGGTATTCCAGTAGTATCTCAGGGTGTTCTGGGCTACACTCCGACACGACTTGTACCGCTTTTTGGGGTCTGACTTTTACCAACCCCATAGGCCCGCCATGCGATACTCATAGACGAACGGGCCAGACTGTACGGATATTGTCACTGACAGGCACAGTAGGGTGTCAGGATGAGTTCGCTCATCGACCTCCCTTTTGGTCAATACCTGGGGGCCCGTTACGTACAGCTAGTACCAGTGACGTGCTAGTGGTTAAATCCACAGCCAAAAGTATTGAAGAGTCTTTAGAGTCCCCCACAGACAGTTTGTCATGTTTCGGGCGAAACGTTGTAGAGGCCGTATTGTAGGGATCCTAGGCACACCCAAGAGGTTCCACAAGGCATCTACCATGCCAAATTCAAATTTTTGGTGCCGAGAAACCCTAAACTAGATCGATTACTAGAGGATAGGCGAAACTACAAGCGAGCAAACTACCTTGCTACTAAGTGAATGGAAATACAACCTTTGTAGATCCGGTCCTCCACTTCTTTAGCTCCGTGATGACGTCCCTTCGCTGTGATCACCGGGATCCCGGACTCTAGCGATGGTTTCGTCAGAGAAATGAGCGGGCTAGGTCGTTGACTTCGATGTCGAAGATGATCTACGTCGAGGCAACTCTAACTCAAGCTCCATCTTCACTTGGTCATGAAACTTGTGAAGATAACACACTCTACTACATGGCAAGTGGTAGAGGATGAAGAAATAGGAAGTGGGTTCTCTTTGGATTTGGATTTCTCACTTGATTTCATCACTTAGAATTTTCTAGCAAGCTTTTCTTTTTCTTCATGAAGAAGATGAAGAAGAAGAAAGAAAAGGAATTATATCAAAAAGAAAATTCAAGTGATATCTATCATATTGCAACCATGGGTGAGACAAACTCATGTAGAGAGTAAACTAGGATTTAGGTAAATGGTTAGGGTTAAGGAATACAACAAAATGGTAAGACTTTTTCAAAGATGCTAGAAAACAACATGAAGCTTCTAGTAAAGAAAAGAAAGAAAGCCAGCATTTTGTTTTAACTAAATAAATAAAATAAATTAAGAAATAAATAATACCTTAACCATTAACCTAAACTATGGTTTAAAGCATGCACACCCAAGTTTGCATGTATCATCAAACATGACACAAACAAGTGCACAAATATATATCATATATACAATGTGCACAATCTAGTGAGAAAATAATCTTAAGTGAACCAATACTAGTTAATGTAAAGTAATATATCAAATATATAATTATACATTAAATTATTAAATCAACACTTGATTTAATGATCCGGTCATACTGCATATAACCGACTAATATCAAGTGTATCAATATATCGAATCAACACTCGATTCGGTAACCCGGCTATATCTTATATAACCGCCCAATGATACATATCGCGAGAATAGAATTCAGTATCACATACTGGTATTATTCTCGGTCCCACACATATCTCATATGCGCTCCTATTTCGTTTCGCTTGAGCCAGGAAACCTCTGTGTAGGACTCTAAAGACTCGTCAATACGCCGGCAGTAGGTGATGATCATATCAAACACCCACAAGCCGCAAGCGGTCTGCTAAACGTAACGGCCACCCGGGTATTGAGCGATCAGAAGATCAACGATCAAGCCTGCTCACACTCCTGTAAATCCAACCAGTAACACTTACCGTACAGTCCGGTCTGTTCGTCTGATATGTCGGATATCTCACCTAGGGGTGGTAAATGTTAGACCCCACTAGCTTTATAAGTCGTATCGATATGAGGTTTATAACAGTTCGAGAAACTACTGATAACACTTACCAGTAAATCTCAGCAAGCCTGGCTAGGGATTTCCGGTTATAGCCAATTGAACACAGCGCAACATCAACTCCCTATACCGGGAGAGACGAATCCCCTCCTATCGCTCATTGCTTCCATGTGATTCGGGACTGTACCCAAAAACCACTGTTTTGCATGCCCTCTTGGATGTGGTAAGGTGGAAATCAAAGCACAGTGGGAATCACACAAGACTCTATGACGATCTCGGGTCTACAGACTAACCTGTACCAGTGTCACCAGAGAACTGCCACCTGACGTAAGGTATAATACCATCTGGGAGTTCTCGGCGAGTCCGTTTTGTGTACCCAGTCTCCACTGAGCACCCGTATATCTTCTCTGATGTCAAACACCAATTGATATGGGATCATCCATCGCCCATCTGTATGGGTCGAGAAGGTATATGCTAGTCTACTCTGGTATATCGATGCCCCGTCTCGATACACCCATGACTAGGGACCTTGAAGGATGTACTTATGGACTACCATGTCCCCACTAGTATGATCCACATCATAGTCCAGGTAGTCAAGTAAACATCGTAAGGGCTTTACCACATGTAACAGAGAGACAATCAGTGTACACGTTAAGATAAAGAGCAACCAGATAGCATACTATCATGTCGAGCAAGAAAGTCCTCCCTATATATGTCCCAGCATCCACTACAATATACATCCTATGTACTGTAATGGCCTCTAGGGCATACATATAACTAACAATCTCCTACTTGCACTAGGGCCATCTGTAGCAGTGGTTGCAGTATCTAATACTCAACCATCCCATAAAAGTCTCTCTCTGGGAAAAGGCCTTTGTGAGTGGATCCGCCGTGTTGTCCTCTGAGTCTACTCTCCTAACCTCGATCACCTGGAGATCAATCATCTCCATGATCAGGTGACACTTGCCTTAGAATATGTCTGGATCACTGATGGGACGGGCGTTCCTCGGCATAAGCCACAACTCTATTGTCACACAATGGTGGGATCAAAGTTCATCTCATGAACTAATATATACCCAGACTGCCTCTTTGGTAGCATTTAAGTAGTGATGTATCCATCCTTTATCGTCTAGTATGCCACGGTATCTAGCTTGGAACTCTTCCAACATACCGTCCCTTTACTGAGGGAAAAGACAATGCCTGTGACTGACATTCAGTCGTCCTTATCACCCTGGAATCTTTCCAGTAATTCTCCCCAGGATCGATTGATACCATCTCACTACATCTAGTGAGAATCCTAACATCCAATTAGATCTATCTCATAGATCCAAAACCCAGGATTTAGGAGGTATCATCTTGATCCATTATGGAGAATCCTTGTGATAAGCGGAGATTGACCGAGCGTAGCATAGGAAACTCCTTCCCTATCAAGGGTATGTCATCCACGTACTCTACGAGGATCACCACCATACTCTCTACTACCTTTTTGTATATACTAGGTTCATCTACCATTTTGATGAAGTCAAACTCTTTGACTACCACAACAAAACAGATGTTCCATCTTCGCGATGCCTGCTTTATCACATAAAACATCTTGCTCACGTTTCCGCTGCTCCCACTTTCTACGAAGCCCTCTGGCTGTGTACTTATAGACTCTCTTTTCTAAAACATCATTTAGAAAAAACAGTCATGACACCCAACCACCAGATATCGTAGTCATGATATGCAGCAATGGCAAGTAGGATCCGGATGGACTTAAGCATATCCACTGAAAAGGTTTCATCATTTTCCATGCCTGGTTGATGACGAAAACCTTTAACAAGTCTAGCTTTGAAAGTCTCAACTTTTCCATCTACACCAAGTAATCTTCTCAAGATCTACTTGCTCCTGATGGGGATTTAACCCTTTAGATATAGCAGCCAAAGTCCATACTTTGCTGGTGTAAATGGATTCCATCTCAGATCGCTAAGCATTCAGCCATTCTTATAGAGTCCCACTCCTGATGGCCAGCTCGAAACTAGTTGGATCATCATCTCATGATGCAATCCTCGCTCCCACTGTCATAGAGAAACCGAAGTATCTCTCAGGTGGGTGAGGAACCCTACTAGATCGGCGGAGAGGCTGAGGTTCGTTGGTTGCTATTGAATCCTTTGGTTCTAACAAATCGTCAGCTGTAGTTTGTATAGATGGAACCTTTCCAGTTCTACAGAACAGACCATGCCTCGAGCTTGTCCGGATTTTGCTTTTAGACATAGGCTGGACAACCCCAAATCTTAACAAACTTAAGATATGGGCTCTTCCCTTTCTATATCACATATGAAGTGGTAGGCAGCTGATTTGATTTGAACCCTATTCAATAGGTATGCATCTTCTCAAGTGCATAACTCCCAAAAGGAAATAGGAAACTCAGTAGTACTCATCATAGAGCACACAATATCACATAGGGTGCTATTGCTCCGCCCCGACATACCATCGTGCTATGGTGTATACAGAGGAGTAATGCTGAGAGAGAATCTCATTTTCCTTTAGAATAGTCCAGGAATTCCGTGCTCAAGTATTCTCCACCGTTGATCATATCAAAGGTCATAATACTTATACCCGTTTTTGGTTCTCTACTTCTAACTTATATTCTGTGAATATCTCAATAGGTTCGGACTTGTGTTTCAACAGGAACATATGTCTGAATCTTGAGAGATCATTAGAGAATGTAATGAAGTATAAAGAACCGGTCTTGGCATATGTAGAAAGGGGACGTACATACATCAACATGTATCATCCTAAGAGTTCACTAACTCTTTCTCTGTTTCCAGTAAACAGAGCTATGGTCATCTTATCTCTGTGACATGACTGGAAAGTTTCACAAGATGTAAATTCAAACTGATTTAAATATGCATCTTCAATGTAACTTAAGCTAGTCGTGTCGCATTGATATGACCTAGTCTACAATGCCTCAAGAAGGATTCGTTCATTTCTGAACTCTTCCTCTTGTGTGTGTTCCGTATACTAAGAACTGTAGTTTGATTTAGAACATTAATGCTTTTAGATTACGTGCCTGAACCGATCAACTTTTGATATAGGAAATGTTCAAAACATTATCCATCAATACAAAATTTTATCATTTCTTTACTAATAAAGAGACTGATATGATTTTGTATATCAGGTTCGGTATCTAATAACATTTGTTCAGAATCAATATATTCCGGTGATACAGGGTGACAGTGACCAACAGACTTGGCTGCAACACTTGCACTGTTTTCTGTGTCATGAAACTTATCACCCGTTCTCAGTTCTCTACCTATCTGTAGCCCATGTAACAAATTACATATGCGGGATCCTGATCCGGTATCTCATACCCAGGACGTAAAGGATACAGAGAAACAGTTCTTTGTAATGAACACACCCGAAGGAGATGCATCATATGCACTTTCTTCGTTTGGGCGGCATAGGAATTCTGGTAATCCCCTAATTCCTGCTCTGTCTTATAACAATTATAAGTTGGAGCGGGACCAACATTCCCCAGCTTAGTATAACAAGCGGGTTCGGTCAACATATCCGTTTTATTATCTTGATTAAGGCGTGATATGGTCGCTACCTGGAGAGAGAGAAGAAAACACTCTGCGTGCGCTCTTACAAGATCAGATTGGTTATAATATTATCTAATCAGGATGGCTCCCACTGTTTTTATCAAATCTTCCTTCAAACCTCAAAAGGAAAGACTAGCCGGGATTAATTACACGCTACAAGTTCGCCAATTTTTCAGCCAGGCCAGTGTCGGTACTTTGAGGGAGGTTCCCCGTGCTTTCGCACGGACCTAATTAAAGTAAACCTCGTTTTCCCAGAGGCGTAACCCCGTTGACACCTTTCTAGACACCTACCTGATCGACTAATTGTAATGTGTAAAACTCTCCCAGGAGTAACTCTTACTCGCAGCGGGTATCGGGATCCAACTATCTCATAGAAGGTATGCAATCTCATTGCAAATTTCAACACTTGAAATTCCCGATAATATTTTGCCCCTAGCCTCCTATGACCTTGACAAAGGCCGACAAATCATAGGCTGCTAGTCAAGTTCAACCCATCATTTCTTGATTGAATTAAACCCACCCGAACGGCCCTTGACAAAGGCCAACAAGGTCGCTCGACTACCCTAATCCAATCTGCATCATATGCATAAGCAGATAAGTACTATTCAGCTACCGCACACTACGCCTTGACAAAGGCCAACAAACGCAGCACGAATACTAAACAGTCCTTATCTGAAATGACGGAGGGCTACGACAGGTTTTTCTGAAAACCTATTTGCGTAATGAACTTGATATCGTTGTAGAATCAAATGATTTTAAAATGGAGTGCTTTTGAGGCTTTTCTAGTTTTGCTAAAGGGGTCACTCCTGGTGAAGGGATCGTCGGCCATTTCCTCATCGAATAAGGTGCAGGATATATCATATATACCGCTGTGCAAAGCAAAAAGTATAGAAGCAATCAAAAGACAAACCGAGGGGTGTAGTATCTACCAGTTATTGCTAAAGGGGTCACTCCCGGTGAAGGGATCTCGACCCTTTCCTTATCGAATAAGTTGTAGGATGTTCTACAAGGAACACCGCGATGCAAAGCAAGAACTGTAGCTACCTAATTTTGAAAATTCGATTTCACAAAATCTTAGGTTTCTTTTCTTTCATTAATCACATTAATGAAGTCCCATCATTTAGGTCACCTAAACATCACAGATAAATACGACGTACACTTATGCCATCCGTGTTCGCCTCGATGTCCCCTAATGCACCGTTAGGTTAGGTAACTAACGGCAGAGCAGGGCAGGGCTAGCGCTGGTGTAAAACATATGTAACGTATATATAATATATCATATATACTATATACAGTATTTTTCACAGAAAATCAAATGATCACATCACAGATATCGCAGCAGAAGAAACATATGAAACATTGGATATACTAGGACGTCCGTGTTTTTAATATGAGACAGTATAAAACACGGATACCACGGTCGCGATGAATAGCCAAACCCACACCCCTAGACCCCTACAAGAGCGGCAAGCAACCCTACCAATTCTAGAGTTAGGAGACCCGGACTCGACTCCTCGAGTTGGTCTCCCACTGGACTCCAGAACCCGGTTACTTGTGCCCTCCTCCTTGGGTCTATCCTAGTGCGGAAAAGTAAATAATATACAATGGTGACATCTTCCGCAACCTGGAAGTTCCCCAATAAAAGAATATTACATAAAAGTTTTTACATGAATGAAAATGAAAAACACTTATCTCACATAAAAAAACCCGGCTATTCAAACACGACGATCCAATATAACATATCCAGCAACATATAACATCACATGTCATCAACGTAAGTAAACATGCGTATCCCAATTGTCGTTGACATATAGTAACGAAACCGGCGATATCACATATTACACTTACGGTAACAGAAAAGAAAGTGTAAAACTACAACAGTTGGAATCCGCAACCTATTTAGACATCACATGCCTAATCAAATGAATTACTTAGACATCGCATGCCTAACAATTATAAACACCGCATTTTAGTCTCTTTATCGAAAACACTTTTTAATATCAAGTCGGGCAATTCAACAAGATTCCCGACATCCAGAACGAATGCTCGTCGCAAACTTTAGTGGACGGCCGCACCCCCGATACCATCGACGAAGTGCACTAAGGCGCAACACCGCTGCCGCGAGCACCCGAACGGATGCATTTTGGCGACGGGGTTCTCCTTCAGTCACTTGGTCGGGGCTATCGGGTGTAGCTGTCTATTAAGTTTACTGGCAAGTATCCGCGTACGCAACGTGATTGCGACGGACTTTTGATCACATCAAAATTCCGTGGCAACCGATCAAGTGAGACTAAAGTGCTATGTTTATAACATTCAAATCAGTTATTGTTGGAGATAGTGCCCTCAGAGTCAATTATTAGGTCACAGGTACGTGATTGCAATGATTGATGGAGGACCTATCCCGGTAGGACAGTCTTACTCGAGATGATAGTATGCTATCTGGTTTACCTTTATCATCGTGTACTGGTTTAGGTGACCTGACAAGTCGCTATTACACGTTGATAGAGCCTCTAGGATTCTTGCTTGGCCACCAGCAGTATGAGGGCGATCATATAAGTGGGAGCTGGGGTCTATAAGCATTTCCTTAAATGGTCCCTAGTCGTATGAGTTTCGAGACAGGGTATCGATACTCCAGAGTAGACTAGTGTATACAGTCGAGACCCCGACGAGGGGCGGTGGCCGGTCTCACAAGCCACTGGTGTCAGTTGGATCACCTAAGATGTATACAGGTGCTCATTGGGTTATGAGTACACCGGACAGGACTCGCCGGGAACATGCCAGTTGGTCATATACCAGACGTCAGATGGCAGTTCCCTGGTGACATGTGTACAGGTTAGTTCATCGACCTGGGGATCGTCATTTATCTTGTGTGAGTTCCCACTGTACTTTGATTACTACCCTACTACGGCTCAAAGGATTCGTGCAAACAGGTTTTAGTTGGGTACAGTCCCGAGCCACATGGAGGCAGTGAGCGCATTATCAGGGGTTCGTCTCTCCCGGTATTGGGGGTAAGGTCGCGCTGTGTCTAGGAGAGCCATTACACGATGCCCTCGGCCGAGGCAAGGAGATTTACTGGTAGGTATTCCAGTAGTATCTCAGGGTGTTCTGGGCTACACTCCGACACGACTTGTACCGCTTTTGGGGGTCTGACTTTTACCAACACCCTAGGCCCGCCATGCGATGCTCATAGACGAACGGACCGGACTGTACGGATATTGTCACTGACAGGCTCAGTAGGGTTGTCGGGCTGAGTTCGCTCACAGACGTCCCTTTTAGTCAATACCTGGTAGCCCGTTACGTATTGGCTTATACCTCTGACGTGCTAGTGGATAAATCCACAACCAAGGTGTTGACGAGTCTTTAGAGTCCCCCACATTCAGTTACTCAGCTTTCGGGCGAAAAGTTATAGAGGCAGTATGGAGATATGGCAAGGTCCGATCAGATACGTGCGGTATTGCACGGATCAGGATCGGACAGTTTGTACTATAGGCCGTATGGATATATGGCAGGGTTCGATCAGATACGTACGGTATTGCATGGATCAGGATCGAACGGATATTACTAGCCGGCTTTGGTTTAAGCCGGATCCTAGTATAGTACAGTGTAGATTTTGTCTCATTGCATTTGTATTTCGGTCGAAATACAGATGCGGGTGTGTATGCACAGTATCGGGGTTTTCCTGTAATTTATTACGGGACCAGTTTTCTGGAGTTGCCAGTTTGTTTTCTGTTTCGGCCAATTTTCTTTGTATCGTTCATTGGCCGATGATTGGTGGAGGAGGGCTTATTTGCATTGTTGCAAATAAGTATTTGTGGGGGGGGGGGGGTTCTTTGCATATAATTGTATCATGATAGCTTTTCCTTGACCTTGACTTCTAGCTTCATCATGCCTTGACTTTTGTAAGACATGACGGTTGATGATGTTTGTGGTTGAGTGTGGGTTTGAGTTTGTGATGATTCTTTTTACATGATAGCCTTCTCTCTCTCTCCTTGGTATTATTTGATGGCTCTCTCATTCTATCACACTCCACTCTCATTTTCCCTCCCCACACAAGTAGTGGCCGGCCATGCTCCTAGAGGGGCTGTCCCAAATTGTTTGTGGGGTTTTTTGGCTCATTTCATGTTGCAAAATTCCCACAAGATCAATCCAAAAAGCTCGAAGTTCAATCCCTCTACCAAAAGGCAATTCCTACAACCCCAAATGAGACTTCTTCTCTACACATTCTACAGCGAATCTTGGGCACGTCGACTAGCCAGCTTCGTGCCCGAGTTGCCTCGGCATTGAGATGGGAGCCCGTAAAAGAAGTAGGCGATGTGGTGCACTTCCGGCGACGAGGTGGAGACCGGAGCTTCCGCAGGAGATCGGGACGACGACGAGAAGACCGGAGGACTTGGATCAGTCGGTATATCTCTCTTCCCCTTCTTGTAGTTAGCTGGGACTAATTAATGGTTCGATCCGGGTATTAGTGCGCGGCGGTTTGCCAGTTCAAGAAAAATTAAAGTTTATCACCGCTTCCGCATTTGGCCGTCGGATTGACGGCCGGGGCGCCGCCGTGCACTTACAGTGGTATCAGAGCCTCGCCATTAACTTAGTCTAGCTTGCCTTAATGTGTTTTTCAGTTCCGATCGATCAAAAGTTCCAAAACCCGTATTTCCTTCACGACAGTTTTCTGTTGAAATTTTTTGGTCTCCAAAAATTTTTCAGGTTGTATAAAATTGATGTACTGGAGATTACAAGGCTACTGTAGAAATTCGACAGGGTGAGTCCACTGTGGAAGCGCGGAACCACGGCCAAACCCCCCTTTGGGCCGCGGTTCCGCCGCACACTGTTGGGATCCCTGCACCAAATTTCTACAGTATCTTTCTGGGATTAAAATTGGGGTTTTGGAATATTAACATTGGGCCCAGAATTTCTTGATCTCCTATAGTAATGCTTTGGGGCCCACTTGTTAAAATTTGATTGATCGGATATTTTAAACACATTATTACACAGTATTTACATTATATCTGCGACCGTGAATGTCACTTGATCGGTAAATCCGGTCTAACTGCTATAGCCCGGTTAGACGGATTTGCGAACGTGACTTTTTCGTTGATGTTCTGTTTTTGCTGTGATGTTGCGGATCGGTCGTGGGGGATAGCCTGGATGCAATGCTAGTACAGTTGTGGTTGTATTATGTACATTTGATATTGCGAGGCGAGCGTCCGACATGTGGACTGCCGTCACTGCCTGTTTGTATTATTATTTTGGGGCACGGCCAGGTTGCTGTCGATGTACCCGTTATATGTATATTTTACTTTCTGTACTAGGATTACCCCGCGGAGGGGTGCACGGATAGCCGGATTCTAGAGGGCAACAAGCCCGCATCTCATGGCATTGAGACGGAGGGGGCTTCACTCTAGGATTGGCGGGCTATTCGCCGCACTCGTAGGGGGTACAGGTTGACCCAGGAGGGGTGCCCAAGTTACCGGATTCCCTGAAGTGCTGGGTGGTCCATTCACGTTGCTGAAGGGGGCTGCCTCGCTTCAGGTTTTGGCGGGTGACTTGGCGCGCCCGTAGGGGTCTAGGATTTCATTGCGCAGGCTATCCACACGACTAGGGGAACGTCGGGTTTCAGTAGTGGCTCTGTGAAACCCGGGGATCCCAGATATCTGTATTGTTTCTGTGATGCTGTTCATTTTCTGTGATGTTGCATTTTTCCACGCCTTGAGCGAATATAATATATTGGTATATATATTAGTAGATGTTGTATATGTTTTGCATCCGCGCTAGTCCAGTCCCCGCTCTGTCGTTAGTTAGCTAACCTAACGGGTAATGATGGGACCCAGTGGCTAATGCGGATGGCATATACGTACAATAGTGTATTTTCGTTCTTTTTGGTGTGATCAATTGATGGGGCTGTATTGATTCGGATCAATGCAAGTTTAAAAACAAACCTAATCTGTTGTTGTTGGAACACTTTTTCAAAAAGCTGTTATTGCAAGGACGTTCACTTTTGTTTTGCATCGTGATATTCAGTTGGAATATCCTGCTCCTCAGTCGACGAGGCAAGGGCCGAGATCCCTTCACCGGGAGTGACCCCTTGGACAGAAGTTTGCGTCAGGGCATTAACTTCGCTATAGCCGATTACTTTTGCTTTGCACCGTGGTATTCATTTGGAATATCCTGCACCTCATTCTACGGGGAAAGAGCCGAGATCCCTTCACCGGAAGTGACCTCTTTAGCGAAAGTTTTCGTCACTATATTTTCAAAAAGCTATCCGTTCCTTCAACGATATCAAGTTCATTACGTTAAAGGTTTTCGCCAGAAACCATTCGTAGCCCTCCGTCGTTTCATATGGGTAGTCAATAGTATTCAAGCTGTGTTTGTTGGCCAAAGTCAAGGCACAGTGTTTGGTAGCTGTTGGTTATTCATATGCAGCATAGATAGATGCGTTGGTTTGGAATAGTCGTATAGCCTTGTTGGCCAAAGTCAAGGGCTTGTGCGGATGGATTCGAATCAACCTGGAGAATGAAGGGTAGAACTTGATATGTGACTTATGATTTGTTGGCCAAAGTCAAGGTCATAAGAGCATGGGGCAGAAATCACATCGGGAGTTTCAAAAGAACTGAAACTTGCCAGATATGCGCATACCATCTGGAGTGTGATGATGTGAGCGGATTCCGTCACGTTATCATGCGATGATAGTTGGATCCCGATTCCCACTGATGAGTTGGTTTACTCCTCGGGTGATCCCGACTAATTCTTCTTTAAGGTTTGGAGGGGAATTTGAGGTACAGTGGGAGGTTTCCAGATTAGATAAATTGGTAACCATTCTGATCTAGGTTAGAGTGCACGCTAAGTGTTTCTTTTCTCTCTCTCTTTGGCAGCGACCATTGACCCAACCCTAAGACAATGACTCAGTGACCAAGTTAACCGAACCTTCTTAAACACTGGCTTTTGGATTGTCAGAGTTGCAAACCTCATTGCCACTCCTACTTTTACCCTTTTCTCCAGGACACCCCGTTTTACTACGAACGTCCATTTCCATTGGACAAAACCATCGTATGGTTAGATACGAACTCGAAAGAATTTATTCGAGGATGGTTTCCGGTTCTGGAGAAAAACGGATAGGACTATTCAGTTGTCTTTTCTTTTCACCCTCTCTCAGGTTGCGAGTACTCCTTGGTTTAGGAGTAGTACACCTATTAAGAAAATTGGATAGTCTTCTTCCAAACCATAGGCTGGTGTCGACCGGTAGGGAAGGAAGAAATCCAATTAGCCTAAACGGTGTACAGAAGGTATTAAGTTCAGACAAAGCAAGGGATTAGTAAGAGGGCAAAGTAAATTGTGACTGCTATTCACAATCAAACCGAGTATTTCTTCGCCAATCCAAAAATCACCTTTGTATTTCTCCAGAACACTCCGTATCACTACGAAGATCCACAGTTTACTGGATACTCCATCGTATGGTTATATACGAACTCGAAAGGAACTTGTTCCAGTTCGGGGATGGATTCTGGTTCAGGAGAAATAGGAATAAGGTTTATTCGGTTGTCTTTTATCTTCACCTTCTCTCGCATTGCGAGTGCTCCTAGGACTAGGACAGTACACCCATTATACTTATTGGATAGTCTTCTTCCAAACCATAGGCTGGTGCCGAACGGTAGGAAAGGAAGAAAACCATTTGGCCTAAAGGGGTGTGCAGAAGGTAATGACTAAAGACATATGAAGGGATTTGGAGAGGTGGCAAAGAATTATACGGTTACAGTCGTGAATCTGGAAGAGGCATTACTAGGAATACCGGGATACTCCAACGAAACATTTCAATGTTTCAATTTCACTGTGTACTGTTAAACGAAAACTGATTTCCTAGTTAGACACTTGCTCCAGGGTATGTTTTTACCAAGTATGATTCTCACATCTGTATAGTTTTACAGATGATGAGTGGGAGTAAGTTATTGGGAATTGGGTGATCATCCTCATTATATCGGGATTCGTTGTAATCAGTGATATTTGAGGAGATCACCTGGGCTGTTTGCCGGACGGCAAATATTTGGTTTTGAATATCCGCTGTTATGCACCAATTTCAAATTGATATATCTGTACGTCTATTTTCATAGAGTGAGACATACCCTTTTGAAATTATGTCTACGACATTTACCTATATCAGTGGATGGTTAGGTAAGGAGCTTTAAACAGCGGTGTAATTCTTCTTAACCATAAGTACAGTTTTCAACCTACGACACACAGTGAATGAGTTATCAAACTCAAGGGACTTATACAGAGTATTGTATGTTGTCCAGGGTCCATTAGGACAGAGGGGTTGGTCCTCGTACTATATTCGGTTTACTTATGACCTCTCTAGTATTTAGACAGGTGTTTCTTCGAAACACAGGGTCCGAATTTTGAGAAGTTTTAGGTATTTGAATAAAGTAAAGAACCAAGTATTGCAAGTATCGGGATTCTTCAAAGTGATCGAAGATGTAGATAGTTGAGTATTGTATTCAGTTGATAGTAATGATTAAGAGAACTTGCTTCTCTTTCAGGTTACTCATAATTGGAAGCATTCCTAAGTTGAGTAACGCTGATCGTCCTCCTTCCATTTAGTTGACATGCACTGGAGACAGCTGCGTGATTTGAATCTGGTTCAATTAAATCAGTGCCTCTGTTTCTATATTGGATATAAAACAGTTCATATCTTAACGTTGTTAAGGTACGGGGAGTTGTCCGGCTTATGATTAAAAACAGACTCTGGATAACTCAAGGCACGTTTCTGTAATGGCTGTTTGTGGGTTGACCCAGGCTATGACGAGGGTTGACTTTCTACCATCTGGAAGATCAATAGTGACATTGTTCTAGACTCGCCACAGTTTTAAATAAAATGGATTTTTTCAGAAAACAGTAGTGGGAGTATGGTAGAACTGGAAGTGATTCCAGAACCACGAACGATTACTGAAGATTTGATACGGAACTTAAAGATTCAATCTGGATTGACATTCCATTGGCCACTCCGCATATGAGGTGGGTAACCTCAGGCACCCGAGAGGTACTCCGGTAGCCTCAAGGACGGTGGCAGGGAGGTTCTTGTTTACCCACACTTGCCATTGCTGCTATTCCAGGCTGCGAGACCCGGCAGGAGCATGAGTATAGCGTCGTTCTGAACTGGCTTCAGAAGTGTACATATATATGACTCTGCCAGAGGGTTGTCGTAGTCAGTGGGAGCAGCAGAAGCATTGGTGGACAGGTAGCTTATGTCTATTTATAGACTAAAGCAGATGTAGCGGAGATAGATCATCTATTTCTGACGTGACAGTCATGGGTTTGACTTCATCAGAATAGCAGATGGATCTGTTGAGAAGGTAGTAGGGTGTGATATCCTGGTATTTGGATGACATACACAGAGTAGGAAAAGAAACTCCTATACTACAATCGGTTATACTTTGGTCGTCACAAAGTGGTTTCTCCACAAAGGAAATGGATTTTATATCAGACATACCGGTTACTAGATCTATGGGTTTAGATCTAGATTTGGGTGGTTTCCCAATCTGGGTACTTAGACAGCATTCTAAGAGTATTTAGAATGGACGACTCCTGGCATGGTAGTGTACCTGCAGGTAATGGAGTCACCCTCTCTAAAGGTGTCTTACAGACTAAAGGGAAGAGGGATGCGCATGATTGACAGATCACTTGCTCAGGTAATTGAGTCAATCATGAGATGTCAAGTACCACACCAGATATTGTTCTTGCACTAGATGCAATAAGTTGACATTGATCCAATCCTGGAGAAACAGTCGGAAGCAGTTATAGAACATAAGTGGATATTCTAGAGATATGATAACGACAGCCTTATTCGGGAGACAGTTATCATTCCAGGCTTCCAAGGTAACATGGACGACAAGGAGGTTGTCAGAGTTATAGTTTTCCTTCTGATGAGGGGCAGTATTTTGGAAAGGTGGTCCAAGGCAATACTGAGGGTGGCATGGCGCAGGATACTTTTTAAGTTCAGTTGACGATACAGTCTAAGAAGTTTGGATTTGGAGTTCATTTATGAGCTATGTCCCATCAGACATCCGACATTCTAAGACAGGTATTGCTCATTTCGGGAGATGGCTTTCTCCGCGAACTTGAGATATAGAGAGACATAGAAAGAAACAACAAAGCGGATCCACTCACTAAGGCTATTCCTCGAACGCAATAGTTTCGCAAACGAGCTTTGTGAGACTGACTAGTAGAGGAGTTGGGTGTTCGGTATCACACAGGCTGTGAGTATGCGACATCGTAATAATTAGCCTTGAGTGCAAGTGGGAGATTGTTGGAGATAGTGCCCTCAGAGTCAATTATTAGGTCACAGGTACGTGATTGCAATGATTGATGGAGGACCTATCCCGGTAGGACAGTCTTACTCGAGATGATAGTATGCTATCTGGTTTACCATTATCATCGTGTACTGCTTTAGGTGACCTGACAAGTCGCTATTACACGTTGATAGAGCCTCTAGGATTCTTGTTTGGCCACCAGCAGTATGAGGGTGATCATATAAGTGGGAGCTGGGGTCTATAAGCATATCCTTAAATGGTCCCTAGTCGTGTGAGTTTCGAGACAGGGCATCGATACTCCAGAGTAGACTAGTGTATACAGTCGAGACCCCGACGAGGGGCGGTGGCCGGTCTCACAAGCCACTGGTGTCAGTTGGATCACCTAAGATGTATACAGGTGCTCATTGGGTTATGAGTACACCGGACAGGACTCGCCGGGAACATGCCAGTTGGTCATATACCAGACGTTAGATGGCAGTTCCTTGGTGACATGTGTACAGGTTAGTTCATCGACCTGGGGATCATCATTTGTCTTGTGTGAGTTCCCACTGTACTTTGATTACTACCCTACCACGGCTCAAAGGAGTCGTGCAAACAGGTTTTAGTTAGGTACAGTCCCGAGCCACATGGAGGCAGTGAGCGCATCTTCAGGGGTTTGTCTCTCCCGGTATTGGGGGTGAGGTCGCGCTGTGTCTAGGAGAGCCATTACACGAAGCCCTCGGCTGAGGCAAGGAGATTTACTGGTAGGTATTCCAGTAGTATCTCAGGGTGTTCGGGGCTACACTCCGACACGACTTGTACCGCTTTTGGGGGTCTGACTTTTACCAACCCCCTAGGCCCGCCATGCGATGCTCATATACGAACGGACCGGACTGTACGGATATTGTCACTGACAGGCTCAGTAGGGTTGTCGGGCTGAGTTCGCTCACAGACGTCCCTTTTATTCAATACCTGGTAGCCCGTTACGTATTGGCTTATACCTCTGACGTGCTAGTGGTTAAATCCACAACCAAGGTGTTGACGAGTCTTTAGAGTCCCCCACATTCAGTTACTCAGCTTTCGGGCGAAAAGTTATAGAGGCCGTATGGAGATATGGCAAGGTCCGATCAGATACGTGCGGTATTGCACGGATCAGGATCGGACAGTTTGTACTATACGCCGTATGGATATATGGCAGGGTTCGATCAGATACGTACGGTATTGCACGGATCAGGATCGAACGGATATTACTAGCCGGCTTTGGTTTAAGCCGGATCCTAGTATAGTACAGTGTAGATTTTGTCTCGTTGCATTTGTATTTCGGTCGAAATACAGATGCGGGTGTGTATGCACAGTATCGGGGTTTTCCTGTAATTTATTACGGGACCAGTTTTCTGGAGTTGCCAGTTTGTTTTCTGTTTCGGCCAATTTCCTTTGTATCGTTCATTGGCCGATGATTGGTGGAGGAGGGCTTATTTGCATTGTTGCAAATAAGTATTTGTGGGGGGGGGGTTCTTTGCATATATTTGTATCATGATAGCTTTTCCTTGACCTTGACTTCTAGCTTCATCATGCCTTGACTTTTGTAAGACATGATGGTTGATGATGTTTGTGGTTGAGTGTGGGTTTGAGTTTGTGATGATTCTTTTTACATGATAGCCTTCTCTCTCTCTCCTTGGTATTATTGGATGGCTCTCTCATTCTATCACACTCCACTCTCATTTTCCCTCCCCACACAAGTAGTGGCCGGCCATGCTCCTAAAGGGGCTGTCCCAAATGGTTGGTGGGGGTTTTTGGCTCATTTCATGTTGCAAAATTCCCACAAGATCAATCCAAAAAGCTCCAAGTTCAATCCCTCCACCAAAAGGCAATTCCTACAACCCCAAATGAGACTTCTTCTCTACACATTCTACAGCGAATCTTGGGCACGTCGACTAGGCAGCTTCGTGCCCGAGTTGCCTCGGCATTGAGGTGGGAGCCCGTAAAAGAAGTAGGCGATGTGGTGCACTTCCGGCGACGAGGTGGAGACCGGAGCTTCCGCAGGAGATCGGGATGACGACGAGAAGACCGGAGGACTTGGATCAGTCGGTATATCTCTCTTCCCCATCTTGTAGTTAGCTGGGACTAATTAATGGTTCGATCCGGGTATTAGTGCGCGGCGGTTTGCCAGTTCAAGAAAAATTAAAGTTTATCACCGCTTCCGCATTTGGCCGTCGGATTGACGGCCGGGGCGCCGCCGTGCACTTATAGTTATCACATAACTCCTTGTGGATTCCAAATATTGTATCACATTCCGGATAAATAGAAAATGTTAAACTTTCCGATCGAACAATCAAACACACAAGTTTTCCCGAAACAGCTTAACACATGAAATAAGTTTAAAAACATTCACTTCATGCCACAGTACCAACGGTCCAGCCGTAGAAGGGTCAAGCCAACGCCTCACATGTGGCACGTCGTACTCCCCCAAACCCTAAGGTTCAAAGGGTAGTTCAAGACGGTCACATAATTGAGTTAAGGTTTGTTGTCTTCTAGAGGGTCCATCGCGTTACTTGCACTACTTAGAACGTTCTTAAACCACGGAAAAATCCAACACTTGGAATTTTTCCGGCAGGGGAAAAATTGGGTATTTATATCCGGTCGAACTTTTTAACATATTCTAAATTATCCGGAAAAACACATAGACAAAATTAGACAGTCCGATCGAATCTGTGAACTCCCAATACAACCCAGAAAACTCAACTCTTGAGTATCAATTAAAAATTCCCATAAAATACAGCAAGTACAGAAAGAAATTACTGTGCAAATAGTAAGGTATTACGTAATCATATGACCGCGGAACCGCCGCAGAAGCCAAGCTTGTGCCGCGGTTCGGCGGCGCTTTGGTCGCATCGTTTTGTCGTTTTCCACTTTATTTCTTAAAACTTCCTGCTGAATTTTTTAAGCATTTTTAATCTGGAAAAATCCACAGTTACAGAAAATGTATAGAGAAGGGTGTAATTTAGGGTTTCGGGGGTCGATCGGGTTTCTAACATCGTCTACTCATCGCCTAAAGCTCTAGCTAGGCTCTGATACCACTGTAGGGATCCAAGGCACACCCAAGTGATTCCACAAGGCATCTACCATGACAAATTCAAATTTTTCGGTGCCGAGAAACCCTAAACTAGATTGATTACTGGAGGATAGGCGAAACTACAAGCGAGCAAACTACTTTGCTACTAAGTGAATGGAAATACAACCTTTGTAGATCCGGTCCTCCATTTCTTTAGCTCCGTGATGACGTCCCTTCGCTGCGATCACCGGGATCCCGGACTCTAGCGATGGTTTCGTCGGAGAAATGAGCGGGCTAGGTCGTTGACTTCGATGCCGAAGATGATCTACGTCGAGGCAACTCTAACTCAAGCTCCATCTTCACTTGGTCATGAAACTTGTGAAGATAACACACTCTACTACATGGAAAGTGGTAGAGGATGAAGAAATAGGAAGTGGGTTCTCTTTGGATTTGGATTTCTCACTTGATTTCATCACTTAGAATTTTCTAGCAAGCTTTTCTTTTCTTCATGAAGAAGATGAAGAAGAAGAAAGAAAAGGAATTATATCAAAGAGAAAATTCAAGTGATATCTATCATATTGCAACCATGGGTGAGATAAACTCATGTAGAGAATAAACTAGGATTTAGGTAAATGGTTAGGGTTAAGGAATAAAACAAAATGGTAAGACTTTTTCAAAGATGCTAGAAAACAACATGAAGCTTCTAGTAAAGAAAAGAAAGAAAGCCACCATTTTTTTTAACTAAATAAATAAAATAAATAAAGAAATAAATAATACCTTAACTATTAACCTAAACTATGGTTTAAAGCATGCACACCCAAGTTTGCATGTATCATCAAACATGACACAAACAAGTGCACAAATATATATTATATATACAATGTGCACAATCTAGTGAGAAAATAATCTTAAGTGAACCAAGACTAGTTAATGTAAAGTAATATATCAAATATATAATTATACATTAAATCATTAAATCAACACTTGATTTAATGATCCGGTCATACTGCATATAACCGACTAATATCAAGTGTATCAATGTATCGAATCAACACTCGATTCGGTAACCCGGCTATATCTCATATAACCGCCCAATGATACATATCGTGAGAATAGAATACAGTATCACATACTGGTATTATTCTCGGTCCCGCACATATCTCATATGCGCTCCTATTTCGTTTCGGTTGAGCCAGGAAACCTCTGTGTAGGACTCTAAAGACTCGTCAATACGCCGGCAGTAGGTGATGATCATATCAAACACCCACAAGCCGCAAGCGGTCTGATAAACGTAACGGCTACCCGGGTATTGAGCGATCAGAAGATCAACGAGCAAGCCCGCTCACACTCCTGTGAATCCAACGAGTAACACTTACCGTACAGTCCGGTCTGTTCGTCTGATATGTCGCATATCTCGCCTAGGGGTGGTAAACGTCAGACCCCAGTAGCTTGCTAAGTCGTTTCGATATGAGGTCTATAACAGTTCGAGAAACTACTGATAACACTTACCAGTAAATCTCAGCAACCCTGGCCAAGGATTTCCGGTTATAGCCAATCGAACACAGCGCAACATCAACTCCCTATACCGGGAGAGACGAATCCCCTCCTATCGCTCATTGCCTTCTTGTGATTCGGGACTGTACTCAAAAACCATCGTTTTGCACGCCCTCTTGGACGTGGTAAGGTGGAAATCAAAGCACAGTGGGAATCACACAAGTCTCTATGACGATCTCGGGTCTACATACTAACCTGTACCAGTGTCACCAAAGAACTGCCACCTGACGTAAGGTATAATACCATCTGGGAGTTCTCGGCGAGTCCGTCCAGTGTACCCAGTCTCCACTGAGCCTCCGTATATCATCTCTGATGTCAAACACCAATGGATATGGGATCATCCATCGCCCATCTGTATGGGTCGAGAAGGTATACGCTAGTCTACTCTGGTATATCGATGCCCCGTCTCGATACATCCACGACTAGGGACCTTGAAGGATGTACTTATGGACAACCATGTCCCCACTAGTATGATCCGCATCATACTCCAGGTAGTCAAGTACACATCCTAAGGGCATTGCCAACATGTAACAGAGAGACAATCAGTGTACACGTTATGATAAAGAGCAACCAGATAGCATACTATCATATTGAGCAAGAAAGTCCTCCCTATATATGTCCCAGTATCCACCACAATATACATCCTATGTACAGTAATGGCCATTAGGGCATACATATAACTAACACGTATGATATATGGCAGGGTTCGATCTTATACGTGCGGTATTTCACGGATCATGATCGGACGGATCATACTAGTGGGCTTTGGTTTAAGCCGGATCCTAGTATTAGATTTATTGGATTACTTTAGTCTCATCGCATTCGCATTCAATCGGAATGCGGATGCAGGTATGTATATAAAGGTGAGGGGTATCCTTGTGATCCGTCACGAGTTTACTTTAGATGTTGCCGGATTTTCGTTGTTATGGCAAACATTTGGATTAAAGTTTGCTTATGGAAGTAATGAGCTAGAAATCATCATTTTGAGCCTTAATTGTGACATAGACATAAGTGGTGACTCATGGTATCATTTCTTGTGCATATCTCACTTTACTTGATGGATTTGAAGGTTGAAATGAGAAGGAGAGAGAGAGGGGCTGCCATGGTTGTAATATTAGTCTTGTATTATTTGATCTCACTCTCTCACTCTCATTAGTCAACACATCAAAAGAAAAGAAAAGGAAAAAAAGTCTTCTCTTCTTCTTCGTCTTCCTCTAGCTCATTGTCTTCCTCCAATGGCAACACCTTCAACCTCCATCCATGCCATGGATGCAAAAAGACAAAGTGATCACAACATACTCTACTTCAACCTTGGGCACGTAAGCTAGCACAGTTCGTGTCCGAGTTGCTTCGGACGAAGCGGGAGCCCGTAAAAATACTTCTCGATGTGGTGCCCTTTCCGACGAGGAGATGGAGACCGGAGATTCTGCGAGGAGATCGGGATGGTGGACGAAGACCGAAGGACACGTATCGCTCGGTATAGCTTTCTACCCTTTCTCTTGTTAGCTAGCATTAGGTTAATGGTTCGATCCGGTGTTTTAGTATGCGGTAGCGCCGGTTTTAAAGTAAAAGAAAAAATTTCTTTTCCGCATTTTGGCCTCGGAAAGACGGCCGGGGCGCTACCGTAGACTTACATGGTATCAGAGCCACGCCATTAACCTAGTCTAGCTTGCTCTAACGTATTTACAAGTTCGATCGA
Organism: Agapanthus africanus; assembly: GCA_030015575.1. Taxonomy (NCBI): domain Eukaryota; kingdom Viridiplantae; phylum Streptophyta; class Magnoliopsida; order Asparagales; family Amaryllidaceae; genus Agapanthus; species Agapanthus africanus. The sequence goes on from JASDDO010000031.1 coordinate 151,135,663, forward strand.
ACGAATTTTCCAAAAACCACAGTTTCAAATATGCACTTTCTGTCGAATTTTATTTGTGCTCGAAAAATTATTTGGTATATTGCAGAAATATGTGCAGGCTTTTCTAAGAAAACTGAGAAAATTTGGTGGGTTGAATTTATTGTAGCGCGGCGGATCCGCGGCCAAAACCACGTTTTGGCCGCGGATCCACGGCCGTACTGTAGCCACAGTGCACCAAATTTCTACAGTGGGTCTCTGACTTGAAATTTAGGTTTTTGGTATATTCTTTTTGGGCCCAGATTCTTTTGAGTACTGGGTATTGTGCTTGGGGCCTACTTCGGGAAATTTAGTCGATCGAAAATTTTAAACATGTTAGTTCACAGTATTTACATTATATCTGCGACCGTGAATGTCACTTGATCGGTAAATCCTGTCTAACTGCAATAGCCCTTTTAGACGGATTTGCGAACGTGACATTCACGTTGATGTTCTGTGTTGTGCTGTGATGTTGCGGATTTGTCGTGGTGGATAGCCTGAATGCAATGGTAGTACAGTTTGGTTGTATATGTACATTTGATATTGCGGGGCGAGCGTCCGACATGTGGACTGCTGTTACTGCCTGTTTGTATATTATTCTTTTGGGGCACGACCGGGCTGAGGTCGATGTACCCGTTGTATGTATATTTTATTTTCTGTACTAGGATTACCTCACGGTGGGGTGCACGGATAGCTGGGTTCTAGAGGGCAACGAGCCCGCATATCATCGCGTTGAGACGGAGGGGGCTTCACTCTAGAATTGGCGGGCTATTCGCCGCACTCGTAGGTGGTACAGGTTGACCCAAGGAGGGGTGCTCAAGTTACCGGATTCCGTGAAGTGTTGGGTGGTCCATTCACGTTGTTGAAGGGGGCTGCCTCTCTTCAGGTTTTGGCGGGTAATTTGTCGCGCCCGTTCGGGTCTAGGATTTTATTGCACATGTTATCCACACGACCAGGGGAACGTCGAGTTTCAGTAGCGGCGCTATGAAACCCGGGGATCCCAGATATCTGTATTGTTCTATGATGCTTATTACATTTCTGTGATGTTGTATTTTATCACGCCTTGAGCGAATATTATATATTGATATATATACTAGTAGAAGTTGTATATGTTTTGCATCCGCGCTAGTCCAGTCCCCGCTCTGTCGTTAGTTAAGTAACCTAACGGGTGATGACGGGACCGAGTGGCGAATGCGGATGGCATATATGTATATCGTATTTTCGTTCTTTATTGGTGTGATCAATTGATGGGACAACATTGATTCGGATCAATGCAAGCTAAACAAACCTATTCTGATGTTGTTGGAACATTTTTCAAAAAGCTGTTATTGCAAGGACGTTCTCCTTTGTTTTGCACAGTGGTATTCAGTTATGAATATCCAGCACCTCAGTCGACGAGGCAAGGGCCGAGATCCCTTCACCGGGAGTGACCCCTTGGACAGAAGTTTGCGTCTGGGTAATAACTTCACTATAGTCGATTACTTTTTCTTTGCATCGTGGTATTCAGTTGGAATATCCTGCACCTCATTCTACAGGGAAAGAGCAGAGATCCCTTCACCGCGAGTGACCTCTTTAGCAAAGGTTTTCGCCATTATATTTTTATAAAATGCTATCCGGTTCCTTCAACGATATCATGTTCATTACGTTAAAGGTTTTTCGCCAAAAACCATTCGTAGCCCTCCGTCATTTCAGAAAGGTAGCACTTAGTATTCATGCTATGTATATTGGCCTTCGTCAAGGCATAGTGTATGGTAGCTATTTGTTATTTTTCTGCTGCATATATAGATGCGTTGGTTTGGGACAGTCTTACTACTATTTTGGCCTTCGTTAAGGGTATGTACGGGTGGGTTCAAATTAACCTGGATAATGACAGGTAGAACTTAACATGTGACTTATGATATGTTGGCCTTCGTCAAGGTCATAAGAGCATGGGGTAAAAATCACATCGGTGGTTTCTAAAGAAACTGAAACTTGCCAGATATGAGCATACCTTCTGGAGTGTGATAACGTGAGTGGATTCCATCAAATTATCATGCGATGATAGTTGGATCCCGATTCCCACTGATGAGTTGGTTTACTCCTCGAGTGATCCCGACTAATTCTTCTCTCAGGTTTGGAGGAGAATTTGAGGTTAAAGTGGGAGGTTTCCTGATTAGATAAATTGATAACCATTCTGATCTAGGTTAGAGTGCACGCTGAGTGTTTCTTTTCTCTCTCTCTTTGGCAGCGACCATGGCCTGACCCTTGACTATGATTCAGTGACCAAGTTAACCAAACCTTCTTAAACACTGGCTTTTGGATTGTTAGAGTTGCATACCTCATTGCCACTCCTACTTTTACCCTTTTCTCCAGAACACCCCGTATTACTACGAACTTCCACTTCCATTGGATAAAACCATCTTATGGTTATTTACGAACTCGAAAGAACTTATTCGAGGATGTTTTCCGGTTCTGGAGAAAACGAATAAGACTATTTAGTTGTCTTTTCCTTTTACCTTCTCTCAGGTTGCGAGTGCTCCTCGGATTAGGACGGTACACCTATTATGCTAATTGGATAGTCTTCTTCCAAACCATAGGCAGGTGCCGAAAGGTAGGGAATGAAGAAAACCATTTAGCCTAAACGGTTTACAGAAGGTATTAAGTAAAGACAAATAAAGGGATTAGTAAGAGGGCAAAGTAAATTGCGACTGCTATTCACGACCAAACCAAGTATTTCATCCCCACTCCTACTTCACCTTTGTATTTCTCCAGGACACTCTGTATCACTGCGAAGATCCAAAGTTATTTGGATATTCCACCGTATGGTTATATACGAACTCGAAGGAACTTGTTCCAGTTCGGGGATGGATTCTGGTTCAGGAGAAATAGGAATAAGGTTTATTCGGTTGTCTTTTATCTTCGTCTTCTCTCGCATTGCGAGTGCTCCTAAGATTACGACAGTACACCCATTATGCTTATTAGATAGTCTTCTTCCAAACCATAGGCTGGTTTCGAAAGGTAGGGAAGGAAGAAAACCATTTAGCCTAAGAGGGTGTACAGAAAGCAATGACTAAACACATATAAAGGGATTTGGAGAGACGGCAAAGAAATACACGGTTATAGTTATGAATCTGATAATGGAAGAGGCATTGCTAGGAATACCCAGATGCCCTTTCTATACATTTCAATGTTTCAGTTTCACTGTGTACAGTTAAAAGAAAACCGATTTCCCAGTTAGCCCTTGCTCCAGGGTATGTATTACCAGGTATGATTCTCACATCTGTATGGTTTTACAGATGATGAGTGGGAGTAAGTTATTGGGAATTAGGTGATCATCCTCATTGTATCGGAATTTGTTGTAATTGGTGATATTTGAGGAAGTCGCCTGGGTTGTTTGTCGGACGGCAAATATTTGGTTTTGAATATCCGTTGCTGTGCACCAATTTCAAATTGATATATCTGTACATTTATTTTTATAGAGTGAGATATACCTTTTTGAAATTATGTCCATGACATTTATCTATATCAGTGGATGGTTAGGTAAGGAGCATTAAACAACGGTGTAATTCTTCTTAACCATTAGTACAGTTTTCAACCTAAGACACACAGGGAATGAGTTATTAAACTCAAGAGACTTATACAGAGTGTTGTGTATTGTTCAGTGTCCATTAGGACAGAGGGGTTGGTCCTCATACTATATTATGTTTACATATGACTTCTCTAGTTCTTAGACAAGTGTTTCGTAGAAATGTAAGGTCCAAGTTTTGAGAAGTTATTGGTATATGAATAAAGTAGAGAACCATGTATTGCAAGTATCGGGATTCTTCAAGGTGATCGAAGATGTAGATACTTGTGAATGGTATTCAGTTGATAGTAATGATTAAGAGAACTTGCTTCTCTTTCAGGTTACTCATAATTGGAAGCACTCCTAAGTTGAGTAATGCTGATCGACCTCTTTCCATTTAGTTGACATGCACTGGAGAAAGTTGCATGATTTGAATCTGGTTCCAATTAAATCAGCGCCTCTGTTTCTATATTGGATATAGAATAGTTCATATCTTAACAATGTTAAGGTACGGGGAGTTGTCATGCTTAAAACCAGACTCTGGATAACTCAAGGCACGTTTCTGTAATGGCTATTTGTGGGTTGACCCGGGCTATGACGAGGGTTGATTTTCTACCATCTGAAAGATCAATAATGATATTGTTCTAGACTCTCCACAGTTTTAAGTAAAATGGAATTTTTCAGAAAACAGTAGTGGGAGTATGGTAGAACTGGAAGTGATTCCAGAACCACAAACGATTACAGAAAATTTAATAAGAACATAAAGATTCAATCTGGTTTGACATTCCATTGGCCACTACGCAGATATGGTGGGTAACCTCAGGCACCCGAGAGGTACTCCGGTAGCCTCAAAGACGGTGACAGGGAGGTTCTTGTTTACCCAGACTTGACACTACTGTTGTTCCAGACTGTGAGACCCGGCCGAAAGATGAGTATAGCGTCTTTCTAAACTAGCTTTAGAAGTGTACATGTATATTATTCTGCCAGAGGGTTGTCGTAGTCAGTGGGAGCAGTGGAAGTATAGTGGACATATAGCTTATGTCTATTTATAGACTAAAGCAGATATAGCGGAGATAGATCATCTATTTCTGATATGACAGTCATAGGTTTGACTTCATCAGAATAGGGGATGGATCTGTTAAGAAGGTAGTAGGGTGTGATGTCCTGGTATTTGGTTGACATACACAGAGTAGGATGTAAAATTCCTATACTACGGTCGGTTATACTTTGGTTGTCACACAGTGGTTTCTCCACATAGGGCTTGGATATTATATCTGACATTCTGGTTACTAAATCTATGGTTTTAGATCTAGATTTAGGTAGTTTCCCAATCTGGGTACTTAGACAGCATTCTAAAGATTTTTTAGAATGGACGACTCCTGACACGGTAGTGTACCTGCAGGGGATGGAGTCACCCTCTCTAAAGGTGTCTTACAGACTATAGGGTAGAGGGATGTGCATGATTGGCAGATCACTTGCTTAGGCAATTGAGTCAATCATGAGATGTCAAGTACCACACCAAATGTTTTTGCACCAGATGCAATAAGTTGATATTGATCCAATCCGGGAGAAACGATCGAAAGCAGTTTTAGAACATAAGTGGATGTTCTAGGGATATGATAACAACCGCTTCTTTTAGGAGATAGTTATCATTCCAGGCTTCCAAGGTGACCTGGCGACAGAGTGACTGTCAGAGTTATAGTTTTCCCTCTGACGAGGGGCAGTATTTTGGACAGGTGGTCCAAGCGGATACTTAGGGAGGCATGGCACAGGATACTGATTGGTTTCAGTCGACGATACAGTCTAAGAAGTTTTGATTTTGAGTTCATTTATGAACTAGGTCCCATCAGATATCCAGACATATTCTAAGACAGGTATTGCTCATTTCGGGAGATGGTTTTCTCCGCGAACTTGGGATAAAGAGAGACATAGAAAGAAACATCAGGGCGGATCCACTAGCTAAGGCTATTCCTCGAACGCAATAGTTTCGTAAACGGGCTTTGTGAAACTGATTAGCAGAGGAGTTGGATGTTCGATATCACACGGGCTGTGAGTATGCGACATCACAATAATTAGCCTTGAGTGCAAGTGGGAGATTGTTGGATATAGTGCCCTCAGAGTCAATTATTGGATCACAGGCACGTGATTGCAATGATTGAGGGAGGAGCTATACCGGTAGGACAGTCGTACTCGAGAGGTTTGTATACTATTTGGTTTGTCTTTATCATTATGTACATGCTTTAGGTGACATTGTAGTTCACTATTGCACGTTGATAGAGAATAGTATGCTACCATGGTTTGTCTTTATTATCGTGTACAGCTTTAGGTGACATGTTCACTATTACACGTTGATAGAGCCCATAGGATCCTGCTTGACTACCAACAGTATGATGGCGATCATATACGTGAGAGTTGGGTAGTCCATAAGCACATCCTTAAAAGTGGTCCCTAGTCGTGGGAGTTTCGAGACAGGGCATCGATACTCCGGAGTAGACAAGTGTATACAGTCGAGACCCCGACGAGGGGCGGTGGCCGGTCTCACAAGCCACTAGTGTCAATTGGTTCACCTAAGATGTATACAGGCGCTCATTGGGTTATGTGTACACCGGACAGGACTCGCCGGGAACATGCTAGTTGGGATTATACCAGACGTCAGATAGCAGTTCCCTGGTGACATGTGTACAGGTTAGTTCATCGACCTGAGATCATCATTTGTCTTGTGTGAGTTCCCATTGTGCTTTGATTACTACCCTACCACGGCTCAAAGGAGTCGTGCAAACAGGTTTTAGTTGGGTACAGTCCCGAGCCACATAGAGGCAGTGAGCGGATCGGCAGGGGTTCGTCTCTCCCGGTATTGGGGGTGAGGTCGCGCTGTGTCTAGGAGAGCTATTACACAAAGCCCTCGGCCGAGGCAGGAGATTTACTGGAAGGTATTCCAGTAGTATCTCAGGGTGTTCTGGGCTACACTCCGACACGACTTGTACCGCTTTTGGGGGTCTGACTTTTACCAACCCCCTAGGCCCGCCATGCGATACTCATAGACGAACGGACCGGACTGTACGGATATTGTCACTGACAGGCTCAGTACGGTGTCAGGATGAGTTCGCTCGTCGACCTCCCTTTTGGTCAATACCTGGTGGCCCGTTACGTACAGCTAGTACCACTGACGTGCTAGTGATTAAATCCACAGCCAAAAGTATTGACGAGTCTTTAGAGTCCCCCACAGACAGTTTCTCAAGTTTCGGGCGAAACGTTGTAGAGGCCGTATGATATATGGTAGGGTTCGATCTTATACGTGCGGTATTGCACGGATCATGATCGGACGGATCATACTAGAGGGCTTTGGTTTAAGCCGGATCCTAGTATTAGATTTGTTGGAATAATTTGTCTCATCGCATTCGCATTCAGTCGGAATGCGGATGTAGGTATGTATATACAGGTGAGGGGTATCCTTGTTATCCGTCACGAGTTTACTTTAGATGTTGCCGGATTTTCTTTGTTATGGCAAACAATTGGATTATTGTTTGCTTATGGAAATAATGAGCTAGAAATCATCATTTTGAGCCTTAATTGTGACATAGACATAAGTGGTGACTCATGGTATCATTTCTTGTGCATATTTCACTTTACTTGATGGATTTAAAGGTTGAAATGAGAAGGAGAGAGAGAGGGGCTGCCATGGTTGTAATATTAGTCTTGTATTATTTGGTCTCACTCTCTCACTCTCATTATTTGGTCTCACTCTCTCACTCTCTTCTTCTTCTTCCTCTAGCTCATTGTCTTCCTCCAATGGCAACACCTTCAACCTCCAACCAAGCCATGGATCCAAAGAGACAAAGTGATCACAACATACTCTACTTCAACCTTGGACACGTTGGCTAGCACACTTCGTGCCTGAGTTGCTTCGGACGAAGCGGGAGCCTGTAAAAAGACTTCTCGATGTGGTGCCCTTTCCGACGAGGAGATGGAGACCGGAGATTCCGCGAAGAGATCGGGATGATGGCCGAAGACCGAAGGACACTGATCGCTCGGTATAGCTTTCTACCCTTTCTCTTATTAGCTAGCATTAGGTTAATGGTTCGATACGGGGTTTTAGTATGCGGTAGCGCCGGTTTTAAAGTAAAAGAAAAAGTTTTGTTTCCGCATTTTAGCCTCGGAAAGACGGCCGGGGTGCTACCGTAGACTTACTAGATCAGCCGCATGTTGTGAGTACTCCGGTAGGCGAGTCATTTGTTGCTCGATTTGTATATCGATTGTGTACTGTCCATATCTGGTTCTTCTAGGCATGGACTGGCTAGCCATTTGTTATGCATCCGTGGACTGCCGTGAGAAGGCAGTCAGTTTTAGTTTTCGGGGAGAGCCAGTTCTTGTTATTCAGGGAGACCATAGCATCACCCTTCCTAGCTTGATTTCTTCTCTTCACGCTGGACAGCTCTTGAGGAAGGGATGTCAGGGGTTCCTAGAATATGTTTGTGACACTAGAACCGCAGAGGTTCCGTTGGACCAGGTCCCGATTGTTAGCGAGTTCCCTGATGTTTTCCAGACGAGCTGCCTGGGCTACCGCCTGAGCGCGATATTGTGTTCTGCATTAACTTGATTCTCGGCACGGGGCCTATTTCCGTACCGCCTTATCGGATGGCCCCGGCGGAACTTTAAGAGCTGAAGGGTCAGTTGCAGAAGTTGTTAGATAAAGAGCTTATTCGACCAAGTGTATCTCCTTAGGATGCTCCTATCCTCTTCGTCAAGAAGAAGGACGACAATTTGCGCTTGTATATCGATTACCGCCAGCTGAACGACATTACAGTGCAGAACAGATATTCCTTACCACGTATCGATGATTTGTTTGACCAGCTTCAGGGTAAGGGACACTTCTCGAAGATTGATTTGCGATCGGGCTACCATCAGTTGCGAGTTCGGCTGGATGATATTCCGAGGACGGTTTTTAGCACACGCTACGGACTCTATAAGGTTTTTGTGATGTCGTTCGGACTCACCAACGCCCCAGCAGCGTTTATGGACTTGATGAACCGCTTTTTCAGACCGTATCTTGATCAGTTCATCATCATGTTTATTGAAGACATCTTAGTGTATTCCCGGAGCCGAGAGGAGCACGAGACGCACTTGCGGATCACTTTTCAGACTTTGAGAGAGCGCCAGCTGTTAGCAAAATTCTCCAAGTGCGCATTCTGGCTTGACAGCGTTGATTTCTTAGGTCACGTAGTTATGAGTGACGGTATACGTGTGGACCCGAAGAAGATCGAGGCCGTTCAGCATTGGCCCAGACCTGCATCAGTTACAGAGATCCACAGCTTCCTAACACTGGCCGGCTACTACCGACGATTTGAGCAAGACTTCTCCCGTATTGTTGTACCATTGACTGGGTTGACCCGGAAGGGAGTTCCTTTTGTTTGGACTGAGGCGTGCGCGCATAGCTTTCAGCAGTTGCAGACTCGTTTGGCTACGGCGCCGGTGTTATCATTGCCTTCAGGATCGGGCGGATTTGTGGTTTATTGTGACGCTTCTCGGCAGCTGAAGAAGCATGAGCAGAAGTACCACACTCACGATTTGGAGATGGCTGCAGTGGTATTTGCACTCAAGATCTGGCGACATTGCCTATACAGCGAGTCATGCCAGATATTCACGGATCATAAGAGCTTGAAGTATATATTTCAGCAGCGAGACCTGAATCTTAGACATCATCGTTGGATGGAGTTAGTGAAGGACTACGATTGCGAGATCCTTTATCACCCGGGCAAGGCGAATGTAGTTGCGGATGCTTTGAGTCGGAGGTCCGGAGGTAGTCTATCTTGTTTGAGCACAGTGCAGAGGCAGTCATCGGCAGATTGGCAGATTTTATGCGACAGCCGAGTGCAGTTCGAGTTCACTCCATGTTGGATATATATGCCCTAGAGGCCTACATTGTATAGGAAGCTTGGGATATGTATGTACATGACAGTCTTGCTTGATATGATAGTACACTATTTGGTTTGACTTTGTCTTAACGTATAATATATTTTACTTGGTTTTTATATATATATGTTGATAAAGCCCATAGGGTGTTTGTCTGACTACTGGCGTTGTGATGGCAGTCATACTAGTGGGAGCTGGATAGTCAATAGGCACACCCTTAGATGTCCTTGGTCGCAGGAGTATCGAGATTGGGCATCGATACTCCGGAGTAGACTAGTGTATACATATCTAGACCCTGACGAGGGGCGATGGATTGGTCCCGCAACCATTGGTGGTGTTCACCTAAGATTGTATACAGATGCTCACTAGGTGTGAGTACACCGGACAGGACTCGCCGAGAACTGACTGGATGGTATTATACCTAACGTCAGATAGCAGTTCTCAGGTGACATGTGTGCAGATAGTCCGTTGACTTAAGGTCATCATTTGTCTCGTGTGAGTTCCCACTGTGCTTTGATTGTTACCCTACCACGGCTCAAAGGAGTCGTGCAAACAGGTTTCAGTTGGACACAGTCCCGAGCCATATGGAGGCAGTGAGTGACTGTTTGGGATTCGTCTCTCCCGGTATAGGGAGTTGATATCGCACAGTGATCGGTTGGTCATTACCATAAGTCCCTGGCCAGGGCTGATTGAGAATTACTGATAGATTGATCAGTAGATTCTCGGATGGTGATAGAGCCATACCGACACGACTTTTATGGTTGTTAGGGGTCTGACGTCCACCACCTCCCTAGACCGTACATGTGATACTCTTAGACGAACAGACCGGACTGCGCGGATATTATCACAGACAGGCTCAGTAGGATTTCAGATGGGTTACCTCATCAGCTTTCTTATCGACAACTACCCGGGGACCGTTACGTACAGCTAGTGCCGCTTGCGGTCTGTGGTTAAACCCACTGCCAGCGTAGTAGTCGAGTCTTTAGAGTCCCACACAGAGTTTTCCCAAACCCAGGCGAAAAGATATAGAGGTCGTATGGTTTTACGACAAAGGTTCGGACGCATACGTGTTTAATCGCACGTACGACATTCGGACAGTTTTTACTAGCAGGCTTTGGTTTAAGCCAGATTCTAGTATCAGGTTATTGGATTTATACAGTCTAAAGTTTTTCCGTGTTTTCACGGATGAGAGGGGCGTTCTCGTAATTTTCGGAGAAGCTTCTAGAAGGATGTGACATAAAGAGAGAGGTGGCATTTTCATTTATTGAATTAGTGACTCATTGTGAGTGATTCATCATGTCATTAAAGCTTCATTTATTGCTTAATGACTCACATGATGAATCACACACTTGATTAAATGAAACATGATGAATATTCACTTATTATTGATTTCTTTCTTATTTCATTATGTTTCATATATATCAAGTGAGAAGCTTTATTCAATATATTATTATCATTATCATCTTCTCACTCTCTCTCTTCAAGCTCTCTCTCCTTCACCAAACCCTAATCCTACCCTCATGAGTTGAGAACAAGGATTAGGAAAGACTAATTACTCCATAACCAATCTCTACATCACCTTAGCTACTCTATTTAGCAACTAGAGAAACTAAGTAACCTCAAGTTTAGAGGTTATAGCTTGGATTAGGGTTCTCGGGTGGATCGTCTATCACGGGAGAAAGCCGAAGAGGACGTGGAGATCCAAAGAGGCCGTAGAGAACATCAAGACGAAGGACTAGAACCGTTTGGTATAACTTCTTCGCATAGTAGATTAAAACTCGAAAGCTTTTGTTAAAACTTGTATAGCAAACGATTCGTACGGTTAATCGATGTTTGATCATAGAACTTGATTGTCATCCATATTTCCGCCTCCCCACAAGTATTGGGGTGTTGAACATCGACTTACAGTGGTATCAGAGCCTAGCTAAACAAGTTTTAATTTAATCGCAAATTTGTACGAATTTCGAACGGAAAAACGAAGCCGGAAAACCCTAAAAATTACAAGTTTCTGTCGAATTTTAAATGAAGTCCAAAATTGGTTCAGGGATGTTCAGAAAGCTTGTATTGACACCAGAAGAACACCCAAGAAATTTGGGGCCATGACTCGACCAAACGACCGCACTTCCGCGGCGGATCCCACCGATCCGCGGCGCTTCCGCGGCCGAGTCGCCGAGTCATGATCCCAGTTTTCTTGGGTGGGTTCTCTGTTGAATTTGGGATTTTCTGGAATATTTTATTGTTGCTCAGGTTTCAGTTTTACAGAGCAGATTTTGGAGCAATATTGAAAGTGTTTAATCGATCGAAATTGTACAGTATTTGCATATTGGATTATATCTGTGATTGTATAATGTGTTCGTAAACCTCCCCTAACTGCTAGTATGTCGGTTGGCAGGGGGTTGTACATTTCTGTATTGTTTTTATCTGTTTGTGCATATAAACTGTATTGGACTGTTGTGGTGATTAGCCGGGTTTAGTGATGGGTTATTGTTTTAATTCATTTGATGTAATTGTAACAAGTTGTAATATTATTTCGCGGGGCACATCCAGGTTGCGGTTGTAGCCACCGTTGTATTATTTCTTTTTACTGTTTTTGCTCCTAGGACAGATCCAAGGTGGGGTACACAAACTGCCGGGCGGGTAGTTTGCCGTACCCGTAGGGATCTTGGGTGGGGTAACGGCTATTCATCACAACTGTGTAATCTGTCTTTTCTTGCAGGCTCAAAAGAAATACAGATTGCTTGCAAATCCAATATTGTTTATCTGTGTTCTGGAATGTATATCATTGCGTCAGACGAATGTAAAATATCTATATATATGATAGCTATTTAGACGTCGCTTATGTTTTACACCCGCGCTAGCCCAGCCCCCGCTCTGTCGTTAGTTAAGTAACCTAACGAGTGATGACGGGACCCCGTGGCGAATGCGGATGGCATAAGAGGACGTCATATTTTCGTTGTTATCTGTAATGATAGGTTAAAGATGGGACGCATTATTATTAATGCAAAGAAAATAAAACCTAAACTGAATCGTTGGAACAATTTCTAAAAACCACTCGGTTTTCTTGAAAAAAAAACAAATTTTAAATGCGGAGCTTAAACCACTCATTTTAATAAAAGCTATCATAGTTCCTTCGATCAAATCAAGTTCATTACGTTAACGGTTTTTGCCAAAAACCAGCCGTAACCCTCCGTCGTCTCAGATAGACAGCACATCGTATTCATGCTATGCTTGTTGGCCTACGTCAAGGCATAGTGTATGGTAACAGTGTGTGTGCCTATTTGTTGCATAGATAGATGCATTAGTTTAATACAGACGTACACCTTGTTGGCCTACGTCAAGGGCTTGTACGATGTATTTAAATTGATCAGGACAACGACGGGTAGAACTTGACTTGCGTCTTATGACTTGTTGGCCTACGTCAAGGTCTATAAGAGCTTGGGGTAAAAATCACATCGGGAGTTTCAAACATAAAGGAAACTTGCAGATTTAGCTTACTTTCTGGAGTATGGTGACTAGAGTGGCTTCCATCTAGGGCATCATGCAATGATAGTTGGATCCCGATCCCACTGATGAGTAGGATTACTCTCGGGAATTTCTCTCACTTAACAATCAATGCTATAAACCAAGTAGGTGCCTAGAAAGGTGTTAGAGGGGCTACGCCTCCAGGGAAAAGAGGTTATTTAATTAAGGAACTTCGCGAAAGCGTTGGAAAACCTCTCTCGAAGTACCAACACCAGCCTGGCTGAAAGGTTAAGCAAGTATTGTGATGTGTGATTAAATCCTGACTAGTTCTTCTTTTAGGTTTTGAAGAAGGATTTGAGGAAACAGTGGGAGCCATCCTGTTTAGATAAATTAATAAACCAATCTAAACTTGCAAGAGCATATGCTGAGTGTTTTCTTTTCTCTCTCTCTGGCAGCTACCATGACTGGACTAAAACTATTACTTGAAAAGAATATATTGACCGGGCAGAACTATAAAGACTGGCTAAGAAACGTCAATATCGCGCTGACTTATGACAAAGTTGCATATGTTACTACCGCTGTTCCTCCCCTTATCCCAGGACCAGATTCCTCAGTTGCGGACAAGGAAGTTCGTAAAATCTAGGATCTAGATTGTGAGCGAGCTAAGTGTATCGTGCTGGCGTCCATGAATAATGAACTCCAGAAATAGCACGAGAGTATGGATATTGCATCCATATTCCTCCATTGCAAGGAATTGTATGGTGAACACTCCAGTATCGCGAGGTACGAAACCTCAAGGAAACTATTCCAGATGAGGTTAGCTCCAGGATCGCCTGTTGGAGAGCACGTCCTCAAAATGATCACCCTCATTGAGGAACTCGCATACCTGGGATGCGTGCTAGAGAATGATTTGTACATCGACTTGATTTTGCAGTCCCTTCCCCACACCTTCTCTCAGTTCGTGCTGAACTTCAACATGCACGAAATGGAAGCGGATCTTCCAAAGCTCCTCAATATGTTGAGGGTAGCAGAGACCTCCTTGAAAAAGGAGAAGACCCCCGTTCTGTATGTTGGCCAATCATCTTCTTCCAAAACTAAAGCGAAAGCTAAAGGGAAGAAGAAGATGAAGGCCACCAAACCGAAGGGTGGGGTCAAGAAGGTGCAGGGAACGAACAAGGCAGGAAGGGTGAAGGCAGAAAAGAACGAGTGTTTCTATTGTCACAAGCAGGGGCACTGGAAGAAGGATTGTCAGGCCTTCAAAGCCAAGGACATGAAGCAAGCAGTTGCTTCTACTTCAGGTGTGTTCGTAATTGAAAATTGTCTTTCAGTTAACTCTACTTCATGGGTACTTGATACCGGTTCTGGTTCTCACATCTGTAATTCTTTGCAGGATCTGAGAAATAGTAGAGTGCTGGGGGCAGGTGATATGACTCTCCGGATGGGCAATGGAATGCATGTGGATGCAGTTGCAATAGGGGAATATCACCTAGTGTTGAATAGTGGAAACATTTTGGTATTGTATAACTGTTTTTGTATTCCCAGAATGTTGTGTAATATTATATCAGTATCTTTATTGTCTAATAAAGGATATAATTTTGTGCTTGAAAGAAATGTCATGAACATTCTCCTAAATCAAGAACTGATTGGGTTTGGCACACTTGAAAACGGCATATACATACTTAATCAACCACAAATTTTCAATATTCAAAACACGCGTAAAAGAAAGGCTTCAGATTCGAATCAAGCCTTCCTATGGCATTGTAGACTTGGTTATATAAATGAAACAAGGTTGACTAAGTTACATAAAGATGGATATCTAGATTCGTTTGAATATTCATCATATGCAACTTGTCAATCATGTATCAAAGGAAAAATGACCAAATCTCCGTTCACCGGACACGGAGAAAGAGCCACCGAACTCTTGGGACTAGTACACAGTGATGTATGTGGTCCGATGTCTATACATGCACGAAGTGGTCACTCCTAGTTCATCACTTTTACTGATGACTTCTCTAGGTATGGACATGTGTTCTTAATAAAGCATAAATCCGAGGCTTTTGAGAAGTTTAAGGAGTATAAAAATGAAGTAGAGAAACAAACTGGTAAAAGCATCAAGACACTTCGATCTGATCGAGGTGGAGAATACTTAAGTACCAGTTTCCTTGAATACTTGAAAGCAAATGGAATACTCTCTCAGCTTACTCCTCCTTATACACCTCAGCATAATGGTGTATCAGAAAGAAGGAATCGCACGCTATTAGATATGGTGCGTTCGATGATGAGTAGTGCTGAGTTGCCACTTTCCTTCTGGGGATTTGCTCTAGAATCAGCCGCATATCTATTAAATAGAGTTCCAACTAAGTCTATACCTACCACTCCATATGAAATGTGGTGTGGGAAGAGACCATATCTCAAGTATATAAAGATATGGGGGTGTCCGGCATATGTTAAAAAGCATAATCCGGACAAGCTCGAGGCACGATCGGTTTTGTGCAAGTTTGTAGGATACCCCAAGCATTCAAAGGGGTACATGGTCTACCACACTGAAGAACAAAAGGTGTTTGTCGCTCGTCACATTGTCTTCTTAGAAAGCGAATTTCTTGCAAAAGAAATTAGTGGGAGCGCGGTAGAACTGGAAGAAATTCCAGAACCTCAAACTGCAACCGAAGACTTAGAAGAATCTCAGACTTGAATAGAACATGACGAACCAACGCCACTCCGCAGATCTAGTAGGCTTTCTTATCCTCCTGAAAGATACTATGGTTTCCTTCTTGATGGGGATCGAGAGGATTGCATCATCGATGATGATGAGCCTACTAGTTTTCAGCAGGCTATCACAAGTAGCGACTCAGTAAAGTGGCTGGATGCAATGAGATCCGAAATGGAATCCATGTATACCAATAAAGTATGGACTTTAGAAGTTGCTCCTCCTGGGGTAAAACCAGTTGGGTGCAAATGGATCTTCAAAAAGAAGATTGGTACATTTGGACAAGTGGAAACGCACAAAGCTAGACTAGTAGCAAAAGGTTTTCGTCAAAGACCAGGATTGGACTACGATGAAACTTTTTCGCCAGTAGCTATGCTTAAATCCATTCGGATCATGCTTGCCATTGCTGCCTTCCATGACTATGAAATCTGGCAGATGGATGTAAAAACAGCTTTTCTAAATGGACATCTAGAAGAGAGTGTTTACATGGATCAACCAGAAGGTTTCTTAGACAGTGGGAGCAGCGGAAGAGTGTGCAAATTGCTTAAATCCATTTATGGGTTAAAGCAAGCATCGCGGAGTTGGAACATCTGCTTTGATGAAACAGTCAAGGAATTTGACTTTATCAAAAATGTAGATGAACCATGTGTTTATAGGAAGATTGTAGAAGGAGCAGTAGTCTTCCTCGTTTTATACGTCGACGACATACTACTGATAGGGAATGATATCCCTATGTTACAATCAGTAAAGCTCTTCTTGTCACAGAAATTCTCTATGAAAGACTTGGGAGATGCATCATACATTCTGGGCATTAAGATCCATCGAGATAGATCTAATAGAATATTGGGACTTTCACAGTCCAGGTATATAGACACTATACTAAAGAGATTTAGTATGGAAGATTCCAAGCGCGGCAATATGCCCGCTTGTCACGGAATCACCCTCTCCAAAGATATGTCTCCAAAGACTGATGAAGAGAGGGCTCGCATGGGCATTATACCCTACGCTTCGGCGGTAGGATCAATAATGTATGCGATGTTATGTACCAGACCAGATGTAGCTTACGCACTTAGTGTGGTAAGCAGGTATCAATCGGACCCAGGTGAGAAACATTGGATAGCGGTGAAGAACATTCTCAAGTACCTGAGAAGGACTAAGGAGATGTTCTTGATTTACGGCAATAAGGACCTCCAGGTAGAGGCTTTTACCGACTCCGGCTTCCAAAGTGACAAGGATGATTCTAAATCTATTTCGGGTTTTGTGTTTACCCTCAATGGTGGGACGGTAAGTTGGAAGAGTTCCAAACAAGATACCGTCGCAGACTCAACTATGGAGGCTGAGTATATAGCTGCTAGTGAAGCCGCAAAAGAGGCTGTCTGGATAAGGAAGTTCATTTCTGAACTTCAGGTGGTTCCGACCATTGCCAATCCAATACCTTTGTATTGCGATAACAATGGCGCTGTAGCTTTAGCGAAGGAACCAAGGTCCCATCAGAACTCCAGGCATATCTTAAGGCGTTTTCACCTGATCAGGGAGATCGTGGATCGTCGGGAGATCGAGATACGGAGAGTAGACACAAAAGACAACACGGCAGATCCATTCACCAAGGCCATTCCTCAATTACAGTTCGAGAGGCTTTTTGAGATGTTGGGCATGCGGTACGCAAGCAACTGGATCTGGTAGAGACAGTGGGTACTCATTGCGCCAATTATAGGCCTTAGTGCAAGTGGGAGATTGTTGGATATATATGCCCTTGAGGCCTACATTGTATAGGAAGCTTGGGATATGTATGTACATGACAGTCTTGCTTGATATGATAGTACACTATTTGGTTTGACTTTGTCTTAACGTATAATATATTTTACTTGGTATTTATATATATATGTTGATAAAGCCCATAGGGTGTTTGTCTGACTACTGGCGTTGTGATGGCAGTCATACTAGTGGGAGCTGGATAGTCAATAGGCACACCCTTAGATGTCCCTGGTCGCAGGAGTATCGAGATTGGGCATCGATACTCCGGAGTAGACTAGTGTATACATATCTAGACCCTGACGAGGGGCGATGGATTGGTCCCGCAACCATTGGTGGTGTTCACCTAAGATTGTATACAGATGCTCACTGGGTGTGAGTACACCGGACAGGACTCGCCGAGAACTGACTGGATGGTATTATACCTAACGTCAGATAGCAGTTCTCAGGTGACATGTGTGCAGATAGTCCGTTGACTTATGGTCATCATTTGTCTCGTGTGAGTTCCCACTGTGCTTTGATTGTTACCCTACCACGGCTCAAAGGAGTCGTGCAAACAGGTTTCAGTTGGGCACAGTCCCGAGCCATGTGGAGGCAGTGAGTGACTGTTAGGGATTCGTCTCTCCCGGTATAGGGAGTTGATATCGCACAGTGATCGGTTGGTCATTACCATAAGTCCCTGGCCAGGGCTGATTGAGAATTACTGATAGATTGATCAGTAGATTCTCGGATGGTGATAGAGCCATACCGACACGACTTGTATGGTTGTTAGGGGTCTGACGTCCACCACCTCCCTAGACCGTACATGTGATACTCTTAGACGAACTGACCGGACTGCGCGGATATTGTCACAGACAGGCTCAGTAGGATTTCAGATGGGTTACCTCATCAGCTTTCTTATCGACAACTACCTGGGGACCGTTACGTACAGCTAGTGCCGCTTGCGGTCTGTGGTTAAACCCACTGCCAGCGTAGTAGTCGAGTCTTTAGAGTCCCACACAGAGTTTTCCCAAACCCAGGCGAAAAGATATAGAGGTCGTATGGTTTTACGACAAAGGTTCGGACGCATACGTGTTTAATCGCACGTACGACATTCGGAAAGTTTTTACTAGCAGGCTTTGGTTTAAGCCAGATTCTAGTATCAGGTTATTGGATTTATACAGTCTAAAGTTTTTCCGTGTTTTCACGGATGAGAGGGGCGTTCTCGTAATTTTCGGAGAAGCTTCTAGAAGGATGTGACATAAAGAGAGAGGTGGCATTTTCATTTATTGAATTAGTGACTCATTGTGAGTGATTCATCATGTCATTAAAGCTTCATTTATTGCTTAATGACTCACATGATGAATCACACACTTGATTAAATGAAACATGATGAATATTCACTTATTATTGATTTCTTTCTTATTTCATTATGTTTCATATATATCAAGTGAGAAGCTTTATTCAATATATTATTATCATTATCATCTTCTCACTCTCTCTCTTCAAGCTCTCTCTCCTTCACCAAACCCTAATCCTACCCTCATGAGTTGAGAACAAGGATTAGGAAAGACTAATTACTCCATAACCAATCTCTACATCAACTTAGCTACTCTATTTAGCAACTAGAGAAACTAAGTAACCTCAAGTTTAGAGGTTATAGCTTGGATTAGGGTTCTCGGGTGGATCGTCTATCACGGGAGAAAGCCGAAGAGGACGTGGAGATCCAAAGAGGCCGTAGAGAACATCAAGACGAAGGACTAGAACCGTTTGGTATAACTTCTTCGCATAGTAGATTAAAACTCTAAAGCTTTTGTTAAAACTTGTATAGCAAACGATTCGTACGGTTAATCGATGTTTGATCATAGAACTTGATTGTTATCCATATTTCCGCCTCCCCACAAGTATTGGGGTGTTGAACATCGACTTACACTCCGATCGGGGGACAGCTTGCGCATGCTCCTGCACGTCCACAGTTGCTTGACCGTATAGATGAGGCACAGTACAGTGATGGCCATTGTTCAGAGATTATGGCACAGATGGAACATGGCAGATATTCCGAGTTCGTGATCGATGATCATGGGATACTACATTTGGGACTAGACTGTGCATACCAGATGCTGAGGTGCTGAGACATGAGATTCTTGAGGAGGCACATCGATCGGTGTACAGTGTTCATCCAGGTTCCACCAAGATGTACCATGATCTGAGAGATGTTTACTAGTGGGAAGGGATGAAGAGGGACGTCACAAACTTCGTTTCGAGATGGATGACTTGTCAGCAAGTCAAGGCCGAGCACCAGAGGCCCGCGGGAGAGCTACAGCCATTGCCCATTCCGGAGTAGAAATAGGAGCAGATTTCTATGGACTTCATTGTGGGTCTACCCAGGCCCACTCGAGGGTACGACTCCATTTGGGTGATCGTGGATCGATTGACGAAAGCGGGTCACTTTCTGCCAGTGAAGACCACTTTTCGATTTGCTCAGTATGCCCAGATATACATCAACGAGATAGTACGATTGCATGGCGTCCCGGCTTGTATCATGTCCGACCGAGGAACCTAGTTCACCAGCCGAGTATGGCAGAGACTTCAGGAGGCTTTGGACAGCATCTTGAGTTTCAGCACAGCATTCCATCCGCAGATCGACTGCCAGTCAGAGCGGACTATTCAGACTTTTGAGGACATGCTTCGAGCTTGTATTCTAGATTTCGGTGGCAGTTGGGATCGTCATTTGCCCTTGGTAGAGTTCTCCTACAATAATAGCATCCAGGATACGATTCAGATGGCACCTTTCGAGGCTTAATATGGGAGGAGATGTCGATCGCCCGTCTGTTGGACAGAGCTCAGCGAGAGCAGTATTTTGGGGTCGCAGATCATACATGAGACGACCGAGAAGATACAGTTGATTCGAGATAGGATGAGGACAGCTCAAAGCAGGCAGAAATCGTATGCTGACAGACACCGTCGCAGACTCGAGTTCGCTGTTGGCGATCATGTTTTTCTGAGGGTCCCCCCGATGAAGGCCGTGATGAGATTTGGGTGGAAAGGGAAGCTTAGTCGTAGATTTGTAGGTCCCTTCGAGATCCTCGAGCGTGTTGGTGCAGTTGCATATCGTTTGGCTCTTCCGCCCAGTTTCCCTGATGTTCACCCCGTATTCTACGTATCGATGCTCCGCAAGTACCTTCATGACCCTTTTCAAGCCATTCAGCACCCGACGATCCAGCTGGAGCGCGACCTTACTTTTACAGAGCAGCCGGTGGTCATCCTGGATCGGCAGGTGATGAAGTTGAGATCGAAGGTTATACCGTCCGTCAATGTCCTTTGGCGTGGCCCGAACAGCGAGGAGGTCACCTGGGAGACAGAGGGCGAGATGAGGAAGAAATATCCCCATCTCTTTGAAGGTACGCGTAGATAGATTTTTAAATTCGGCGACCAAATTTCTTTAAAGGGGGAAGATTGTAACGCTTTGAAATTTGTTTAGGTTAATTTCGTTTTAATTAGCTAATGCGTGTTTTTCATAAATCCCAGAATTTTTGAATTTCCACATAAACTAGAGCAAATCAAATTTTTATTGTGAAAATATGTAATTTTATTTGTAATTGTGTTTTATTAATTATTAATTTGTTTAGTGTTCACTTAATTAGAAAATTTTCTTAATTATATTTTCCTAAGCAAAATTTTAGTGTAGCATGCACAATTTTCACACTAGGTTAATGTAACATGTTCCCTTTGTATTTTCCTCTTAGTTATCATTTCATTCCTTTAAAAAAAACCAAAGCATAAATAAAACAATAAAGAAGATAAGATAAAGAAAAGAATAGGAGAGAGCATGGTGCATTAAATGAGCATGGAGGCTTTGACTTGGGGGCATTCTCTCTCTCTTTCCTGCACAGCAGCAGCAGAAGTAGCAGCAGCAACTTCTTCGTCTTCTTCTTCTTCTTCTTCATTCATCCAAGCCTCATCCCCATCCAAAAATCCATATTTTCTTCATTAAACCCTTGCAAAAGCACCTCCTATGTTGGTTTTGATGGCAAGTCTTTGCCTTTGAAGGCAAGTGCTGCAAGTTTAGACCCCCATAAGACCAACTTGAGGTATTAAGCTCACCTTAATCACTTTATTGCTAAAATATTGGTTATTTAGCTTAATTTAGTGTTTAAGTAGTGTTTTTATGCTAATTTTGTGGTTTAAGTGAAGATTAGGTTAAGTTAGGGTTGTTAGGCCTTGATTAACTTAATTAAGTGATATCAGTGCTGTTTAACCCAAGTCCTTGCTTCAGTTTGCACTAAAATACCATATTGTCACAAATTAGTGTTTTTAAAACGTTTTTAAACTGAGTAATAAGATACAGTGTATCTGCTATATCAGTGGGTATTTTCTTGATTTGCAAACATATTAAGAATGATATGCTGGGTTTTTAGAGTATTGTGTTGATTTATGAGCCCGTTTCCCCCCAAAATCTGGGGAGATCCCTTCCTTCTCCGAGCTCGCCAGCCTCCTGGTGGAGTTGGGGGTTGGTGCTGTGCAGGGAGTTGTCACTGTATGTTTTGCCGTGTTTGGTGTCGCTTATTTTCTTGATTTTGTTCCAGGTAAAAATCTGGGACCTACTACCTTTATTTAGTGTTTTGTGACCTTCGCTACACACACGATCTTAGTTTGGGTCTGGTGTGTTCTGCGCATCACAGCATATCGGGGTAGTTCTGGGTTTAGCACACACACGTTTTGGTGTATTGATTTCACGCGATTAGCTTGCGACGATAGTTTTTCGTATCGTCTTGATATCGCGCTTTTATAGGATTTTAACCTTACGTGTGTTATTTTGCGTAAATTCTAGTATTGCAGGCGGGGGCTTCGGACGCCGCGAAGAAAGGGAAGCGGGTGGTCGGATATACCTAGCTCGAGATCACCGGTGAGTAGATTTAACATCTATGGGGAAATCGCCCATATGGCTTCATGCGTCAGGGCTTGATAGGATGTTGTAGACACATGTTATATATATATATATATATATATATATATATATATATGTTGTGCATATATACCATAGTTGCACACCCCTCTCTTGTTGCATATAGACATAATAGTTATGAGATACCGCACTGTTACTAACAGTTCATGCTGCACGAGCACTAATTGTATGCTACACACACACCATTAGTAATTGCCATGACACTCGCACTATAGAATTGCTATGAACCATACATCGTTTAGATTATCTCATCATTGATGATTAGACATGATTTTGTTTCTTGTGTGCATCCATATTTGCGTATCTACATACTTGCATTTTCACCCTTGCTTATGCATACACATTTGTACATACATAGATGATGCTGGCTTGTTTTGAATGATTGGGAACCGTATGATATTTTTTCAGAGCTGGATCCACATAAAAGAGCGGTTTTCCATTTTTACTCTTAGTACGACTTTATGCTGCATACATCACATTGCATGAAATTACGTATTGAGTTATGGATTTCATGAGATTTTCTGGATTTAAGAACCGTGGTATTGCTTCAAGAAAATATTCATTTGTTTTGAAAACCCGGTTTCTCATGATATGATACTTCGTGCGTCCACCATGAGTTTTCTCGGTTCTGAGATTGGTTTTCAAGACCCGATACGAGGAGTGGAGGAACCGTGTGCGGGTACATGGTGGACCCGGTATGGTACCCCGGGGCAAGAGAGAGATTTTTTAGGGATGACGATGAGCCTGGCAGGGGATGTACTACCTACCGGTGATTGGTTGGACCTGGCGGTTATCCGGAGGATACCGACCGGAGTCGAGCGATGGATATATGATGACCCGTACTGTCGGGGCTCGAGGGCCAAATCCGCAGACGGAGCCCATGGGCCGATCCGGACTGACGGATGCCCGATATATGAGGTTTTGCGTGTCGATACTGGACACGAGTATTTCTTGATATTTTCCAGTGCCGATGTTAGGCACTCATGTTTCCATGAGATTTACAGGATATGAGGGCCGGATAGAGTGACGGCGCCTGAGTTATCAGGATTTTGGGGTGTTTTTGGTAGACACCGGGTTTTTCCACGATGAGTATTTGTGTAGATGATATTTTATTCCATGCTCAACATTTATTGATATGCATTGCATCATGTAGTTGTGGTACCTGATAGAGTATCTCGTATGATTATTGCTTACACAGTTTATCATATTGATGCTGTTAGATTGTACATGTTAGAGTATCGCAATACGTGCATACTTGCGATTACCATTATATGTTATTTACTATTCACGAGTTGGCAACTTACCCCCATTGTGCCACAGTGTTTGCAGGTTGGCCCTCAGTGTAGTTGCGGCATGGCTACATCATTGTATCTTTTGCTATGGATACGACTGCGTGTGAGTTGTTTTGCTTATAGGTGGGTTTGTGGTATCCGTTTATTTTCAATTTGTACACTCTATTGTATCCAGTACTCTCCATCTACCATTTCATGTATTGACTTATAGACCAGTTGTGAGGAAGATGTTGTATATTATTTTCTACTCTGGATGTCGAGCTCGTGTGAGCCGACTTTATTATGCAGTTTTATCTTTTATGCTGTTTTTCACCTATTTTGTTCATTACTTCGCTAAGGCGTCAGATATTATTCTCGTGGTGATTGTTTCCGCCGTTGGGAGTGATTGCTCCCATCTGGGGATGCTTTATCTTTATTATATGTCATTTTACTTATATCATGTGTTGTACCCGTTTTCGGGGCTAGTTTTTACAAAGGAGGTGCTGCCGAAAATTTTATGAAAATAACTTAAACTTTAAAGATTTTTTACTCAAGATTTTCTAAATATTCTAAACAAATGTTTTCATCACTCACTATTTTTAATGGTTTGATTTCTGGGTTTCGGCTTACTTAATCACGTTACGCCTGTAGACGTTACGTGGTTAAGTACCGGTCACAGCCGAACTTTGGGTCGTGACATCTCTGCAACCTTATTGTATACACAAGGTTCATCTACGTTTTTGATGAAGTCAAACTCTTTGACTACCACAATAAAATAGATGTTCTAACTCCGCGATACCTGGTTTAACCCGTAGAATGATTTAAGCAGCTTGCACACCTTTCCGCTGCTCCAACTATCTACGAAGCTCTTTGGCTGAGTCATGTACACGCTCCCTTCTAAACCACCATTTAGAAAAGTGGTCTTGACATCCATCTTCCAGATTTCATAGTCATGGTATGCAGTGATGGCAAATAGGATCCGGATGGACTTAAGTATAGCCACTGGAGAAAATGTTTCATCATAATCCACACCTAGTCGTTGACGAAAACTATTTGCTACAAGTATAGCTTTAAATGTCTCAACTTTTCCATTTGCACCAAGTTTCTTCTTGAAGATCCACTTGCTTTCAATGGGTTTTACCCCTTCAGAAGCATCTTCCAAAGTCCATACTTTGTTGTGTACATGGATTCCATCTCAGATCGCATTGCATCCAGCGATTTCATAGAGACCCCACTCGTGATGACCTGCTCGAAGCTAGTTGGGTCATCATCTTCCATGATGCAATCCTCGCTTCCACCATCAATGAGAAAACTGTTGTATCTCTCTGGTGGATGAAGAACCCTACTAGATCTGCGGAGAGGTTGAGGTTCGTCGGGGACTATTGTATCCTCTGGTTCCACCAAATTTTCTGTTGTAGTTTGTAGCCGGAACTTCTTCCAGTTATACCTCTTTGCCACGAATTTCTTTTTCAAGAAATTCTTTTTCTAAAAAGGTGGCATGCTGAGAAACAAACACCTTTTGTTCCTCGGTTTGGTAGAAGATATACCCTCGCGAATGTTTAGGATATCCAATAAACTTACACAGAACTGACCTTGCTTCGAGCTTGACCGGATTTTGTGTTTATAGATAGGCCGGACAAGCCCACATCTTAATAAAATTAAGATATGGTCTCTTCCCCCCCATATCTCATATGGAGTGGTAGGCACTGATTTGGTCGTAACTCTATTCAATAGGTATGCGGCTGTCACAAGCGCAAAACCCGAAAAGGAGATAGGTAACTCAACGATGCTCATAATAGAGAGCATCATAACCAATAGGGTGCGATTCCTCCGCTCTGATACACCATTGTGCTGTGGTGTATACGGAGGAATAAGCTGAGAGAGAATCCCATTCTCTTTTAAATAGTCCAAGAATTCTGTGCTCAAGTATTCTCCTTCCCAATCAGATCGAAGGATTTTAATACTTTTACCCGTATGGTTCTTAACTTCACACTTCTATTCTTCGAATTTCTCAAAAACTTCAGACTTGTATTTTAACAGGAACAAATGTCCGAATCTTGAGAGATCGTCAGTGAATGTAATAAAATAGGAGGAACCATTTCTGGCATGTATAGACATGGGACCGCATACATCACCATGTATCGGTCCCAAGAGTTACGCAGCTCTTTCTCCGTGTCCAGTAAATAGAGTTTTGGTCATTTTACCTTTAACACATGACTCGCAAGTTTCATAAGATGTAAGTTCGAACGGATTCAAATATCCATCTTTATGTAACTTAGCTAGTCGTGTCGCATTGATATGACCTAGTCTACAATGCCACAAGAAGGATTCGTTCATTTCTGAACTTTTCCTCTTGTTTGTGTTCTGTATACGTAGAACTGTGGTTTGATTTAGAATGTATATGCCATTAGATAACGTGCCTGATCCAATCAACTTTTGATTTTGGAAAATGTTCATAACATTATCCAGTAATACAAAATTATATCATTCTGTACTTAATAATGAGACTGATATAATGTTGCATATCAGGTTCGGTATGTAATAACATTCCTTTAGAATCAATGTATTACCACTTGGTAATACAAGGTGATATTCGCCAACTGCTTTGGCTGCAACAATTGCACCATTTCCTTCTCTTTTTTCTTTATCACCCAATCCCAATTCTCTACCTTTCTTAAGCCCATGTAACAGATTACATATGTAAGATCTTGATCCGGTATATAATACCAAGGACGTAGAGGATACTGAGAAATAGTTCTCGGTAACGAACATACCCAAAGAAGATGCATCAACATGCTCTTTCTTCGATCAGGTGGCATGGGAATCCTTGTATTCCCCTATTTCCTGCTCAAACTTATACCAGTTATAAAATAGTGCGGAACCACCGTTCCCCAGCTCACTATAATAAGCGGGTTCGGTCAATACATCCATATTATTATCTTGATTAAGACATGTCATGGTCGCTACCTGGAGAGAGAGAGAAAGAGAGCAGAAAAACACTTAGCGTATGCTCTTGCAAGATTAGATTGGTTATTATCTTATCTAATCAGGATGGCTCTCACTGTTTTTATAAAATCTTCCTTCAAACCCTAAAAGGCAAGACTAGCCGAGATTAATTACACTCTGCAAGTTCGCTAACCGGTCAGCCAGGTCAGTGTCGGTACATTGAGGGAGGTTCCCCGTGCTTTCACACGGACCTAATAAAAGTAAATCTCGTTTTCCCATAGGCATAACCCCATTGACACCTTTGTAGACACCTAATGGGTTTGCTAATTTGTAATGTGCAAAACTATCCCAGGAGTAACTCTTACTCGCAGTGGGTATCGGGATCCAACTATCTCATAGAAGGTATGCAATCTCATTGCAAATTTCAATTTTTGAAATTCCTTATAATATTTTTCCCCTAGCGTCCTATGACCATGACGGAGGCCAACAAACCATAGGCTGCTAGTCAAGTTCAACCCGTACATTTCGTGATCGAATGAAACTCATCCGTACGACCCTTGACAGAGGCCAACAAAGTCGTACTACAAGCCTAATCCAATCACATCACATGCGGCAGATAAGCACTAGTTAGCTACCGCACACTACGTCTTGATGGAGGCCAACAAACGTATCACAAATACTAAGTAGTACTTATCTCAAATGACGGAGGGCTACGACAGGTTTTTAAGAAAACCGTTTCTGTAATGAACTTGATATCGTTGTAGAATCGTGTAATTTTAAAAAGGAGTGGCTTAAACTCCACATTTTAAAACTTTTGCTTTTTCATAAAAGGGCTGAGTAGGAATCAAATTTGATTCTACAACATCTTTAGGATTCTTTCCTTTTCATTAATCTCATTAATGAAGTTCCATCATTTATACTTCCTAAGCATCACAGAAGAAACGAAAATACAACGTACGCTTATGCCATCCGCATTCGCCACAGAGTCCTTTCATGCACCGTTAAGTTAGATAACTAGCGACAGAGCGGGGACAGGATTAGCGCGGATGCAAAACATAAGCAAGTTTTATTATATATCATATATATAATAAAGCATTCGTCTCAGGAAGTTATATGATCTCATCACAGAACATTGCAGCAGAAGTCAATATATGAAATATTGGATTTTGACACGCCCCGCTTCCCAAAATACGGAATACGAGGGGTTGACAAGGCCAGCCATGCTCCTACGGTCGAGGTAATATCTCTCCGTAGTCACACTTCGGCGTCTAGCTTTACGTGGTAATCAGAAAACAATGCACAGGTAATGAGAAATGCAGTAACTGAAACAACAGAAATACAAAGAACTAACCTGATGGAGATCAAAAGAGTATAGCTCTGGATAGCTGATCAAGATGTCCGCAATGTATGTCTGTTCCTGGTCCAAGCTAGACCCATTTCTCACTCTGAGCATGCATACTCAGGTCATCAGAGCGACGCGATAGCAATATATATATATATAGATGCAAGTGGTAACACGTACAGTAATAATGAATATATAATAGTAAATCAAGATAGTAAAGATGTGAACATGAAGTAGCCGATGCGGGTGTCTAAAAGAGCAAGTGAACATGAAAGCAGTAAAGTAGTATGTCAGGTGTGTTGATTCAGTAAGAAATGCATGTCAATGTCACTATCCCTATCAGTCTCTAAGTCTCACTGTACAGGTCACTAAGCCTATCGTCAGTCCAAGTGTGAGAGTCAACCTCTCGTGAGTATCTCCCAACCAAGGGCAAGGGACCACGGGCCCGAAAAATGCACGGTAATAATCAGTGATATCCTTATATATATCTCCATATATCTCCATATGTGCAGGCATGGGACTCCCGAGATTCTGTTGAACTCACACTCAAACTACCCCACACCACGTGGTCTACATCAAACGCCAACCATAAACTCAAATATCGGTCGGTCCATGACAAGTCTGCGCGAGAACTGGAGACAAGATCTCCATCAAGCATGTCCCGACTGATACCCAAGATAAATGGGCAGCATTTGGTGCCTTACCTGTGACACCCATACAAGTGCTTCCATAATTGTCCCATACCAATTATAGTCACACTTATACACGTCCCACAGACGTCGACAATGCAATAAAACAATAGGGTCCACTGATTGTGTACAACTACGTGTCACTTTCACTTATCCATTGATGCTCAACCACTAACGTACTTGCCACAATCAGACGCTGAAACCTAACACTGGGTTATGCACATGATCACTAGGTTACCAATGCAATGACATATATATAAAGTGATGAGAATGCGATAATTCTGGCATGATTAAGAAGTCATAAGTCGATGTACTATCACTTGCATAATTTATCATAAATCCTACGTGCAAAATTTAAAGAAACAATAAAAAGGGGTAAGCAGTATTTCTAATTATATATCCACCAAAATTAGTTTCACATTAATCGGATTTCAGGATCACTAGATATGGCCATTTCATTTTAAGCGTTCACTGCTGGAAATCCGGTTTCAGAATCAGAAGTCCGTTTCATAACGCATTTTAGTCCTAGTTGGGATCCGAATTTAGCGACACTACTGTTGAATAAAATTTATAGTTTTCAATAAGGTTTCTAACAAACCATACGGATTCTCAATCTCCTCTCTACTTTAGAAGTTATGCCCTGTTCAACACTAGGGTATCCGTTCTGGTTCTGTTTGAGACTGCTATACGTACCGATCTTTTAAATTGCAATTTAAATAGTAAACGACGATAAAACGGGGTGAAATCACTTGCATTGTTTAGCAAACAGATTTATATTAAATAAAATGTAGGGTTCGTAACATACGAGTTAAGGCCGCGAAGAGGTAGCCATTACGAGACAGGAAACAACAACCAGAGCTGCTATGGACTGCAGTCTAGATCCGCTCTCCGAACCAATTCTCGTCATAATATAAGGACAGAAACAATTAAGAACTTGCATAGGGCTACAGTTCGTCGAGTCGTCTTCTATTTGAGCCCTCGAACGCATCATTTCAATATGAACATAATTAATTGTGATTTAAACAAATTTCAGGTGCGGGAATTTCCCAGTTCTTACGGGTATAATTAGGGGTGATCGTTTAAGCCGGTAACAATCCCATTTTTCAGTAAAATTTCTACACAAGGTTCATTATCATATGAGCCAGATTATGCAATCGAGTTCCGTCAAATTAAATGAAGGTTTTCATATGGATCTTGCATCAAACACTAATGTCATTTAAGTTTTCATGAATTCTAAACACGGAATTAATGGTATTTTGGTTTGTAACGGAAATAATCTAGCATGTAGCAAGTAGGGTACTTTCCTGGAGACGTTTTGGCGATGCACGGCAGCGGCAACGGCACGAACGCGCGAATAACGGCATGGCTAGGGTTCGCGGCCTCAGCTCGCGTTCGGGTTCGTCGTCGGAGTTGTCCGGAGATGTCTCGCGAACACCGGGGGCGGAGAGTGGTGTTGTGGATCTCTGCGAGTGTGCTGGGGTCGGCGATGGTCGGCGGTGTCGCTCCGGCGAATGGAAGCAACGGGGTCCAAACTCGTAGTGTGGGGTTGGTTATGGTTTTGGAGAGAGAGAGGGGGCAGTGGGACTTGGGCTTGGAGGTGACGGTGATGATGCTGATGACGAGGAGGGTGCAGGGGAGTCGACTAGGCGCAGTGGGGGCTCGCCGGCGAGAGGGTGCAGGGGCTCGAGCTCGGGTGCAGTGAGCTCGGCTTGGGTGTGCAGGTGGGGGTCTGCGGAGGCTATAATGGTGAGGAGAGGGCTTTAGGAGGAGGCTAGGGTGTTCGATGATGGAGGAGGAGGTTGGAGGGTTCGACGCTCGACTGTGTGTTGGGTGAGCTCGGCGGTTGAAAATTGTGAGGAGGGTGTTGAGGGGGAGAACGAGAGAGAGGGGAAGGCAGGCGAGGGGGCTCGGATTGGTGGCGCGGGGAAGCTTGGGGTTCTCGTGGGGAAAGGGGAGAGAAGTGGGGAGAAGCGCTAGAAGGAGGAGGGAGTGGGGCCGTTGAGGGGAGTGGGTCGCAGGAGGGGACGCACGCGTCGCGACGACGTGGGGGCAGGGGGGAAAACGGGCGCGATGAGGAGGAGGAGAGAAAAGAGCAGGAACGAGAGGGGAGTGAGGAGAAGAAGATGGGTTTGAGCGGGTCGGGTCGGGTTAGACGCGGGCGCGGTTAGGGTTAAGAAAGTTTGAGGGGAAAAAAGAGAAGAGTGGGCTGGGGAAACGGGCTGGGCTTAGAAAAGAATAGGGATTTTATTATTTGTTTAATTTACAAAGACGGGGAGTGAGCCGGCCTGGGGAAAAATTCGTGGGGCTTGGGGTTGGGCTGGGGTAAAGAATAAAAAGAAATAGAAATGGGTTAGGGTTTAATAGTTAGGGTTAGGAAAAATTGGATGGAAATTAATTGGAAGAATAGAAATATTTAAGTAACCCAAATTTTTAATCTTGTTTAAAATACGGAAATAATTAAAAGGGACTGGGTATTACATCATACCCCGCTTACAAAAAATTTCGTCCTCGAAATTTAAAAAAAACGATAAGCTATAAAATCATAAGCGAAAAGCTACTACATCGAACACTAATACATAGTTGTTTTCAAAAAAGTCAGATAGAAAAATTTTGAAGGTCTATATATGTATAAAAACTAACGTAACTGAAGGGTAGGTCTAAGTAGGTACAAGGGGATAAAATAACAATGACGACCAATAACACTCGAGGCATGCTAGATAAAATCGAGATCCTATATATATATGCATACATACATATATCAAAATAGCGCAGCTAAAATAGTATCAGACACAGCCATTTATAGTAGCAAACGATAAGCACAATACCCGGGAAAATAAAATAACAATAATAAAATAGTGTAGGATTTGTCGATAGGTTAAAACATTTTAGGATAATGTATCGATTAAATAGTTTTAAAATAACTTAGGAAACTCACATAGTGAAAATAAGAAACATGGAACAAAATATCCGTGATATATGGTTGCACTATTGAAAATGGGAAGAATAGTAGTGTGCTTAAAATGCATAAAACGGAAGTAGTTGATAACACACACTTTTCGATAAACACAAAATAATGAAAACTAAATTTTCGAATAACGATATCCCTAAATATAGTTAGGGTAATAGGAAATAGCACAAAAATGTATAGGGGCTAGCTAGGGTAGGGATTACAATGGAGTATGGCTCACTCAAAAGGTTGGAGTGTGACGCTTTAAACTGAAGGTCGAAGAGACTGGGGTCGGGTCAGCACGGGGAGTAAGGGTGAACAGTAATGAACCTTAGGAGGGAAGGAATGCATAAGGAGGGCGAACAGCCAATGTATCAAGCGAACCAAAAATCAGAGGGTTAGCGAACTCAGAAATTTTATCTCATTCCAGAAAATTCTAAACAAGGTATTCTCGAAAAGTAAAAGATGGCCCTAAACTATACATAGATTTTATTTGGCCAGAGGAGACGAAAGCTAAATCACGTAGTCGTGGTTGTGGAGGTTCAGCAGGTTACGGTAGGCTCACGCGCTCAGATAGGGGCGTCCTTTCCCATCTCGCCTCGCAGGGATTTCCACTGGAAGTTCTTCTGCCATGGGGTCTACTTCTTCTGGCCCTTCTTCCTCGGTTGGG
The DNA here is from genome assembly GCA_030015575.1 of Agapanthus africanus. Classification (NCBI taxonomy): domain Eukaryota; kingdom Viridiplantae; phylum Streptophyta; class Magnoliopsida; order Asparagales; family Amaryllidaceae; genus Agapanthus; species Agapanthus africanus. Next base: position 151,167,863 of record JASDDO010000031.1, read on the forward strand.
GCTTCTTCATCAAGTTCTGATTCTACGTGATCTTCTTCTGCTGGATCCTCTTCCATAGGATTTTCTTCCACTGGATTTTCCCCAAGGTTTTCCTTTCCAGGATTTTCTTATATCGGGTCCTCCTCGGAATCTTCCCCTATTGGGTCTTCTTCGAGGTCCTCTTCTTCGTCGTCAGAGTCGCTGACTATGTCGACTTCTGGGGCTGCGAATCCCTCACCCTCGGAATCGCTGTTTCTGAAAATAATCTGTGGGCCATTAATCTCGTCATCTGATCTTACCAGCATGTAGTCTGAGGAAATGCACGACCGTGTGTCCTCATCTAGAGGCAGCCCTTCTCCAAAGTGGGCCTTGACCTGAAAAGAGGGAGTCATGATTAGGCCGTAGGACACATTAAGAAGATATCCAAGGATACGGTGGCACAGGGAGGATATGCTGGAGGCAAGGAAGGAAAAATTAAAATGTAAAAATACCGATGCAATGAATAGTATAAATAAAGTGAGAAGCAAGATAACGATACATACATCATAACTCAGAATTTTATTGCAGTCAGTTAAAAGTTCGACGGATACAAGATTTCAAACGATAAAAAATATTTACAAAAGAGTGACAATATCTTTATTGAAAGTAGAAAAAGTGATAATTCTTCTTTGATTTCTGGGTTGCTGCATTCCTGTCCCGCGAGTTGAATCCTATGCTGGGTCCGTACTGTTCTTCGACGTTCGAACTACGAAATAACCATCACTTAGCGGGCGTGGAGAGTATGGACGAACCGCCTCCTTGTAGCTCCTTCCCTTTAGGGCAATCATTGATAAAGTGTTCGCTGGATCCGCAAATCAGTCATCTCCCTTTGGCACAACGACAATCCTTCTGAAGGTGTCCTGGCCTCTTGTAGTACCCACAACGTTGAGTCTTCTACTGTTTCTGTCGCGGGGAAACAAGTGGGCGCTTCATCTTCACCTCTTTTCTTCGTCTAACAGGGATCCCTTTACGATTGGAGACTTCCACTGGTGCCTGAGTCATCTGCCTTCTTTGTCCTTCAGCTAACAGTTCGTTTGTTCGCTCCTGGGCTTCCTTCAGACTTTGCAGTGCATTCAGAATCTGTACGGTCTGATTCTGGGGAGTGGAGATAGAGGAAGGGCCGTGGGAAGACATGGTCCTGAAACAACCATTTTAGGACGACATAAGATACAGGGAAAATCAGAACAAGGTATAAAATTGACAATGAAATAAGAATATCGGGTGAGGTGAAACTCATTCAAACGGAAAAACAATGTAGAACTCCAAGTTACCCAATAGAGTACAGTATTGTAGCTATGCTGCAGTTCATAATTACAACCACGTAACTCTACTAAGTCACCCAAAACTCTTACGGATGGAGTCAAAATATGGCATGACGAATAATAAAGATTCAAGTCAAAGATAACAGTTCACAATCTGGGCCGAAAGAGCGACTTAAATTTTCAAGCTCTACTTGGAAACTGCAATCCCAATCATAGCAAAACCTGGCTCTGATACCAACAAAACCATGTCACGCCCCGCTTCCCAAAATACGGAATACGAGGAGTTGACAAAGCCAGCCATGCTCCTACGGTCGAGGTAATATCTCTCCGTAGTCACACTTCGGCTTCTAGCTTTACGTGGTAATCAGTAAACAATGCACAGGTAATGAAAAATGTAGTAACTGAAATAACAGAAATATGATGAACTAAACAGATGGATATCAAAAGAGTATAGTTCTGGATAGCTGATCAAGATGTCCCCAATGTACGTCTGGTCCTGGTCCAAGCTAGACCCACTTCTCACTCTGAGCATGCATACTCAGGTCATCAGAGCGACGCGATAGCAATATATATATATATAGATGCAAGTGGTAACACGTACAGTAATAATGAATATATAACAGTAAATTAAGATAATAAAGATGTGAACATGAAGTAGCCGATGCGGGTGTCTAAAAGAGCATGTGAACATGAAACCAGTAAAGTAGTATGTCAGGTGTGTTGATTCAGTAAGCAATGCATGTCAATGTCACAATCCCTATCAGTCTCTATGTCTCACTGTACAGGTCACTAAGCCTATCGTCAGTCCAAGTGTGAGGGTCAACCACTCGTGAGTATCCCCCACCCAAGGGCCCGAAAAACGCACGGTAATAATCAGTGATATCCCTATATATATCTCCATATGTGCCGGCATGGGACTCCCGAGATTCTGTTGAACTCACACTCAAACTACCCCACACCCCGTGGTCTACATCAAACGCCAACCATAAACTCAAATACCGGTCGGTCCATGACAAGTCTGCGCGAGAACTGGAGAAAGGATCTCCATAAAGCATGTCCCGACTAAAACCCAAGATAAATGTGCAGCATTTGGTGCCTTACCTGTGACACCCATACAAGTTCTTCCATAATTGTCCCATACCAATTATAGTCACACTTATACACGTCCCACAGACGTCGACAATGCAATAAAACAATAGGGTCCACTGATTGTGTACAAGTACGTGTCACTTTCACTTATCCATTCATGCTCAACTACTAACGTACTTGCCACAATCAGACGCTAAAACCTAACAATGGGTAATGCACATGATCACTAGGTTACCAATGCAATGACATATATATAATGTGATGAGAATACGATAATTCAGGCATGATTAAGAAGTCATAAGTCGATGTCCTACACTTGCATAATTTATCATAAATCCTACGTGCAAAATTTATCAAAACAATAAAAGGGTGTAAGCAGCATGTCTAGTTATCTATCCATCAAAATTAGTTTCACGTTAATCGGATTTCAGGATCACAAGATATGGCCATTTCATTTTAAGCGTTCACTGCTGGAAATCCGGTTTCAGAATCAGAAGTCCGTTTCCTAACGCATTTTAGTCCTAGTTGGGATCCGAATTTAACGACACTACAGTTGAATAAAATTTAGAGTTTTCAATAAGGTTTCTAACTCACTAGACGTATTCTCAATCGCGTCTCTATGTCAGAAGTTATGCACTGTTCAACACTAGGGTATCTGTTCTAGTACTGTTTGGGACTGCTATACGTCCCGATCTTTTAAATTGCAATTTAAATAGTAAACGACGATAAAACGGGTTGAAATTACTTGAGTTGTTTAGATAACAGATTTATATTCAATAAAATTTAGGTTTCCGCAACATACGAGTTCAGGACGCGAAGAGGTAGGCATTACGAGACAGGAAACAACAACCAGAGCTGCTCTCCGAACCAGTTCTCGTCATAATATCATCACAGAAACATTTAAGAACTTGAATAGGGTTACAGTTCGTCGAGTCTTCTTCGATTTGAGCCCTCGAACGCATCATTTCAATATGAACATAATTAATTGTGATTTAAACAAGTTTCAGGTGCGGGAATTTCCCAGTTCTTACGGGTATAATTGGGGGTGATCGTTTAAGCCGGTAACAATCCCATTTTTCAGTAAAATTTCTACACAAGGTTCATTATAACATGGGCCAGATTATGCAATCGAGTTCCGTCAAATTAAATGAATGTTTTCATTTGGATCTTGCATCAAACACTTATGTCATTTAAGTTTTCATGAATTCTAAACACGGAATTAATGGTATTTTGGTTTGTAACGGAAATAATCTAGCATGTAGCAAGTACGGTACTTGCCTGGAGACGTTTTGGCAATGCACGACCGCGGCAACGGCACGAACGCGCGACTAACGGCGCGGCTAGGGTTCGCGGCCTCGGATCGCGTTCGGGTTCGTCGTCGGAGTTGTCCGGAGATGTCTCGCGATCACCGGGGGCGGAGAGCGGTGCTGTGGTACTCTGCAAGTGCGCTGTGGTCGCCGATGATCGGCGGTGTCGCTCCGGCGAATGGAAGCAGCGGGGTCCAAGCTCGTAGTGTGGGTTTGGTTATGGTTTTGGAGAGAGAGGGGGGCAGTGGGTCTTGGTTTGGAGGTAACAGTGATGATGTTGATTACGAGTTGGGTGCGGGGGAGTCGACGAGGTGCAGTGGGGGCTTGCCGGCGAGAGGGTGCAGGGGCTCGAGCTCGGGTGTAGTGAGCTCGGCATGGGTGTGCAGGTGGGGGTCTGCGGAGGCTAGAATGGTGAGGAGAGGGCTTTAGGAGGAGGCTAGGGTGTTCGATGATGGAGGAGGAGGTTGGAGGGTTCGACGCTTGACTGTATGTTTGGTGTGCAGGGGGTTCGAGCTCGGCAGTTGAAAATGGTGAGGAGGGTGTTGAGGGGGAGAACGAGAGTGAGGGGAATGAGGAGAGAGAGAGAGAGAGAGAGAGAACTCGGGGTTGCAGTGATGAGGGTGGTGGAGGTGAGGACAAGGGTGCAGTGGGTATGCAGGCGAGGGGGCTCGGTTTGGTGGTGCGGGGGAGCTTGGAGTTATCGTGGGGAAAGGGGGAGAGAAGTGTGGAGAAGCGCGAGAAGGAGGAGGGAGCGGGGCCGTTGAGGGGAGTGGGTCGCAGGAGGGGACGCACGCATCGCGACGACATGGGGACATAGGGGAAAACGAGCGCGACGTTTAGGAGGGGAGAAAAGAGCAGGTACGAGAGGGGGGTGGGGAGAAGAAGATGGGTTAGAGCGGGTCGGGACGGGCTAGACGCGGGCGCGGTTAGGGGTAAGAAAGTTTGAGCGGAAAAAATAGAAGAGTGGGCTGGGGAAACGGGCTGGGCTTAGAAAAGAATAGGGATTTTATTATTTGTTTAATTTACAAGGACGGGGAGTGAGCCGGCCTGGGGAAAAATTCGTGGGGCTTGGAGTTGGGCTGGGGTAAAGAATAAAAAGAAAATAGAAATGGGTTAGGGTTTAATAGTTAGGGTTAGGAAAAATTGGATGGAAATTAATTGGAAGAATAGAAATATTTAAGTAACCCAAATTTTTAATCTTGTTTAAAATACGGAAATAATTAAAAGGGACTGGGTATTACAGATATACTAGGAGGTCCGTGTTTTAAATAAAGCCAGTAATAAACACAGATTCCATGGTCGTGATGAATAGCCAAACCCACATCCCTAGACCTCTACGATAGCGGCAAGCAACCCTGCCAATTCTAGAGTTTGGAGACCAGGTCTCGACTCCTAGAGATGGTCTCCCACTGGACTCTAGAACCCGGTTACTTGTGCTACCTACCTTGGGTCTATCCTAATGAGGAAAAGTAAATAATATACATCAATGGTGACATCATCCTCAACCCGGAAGTGTCCCAATAAAAGAATATTACATACAAGTTTTTACATGAATGAAAATGAAAAACTCACATCTCACGCAAAAACTCCCGGCTATTCAAACTGTAAGTCCATGTTACGCACCCCACGATCTTGTGGGGAGGCGGAGTATATGAAAAATGATTATCAAAGCTTCGTAAAACAGACTTGAGCGCATGAATCGTTTCTAAACCGTTACCAGCAAATTTCGAAAGGTTTAACTACTCGGATTCAAAGTTATACCTCACGTTACTTGTCTTTTGGGGCTTCATCGCGGTCCTCCACTCCTCGTAGGCTCCTTGGAACATCGGCACCTCAACGGCCTCCTCGAGTCAAAGACGATCCACCCGAGAGCTCCTACGCCAAGCTTTATCTCTAACTTGAGATAACTAGGTTGCTCAAAGTGCTAATCTAAGCTACATAGGGGATATAGAGTGAGGTTATGGATGTATTAGTCTAGCTAACCCTTGATCTCAACACATGAGAGGTTAGGGTTAGGGTTTCAAGAATGAGAGAGCTTAAGGAGAGAGAAGGTGATGATAAGAATGAATAGAAATTGTTTCTCACTTCTAATATTTTATGAAACATAAAGAATTATCAAATGAATAATTCAAATGCATTATCATCATGCTTCATTGAATATGTGCAATGAATCATCAAGTGAGTCATTAAGCAATAAATGCTTCATTAACTCACTTGAATGATTCATCTCATGAGTTAGAAAATAAATTAATGCTAATACCACCTTACCCTCCAAGTCACCATGCTTCTAGAAGCTTCATGGAAAATTACGAGAATGCCCCTCCAATCCGTGAAAACACGGAAAAACTTTAGACTGTATAAATCCAATAACCTAATACTAGAAACTGGCTTAACCAAAGCCGACTAGTAAAAACTGTCCGAACGTCGTTCGTGCGTAAACACACGTATGTGTCCGAACCCTTGTCGTAAAACCATACGACCTCTATATCATTTCGCCTGGAGCAGGGAAACTCTCTGTGTGGGACTCTAAATACTCGACACTACGCTGGCAGTGGGTTTAACCACAGAACGCAAGCGGCACTAGCTGTACGTAACGGTCCACAGGTAGATGTCGATAAGAAGGCCGATGAGGAAAACCATCTGAACTCCTATTGAGCCTGATGTGACAATCTCCGTACAGTCTGGTCTGTTCGTCTAAGACTATCGCATATCGAGCCTAGGGGGCGGCAAGAGTCAGTCCCCTAATAGTTGTATAAGTCGTGTCGGAGCGTAGCCCATTACACCGTGAGAAACTATTGGAACCTACCAGTAAATCTCGCTTGCCCTGGCCAGGGACTTTGCGTAATGGCTCTCTGACACAGCGCGATATCAACTCCCAATACCAGGAGAGACGAATCCTATCTAACCGCCACTGCCTCCAAGTGCTCGGTACTGCACCCAACTGCTACCTGTTTGCATGACTCCTTTGAGCCGTGGTAGGGTAGCAATCTAAGAACAGTAGGACACACTCGAGGCGAAGTAGCAGTGTCAAGTCTGCGGACTTTGCTGTACTCATGTCACCAGGGAACTGTTAACTGACGATGGGTATAATACCAACCAATCAGTTCCCCTGCGAGTCCTGTCCGGTGTACCCGTAACCTAATGAGCACCTGTATACTATCTCCAGTACGACGTACTGATGGCTGTAGGACAGACCATCTCCCCAACTGGGATGAGAAGCGTACACACTTAGTCTACTCCGGAATATCGATGCCCAGTCTCGATAATCCTACGACTAGGGACAAGTATAGGATGTTGCTTATAGACTACCCAGCCCCCACTAGTGTGACTGCCATCACAACGCTGGTAATCAAGCAAAGATCCTATGGGCTCTACTAATATGTATAAGTGATACGTTACAAGAAACATATGCGCATATTACAGTAGACACAAACCAAGTAGCATACTACCATTTTTAGTAAGACTGCATATAGAACTGTGAATATCCCAAGCTTCCATTAAGTAATATACATACAAGTATGATACAATAATGGCCCCTAGGGCATATACACTAACAATCTCCCACTTGCACTAGGGCCATGAGCTGGCATATCGTAGACCTATCATCTCGAATAGCCTCTCGAACTGCGTCTGAGGAAGGGCCTTTGTGAATGAATAAGCAATGTTATTCTCTGTCTCTACTCTTTTCACCTCGATCTCCCGGCGATCTACGATCTCCCTGATCAGGTGGTACAGCCTTAAGATGTGTCTGGACTTCTGATGGGACCTGGGTTCCTTCGCTAAAGATATATCGCCGTTTTTGTCACAATACAGAGGTATTGGATCAACACTGGTAGGAACCACCTGAAGTTCTGTGAGGAACTTCTTCATCCAGACAGTTTCTTTTGCGGCATCGCAAGCAGCTATGTACATTGCTTCCATCGTTGAGTCAGCAACGGTCTCCTGTTTGGAACTCTTCCAACAGATCGCCCCTCCATTGAGGGTAAAGACATAACCCGACATGGATTTGGAGTCATCTTTGTCACTCTAGAAGCCGGAGTCGGCAAAGGCCTCAATCTGGAGGTCTTTTCCGCCATACACCAAGAACATATCTTTAGTCCTCCTCAGGTACATGAGAATGTTCTTTACTGCTATCCAGTGATTCTCCCCTGGGTTTGCCTGATACCGGCTTACAACGCTCAATGCGTATGCTACATCTGGTCTGGTACAAAACATCGCATACATTAAAGAGCCTACCGCAGAAGCGTAGGGTATAATCGACAAGCGATCCCTTTCCAAATCAGTCTTGGGAGACATCTCTTTGGAAAGGGTGATTCCGTGACAAGCCGGTAGGTTACCGCACTTAGAATCATCCAATTTGAATCTCTTCACTATGGTGTCTATGTACCTTGACTGCTAAAGTCCCAACATCCTTCTTGATCTATCACGATAGATCCGGATCCCAAGAATGTAGGTGGCATCACCCAGGTCTTTCATGGAGAATTTATGTGACAAGAATCTTTTGACTGACTGTAACATAAGAATATCATTTCCTATTAGGAGAATATCATCCACGTACAAGACGAGGAATACTACAGCTCTCCCTACAATCTTACTGCATATGCATGGTTCATCTGGATTTTTGATAAAGTCGAATTCTTTGACAGCATCATCAAAACAGATGTTCCAACTCCGTGATGCCTGCTTTAGTCCATAAATGGACTTAAGAAACTTGCATACTTTACCGCTGTTCCCACTCTGAATGATTCCCTCTGGCTGATCCATATAGACGCTCTCTTCCAATTTTCCATTTAGAAAGGCCGTCTTTACGTCCATCTGCCAGATCTCATAATCGTGGAAGGCAGCAATAGAAAGAAGGACCCGAATGGATTTGAGCATAGCCACTGGAGAAAAGGTTTCGTCATAATCCAAACCAGGTCTTTGACGGAAACCCTTTGCAACAAGTCTAGCCTTATAGGTTTCAACCTGTCTATCTACACCAATCTTCTTTTTGAAGATCCATTTGCATCCTACGGGCTTTACCCCATCTGGAGCAATGTCCAAAGTCCATACTTTGTTAGTGTAAATGGACTCCATTTCGGTCCGCATTGCATCCGGCCATTTTACCGAGTCACCGCTCTGAATGGCTTGCTGGAAGCTAGTAGGCTCATCATAGTCAATAGTGCAATCCTCTCTATCCCCGTCTATGAGAAAACCGTAGTATCTCTCGGGCGGATGAGATTGCCTACTACTCCTGCGGAGTGGCGTCGGGATGTCCTGTTCTCCTGAACCTTCTTATTCTACCAAGGTTTTAGTAATAGCTTATGGTTATGGAATTTCTTCCAGTTCTATTGCGCTCCCACTCTTCTGATTTTCTAAAAACTCAGTTTCCAAGAAGCAGGCATGATTAGAAACAAAGACCTTTTGTTCCAATGCGTAATAGAAATAATATCCCTTGGAGTTCTTTGGATATCCCACAAATTTGCATTTTACTGAGCGTGCCTCGAGCTTGTCCGCATGCTGCTTCTTTACACAAGCTGGACATCTGTTCAGACCATAATAATGCATTTTTCATTCCCCTATTCTTATCCGTTTTACAGATAAACACGTACTCTTGACGCACGTTTGTTACATATTACAGGATACAGGCTCTTGGAGCAAATACAGTGAAAAAGACGAAAGTTAATATGGTCTGAACAAATACCACCAAACTTATCTTTTGCTCGTCCTCGAGAAAACTTATTTTTATTTACTAAAATCCTAACCGCACTTTCGTAGGGAAACGCGATTGCACTGAGCACGTGCAACAAGCCGTTAAACCTCTAGGTGTCCCTAGTAGGAGGAGTGTTGTCTCCTGAGGGTTTTCAGCGGATACTTCCCACAAAATCCTATCAATTTGGCTTTTCGACTTTTGTTCTCCAATTAGGTTTTCTAACAAGGAATTCTATTATCGTCGACCCGCAAATTATCCACCCATATTCTTCACGCTTCCTGATCATTTAACTTAAGATTATATATGTTATGCAGGCTTACTTAGCTTTCAGCATCTCTTAAGTTTTCCTTCTAGGATTCCATCTCCACTTAGGAATTTCTATCAACCCTTACTAAAGATACAAGTTCTATTCTTCACTCCTTTCTCTTATCTAAATCCCAATCACATATCCCTACGTGTGTGTATAAATCACCCCTACACTTGGAAATTCAAATCAAGCAATCATACTCTCGTCTGTTGTCCAAAGTACTCATTAGTAGGTGAATTTTTAATTGAATTTTGCTTACACAACCTTCATGCGACCGTTAATACTTCTTGAGGTACCAACAACCGATTACAAGATGCGTTAGCACTTTAAAGCGTACTTCCTAGTTTTGCAACACCCAAGGCTTTAGCAGTGACTCCTAAACCAGTTGGTCTAAGGCACTAGGTGATGAAGCACCCTCGCTAAATATTTTTCTATTTTTTACAGCCTTAAGTAATCACAAAAACCAGTGTCCATTTTTTTTATTCTTTATTCACATTTTTTTTCTTTTATTTTCTTCGGACTAAGGACTTTAGACAAGAGCATTTCAAGGTCTCTTCTACTATTCCAAGTTTCAAGGTGCGTGATTGTGCAAATTGTAGGGTATATATTTTCAGAATCTAGACTTAAGCTAGGAACTATTTTTCAAACTTAAACTCTAATAAGAGCATCAATACTCTTCCCTTGTTTCGACTTAGCCCAAGAAGTGAACCTAAAATTTTCCTATTTCTAAAAAAAATACAAGGCATATACTTTCTACCGTTAAACTTTAAGGAATGTTATTTTTAGGGGTTTTAATTCACTAAGTCTAAGATCTAGTTGTTCCTAGCCAGTTAACTTATTTGTCAAACTAAAGTCAATTAGCCAAAATTGAATAATTTTTATAATTTTTGAGATTTTTTTAATTTTTATGGGTTTTCAAATAAGTATGCAAATGCAAAAATATGTACAAATGAATGCGAAGGAAGAAGACATACCGAGCGTACCCCCAAACTTGAACTTGACAGTGTCCTCACTGTCATGCTAAACCAAGAGGGTCAAAATACTGGCACTTCCCTATTTATAATTTTTATTGTTAAGAAAAACAAAAATATATACAGAAAAACCCTCCCCCAAACTTCATTTAAACTATGTCAGACATTACTGCCAAACCTTGCATAGACCAAATGTTAATACCAACCAGTTGAAAAACTTATCAGTAAAGAGTATCAGTTGGTGGAAGAATAAGTCGTAGAAATCAATAAAGAATTGGGGAAGATAGAAGTGTTGGTATGGAAAGTATGGAGGTGAACGAGAATGCGAATGATCAGCAATCAGTGGAATGTTGGCATCCTCGTAGCTTCTTAAAAGAAATGGGAGTGGTTCAACTTCTAAAGGAGGAGGTTGACTAACCACAATACCCCCAAAATGTTCCTGTAGGCCCTCTATTGACTTGGCATCATCCATCAATTGCATATGATATTCAATTATAAGGGAACTGATCTCCTCGATGTCCGCCATAGTCCAACCGAAAACTTGCCGCCTATCTTGTAAGACTTTTAAAATAGCGTTCTCTTGCTCGAAGGCTAGAGAGGCTGATATTATAATGGGAAAAGTCTCATTCTCACATATGTAAGCATATTTAAGGTGAGGCGGTAAGGACATGAGTTCGAGTTTCGGAGGCGAAGGAATCATTGAGGAATCTACCTCGAACTCAAAGGACTCCAACACAGGTTCGAAATCACTGCAAACAACTGATTCGGATGGTTCAACTAACTCATACAAAAATTCAAAAGACTCATATTCGGGCTGTGAGTCATCATCATCCGAAAAAGTGAAACATTCATAATCCATATCGGTTGTGTCAACGATGGTAGGCTCAAGGAGGGACGCACTAGTGGCGTCAAAACTGTTTTCATCAAACAAGAATCTTTCAAGCTCGCAGTCCTCCTGCGTGATTTCGTGAATAGAGCAAACTTCTCGTGTACTAGTTTTAGGCACGGGGGGTAGACTTCCCATCTTATAAATATTGAACTCACTAGACATCTTCCCAAAGGATAGAGTCATGGAGCCATTGCGACAGTTTATTACAGCATTGGAAGTGGCCAAAAATGGTCGACCGAGGATCACCGGAATTTGGTTTCTTGGGTTAGCAACAGGTTGTATATCCATAACAATAAAATCAACGGGGAATATGAACTCCCCAACTTTGATCAACACATTCTCTAGCTGACCCCTTGGATGGGTGATTGATCGATCAGCCATTTGGAGAGTACAACGAGTGGGTTTCAACTCTCCAACCCCTAATTGTTTAGTCATAAGATACTTAAGACAGGGTTTCTTCCCACTCCACATCTGATATGGTGTGGTAACCACAGTCTTGGTTGGAACTCGGTTCAAAAGGTATGCAGCTGATTCTAGTGCATATCCCCAGAATGATTGCGGTAACTCAGCGTTACTCATCATGGAACGAACCATATCTAATAGGGTTCGGTTTCGTCACTCCGATACACCGTTATGTTGTGGTGTGTATGGAGGAGTAAGCTGAGAGAGAATTCCATTCTCTTTTAAGTAACCTAGGAACTCAGCACTTAAGTATTCACCACCTCGATCAGATCTCAGTGTTTTTGATACTTTTGCCTGTTTGGTTTTCCACTTCATTCTTGTATTCCTGAAATTTTTCAAAGGCTTCAGATTTATGTTTCATTAAGAAGATATATCCGTACCTCGAAAAGTCATCCGTAAAAGTAATGAAGTAAGAATAACCGCTTCGCGCATGTGTAGACATTGGTCCGCACACATCACTGTGTACGAGCCCCAAGAGCTCGCTTTCTCTTACTCCGTGTCCAGTAAACGGAGTTTTTGTCATCTTTCCTATGAGACAAGATTCACAAGTAACATAAGATTGATATTCGAACGGATTCAAATATCCTTCTCTATGTAACTTAGTTAACCTTCTCTCATTGTTGTGACCCAGTCTACAATGCCATAAGAAAGCCTGATTTAATTCCGGAGACTTTCTTTTCAGTGTGTTCTGGACACTGAAAACCTGAGCTTGATTTAATACGTATATCCCATTTTTTAATGTACCTGACCCAATCATCACTTGATTTAGGTGGATGTGAACCACATCGCTTATAAAAGTAAAATCATATCCTTCTTTAGAAAGTAAGGATACTTATATGATATTACAAGTTGTACCTAGTACATAAAAAAAGTTACGCAGAATCAATATCTGCCCAGTTATCAGTCCAATATGATATTCCCCTACGGATTCAGCGTTCATGCTCATTCCGTTAGCAACCCTGAGGGTCATATCACCTATCCTGATAACCCTACGATTTCTCAGAGCCTGTAACGAATTACAGATGTGAGATCCTGATCCGGTATCCAATACCCAGAAAGTAGGGTTAACTGACAAACAGTTCTCTATTAAAAACACACTCGAAGCCGAAGCCACAACATGCTTCGAATCCTGGCTACTGGCTTTGCTAGCCCTGCAATCCTTCTGCCAATGTTCATTCCTGTAACAATAGGAACATCCCTCTTTTACTACATCCAGTCCCAAAACTTTTGCCATTTCCTTTCCTTCTACTTCCCTGGTTTCCTTCAGGGTAGAAGGGAGAGACTGTAGAATCAGGTCAGTATCTGACCCGTTCTCCGACGTGGTCTTCAGGTCGTTAAGCTCATTAATATAGCTAGTCATTTTAAGGACGTTTTCCCCTACAGATGCCCCGTCAGCTAACCTCGCTTGAATTTATTCGTTCGAGGTTTCATATCTTGTGATATGAGATTGCTCTCCATATAAATCTTTGTTATGGAGAAAGATGAAAACTAAGTCCATCTTCTCGTTCTGCTTCTGGCATACACCATCAACTGAAGCTAACACGAGGCACATAGCTTTCGCTTTATCTTTTTCCCTTGTCTGACGGATATCCATATCCGCGACAGTGGAAACTGGACCTGGGACGGCAGGATCTTGAGTAGTAATAGGGTGGTCCAGCTTGTCATAGGCAATGGACATCTGGACAGACCTTTGCCAGTTATATAAGTCAGATTCAGTCAATTTGTTATCTAGATGTAACCTAGTCGTGGTCACAAGGTCGCTACAATTAAGAGAGAGAGAAGAAAATACTATTAGCATGATGCTCTTGCAAGTTTAGAGTGGTTTTTAATTTATCTAAACAGGATGGCTCCCACTGTTTCTCGAATCCCTCCTCAAACCATAAAAGAAGAATTAGCCAGGACAATTCTCACCATACAATTCTTGCTTAACCGTTCAACCAGGTCAGTGTCGATACTTCGAGGGAGGTTTTTCAACGCTTTCGCGAAGTTTCTTAATTAAATAACCTCTTTTCTCTGGGGGCGTAGCCCCGCTGACACCTTTCTAGGCACCTACTTGGTTTATAGCATTGATCGTTAAGTGACTAATCTCCTGATAAGTAGTATATACTCACAGTAGGATCGGGATCCAAAATATCATCGTATGATAATGTTGAAGGAATCCTACCAACATTCATCAAACTCTAAAATGGTATGCATCTCTCTGCAAATTTCAGTTTCTTTAGAAATTCCAGATAGGGATTTTTGCCCCATGCTCTTATGACCTTGACTTTGGCCAACAAATCATAAGTCACATGTCAAGTTCTACCCGTCAATTTCCAGGTTAATTTGAACCCATCCTTACATACCCTTGACTTTGGCCAACAAAGCAGTATGACTGTCTCAAACCAATGCATGTATCTATGCTGCATATGTATATTCAATAGCTACCAAACACTGTGCCTTGACTTTGGCCCACAAACACAGCTTGAATACTATTGACTATCCATATGAAAAGACGGAGGGTTATGACTGGTTTTGGAAAAACCGTGAACGTAGTGAACTTGATATAATCGAAGAAACCTGATACTTTTTAAAGGAGTGGTTAAAGCTCCGCAATTAAAAATTCTGATCTTTTAAAATAACCGAGTGGTTTCTTTTAAATTTGTTCCAACGATTGAACTTTGGTTTATTTTCTTTGCATTATAATAATGCGTCGCATCATTTATCCTATCATTGCAGAAAACAACGAAAATACCACGTCCTCTTATGCCATCCGCATTAGCCACGGGGTCCAGTCATCACCCGTTAGGTTATTTAACTAACGACAAAGCGGGGGATGGGCTAGCGCGGGTGTAAAACATAAGTGACGTCGAATAGCTATCATATATAGATATTGTACATTCGTCAGACGCAATAATAAGCATTCCAGATCACTGATGAACTTTATTGGATTTACTAGCAATCCGCATTTTCTTTGAGCCTGCAATAGCCATTACCCCACCCTAGACCCCTACGGGTACGGCAAACTACCCGCTAAGTACCCGAAGTGAAGCGGTCTCCCTCAACAAAGTGAGTAGGCCACTAAACACTTCAAAGTACCCGGTAGTTTGTGTATCCCGCCTTGGGTCTATCCTAGGAGCAAAAACAGTAAAAAGAAATAATACAACGGTGGCTACAACCGCAACCTGGATGCGCCCCGAAAAAGATTATTACATCATATTACATTTATATCGAATGAATGAATATTAAACCCATCTCAAACCCCGGCTAATCATCACAACATTCCAATCAAGTCCATATACACAAACAGTAAACATTACAGAAATGTGCAACCCCCTGCCAACCGACGTACTAGCAGTTAGGGGAGGTTAACGAACACATTAAACATTACAGATAAAAACCCAATTAGCAATTAATTTAGAACATCGATCGACAACCTTTATCCGTGTTTACCCCAAAAGCAAACCTGTACTGAAGTAACCAGGGTAGAAAACAGAATATACCGCGGCCAAAAGCACCATTTGGCCGCAGTTCCGCGGTCTTCTTGCCGAGTTGTGTCCTCGTATTTTTCCAGAACTCTTAAAATACCCTGCAGTGAATTTTAAGGCATATAAAAAAAATTAGACACGTTTAAAATTTACAGAAACTGTTAGGGTCCGAGGTGTTTCGTTTTCGTGTTTTCCGTCAATCGAACTTCTAATTAGTTGCTAACAAGCTAGAAATGGTTTAGTTGGCTCTGATACCACTGTAAGTCCATGTCACGCACCCCACGATCTTGCGGGGAGGCGGAATATATGAAAAACGATTATCAAAGCTTCGTAACACGGACTTGAGCGCATGAATCGTTTCTAAACCGTTACTAGAAAACTACGAAAGGTTTAACTACTCGGATTCGAAGTTATACCTCACGTCACTTGTCCTTCGGGTCTTCATCGCGGTCCTCCACTCTTCGTAGGCTCCTTGGAACATCGGCACCTCAACGGCCTCCTCGAGTCAAAGACGATCCACCCGAGAGCTCCTACGCCAAGCTTTATCTCTAACTTGAGATAACTAGATTGCTCAAAGTGCTAATCTAAGCTACCTAGGGGATATAGAGTGAGGTTATGGATGTATTAGTCTAGCTAACCCTTGATCTCAACACATGAGAGGTTAGGGTTAGGGTTTCAAGAATGAGAGAGCTTGAGGAGAGAGAAGGTGATGATAAGAATGAATTGAAATTGTTTCTCACTTCTAATATATTATGAAGCATAAAGAATTATCAAATGAATAATTCATATGCATTATCATCATGCTTCATTGAATATGTGCAATGAATCATCAAGTGAGTCATTAAGAAATAAATGCTTCATTAATTCACTTGAATGATTCATCTCATGAGTTAGAAAATCAATTAATGCTAATGCCACCTTACCCTCCAAGTCACCATGCTTCTAAAAGCTTCACGGAAAATTACGAGAATGCCCCTCCAATCTGTGAAAACACGGAAAAATTTTAGACTGTATAAATCCAATAACCTGATACTAGAAACTGGCTTAACCAAAGCCGACTAGTAAAAACTGTCCGAACGTCCTACGTGCGTAAACACACGTATGCGTCCGAACCCTTGTCGTAAAACCATACGACCTCTATATCATTTCGCCTTGAGCAGGGAAACTCTCTGTGTGGGACTCTAATGACTCGACACTACGCTGGCAGTGGGTTTAACCACAGACCACAAGCGTCAGTAGCTGTACGTAACGGTCTCTAGGTAGATGTCGATAAGAAGGCCGATGAGGAAAACCCTCCGAACTCCTACCGAGCCTGATGTGATAATCTTCGTACAGTCTGGTCTGTTCGTCTAAGACTATCGCATATCGAGCCTAGGGGGCGGCAAGCGTCAGTCCCCTAATAGCTGTATAAGTCGTGTCGGAGCGTAGCCCATTACACCCTGAGAAACTACTGGAACCTACCTTTAAATCTCACTTGCCCTGGCTAGGGACTTTGCGTAATGGCTCTCTGACACAGCGCGATATCAACTCCCAATACCGGGAGAGACGAATCCTGTCTAACCGCCACTGCCTCCAAGTGCTCGGGACTGCACCCAACTGCTACCTGTTTGTACGACTCCTTTGAGCCTTGGTAGGGTAGCAATCTAACAACAGTGGGACACACTCGAGGAGAAGTAGCAATGTCAAGTCTGCGGACTATGCTGTACTCATGTCACCTGGGAACTGTTAACTGGCGATGGGTATAATACCAACCAATCAGTTCCCCTGCGAGTCGTGTCCGGCGTACCCGTAACCTAACGAGCACTGTTCATATCAGAAAACTGAATTCTAATACCGACCATTCATTATCTATTTGTTGTATTTATCAGTATTATTAACCAGTGTCTACTCAGTATTACAGATTACAGGTATCCATGAAAAAATACTGGAACTGCATCCAAAAGCATGGATATATCACTTGAGGGAAGACACTACGACCAGAAATGCAAACCGACCAATACTTTAGGAGTTCCTTTACGCAACAAATTGTGTACACATTTTTTTTTATCTAAATGGTCCAACACAACAAGTGTGTACACAAGACTTTTAAGCACATGTGGATATGATTTTATATGCATATAATTTTATATGCATTCAAGACTAAAAAGCATGTGTTCAATTCAAAAGGAATCAAACAAATCAGCATGAGCCATAATGGGGCAGCCATGAATCAAGCCACATGTGGGAATGGAGAAATGAGCATTAAATGGTGAAGATTTTGTGTGTGATTTAAAGATTCAAATTTCCTTCCAAAACTGAGTGCAAATCAAATTCAAATAGACTAATCAGCATGGACCATGATGGGGAAGACAAGAATCAAGGCACAAATGGACATGAAGTAATGTGCATTCAATGCTAAGATTTTGTGTTGATTTAAAAATTCGAATTTCCCTCCATTCTTTGGAGCCTATAAAAGCAGGCAGTGGGCAAAGGTTCAAGGATCATTCTTTAGTCTTGGATTGTCATTCTTTGTCCAAGTTTTCTTTTCTCTTTTCTTGTAAATAGATTAGTCCCCTTGATGTCTTAACCTTCTCTTGATCCTTCAACCTCTTCATTGAGCTTGAAAGTTTAAGGGTTGGTTATTGATCTCAAGCGGTTGTATCATTCTTGAAGTTTAATAAAGTGTTCTTTTGTGCTTCTTTCACCATGAGTTCTTTGCCCTCTCTTGATCTTGCAACCTCTTTATTGAGCTTGCAAGTTTAAGTTTGGGTTATTGAACCCTTGTCTTGCAATATGTTCTTTGGTTCCTAATCTTTCACTTACTTGCATTTTATTCTTGCTCTTTTAATTCTTGCACTTAAATTCCATGCACTTGTAATCTTTTCTTTTCTTTGTTCTTCTCTTTTGTTATCTCTTTGTGGTTTGTTTTGTGAATGGTGTGAATATTGTTGTTAGGAAAAGAGAATGATATTATAAGTTAACGTTTCGTTTTTCATTTTATTTTCCCGTCTTTTCCATTTGAAACTCCGCCCAAACCCTACGCAAGCGCTCCGTTAGGCACCCTACCCTACCAAGGTAAAGGTGATCCCTAACCGTGACCGGTTGCATTCGGTCTGGCCGGAGGCGAAAGCAAGAGAAAAGAACGGACGGACAAGGGTCAATAAGCCGGAATCCATGAATACCGTGCTTAAGTTCCCTAATCCACATTGTTGCCGATTGTTCTAGCTTCATTTGGTTAAGTTCGGCTCAAAGTACTTGAATACGGAATCCATTAACTTACATTATCCTATCGTTTCCTAACAAGCCTTATACTTGAATATACACATAGGTTAGATAACAAACAAATACGCCACACGTGTTAACTCTTAGAACAAGCCTAAAAACTTACCATCTCCCTGTGGATCGACCCATGCTCATCGCGGCTAGCTGCAAAGCGACACCGTCCTGATCGCGGTTAAACTTTAGAACTCTTAAATATCCGACACGCTTTTGGCGTGCGACCAAATGGCGTCGTTGCCGGGGAGGCGGTAACGTTTTTAGTTTTTGTTATTTCGGCTTAATCTTGTGAATATCCATCTAACACTTTTTCAAAACCAACTAAAAATCTCAAAATTTTCAAAACCAAAAAAAAATAAATAACATTCTTTACTCATATTTTTTTTAGCTCTCTGGATTTTATACCTGCTTGCACTCTGTAACTAAAATAAAAAGATAAACAATACCAGTGTGGCATAAGTAGAATACTGAGACTACTGTTGAAATTTGGAGCCCTACCTCATCAAGTTGGCCGGCGACATCATCACCAAAACCGGCGACGCCGGCCCGTTCACCACCCTTTGCCTCCAATTTCTCCTCTGTGCTCCAGTGTTCTATTTTTGTCCTATTTGTATTGTTTGTTTTTTATAATTTTTAGTGTGCAGGTATTTGGGCATTCGTATCGCTTTTTTGCAATAATAATCCGTTTTTCCGACATTTGTAGATTTTGCGGAATTGCGAACGGCGATTATGGGGAGCAAAATGTACGTTCAAAGCTAGGGTGATTACGAAGTACAGTGCCAAAGATCCGGGTAGTTTGACCCGCGCAAGCGAGCTTTTCAAGGTGCTTGGGTTCGATTGAAGAGCGGTTTCTTAACCCACAACTTAACGGTACATACTTTACTAACATCTTCTTCTCAAATCCGACGCTTCCAATATAATATCTTTGCTTGATTCTTTGCAAGTTCGCTAGCAAACGCCAAAAATTGACTAACCCGTATTTGTTGCAGTGCTGCGCTTAAAGTAAAAAAAACCCGATTGTTTGATTATTTGAAAAAAAAATTTTGAACTGCGCATTGCATACATTAATACGGACTTAAGGGCAAGCGAACCCCACAACATACGGTAAAGGATTTCATCACCTTTTCCGTGGCCCACAAATCACGAACTTGAACATAACGCTTACCCACACAAATTTTAAAAGAAACTAGACATTAAGCCTTAAGGACTTCGCTCTCACTAGGAGAGGTTAATTGTGTTTAGAACACCGCTTAACGGTATATTGTTTACGGGGTGTCTAGGAAAGTGTTAACGGCGAAACCGCCAAAAGAGAAAGGGTTATTTAATTAAGGACCTTCGCGAAAGCGTCGGAAAACCTCCCCTTATCTTTGCACTTACCTGGCCTCATGATCAGTGTATCTTGAGCCTGTTTCTCGACACAGTTTTACCTCGCCAATCAAGTTCTTGAGCAGGTCTAGTTGACCTAGGTGAACCCTAGAACGATTAGGTGTGCGGTAATTTTGTGTCGTGATTATTTTTTGTCCAGATTCTTTTTGTGTGTATATTTCATTCTTTTGTTAATAACTAACAAAAAAAACCACATTCTTTCCCCCCCTTTTCTCTTATTTTTCTTTCTCTCTTCATAACATGGGTGCCCCACCTCGAAAAACCCTTGCCGAACTTTGGTACCCACAACCAGACATAACTTCCTACGGTTCTTGCTTTGGTCGAATTTCGAACGACCCCTCCATGCCCAAAATTTCATTGAAAAATCGCATAGACGCTTCTAGGACAAACACTTGTACTCCGCAATCCACTTTGTATCAACCGTTTCAACCTTCATCACCCTCTTATGTTGATACCCCTTTTGCAAGTCGTCCGTTGTCCATCGCTGAACATATTGAACAATCCCGTAGCCGATTTTTCAATCCTTTCACCACTACAAATTCTTTGGATCAACAATTTCATTCACCATCTTATTCGTATAATGATCCTATCCCTGTCCAACCATTCAATTCCTACCAGTCCTACCCAACGTTTGCGCCTTCCCTAGACACTACTTCTAAACCGCCATTTAGGAATTTTCAGTATCCAAACAACTTTGAATCTTTTACTGAAACCCCTTCACAACCTATGTCTAGTCTAGAACAGTCATTGGAAGACTTTAGGGTAGCGTCATGCCAACAGATGCTGGATTTGAATGCGTCCATGGCTGCCCTCATACAACCTAGTGACCCGGTAGCTAGTTTCCAACTAGCTCCAAATTTTCAAATGTATGAAGAGACGGTTGGACAGGTTGAGAATTTAAGTGGAGAGAGAGAGTTGTATACCCTTCCAAATCGAACCTACCCGTTTCAACTTCAATCACACGACTCCGGTTTTGAATGTCTATCTAATGTTCCAAACGATTTACCAATTGAAGATAGAAGGGTTAATGAGTTGTGCGACTTTGTAGTATTTGATTTACCCGATTGTGAAGGGTCCCTTCCAAGTGAAACCAGTCCTAAACCTTTTGACCTCTACACCTCCATCTTAGAACCAGAATCGATTGAAGTCCATACTTTTGATGAGGTGTCTGAGAATATTGATTTTCACTTCATTGAATATATTGACGCTGGGAATATTTTGGATGATGAACCTGTAGATTTGGATGAGTTTTTCTCTCCAATTCATCATCCCGAGTCATTAACTGTTTTTCCCGAACATCATATGCGTCTTGATTTTGATGAAATATGCATGGATAGGCTTAACTTTGAGGAGAATTTTGAGGATATTTTTGAGGATGAAACTGTTCTAGATGATGAGTAGGATTTTCCAATTCATCCTATCCCTTTCATTTACTGTGTACAATATCCTGAACCTGTAACCGATAACCTTCCTCAAGCACTCCCCTCCATCCTTTCAATCGTTCCGACCGCGCAAGAAACCATATCACTTTCATTTCTTGTGTCTGGTTTACCGAGTTCGGCGTACCCATTTCTCACGAATCTTGAGGGATTTGACCCCATTGCTCGACGGGTTAATAAATTAGCACAATCGCTTTTCACACATCGGTCATTAAAAATTGCGCTAATTTATTCACTCCATTTTCACCCTCAAGTTCGTACACCATTTCTTTTTCCCTTCCGCCATTCTTCCTCTCACATACCGAGACCGTATCCCGCTTCTATCTCCATACGGTCTTGCGTATTCTCCATTTCTTTTCTCTTCAACTTCTTTCACCAACCCGCATATTACAGAGATAGAATTTTTGAATGGTTGGTACCCACTTTTGGCCTGTGTAAGGCCTTGTATAGCTTGATACCGTTCTCTCCCCTCCTAATCCTGAACTTCAACGCTAAACAGTGGAAACACTGTTTCACTTAAGTTTGGGGGGAACCATTTGGTGTACATATTTTTGGTTTTTATTTTTGTATATTATTTGTTTTTGGGGAGGCACCGACAATTTTGACCCTCTTGGTGTAGCCTGACAGTGAGGGCACTGTCAAGTTTAAGTTTGGGGGTGTGCTCGGTAAGCTTTCTACCTTCGCATTCATTTGTATATTCTGCATTTGCAAACTTATTTAAAACCCCATAAAAATCAGAAAATTTTCTAAAAACATAAAAACTATGTCGTCAAGTTAGCTAGCCGGAGAAATTAGATTCAATATTTCGACAGTTTTATTTGATAATATAGGAACAACTAAATCCTATTTTTAGATTTTGAAAACCTGAAAGATAACTCTCCTTTGAAGTTAACTATAGCTAATATATGTCTTTACATCACACTACACGTGTCGTGAGTTTTGAAAATTAGATGACAAGTCTATTATGTCTGAAAACTTTTAAATTGATAAACTATTTTCTCAGGATCAAATAGGTTTGTTATGAAATAAGTAATATCAAGACTAGGTTTAAAGAGAAGTGAATATGAAGGGATATTATTGAGGCCTTAATTGGAACTAATTCTGAAGAATAACCCATCTGTAACTTGATTGGAATGATTACACACCTAACCCACTAAAAACGTCTTTTATCCAAAAAATAATTGAACTACCAGTTGTATCTCCGTCTGCATTAAATCATCATGATTTTCACGCCAAAATTGGTCTTTTGTTTTAGGGCCTAGGTAACTTGAGTAATTAAGTCCGCTGGGGTGTCTCTACACCTAATGCCCTAAAACCAACTGGTTTGGGAGCATTGGCCCAAAGCTCGCTAAGAAGCCTAGAAAGTCCAAGTTAAAACAAAGTCAAGCAAGTGTTCTCTCCGAGTTAAAATTCCTAACGGTTCTTTGTGTGAGAATAATCTTGACAAAAGACAGATTTTTATAAAAAAGTATTTCTAGCGGAGATATGAAGGTTTCATTCTATGATAAAGACTATTGCACGTTCACAAAGGTGTGTATGAAATGAAAACAAGAAAAAGGTGGAGTGAAAAATAAGACCTAGTTTCCTGTTAAGGAAAATAGAAATTCTGAATTTGAAACATTACTCGAAAACGAAACTTGAGAAATACTTAACTCTTTATAAAACTTATGTGATCCTTTTTAAATTTTTATCTGGGCTTTATTTTGTGACATGACGACTTTAATCGATCCTTTTGAAACTTAACGACACTATTTGCACTACACGTAAAAATATATAAAATCTTAAGTTAAAAGAAAACCGAGGTGTGAAAAATAAAGGTTCGATAGTTCTAAATTTAGGATAATAGAATTGTTATCTTTTAAACAAAACCTTAGGGTTTGAATCATAGTCATTTCGCAAAACTAGATTGACGGGATTTTGTGGGTAGTATCCGCTGAAAACCCTAAGGAGACAACACTCCTCCTACTAGGGACACCTAGAGGTTTAACGGCTTGTTGCACACGCTCAGTGCAATCGCGTTCCCTGCGAAAGTGCAGTTAGGATTTTCTTTTATGAATAAATGGTTTTGCACGGGACGAGCAAAAGATAAGTTTGGGAGTATTTGTTCATATCAGAAAACTGCATTCTAATGCCGCCCATTCATTATCTATTTGTTGTATTTATCGGTATTATTAACTAGTGTCTACTCAGTATTACAGATTACAGGTATCCATGACAAAATACTGGAACTGCATCCAAAAGCACGGATATATCACTTGAGGGAAGACACTGCGACCAGAAACGCAAACCGACCAATACTTTAGGAGTTCCTTTACGTAACAAATTGTGTACACATTTTTTTTATCTAAATGGTCCAACATAATAAGTGTGTACACAAGACTTTTAAGCACATTTGGATATGATTTTATATGCATTCAAGGAGATGATTTTATATGCATATGATTTTATATGCATTCAAGACTAAAAAACACGTGTTCAAATCAAAAGGAATCAAACAAATCAGCATGCGCCATAATGGGGCAGCCATGAATCAAGCCACATGTGGGAATGGAGTAATGAGCATTTAATGGTGAAGATTATATGTGTGATTTAAAGATTCAAATTCCCTTCCAAAACTGAGTGCAAATCAAATTCAAATAGACAAATCAGCATGGACCATGATGGCGAAGACAAGAATCAAGGCACAAATGGACATGAAGTAATGTGCATTCAATGCTAAAGATTTTGTGTTGATTTAAAAATTCGAATTTCCCTCCATTCTTTGGAGCCTATAAAAGCAGGCAGTGGGCAAAGGTTCAAGGATCATTCTTCAGTCTTGGATTGTCATTATTTGTCCAAGTTTTCTTTTCTCTTTTCTTGTAAATAGATTAGTCCCCTTGAAGTCTTAACCTTCTCTTGATCCTTCAACCTCTTCATTGAGCTTGAAAGTTTAAGGGTTGGTTATTGATCTCAAGCGGTTGTATCATTCTTGAAGTTTAATAAAGTGTTCTTTTGTGTTTCTTTCACCATGAGTTCTTTGCCTACTCTTGATCTTGCAACCTCTTTATTGAGCTTGCAAGTTTAAGTTTGGGTTATTGAACCCATGTCTTGCAATATGTTCTTTGTTTCCTAATTTTTCACTTACTTGCATTTTATTCTTGCTCTTTTAATTCTTGCACTTAAATTTCATGCACTTGTAATCTTTTTTTTCTTTGTTCTTCTCTTTTGTTATCTCTTTGTGGTTTGTTTTGTGAATGGTGTGAATATTGTTGTTAGGAAAAGAGAAATATATTATAAGTTAACGTTTCGTTTTTCATTTCCTTTTCCCGTCTTTTCCATTTGAAACTCTGCCCAAACCCTACGCAAGCGCTCCGTTAGGCACCCTACCCTACCAAGGTATAGGTGATCCCTAACCGTGACCGGTTGCATTCGGTTTGGCCGGAGGCAAAAGCAAGAGACAAGAACGGACGGACAAGGGTCAATAAGCAGGATTCCATGAATACCGTGCTTAAGTCCCCTAATCCACGTTGTTGCCGATTGTTCTAGCTTCATTTGGTTAAGTTCGGCTCAATGTACTTGAATACGGAATCCATTAACTTACATTATCCTATCGTTTCCTAACAAGCCTTATACATGAATATACACATAGGTTAGATAACAAACAAATACGCCACGCGTGTTAACTCGTTAGAACAAGCCTAAAAACTTACTATCTCCCTGTGGATAGACCCGTGCTCATCGCGGCTAGCTGCAAAGCGACACCGTCCTGATCGCGGTTAAACTTTAGAACTCTTAAATATCTGACATGCTTTTGGCGTGCGATCAAGCACCTGTATACTATCTCCAGTACGACGTACTGATGGCTGTGGAACAGACCATCTCCCCAACTGGGATGAGAAGCGTGCACACTTAGTCTACTCCGGAATATCGATGCCCTGTCTCGATAATCCTACGACTAGGGACAAGTATAGGATGTTGCTTATAGACTACCCAGCCCTCCCTAGTGTGACTGCCATCACAACGCTGGTAATCAAGAAAAGATACTATGGGCTCTACTAATATGTATAAGTGATACGTTACAAGAAACATATGCACATATTAAAGTAGACACAAACCAAGTAGCATACTACCATTTTTAGCAAGACTGTATATACAATTGTGAATATCCCAAGATTCCATTAAGTAAAATACATACAAGTATGATACAATAATGGCCCCTAGGGCATATACACTAACACAAACATGACGATCCAATATAACATATCACAGCAACACATAACATCATATGCCATCAACGTAAGTAAATATGCGTCTCCCAATTGGCGTTGACGTATAGCAACGAAACCGGCGATACCCCACATATTACACTTATGGTCATAGAAAAGAAATTGAAAACTACAATAATTGGAATCTGCAACATCCTTAGACATCATAAACCCGAAATATCACATACTTCGGATTTCATGCCTAACCGTATAAATACCTTAGACATCATAAACCCGGAATATCACATATTCCGAATTTCAAGCTTAACGTTATAAACCCGGCATTTTAGTCTCAAATTGAAAATACTTTTCAATATCTAGTCGGACAATTCAACAAGATTCCCAACAAATGATCGAATGCTCGTCGGAAACGTTAGTAGACGACCGCACGCCCAATGTCGTTGACTAAGTGTACTTAGACGGAACACCACGGCCGCGTACACCCGGGGGGATGGTTTTGGCAACAGGGTTCTCCTACAGTGACTTAGTCGGAGATACGTGGCGTGGCTATCTAGTAATGTTACCTGGCGAGTATCCACATACACTACGTTATTGCGATGGAGTTTTGATTCGAATCAAAGCCCCGTGGCAACCGATCATTCGAGACTAAATTGCTAAATTTATAAGATATAAACTAGTTTTCAAAAAAACTAATTATTTTGGATTCCAAATATTGTATCACATATCACAGATTGCTAGACGATGTTAAAAATTTCGATCGAATCAACAAATACCCACAATTCCCAGAGAGCGAGCATCAGAAAAAAAAATACCCAGAACATGCCACAAGCACCTACTGACCTACACATGAAGTGTCGTTCCTGGCCTCACCAACGGAGCCGCGGAACCGCCGCAAACCCTAGGGTTTGGCCGCGGTTCCATGGTCGTATAGTCGAGTTAGGAGTTCGTTCTTCTAAGGGATCCATAGAAAACCCTGCATGATTTTTTGAATAATTTTAATATGAAAAATTCCAACATTTTGAAAAATTTCCAGAGGAGGGGCTATGAGTGAGTTTTGAAGTTCGATTGAAAACTTTAACTTTTCCTATGCCATTCCTAATGCTTTAGCTTGGCACTGATACCACTGTTGGGCTCCTTAGCACGACTACTAGGTTTAGGAAGACATCAAGCATGCAATTTTAAAAAAATCCAGTGTGCTAAAAAACCCGAACCAAGGATCTAACTAGAGAATTAGGGTTTTATAGAAAGTAATCAAACATTATTCTAAGTGAACAACGAATACAACCTTTGTATACCGGTCCTTCACTTCTATAGCTCCATGTAGTAGCCCCTTCGTTTCAAGTAGTGGTGTCCGGGACTCTCCTTAGGCTCCACTATGCGAAAGGAACGAGCTTGCTCAAAAATCTTCGAGGCCGAAGATGATCTACGTCGTGGAGACTCTAACACAAGCTACCTGTTCACTAATTGATGAATTAGTGAAGCAAATAACCTATACTAAATAGCTAGTTTGGTATATATTGATGAAGTAGGAATTTTGCTCACTTTAGAATATTTTTCCTCTTCTTCTTTCTTCACCTCAAGAAAATCAAGAGAAGAAAATGAGATGAAGAAGATGAACTTCTGGTGAACCATAGGTGAAAGAATATCTCATATACTTTTGTAGAGAGTTAACCATGGCTAAAGATAATGGTTAGCTCAATAAATATCTAGGATAAAAACAAAATTAGTGGAATTAGGTCAAGACTTCTATAAGCATCTCAAGCCTACATTAGCCATGCTAATTTCCACCTAATTTTGTTTTTTCCCTAAATAAATAAATCCTAACATTATCTTTAATATGGTATGAGTCTCATACACCCAAGTTGTATGTATCATCTAGCATGACACATAAATAAAATAAATACTTTCATATATATCACATATATTTTAAATGTATTTGTAGAAAAGAAATTCTAAAGTGAGCTTATATTAGTTAATATATATTAATATATCAAATATATAATTATATATTAAATTATTAAATCAACACTTGATTTAATAACCCGGCTATAATATATATAACCGACTAATATCAAATCATTGAATCAACACTTAATTCAATAATCCGGTTATATCACATATAACATTTATCGCGAGATTAAAATACGGTATCACATACAAGTATCAATCTCGGTCCCGTACATATCACATATGTGCCCTACTTCATTTCGCATGAGCTAGGAAACCTTTGTGTAGGACTCTAAAGACTCGTCAATATGCCGACACTAGGTGATAATCATATAAGTCACCCATAAGCCGTCAGCGGTACTAGCTGGACGTAACAGCTACCCGGGTATTAAGCGATCGGAAGATCCACAAGCAAGCTTGTCCAAACTCCTATGAATCCAATAAGTAACACTACCATAAAGTCCGGTCTTTTTGTCTGATATGTCGCATATCGAGTCTTGGGGTGATAAACGTCAGACCCAAATAACTTGATAACTCATGATGATGTGAAGCTCATAACGGGTCGAGAAACTACTGATAACAATTACCAGTAAATTATTCTATCAGCCATGGACAGGGACTTCCTGTTATGGCCAATCGAGCATAGCGCAACATCAACTACCAATACGGGGAGAGACGAAACCCCTCCTATCGTTCATTGCCTCCATATGACTCGGGACTGTACCCAAAAACCACCGTTTTGTACGCTATCTTAAACGTGGTCAGGTGGAAATCAAAGCACAGTGGGAATCAAACAAGACTCTATGAAGATCTTGGGTCTACAGACTAACCTATACCAGTGTCACTAGAGAACTGCTATATGACGTTCGATATAATACCATCTAGGAGTTCTCGGCGAGTCCTGATCAGTGTACCCATTCTCCAATGAGCACCTGTGCACATTCTCTGATGTCAAACACCAATGGTTGTAGGATCAACCATCGCCCCATACAGGGTCAAGAATCGTACACACTAGTCTACGCTGGAATATCGATGCCCCGTCTCTATACTCCCTCGACTAGGAACAATTAAAAGATGTACTTGTGGACTACCCTGCCCCACTAGTATAATCTGCATCATAATCCTGGTAGTCAAGCACACATCGTATGGGCTTTATCTGAAAGAATGCCTAGCACGACAGCAAGGTTTCGGGAGGCTTCGTCCATGGTATTTTCAGAAATTGCCATGCTAAACAACCCTAACACTAGAATCTTAACTAGAGAATTAGACAAAACAACATGTAAACAACTTTACATCTAAGTGAATAAGGAATACAACCTTTGTAGACTGGTCCTTCACTTCAATAGCTCCGTGTAGTAGTCCTTTCGCTCCAAGTAGTGATCTTCCGTACTCTAGAATGGCTCCACAAGATGAAAGGAACAAGCTTGCACGAAGTCTTTGAGGCTGAAGATGATCTACGTCGAGGAGACTCCAACCCAAGCTACCTCTTCACTAATTAGGGATTAGTGAAGCTAACACCCTAAAAGTAAGTGGCGAATCTAGTAGAGGATGATGAAGTAGGATTTTTTCTCACTCTTTTACTTCACCATGAGAAAGCTAGGGAGCTCAATGAAGAAGATGAAGTAAATAATGGATGAGAGAGTGAATGGCAACCTTGGGTGAGTTCATGTTAGTTGTATATATGCCCTAGAGGCCATTGTTGTACATATGATGTATATTATATTGGATTCTTGGATATATATAGTGAGGACTTTCTAGCTCGATATGATAGTATGCTATCTGGTTACACTTTGTCTTAACATGTTAACTTGTATTGGTTTACTGTCTTGCTCTCACATGTTGAAAAAGCCCTTAGGATATGTACTTGACTACTAGGACTATGATGAGATCATACTAGTGGGGCCAGGGTAGTCAATGAGTACATCCTATAACTGTTCCTAGTCGAGGGTGTATCGAGACAGGGCATCAATACAGCAGAGTAGACTAGCGTATACACATCTTGACCCATATGATAGGCGATGGATGATCTCATATCCATCGGTGTTTGACATAAAATATGGTATACGGGTGCTCAGTGAAGACTGGGTACACTGAATGGACTCGCCGAGAACACCTAGATGGTATTATACCTATCGTTAGATAGCAGTTCTCTGGTGACACTGGTACAGGTTAGTCTGCACACCCGAGATCGTCATAGAGTCTTGTGTGATTCCCACTGTGCTTTGATTTCCACCTTACCACATCCAAGAGGGCATGCAAAATGGTGGCTTTTGGGTACAGTCCCAAATAACATGGAGGCAATGAGCGATAGGAGGGGTTTCGTCTCTCCCGGTATAGGGAGTTGATGTTGTACTGTGTTCGATTGGCTATAACTGGAATTCCCTGGCCAGGGATGATATGGAGTGCTACTCGTAAGAGTTATCAGTTGTTTCTAGACCCGTTATGAGCCTCACATCGACACGACTTATCGGTTACTGGGGTCTGACGTTTACCACCCCTAGACTGGATATAGGACATATGAGTCGAAAAGATCGCACTGTACGGAAGAGTTACTGATTGGATTCACAGGAGAATGTACAGGCTTGCTTGTTGATCTTCTAATTGCTGGATTTAGAACTATCGAACTGTACGGAAGATTTTCTTTTTCTCACTGGATAATACATTGATGTATATGCGATATATGTTAATTGTATTATTTTCTTATGTTATATTATATATTATATATGTGATATATAATATTGTAACATGTTGTGGTTACAAATGCAACAAAGATTTAGAGGTTTAACCAAGTTAGGGTTTGGATTAGGGTTAAGTATTTGTATGAGCTTTGAAGAAGCTTCTTGAAGCTTTGACTTTGTCATCTTTCTTTGATATTTTGTGGAGATATTTGTTAACCCAACCCAAACCTCTACCCATGGTTTTTTCTCTACAAGGGTTAAGGATCTCATTCTTAACCCATGGTTGCAATTTTTACCACAACAATAATTCATTATTCATTACAAAATCTTTTCTTCTTCTTCTTGCTTTTGAAAAAAGCTTCACAAGATTTTTTTGTGTGATGATTCTATGTGAGAAATTGAAAACAAAATAGTGTAAAATTCCTACTTCATCATCCTCATCTATTCTAGCCACTTAGATTAGGGTGTTCACTTTACTAATACTTCATTAGAGAAGTGAGAGCTTGAGTTTGAGATTCTTCAAGGTAGATCATCTAAGAAAAGGAAGACTTCAAGAAAGATGCCTCATTCACTTCATGGAGCCTCTCGAGAGTCGTAGTTCTTGATGATCGTAGCGAAGGGACATCAACACGGAGCTTATGAAGCGAAGGAACGGACTACAAAGGTTGTAATCCTTAACTCTATGTGATAGATACTTCTTTGTATGTGATACAAACTTGATACCCTAAAAATTCTAGTCATGATTCATGGTTTGTTTGCTTTGGACCTCTCTAAATTTGAAAGTGGCATGAGTGATTCTACCAAACCCTAGACTAGGTGCAAGGGAAGCCCAACAGTGGTATGAGAGCCAAGCTAGAATTTTAGACACGGTGTTAAAACAAATATGAAAATGAAATTGACTCCAAAATACTGTATTATGGTACCCTCATTTTTCTCTCTATAAATTTTCTAAAAAGTCCTTCAAAAATTTTTCAAACAGGTGCAGAATGGTATATGGGACAAACTATGAACATTGGTGAAATACGGGGGATGGTGCTCGGATTTTGGCCGAGCACCAAGCTAAGTTTTCCGGCCTGGCCGGCCCCTCTGCCTCCTCTGCTCCTCGTATTTCCCCTGTGCTTTTTTGTCTCCATTTTGGGTTTTCTAGTATTGTTTATTTAGCCCAATTTTCATGTGATGATTGTTTTGACCTGGGGCTAATTCATAGTGCTTCGTAGCCGTATAATTTAACATTTTATTGGTAACCTTGACTATATTTAGCAGTTCGAACGAACTACGAACACCACATTTTGTACCCCGCTGAGATTTACAAGTGTTGTAATTTTCCGAAGTTGATTATAATTGTAAAATCGTGCAAGTACCCCTATGGACCCTCTAGAAGACTATACTAACCTTAACTCGCTTCTATGCCCACGGAACCACGATCGAACCTTAGGGTTTGCCGTAGTTCCGTGGTGTCATAGGTGAGGCATTGGTTAACTCCTTCTACGGCTGGTCCATAGACACTGTAGCACGTTTTTTGAGTGTTTTGACTTTGCTCAAGTGTTGAGCTCGCCGGGGTAATCTGTGAGTGTATGTTGATTCGATCGAAACGTTAAACATCGTCTTAATATATTGTGAATATTATACAATATGTGGAATTCAGATTGTTAGGCATGAAATCCATAATATGTGATATTTCGGGTTTACGATGTCTAAGGCTGTTATGGATTCCAAATGTTGTAGTTTTTCAATTTTATTTTCTGCGACCGTAAGTATAGTATGTGTGGTATTGCAGGCTTCGTTGCTAATCATCAACGACAATCGGGATACGCATAATTGCTTACGTTGATGATATAAAATATTATGTGTTGTTGTGATATGTTATCTTGGATTGTCGTGTTCTGAATAGCCGGGGTTTTTATATGAGATGAGGGTTTTTATTTTCATTCATGTAAAATTCATTGTATGTAATATTCTTTTATTGGGGCACTTCCGGGTTGAGGATGATGTCACCATTGTATATTATTTACTTTTTCGCATTCGGATAGACCCAAGAAGGGGAGCACAAGTAACCGGGTTCTAGGGTCCAGTGGGAGGCCATCTCGAGGAGTCAAGACCGGTCTCCTAACCCTAGAATTGGCAGAGTTACTTTCCGCTCTCGTAGGGGTCTAGGGATGCGGGTTTGTCTATTCATCGCGACCGTGGAATCAATGTTTTATATAGGCTCGAAATAAAACACGGACCACCTAGTATATCCAATATTTCATATTTTTCTTCTGCTGCTGATATACTGTGATGTGATCATATTATATGCGTGAGACGAATGCTTTAGTATTGTATATATGATATATAATAAACGTTTCTTTTGTTTTACACCCGTCCCGGTATGCCGTTAGTTATGTAACCTAAAGGTGCATAACGGAACATTGTGGGGAATGCGGATGGCATACGCGTACGTTGTATTTTCGTTTCTTCTGTGATGCTTAGGAAGCATAAATGATGGGATTTATTAATGAGATTAATAAAAGAAAAGAAACCTAAAAGATGTTGTAGAATCAAATTTTCAAAAAGGGTAGCTACAGTTTTTGCTTTGCAAAGTGGAATATGCGATATACCCTGCATCTTATTCGATGAGAAAATAGCCGAGATCCCTTCACCGGGAGTGACCTCTTTAGAAAAACTGGCAGATACTACAAACTCACGGTTCAGTTTTTGATTGCTTCTATAGTTCTTGCTTTGCACAGCGGTATTTATGAAATATCCTGCACCTTATTCGATAAGGAAAGAGCCGAGATCCCTTCACCGAGAGTGACCTCTTTAGCGAAACTAGAAAAGCCTCAAAAACACTCCTTTTCAAAATCAGTTGTTTCTACAATGATATCAAGTTCATTATGCAATAGGTTTTCTGAAAAACATGTGTAGCCTTCCCACATTTCAGATAGATACTACTTAGTATTCGTGCTACGTTTGTTGGCCTGCGTCAAGGCGTAGTGTACGGTAGCTAACTAGTGCTTATCTGTAATATGAGATGTGATTGGATTAGGGTAGTCATACGACTTTGTTGGCCTGCGTCATGTGATTGGATTAGGGTAGTCGTACGACTTTGTTGGCCTATGTCAAGGGTCGTGCGGGTGGGTTTAATTCAATCAAGAAATGTACGGGTTGAACTTGACTAGCGTACTATGGTTTGTTAGCCTACGTCAAGGTCATGGGACGCTAGGGGTAAAAGCTTTATCGGGAATTTCATGTGTTGAAATTTGCAATGAGATTGCATACGTCCTATGAGATAGTTGGATCCCGATACCCACTGCGAGTAAGAGTTACTCCTGGGAGAATTTTACACACGACAATTAGCCGATCAAGTAGGTGTCTAGAAAGGTGTTAACGGGGTTATGGCTCTTGGAAATTGAGATTTATTCTAATTAGGTCCGTGCGAAAGCACGTGGAACCTCCCTCAAAGTACCAACACTAGCCTGGCCGAAAAATTAGCGAACTTGTAAGGTGTAATTAATCCCGGCTAGTCTTACCTTTTAGGGTTTTAAGAAAGATTTGATAAAAAGCAGTGGGAGCCATCCTGATTAGATAAGATAATTTACATTCTAATCTTACAAGAGCATACGCTAAAGTATTTTCTTCTCTGTCTCTCCAGGTAGCGACCATGTCAGGCCTTAATCAAGATAATAATATGTATGTATTGACTGAACCCGCTTATTATACTGAGCAGGGGAACGTTGGTCCCGCTCCCACTTATAATTGTTATAAGTCCGAGCAGTGAATAGGAGAATATCTGGATTCTTACGCCGCCCAAACGAAGAATAAGCATGCTGATGCATCTTCTTCGGGTGATTTGTTATCGAGAACTGTTTCTCAGTTCATTATACGTCCTGGGTATTAGATACCGGATCTAGATCCCATATATGTAATGTGTTAAATGGGCTACGTAAAGGTAGGGAACTGGGAGAGGGTGATCATTCCGTAAGAGTAGCGAATGGTGCAAATGTTGTAGCCAAAGCTGTTGGTGAATATCACCTTGTGTTGCCAAATGGTAATACATTGATTCTGAACGAATGCTATTACATTCCGAGCATGATATGCAATATTATATCAGTTTCTTTATTGAGTAAAGAAGGATGTAATCTTGTAGTACAGGATAATTTTATGAACATATTCCTAAGTCAAAAGTTGATTGGATCAGGCTCGTTATTTAATGGCATATACGTTCTCAATCAAACTACAGTACTTAATGTACAAAACACACACGAGAGGAAGAGTTCAGAAATGAACGAATCCTTCTTGTGGCATTATAAACTAGGTCATATCAATGTGACACGGCTAGCTAAGTTACATAAGGATGGATATTTGAATCCATTCGAATTTTCATCTTATGACACTTTCCAGTCATGTTTCAAAGTCAAAATGACCAAAACTCCGTTTAAAGGACAAGGGGAAAGAGTTGCGGAACTCTTGGGACTGATACATTGTGATGTATGTGGTCCCATGTCTACACATGCCAGGAACGGTTCTTCCTACTTCATTACATTCACTGACGATCTCTCAAGATACGGACATGTGTTCTTGATGAAACACAAGTCTGAAGCTTTTGAGAAATTCAGAGAATATAAGAACGAAGTAGAGAACCAAACGAGCAAAAGTATTAAGATCCTTCGATCTGATCTAGGAGGAGAATACTTGAGCAATGAGTTTCTGGACTATCTAAAAGGGAATGGGATTCTCTCTCAGCTTACTCCTCCTTATACCTCACAACACAATGGTATATCGGAGCGGAGGAATCGCACCCTATTAGATATGGTGCGCTCTATGATGAGCACTGCTGAGTTGCCTATTTCCTTCTGGGGGTATGCACTGGAAACAACTGTGGACTTATTGAATATGGTTCCCACCAAATCTGTGACATCCACTCTATATGAGATATGGAAGGGAAATAGACCATATCTTAATTACGTTAAGATATGGGGTTGTCCGGCATATGTGAAAACACAGAATTCGGACAAGCTCTGGGCAAGGTCTTTTCTGTGTAAGTTTATTGGATATCCTAAACATTCGCGCGGGTATATCTTCTACCACACCGAGGAACAAAAGGTGTTTGTATCTCGGCATGCCACCTTTTTTGAAAAGGAATTTCTTGAAAAAAAATTAGTGGCAATGAGGTTGAACTGGAAGATGTTCTAGCTGCACAAACTGCAACAGAAGATTTGGTAGAACCAGAGGATCCAGTAGTTCATGACGAATCTCAGCCTCTCCGCCGATCTAGTAGGGTTCCTCATCCACCTGAGAGATACTACGGTTTTCGTATTGACGGTGGAAGAGAGGATTGCATCATGGAAGATGATGACCCTACTAGCTTCGAGCAGGCCATCACGATTGGTGACTCTATGAAGTGGTTGGATGCAATGCTATCTGAGATGGAATCTATGTACACCAACAAAGTATGGACTTTGGAAGTTGCTCATGAAGGGTTAAAACCCATTGGGGGCAAATGGATCTTTAAGAAGAAACAAGGTGTAGATGGAAAATTTGAGAATTTCAATGCTAGACTTGTTGCAAAGGGTTTTCATCAATGACCAGGTGTGGATTATGACGAAACCATTTCTCCAGTGGCTATGCTTTAGTCCATTCGGATCTTACTTACCATTGCTGCATACCATGACTACGAAATCTGGCAAATGGATGTTAAGACCGCGTTTGTAAATGGTGATTTAGAGGAGTGCGTGTACATGACTAAGCCAGAGGGCTTTGTAGAAAGTGGGAGCAACGGAAAGGTATGCAAGCTGCTTAAATCCATTTATGGGTTAAAGCAGGTATCGCGAAGTTGGAACATCTGCTTTGATGTTGTAGTCAAAGAGTTTGACTTCATCAAGAACGTAGATGAACCTTATATTTACAAGAAGGTTGCAGAGAGTAAGATTGTCTTCCTCGTATTGTACGTGGATTACATACTCTTGATAAGAAATGATGTTCCTATGCTGCACTTGGTCAAGCTCTACATATCACATAGATTCTCAATGAAAGATCTTGGTGATGCCTCCTGCACTTTAGGCATTAAGATCTATAGAGATAGATCCAAACGGATACTGGGATTGTCCCAATCCAGGTACATTGACAGCATACTAAAGTGGTTTAGTATGGAAGAATCCAAGCGTGGGAACCTACCCACGATATCTGGACTCACTCTCTCCAAAGAGATGTCTCCCAAGACTGATTTGGAGAGAGTTTGCATGCAAGGGATATCCTATGCTTCGGCAGTAGGCTCTATCATGTACACGATGCTCTGTACCAGAGCTGATGTAGCATACTCACTAAGTGTAGTGAGTAGGTATCAAGCAGATCCAGGAGAGAGTCACTAGACAGCTGTGAAGAACATTCTCAAGTACTTGAGAAGAACTAAGGAGATGTTCTTCGTGTATGGTAACGGAGAACTCCAAGTGGAGTCCTTTACCGATTCGAGCTTCCAAAGTGATAACGACGACTCTAAGTCGCACTCGGGATTTGTCTTCACCCTAAATGGAGGGGCGGTTTGTTGGAAGAGTTCCAAGCAAGAAACCGTGGCAGACTCGACGATGGAGGCTGAATACATCGCTGCCAACGATGCTGCCAAAGTGGCTGTCTCGATGAAGAAGTTCATCACTGAACTTGGTGTGGTTCCTTCCATTGAGCATCCAATACCTTTGTATTGTGATAACAATGGAGCTGTGGCTTTGTCCAAGGAACATAGGTCACATCAGAAGTCCAGACATATTCTGAGGCGGTATCACCTGATCCGGGAGATAGTTGATCGCCGGGAGATCGAGGTCAGGAGAGTTGATACGAAGGATAACACTGCAGATCCACTCACGAAGGCCATTCCCGAGATACTATTTGAGAGACTCTTCGGGATGTTGGGTATGAGATACTACAACAGCTGGCCTTAGTGCAAGTGGGAGATTGTTAGTTGTATATATGCCATAGAGGCCATTATTGTACATATGATGTATATTATAGTGGATGCTTAGATATATATAGAGAGGACTTTCTTGCTCGATATGATATTATGCTATTTGGTTACACTTTGTCTAAACATGTTGACTTGTATTTGTTTACTGTCTTGCTCTTACATATTGATAAAGCCCTTGGGATATGTACTTGACTACTAAGACTATGATAAGATCATATTAGTGGGTCCAGGGTAGTCATCGAGTACATCCTTTAAGTTTTTTTAGTCGAGGGTGTATCGAGACAGGGCATCGATACACCAGAGTAGACTAGCGTATACGTATCTTGTCCCATATGATGGGCGACGGATGGTCCCATATACATCGGTGTTTGACATCAAAGATGGAATATGGGTGCTCAGAGGAGACTGGGTACACTGAACGGACTCGCCGAGAACTCCTAGATGGTATTATACCTATCGTCAGATAGCAGTTCTCCGGTGACACTGGTATAGGTTAGTCTGTAGACCCGAGATCGTCATAGAGTCTTGTGTGATTCCTACTGTGCTTTTATTTCCACCTTACCACGTCCAAGGGAGCGTGAAAAACGGTGGCTTTTGGGTACAGTCCCGAATCACATGGAGTCAATGAACGATAGGAGGGGTTTCGTCTCTCCCGGTATAGGGAGTTGATGTTGTGCTGTGTTCGATTGGCAATAACTAGAAGTCCCTGGCAAGGGCTGATATAGAGTGCCGCTGGTAAGAGTTATCAGTAGTTTCTCGACCTGTTATGAGCCTTACATCGACACAACTTATTGGTTACTGGGGTCTGACGTTTACCACCCCAACACTGGATATGTGACATATGAGACGAAGAGATCAGACTGTCCGGTAGTGTTACTGATTGGATTCACGGAAGAATGTACAGGCTTGCTTGTTGATCTTCTGATCGCTCAATACCTGGGTGGTTGTTACATTTAGCTGATCGCTTGCAGCTTGTGAGTGTTTGATATGATCATCACCCACTGCCGGCGTATTGATGATTCTTTAGAGTCCTACACAGAGGTTTCCTAGCTCAGGAAAAACAGAGTAGGAGCATATATGTGATATGTGCGGGACCGAGACTAATACGATATGAGATACCGTATTCTATTCTTGCAATATATGATATCGGCCGGGTATATGTGATATAGCCAGGTCATCGGATCAAGTGTTGATTCGATGAATTGGTACATGTTATATTAGTCGGTTATATCTAATATAGCCGGATTATCGGATCAAGTGTTGAGTCGATAATTTAATGTATAATTATATATAAGATATATTACGTTACATTAACTAATATAAGCTCGCTTTATTGTTTCTTTTTCTCACTGGATAATACATTGATGTATATGCGATATATGTTAATTGTATTATTTTCTTATGTTACATTATATATTATATATGTGATATATAATATTGTAACATGTTGTGGTTATAAATGCAACAAAGATTTAGAGGTTTAACCAAATTAGGGTTAAGTATTTGGATGTGCTTTGAAGAAGCTTTTGAAGCTTTGACTTTGTCATCTTTCTTTGATATTTTGTTGAGATTTTTGTTAACCCAACCCAAACATCTACCCATGGTTTATTTTCTACAAGGGTTAAGGATCTCATTCTTAACACATGGTTGCAATTGTAACCACAACAATAATTCATTATTCATCACAAAAGCTTTTCTTCTTCTTCTTGCACTTGAAAAAAGCTTCACTGGCTTTTTGTGTGTGATGATTATAAGTGAGAAATTGAAAACAAAAGAGTGTAAAATTCCAACTTCATCATCCTCATCTATTCTAGCCACTTAGATTAGGGTGTTCACATCACTAATACTTCATTAGAGAAGTGAGAGCTTGAGTTTGAGATTCTTCAAGGTAGATCATCTTAGAAAAGGAAGACTTCAAGCAAGATGCCTCATTCACTTCATGGAGCCTCTCGAGAGTCGGAGTTCTTGATGATCGCAGCGAAGGGTCCTCAACACGGAGCTTATGAAGCGAAGGAACAGACTACAAAGGTTGTAATCCTAAACTCTATGTGATAGATACTTCTTTGTATGTGATACAAACTTGTTGCCCTAAAAATTCTAGTCATGATTCATGGTTTTTTTGCTTTACACCTCTCTAAATTTTAAAGTGGCATGAGTGATGCTACCAAACCCTAGACTAAGTGCAAGGGAAGCCAAAAATTGGTATAAGAGCCAAGCTAGAATTATGGACACGGTGTTAAAACAAATACGAAAATGAAATCGACTCCGAAATATGGTATTATGGAACCCTCATTTTGATCTCGGTAAAATTTCTAAAAAGTCCTTTAAAAATTTTTCAAACAGGTGCAGAATGGTATATTGGACAAATTATGAAGATGGGTGAAATACGAGGGATGGTGCTCAGATTTTGGCCGAGCACCTAGCTAGGTTTTCCGGCCTGGCCGGCCCCTCAGCCTCCTCCGCTCCACGTATTTCCTCTATGCTCTTTTGTCTCCATTTTGGGTTTTCTAGTATTGTTTATTTACTCCAATTTTCATATGATGATTGTTTTGACCTGGGTTTAATTCGTAGTGCTTCGTAGTCATATAATTTAACACTGTATTGGTAACCTTGACTTTATTTAGCAGTTCGATAGAAGTTCAAACACCACATTTTGTACCCCGCTGAAATTTCCAAGTGTGATAATTTTCCGAAGTTGATTATATTCGTAAAATCGTACAAGTACCCTTATGGACCCTCTAGAAGACTATACTAACCTTAACTCGATTCTATGCCCACGGAACCATGATCGAACCTTAGGGTTTGCCATAGTTCCGTGGTGTCATAGGTGAGGCATTGGTTAACTACTTCTACGGCTGGTCCATAGATACTGTGGCATGGTTTTTGAGTGTTTTGACTTTGCTCAAGTGTTGAGCTCACCGGGGTCATTTTTGAGTGTATGTTGATTCGATCGAAATGTTAAACATTGCCTTGATATATTGTGAATATGATACAATATGTGGAATTCAGATTGGTAGGCATGAAATCCGTAATATGCGATATTTCTTGTTTACGATGTCTTAAGGATGTTATGGATTCCAAATGTTGTAGTTTTTCACTTTTCTTTTCTGCGACCGTAAGTGTAGTATGTGGGGGTATTGCCGGCTTCGTTGCCATATATCAACGACATTCGGGACACACATACTTGCTTATGTTGATGATATAAGATATTA
This sequence comes from Agapanthus africanus, assembly GCA_030015575.1. Classification (NCBI taxonomy): domain Eukaryota; kingdom Viridiplantae; phylum Streptophyta; class Magnoliopsida; order Asparagales; family Amaryllidaceae; genus Agapanthus; species Agapanthus africanus. The sequence goes on from JASDDO010000031.1 coordinate 151,208,383, forward strand.
TGTGTTGCTGTGATATGTTGTATTGGATTGTCGTGTTCTGAATAGCCGGGGGTTTTATGTGAGATGAGGGTTTTTATTTTCATTCATGTAAAATTCATTGTATGTAATATTCTTTTATTGGGGCACTTCCGGGTTGAGGATGATGTCACCATTTTATATTATTTACTTTTCCGCATTAGGATAGACCCAAGGAGGGGAGCACAAGTAACCGGGTTCTAGGGTCCAGTGGGAGGCCATCTCGAGGAGTCGAGACCGGGTCTCCTAACCCTAGAATTGGCAGAGTTACTTGCCGCTCTAGTAGGGGTCTAGGGATGTGGGTTTGGCTATTCATCGCGACCATGGAATTCGTGTTTTATACAGTCTCGAAATAAAACACGGACCTCCTAGTATATCCAATATTTCATATGTTTCTTCTGCTGCTGATATACTGTGATGTGATCATATCATATGCGTGAGGCGAATGCTTTATTTTTTTATATATTGTAAGTCTACGGTAGAGCCCCGGCCGTCATTCTGACGCCAAACGCGGAACAAAAACTTTTATAACTGGCGCTATCGCATACTATAACCCGGATCTTGCCATTAACGCTAAACTAACAAACTGTAAAGAGGTAGAAAAGCTATACAGATCGATCCGAGTCCTTCGGTCTTTAGCCATCATCCCACGCTCCTTTGCGGCAACTCCGATCTCTTTGCTCCTCGTCGAGGTGGCACCACATCTACGGATCTTTAAACGGGCTCCCGCCTCTATACCGAGGCAACTCGGTCATCAAGTCTGCTAAAAGAGATGACCAAGATGAAGTAGAGAACGAGTAGAATACTTTGTCTCAAACACCCTAGGGTTCTCATCACATGAGAGGGTTAGGGTGGAGGTTGAAGAAGATGCTAGGGTTTGGAAATGGTGAACTCAACAAACTATCAAGAGAGAAGGAACTCAAGCGTATAAAACTTCTCTCTTTTTCTTCTTTTGTGAATAGATGAATGAGGTTCTCATCTTTTATTGAAAAAAAAGAAATATCTAATGAAAATATCTCTTCACAAAACAAAACTCATTAACTCCTTAATGACTCACTAGATGACTCACTACATGAGTCATTAGTGAACATTCTAGAGTCAATGTGTCATCCATAATGAGTCACCCTTTCCAAAATCCTTTTAACCATTTAAACCAAAATGATTAACCAAGAGAAATGCATGTTCTAAAGTATTCTCTAAACAGATTACGAAAATACCCCTCACCTGTATATACATACCTATATCCGTATTTCGACCGAATACGAATACGAGAGACTAAAATTTTCTGACACAATATAATACATGGATCCGGCTTAAACCAAAGCCCACCAGTATTATCTGCCCGAAATATGACACGTGCGCAAACGTACGTGCATTTTCCGAACCCTGCCATAAAACCATACGGCCTCTACAACGTTTCGCCCGAACTTGGGAAACTATCTGTGGGGGACTCTAAAGACTCGTCAGTACCCTGGCAGTGGGTTTAACCATAAGCACGTCAGCGGCACTAGATGTGCTTAACGGCTGCCCATGTACTGACGGAAAGGGAAGCCGATGAGCGAACTCATCCTGAAACCCTACTGAGCCAATCAGTGACAATATACATACAGTCCGGTCCGTTCGTCTATGAGTATCACATATCAGGCCTAGGAGGTTGGTAACGTCAAACCCCCAATAGCGGTATAAGTCATGTCGGAGTGTAGCCCAGAACACCGTGAGATACTACTAGAGTACCTACCAGTAAATCTCCTGTCTCGGCCGAGGGCTTTGTGTAATGACTCTCCTAAACACAGTGCGATCTCACCCCCAATACCGGGAGATACGAATCCCCTGCCGATCCGCTCACTTGCCTCCATGTGGCTCCGGAATGTACCCAAAAAAAACCTGTTTGCACGACTCCTTTGAGCCGTGGTATGGTAGAAATCAAAGCACAGTGGGAAATCACACGAGACAAATGACGACCTCAGGTCGATGAACTAATCTGTACACATGTCCCCAGGGAACTGCTATCTGACGCTAGGTATAAATACCAACTAGAAGGTTCCCGGCGAGTCCTGTCCGGTGTACTCATAACCCAATGAGCACTTGTATACATCTTAGGTGATCCAACTGAAACCAGTGGCTTGTGAGACCGGCCACCGCCCCTCGTCGGGGTCTCGACTATATACACTCGTCTACTCCGGAGTATCGATGCCCTGTCTCGAAACTCCCACGACTAGGGACCACTTTTATGTATGTGCTTATGGACTACCCAACTCTCACGTATATGATCGCCATCATATTGTTGGTAGTCAAGCAAGATCCTAAGGGCTCTATCAACGTGTAATAGTGATCAGTCACCTGAACCTGTACACGACTGATAAAGGAAAACAAGATAGCATACTATCATCTTGAGTAAGACTGTCCTACCGGTATAGGTCTCCCTCAATCAATGCAATCACGTACCTGCGATCCAATAATTGACTTTGAGGGCACTATATCCAACAATCTCCCATTTGCACTTAAGGCTAATTATTGCGTTGTCGCATACTCACATCCCGTGTGATACCGAACACCCAACTCCTCTACTAATCATGTTCACAAAGCTCGTTTGTAAAACTCTTGTGTTCAAGAAATAGCCTCAATGAGTGGATCCGCCCTGATGTTTCTTTCTATGTATCTCTTAATCTCAAGTTCGCGGAAAAAAAACATCTCCCGAATTGAGTAATACCCGTCTTAGAATATGTCTGGATATCTGATGGGACCTAGTTCATAAATGAACTCCAAATCCAAACTTCTTAGACTGTATCGTCAACAGAACCCCTGCACCATGCCTCCCACAGTATCCTCTTGGACCACCTGTCCATAATACTGCCCCCTTCGTCAGAGGGAAAACTATAACTCTGACAATCACTCTGTCATCCATGTCACCTTTGGAAGCCTGGAATGATAACCGTCTCCCGAAGTAGGATGCCGTTATTGAATCCGTAGAACATCCACTTATGTTCTAAAACTGCCTCTGAATGTTTCTCTAGGATTGGATTAATATAAACTTATTGTATCTAGTGCAAAAACAATATCTGGTGTGGTACTTGACATCTCATGATTGACTCAATTGCCTAAGCAAGTGATCTGCCAATCATGCACATCCCTCTCCCCTTTAGTCTGTAAGACACCTTTAGAGAGGGTGACTCCATCACCTGCAGGTACATCACCATGCCAGGAGTCAACTATTTTAAATACCTTTAGAATACTGTCAAAGTACCCAAATTAGGAAACTACCCAAATCTAGATCTAAAACCATAAATCTAGTAACCAGAATGTCTTATATTATATCCATATCCTGTGTGGAGAAACAACTGTGTGACAACCACAGTATAACCGATCGTAGTATAGGAATTTTACTTCCTACTCTGTGTATGTCATCCAATTACCAGGACATCACACCCTACTAGCTTCTTAACAGATCTATCCCCTATTCTGACGAAGTCAAACCCATGACTGTCACATCAAAAAATAGATGATCTATCTCCGCTATAACTGCTTAAGTCTATAAATAGACATAAGCTACTTGTCCACTATGCTTCCGCTGCTCCCACTGACCACAACAACCCTCTGGCAGAATAATATATACGTGCACTTCTAAAGCTAGTTTAGAACGACGCTATACTTAACCTCCTGCCGGGTGTCATAGCCTGGAACAACAGTTGTGTCAAGTCTGGGTAAACAAGAACCTCCCTGTCACCGTCCTTGAGGCTACCGTAGTACCTCTCGGGTGCTTGAGCTTACCCACAATATTTGCGGAGTGGCTAATGGAATGTCAAACCTGATTGAATCTTTATGTCCTATTAAATTTTCCGTAATCGTTTGCGGTTCTGGAATCACTTCCAGTTCTACCATACTCCCACTACTGTTTTCTGAAAAAATCCATTTTACTAAAACTGTGGCGAGTTAAGAACAATATCACCATTGATCTTCCAGATGGTAGAAAGTCAACCCTCGTCATAGCCTGGGCCAACCCACAAACTGCCATTACAGAAACGTGCCCTGAGTTATCCAGAGTCTGGTTTCAAGCATAAGCCAGACAACTCCTCGTACCTTAACAACGTTAAGATATGAACCATTCTATATCCAATATAGAAACTTTGGCACTTTATTTAATTGGAACCAGATTATAATCATGCAGCTGTCTCCTGTGCATATCAACTTAATGGAGAGATGCTAATCAGCATTACTCAACTTAGGAATACATCCAATTATGAGTAACCTGAAAGAGAAACAGGTTTCTCAAAACTATTACTATCAACTGAATACCAATCACAAGTATCAAGATCTTCAATCTCTTTGAAGAATCCCGATACTTGCGATATCTGGTTCTCTACTTTATTCATATACCCGCAACTTCTCAAAACTTAGACCTTGTATTTCTACGAAACACTTGTCTAAAAACTAGAGAAGTTACAAGTAAATAGAACATAATATGAGGACCAACCCCTTTGTCCTGATGGACACTGGACAACATACAATACTCTGTATAAGTCCGCTGAGTTGAATAACTCAAAACCTGTGCATCGTAGGTTGAAAAATGTACTTATGGTTAAGAACCACTCCGTTGTTCAATGCTCCTTACCCAATCGTCAACTGATATAGGTAAATGTCACGGACATAATTTCAAAATGTTATATCTCACTTTATAAAAATAAACGTACAGATAAATCAATTTGAAATTGGTGCACAACAATGAATATTCAAAACCAAATACTTGTCGTCCGGCAAAAACCCAGGTGACTTCCTCAAATATCACCAATTACAACGAATTCCGATATAATGAGGATGATCACCTTATTCCCAATAACTTACTCCCACTCATCATCTGTAAAACCATACATATGTGAAAATCAAACCTGGTAAATACATACCCTGGAGTAAGTATCTAATCGGGAAATCAGTTTTCCTTTAACAATGCACAGTGAAACTAAAACATGAAAATGTTTCGTAGGGGCATCTTGGTATTCCTAGTAATGCCTCTTCCATAGGTCCTATGAGATAGTTGGATCCCGATACCCAGTGCGATTAAGAGTTACTCATAGGAGAATTTTACACAGAACAATTAGCCGATCAAGTAGGTGTCTAGAAAGGTATTAACGGGGTTATGCCTCTGGGAAAACGTGGTTTATTCTAATTAGGTGTCTGCGAAAGCACGGAGAACCTCCCTCAAAGTACCAACACTAGCCTGGCCGAAAGATTAGCGAACTTGTAAGGTGTAATTAATCCCGGCTAGTCTTACCTTTTAGGGTTTTAAGCAAGATTTGATAAAAAGCAGTGGGAGCCATCCTGATTAGATAAGATAATAACCAATCTAATCTTGCAAGATCATACGCTAAAATATTTATTCTCTCTCTCTCCAGGTAGCGACCATGTTAGGCCTTAATCAAGATAACAATATGGATGTTTTGACTGAACTCGCTTATTATACTGAGCAGGGGAACGTTCGTCCCGCTCCCACTTATAATTGTTATAAGTCCGAGCAGGAAATAGGAGAATATCTGGATTCTCTTTCCGCCCAAACGAAGAATAAGCATGCTGATGCATCTTCTTCGGGTGTGTTTGTTATCGAGAACCGTTTCTCAGTTCACTCTACGTCCTGAGTATTAGATATCGGATTTGGATCCCATATATGTAATATGTTACATGGGCTACATAAAGGTAGGGAACTAGGAGAGGGTGATCATTCCGTAAGAGTAGGGAATTCTTAAGTGAGTTAATAATAGTTAATGTAAATCAATATATCAAATATATATAATTATGCATTAAATTATTAAATCAACACTTGATTCAATAATCCGGCTATATCACATATAACCAACTAATATAATATGTATCATCTTATCAAATCAACACTTGATTCTATAACCCGGCTATATCACATAAAACTGTCCGATATCACATATCGCGAGAATAGAATACGGTATCACTTTCACGTATAAATCTCTGTCCCGTACATATCACATATGTGCTCCTACTTCATTTTGCCTGAGCCAGAAAACCTCTGTGTAGGACTCTAAAGACTCTTCAATACGCCGGCAGTAGGTGATGATCATATCAGTCACGCACAAGCCGTCAGCGGTACTAGCTGGACATAACGGCTACTCGGGTATTGAGCAATCAGAAGATCAAAAAGTAAGCATGCCCATACTCCTGTAAGGCCTATAAGTGACACTACCGTATAGTGCGGTCTATTCGTCTGATATGTCGCATATCTAGTCTAGGGGTGGTAAACGTCAGACCCTAGTAACCGATAAGTCGTGCCGATGTGAGGCTCATAACGGGTCGAGAAACTACTGATAACACTTTCCAATAGATCTCCATATCAGCCCAGGCCAGGGACTTCCTGTTTTAGCCAATCGAGCACAGCACAACATCAACCTCCAATAGCGGGAGAGACGAATCCCCTCCTATCGCTCATTGCCTTCATGTGACTTGGTACTGTACCCAAAAGCTACCGTTTTGCATGTTCTCTTGAACATGGTAAGGTGGAAATCAAAGCACGGTGGAAATCACATAAGACTCTATGACGATCTCGGGTCTACAGACTAACTTGTACCAGTGTCACCAGAGAACCGCTATCTGACGATAAGTATAATACCAACTAGGAGTTCTCGGCGAGTCCGTTCAGTGTACCCAGTCTTCCCTGAGCACCCGTATACCATCTTTGATGTCAAACATCAATGGATGTGGGATCATCCATCGCCCATCATATGGTTCAAGAAGCGTATACGCTAGTCTACTTTGGAATATCGATGCCCTGATTCGATACACCCTCGACTAGGAACAATTAAAGGATGTACTTGTGGAATACCCTGGCCCCACTAGTATGGTCTCTATCATAGTCCTGGTAGTCAAGTACACATCCTAAGGGCTTTATCAACATGTGAGAGCAAGAAAGTATCATAATACAAGTCTACATGTTAAGACAAAGAGCAACCAGATAGTATACTATCATGTCGAGAAAGAAAGTACTCTCTATATATGTCCAAGCATCCACTATAATATATTGGATATAGTGCTCTCTAAGTCAATTATTGGATCGCAGGTACGTGATTGCAATGATTGAGAGAGGACCTATACCGATATGACAGTCTTGCTCAAGATGATAGTATGCTATCTGGTTTGTCTTTATCATCATATAATGATTTAGTTCACTATTGCATTTTGATAGAGCCCATAAGATTCTTGCTTGACTGGCAGCAGTATGATGGCGATCATATACGTGGGAGCTGGAGTCTATAAGCACATCCTTAAAAGTGTCCCTAGTCGTAGGAGTTTTGAGACAGGGCATCGATACTCCAGAGTAGACTAGTGTATACAGTCAAGACCCCGACCAGGGGCGGTGGCCGGTCTCACAAACCATTAGTGTCAGTTTGTTCACATAAGATGTATACATGTGCTCATTGGGTTATGAGTACACCGAACAGCACTCGCCGGGAACATGCGAGTTGGTATTAAACATATCGTCAGATAGCAGTTCCCTGGTGACATATGTACAGGTTAGTTTGTCGACCTGAGATCGTCATTTGTCTCGTGTGAGTTCCCACTGTGCTTTGATTACTACCCTACCACGCTCAAAGGAGACGTGCAAACAGGTTTTAGTTGGGTACAGTCCCAAGCCACATGGAGGTAGTGAGCGGATCGTCGGGGATTCGTCACTCCCGGTATTGGGGGTTGATGTCGCACAATGCACGGGTGGCCATCACTAGAAATCCTCGGCCGAGGTAGAGGAGAATTATTGATTTGGATCAGTAGTTTCACAGGAGGTGATGAGCTTCATAACGACACGAATTATCGCGTTATTAGGGGGTCTGACTTTATCCACCCACCTAGACTCGATATGCGATACTCTTTAGACGAACGGACCGGACTATACGGATATTGTCACTGTCAGGCTCAGTAGGGTTTCAGGATGAGTTCGCTCGTTAGCTTCCCTTCCAATCAATACAAAGGCAACCGTTACGTACAGCTAGCACCTCTGACGTGCTAGTGGTTTTTCCCTGTGCCAGTGTGTTGATGAGTCATTAGAGTCCCCCACAAACTGTTTCGCAAGTTCGGGCGAAACGTTGTAGAGGCCGTATGGTTTTATGGCAGGGTTCGGAAAATGCAAGTGCGTTTACGCACGTGTCATATTTCGGACAAATAATACTGGTGGGCTTTGGTTTAAGCTGGATCCGAGTATTATACTATGTAGATATAATATCTTTGTCTCAGTTGCATTTGTATTCGTTCGTAATACAAATGCGGGTATGTTTATACTGTTACGGGGTTATCCTGAAATTCGTTTCAGGATCGCTTTTGCAAGTTCCCAGTTTCCAGTTTTCTATCACCAATATTTAGCATTCGGTTAAATGTGGATTTATCTTTTCGTTTTGAGGGTGAGTCGTGGTTCTAGAAGGTTCTAGATTTGGTGACAAGGCTTGATGGTTCATTCATTAGCATTAATTGAAATGGTGACTTGGTTAATGATTCACCATTTTGCATTTAAAAAATTTAGTGTGTCATCTTTTTCATTTAATGTTATGATAAGCTTCATGTTTATGGTCACCCTCCTCCTTGCTCCTACACTCACCCCCCATCCATATAGTGGCCGGCCCCTCTCTTGTGAGGGAATGTTTTGTTTATTTTGAAAAGATTATAGTTTTGGATTCATGGAAATTAGATAGCCTCATTTCTCATTTCACCCGATCCAAAAGGTATCTTCATTAACCGTTCGTCCAAGACCTTGTACGAAATGAGACAAAGTGTTCTACTCATTATCTACATCAATCTTGGTCATCTCTTTTAGCAAACTTGATGACCGAGTTGTCTCGGTTCAGAGGAGGGAGCTCGTTTAAAGATCCGTCGACGTGGTGCCACCTGGACGAGGAGACTGGAGATTTAGGAGATCGGAGCAGCCGCAACAAAGCGTGGGATGATGGTTGAAGACCGAAGGACTCGGATCGTTCGGTATAACATTTCTACCCACTTTGTAGTTTGTTAGTTTAGCTTTAATGGCAGATCCGGGTTATAGTATACGATAGTGCCAGTCAAAAAGTTTTTGTTCCGCATTTGGCGTCTGTTAGATGGCCGGGGCGCTCCGTGTACTTACAGTGGTATCAGAGCCTCACCATTAAGTTTTACTAACTTGTGCTGACGCGTTTAAAATATCGATCGAATGGATTTTCGAAAATCACAATTTTCAGTACAAAAGTTTCTGTCGATTTTAAATCTGGTCTAAAAATTATTTTACATATCACAGAAAATTAAGCAGGCTTTTTGAAGCATTCTGGTGAAATTTGGGTACGTGATCCCACAGTACTGCCGCGGATCCGCGGTCTAAGCTATGGTTTGACCGCGGAACCGCGGCCAGTATGTGGGAACAGTGCACTAAATTTTTCCAGTGAGCTTTACATAGTGAATTGTTGTTTTTGGTATATTTCTTTTGGGCCCAGATTTTATTACTGTACAGCAGATGTACGTGGGGACCACTTCGGGAAGTTTTGTCGATCGAAATTTTAAACTTGTTGGTATGCAGTACTTATACAATATCTCAGACCGGGAATGTCATTCGAGCGGTAAATTGTGTCTAATTCCTATAGTCCTTTTAGACGGATTTGTGTACGTGACATTCGCGTTGATGTTCTGTGTTGTGCTGTAATGTTGCGGATTCGTCGTGGTGGATAGCAGTGTGCAATGGTAGTGCTATTTGAATTTATTTGTACATTTGATATTGCGGGGCGAGCGTCCAACATGTGGACTGTCGTCACTGCCTGTTTGTATAATATTCTTTTTTGGGCACGACCGGGCTGAGGTCGATGTACCCGTTGTACATATTTTTATTTCTGTACTAGGTTTACCCCGTGACGGAGTGCACGGATAGCCGGGTTCTGGAGGGCAACGGGTCCGTATCTCATGGCTTTGAGAGGCAGAGGGGCCTCACTCTAGAATTGGCAGACTATTCTCCTCACTCGTAGGGGTACAGGTTGACCCAAGGAGGGGAGCTCAAGTTACCGGATTCCGTGAAGTGCCGGGTGGTCCATTCACTATGCTGTAGGAGGCTGCCTCTCTTCAGGTTTTGGCGGGTAACTTGCCGCACCCGTAGGGGTCTAGGTTTCATTGCACTGGCTATGCACACGACCAGGGAAACGTCGGGTTTCAGTAGCGGCTCTGTGAAACCCGGGGATCCCAGATTATCGGTATTGTTTTGTGATGCTTATTACTTTTCTGTAATGTTGCATATTATCATGCCTGGAGCGATTATTGTATATTGGTATATATACTATTAGATGTTGTATATGTTTTACACCCGCGCTAGTCTAGTCCCCGCTCTGTCGTTAGTTAAGTAACCTAACGGGGGATGACGGGACACAGTGACGAATGCGGATGGCATATACGTACATTATATTTTCGTTCTTTTCTGGTGTGATTGATTGATGGGACTGCATTGATTCTTATCAATGCAAAGTTAAAACAAACCTATATTTGATGCTGTTGGAACAAATTTTAAAAGGTGTTATTACAAAAGCGTTTCCTTTTGTTTTGCATCGTGATATTAAGTTAGAATATCCAGCACCTCATTCGACGAGGCGAGGGTTGATATCCCTTCATCGGGAGAGACCCCTTGGGCAGAAGTTTGCGTCACGGTAATAACTTCACTATAGTCGATTACAAGTTGCTTTGCATCGCGGTATTCAGTTGGAATATCCTGCACCTCATTCCACGAGGAAAGAGCCGAGATCCCTTCACCGGGAGTGACCTCTTTAGCAAAAGATTTTCGCCACTATATCTTTATAAAAAGCTATCAGGTTCCTTCAACGAGATCAAGTTCATTACGTTAAAGGTTTTTCGCCAAAAACCAGCCGTAGCCCTCCGTCATTTCTTTTGGGTATTCAGTAGTATTCAAGCTATGTATTTTGACCAACGACAAGGCATAGTGTTTGGTAGCTGCTGGGTATTCATTTGTTGAATAGATAGATGAGTTGGTTTGGGACAGTCGTTCTGCCATTTAGCCAATCTCAGGGGCATGTGCTGGTGGGTTCAAATTGACCTGGATAGTGACGGGTAGAACTTGGCATGTGACTTATGAAATTTTGACCAACGCCAAGGTCATAAGAGCATGGGGCAAAAATAATATTGGGAGTTTCTAAAAGATACTGAAACTTGCCTGGCATGCGCATACCTTCTGGAGTGTGATAACTTGAGTGGCTTCCATCAAGTTATCATGCGATGATAGTTGGATCCCGATTCTCACTGATGAGTAGGTTTACTCTTCGGGTGATCCCGACTAATTATTCTTTCAGGTTTGGAGGAGAATTTGAGATTACAGTGGGAGGTTTCCTGATTAGATAAAGTGATAACCATTTTGATCTAGGTTAGAGTGCACGCAGAGTGTTTATTTTCTCTCTCTCTCTTTGGCAGCGACCTTTGACCGACCCTAGACTATGACTCAGTGACCAAGTTGACCGAACATTCTTAAAATACTGGCTTTTGGATTGTCCGAGTTGCATAAGTCATTGCCGCTCCTTCTTTTACCCTTTGCATTTCTCAGAACACCCCGTATTACTACGGACATCCACTTCCATTGGATAGATCCATCGTATGGTTATATACGAACCCGAAGGACTTCTTCGAGGATGGATCCAGGTTCAAGAGAAATAGAATAAGTTATTATTCAGTTGTCTTTTATTATCACCTTCTCTCAGGTTGCGAGGGCTCCTTGGTTTAGGAGAGTACACCTATTACGCTTATTGGATAGTCTTATTCCAAACCATAGACAGGTACCGAAAGGTAGGGAATAAAGAAAACCAATTAGCCTAAGTAGGGTGTTCAGAAGGTAATAACTAAAGACAAAATAAAGGGATTAGAAAGAGGGCAAAGTAAATTGCGACTGCTATCATTCACGACCAAACCGCGTACTTCATCGCCACTCCTATTTCACCTTTGCTTTTTTCCCCAGTTCGGGAGAAATAGAATAAAGTATTATTCAGTTGTCTTTTGTCATCACCTTCTCTCAATTTGCGAGTACTCCTTAGTTTAGGAGGGTACACCTATTATGCTTACTGGATAGTCTTCTTCCAAACCATAGGCTGGTGCCGAACGGTAGGGAAGGAAGAAAACCATTTAGCCTAACGATGGTGTACAGAAGATAATGAATAAAGATAAATAAATGGATTTGGAGAGATGACAAAGAAATATACGGTTAAAGTCATGAATTGGATTATGGAAGATGCATTACTAGGAATACCAGGATACCCCTACGAAACATTTTCATGTTTCAGTGCATTGTTAAAAGAAAACTGATTTCCCGATTACATACTTACTCCAGGGTATGTATTTACCAGGTTTCATTCTCATATCTGTATGGTTTTACAGATGATGAGTGGGAGTAGGTTATTGGGAATAAGGTGATCATCCTCATTATATCGGAATTCGTTGTAATTGGTGATATTTGAGGAAGTCGTCTGGGTTTTTGCCGGACGGCATGTATTTGGTTTTGAGTATCCGTTGTTGTGCACCAATTTCAAAATGATATATCTATACGTTTATTTTTATAAAGTGAGATATAACTTTTTGAAATTATGTCCGTGACATTTACCTATATCAGTTGACGATTGGGTAAGGAGTATTGAACAACGGAGTAGTTCTTAACCATAAGTACAGTTTTCAACCTACGATGCGTAGGTTTTGAGTTATTCAACTCAGCGGACCTATACAGAGTATTGCATGTTGTCCAGTGTCCATCAGGACAAAGGGATAGGTCCTCGTACTATGTTTTGTTTACTTGTAACTTCTCTAGTTTTTAGACAAGTGTTTCGTAGAAATACAATGTCTAAGTTTTGAGAAGTTGTGGGTATAAGAATAAAGTAGAGAACCAGATGTCGCAAGTATCAGGATTCTTCAAAGAGATCGAAGATGTAGATACTTGTGATTGGTATTCAGTTGATAGTAACGGTTTTGAGAAACTTGTTTCTCTTTCAGGTTACTCATAATTGGATGGATTCTTATGTTGAGTAATGCTGATTAGCCTCTCTCCATTAAGTTGATATGCACTGGAGACAGCTGCATAATTTGAATCTGGTTCTAATTAAATAAGTGCCAAAGGTTGTTATATTGGATATAGAATGGTTTATATCTTAACGAAGTTAAGGTACGGTGAGTTGTCCAGCTTATGCTTAAAACCAGACTCTGGATAACTCAAGGCACGTTTCTGTAATGGCAGTTTGTGTGTTGACCCTGGCTTTGACGAGGGTTGATTTTCTACCATCTAGAAGATCAATAGCGATATTGTTCTTGACTCGCCACAGTTTTAGTAAAATGGATTTTTCCAGAAAATGGTAGTGGGAGTATGGTAGAACTGGAAGTGATTCAAGAACCGCAAACGATTACGGAAAATTTAATAGAACCTATATATTCAATAAATTTTGATATTCCATTAGCCACTCCACAGAAATGGTGGGTAACCTCAGACACTCGAGAGGTACTCCGGTACCCTCAAGGACGGTGACAGGGAGGTTCTTGTTTAGCCAGACTTGACACTACGGTTGTTCCTGGCTATGAGACCCGGCAAGAGGAAGTATAGCGTCATTCTAAACTAGCTTTAGAAGTGTACGTATATATTATTCTTCCAGAGGGTTGTCGTAGTCAGTGGGAGCAGCGGAAGCATAGTGGGCAAGTACCTTATGTCTATTTATAGGCTTGAGCATAGATAGCTGAAATAAGATCATCTATTTTTGATGTGACAGTCATGGGTTTGACTTCATCAGAATAGAGGATGGATCTGTTAAGAAGGTAGTAGGATGTGATGTCCTGGTATTTGGATGGCATACACAGAGTAGGAAGTAAAATTCCTATACTACGATCGGTTATACTGTGCTCATCACATAGTTGTTTCTCCACAAACGATATGGATATAATATCAGACATTCTGGTTACTAGATCTATGGTTTTAGATCTAGAATTGGGTAGTTTCCCAATCTGGGTAATTTGACAGTATTCTAATAGTATTTTAGAATAGATGACTCCTGGCATGGTGGTGTACCTGCAGATGATGGAGTCACCCTCTCTAAAGGTGTCTTACAGACTAAAGGGGAGAGGGATATGCATGATTGGCATATCACTTGCATAGGCAATCGAGTCAATCGAGAGATGTCAAGTACCACGCCAGATGTTGTTTTTGCACTAGATGCGATAAGTTTATATTAATCCAATCCTGGAGAAACATAAGGAAGCAGTTTTAGAACATAAGTGAATGTTCTACGGATTTGATGACGGCAGTCTCCTTCGGAAGACAGTTATCATTCCAGGCTTCAAAGGTGACATGAATGACAAAGTGATTGTCAGAGTTATAGTTTTCCCTCTGACGAGGGACAGTATTATGGACAGTTGGTTCAAAAGGATACTGTGGGAGGCATGGTGCTGGATACTGATTAGGTTCAGTTATCAATACAGTCTAAGAAGTTAGGATTTGGAGTTCATTTATGAACTAGGTCCCATCAGACATCCAGACATATTCTAAGACAGGTATTACTCAATTCGGGAGATGGCTTTCTCCGCGAACTTGAGATTAAGAGAGACATAGAAGGAAACATCAGGGCGGATCCACTCACTGAGGCTATTTCTCGAACACAATAGTTTTACAAACGAGCTTTGTGAAACTGATTAGAAGAGGAGTTGGATGTTCGGTATCACACTAGCTGTGAGTATGCGACATCGCAATAATTAGTCTTAAGTGCAAGTGGGAGATTGTTGGATATAGTGCCCTCTAAGTCAATTATTGGATCGCAGATACGTGATTGCAATGATTGAGGGAGGACCTATACCGATATGACAGTCTTGCTCAAGATGATAGTATCCTATCTGGTTTGTCTTTATCATCATATACATGCTTTAGTTCACTATTGCATGTTGATAGAGCTTATAGGATTCTTGCTTGACTACCAGAAGTATGATGGCGATCATATACGTGGAAGCTGGGGTCTATAAGCACATCCTTAAAAGTGTCCCTAGTCGTGGGAGTTTCGAGACAGGGCATCGATACTCCAGAGTAGACTAGTGTATACAGTCGAGACCCCGACGTGGGGCGGTGGCCGGTCTCACAAGCCATTGGTGTCAGTTTGTTCACCTAAGATGCATACCGGTGCTCATTGGGTTATGAGTACACCGGACATGACTCGCCGGGAACATGCTAGTTGGTATTATACATATCATCATATAGTAGTTCCCTGGTGACATGTGTACAGGTTAGTTTGTCGACCTGAGATCGTCATTTGTCTCGTGTGAGTTCCCACTGTGCTTTGATTACTACCCTACCACGCTCAAAGGAGACGTGAAAATAGGTTTTAGTTGGGTACAGTCCCGAGCCACATGGAGGCAGTAAGCGGATCGTCGGGGATTCGTCTCTCCCGGTATTGGGGGTTGATGTCGCACAGTTCACGGGTGGCCATCACTAGAAATCCTCGGCCGAGGTAGTGGAGAATTACTGATTTGGATCAGTAGTTTCTTAGGAGGTGATGGGCTTCATACCGACACGAATTATCGTGTTATTAGGGGTTTGACTTTATCCACCCCCCTAAACTCGATATGCGATACTCTTTAGATGAACAGACCGGACTGCACGGATATTGTCTCTGTCAGGCTCAGTAGGGTTTCAGGATGAGTTTGCTCGTTAGCATCCCTTCCAATCAATACATATGCAACCGTTATGTACAGCTAGTACCTCTGACGTGCTAGTGGTTTACCCAGTGTCAGTGTGTTGATGAGTCATTAGAGTCCCCCATACACTGTTTCCCAAGTTCGGGCGAAACGTTGTAGAGGCCGTATGGTTTTATGGCAGGGTTCGGAAAATGCACGTGCGTTTACGCACGTGTCATATTTCGGACATATAATACTGGTGGGCTTTGGTTTATGCCGGATCCGAGTATTATACTGTGTAGATATAATATCTTTGTCTCAGTTGCAATTGTATTCGGTCGTAATACAAATGCGGGTATGTTTATACTGTTACGGAGTTATCCTGAAATTCGTTTCAGGATCGCTTTTGGAAGTTGCCAGTTTCCAGTTTTCTATCACCCGTATTTAACATTCGGTTAAATGCGGATTTATCTTTTCGTCTTGAGGGTGAGTCGTAGTTCTAGAAGGTTCTAGATTGGGTGACAAGGCTTGATGGTTCATTCATTAGCATTAATTGAAATGGTGACTAGGTTAATGATTCACCATTGTGCATTAAAAAAATTTAGTGTGTCATCCTTTTCATTTAATGTTATGATAAGCTTCATGTTTATGGTCACCCTCCTCCTTGCTCCTACACTCACCCCCCCATCCATATAGTGGCCGGCCC
The DNA here is from genome assembly GCA_030015575.1 of Agapanthus africanus. Lineage (NCBI taxonomy): Eukaryota > Viridiplantae > Streptophyta > Magnoliopsida > Asparagales > Amaryllidaceae > Agapanthus > Agapanthus africanus. Next base: position 151,224,743 of record JASDDO010000031.1, read on the forward strand.
CTCTCTTGTGAGAGAATGTTTTTTTTTATTTTGAAAAGATTATAGTTTTGGATTCATGGAAATTAGATAGCCTCATTTCTCATTTCACCCGATCCAAAAGGGAACTTCATTAACCATTCGTCCAAGACCTTGGACGAAATGTGACAAAGTTTTCTACTCATTATCTACATCAATCTTGGTCATCTATTTTAGCAAACTTGATGACCGAGTTGCCTCGGTTCAGAGGCGGGAGCCCGTTTAAAGATCCACCGACGTGGTGCCACCTGGACGAGGAGACTGGAGATTCAGGAGATCGGAGCAGCCGCAACAAAGTGTGGGATGATGGTTGAAGACCGAAGGACTCGGATCGTTCGGTATAACATTTCTACCCACTTTGTAGTTTGTTAGTTTAGTTTTAATGGAAGATCCGGGTTATAGTATACGATAGCGCCAGTCAAAAAGTTTTTGTTCCGTATTTGGCGTCTGTTAGACAGCCGGGGCGCTACCGTGTACTTACATAATATACATCTTAGGTACAATAATGGACTCTAGGGCATACATATAACTAACAATCTCCCACTTGCACTAAGGCCAGTTGCTGTATTATCTCATACCCAACATCCTGAAGAGTCCTTCAAATTGTATCTGGGTTATGTCCTTCGTGAGTGGATCCGACGTGTTGTTCTTCGTGTCAACTCTTCTGACCTCGATCTCCAGGCGATCAACTATTTCCCTGATCAGGTGATACCGCCTCAGAATATGCCTGGATCGCTGATGGGACCTGGGTTATCACAATACAAAGGTATTGGATACTCGATGGATTGAACCACACCAAGTTCGTTTATGAACTTCTTCATCCAGACAGCCTCTTTGGCAGCATCGTTGGCAGCGATGTATTCAGCCTCTATCATCGAGTCTGCCACGGTTTCTTGCCTGGAACTCTTCTAACAAACTGCACCTCCATTAAGGGTGAAGACAAATCCCGAGACTGACTTAGAGTCGTCATTATCACTCTGGAAGCTCGAATCGGTAAAAGACTCCTCTTGGAGTTCACCGTTACCATACACCAAGAACATCTCTTTAGTCCTTCTCAAGTACTTGAGAATGTTCTTCACAGCTGTCTGGTGATTCTCTCCTAGAACTGCTTGATACCTACTCACTACACTTGGTGGGTATGCTACATCGGGTCTGGTACATAACATCGCGTACATGATAGAGCCTACTGCCGAAGTAAAGGGTATCCCTTGCATGTGAGCTTTCTCCAAATCAGTCTTAGGAGACATCTCTTTGGAGAGAGTGAGTCCGGAGATCGTGGGTAAATTCCCACACTTAAAATCTAACATATTAAACCTCTTTAGTATGGTGTCTATGTACCTGGATTGGGACAATCCCAGTATCCGTTTAAATCTATCTCTATAGATCTTAATCCCCAAGATGTAGGAGGCATCACCTAGATCTTTCATTGAGAATCTTTGTGATAAGAAGAGCTTGACCGAGTGCAGGATATGAACATCATTTCCTATCAAGAGTATGTCATCCACGTAAAATACGAGGAAGACAACCTTACTCTCTGCCACCTTCTTGTATATACAAGGTTCATCTACATTTTTGATAAAGTCAGACTCTTTGACTACCGCATCAAAACAGATGTTCCAACTCCGCGATGCCTGTTTTAACCCGTAGATTGATTTAAGCAGTTTGCATACCATTCCACTACTCCCACTGTCCGCGAAGCCCTCTGGCTGAGTCATGTACACGCTCTCTTGTAAATCACCATTTAGAAAGGCGGTCTTAATATCCATTTTCCAGATTTCATAGTCATGGTATGTAGCAATGGCAAGTAGGATCCGGATAGACTTAAGCATAGCCACTGGAGAAAATGTTCCATCATAATCCACACCTGGTCGTTGATGAAAACCTTTTGCAAAAAGTCTAGCTTTAAAACTCTCAACTTTTTCATCTACACCAAGTTTCATCATAAAGATCCATTTGCTCTCAATGTGTTTTACCCCTTCGGGAGCAACTTCCAAAGTCCATACTTTGTTGGTGTACATGGTTCCATCTCAGATCGCATTGCATCAAGCCATTTCACAGAGTCCCCACTCGTTATGGCCTTCTCAAAGAAAGTTGGGTCATCATCTTCCATGATGCAATCCTCGTGTAAGTCTACGGTAGCGCCCCGGCCGTCTTTCAGACACCAAAATGCGGAAGAAAAACTTTTATAACTGGCGCTATCGCATACTATAACCCGGATCTGCCATTAACGCTAAACTAACAATCTACAAAGAGGGAAGAAAGGTTATACCGAACGATCCGAGTCCTTCGTTCTTTAACCATCATCCCACGCTCCGTTGCGGCTGCTCCGATCTCGTCGATCTCCGATCTCGTCGTCCAGGTGGCACCACGTCATCGGATCTTTAAACGGGCTCCCGCCTCTGACTCGAGGCAACTCGGTCGTCAAGTTTGCTAAAAGAGACGACCAAGATTGATGTAGAGAATGAGTGGAATACTTTGTCTCACTTCATCCAAAACCATGGACGAACGGTTATTGAAGTTGCCGTGGGAATCGGGTGAAGGAATGAAATGAGCTGTAAAATTCCATACACCGAAATCTAACATCTTTTTCTAATCAAATGAGTGTGTAAAAATTCAAGTGGGCATCCAAGAGGGGGCCGGCCACTTATGTAGAGGGGGGAGGTGAGTGTAGGAGCAAGGAAGTTACCATAGGATAAAAGATCAAGAAAATATCCTTAGGTAAACAAGAAACATTAAAGCTAAAGCATGAGTCACTAATACACCTCATTTCTCATTTAATGGTAACAATGAATCACTAACACAGTCACCTTCCAAGAAGCTTCCTCTCATCTTCTAGAAACATCTAGAACCATGACTCACCCAAGAAAAGATAAATCCGTCTTTAACCGAATGTTAAAAGACGGCTGATAGAAAACTGGAAACTGGCAACTTCCAAAAGTGATCCCGAAACGAATTTCAGGATAACCCCGTAACTGTATAAATATACCCACATTTGTATTACGACCGAATACAAATGCAACTGAGACAAAGATATTATATCTACTCTGTATAATACATGGATCCGGCTTAAACCAAAGCCCAGAAGTATTATTTGTCCGAAATATGGCACGTGCGTAAACGCACGTGCATTTTCGGAACCCTGCCATAAAACCATACGGCCTCTACAACGTTTCGCCCGAACTTGGGAAACTATCTGTGGGGGACTCTAATGACTCGACAGTACCCTGGCAGTGGGTTTAACCACAAACCGTCAGCGGCACTAGCTATGCGTAACGGCTGCCCATGGACTGACTTCAAGGGAGGCCGATGAGCGAACTCATCCGGAAACCCTACTGAGCCTAACAGTGACAATGTATATACAGTCCGGTCCATTCGTCTATGAGTATCGCATATCCGGCCTAGGAGGCTAGTAACGTCATACCCCCAAAAGTTGTATAAGTCGTGTTGGAGACAAGCCCTGAACACCCTGAGATACTACTGGAGTACCTACCAGTAAATCACACCTGCCTTAGCCAAGGACTTGGTGTAATGGCTTTCCTAGACACAGCACGACCTCCACCCCCAATACCGGGAGAGACGAATCCCCTGCCGACCCGCTCACGTGCCTCCATGTGGATCGGGACTGTACCCAAAAACTACCTGTTTGCACGACTCCTTTGAGCCGTGGTAGGGTAGAAATCAAAGCACAGTGGGAATTCACACGAGACAAATGACGACCTCAGGTCGATGAACTAACCTCTACACATGTCACCAGGGAACTGCTATCTGACGATATGTATAATACCAACTAGCAGGTTCCCGGCGAGTCCTGTCCGGTGTACTCATAACCCAATGAGCACCTGTATACATCTTAGGTGATCCAACTGACACCAGTGGCTTGTGAGACAGGCCACCGCCCCTCGTCGGGGTCTCGACTGTATACACTAGTCTACTCCGGAGTATCGATGCCCTGTCTCGAAACTCCCACGACTAGGGACCACAATTAAGGATATGCTTATAGACCACCCAACTCTCACTTATATGATCACCCTCATACTGTTGGTAGTCAAGCAAGATCCTAAGGGCTCTATCAAAGTGTAATCGTGATCAGTCACCTGAACCTATACACGACTGATAAAGGCAAACCAGATAGCATACTATCATCTCGAGTAAGACTGTCCTACCGGTATAGGTCCTCCTCAATCATTGCAATCACGTACCTGCGATCCAATAATTGACTTTGAGGGCACTATATCCAACAATCTCCCACTTGCACTTAAGGCTAATTATTGCGATGTTGCGTACTCACAGCCCGGATGAAACCAACACCCAACTCCTCTACTAATCAGTTTAACAAAGCCCGTTTGTAAAACTATTGTGTTCGAGAAATAGCCTCAGTGAGTGGATCCGCCCTGATGTTTCTTTCTATGTCTCTCTTAATCTCAAGTTCGCGGAGAAAGCCATCACCCGAATTGAGTAATACCTGTCTTAGAATATGTCTGGATATCTGATGGGACCTTAGTTCATAAATGAACTCCAAATCCAAACTTCTTAGAATGTATCGAAAACTGAACCTAATCAGTATCCGGCACCATGCCTCCCACAGTATCCTCTTGGACCACCTGTCCATAATAATGTCCCTCGTCTGAGTGAAAAACTATAACTCTGACAATCACTCTGTCATCCATGTCACCTTTGAAGCCTGGAATGATAACCGTCTCCCGATAGAGGCTGCCGTCATCAAATCCGTAGAACATGCACTTATGTTCTAAAACTGCTTCCTTATGTTTCTCCAGGATTGGATTAATACAAACTTATTGCATCTAGTGCAAAAACAACATCTGGTGTGGTTCTTGACATCTCATGATTAACTCAATTGCCTAAGCAAGTGATCTGCCAATCATGCACATCCCTCTCCCTTTTAGTCTGTAAGACACCTTTAGAGAGGGTGACTCCATCACCTGCAAGTAGACCACCATGCCAGGAGTCAACTATTCTAAAAACCATTAGAATACTGTCAAAGTACCCACATTGGGAAACTACCCAAATCCAGATCTAAAATCATAGATCTAGAAACCAGAATGTCAAATATTATATCCATATCCTGTCTGGAGAAACAACTGTGTGACGACCACATTACAACCGATCGTAGTATAGGAATTTTACTTCCAACTCTGTGTATGTCATCCAAATACCAGGACACCATACCCTACTACCTTCTTAACAGATCCATCCCCTATTCTGATGAAGTCAAACAAATGACTGTCAAATCAAAATTAGATGATCTATCTCCGCTATAACTGCTCAAGTCTATAAATAGACATAAGCTACTTGCCCACTATGCTTCTGCTGCTCCCACTGACCACAAGAACCCTCCTACCGGGTTTCATAGCCTGGAAGTACAGTAGTGTCAAGTTTGGGTAGATAAAAACCTCCCTGTCACCGTCCTTGAGGCTACCGGAGTACCTCTCGGGTGTCTGAGGTTACCCACCATATCTGCGGAGTGGCTAATGGAATGTCAAACCTGATTGAATCTTTAGGTCCTATTAAATTTTCTGTAATCGTTTGCGGTTCTGGAAACACTTCCAGTTCTACCATACTCCCACTACCGTTTTCTGAAAAAATCCATTTTACTAAAACTGTGGCGAGTCAAGAACAATATCACTATTGATCTCCCAGATGGTAGAAAGTCAACCCTCGTCATAGCCTGGGCCAACCCACAAACAGCCATTACAGAAACGTGCCCTGAGTTATCCAGAGTCTGGTTTTAAGCATAAGCCGGACAACTCACCTATATCCAATATAGAAACTTTGGCACTTATTTAATTGGAACCAGATTCTAATCATGCAGCTGTCTCCAGTGCAAATCAACTTTAATGGAGAGAGGCTAATCAGCATTACTCAACTTAGGAATCCATCCAATTATGAGTAACCTGAAAGAGAAACAAGTTTCTCAAAACTTTTACTATCATCTGAATACCAATCAAAAGTATCTACATCTTCGATCTCTTTGAAGAATCCCGATACTTGCGACATCTGGTTCTCTACTTTATTCTTATACCCACAACTTCTCAAAACTTAGACCTTGTATTTCTACGAAACACTTGTCTAAATACCAGAGAAGTCATAAGTAGACAGAACAATGTACGAGGACCTACCCCTTTGTCCTGATGGACACTGAACAACATACAATCCTCTGTATAAGTCCGCTGAGTTGAATAACTCAAAACCTGTGCGTCGTAGGTTGAAAACAGTACCCTGGCGATTTCCTCAAATATCACCAATTACAACGAATTCCGATATAATGAGGATGATCACCTAATTCCAAATAACTTCCTCCCACTCATCATCTGTAAAAACCATACAGATATGAGAATGAAACCTGGTGAATACACACCCTGGAGTAAGTATCTAATCGGGAAAACAGTTTTCCATTAACAATGCACTGAAACATGAAAATGTTTCGTAGGGGTATCCTGGTATTCATAGTAATGCCTCTTCCATAATCCAATTCATGACTTTAACCGTATATTTCTTTGCCATCTCTCCAAATCCCTTTATTTGTCTTTAGTCGTTACCTTCTGTACACCATCGTTAGGCTAAATGGTTTTCTTCCTTTCCTACCGTTCGGCACCAGCCTATGGTTTGGAAGAAGACTATCCAGTAAGCATAATAGGTGTACCCTCCTAAACCAAGGAGTACTCGCAACTGAGAGAAGGTGATGATAAAATACAACTGAATAATACCTTATTCTTTTAAAGGTGAGATAGGAGTGGCGATGAAGTACGCGGTTTGGTCGTGAATGATAACAGTCGCAACTTACTTTGCCCTCTTTCTAATCCCTTTATTTTGTCTTTACATATTACCTTCTGTACACCCTACTTAGGCTAATTGGTTTTCTTCATTCCCTACCTTTCGGCACCTGCCTATGGTTTGGAATAAGACTATCCAATAAGCGTAATAGGTGTACTCTCCTAAACCAAGGAGCCCTAGCAACCTGAGAGAAGGTGATAATAAAAGACAACTGAATAAACCAATTCTATTTCTCCTGAACCTTGATCCATCCTCGAAGGAGTCCCTTCGAGTTCGTATATAACCATATGATGGATCTATCCAATGGAAGTGGATGTCCGTAGTAATAAGGGTGTTCTGAGAAATGCAAAGGGTAGAAGAAGGAGTGGCAATGACTTATGCAACTTAGACAATCCAAAAGCCAGTATTTTTAAGAAGGTTCGGTTAACTTAGTCACTGAGTCATAGTCTAGGGTCGGTCAAAGGTCGCTGCCAAAGAGAGAGAGAGAGAGAGAAAAGAAACACTCTGCGTGCACTGTAACCTAGATCAGAATGGTTATCACTTTATCTAATCCGGAAACCTCCCACTGTACTGTCAAATTCTCCTCCAAACCTGAAAGAAGAATCAATCGGGATCACCTGAAGAGTAAACCAACTCATCAGTGGGAATCGGGATCCCTCTCTCATCGCATGATAACGTGACGGAATCCACTCGCGTTATCACACTCCAGAAGGTATGCGCATGCCTGGCAAGTTTCAGTTTCTTTAGAAACTCCCGATAAGATTTTTACCCCATGCTCTTATGATCGTGACTAAGGGCCAACCCATCATAAGTCGCATGTCAAGTTCTTCCCATCATTATCTTGTTAATTTGAACCACCCGTACTCGCCCTTGACTAAGGGCCAACAAGGTTGTACGACTGTCCCAAACCAACGCATCTATCTATGCAACATATGAACACCCCAGCAGCTACCAATCACTATGTCCTAGCTAAGGGCCAGACCAACATAGCTCGAATACTACTGACCATTCATATGAAATGACGGAGGGCTACGGCTGGTTTTGGCGAAAAAACCTTTAACGTAATGAACTTGATCTCGTTGAAGGAACCTGATAGCTTTTTATAAAAGTATAGTGGCGAAAACCTTTGCTAAAGAGCTCACTCCCGGTGAAGGGATCTCGGCTCTTTCCTCGTGGAATGAGGTGCAGGATATTCCACTGTATACCGCGATGCAAAGCAACATGTAATCGACTATAGTGAAGTTATTACCCTGACGCAAACTTCTGCCCAAGGGGTCAGCCCCGGTGAAGGGATATCGGCCCTTGCCCCGTCGAATGAGGTGCAGAATATTCCAACCGAATACCACTGTGCATAACAAAAGGAAACATCTTTGTAATAACACTTTTTAAATTGTTCCAACAACATCTAAACATGTTTGTTTTACTTTGCATTGATCAGAATCAACGCAATCCCATCAATTAATCACACCAGAAAAGAACGAAAATAAAAATGTACGTATATGCCATCCGCATTCGTCACTGGGTCCCGTCATCACCCGTTAGGTTACTTAACTAACGACAGAGCGGGGACTGAACTAGCGCGGGTGTAAAACATATACAACATCTAATAGTATATAAACTAATATACAATAATCGCTCCAGGCGTGATAATATGCAACATTACAGAAAAGTAATAAGCATCACAGAACAATACAGATAATCTGGGATCCCCGGGTTTCACAGAGCCGCTGCAGAAACCCGACGTTCCCCTGTCGTGTGGATATCCTGTGCAATGAAACCTAGACCCCTACGGGTGCAGCAAGTTACCCGCCAAAACCTGAAGCGAGGCAGCTCCCTACAGCATAGTGAATGGACCACCCGACACTTCACGGAATCCGGTAATCTTGAGCACCCCTCTTTGGGTCAACCTGTACCCCCTACGAGTGCGGCAAATAGTCTGCCAATTCTAGAGTGAGTCCCCTCGGCCTCTCAAAGCCATGAGATGCGGACCCGTTGCCCCCCAGAACCCGGCTATCCGTGCACTCCGTCACGGGATAAAACCTAGTACAGAAATGGAAAAATAGTACAACAGGTACATCGACCGCAACCTGGTCGTGCCCCAAAAGAATATTATACAACAGGCAGTGACGGCAGTCCACAAGTTGGACGCTCGCCCCGCAATATCAAATGTACAAATAAATCCAAACTGTACTACCATTGCACACTGCTATCCACCACGACAAATCCGCAACATCACAGCACAACACAGAACATCAACGCGAATGTCACGTTCGCAAACCCGTGTAAAAGAACTATAGCAATCAGACGCGGTTTACCGATCAAATGACATTCACGGTCGGAGATATAATGTAAGTACTGTAAACTGACACGTTTAAATTTCGATCGACTAAATTTCCCGAAGTGGGCCCCACGCAAATCTGCTGCACAGTAAAAAACACTAGGCCCAAATAAACTGTTCCAGAAACCATAATTTCTAACATAGAATCCACTGTAGAAAATTGGCTAAGTGATGTCACTTTCCTGCGGCGGATCCGCGGCCAAACCCATGCTTGGGCCGCGGATCCGCGGCTCACATGGTCGAATTTCTCCAGTATTCCACAAAAACCCTGCTTGATTTTCTGGTATGGTCAAAATGACATTTGGATCAGTTTGAAAATTAACAGAAACTTTAATACTAGAAATTGCGATTTTCGAAAAATCCGTTCAATCGATCTTTTAAACGTTTTAGCACAAGTTAGTAAAGCTTAATGGCGTGGCTCTGATACCATGTAAGTCTACGGTAGCGCCCCGGCCGTCTTTCAGACGCCAAAATGCGGAACAAAAACTTTTATAACTAGCGCTATCTCAAATTATAACCCGGATCTGCCATTAACTCTAAACTAACAATATACAAAGAGGGAAGAAAGGTTATACCGAACGATCCGAGTCCTTCGTTCTTTAACCATCATCCCACGCTCCGTTGCGGCTGCTCCGATCTCGTCGATCTCCGATCTCGTCGTCCAGGTGGCACCACGTCATCGGATCTTTAAATGGGCTCCCTCCTCTGACTCGAGGCAACTCGGTCGTCAAGTTTGCTAAAAGAGACGACCAAGATTGATGTAGAGAATGAGTGGAATACTTTGTCTCGCTTCGTCCAAAACCATGGACGAACGGTTAATGAAGTTGCCGTGGGAATCGGGTGATGAAATGAAATGAGCTATAAAATTCCATACACCGAAATCTATCATCTTTTTCTAATCAAATGAGTGTGTAAAAATTCAAGTGGGCATCCAAGAGGGGGCCAGCCACTTATGTAGAGGGGGGAGGTGAGTGTAGGAGCAAGGAGGTTACCATAGGATAAAAGATCAAGTGAAAATATCCTTAGGTAAACAAGAAACATTAAAGCTAAAGCATGAGTCACTAATACACCTCATCTCTCATTTAATGCTAACAATGAATCACTAACATAGTCACCTTCCAAGAAGCTTCCGCTCATCTTCTAGAAACATCTAAAACCATGACTCACCCAAGAAAAGATAAATCCTTCTTTAACCGAATGTAAAAGACGGCTGATAGAAAACTGGAAACTGGCAACTTCCAAAAGTGATCCCGAAACGAATTTCAGGATAACCCCGTAACTGTATAAATATACCCGCATTTGTATTACAACCGAATACAAATGCAACTGAGACAAAGATATTATATCTACTCTGTATAATACATGGATCCGGCTTAAACCAAAGCCCACCAGTATTATCTGCCCGAAATATGACACGTGCGTAAACGCACGTGCATTTTCGGAACCGTGCCATAAAACCATACAGCCTCTACAACGTTTCGCCCGAACTTGGGAAACTATCTGTGGGGGACTCTAATGACTCGTCAGTACCCTGACAGTGGGTTTAACCACAAACCGTCAGCGGCACTAGCTATGCGTAACGGCTGCCCATGGACTGACTTCAAGGGAGGCCGATGAGCGAACTCATCCGGAAACCCTACTGAGCCTAACAGTAACAATGTATATACAGTTCGGTCCGTTCGTCTATGAGTATCGCATATCCGGCCTAGGGGGCTAGTAACGTCAGACCCCCAAAAGCTGTATAAGTCGTGTTGGAGACAAGCCCTGAACACCCTGAGATACTACTGGAGTACCTACCAGTAAATCTCACCTGCCTTGGCCAAGGACTTGGTGTAATGGCTTTCCTAGACACAGCACGACCTCCACCCCCAATACCGGGAGAGACGAATCCCCTGCCGATCCGCTCACGTGCCTCCATGTGGATCGGGACTGTACCCAAAAACTACCTGTTTGCACGACTCCTTTGAGCCGTGGTAGGGTAGAAATCAAAGCATAATGGGAACTCACACGAGACAAATGACGACCTCAGGTCGATGAACTAACCTGTACGCATGTCACCAGGGAACTGCTATCTGATGATATGTATAATACCAACTAGCAGGTTCCCGGCGAGTCTTGTCCGGTGTACTCATAACCCAATCAGTACCTGTATACATCTTAGGTGATCCAACTGACACCCGTGGCTTGTGAGACAGGTCACCGCCCCTCGTCGGGGTCTCGACTGTATACACTAGTCAACTCCGGAGTATCGATGCCCTGTCTCGAAACTCCCACGACTAGGGACCACAATTAAGGATATGCTTATAGACCACCCAACTCTCACTTATATGATCGCCCTCATACAGTTGGTAGTCAAGCAAGATCCTAAGGGCTCTATCAAAGTGTAATCGTGATCAGTCACCTGAACTTATACACGACTGATAAAGGTAAACCAGATAGCATACTATCATCTCGAGTAAGACTGTCCTACCGGTATAGGCCCTTCTCAATCATTGCAATCACGTATCTGCGATCCAATAATTGACTTTGAGGGCACTATATCCAACACCTCGCACCAACCATCAATGAGAAAACCGTAGTATCTCTCAGGTGGATGAAGAACCCTACTAGATCAGCGGAGAGGCCGGGGTTCGTTGGAGACTACTGAATCCTCTAGTTCCAATAAATCATCAGTTGTAGTTTGTGCCGCTGGAACTTCTTCTACCTCTACCTCTTTGCCACTAATTTCTTTTACAAGAAATTACTTTTCTAAAAGGGTGGCATATTGAGAATCAAACACCTTTTTTTCCTCAGCGTGGTCGAATATATATCCTTGTGAATTCTTTGGATATCCAACAAACTAGCAAAGAACTGATCGTGCCTCGAGTTTGTCCGGATTTTGCCTCTTGACATTAGCCGGATCACCCCATATCTTAACTCGTTTAAGATATGGTCTCTTCCGACTCTATATCTCATATGGTGTGGTAGGTACATATTTAGATGGAACTTGATTCAATATGTATGCTGCTGTCTTAAGCGCATAACCCAAAAAGGAAATAGGCAACTCAGCGGTGCTCATCATAGAGCGCACCATATCTAATAGGGTGCGATTCCTCTGCTCTGATACACCGTTGTGCTATGGTGTATACAGAGGAGTAAGCTGAGAGAGAATCCCATTCTCTTTTATATAGTTCGGGAACTCATTGCTCAAGTATTCTCCTCCCCGATCAGATCGAAGGATTTTAATACTTTTACCCGTCTGGTTCTCGACTTCATGCTTATATTCATTGAATTTCTCAAAAGCTTCAGACTTGTATTTCAACAGGAACACATGTCCGTATCATGAGAGATCGTCAGTGAATGTAATAAAGTATGAGAAACCATTCGTGGCATGTGTAGACATTGGACCGCATACATCACTATGTATCAGTCCTAATAGTTCCGTAACTTTTTCTCTGTATCCAGTAAACGGAGTTTTGGTCATCTTTCTTTTGAGACATGACTGAAAAGTTTCATAAGATGATAATTCGAACGGATTCAAATATCTATGCTTATGTAACTTAGCTAGTCGTGTCGCATTGATATGACCTAGTCTACATTGCCACAAGAAGGATTCGTTCATTTCTGAACTCTTCCTCTTGTGTGTGTTTTATACGTTAAGAACCGTGGTTTGATTTAGAACGTATATGCCATTATTTAATGAGCCTGATCCAATCAACTTTTGATTCAGAAAAATGTTCATAACATTATCTTGTACTAAAAAATTATATCCTTCTTTACTTATTAAAGAAACTGATATAAGATTGCATATCAGGTTCGGTATGTAATAGCATTTGTTTAGAATCGATGTATTACCATTTGGTAATACAAGATGATATTCGCCAACTGCTTTGGCTGTAACATTTGCACCATTCCCTATTCTTACAGAATGATCACCCATTCCCAGTTCTCTACCTTTCCTTAGCCCATGCAACATATTACATATGTGGGATCCCGATCAGGTATCTAATACCCAGGACGTAAAGTGTACTGAGAAACAACTCTCGGTAACTAACACACCCGAAGAAGATGCATCAACATACTTATTCTTTGTTTGGGTGGCATGGGAATCCGGATATTCCCCTATTTTCTACTTGGACTTATAATAATTATAAGTTGGAGAGGAACCAATGTTCCCCTGCTCAGTATAACAAGCGGTTTCGCTCAATACATCCATATTATTATCTTGATTATGGTCTGATATGGTCGCTACCTGGAGAGAGAGAAAGAAGAAATCATTTAGCGTATGCTCTTGCAAGATTAGATTGGTTGTTATCTTATCTAATCAGGATGGCTCCGACTATTTTTATCAAATCTTCCTTCAAACCCTTAAAGGTAAGACTAGCCGGGATTAATTACACCCTACAAGTTCGTCAATCTTTTGGCCAGGCCAGTGTCCTTACTTTGAGGGAGGTTCCCCGTGCATTCGCACGGACCTAATTAAATTAAACCTCGTTTTCCCAGGGGCGTAACCTCGTTAACACCTTTCCAGACAACTACTTGAACGGCGAATTATGATGTATAAAACTCTCCAAGGAGTAACTCTTACTCACAGTGTATATCGGGATCCAACTATCTCATAGAAGGTATGCAATCTCATTGCAAATTTCAACACTTGAAATTCCCGAAAATATTTTTACCCTAGAAACTTATAACCTTAACATAGTCAATAAATCATAAGCGCTAGACAAGTTCAACCCGTCATTTCCTGATTGAATTAAACCCACCCGTATGACCCTTAACATAGTCAACATAGTCGTACGACTATCCTAATCCAATCATATCTCATGTTTTAGCAGATAAGCAGTAATTAGCTACCACACACTACGCCTTAACATAGTCAACAAACGTAGCATGAATACTAAGTAGTAGTTATCTGAAATGATGGAGAACTACGACAGGTTTTTAAGAAAACCTTTTGCGTAATGAACATGATATCGATGTAGAATCGAGTGATTTTGAAAAGGAGTGTTTTTGAGGCTTTTACTAGTTTTGCTAAAGAGATCACTCCCGGTGAAGGTATCTCGGCTCTTTCCTTATCGAATAAGGTCCAGGATATTTCAAAAATACCTCTATGAAAAGTTAGAACAAGAGAAGCAATCAAAAGACAAAACCGAGAGGGGTTGTAGCATCTACTAGTTTTGCTAAAGAGGTCACTCCCGGTGAAGGGATCTCGGCTCTTTCCCCATCGAATAAGTTGCTGGATATTCTATACGGAATACCACTATGCAAAGCAAAAACTAGAGCTACCCTTTTTGAAAAATTGATTCTACAACATCTTTTTAGGTTTCTTTCTTTTTCATTAATCTCATTAATGAAGTCCCATCAATTATGCTTCCTAAGAATCACAGAAGAAACGAAAATACTACGCTTATGCCATCCGCATTCGCCACAGTGTCCCGTTATGCACTGTTAGGTTACTTAACTAACGGCAAAATAGGCCGGGACTAGCCCGGGTGCAAATCATAAGTAACGTTTATTATATATCATATATATAATAATAAAGCATTTGTCTCAAGCATATAAAGTGATCACATCACAGAATATCAGCAGCAAAAGTTAACATATGAAATATTGGATATACTAGGAGGTCGGTGTTTTATATTAAGCCTGTAAAAAAAACGGATTCCACAGTCGCGATGAATAGCCAAACCCACATCCCTAGACCCTTACGAGAGCGGCATGAAACCCTACCAATTCTAAAGTTAGGTGACCCGGTCTCGACTCCTCGAGATGGTCTCCCACTGGACTCTAGAATCTGGTTACTTGTGCTCCCCGCCTTGGGTCTATCCTAATGCGGAAAAATAAATAATATACATCATATGGTGACATCATCCTCAACTCGGAAGTGCCACAATAAAAGAATATTACATACATAATTTTTACATGAATGAAAATGAAAAACTCTCATCTCACATAAAAAAAACCCGGTCATTAAAAACACGACGATCTAATATAACATATCCCAGCAACACATGACATCACATGTCATCAACGTAAGTAAATATGCGTATCCAATTGTCGTTGACGTATAGCAATGAAACTGGCGATACACCACATATTACACTTACTGTCGTAGAAAAGAAATGTCAAGGCATCGCGGAACTACCCCAAACCCTAGGGTTTAGTGGTGGTTCCGACGGTCATAGAATCGAGTTAGGGTTTCATTCTTCTAGAGGGTCCATAGAATTACTTGCATGATTTTTTAATGTTCTTTAACTTGGAAAAATCCAACTTTTGGAAAATTTGCAGCAAGGGAGAAAATGGTTTCTTGATATCCTTTCGAGCTTTTTAACGCCGTCTAAAAAACCCGAAACGATGTTAGAATTATGACTACGAAAACTCCGAATTTCCTTTACAGAAAGTTAACATCACATGCAATTTCAGTAAAAACAAGCAACACCTAAAACACCAAAACCCAGAGACCAGAACACCAAACGAAACTGAAGCGTAATGGAGCATCCAGAACCGGCCACGCCGGAATTTTAAAGTATGTCGCCGGTCAAAATCCGTCGAGTGGGGTTCGTTTTCCTTTGTTGTTCATGTAACATCTCATGTAATATTCTGCAGTTGCTTAAAAAAATTTCAGAGGCTTTTAAAAAATCGACAGAAACTAGGTTTTTGTTTCTAGTGTTTCAGAGTTGTTTCGGTTTCGTAATTTTACAAACATCGTCTAATTCTCTAGCTTGGCTCTGATACTACTGTAGGAATGCCTAGCACGACAGCAAGGTTTCGGGAGGCATCGTCCTTGCTATTTTCAGAAATTGCCATTCTAAACAACCCTAATCCTAGAATCTTAACAAGAGAATTAGACAAAACAACATGTAAACAATTTTACATCTAAGTGAATATGGAATACAACCTTTGTTGACCAGTCCTTCACATCAATAGCTCCGTGTAGTAGTCCCTTCGCTCCAAGTAGTGATCTTCTGGACTCTAGAATGGCTCCACAAGATAAAGGGAACAAGCTTGCACGAATTCTTCAAGGCCGAAGATGATCTACGTCGAGGAGACTCCAACCCAAGCTACCTCTTCACTAATTAGCGGTTAGTTAAGCGAACACCCTAAACTAAATGGCTAATCTAGTAGAGGATGATGAAGTAGGATTTTTGCTCACTTTTAGAATTAATTTTCTCACTCTTTTACTTCACCTTGAGTAAGTTAGAGATCTCATTGAAAAATATGAAGCAAATAATGGATGAGAGAGTGAATGGAAACCATGGGTGAGTTCATATCATATATGACTCTTGTACAGACAATCATGGCTTCAGATAATGGTTTGGTTTATAAATATCTAATGCAATACAAATTTAGTGGACTAAGTCAATGGTTTCCACAAGCTTCCAAAGCTAGCAACCATGCATAATTTCCATCAATTTATATTTGCATTAAATAAATGAAACCCTAATTATCTAATGGCATGGTATGAGTATCATACACCTATGTTGCAAATATAAACTAGCATGACACAATAATATATAACACATATATATTTAGTGTGCAAAAGTGAGAAAAAAGAATGCTTAAGTGAGCTAATATTAGTTAATGTAAATCAATATATCAAATATATATAATTATACATTAAATTATTAAATCAACACTTGATTCAATAATCCGGTTATATCACATATAACCAACTAATATAATATGTATCATCATATCGAATCAACAGTTGATTCGATAACCCGGCTATATCACATAACCGTCCGATATCACATATCGCGAGAATAGAATACGGTATCACATACACGTATTAATCTCAGTCCCGCACATATCACATATGTGCTCCTACTTCGTTTCTCCTGAGCCAAAAAACCTCTGTATAGGACTCTAAAGACTCGTCAATATGCCGACAGTAGGTGATGATCATATACGTCACCCACAAGCCGTCAGCGTTACTAACTTGACATAACGGGTACCCGGGTATTGAGCGATCAGATGATCAACAAGCAAGCCTGCTTATACTCCTGTAAAGCCTATCAGTAACACTACCGTACAGTCCGGTCTCTTCGTCTGATATGTCGCATATCTAGTCTAGGGGTGGTAAACGTCAGACCCCAGTAACCGATAAGTTGTGCCGATGTGAGACTCATAACGGGTCGAGAAACTACCGATAACCCTTACCGGTAGATCTCCGTATCAGCCCTGGCCAGGGACTTCCTGTTATAGCCAATCGAGCACAGCGCAACATCAACCCCCAATACCGGGAGAGACGAATCCCCTCTTATCGCTCATTGCTTTCATGTGACTCGGGACTATACCCAAACGCCACCGTTTTGCACGTTCTCTTGAACGTGGTAAGGTGGAAATAAAAGCACAGTGGGAATCACACAAGATTCTATGACAATCTCGGGTCTACAGACTAACATATACCAGTGTCACCAGAGAACTGCTATCTGACGATAGGTATAATACAACCTAGGAGTTCTCGGCAAGTCCGTTCAGTGTACCCAGTCTCCACTGAGCACCCGTATACTATCTTTGATGTCAAACACCAATGGATGTGGGATCATCCATCGCCCATCATATGAGTCAAGAAGCGTATACGCTAGTTTACTCTGGAATATCATTTCCCTGTCTCGATACACTCTCGACTAGAAACAATTAAATGATGTACTTGTAGACTACCCTGGCCCTACTAGTATAATCTCCATCATACTCCTGGTAGTCTAGTGCACATCCTAAGGGCTTTATCAACATGTGAGAGAAAGATAATATCACAATACAAGTTTACATGTTAAGACAAAGAGCAACCGGATAGCATACTATCATGTCGAAAAAGAAAGTCCTCTCTATATATGTCCAAGCATCCACTATAATATACATCATATGTATAATAATGGCCTCTAGGGCGTACATATAACTAACATTATCAACATATAACAGAGAGACAGTATAAAGATACAAGTATAAATGTTAAGATAAAGAGCAACCAAATACCACACTATCATGTCGAGCAAGAAAGTCATCTCTATATATGTCCAAGCATCCACCATAATATACAATCATGTAAAATAATGGCCTCTAGGGCATACATACAACTAACATGTAATCTCTACACTTTTAGTTAAGTTATTGTGTTTAATATATCATATTGTAGTTTAGAGTTAAACTAATATGGTTTTGTGATCTTAGAAATTTCCAAGTTGATGTTTAGTGGAAGTTTGGACTTGTAAAGTTGTAATAGAGGTGTAATGAGTGTTTACAAGACCTTAGTGATGCTTTACTGTCCATGTCCAGAGACTGAAACCCTATACACGAACTTAGAATTTTCCCGATATCGGTTTTGCAAAGTTTTTGATGCTCATATGGAATCTGGAGCAACAAGGGGTCTTTATAAGAAAAACAAACAACTCCATTCACCTAGTTAGACCACTAGAAGACCACCACAGAAGAACAAGACCCAAAATCCCATAGAAAACCTCCGATACCGAGAAAAGAAGCGTTCTCGCCAGCTATATTTTTATGTTTGATGTTGGGGTTTGGCCTATAGTTCACACTCCTTATAACTTAGCTACTATATTGTTAGTTTTGTCCTAGAATACATGTGCCAAAATCTGGGAGCATTATGAGTTGGTTTTGACAGTGTTTTTCCAATTTCTGAAACTTGGTTTTTGGTATTTGAATTTGGATTTGTCGTTGGATGTTTGTACGTCAATGATGAGGGTTATTTAGTTGTTTTATCTTGCGTAGACTATAGGTTCTAACCTATGAGCACTTCGTGTGCCGTATCGGTTTTCAGACATTGTTTTAATAACGTTAGAACATGAGTTGATATGTATGTACTTTCATGTGGTCTTCCGAGATGACGAAGGAGATCAAGAAGCACATCGACTTCGACTAAGAGAGGATATTGCAGGTGAGTAGATTTATATCTACGGGGAAAGTCGGGTGGACGGCGTATAGCACACTAGAAATTATAAATTGAAAACCGATATATACAATATAGTAAGAGAAACCTATACTAGGAACCTACGAATATGATCAAAGAGTTAGTAGGAGATGATATGTTGATACAAGATGACATGAATTGAGATGCCAACGTGGTGATATAAGATTATATGAGAGGATATGCATGATATGAGGATGTGGGGCGATATGAATATTCACATACATATGCCTAGATATGAAATGAGAAGGTTAATGATGTGATATGAGATCGGTAAGGATATGACATGATATATATATATATATATATATATATATATGTATGTATGTATGTGTGTGTGTGTAACGTTTTGGAAATCTTTTAGGCGATTTTCTGTTTTTAGGGAAAAATAGTCCGTGTTTTCCGTAAAAAGAAGCGATCTTTTTGTAGTATAGAATTCACTGCACCTAGTTTAGCTAAGAAATTGCTAGTTTGTGGGTTTTTGTAAGCCACTTATAATTTTTGTGCATTTTTATAATTTTCCTTAATTAAAATATTATTTTAAGTTGTTAAATATGCACTTAATTAGTGGTAGTTACATTTTTGCTTGGCTTGATTAATGCTAATGTGAATCTATGCTAAGTTAATCACTTGATTAGCACTAATCCATATTTGAAAATATCTCTTCAAAATATCTAGATATTTGTGGAAAATAAATGAAATTTTAATGAAAAGGATATGAGGTGGATAAAGGGTTTTTGTTTTATTAAACTTTTATTGTTATTTTCTTCTAGATTTTTCCACACATTACCACAAAACCCCTCTTCCTCTTTGCTAGGCCGAACCCCCTTGCTTCCCTCTCTTGAATCTTGCCTTATTTCATCTCTCCAAAGTCCAAATAAATCATTAAAAATCCTAAATAATTCACACAAACTCATAAATAAATCAAAACCCATCATTCTTCTTCACAAATCAAGCTTGGATCTTCATGGAAGTGTTCGTTTTGGAGGCTTAATTTTGAAGTTTAGTTGCTAATTTTGTGGAGGTATAAAACCCTAACCCTAATCTCTTTATGTTGTCTTAATACTTTAAATTTGCTTATTAGATGTTAATTTAAGCTTTCAATTTCATGTTTTGAAATTCAAGAAATGGTTTCTGGATAATCAAGTTAAGGTTTTGATTAGTTAAAAGGTTAATTGATAAGTTAAGACTTGAAGAAAACTTAACCTAGTTGCTAGTTTGTTAAATGATATTTTCCTAATTGTATAATTAAGCTAATTAGCAAACTAAGCTTTTACTAAATCCTAATTAGGTGAGATTAAAATTCTAGTAAGGGTTTGTATGGTTTAAACATTCTATATTGTGATGTTTGTGATTTCTAGTTTTGGTAAAACTTGTAGTTTTGAGCTAAAAATGATATATGTTGCTTACTAGATTTCCGGATAATTTAGGCGTGGGTTTCTTTTGATATTGCGACGTTATATATATTAGATTCCACATTTATTATTGTGTTGTGAATGCGTGATCGGTACGATCAGGGTCTAGACTTGATGGTTGTGTCGTTTAGCGTTCCTAACTAGGGTTGTGCTGATGTCGTTCGTGTTTTTGTGTAGCTTTTGCTCTTGAGTTTGTTTCGTAGTGTCGCTACTCGCGTTAGCCACTTGACGAACACTTGATAGTACTCTTGGAGTTGGTGTGTCGGTTAAACGTAGTTTGTATGTGTTATTAGTCGATTGCTAATATGCACTTGTTATATTGTTATGTGCTTACAGGATCGCAGGCGGGGACTTCGGGCGCTGCGAAGAAGGAAAAGCGAGTGGTTGGCTTTATTTAGCCAGGATTGTTGTGAGTAGATTGAACATCTACAGAGGAATCGCCCGCATGGCGTTATGCGTCTGGGCTAGATTAATGACATGACTATTAGTTAGAAGTATATGGATATTGATTGTGCATGTGTACCTTTGTTGCATATCTCATTTCCTATTGTGCATGGACTTAGTATTAATGAGACCCAACACCATTATTGACGGTTCATGTTTCACGAGTACTAATTGTATGCTACACACACACCATCGATAATAGCCATGACACGCACAACACCTATACATATGTGATACTGTATTTCTTAAGGACATCGAGACATGATCCTTATTTTCCTTGTGCATATGACATAAAGCATACCTGTATACTTACATGCTTACACATATACCTTGACATGCTTATATGCTAGTTACCCATATACCTATATGGTATTGTACCATTAGGGATAGGTATATACACATATGAGACATAGCTACATGTACATCTTGCATACATACTTATACATATACATGGAGGGTATTACTGGATTATTGATAGGTAGATACACATATCTTGCTATACCGATATGGTTACGCATACCTTGCTATAGCTACATGTTCACCTTTATTTGATGTTGTATGGACTTTGAAAAATTAGGAACCGCATGATATATTTATTAACTTGTTGTAGTTAAATAGCGGTTTTTCCTTTGTATGCTCATATTACTGTTTCATGTTGCATATATTATATTCACGGATTTCATATGATGTTTTACTCCTAAGCATATATATATCAGTGGAATGGGACGCCGATATATATGTACACATATATAATGATCTATGCAGTTATAATTATTGATTCCTAATGTTTTCTGGATTTGAGGACCGTGTTAGTTTCATGAAATTATGCATTATCTGAAAAACTCGGTTTCTCTTGATATGATATTTCAGCTTCCACCATGAGATTTCTCCGTTCTGAGCTTATATATTACACCATGCGAGGAGTGAGTAGGCCGTGTGCGGGTACATGGTGGAACCCGGTTGGTTCTCCGGGGCAAGATGATCAACTGTCCATGCCGATGAGCCTGGCTGGGGGCGTGTGCCAACCGGTGATAGTATTTGAACTCGACGGATATCTGGTGGATACCGATTAAGGTTATGTATCCACATGCGTTGTCGATTATGGATGATGAAGACTCAGGTTCTATAGGATGTGCGTGTTAGTGTATATGCCCTAGAGGCCATTACTGTATCATACTAGTTTGTATATTACTTAATGGAAGTTTGAGATATTCACCTTGTATATACAATCTTGCTCAAAATAGTAGTATGCTACTTGGTTTGTTTCTACTTCAATGTGTACATGTGTTTATTTTAGTATATCACCTATACACATTAGTGGAGCTCTTAGGATCTTTGCTTGATTACCAGCGATGTGAGGGCAGTCACACTAGTGGGGCTGGATAATCTATAAGCACATCCTTATGCAGGTCCCTGGTCACAGGACTATCGAGACAGGGCATCGATACTCCGGAGTTGACTAGCGCATGCGCTTCTCATCCCAGTGTGGGAGACGGCCTGTCCCACAGCCGTCAGTACGTCGTACTTGAGATAGTATGCGGGTGCTCGTTTGGTTACGGGTACACTGGATAGGACTCGACGGGAACTGACTAGTTGGTATTATGCCTATCGTCAGTTATCAGTTCCCAGGTGACATGAGTACAGCTTAGTCCGCTGACTTGGCACTGTCACTTCGCCTCGAGTGTGTTCCCACTGCATTTTGATTACTACCCTACCACGGCTCAAAGGAGTCGTGCAAACAGGTAGTAGTTGGGTGCAGTCCCGAAGCACATGGAGGCAGTGACGGTTAGACAGGATTCGTCTCTCCCGGTATTGGGGGTTGACATCACGCTGTGTCTAGGAGAGCCATTACATGAGTAGTCCCTGGCCAGGGCAAACGAGATATACTGGTAGGCTTCCAGTGTTATCTCAGGGTGTTTTGGGCTTCGCTCCGGCACGACTTGTACCGCTATTGGGGGACTGACGTTTACCGCCCCCTAGGCCCGCCATGCGATGTATCAGACGAACAGACCGGACTGTACGGAGTGTGTCACATTCAGGCTTAGTAGGAGTTCAGATTGGTTTCGCCTCGTCGGTCTTCTTGTCGGCACTACCTGGGGACCGTTACGCACAGCTAGTGCCGCTTGCGGTCTGTGGTTAAACCCACTGCCAGCGTAGTCTCGAGTCTTTAGAGTCCCATACAGAAATCTTTTCGCCTTTAGGAAAAAGAGTAGAGGTCGCATGGTTTTGCAACAGGTCGCATGGTTTTGCGACAGGGTTCGGTCATATCCGTGCACTTGTGCACGTACAGTGTCCGGACAGTTTACACTAGCGGGCTTTGGTTTAAGCCAGATCCTAGTGTACCTTTTGGGATTGGATTTATCCAGTATGCATTCGTGTTTCTCGGAACGCGGATGCGGGTGTGTATGCACAGTTGACGGGAAGACAGAGGCAGCGGATTCTTATTAGGGTTGTTGACAGTTGACCGTTGACTATTGACTTTTTGCTCAACCCTAATGAGAATATGATATGTGATTAACAATTATATTAATTAAGTATTATGGTGACATGGTTGTGGAGGGATTGACTTTGTTGACTTCTTGACTTTTGTTGACTTTGTTGACTTTTTGTTGACTTGTTGACTTTTGTTGACTTGTTGACTTTGTTGACCGGTTGACTAGGCTTGACTAGTTGACCATCATGATAACCATAGCTATAATTTAATGGCAAAGACTTTTGCTTGCTTGCTCTTTTGTACAAAATGAGTGCATGAAATGATATGGTTATGGTTGCTTCAACCATCACATAACACTTGATTGATATGATTTGTTATCATTGTTTTGGATTATGAGAGGGTGAAAGACAAAAGAAAGGCTCATTCTCACTTGACCATTCTCTCTCTTGTTCTTGAGCTCTCTTGCTTTTGCTCTCACCCTCTTCCTCTTGCTCCCTCTCTTGATTCTATGGTTCACTTGTCTCTTGAGCTGAGAACCAAGAACCATAGATAAAATCCCATACAAACTCTTCTCTACTCACTCTAGTTCACAAGGTTTAGCAAACCGAGTGAACTAGTTTCTTCAAAGTTCGAAGAAGGAGCCAAAGGTTGGAGCTTTCAGGTGGATCTATCTTCGGCGTACGGAGACGACGGGAAGAAGCCGATCCGGACCACCATCGGAGTTTTGAAGACGAAGGAGTTCAAGACAAGCAAGGTATAACCCCCTAACCGAGTAGTTAGCAACTCGTAGTTAGGTTGTTAGTTAGATGTTTAACAAAGATCCGGGTTATTAGTCCATGTTACCACCTCTATAAAAATCGTTTTTTATCAAATTTCGCATGCCCGAAAGTACCGGGAGAGGTAGCATGGACTTACAGTGGTATCAGAGCCTAGTTAAACTCTATCTAACATGTTAGCAAAGTAGCTAGAAGATCGATCAAAGAAAAGTCCCAAAATGAACCCCGAAATTCGAACTTTCCGTCGATTTTAAAAGTGCTGGAAAACTTTTTTGAAATACACCAAAAATCGGCTCAGGCTTTTGTGTGATCACCCACCAAATTTGGTCCAACGATCGAGTCAAAGCGCCGCGGAAACGCGGCGGGAGCACGCTCCCGCCGTGGATCCGCGGCTGAGTTGACTCGGCCGAGGTCCATCTTTGGTGCAGTGTTATTCTGGGGTTGTTTTGGGATTTTTGGAATATGTGTTTTCTGCCCAGATTTTCCAGAACGAAAATTTTATTTTTGGGGTCCCGAAAATCCGTATTTTTGATCGAACTTCTAAAAGACTTAAGCTAACGGGTTTTTTCTGTAATGTGATATTTGTATTGAACGTCTGCTAATCGCTATATGTCGATTAGTGGGGGTTATACAAATCTGTGATCTGTAATGTTGCTGGAATGTGTTTATGAATATGTTGGATTGTCGCGGGTGAATAGCCGGGGGTTGTGAGACGAGAGTTTTTCTTTTCTTTCAATTCATGTAAATTTGTAAATTGATGTAATAATTATTTGTATGGCCGCACAACCGGGTCGGGGTTGTAGCCGTCATTGTATAATTTCTTTTTACTGTTTTTGCTCCTAGGATAGACCCATGGAGGGGGTGCATAAACTACCGGGTATGCCGAAGTGCCGAGTGGCCTACTCATGGAGATGAGGGAGGTTGCTTCACTTTGGGTACTTGGCGGGTAGTTTGCCGCACCCGTAGGGGTCTTGGGTGGGGTATTGGCTATTCACCGCGATCGTGTAATCTGTTTTTCGTTACAGGCTCGTGCGAATTACTGATTCCTAGTATATCCAATGTATTCATCTGTGATATGAAATGTTTATCATTGCAGTATATCTATATATGATATTATTTAGGCGTTGCTTATGTTTTACAGCCGCGCTAGCCCTGCCCCCGCTCTGTCGTTAGTTAAGTAACCTAACGGGTAATGACGGGGCCCCGTGGCGAATGCGAATGGCATAAGCGTACGTCATATTTTGGTTGTTTTCTGCAATGGTAGGATTAAATGATGGGACGCATTAAAAGAACTAATGCAAGATAATAAACCAAGTTAAAGTCGTTGGAACACTTTCGAAAAACCACTCGGTTCTTTTCAAAACCAACTTTTAAATGCGGAGCTTGAGCCACTCCTTTTAAAAGCTATCTCGTTCCATCGACTATATCAAGTTCACTACGTTCACGGTTTAGCCAAAACCATTCGTAGCCCTCCATCATTTCAGTTAAATATTCGGTAGTATTCAAGATATGTATTTTGACCTCACGCCAAGTCATAGTGATTGGTAGCTGCCGGATATTTATCTGTTGCATAGATAGAATGCGTTGGTTTGGGACAGCCGTACTACCATTTTGGCCTACGTCAAGGTTAGGTACGGGTGGACTCAAATTAACCTGGATAATGATGGGAAGAACTTGACATATGACTTATGACATTTTGACCTCAAGCTAAGGTCATAAGAGCATGGGGCAAAAATCCACATCGGGAGTTTCATAAGTACTGAAACTTGCTAGATTTGCATACCATTTGGAGTGTGATGATTCTGGTAGGATTCCTTCAGTTTCGTCACGCGATGATATTTGGATCCCGATCCTACTGTGAGTATATGCTACTCCTCGGGAAATTTCTTACTAATCGATCAATGCTATAAACCTAGTAGGTGCCTAGAAAGGTGTTAGCGGGGCTACGCCCCCAGGGAAAAGAGGTTATTTAATTAAGGAACTTAACGAAACCGTTGGAAAACCTCCCTCGAAGTACCGACACTAGCCTGGCCGAACGGTTAAGCAAGTATTGTACGGTGGGATTGATCCTGACTAATTCTTCCTTTATGGTTTGAGGAGGGATTCGAGAAACAGTGGGAGCCATCCTGTTTAAACAAACTAAAAACCACTCTAAACTTGCAAGAGCATCATGCTGAGTGTTTCTTCTTCTCTCTCCTAATTGCAGCGACCAATCGACATGACTGGACTTAAGTTACTTCTAGATAAAAACATACTGACGGGGCCAAACTACAAAGATTGGCTCAGGAATGTCAAAATGGCAATCACTTACGACAAGCTGGGGTATCTTCTTACCACCAAAGCTCCCCCTGTCCCTGGTCCCACTTCCAGCGTCGCGGATAAGGAAATCCGCAAGACTTGGGAGATTGATAGCGCGAAGGCCAAGTGCCTCGTATTTACCTCGATGGACAACGAACATCAGAGGAGGCACGAGAATATGGACCTTGAATCCATATTTCTCCATACAAAAGAACTGTATGGAGAGCAATCTCGTATCGCATGATACGAAGTGTCGAAAAAGTTATTTTCGGCAAGGATGGCCGTCGGATCATCAGTAGCAGAGCACGTGCTAAAGATGATCGGCTACATTGAGGAGCTCGCGGACCTAGGAACCATATTGGAGAGTGAGCTCTATACAGACTTAGTTCTCCAGTCCCTTCCTTCCACTTACGCCCAGTTTATACTGAACTTCAACTTGCAAGAAAAAGAAGTTGAACTTTCAGAGCTCCTCAACATGCTGAGGAGCGCAGAGGGCACCCTACAGAAAGGTAGGGAAACATCCACTTTGTTTGTAGGAGGATCATCTTCTTCTAAGTCCAAGGCGAAAGCCAAGGGAAAGAAGAAGAAATCCCCCGCCAAACCAAGGGGCGGTGTTAGTAAAGTGGATACGAAAGGAAAAGCTAAAGCAACAAAGAAAGCGGGGAAGCTTGTGGATAAGTAAGAATGCTTCTATTGTCATAAGAAAGGTCACTGGAAGAATGATTGCAGGGCTTGGAAAGCCAGAACACAGGAATTGAAGCAGGTTTCAGCTTCAGCTTCAGGTGTGTATGTTATTGAAAACTGTCTTTCAATAAACTCTACTTCCTGGGTATTGGATACCGGATCAGGATCTCATATCTGTAATTATTTGCAGGCGTTGAGAAACCGTAGGGTTCTGAAGGCAGGTGACATGACCCTCAGAGTTGCGAACGGAGCTAGCATGGATGCTAAAGCCGTGGGGGACTATCACCTGGGAATGTCAGATGGACATGTTTTGGTTTTGCGTAATTGCTTTTTTGTACCCAACGCAACTTGTAATATCATTTCTGTATCTTTAGTTTCTAAAGAAGGTTATGAATTTGCGTTTGTAAGTAATGTTGTAAACATTCACCTTAATCAAGTTTTGATTGGGTCAGGTACATTGAGTAATGGTATATACGTATTAAACCAACCACAGATTCTCAACGTCCAGAATACACACAAAAGAAAGTCTCCGGAAATAAATCAGACTTTCTTATGGCATTGTAGACTAGGTCACATCAATGAGAGAAGGTTGATGAAGTTATATACAGAAGGATATTTGAATCCGTTCGAATATCAATCGTATGCCACTTGTCAATTCTGTCTCAAAGGAAAGATGACAAAGACTCCGTTCACTGGACACGGAGTAAGAGCGAGCGAGCTCTTGGGACTCGTACACAGCGACGTGTGCGGTCCAATGTCTACGCATGCGCGAAGCGGTTATTCTTACTTCATCACTTTTACGGATGACTTTTCAAGGTACGGTTATGTCTTCTTAATGAAACATAAGTCCGAAGCCTTTGGAAAGTTCCAGGAATATAAGAAAGAAGTAGAAAACCAAACCGGCAAAAATATCAAGATTCTAAGATCGGATCGAGGTGGAGAATACTTAAGTGCCGAGTTCCTGGACTATTTAAAAGAGAACGGAATTCTCTCTCAGCTTACTCCTCCATACACTCCGCAACATAACGGTGTATCGGAGAGACGGAACCGAACCCTATTGGATATGGTTCGGTCCATGATGAGTAACGCTGAGTTACCGCGATCATTCTGGGGGTATGCGCTAGAATCAGCTGCGTACCTTTTGAACCGAGTTCCTACTAAGACTGTGCCTACCACACCTTATGAGTTATGGGGTGGGAAGAAACCCTATCTTCAATATCTGAAGATCCGGGGATGTCCAGCTTTTGTCAAAAAGCAGCATGCGGAAAAACTCGAGGCACGCTCAGTACTGTGCAAGTTTGTGGGATACCCAAAGAACACCAGGGGGTATCTTTTCTACCACGCAGAGGAACAAAAAGTCCTTGTTTCTCGTAATGCCCACTTTCTAGAACACCAGTTCTTGGAAAAAGAAATTAGTGGGAGCGCAGTAGAACTGGAAGAAATTCCAGAACCACAGACTATTACTGAAAGCTTAGTGGAACCAGAGGGTTCAAGAGAACAGGACATTCCTACGCCGCTCCGCAGAAGTAGTAGGCAGTCTCATCCGCCCGAGAGATACTACGGTTTTCTCATAGACGGGGATAGAGAGGATTGCATCATAGATTATGATGAGCCTACTAGCTTCCAGCAAGCCGTTCAGAGCGTCGACTCGGTAAAATGGATGGATGCAATGCGGACCGAAATGGAGTCCATGTACACCAACAAAGTATGGACGTTGGACGTTGCTCCAGACAGGGTAAAACCCGTAGGATGCAAGTGGATCTTCAAAAGGAAGATTGGTGTAGATGGACAGGTTGAGACCTATAAAGCTAGACTGGTTGCAAAGGGTTTTCGTCAAAGACCTGGTTTGGACTATGACGAGACCTTTTCTCCAGTAGCTATACTGAAATCCATTCGGATCCGTCTTGCCATTGCTGCCTTCCACGATTATGAGATTTGGCAGATGGACGTAAAGACAGCTTTTCTAAATGGAAATTTAGAAGAGTGTGTCTATATGGACCAGCCAGAGGGTTTCATTCAGAGTGGGAGCAGCGGAAAGGTGTGCAAGTTGCTTAAGTCCATTTACGGACTAAAGCAGGCATCGCGGAGTTGGAACATCTGTTCTGATGAGACGGTCAAGGAATTTGGCTTTATCAAAAATCGAGATGAACCATGCATCTATAGTAGATTTGTAGCGAGAACTGTAGTATTCCTCGTTTTATACGTGGATGACATTCTCTTAATAGGAAATGACATTCCTATGCTACAATCTGTCAAGGGGTTCTTATCACACAGGTTCTCCATGAAAGACCTGGGTGATGCCTCTTACATTCTGGGTATCCGGATCTACCGTGACAGATCCAAGAGGATATTAGGACTTTCACAGTCCTGGTATATCGACACTATACTGAAGAGATTCAGTATGGAAGATTCCAAGCGCTGTAACCTACCGGCTTGTCACGGGATCACCCTCTCTAAAGAGATGTCTCCCAAAACTGATTTGGAGAGGGATCGCATGTCTATTATACCCTACGCTTCTGCGGTAGGCTCTATAATGTATGCGATGTTGTGTACCAGACCGGATGTAGCTTATGCACTGAGTGTGGTAAGCCGGTATCAGTCAAACCCTGGGGAAAAACACTGGATAATGGTAAAGAACATTCTCAAGTACCTGAGAAGGACTAAGGAGATGTTCTTGGTGTATGGCGGAAAAGACCTCCAGATCGAGGCCTTTGCTGACTCCAGCTTCCAGAGTGACAAGGATGATTCCAAGTCCATGTCGGGTTTTGTCTTTACCCTCAATGGAGGGGCGGTGTGTTGAAAGAGTTCCAAACAAGAAACCGTTGCAGACTCGACGATGGAAGCGGAATACATCGCTGCATCTGATGCCGCAAAAGAAGCTGTCTGGATGAGAAAGTTCTTGAAAGAACTTCAGGTGGATCCGTCCATTGTTGATCCAATACCTCTGTATTGTGACAACAACGGGGCTATAGCTTTAGCGAAGGAACCCAGGTCCCATCAGAGATCCAGACACATCTTGAGGCGGTATCACCTGATCAGGGAGATCGTAGATCGCCAGGAGATCGAGGTTCGGAGCGTCGCTTCAGAAGATAACACTGCAGATCCATTCACCAAGGCCCTGCCCCAGACTCAGTTCGAGCGGCTGATCGAGATGATAGGTCTTCGATACGCCAGTACATGGCCTTAGTGCAAGTGGGAGATTGTTAGTGTATATGCCCTAGAGGCAATTACTGTATCATACTAGTTTGTATATTACTTAATGGAAGCTTGGGATATTCACCTTGTATATACAATCTTGCTCAAAATAGTAGTATGATACTTTGTTTGTTTCTACTTCAATGTGTACATGTGTTTATTTTAGTATATCACCTATACACATTAGTGGAGCTCTTAGGATCTTTGCTTGATTACCAGCGATGTGATGGCAGTCACACTAGTGGGGCTGGGTAATCTTTAAGCACATCCTTATGCAGGTCCCTGGTCGCAGGACTATCGAGACAGGGCATCGATACTCCGGAGTAGACTAGCGCATGCGCTTCTCATCCCAGTGTGGGAGACGGTCTGTCCCACAGCCGTCAGTACGTCGTACTTGAGATAGTATGCGGGTGCTCGTTAGGTTAAGGGTACACTGGACAGGACTCGTCAGGAACTGACTAGTTGGTATTATGCCTATCGTCAGTTATCAGTTCCCAGGTGACATGAGTACAGCTTAGTCCGCTGACTTGACACTGTCACTTCGCCTCGAGTGTGTTCCCACTGCATTTTGATTACTACCCTACCACGGCTCAAAGGAGTCGTGCAAACAGGTAGTAGTTGGGTGCAGTCCCGAAGCACTTGGAGGCAGTGACGGTTAGACAGGATTCGTCTCTCCCGGTATTGGGGGTTGACATCGCGCTGTGTCTAGGAGAGCCATTACACGAGTAGTTCCTGGCCAGGGCAAACGAGATATACTGGTAGGCTTCCAGTGTTATCTCAGGGTGTTTTGGGCTTCGCTCCGGCACGACTTGTACCGCTATTGGGGGACTGACGTTTACCGCCCCCTAGGCCCGCCATGCGATGTATCAGACGAACAGACCGAACTGTAAGGAGAGTGTCACATTCAGGCTTAGTAGGAGTTCAGATGGGTTTCGCCTCGTCGGTCTTCTTGTCGGCACTACCTGGGGACCGTTACGCACAGCTAGTGCCGCTTGCGGTCTGTGGTTAAACCCACTGCCAGCGTAGTGTCGAGTCATTAGAGTCCCACACAGAAAGCTTTTCGCCTTTAGGCAAAAGAGTAGAGGTCGCATGGTTTTGCGACAAGTCGCATGGTTTTGCGACAGGGTTCGGTCACATCCGTGCACTTGTGCACGTAGGAGTGTCCGGACAGTTTACACTAGCGGGCTTTGGTTTAAGCCAGATCCTAGTGTACCTTTTGGGATTGGATTTATCCAGTATGCATTCGTGTTCCTCGGAACGCGGATGCTGGTGTGTATGCACAGTTGACGGGGAGACAGAGGCAGCGGATTCTCATTAGGGTTGTTGACAGTTGACCGTTGACTATTAACTTTTTGCTCAACCATAATGAGAATATGATATGTGATTAACAATTATATTAATTAAGTATTATGGTGACATGGTTGTGGAGGGATTGACTTTGTTGACTTCTTGACTTTTGTTGACTTTGTTGACTTGTTGACTTTTTGTTGACTTTTGTTGACTTGTTGACTTTGTTGACCGGTTGACTAGGCTTGACTAGTTGACCATCATGATAACCATAGCTATCATTTCATGGCAAAGACTTTTGCTTGCTTGCTCGTTTGTACAAAATGAGTGTGTGAAATTATATGGTTATGGTTGCTTCAACCATCACATAACACTTGATTGATATGATTTGTTATCATTGTTTTAGATTATGAGAGGGTGAAAGACAAAAGAAAGGCTCATTCTCACTTGACCATTATCTCTCTTGTTCTTGAGCTCTCTTGCTTTTGCTCTCACCCTCTTCCTCTTGCTCCCTCTCTTGATTCTATGGTTTACTTGTCTCATGAGTTGAGAACCAAGAACCATAGATAAAATCCCATACAAACTCTTCTCTACTCACTCTAGTTCA
Organism: Agapanthus africanus; assembly: GCA_030015575.1. Taxonomy (NCBI): domain Eukaryota; kingdom Viridiplantae; phylum Streptophyta; class Magnoliopsida; order Asparagales; family Amaryllidaceae; genus Agapanthus; species Agapanthus africanus. Next base: position 151,256,935 of record JASDDO010000031.1, read on the forward strand.
CAAGGTTTAGCAAACCGAGTGAACTAGTTTCTTCAAAGTTCGAAGAAGGAGCCAAAGGTTGGAGCTTTCAGGTGGATCTATCTTCGGCGTACGGAGACGACGGGAAGAAGCCGATCCGGACCACCATCGGAGTTTTGAAGACGAAGGAGTTCAAGACAAGCAAGGTATAACCCCCTAACCGAGTAGTTAGCAACTCGTAGTTAGGTTGTTAGTTAGATGTTTAACAAAGATCCGGGTTATAAGTCCATGTTACCACCTCTATAAAAATCGTTTTTTATCAAATTCCGCATGCCCGAAAGTACCGGGAGAGGTAGCATGGACTTACAGTGCGTACATGACATGGGAGGGTCAGTCCCAGGTGACGGTGCCTTAGAGATGAGTATTTATGTGTCGATGCTAGACACTTGTTTTCTTGATGTTTTTGGGTGTAGATGTTGGACACTCAGGTTTCATGATACATACTTGATATTCGATACTGGCTATATGAGATTTACTTGATATTGGATACTGGGTATATGAGATTTACTTGATATTGGATACTGGCTATATGAGATTTACTTGATATTGGATACTGGCTATAAGAGATTTACTTGATATTGGATACTGGTTATTTGAGATTTACTTGATATTGGACACTCAGGATATATGAAACTTACAGGATATGGGGGCCAATTTGGGGGCTGATTTGAGGAAATTTGGGATTTAGTTTTCCTTGATGGACTTTGGTCCTGCCACGAGGTTAGGATTCCTTGAGGATGACATGTTTTATCCCATACTCTGCATTTACTTTATATGCATTGCTTCATGTATTTGTAGTACCAGATAGAGTACCTTTCATGACTATTGCATATGCATATTGCTATATTATTGCTTCATGTATTAGTTATACCTGATAGAGTACCATTCAGGACTGTTGCATACATATGGCAATTTATTGCTTTTAGCTTGCATGTGATAGATTCGCACAGTATGTGCATACTTGCGATTACCTGCATATGTTATTTTACTATTCACGAGTTGGCAACTCACCCCCGTTGTGCCACAGGGTTTGAAGGTTGTTTCTCAGAGTAGTCGAGGCAGAGCTTCTGTAGGGTTACTAGGCACTCTAATAAGGTTCTACAAGGCATCAACCATGCCGGATTAAAATTTTAGCCATGCCGAATAACTCTAAACAAGATCTTGGCTAGAAAATTAGGGTAACACATGCAAGTTAAACTCTTTAACCCTACGTGAATACGAAATACAACCTTTGTAGATCGGTCCTTCACTTCATATGCTCCTTGATGTAGTCCCTTCGCTGCGATCATCCAACTCCCAGACTCTCGGACGGCTCCATGAGAAGAGGCAACGGTATTGCTTGAAGTTTTCGAGGCCGAAGATGATCTACGTCGAGGGAATACGGACTCAAGCTTCTACTTCACTAACCAAAGAATTAGTGAAGCAAACACCCTAAACTAAAGTGCTAGTCTAGTAGAGGATGGTGAAATAGGAAATGGGTTCACTTTAGAATTTGATTTCTCACTTTGGTTCTCTCTCTTTTTCAAACCCTAGCATGAATATGAAGGAGGAAGAAGATGAACTCAAAAATGAGAAAGGATAATGATCAAGAGAGAGTATAAGCTAACCATGGTGAGTGAGTATCATATACTAACTCATGTAGAGACATTACCATAGGTAATCATAGTGGTTAGGTTAACTAATATCATAAGTAAAACAAAACTAGTGGACTAAGTCAAATGCAAACAAAAACTTCATGAAGCTTCATGCATTTGTGCTCATTATCCATTTGATTTAGAATTACTTTAAATATAAAAACCTTACAAATATAATTAGTATGGTATAAGTCTTCTACACCCATGATATTTGTATCAACAACCATGATACAATTTGTACACTAATAAATATATATCAACTTGTGCACAAGTGAGAAAAATAAATGTTTAAGTGAACCAATGTTAGTTAGTGTAAATTAGTATATCACATATACAATTATACACTAAATTATTAAATCAACACTTGACTTAATAATCCGGTTATATCACATATAACCGACTAACATCCAATATATCGACTTATCGAATCAACCCTTGATTCGATAATTTGGATATATCGCATATAACCGATCGACACATTCATCGTGAGAATAGAATACGGTATCACATACACGCATTATTCTCGGTCCCTCACATATCACATATGCGCTCCTATTTCGTTTTTCCTGAGCCAGTACAACCTCTATGTAGGACTCTAAAGACTCATCAATACGCCGGCAGTAGGTGATGATCATATCAAGCACCCACAAGCTGTCAGCGGTACTAGCTGGACGTAACGGCTACCCGGGTATTGAGCGATCAGAAGATCAGCAAGCAAGCCCGCTCCAACTCGTGCAAGAAGCCTGACAGTGACACTACCGTACAGTCCGGTCTCCTCATCTGATATGTCGCATATCAAGTATATGGGTGGTAAACGCCAGACCCCAATAACCGATAAGTCATGCCGATGTGAGGCTTATAACGGGTCGAGAAACTACTGGTAACACTTACCAGTAAATCTCTAAACCAACTCTGGCCAGGGACTTCCCTGTTATGGCCAATCGAGCATAGCGCAACATCAACCCCCAATACTGGGAGAGACGAAACCCCTCCTATCGCTCATTGCCTCCATGTAACTCGGGACTGTACCCAAAAACCACCATTTTGCACGCCCTCTTGGACGTGGTAAGGTGGAAATCAAAGCACAGTGGGAATCACACAAGACTCTATGACGATCTCGGGTCTACAGACTAACCTGTACCAGTGTCACCAGAGAACTGCCATCTGACGTAGGGTATAATACCATCTGGGAGTTCTCGGTGAGTCCGTCCAGTATACCCAGTCTACACTGAGCACCCGTATATCATCTCTGATGTCAAACACCAATGGATATGGGATCATCCATCGCCCATCTATATGGGTCGAGAAGGTATACGCTAGTCTACTCTGTTATATCGATGCCCCGTCTCGATACACTCATGACTAGGGACCTTGAAGGATGTACTTATGGACTACCATGTCCCCACTAGTATGATCCGTATCATAGTCCAGGTAGTCAAGTACACATCCTAAGGGCTTTACCAACATGTAACAGAGAGACAATCAATATACACGTTAAGGTAAACAGTAACCAGATAGCATACTATCATGTCGAGCAAGAAAGTCCTCCCTATATATGTCCAAGCATCCACTACAATATACATCTCATGTATAGTAATGGCCTCTAGGGCATACATATAACTAACAATCTCTCACTTGCACTAGGGCCATCTGATAACAGTGGTTGTAGTATCTCATACTCAACCATCCCATAAAAGTCTCTCTCTAGGAAAAGGCCTTAGTGAGTGGATCCGCCGTGTTGTCCTCAGAGTCTACTCTCCTAACCTCGATCCCCTGGAGATCAACTATCCCCATGATCAGGTGACACTGCCTTAGAATATGTCTGAATCACTGATGGGACTGGCGTTCCTAGGCATAAGCCACAACTCCATTGTCACACAATGGTAGGAATGAAGTTCATCTCATAAACTAATATAAACCCAGACTTCCACTTTGTTAGCATCTTTGGTAGCGATGTATCTAGCCTTTATCGTCTAGTATGCCACGGTATCTTTCTTGGAACTCTTCCAACATACCGTCCCTTTACTGAGGGTAAAGACCATGCCTGTGGCTGACATTCAGTCGTCCTTATCAGCCTGGAACCCTTCCAGTGATTCTCCCCAGGATCAATTGATACCATCTCACTACAACTAGTGAGAATCCTAACATCCATTTACATCTATCTCATAGATCAAAACTCAGGATTTAGGAGGTATCATTTTGATCGTATATGGAGAATCATTGTGATAAGCGGAGATTGACCGAGCATAGCATAGGAAACTCCTTCCCCATCAAGAGTATGTCATCCACGTACTCTACGAGGATCACCACCATACACTCTAATACCCTTTTTGTATATACAAGGTTCATCTACCATTTTGATGAAGTCAAACTCTTTGACTACCACATCAAAACAGACGTTCCAACTCCGCGATGCCTGCTTTATCACATAAAACATCTTGCACGCGTTTCCGCGGCTCCCACTGTCTACGAAGCCCTCTGACTGTGTACTTATAGACTCTCTCCTCTAAAGCACCATTTAGAAAAGCAGTCATGACACCCAACCGCCAGATATCGTAGTCATGGTATGTAGTCGTGGCAAATAGGATCTGGATGGACTTAAGCATATCTACTTAGAAAAGATTTCATCATAATCCATACCTGGTCAATGATGCAAACCTTTTACAAGTCTAGCTTTGAAAGTCTCAACTTTTCCTTGTACACCAAGTAAACTTCTCAAGATATACTTGCTCCTGATGGGGATTTAAGCCTTCAGATAATGCAACCAAAGTCCATACTTTATTGGTGTATAAGGATTCCATCTCAGATCGCTAAGCATCCAGCCATTCTTACAGAGTCCCATTCCTGATGGCCAGCTCGAAACTAATTGGGTCATCATCTCATGATGCAATCCTCACTCCCACTATCATAGAGAAACTGAAGTATCTCTCAGGTGGGTGAGGAACCCTACTAGAACGGCGGAGAGGCTGAGGTTCGTTGGAAACTATTGAATCCTTTGGTTCTACCAAATCATCAGCTGCAGTTTGTATAGCTGGAACTACTTCCAGTTCTACCTCATGTCCACTAATTTCTTCATACGAAATTCCCTTTCACAAAGGCGGCATGCTGAGAAACAAAACATCTTTTGTTCCTCGGTTTGGTAGAAGATATTCACTTGCGAATGCTTGGGATATCCAACAAACTTCTACAGAACTGACTTTGCCTCGAGTTTTTCCGGATTTTGCTTTTAGACATAGGCCGGACAACCCCAAATCTTAACAGACTTAAGAGATGGGCTCTTCCCTTTCCATATCTTATATGAAGTGGTAGGCAACTGATTTGATCGGAACCCTATTCAATAGGTATGCAACTTTTCCAGTGCATAACTCCCAAAAGGAAATAGGTAACTCAGTAGTACTCATCATAAAGCACACCTTATCACATAGGGTGTAATTGCTCCTGTAGGGTTCCTAGGCACACCAAGGAGGTCTCACAAGGCATTAACCATGCCAATTTACAAAAATTACGGTGCCGAGAAACCCTAATACGGACCGTTGGCTTGAATTTTAGGCGAAAAATGAAAACTAGTTAACACTTAACTACAAGAACGGAAATACAACCTTTGTAGATCCGGTGCTCCACCTCCATAGCTCCGTGATGGTGTCTCCTCGCTGTCCAAAACGAACCCCGGGCTCTAGCGTCGGCTTCATCGGAGAATGGACGGGCTAGGTCTTCGACGACGATGCCGAAGATGATCTACGTCGAGGCATCACTAGATCAAGCTCCAACTTCACCAAGTCAAGAAACTTGTGAAGAAAAACATACTCTACTACTTGGCAAGAGGTAGAGGATGAAGAAATAGGATGTGTGTAGACTTTAGAATTGGATTTCTCACTCATTTTCATCAATCACCATTGATGAAGTGAAGGTTCTTCATCTTGAAGAAGAGGAAGAAGAAGATGAAAGAATATCATAAGTCTTTTTTAAAATGAATAATAATATGAATACTTATCATATCCTAACCTTGGTTAGGTGTAGAGAATAGACTAGGGTTAAATGGAGTGGTTAGGGTTAAGCATGAGACAAAATGGTCACTTTGGTCAAATGTTCAAGAAGCTTAAACTAGAAAACAAACAAAGCCACCATTTTCCTTTTATGCTTATCATTTTCAAAATGAATATCTAAATAAGATAAATAAAAAAGAAAACAAAACCCTTACCATTCATATAACCATGGTTTAGTCTTTACACAAACCCAAGTTAGCATGCATCATCAAACATGTTACAATCTTGTGTACAAAAGTATATCACATATACAATGTGCACAATCCAAGTGAGAAAATCCATTTAAAGTGAACCAATACTAGTTAATGCAAAGTAATATATCAAATATATAATTATACATTAAATCATTAAATCAACACTTGATTTAACGATCCGGTCATATCGCATATAACCGACTAGTATCTTATGTATCGTCTTATCGAATCAACGCTTGAATCGATAACTAGTTATATCGCATACAACCAATCGATACATTCATCGCGAGAATGGAATACGGTATCACATACACGTATTATTCTCGGTCCCGCACATATCTCATATGCGCTCCTATTTCGTTTCGCTTGAGCCAGGAAACCTCTGTGTAGGACTCTAAAGACTCGTCAATACGCCGGCAGCAGGTGATGATCATATCAAACACCCACAAGCCGCAAGAGGTCTGCTAAACGTAACGGCCACCCGGGTATTGAGCGATCAGAAGATCGACGAGCAAGCCCGCTCACACTCCAGTGAATCCAACCAGTAACACTACCGTACAGTCCGGTCTCGTCGTCTGATATGTCGCATATCTTGCCTAGGGGTGGTAAACGTCAGACCACAATAGCTCGATAAGTCTTTCGATATGAGGTCTATAACAGTTCGAGAAACTACTGGTAACACTTACCAGTAAATCTCAGCAACCCTGGCCAGGGATTTCCGGTTATAGCCAATCGAACACAGCGCAACATCAACTCCCTATACCGGGAGAGACGAATCCCCTCCTATCGCTCATTGCCTCCATGTGACTCGGGACTGTACCCAAAAACCACCGTTTTGCACACCCTCTTGGACGTGGTAAGATGGAAATCAAAGCACAGTGGGAACCACACAAGACTCTATGACGATCTCGGGTCAACAGACTACTCTGTACCAGTGTCACCAGAGAACTGCCATCTGACGTAAGGTATAATACCATCTGGGAGTTCTCGGCGAGTCCGTCCAGTGTACCCAGTCTCTACTGAGCACCCGTATAACATCTCTGATGTCAAACACCAATGGATATGGGATCATCCATCGCCCATCTGTATGGGTCGAGAAGGTACACGCTAGTCTACTCTGGTATATCGATGCCCCGTCTCGATACACCCACGACTAGGGAGTTTGAAGGATGTACTTATGGACTACCATGTCCCCACTAGTATGATCCGCATCATAGTCCAGATAGTAAAGCACACATCCTAAGGGCTTTACCAACATGTAACAGAGAGACAATCAGTGTACACGTTAAGGTAAAGAGTAACCAGATAGCATACTATCATGTCGAGCAAGAAAGTCCTCCCTATATATGTCCCGGCATCCACTACAATATACATCCAATGTACAGTAATGGCCTCTAGGGCATACATATAACTAACAATCTCCCATTTGCACTAGGGCCATCTGATAGCAGTGGTTGTAGTATCTCATACACAACCATCCCATAAAAGTCTCTCTCTGGGAATAGGCCTTCGTGAGTGGTTCCGCCGTGTTGTCCTCTGAGTCTATTCTCCTAACCTGGATCCCTTAGAGATCAACCATCTCCATGATCAGGTGATACTGCTTTAGAATATGTATGGATCACTGATGGGACCTGCGTTCCTTGGCAAAAGCCACAACGCCATTGTCACACAATGGTAGGAACTAAGATCATCTCATGAACTAATATACATCCAAACAGCCTCTTTGGTAGCATCTTAAGTAGCGATGTATCCAGCCTTTATCGTCTAGTATGCCACGGTATCTAGCTTGGAACTCTTCCAACATACCGTCCCTTTACTGAGGGTAAAGACAATGCATGCGACTGACATTCAGTCGTCATCATCACCCTGGAACACTTCCAGTGATTCTCCCCAGGATCGATTGATACCATCTCACTACTACTAGTGAGATTCCTAACATCCAATTACATCTATCTCATAGATCCAAAACCCAGGATTTAGTAGGTATCACTTTGATCCTATGTGGAGAATCATTGTGATAAGCGGAGATTGATCGAGCGTAGCATAGGAAACTCCTTCCCTATCAAGAGTATGTCATCCACGTACTCTACGAGGATCGTCACCATACTCCCTACTACCTTTTTGTTTATACAAGGTTCATCTACCATTTTGATGATGTCAACTTCTTTGACTAATCCATCAAAACAGATGTTCCAACTCCGCGATGCCTGCTTTATCATATAAAGCATTTTACACACGTTTCCGCTGCTCCCACTGTCTACGAAGCCCTCTGGCTGTGTACTTATAGACGCACTATTCTAAAACATCATTTAGAAAAGCAGTCATGGCACCCAACCGCCAGATATCGTAGTTATGGTTTGTAGCCGTGGCAAGTAGGATCTGGATGGACTTAAGCATAGGCACTGAAAAGGTTTCATCATTATCCACGCCTGGTCAATGATGCAAACCTTTAACAAGTCTAGCTTTGAAAGTCTCAACTTTTCCATGTACACCAAGTAATCTTCTCAAGATATACTTGCTCCTGATGGGGATTTAACCCTTCAGATATAGCAACTAAAGTCCATACTTTGTTGGTGTATAAGGATTCCATCTCAGATCACTAAGCATCCAGCCATTCTTACAGAGTCTTACTCCTGGTGGCCTGCCCGAAACTAGTTGGGTCATCATCTCATGATGCAATCCTCGCTCCCACTGTCATAGAGAAACCGAAGTATCTCTCAGGTGGGTGAGGAACCCTACTAGATCGGCGGAGAGGCTGAGGTTCGTTGGAAACTATTGAATCTTTTGGTTGTACCAAATCATCTGCTGTAGTTTGTATAGCTGAAACACTTCCAGTTCTACATAACTGACATTGCCTCGAGCTTGTCCAGATTTTTCTTTTTAGACATAGGCCGGACAACCCCAAATCTTAACTAGCTTAAGACATGGGCTCTTCCCTTTCCATATCACATATGAAGTGGTAGGCACTGATTTGATTCGAACCCTATTCAATAGGTATGCAACTTCATAAGTGCATAACTCCCAAAAGGAAAAAGGTAACTCAGTAATACTCATCATATAGCACACCATATTAAATAGGGTGTATCTGCTCCGCCCCGATATACCATTGTGCTATCGTGTATACGGAGGAGTAATTCTGAGAGAGAATCTCATTCTCCTTTAGAATAGTCCAGGAATTTCCGTGCCCAAGTATTCTCCTCCTCGATCACATCAAAGGACATAATACTTATACCCGTATTTTGGTTCTCTACTTCTAACTTATATTCTGTGAATACCTTAAAAGGTTCGGACTTGTGTTTCAACAGGAACATAGGTCTGAATCTCGAAAGATCATCAGAGAATGTAATGAAGTATTGAGAACCATTCCTGGCATGTGTAGACAGGGGACCTTACATACATCAACATGTATCAATCCCAAGAGTTCACTAACTCTTTCTCTGTTTCCAATAAACAGAGCTATGGTCATCTTATCTTTGTGACATGACTGGCGAGTTTCACTAGATGTAAATTCAAACTAATTTAAATATACATCTTTATGTAACTTCAGCTAGTCGGGTCGCATTGATATGACCTAGTTTACAATACCTCAAAAAGGATTCGTTCATTTCTGAACTATTCCTCTTGTGTGTGATCCGTATACTAAGAACTGCAGTTTGATTTAGAACATCAATGCTTTTAGATAACGTGCCTGAACCGATCAACTTTTGATATAGGAAATGTTCAAAACATTATCCAACAATACAAAATTTTATCATTTCTTTACTAATAAAGAGACTGATATGATTTTGTATATCGGGTTCGGTATCTAATAACATTCGTTCAGAATCAATGTATTGGTAATACAGGGTGACAGTGACCGACAGACTTGGCTGCAACTCTTGCCCCGTTTTCTGCCTCATGAAACTTATCACCCGTTCTCAGTTCTTTACCTTTGTGTAGCCCATGTAACAGATTACATATCTGGGATCCTGATCCGGTATCATATACACAGGACATAAAGGACATTGAGAAACAGTTCTGTATAATGAACACACCCGAAGATGATGCATCAGAATGCACTCTCTTCGTTTGGGCGGCACGGGAAATCTGGTATTCCCCAATTTCATGCTCTGTCTTATAACAATTATAAGGTGGAGCGGGACCAACGTTCCCCAGCTCAGTAAAACAAGCGGGTTCGGTCAATAATCCGTTTTATTATCTTGATTAAGGCGTGATATGGTCGCTACCTGGATAGAGAGAAGAAAACACTCAGCGTGCGCTCTTGCAAGAATAGATTGGTTTTTATTTTATCTAATCAGGATAGCTCCCACTGCTTTTTTATCAAATCTTCCTTCAAACCCTAAAAGGAAAGACAAGCCGGGATTAATTACACACTACAAGTTCGCCAATCTTTCAGCCAGGCCAGTGTCGGTACATTGAGGGAGGTCCCCCGTGCTTTCGCACGAACCTAATTAATGTAAACCTCGTTTTCCCAGAGGCGTAACCCCGTTAACACCTTTCTAGACACCTACTTGATCGGCTAATTGCAATGTGTAAAACTCTCCCAGGAGTAACAATTACTCGCAGCGGGTATCGGGATCCAACTATCTCATACAAGGTATGCAATCTCATTGCAAATTTCAACACTTGAAATTCCCGATAATATTTTGCCCCAAGCGTGCTATGACCTTGACGCATGCCAAACAACCCATAGTCCGCTAGTCAAGTTCAACCCGTACATTTCTTGATTGAATTAGACCCACCCGCACGACCCTTGACGCATGACAAACAACGCCGTACGAATACCCCAATCCAATTGCATCGTATGCTATCAGATAAGCACTAGTTAGCTACCGTACACTACGCCTTGACGCATGCCAAACAACCGCAGCACGAATACTAACTAGTACTTATCTGAAATGACGGAGGGCTACGACAGGTTTTTCTGAAAACCTATTGCGTAATGAACTTGATATCGTTGTAGGATCGAATGAATTTTGAAATGGAGTGTTTATGAGGCTTTTCTAGTTTTGCTAAAGGAGTCACTCCCGGTGAAGGGATCGTCGGTCCTTTCCTCGTCGAATGAGGTGCGGGATATATCATATATATCACTGTGCAAAGCAGAACTCTTAAAAGCTATCAAAAGACAAACCGAGTTTGTAGCATCTGCCAGTTATTGCTAAAGGAGTCAATCCCGGTGAAGGGATCTCGGTCCTTTCCTTATCGAATAAGGTGCAGGATATATCACATATACCGCTGTGCAAAGCAAGAACTGTAGCTACCTATTTTATTTTGAAATTCGATTCTACAACATCTTAGGTTTCTTTTTATTTCATTAATCACATTAATGAAGTCCCATCATTTAAGTACCTAAACATCACAGATAAATATGACGTACACTTATGCCATCCGCATTCGCCTCGATGTCCCCTCGTGCACCGTTTGGTTAGGTAACTAACGGCAGAGCGGGGCAGGGCTAGCGCGGGTGTAAAACATAAGTAACGCCTATATAATATCATATATACTATATACTGAATCTATCATAGAACATCACATGATCACATCACAGATATCGCAGCAGAAGAATCATATGAAATATTGGATATACTAGGACGTCCGTGTTTTCAATACGAGCCAGTATAAAACACGGATTCCACGGTCGTGATGAATAGCCAAACCCACACCCCTAGACCCCTACGAGAGCGGCAAGCAACCCTACCAATTCTAGAGTTAGCAGACCCGTACTCGACTCCTCGAGTTGGTCTCCCACTAGACTCCAGAACCCGGTTACTTGTGCCCTCCTCTTTGGGTCTATCCTAGTGCGGAAAAGTAAATAATATACAACGGGTGACAACTTCCGCTACCTGGAAGTGCCCCAATAAAAGAATATTACATACAGATTTTTACATGAAAGAAAATGAAAAACACTCATCTCACATAAAAACCCCCGGCTATTCAAACACGACGATCCAATATAACATATCCAGTAACACATAACATCACATGTCATCAACGTAAGTAAATATGCGCATCCCAATTGTCGTTGACATATAGCAACGAAACTGGCGATATCACATATTACACTTACGGTCACAGAAAAGAAAGTGTAAAACTACAACAGTTGGAATCCGCAACCACCTCAGACATCACATGCCTGAGCAAATGAATTACTTAGACATCGCATGCCTAACATTTATAAACCCCGCATTTTAGTCTCATTTATCGAAAACCCTTTTCAATACCAAGTCGGGTAATTCAACAAGATTCCCGAAAATCTGATCGAATGCTCGTCGCAAACTTCAGTAGACAGTCGCACCCCCGATACCGTCGACGAAGTGCACCAAGGCGGAACACCGCTACCGCGAGCACCCAGATGGATGCTTTCGGCGACGGGGTTCTCCTACGGTCATTTGGTCGGGGCTAAGGGATGTAGCTGTCTATTAAGTTTACCCGGCGAGTATCCGCGTACGCTACGTGATTGCGACGGACTTTTGATCGCATCAAAATTCCGTGGCAACCGATCAAGTGAGACTAAACTGCTAGATTTAAAACATTCATTCAGTTATCACATAACTTTTGTGAATTCCAATTATTGTATCCCATTCCGGATAAATAGAAAATGTCAAACTTTCCGATCGAACAATCGAACACCCAAGTTTTCCCGATACAGGTCAACACATGAAACAAGTCTAAAAACATTCAGTTCGTGCCTCAGTACCAACGGTCCAGCCGTAGAAGGGTCAAGCCAACGCCTCACATGTGGCACGCCGTACTGCCCCAAACCCGAAGGTTCAAAGGGCAGTTCAAGACGGTCACATAATCGAGTTAAGGTTTGTTGTCTTCTAGAGGGTCCATCGAGTTACTTGCACTACTTAGAACGTCTTTAAACCACGGAAAAATCCAACACTTGGAAATTTCCCGACAGGGGAAAAATTGGGTATTTATATCCGGTCGAACTTTTTAACATATTCTAAAATTTATCCGGAAAGCCACACAGATAAAATTTGATAATCCGGTCGAACATTCGAATCCCCAAAACAACCCCAGAAAATTCAACTCTTGAATAATATTTAAAAATACCCAGGAAAACCAGAACCACGAAATAGGAGTTACTGTGCAAATCAAATAGGACAAAGAGACAATTAGGCCGCGGAACCGCCGCACGAGCCATGCTCGTGCGGCGGAACCGTGGCTGGTTAATGGAATTTGCTCATACAAATTCACCGTAACTCTTATATATCCCTGCTGGTTTTTCTGCATATTTTTAATATGGAAAAAACCACGATTTTAGAAAAAGTACAGAGAGCATTTTTTGGGGTTGGGTTTTGGTTCGATCGGACTTCAAACTCCGTCTGGACTTTGCCTCAGGCTCTAGCTAGGCTCTGATACCACTGTAGGGTTCCTAGGCACACAAAGGAGGTCTCACAAGGCATCAACCATGCCAATTTACAAAAATTACGGTGCCGAGAAACCCTAATACGGACCGTTGGCTAGAATTTTAGGCGAAAAATGAAAACTAGTTAACACTTAACTACAAGAACGGAAATACAACCTTTGTAGATCCGGTGCTCCACCTCCATAGCTCCGTGATGGTGTCTCCTCGCTGTCCAAGACGAACCCCGGGCTCTAGCGTCGGCTTCATCAGAGAATGGACGGGCTAGGTCATCGACGACGATGCCGAAGATGATCTACGTCGAGGCATCACTAGATCAAGCTCCAACTTCACCAAGTCAAGAAACTTGTGAAGAAAACATACTCTACTACTTGGCAAGAGGTAGAGGATGAAGAAATAGGAAGTGGGTAGACTTTAGAATTGGTTATCTCACTCATTTTCATCAATCACCATTGATGAAGTGAAGGTTCTTCATCTTGAAGAAGAAGATGAAAGAATATCATAAGTCTTTTTTAAAATGAATAATAATATGAATACTTATCATATCCTAACCTTGGTTAGGTGTAGAGAATAGACTAGGGTTAAATGGAGTGGTTAGGGTTAAGCATGAGACAAATTGGTCACTTTGGTCAAATGTTCAAGAAGCTTCAACTAGAAAACAAACAAAGCCACCATTTTCCTTTTATGCTTATCATTTTCAAAATGAATATCTAAATAAGATAAATCAAAAAGAAAACAAAACCCTAACCATTCATATAACCATGGTTTAGTCTTTACACAAACCCAAGTTAGCATGCATCATCAAACATGATACAATCTTGTGTACAAAAGTATATCACATATACAATGTGCACAATCCAAGAGAGAAAATCCATTTAAAGTGAACCAATACTAGTTAATGCAAAGTAATATATCAAATATATAATTATACATTAAATCATTAAATCAACACTTGATTTAACGATCCGGTCATATCGCATATAACCGACTAGTATCTTATGTATCGTCTTATCGAATCAACGCTTCAATCGATAACTAGGTTATATCGCATACAACCAATCGATACATTCATCGCGAGAATGGAATACGGTATCACATGCACGCATTATTCTCGGTCCCGCACATATCTCATATGCGCTCCTATTTCGTTTCGCTTGAGCCAGGAAACCTCTGTGTAGGACTCTAAAGACTCGTCAATACGCCGGCAGCAGGTGATGATCATATCAAACACCCACAAGCCGCAAGCGGTCTGCTAAACGTAACGGCCACCCGGGTATTGAGCGATCAGAAGATCGACGAGCAAGCCTGCTCACACTCCAGTGAATCCAACCAGTAACACTACCGTACAGTCCGGTCTCGTCGTCTGATATGTCGCATATCTTGCCTAGGGGTGGTAAACGTCAGACCCCAATAGCTCGATAAGTCGTGTCGATATGAGGTCTATAATAGTTCGAGAAACTACTGGTAACACTTACCAGTAAATCTCAGCAACCCTGGCCAGGAATTTCCGGTTATAGCCAATCGAACACAGCGCAACATCAACTCCCTATACCGGGAGAGACGAATCCCCTCCTATCGCTCATTGCCTCCATGTGACTCGGGACTGTACCCAAAAACCACCGTTTTGCACGCCCTCTTGGACGTGGTAAGATGGAAAACAAAGCACAGTGGGAACCACACAAGATTCTATGACGATCTTGGGTCAACTGACTACTCTGTACCACTGTCACCAGAGAACTGCCATCTGACGTAAGGTATAATACCATCTGGGAGTTCTCGGCGAGTCTGTCCAGTGTACCCAGTCTCTACTAGGCACCCGTATATCATCTCTGATGTCAAACACCAATGGATATGGGATCATCCATCGCACATCTGTATGGGTCGAGAAGGTACACGCTAGTCTACTCTGGTATATCGATGCCCCGTCTCGATACACCCACGACTAAGGACTTTGAAGGATGTACTTATGGACTACCATGTCCCCACTAGTATGATCCGCATCATAGTCCAGATAGTCAAGCACACATCCTAAGGGCTTTACCAACATGTAACAGAGAGACAATCAGTGTACACGTTAAGGTAAAGAGTAACCAGATAACATACTATCATGTCGAGCAAGAAAGTCCTCCCTATATATGTCCCGGCATCCACTACAATATACATCCAATGTACAGTAATGGCCTCTAGGGCATACATATAACTAACAGCTCCCCCCGATACACCGACGTGTTGTGGTGTATACGGAGGAGTAATGCTGAAAGAGAATCTCATTCTCCTTTACAATAGTCCAGGAATTTCGTGCTCAAGTATTCTCCTCCTTAATCACATCAAAGGACATAATACTTATTCCCGTTTTCGTTCTCTACTTCTAACTTATATTCTGTGAATATCTCAAAAGCTTCGGACTTGTGTTTCAACAGGAACATATGTCTGAATCTTAAGAGATCATCAGAGAATGTAATGAAGTATAAAGAATCGGTCTTGGCATGTATAGACAGGGGACCTTCATACATCAACATGTATCATCCCAAGAGTTCACTAACTCTTTCTCTGTTTCCAATAAACGGAGATGTGGTCATCTTATCTCTGTGACATGACCGGCAAGTTTCACAAGATGTAAATTTAAACTAATTTAAATATGCATCTTTATGTAACTTCAGCTAGTCGGGTCGCATTGATATGACCTAGTCTACAATACCTCAAGAAGGATTCGTTCATTTCTGAACTCTTCCTCTTGTGTGTGTTCTGTATACTTAGAACTGTAGTTTGATTTAGAACGTCTATGCTATTAGATAACGTGCCTGAACCGATCAACTCTTGATATAGGAAATGTACAAAACATTATCCAAAAATACAAAATTATATCCTTTCTTTACTAATAAAGAGACTGATATGATGTTGTATATCAGGTTCGGTATCTAACAACATTCGTTCAGAATCAATGTATTCTGGTAATACAGGGTGATAGTGACCAACCGACTTGGCTGCAACACTTGCACCATTTTCTATCTCATGAAACTTATCACCCGTTCTCAGTTCTCTACCTATCTGTAGCCTATGTAACAGATTACATATGCGGGATCCTGATCCGGTATCTCATACCCAGGACGTAAAGGATACTGAAAAACAGTTCTCTGTAATGAATACACCCGAAGAAGATGCATCATTATCCATTTTCTTCGTTTGGACGGCACGGGAATTCTGGTAATCTCCAATTTCCTGCTCTGTCTTATAACATTTATAAGTTGGAGCGGGACCAACCTTCCTCAGCTCAGTATAACAAGCGGGTTCGGTCAATACATCCGTATTGTTATCTTGATTAAGGCGTGACATGGTCGCTACCTGGAGAGAGAGAGAAGAAAACACTCTGTGTGCGCTCTTGCAAGATCAGATTGGTTATTATTTTATCTAATCAGGATGGCTCCCACTGTTTTTATCAAATCTTCCTTCAAACCCTAAAAGGAAAGACTAGCCGGGATTAATTACACCCTACAACTTCGCCAATCTTTCAGCCAGGCCAGTGTCGGTACTTTGAGGGAGGTTCCCCGTGCTTTCGGACGGAACTAATTAAAGTAAACCTCGTTTTCCCAGAGGCGTAACCCCGTTGACACATTTCTAGACACCTACTTGATCGGCTAATTGTAATATGTAAAACTCTCCCAGGTGTAACTCTTACTCGCAGCGGGTATCGGGATCCAACTATCTCATAGAAGGTATGCAATCTCATTGCAAATTTCAACACTTGAAATTCCCGATAATTTTTTGCCCCAAGCATTCCATGACCTTGACGGAGGTCAACAAACCACAGGGTGCAAGTCAAGTTCAACCCGTCATTTCTTGATTGAATCAAACCCACCCGCATGACCCTTGACGGAGGTCAACAAAGTCGTACGACTACCCAAATGCAATCTGCATCATATGCATAAGCAGATAAATACTAGTTAGCTACCGTACACTACGCCTTGACGGAGGTCAACAAACGTAGCACGAATACTAAGTATGACTTATCTGAAATGACGGAGGGCTACGACGGGTTTTTCTGAAAACCTATTGTGTAATGAACTTGATATCGTTGTAGAATCTAGTGAATTTTGAAATGGAGTGATTTTGAGGCTTTCATTAGTTTTGCTAAAGAGGTCAATCCCGATGAAGGGATCTCGGCTCTTTCCTCGTCGAATGAGGTGCAGGACATATCGTATATATCACTATGCAAAGCAAGAACTAGAAAAGCAATTAAAAGACAAAACCGAGGGGTGTAGCATCTGCCAGTCATTTCTAAAGGGGTCACTCCCGGTGAAGGGATCTCGGCCCTTTCCTTATCGAATAAGGTGCAAGATGTTCTACAAGGAACACCGCGATGCAAAGCAAGAACTTTAGCTACCTGTTTTTGAAAATTCGATTCCACAACAACTTTTAGGTTTCTTTTCTTTCATTAATCATATTAATAAAGTCCCATCATTTAAATCACCTAAACATTACAGATAAATATAACGTACACTTATGCCATTCGCATTCGCCTCGATGTCCCCTCGTGCACCGTTAGGTTAGGTAACTAACGGCAGAGCGGGGCAGTGCTAGAGCGGGTGTAAAACATAAGTAACGTCTGTATAATAAATCATATATACTACATACAGTATTTATCACAACATATCAAATGATCACATAACAGATATCGCAGCAGAACAAATATATGAAACATTGGATATACTAGGACGTCCGCGTTTTATTTTGAGCCTCTATAAAACACGGATTCCACGGTCGCGATGAATAGCCAAACCCACACCCCTAGACCCCTACGAGAGCGGCAAGCAACCCTACCAATTCTAGAGTTAGGAGACCCGGACTCGACTCCTCGAGTTGGTCTCCCACTGGACTCCAGAACCCGGTTACTTGTGCTCTCCTCCTTGGGTCTATCCTAGTGGGGAAAAGTAAATAATATACAAAATGGTGACATCGACCTCATCCCGGAAGTGCCCCAATAAAAGAATATTACATACAAATAATTTTACATGAATGAAAATAAAAACTCTCATCTCACATAAAACCCCCGGCTATTCAAAACGCGACGATCCAATATAACATATCCAGCAACATATAACATCACATGTCATCAACGTAAGTAAATATGCGCATCCCAATTGTCGTTGACATATAGCAACGAAACCGGCGATATCACATATTACACTTACGGTCGCAGAAAAGAAAGTGTAAACTACAACAGTTGGAATTCGCAACCACCTTAGACATCGCATGCCTAACAATTATAAACCCCGCATTTTTGTCTCTATATCGAAAACACTTTTCAATATCAAGTCGGGCAATTCAACAAGATTCCCGATAAGTGATCGAATGCTCGTCGCAAACTTTAGTAGACGGCCGCACCCCCGGATGCCGTCGACGAAGTGCACTAAGGCGGAACACCATTTCCGCGAGCACCCGAACGGATGCTTTTGGCGACGGGGTTCTCCTACAGTCACTTGGTCGGGGCTATGGGGCATGGCTGTCTATTAAGTTTACCCGGCGAGTATCCGCGTACGCTACGTGATTGCGACGGACTTTTGATCGCATCAAAATTCCGTGGCAACCGATCATTTGAGACAAAATTGCTATGTTTATAACATCCAAATTAGTTATCTCATAACTACTTGTTGATTCCAAATATTGTATCACATTCCAGATAAATAGACAATGTTAAACTTTCCGATCGAATGATCAAACACCCAAGTTTTCCAAATAGTTCTCAACACTTGAGGGGAGTTTAAAAACATCCATCACATGCCACAGTACCAATGGTCCAGCCGTAGAAGGTTCAAGCCAACGCCTCACATGTGGCACGCCGTACTGCCCCAAACCCTAAGGTTCAAAAGGCAGTTCAAGCCGGTCACATAATCGAGTTAAGGTTTGTTGTCTTCTAGAGGGTCCATCGCGTAACTTGCACGATCTAGACGTTCTTAAACAAACGGAAAATTCCAACACTTGGAAATTTTACGGGTCGGGAAAAAGTGAGTTATTGATATCCGTTCAAACTTTTTAACACATTCTAAATATCCGGAAAACAAAACGAAATTAAATATTCCGATCTAATCAACGATTACAAAATAAACCCCAGAATAATCAACATTTGAGTCAAGTTAAAAATACTCAGAAATATCATGAAATTAAATAGGAACATTACTGTGCAAAAAGTTAAGGTTTGTTGTAAACGTAGTTTACTTGCAAATGAAATTCCTAAAAAAATCAGCAGGTAAATATAAACATTACTGTAGAAAACGAGCCCGTGAACAGTAAGACCCACCGCGGAACCGCGGCCATACCCCTCTTAGGCCGCGGATCCGCAGCCGTACTGTAGCAAGGGGCTTTGGTTTTTCTACAGTAATGTCTATTTCTGTATATCTTTCTGGGTATTTTTAATTCAGAAAAATCACAGATTTGAAAAAATGTCCAAAGAAGGGGTTAAATTTACGTATTCGGGTTCGTTCGGAGTTTTAACTTCGTTAACGCATCGCCTAATGTTCTGGCTGGGCTCTGATACCACTGTAGGGTTACTAGGCACTCTAATAAGGTTCTACAAGGCATCAACCATGCCGGATTAAAATTTTAGCCGTGCCGAATAACTCTAAACAAGATCTTGGCTAGAAAATTAGGGTAACACATGCAAGTTAAACTCTTTAACCCTAAGTGAATACGAAATACAACCTTTGTAGATCGGTTCTTCACTTCATATGCTCCTTGATGTAGTACCTTCGCTGCGATCATCCAACTCCTGGACTCTCGGACGGCTCCATGAGAAGAGGCAACGGTATTGCTTGAAGTCTTCGAGGCCGAAGATGATCTACGTCGAGGGAATACGGACTCAAGCTTCTACTTCACTAATCAAAGAATTAGTGAAGCAAACACCCTAAACTAAAGTGCTGGTCTAGTAGAGGATGGTGAAATAGGAAATGGGTACACTTTAGAATTTGATTTCTCACTTTGGTTCTCTCTCTTTTTCAAACCCTAGCATGAATATGAAGGAGGAAGAAGATGAACTCAAAAATGAGAAAGGATAATGATCAAGAGAGAGTATAAGCTAACCATGGTGAGTGAGTATCATATACAAACTCATGTAGAGACATTACCATAGGTAATCATAGTGGTTAGGTTAACTAATATCTTAAGTAAAACAAAACTAGTGGACTAAGTCAAATGCAAACAAAAGCTTCATGCATTTGTGCTCATTATCCATTTGTTTTAGAATTACTTTAAATATAAAAACCTAACAAATATAATTAGTATGGTATAAGTCTTCTACACATATGATATTTGTACCAACAACCATGATACAATTTGTACACTAATAAATATATATCAACTTGTGCACAAGTGAGAAAAATAAATGCTTAAGTGAACCAATGTTAGTTTATGTAAATTAGTATATCACATATACAATTATACACTAAATTATTAAATCAACACTTGACTTAATAATCCGGTTATATCACATATAACCGACTAACATCCAATGTATCGACTTATCGAATCAACCCTTGATTCGATAACTTGGTTATATCGCATATAACCGATCGACACATTCATCGCGAGAATAGAATACGGTATCACATACACGCATTATTCTCGGTCCCGCACATATCACATATGCGCTCCTATTTCGTTTTGCCTGAGCCAGTACAACCTCAATGTAGGACTCTAAAGACTCGTCAATACGCCGGCAGTAGGTGATGATCATATCAAGCACCCACAAGCCGTCAGCGATACTAGCTGGACGTAACGGCTACCCGGGTATTGAGCGATCAGAAGATCAGCACGCAAGCCCGCTCCAACTCCTGCAAAAATCCTGACAGTGACACTACCGTACAGTCCGGTCTCCTCGTCTGATATGTCGCATATCAAGTTTAGGGGTGGTAAACGTCAGACCCCAATAACCGAAAACTCATACCGATGTGAGGCTCATAACAGGTCGAGAAACTACTAGTAACACTTACCAGTAAATCTCTAAACCAGCCCTGGCCAGGGACTTCCCTGTTATGGCCAATCGAGCATAGCGCAACATCAACCCCCAATACCGGGAGAGACGAAACCCCTCCTATCGCTCATTGCCTCGATGTGACACAGGACTGTACCCAAAAACCACCGTTTTGCACGCCCTCTTGGACGTTGTTTGGTGGAAATCGAAGCACAGTGGGAATCACACAAGACTCTATGACTATCTCGGGTCTACAGACTAACCTGTACCAGTGTCACCAGAGAACTGCCATCTGACGTAAGGTATAATACCATCTGGGAGTTTTCGGCGAGTCCGTACAGTGTACCCAGTCTACACTGAGCACATGTATATCATCTATGATGTCAAACACCAATGGATATGGGATCATCCATCGCCCCTCTATATGGGTCGAGAAGGTATACGCTTGTCTACTCTGGTATATCGATGCCCCGTCTCGATACACTCACGACTAGGGACCTTGAAGGATGTACTTATGGACTACCATGTCCCCACTAGTATGATCCGCATCATAGTCCAGGTAGTCAAGTACACATCCTAAGGGCTTTACCAACATGTAAAAGAGAGACAATCAATAAACACTTTAAGGTAAAGAGTAACAAGATAGCATACTATCATGTCGAGCAAGAAAGTCCTCCCTATATATGTCCAAGCATCCACTACAATACACATCTCATATATAGTAATGGCCTCTAAGGCATACATATAACTAACAGCTTCTACCTATTATATCATCTTTTGCAGCGGATACCGCTTCGGCTGACTGCGTGCAGTTTTGCTATAGGTGGGTTTTGCAGTTATCCGATATTGCTCATTGTATATCTTTGTACCATGTACTCTACATCTACCACTTTCATGTATGACTTAGAGACGTGATGTGAGGGCGATATTGTATATTATTGTGACTTGGAGGTATTTTATGCAGTTTTATTTATATTGTCTTTTATTTCTTCGCTACGGCATCGTATATCTGTTGTGGTGGTTGTTTTCCGCCTTTGGGCGTGGATTTTGCTCCCGTTGGTGATGATTTACTTATATTTATGTTGTACCCATTTTTGGGGTTAGTTTTTACAAAGGAGGAGCTGCCAAAATTTTTAAGAAACTAAAATTTGAGTCTAAAGAATTTGTACTCTAGATTTTCAAAAGTTTTAACAATGTTCATATCACTTACTACTTTTGATGGTTTAGATTGCTGGTTTTTCGGCTTACTTAAATTGTGTTATGCCTGTAGACGTTGCGTAGTTTAAGGGCCGTCACGTGCCAAATTTCGGGTCGTGACAATATGAATAAAAGATGATTTTCCGTACGAGTCTTTAGATCCGTACCCTCATTGATGAATAGTACGACAGATTCTTTATTCTGTTTGATATCACCGTACGATGGATTACCGTACGCGATAAGATATACTGGATGATTGATACATGCTCGTAATTTGAGGATGATATTTGAGGATATTGTCACATCTTAGGCCATGAGGCTGGATCGCCGACTTAAACATACCAACTGAACCATACTTATTTCCAAAACTGATGAATCGTACGCACTTTTAAATGGAAATCTTAAGGCATGCTATGGATTTTCAAATGGTGTCTTTTCCTTAAAAACACTATAGCCGCCACTTTCAAAATTATAATTCGTATTTTTAAACTGACCGTATGGTTCACGTATAGTTGTATATCTTATTATCGTTCATATTTATGTTGGCTTATCCATTGTTACTTACGCGCTATGTTTCCAGTATTTACCACTTTATGATATAATCTACTAGTACACATGCACTATTACCGATAATACGCATGTTACACTTACACAGATTTGCCGGCTCACACACTCATCATCGGTAATTTCTATGCCACTTACACAGTAGAATTGCTATATCATGATATTATTCTTAATTGTTCAGTACAATCATATGATATGTTTGCATACATCGTACTTTATGGTTATATGCATTGAGATGCTGTTTCATGATATCTCTGGATTTAAGAACCGTGGTTATATTCGAAAGGAAATTGTATATTGTTTTAAAAACAAGATTTCTCTTGATATGATATTTCGTTTCCACCATGAGTTTTCTCAGTTCTGAGCTACTTTTCGAGACCCGATTCGAGAAGGTGGACGAACCTTCTATGGGTAAATGGTGGACCCGGTAAGGTACCCTAGGGCAAGAAAGGATTTTGTGGGGATGAAGCCTAGCAGGGGGAGCACTACTTACCGGTGATAGTTTGGACCCGGCAGTTATCCGGAGGATACCGGCCGGAGTCGTGAGATAGGTATGAGGGCCGATCAGAGGATGCAGCGCCTTAGATATATGGATTTACGTGTCGATGTTGGACACGGTTTTCATGATGTTTCGAGTGTCGGTGTTGGACACTCAAGTTCCAAGATGTTGATGTGTTGTTGATGGACACATGTTGGTTGATTTTCCTCATACATACAGGCACATGATTTCAAATGATTTGATTTTACATGTTATCATTGGCATTGATTATATTATCTATACATATGCATACATGGTCACCCTAGATAACTTAGTATTACCTTCATGATACAGTTTGACCTAGGAATCGCTGTTTATTCGATTTCTACCTATTGATCTTTTCTACTGACGAGTTGGCAATTCACCCCGTCGTTCCACAGTTTTCTTGCAGGTTCGACCGCTTGGATTAGTAGCGGTATCGCTGGGAAACAGCTTCATTCAGGGTGTTTTGCTAGGTAGGTGGGACACATTAGATTGTGCCCACTCTTGTACTTATTGTTTCTCTTGTATCTTGATAAATTCCATCAATCAGAAACTAGTTTTTGTATATTGATAGACCTAGATAGACTTGTGTTGCGAGACTTATAGCGATGGGTGTTTGTTCGCTTCTTTTAAGGTTTTTGATGTTTTGCTTTATTTATTTATTCTTTCTATGTTGATCTTCGCCGTTGGGCATTGTATATATATTTCTTGCTTGCGTGGTTGTGATTCCGCCGATTGGCGAAGTGCTAGCTCTCGTTTGGAGAAGCCTATATATATTGCTTGTATGTTGTTTTTGGATCAAAATATATAAGGGAGGTGCTGCCCAAATTTTTAAAGAAAGAAAAATATTTTCAACTCAAGTATATATTACATTGTATTTTTATATAATATTATTTATGAATTTACAGAAATTGTTGATTTCATTATACCTTTATTTCAAAACTGCACCTCCACTATTTTCCGCAAAAAAGGTTTAGATTTCTGAGCTTCGGCTTACTTGAATTCCGTTATACCTTTAGACGTTACGTGATTTAAGTACCGGCCACGAGCTAAATTCCGGGTCATGACAAATTTGGTATCAAAGCGTTCGGTTTAACCTTGGTTCGAGTTTAAGCTTGACCTTACGGAACTTAGAATTGACTGAGGGGGTATTAGACTCGAACTTTCGTCACGTAGGTTGGCCTTGGTTGATGGAGTAGGTAGCTTGAGTAGAGTGACGTACCGTGTGTGTGTTCCGAGGGACACTTACGACACACTGCTCTGCTTAAGTGACCTTAGGATGTGCATTCCTTCAGATCCGTGGTTTTATTCGTTCCTATGATCATACTCCCATTGATTTCATTCCTTCTTATGGTCTTATATCCATTTCGGACCAATCAATTTCTTTCGTCTCTTGATCTATCTTCATCGATACCTGCTTGAGGTTCCTGTCACCAGGGTGTTGAGCGCAGAGAGAGCTGCTGCTAGAGATGCAGTCAGAGTGAGCTCGTCATGGACGAGGGCTGACCATGATGTTTTCCTGTGATATAGGAACGTATCGGTATAGTGTTTGTGTTGAGATCTCTCATTTGAGGAGAGTGTTCGAATTTGCACTGTATGATCGGGCCATTTATAGCGGCTGCCAGATTGAGAGGACTGTTGATGTACCTCCTACCCTAGAGGTCACGATGTTGTCTACCATGCAAATAGATGACCCAGCTGTTGTTGAGATTGACGGGTTGTCGCCTCCATAGGTTATGAGCTGAAACCGCTGGAAATTTCTGATAGAGATGTGACAAAAGACCGCTAGTCCATCTTGAATAGAGGGGCTAAGATTATTCGTCTGATTTGATGCGCCGATGCAGGCGCAGTTGAGTAGAAGAATTCCAGCTTGAAGGATCTTACTAAAATCTAGAGTAAATCGAGCAAGAGAGGACATTGTTCATTGGATGCTCCGATGTGAGATCAGTAAGTTGACCTGTTTCGGATAGAGGACCTCACTCAGATGCGTTGTGAGTTGATCGAGAACGGACGAATGAAACATATTCCTCCGATAAATTTTACGAGTTCCTGAAGATGTAGTCGGCTAGATATCTTCCACAGAGTGGCTAAGATACCCGAGTTCGGATTTCGAGTCCGTGTGAGAGACCCCAGATTGACTGTAGCCGAAAACAAATTGCAGCTCTTAGCTTGCAAGTTATGACATCGAAGTGGATGATGATGAAAATGAGTGGAACAAGAGATTCGTGCGGGATGTTAACGAGCTGTTGTTACTCCCCATTGATACCAGAGGATTGTTATATATGCAAAGGCGTTGGATATGGCCAAATTCCATAGGAAAGTCATGCCGAGGATGCAGCTATCCGGATATGAGAAGCAGGATTAAGTAAAGAGTGATAACCTCCGTATAGTTCAGCATAAGTGATATCGGAAGATAACTTAAGTAGGTTCTTTCCGGGATGCCGCAGCGATACAAATTTTCACCCACGATCAGTTGTATCGTGCATAGTCAGAGGGCCAGATGCCGCCGGCAGTAACTTGCTGTTTCGCGAGTGGTCATGCTAACTGTCCGAGAGATGATCAAATGAGTTCCAGAGCGGAACTGTTCCATTAGTACACCTGACCGGGACGATGAGCAGAAAGATTGTGAGATTGGTAATCCATAGAGGAGATAAAGACCCAGAGATAGAGACGCCGGACCGTGAGCAGGAGGCAAGCGGATGTTCTTGCTCTGCCAGCTTTGAGAGCACCGGCATTTTTTCGACATTGAAGGAGGTGTACCTGATTGTTAGAGATTCTGCATGTTCAAGTTTAGTTAATTACCGCAATCAAGACGGTTTCGCTTGTAGCTAGCCGGTTGAGTACGGGTCGTCCGCAGGGAGATGGGAATCTTTTTCTATGTGATTTAACGAGTTAAGTCCAAAAGTCCAGATTTGTTTGTGATTAACTAAGTGTTAAAATGATATGTAAAGAGAGCTTGTTAGGGTTAGGATTAGGTTAGTTTGAGTTAGGAGTCGCTCACTTCTTTCGTTGCCACTCTTAATATCGGTGTTACGGTAATCGGCAACAACGGGGATTAGCACGACTAGGAAGGAACTTACGAGTATAAGCTAGGCTTTCCAACGCTTAAATTCTTCCTTTTGGTGCTTGTCCGTCCGTTCTTGGCTCTTAGCCATAACCTCCGGTTAATTCAACCACAACCGGTCTCACTACGGAATCATCGCTATCATGTAGGATAGGGTGCCGTAAGGAGCGGATTGTGGTTCAATTAACGGGAGTCGATTTAAGATGTTGGGTAAGGAAAGAGTGAGAGAGATTTCCTTCTCTCAAACTTCCCTTATCCTACCCTAACAAGTATGGAAATTACTCACCCATTACAAGAAGAACGAAAAATAAAACAAAGGAGGAAGATAGAAAGAAAGAGATTAGAAGATAACAACTAGCTATTTGCGACCTTACCTTTGCAAGGATCAAGCGTAAGCATCATGGTTGTTTAAGGATAAAGGAAAAGAGAAAAGAAAGAAACAACAATAAATAACAACAACTAAATTATCAATTAAAGATTACAAGCAATTAACATAACAAGAGCAAGACAAGTATAATAACAAAATGAACTTCTTTATTCATCATTCTTCACTCACAAAAGTTCACTACAAGTTTTTCAATGGAGAAGAGATGAGAAGAGGAAGAAGAACAACAAGTATTCTAAAACCTAAAATACAAGATTAAGCACACTTGGCTTCACAAGGTTCTGGGCTATTTATAGGCAGTGAACTGGAAATCTAGGGCAAAATTCTGTCTCTACATGAAAAGACCAAAATAACCCTGAAGTTTCATCATGTGAGGAGGTAGTACGGCCGCGGAACCGCGGCCTAGACCCCCTATTGGCCACGGTTCCGCCGCCCTATGGGGGAGTTAGGCTGTCGTCTTTTGTGTGCTGCCCTGGTCTTCTGTTCCCTTTAGTCTGGTACATGTTTTTTTCTGATAATATTTCCACATTTCTTCCAGAATCAAGGGTGATTGGATGTGGATCTTTTTGTCATGATTTTCTTGAGCTCCGCGTAGATTTCTTGGTCTTGGTGTTGCCATTGTGCTTTGTGCATGAAGGTGACAATCGATTTGCCATTTTGTCTCTCAAACTGGTATGTGGCAACATACGGATAGAGAGCGGAGACCCGTGTTTTATCTGTGGTTGGCAGGAACCCGGGTTTTATCATGTTTTTCCGTGGATTTCACCATTTAGAGCCGAGAACCTGTATCCTGCAATTGACTAGCAAACACGGCTCAAGAGTACCTACCGATATGCAACGTGATAAAAATTGGGCGGTATAAAAATGCAAAAATCTGATATGAACAAATACCCCCAAACTTATCATTTGCTCGTCCCGAGCAAAGCCAATTTATTCACAAAAAATTTCCTAACCTCACTTTCGCAGGGAACGCGATTGCACTGAGCATGTGCAACAAGCCGTTAAACCTCTAGGTGTCCCTAGTAGGAGGAGTGTTGTCTCTTGAGGGTTTTCAGCGGATACTACCCACAAACTCCGGTCAAGCTAGTTTTGCAAAATAACTAAGATTCAAACCCTAAAGTTTTGTTTCAGAAAATAACAATTCTATTATCCTAAGTCTAGACTATCGAACCTTTATTTTTCACTCCTCGCTTCTTATTTAACTACAGATTTTATATGTCTTTACGTGCAGTGCAAATAGTGTCGTTAAGTTTCCAGAAGGATCGATTTTAGTCATCATGTCACACAATAAATGTCACGTCCCGAAAGTACGGAATATGACCGGCACTTAAACTACGAACGTCTCGAGGCGTACGTAATCTAAGTAAACCGAAAACCCAGAAATCCAAACCAAGAAAAGATGTAGAGTGAAGGAAAACCAATTTAAAACAAG
This sequence comes from Agapanthus africanus, assembly GCA_030015575.1. Lineage (NCBI taxonomy): Eukaryota > Viridiplantae > Streptophyta > Magnoliopsida > Asparagales > Amaryllidaceae > Agapanthus > Agapanthus africanus. Next base: position 151,285,321 of record JASDDO010000031.1, read on the forward strand.
TAGTTTTAATAGCATAAGCCGAATTATGTGGTTTTTAAGAACATCAAAATTTATTGAAAATTTCGGCAGAGTCTTCTTTGTAAATACTGGCTCCCAAACGGGATACAACATGAATAGTATACGAAAACAAGAAAAAGGCATCCCCAAGCGGGAGCTAGCTCTTCGTCAATTGACGGTCACAACCACACAAGCAATGTAATATATAACGCCAACGGCGAGGATCAAAACTCAAAAGGAAACTCAAAACCACCAGAAATATAACGAGCGACTCTAAGGTCGAAAGAATAAACAACACTGGTCTCTATCTCAATAAATACATGTTTGGTCGATGGATTTTACTAGATACAACGGAATAATATTATACAAGGTAATAGGATGGGTACGATACAAGAAAAACCTACCTACTGGCAAGCCACCCGGAAATGGAAATAGTGCCAGCAAACCGTAATGAAACCTGTACGGCGAAACCTGCAAGAACTGTGGCACAACGGGGGTGAGTTGCCAACTAGTGAGTAGAAAAACATCTACGCACAGAAATCGCATAAATAACGCAATCCTAGGTCAATGATCATAACATACCCTCAAAAATGTATATAACGTGCAGCCTATAACAATGGCTAGGGTAAATATCTAACCCGAGTGTAAACTCATGTGCCCGTGTCAGTGCCTCAGGTAGCAAAATATCATATGAATGAGGTATGAATGCATGAAAACAGAATACATGTAAATGATGAAACTGTTTTCATAAATTAGTGAGATTTCCTTCGTATTTTTAAACTGAGGTATCATAAATGAAATCAGTATCAACAGTGTCTAGCATCGACACAAAACATAAATCTCAATGTCTCGAAATATCAATGTCTCAATCTCAATATCTAGGGCGCCGTCAGCCCAGACCGGCCCCTACCATCCATCTCAAGACCACGACGGTATCCTCCGGATATCCGACGCGTCGGGTAAAATCACCGGTAGGTAGTGCTCCCCTGCCAGGCTCACATCGTCATCATCACGCGCTTCTTTCCCCGGGGTACCTTACCGGGTCCACCATGTACCTGAAACGGTTCATCCGCCTCCTCGAATCGGGTCTCGAAATCCATCAGCAAACTCATGGTGGATGACTCATACATCATGGGAAAACCGCACTTTTTATTTTAAAGAGAGAAAGAAGCTTATATAAGTTTTGGGGTTTTCCCCCAAAACCAGAAAATCTCATAGAAATCCGAATCCAATCCTCAATAGCATGTAAACAGTGCATATCGGCATAAAAATCCATGAATGCGGCATAACAATGAATATTAACATGCATGAAGTAACAAGTAATATCTACAATGTCTAATCCAGCATATAAGGCGAGTACACTAATATCATGTCTAAATTATTAGCTAACAACCTATGTCAATGCAATAGTATTTCTAAAGTGTACGAGGCATGACAATTACCGATGAAGATGTGTGTGAGCCGGCAAGTAAGTGTACGTGGTACATACGCATCATCGGTAATGGTGCTGGTGTCCTAACAGCATGATATGAATAATGGAGTATGAAACATAATATAAGCATGCGATGCGAAGCGAACCACAATAAAGAGCGGGAGCTGAATACTAGACGCAACTATAACTAATCTGCATTAATCTAATATAAGTCCTACAAATGGTGCCTTTTGAAATAACATGAATCATGGGGTTTTGAAAATAGGGGCTACGGTGTTTTTATGAAAAGATACGTCTTTTGAAATATCTGTAGGATCCCTTGGGCTGTCTTTTAAAATACACACGATTCGTTAGTTTTTGAAATAGGTAAGAATCGAATCTAATCTAACAACTAAACTAAACTAAAGGGCTAAGCTAACCAGCTAGACTACAGGTAAGGAAACCGCCTAACATCTGAGTCGATGTATATACATACCTGTATATATATTAGTCGGTGATCCCGCCTCAATAATATCATATCCGATACCATATCTATAATTAGACATCCCAAGTCAAAAGTGCGGATCAATCATCAATATATAGCTCGTACGTAAATCCGTCGTACGGCAGCCCCAAATCTGGGTACGGGTCAAAGTCACATCAATCACACTATTCATTTGGTATCTTCTTTATCAAATATCCTGATCCGGAATAATGTCCTACATTTAGTACAATATTGATGCCATCTATGTATGCATGCGGGTGTAAGAATTACTACGTCAGAAGACCCGCTAAAACATCATGTCGTATCTCAATACGAACCAAATCACGTCACCGATCTCCTGGCCTCAAGCCCAATCTCATCGACTCATCTCAAATTCCAAATACTATCCTCAAATCCCGTATATGAACACACAGTCCCATACCCATGTGAACACATAAATATATATTCCCATACACGCATATATGAAATTAGGAATGTATATGTGTGTATGTGTAGGTGTAGTGCACCCACTACCTAAGGTTTCGTAAGCATGCACCAATCCAACACCAATATCCATCTAAAATCATCAATAATAAATCCTAACAACATATCATAAATTGTTGGTGTGTATACGCATCCGTATACATCACCACGGACTGCGGGGGTGCTATACGCCATCCACCAGACTTCTCCCCGTAGATATAAATCTACTCACCTCGACCTTCGCTTGCCGATGCCGATGTCGACACGCGCTTTCTTGTCTCCTTGAAGTCTTCGTGAGGGTACCTACATAACATAACACATCGCATCGCATTAAAGTCCGACTCATGACCAAATCGACACACGAATCTCACATAGGTCAAAACCTATGGTTTGCTTTCACAAATCAACCCAAAAACCCTCGATATCGGCGTACAAACGCCGATTGATCGAGAAAAACACCAAACGTACCAAATCATGGTTTTACAATTCACTAAAAATATATAAAATACGATGCAATTCATCAAAACCAATAAATTGATTAAATCGATTTATTACAAGAAACCTAGTAAGCATCCATTAGCCGTTTCACTTTAAAACTCGATGTTTAAACGAAACTAATGGCCACAATATCCACCAATTATCATAACCAAGTTATAGAAACCATATCAATAATTTATTCTCATCAACTTGTATAAATTCAAAAATTCTTGTTTTGCAAAAATATCCAATTTAACACTTTTTAACGCAAAATTTCACAATTTAACAATTTAGCTTGGCTTTGCTTATTTTAAATGGTTAAACCACTCATGGAAACCTTAATGATGTGCTAAAAACCCTAACTAGATTTTAATCCCACATTTTAATAAAATTTCTGAAACCTAGTTAGCAAATTAGAATAATTATCACAATTTGGGCAAATTAAATATAACAATATGCAAATTAGCTACAAGATTTGGTTTTGCATAACTTAAGATGATAAAATACATCACACTACCATGAACAAATTGTCACAACCATAACTTTAATTCAAACCCTTCTCTTGAATTTAAACTTGCAATTTAAAACCTAAATTAAACACCTAATTAAGTTGATTTAAAGTATTTAACATCAAATTAAGCACAAGGGTTAGAGTTATACCTTCACAAACCATGAGATCAAATATGGAACTTGACCTCCAAATTGAGATCTTTGCACCAAGATCCATGCTATAAGGGCTAAGGAAAAATGGGTTGGGAATAGATTTTTGATTTGTGTGGTTTTGTGTTGATTTGTGAGGCAATTTTGATGAGTTTTTTGAAGAGAAATGTGATGAGAAAAGAGGAGGGGCTGTTGTGTGCAGGAATTGGGAGGGTTCGGCCACTAGTGGTGATTGGAGAGAGAGTGAGGTGAGGAAAGTCTTGCCAAGTCAAAAAGGTTCAAAGTCAACACAACCCATACCTCTTTTCTTATACTTTTCTTTATGTTTTCTTTTCTTTTATCAAAAGAAATGGGGGAAAACTTTGGAGAGGGGCTGCTGAAAATGGGGAGGAAAATGGGTGTGTGCGAGTGTGGGTGTGTGTGGGGGGTGAGGGAAAATGATAAATGTTATACCCCAATATCTATTTACACTAATTTCACCGAAAAAGCCTTTTTCTTCGATATTTTCTAAACCGTTTTGGCAAACCATTTCATTCCAAAAACCACATGATAAAATTTTATTTAATGTTTTATGACGCACAAAATTTGTTTCAACTGATTCCAATTTGTAATTTTCCCTAATTAAATGTATTAGTGACGCTTAAATAATAATAAAATAATATTTTTTTCAGAAAATTTGAAATTTCACCAGCGGCTCAATAAACACCAAATAATAGCAATTACATAGCTAGAATATGTATATTTAATTTTTATAATAAAATATTTGTATTTTGCTTTTTACAGAAAACCCCCTTATTTTACCGATTTTTTTCGAAATTTCACCGAAACGATTTTCAAAACGTTACAATCTTCCCCCCTTAAAGAAATTCGGTCCCCGAGTTTAAATTCAAACTCCCCCAAATACTAAAACATCTAAGAAAACCCATCAAGTCGTCGGGGCTCCGAAATTGTAAATACATAAAACAAATCGTAGCCCAGCGCATGCGCTTGAAAAATGAGCATATAACTCAAATCAAAACTCCGTCAAGCATCCCGCAATCATCGGAGTCATGGAGAAGACATCAATGCCAAATCCAAATCAAAACCAATATGACATAACTCGAAACTATACATCTAAATATCGAATCTATATCTGTAAGTATCTGAAGGAAATGCATGCCAAATCTCTTTAAGTCGCTGTGCAACGCGTATAACACTGCACAGTGGCGGACGTCTATCATATGAAAATAACTATATACATATATACCTTTGTTTAAAATGTACGTTCCGCCGTTTTGGAAACAATTTAGAAGGGTCCCCTTGTTTTAAACATTTCGTGTCATATCAGGCACGTAGGTAAATACTGAGGCGATAGCTCGCTTTTTGGAAATCCCTTCAATAACTATCAATGCATGCAAAAATATATTCAGGTACTGTCCTCTGACTAGTCCTGCTCAGTACGAAAACACATAGCAATATCATAAAAACGTACTGCTCTATACGAAATCAATCCCAAAATATGCACATGAATGCTACGTGCGTCTGGTGCGCACGGAAATCAAAATCCATGAATGTGCCATACACGCGCACAGAAACAACATCTAAGTGCATCGGGTGTGCACGAAACATCTGTCGTAGGTAACATGTGTGCCTGACAGCAAAATCAGGTGCACCTGACATGCACGAAAAATCCTCAATTTAGTGCCTCGGTGTGCACCAAAATCACCCTTCAAAACATGCGCCCAACATGCGCGAAAATCCAAATCAGGAGCATCCACCGTGCACGAAATCATGAAATCCAATATCAAGCGCCGAACATGCGCAAAATCAATCAGGTGCACAAGGTGCACAAAACAAATATCGAGTATCACAATCGAAATCGAAGTCCAGTGCATACTGCAAGCATATAATAACTATACAGAGTGCAGAAACCAATTCGTGTGCATGCATATGCACAAAACCAACTCAACTGTTTAAAGCCGTAAAATCACAAACATGTGAAACTAAAGCACGAAAACGATATCAAGTGCAACACTGTGCAAAGATCGTAAATCCTCAATCATCAAAAACAAATCATACGAATAAATCACCCAAAACATCAAAATCAATAATGGCGGAACAGTACCGCTCAAGTGCATCCTCTAAGAATCTTGGGCCAACTGTCGCGGTCACTAGTGGGACGTCTCGTCGATGATCATGAACTCTGGCCTGCTGGTGTGCGTAACATAACCACTCCTGGTTCCAAGTCTTCTCCGTGGATTACCAATCTCACAATCCATCGGCTCATCGGCCCTGTCAAGGCAGCATATCACTGGCGTCGGCCTCTGGGTTTCTGAATGCACGTGACACATCTGATCCTGGGTGCAAATATCATTGCATCAGTGGCCTGGAAGGAATCCTGCTCACGGTCTATTCCATGCCTCGTCTCTGCCAACTGTCCGTAAGTCGTTGTCCTTTCCTATATCTGCATCTTACTCTGGAACGACTGCATACTCATCGCGACTCCTTCTGGAAGGTAAGTCCAAGTACCATGCCTCGGCATGCGCATCGCCTCTCTGATGTCGGCGGAGTGGAACGTCATCTCATCTAGATCTGGTGCGAACCTCTTAATCCACTTTTCTCTAATGTCGTCTACTTTGGACTCGTCTCGTCGCGGCCGCATGGACTGAGCTCCAACGACTATCCTCGTATCTAGAGTCTCCCAAGAATGCATCTCACCACCTAGCATCTGAATTAAGTCGAGCCATCCATTCGATTCGTCAAAACCTCATAATCCCCCAAGAGCTCAACATCTTGGGTACAGTTTAATAGTATCGAGTACATACCACAGCATCGATGGTCCAGCCGTAGAAGGGCAAACCCAAGCCTCACTAATGGCGCCGCAGAACTGCCGTAAACCCTAAGGTTCAAAGGCTTTCACACGGTCATTATGTCGAGTTTGGGTTTCATTCTTCTAGAGGGACCATAGAATTGCCTGCGTGTCTTTCCGACTACCTTAAACTTGGAATAATAGGTTTCTGACATTCGATCGTCTCTGTCGACTCCCAACGTCTCCGCGTGAAGTTGTCTCTAGCTGGAATCAATCTATCTGATGGCCTCGCATCAGGGTAGGCGAACGAACCACATGTCTCAGTCATTCATCCGTGGGTGACTAGCGACCTTCTATCATTGGCTCAATCCTCTGGTGCTGATCTGTCCGTTCGAGTAATCTCATACAGCGATCCATCAACGCTCGTGGTGCGAAAACACTATCAAAAGACACCTCTCTACAATCGTGTGTCGCCGGAATTTCGCCCTGGTCGGTCCACGTTCGTGACGAGCTTGTGCTGACCGCAACTCTAGCCGTAGCTCTCCCTGCCCGTAACCGTAGCAGCAAAACCAAACTGGTACCGATGAGGCTAGATCAGGAAGGAATATAATACTGAACAAGGAAATGTACATCCTAAGGCTTCATAAGTGGAGTGGCGTGTCGTAAATATGCCGCGGAACATACCAACGGTACGTCACTCTACTTTAGTCACCTATTCCATCAACCAAGGGTCATCCTACGCTCCGAAGGTTAAAACCTAACGCTCTGATACCAACTTTGTCACGTCCCGAAAGTACGGAATATGACCGGCACTTAAACTACGAACGTCTCGAGGCGTACTTAATCTAAGTAAACCGAAAACCCAGAAATCCAAACCAAGAAAAGATGTAGAGTGAAGGAAAACCAATTTAAAACAAGTAGTTTTAATAGCATAAGCCGAATTATGCGGTTTTTAAGAACATCAAAATTTACTGAAAATTTCGGCAGAGTCTCCTTTGTAAATACTGGCTCCTAAACGGGATACAACATGAATAGTATACGAAAACAAGAAAAAGGCATCCCCAAGCGGGAGCTAGCTCTTCGTCAATTGACGGTCACAACCACACAAGCAATGTAATATACAACGCCAACGGCGAGGATCAAAACTCAAAAGGAAACTCAAAACCACCAGAAATATAACGAGCGACTCTAAGGTCGAAAGAATAAACAACACTGGTCTCTATCTCAATAAATACATGTTTGGTTGATGGATTTTACTAGATACAACGGAATAATATTATACAAGGTAATAGGATGGGTACGATACAAGAAAAACCCACCTACTGGCAAGCCACCCGGAAATGGAAATAGTGCCAGCAAAGCCGTAATGAAACCTGTACGGCGAAACCTGCAAGAACTGTGGCACAACGGGGGTGAGTTGCCAACTAGTGAGTAGAAAAACATCTACGCACAGAAATCCCATAAATAACGCAATCCTAGGTCAATGATCATAACATACCCTCAAAAATGTATATAACGTGCAGCCTATAACAATGGCTAGGGTAAATATCTAACCCGAGTGTAAACTCATGTGCCCGTGTCAGTGCCTCAGGTAGCAATATATCATATGAATGTGGTATGAATGCATGAAAACAGAATACATGTAAATGAAGAAACTTTTTTCATAAATTAGTGAGATTTCCTTCGTATTTTTAAACTGAGGTATCATAAATGAAATCAGTATCAACAGTGTCTAGCATCGACACAAAACATAAATCTCAATGTCTCGAAATATCAATGTCTCAATCTCAATATCTAGGGCGCCGTCAGCCCAGACCGGCCCCTACCATCCATCTCAAGACCACGACGGTATCCTCCGGATATCCGACGCGTCGGGTAAAATCACCGGTAGGTAGTGCTCCCCTGCCAGGCTCACATCGTCATCATCACGCGCTTCTTGCCCCGGGGTACCTTACCGGGTCCACCATGTACCTGAAACGGTTCATCCGCCTCCTCGAATCGGGTCTCGAAATCCATCAGCAAACTCATGGTGGACGACTCATACATCATCGGAAAACCGCACTTTTTATTTTAAAGAGAGAAAGAAGCTTATATAAGTTTTGGGGTTTTCCCCCAAAACCAGAAAATCTCATAGAAATCCGAATCTAATCCTCAATAGCATGTAAACAGTGCATTTCGGCATAAAAATCCATGAATGCGGCATAACAATGAATATTAACATGCATGAAGTAACAAGTAATATCTACAATGTCTAATCCACACTAGTAAAATAGGGGGTTGCCCCTACGGATGGAATTATCCGTTGGGGCAGATTTTACTTGGCCCTACGGATTACTCCGTAGGGCTAAAGGGTTGCCCCTACGGGCACTGACGTTCAAGAATAAAAAAATTAATTCTTAATTTGGTGTTTGCCCCTACGGTGGCGCAAACAAAGGACCTACGGATATATTCGTAGGGGCAAGTAAATATCGTTTTAAAACAAAGCCAGATCGAAAAGCCTACGCTCATTTTCTCTCTCTCCCTCAAACGCGCGCGAAAAACCCTAAATCGCCGCCCTCGCGTCGCCACCGTCGTTGGGCAGAGTTGCCACCGTCGTCGCCACCGCCGATTTCGTCGCCACCATCGTCGCCACCGCCGGTTTCGTCGCCACCGCCGGTTTCTTCACCAATTCGCCACCGTCGTCGCTCCAGTCCACCAGCGCACCCGTTCAGGTATAAATCTCGAGGTAAATTAAAGCATTTTTGGATTATTCATGGTTGGGTCTGGGTTGCGCGCGCGAGAGTTGGGTTTGGGCAGGGGCGCGATGGCGGTCGGTGTCGGGGTCGGGGTAGGGTTAGGGTTGGGGTTCGGCTGCTGCTGGGGTGGGGCTGGGGTTAGGGTTACTGTGGGGCTGGGGTTAGGGTTGGGGCTGGGGTAGGGTTACTTTGGAAAACATCATATGGTTTTTTGGTTTCAAAAATATTAAAACAATTTCATGAATAGAGCCAACCGGAATATAATGATCAAAACATTTTGAACCATAAATAAAGTCGGAAATATTAAAGAAAAGGCAATAATTAACCTTCTAAATTTTTTGCTAAGACAGTGAAACAAAGATTTTAGCAACCCAAGATAGAAAATGACCATATGGGAAATTAAGGAATGAATTACAGTAAATTAAAAATAAAGGAAAGATAAGGGAGAGCAGATCGCAATGTGAATATGTAGGTGGATGGATAAAATTTCAATGTGAACATCGCAAGTAATCAAGTAAACATAATAAGAATAAATCGTTTAATTAATCATTTGAAAGATGAGATCGATATAAGGAAATGATATATATATATATATATATATATATATATATATATATCGTACTTAATGCAAGAAATGATATAGGTAAAACAGATGTTATGGAATAACGGCCAAGAGAATTGAATATTTGGGTGTTCTTTTTAAATATCATCACGTTTAGTTGCAAGCGTCAAAACCTAAATGAGAATGTAACTAAGGAGATTCAAAACCAAAAATAGATAAATTAGTTTATAGAAATAAAATGAAATTTGATTTCTCTATAAGGATATATAAGATATACTTTAGTAAACGAATAAGGGAAATTACTTAGTTTATTCCTCCATAGATAATTGCAACCATTTATATCTCTATATCTTCATTCTATTTATTTTTAGAAATATATTCATATGAAAGTTAAAGGATAGATTAGACCGATATCAAGATGATAATCAAATATATAACTAGTGTTTATGAAAAAGTCAAGAATAAAAGGAATAAATTTAAAACATTTGAAGTCATATAATCAAAGGAATATTCTTAATATGTGAACTCTAATCACAAGTTGCATGGGAAGAAAAATATATTCCTATGCTTTATGATTTCAGCGGATAGCTCAAGTTTAGTTTCAACTTTATATTCTTATTTTTCTCTCTTTTTTCTTTAGTGCTTCTTCCTCCATTTCTTTGAAGAGTCTCTCACAGCGAAATACACTCCATTTTTTCTTAATGGGATAGAATCCTACCCCCGACAGCCGGAACACATACATACAAACGCATAATTAGAGAGCGACTCGAGATGTTCGGGTTAAAACCAATATATGATACTCGATGATGATATGAAACCTTCATATTCCCATCGATACCCGTATATGAAACTAAAGCGCCACTTAGTCCCCGTCTATCGGTTAACATACGTGCGATGCTCGTCGTGACCTAGAACTATACGAAGGTTGTTAAATATCGGACAGTATAGCTCGATACTAACAACCGTCGTATAGTCTACGCGACGAGAAAATTCAATCGTATGGTAACCCATAGATTTGTCCCGTGTGGACAAGTTAAGAATGTATAAAGCAAACGCCTTCATTGACTTGTGTTTTCATCCGTTTCGAGATATTTCGTCGGTACCTTTCCGCTGGTTCTCCGTGTACAAAGATAGATTAGATGTTCATTTCAACTTTGTTTCACAGCTTTGAAATGATTATCTATTCTATTACAGTGTACTCGGAGAACAGCGGGGAGGTGCTGCCGAAATTTACTCGTAACTGTTGAAAGCACAAGTGATGGGCGTTCGCTCTATACATTCTTAATGGGATAGAAGCCTACCCCCGACAGCCGGAACACATACATACAAACGCATAATCAGAGAGCGACTCGAGATGTTCGGGTTAAAACCAATATATGATACTCGATGATGATATGAAACCTTCATATTCCCATCGATACCCGTATATGAAACTAAAAGCGCCACTTAGTCCCCGTCTATCGGTTAACATACGTGCGATGCTCGTCGTGACCTAGAACTATACGAAGGTTGTTAAATATCGGACAGTATAGCTCGATACTAACAACCGTCGTATAGTCTACGCGACGAGAAAATTCAATCGTATGGTAACCCATAGATTTGTCCCGTGTGGACAAGTTAAGAATGTATAAAGCAAACGCCTTCATTCACTTGTGTTTTCATCCGTTTCGAGATATTTCGTCGGTACCTTTCCGCTGGTTCTCCGTGTACAAAGATAGATTAGATGTTCATTTCAACGTTGTTTCACAGCTTTGAAATGATTATCTATTCTATTACAGTGTACTCGGAGAACAGCGGGGAGGTGCTGCCGAAATTTACTCAAAACGGTTGAAAGCACAAGTGATGGGCGTTCGCTCTATACATTCTTAATGGGATAGAAGCCTACCCCCGACAGCCGGAACATATACATACAAACGCATAATCAGAGAGCGACTCGAGATGTTCGGGTTAAAACCAATATATGATAATATGAAACCTTCATATTCCTATCGATACCCATATATGGAACTAAAAGCGCCACTTAGTCCCCGTCTATCGGTCAACATAACGTGCGATAATTTATTCTTTTCAACGACAAACGCACACACAAAGCATATACATGAATTTTCTTCTTTGTCAGTAACTATCCCATTCTTATATTTCTCAATATAGTCAGCATAACCTACAATTTATATGTTATTCAGTCTAACATGGCCCATGAGTACGTCAGAGTTAAGGACTGGATGTATGTGGATTGGAAACAACGTATGCAACCTAAGTTTGTCACAGGAGTTGCTGCTTTCCTTGAATTTGCACGAGCACATAATAAGATCATAATAGAGAAGATTCTTTGTCCGTGTGATAGATGTGGCAATAAGTACTGGCGGAAGGTAGAATTGGCAGAGCTTCATATTGTAAAATATGGGTTTACTAGACTTTATTCAATTTGGAAATATCACGGGGAAGGAGAAGAATGCAGTACTGCGGTAGAAGAAGGAGAACACGATAATACGGCAGGAGAAGAAGAAGAATTCGGTAATACGGCAGGATACGGAAATTTATTTCCATCAGAAGAAATGGAGGATATGGTAGAGGCTGCCCTAGGTGAATCTATTCGTACCGAAGATGACATTCCTTCCGGTCAAGGACCGCGTGCGGATAAATATGAAAATTTCATGAATGATGCTAGGAAACCAATTTATGAGAATGCGAAGTATTCCACCCTCTCATGGTTCGTCCAACTTTTCCAAATTAAGTGCCTAAATGGATGGAGCAACAAGTCATTCACAATGCTTCTTTCGTTCTTGAAAGATTCTATGCCTCCGGGAAATAATGTGCCCGAAAGCTGGTACGAAGCCCAGAAAATGATGTCTGATTTGGGTCTAAAGTGCGAGAAGATTCAAGTATGTCCTAAAAATTGCGTGTTGTACCGGAAAGAGAATTCAGATTTGAAAGAGTGTCCAACATGTGGAGAGGCCAGGTATAAGCCGAAAGATTCTGATAAGAAGCCTGATATACCTGTGAAGATAGCACGATATTTTCCCATAACACAGAGGCTACAGAGGCTATTTAGGTGCAAGAAAACAGCCGAGGCAATGATTTGGCATCACCGTGCTCCTCCAAGCGAAAATGGAAAAATGAGCCATCCAAGAGATTCACCGGCATGGAAGGATTTCGATAGGAGGCACGCAATATTCAGTAGCGATCCTCGCAATGTCCGGCTCGGACTGGCTGCCGATGGCTTCTTCCCATTCAACTATATGGCTGGAAGTCACAGTACATGGCCCGTTGTAATGATAATTTATAATCTGTCGCCTTGGTTGGCTATGGACCAATCATACTTTATGATGCATCTTCTTATCGACGGACCAAACTCACCGGGGAACAATATCGACGTCTATCTCCGACCTCTGATTGAGGAGCTGAAAACTTTGTTCATTGATGGTGTAGAGACATATGATTCAAACACAAATACAACCTTCATACTGCGTGCGGCTTTAATGTGGACAATTAATGACTTTCCTGCGTATGGAATGCTTTCAGGTTGGTCCGTACATGGTCACAAAGCATGTCCTCATTGCCATGAACACACAACATCAAAATTTTTGAATTTTAGCAGGAAGGTTTGTTATTACTGCCATCGACGTTTTCTGCCTCCAGACCACCCCTATAGGTTAGACACGGTTCACTTTGATGGTCATCAGGAGCTTCTTGGGCCTCCATCCCCATTGTCCGGAGAGGACGTGACTGCTAAATGGGATGGTTACAATAACGTGACCTTCGGGATGGATCCGACGAGACAGGTCAAACCACAATATTGGAACAAGTTAAGCATTTTCTTCGAGCTTCCGTACTGGTCTACAAATTCAGTGCGTCATTGTCTGGATGTCATGCATATAGAGAAGGGAGTATCAGAGAACATACTTAACTTGCTTCTGTGTAAAGACGGGAAATCGAAAGACAACATGAATGCCCGGATGGATCTACAAGAGTAGGGAATAAGAAGTGAACTGCACCCTAAACCGGTAGCGGGTAAACCGGGCAAGTTTGTACTTCCCAATGCCGCTTATCATATGTCACAACCGGAGAAGAAAAGATTCCTGCAGGTGTTGCATGATTTGAAAGTCCCCACAGGCTTCTCAGGATCATTCAGCAAGAAAATAAAAATTGTGAAGGGCAAGATCGATGGGCTGAAAAGTCATGACCACCATGTTATCGTGGAGCACCTTCTTCCATTAGCCCTCAGGACTTCTCTCCCCGACTCGGTTGGTCTGGTAATCAACGACCTATATTGTTTTTTCAGGGAGTTGTGTGCTAAAACGCTGGAGGTTGCGACGCTGGATAAACTAGAAAATTCTATTGCGTTTATACTTTGCAAGTTTGAGCGTATTTTCCTACCGTCATTCTTCGATATCATAATACACTTGACGGTTCATCTTGCAACTGAGGCGAAATTAGCCGGACCGGTACAATATCGATGGATGTATCCCGTCGAGAGGTACGTTAAATTTTTCGTTTCGCGCAATTTATAAATTTATTTTTGTCATGTATGCCCGTGTTTATTTATTCAACATATTCTCATTAGGTACCTTTACACTCTTAAGAAGTATATACGCAATAAAAATCGACCAGAGGGTTCTATCATGCAAGGTTATCTTCTTGATGAAGCAACCACATTTTGTTCCCGCTATCTGGACGAGAACATTGAGACAAGGCTTAACCGACCACGAAGAATTCAAGACGGGCCATATGGTAAAGCCGAGTATAAGAGGGTAGACACTATGTTTATCAACAAGATATACCGGTTTATCTTGCTTAATTGCGTATGTCTTGAACAAATTAGAGAGTAAGTTCTTTTGGATTAATTGTTATATCTGTGTTTGTGTGTATGAAATGACATAATATTAATGTCACAATTATTTGTCGAAAACAGAACTCATTTTAACGAGGTACGTAAGGGGCATCCTGATTGGAACGAAGAGCGTTTGGAAAAATACCATCAGGATAATTTTTGTGATTGGGTCACAGAGCATGTAAGTTATTCGAATTACATTTTATTGCTATCGGTTTTAATCTAAACTTGTATCGTTATGTATTTATCGTAAAATTTGTTTTGTTAGATCCACGATCCGAACTTGTCTGCATCATTTGAGAGTGATTCAAGATGTTTAGCTCAATTTCCTAGTATGGAGGTTGCACATTACAAAGGATTTGGTGTCCTTGGATACAAATTCGAAGTTAAGGACATAGAAACATCTAGAATCACTCAGAACAGTGGGATTGCGACGGTAGGATCGGACGGTGTGATTTACTATGGGTACTTAAATTGTATACTCGGCATCCACTATCCCGGACGATCAGAACCCTTTTATATATTCCACTGTACTTGGTACGATCCGCGAACCGATACAGACAAGTGGAGAAGCAGTCTTGGGACCTGGAAAGATGAATATGGATTGACAAGTGTGAACACACTTCGATTTTACGGTCAGGACGATCCGTTTATCTTTCCGAACCAAGCGTTCCAAGTATACTACTCACAGTGTTTGAAGCATCCGGGGTGGAGTGTTGTATGCCGATGGAAACCTAGAGATGTCTACGATGTCCCAGAATACGAGGACAGCGATGAGGACGAAGAAGAGAGAAGGCTTAAAGTGCTCCGACCGTCTGTTTCGAAGGACGGGTTGTCTTCGACCGATCATGAAGTTACGTGGGTTAGAAATGACATCGATGATGAAATCCAAGTAGATATGTATGATGCGCCCACGAAACGAAAAAGGTTATCAGTAATGTTATATTATTACTTCACATTTTACGCTCTAGATCATATATAGTCAATACTTTTAATGATTGTCTAATGCGTCCACGAACCGTTTATCTAGATTTGATGACGATGTCGGGAGCAGCGAGGGGCGGCAGGAGCTCCAGCCGCGGCAGAGGCAGAGGCAGAGGAAGAGCGGTTCTGCCGCCCGGAGAGCTCCGTAGGGAGCTTCAGAGGGCCGGTCTTGCACCCAGATCGGAGACCCCTTCGGATGCCTCCTTCCGTGTTGATTTGGCCACACCTCCAGGTATACTGCACGCATATCCATTTTGAATGTAATATTACAGATATTCATGCATGTTTATGTAAAAATTACTTATATTGTCAATGTTTGATTGTCTAGTTGTTGGTGATGCGTCCACATCTGGGACAGAGGCCACCCCCGCTCCTCCAGGTATGTTTATATATCATATAGTGTATGTATATTGATTTAGAATGCTATATCATAAATATACACATTCCTTTTGCTCTTACTTAGCAATTTTTATTATTGTCTAGCTGTAGGTGGTGACACCACCGCACCTGCGGGTATGTTTATATGTCCTATAGTGCATGCATATTGATTTAGAACGTTATATTATTGATCTACACATTCTTTTTGCAATTACTTAAAAAATCTATTTTTAATTGTCTAATTATAGGTGGTGCGTCCACACCTTCCACAGGGGCCACTCCTGCCGCTTCCATACCCTCCGCATCGTCTGCAGGTTAGTATGAATAAATTTAAAATATTTATTTATTTTACATATGCTCTATAGAATAAATATGAACTTCATGGAGATTTAGCGTGCTGTCCGCATATCTTGCCAGGCCTCGGCACCTCGACAGATCCCGCCACGGGCGAGCTTCGATGTCCCGACGTCGCTACCCAGGAGTACTGCGTAAGTGTTAATATTTTTTCTACCCAAATTTGAAATTTTAGTTTTGGAAGGTTCAAGTTTAAATTTTATACTTATACTTTACTGCTTAATGTGGGTGTAGGAGCGGGTGGTTGAGCAGGCCCTGGCCTCGGGGATCGATTTTACCGGACAGAACGATCCGAGGCTGCTGACCCCAGTTCTGGACGCCGCACACGGAGGGCACCACGGAGGTTGGGAGAGAGGCCGGGGATTGGGCCCCAGCAGGGCCCATATGAGGTTGGACTCCACCCCGGCGGTTACTTCCTCCGTCTCCAGTGGCCGGCATGTCCATCAGGAACTGGATAGCTTGAGGGCCACCGTTCAGGAGTTGAAGGAGATGCTGGTATGTATACTACTTTATAGTAAAATATCATTTCATATTATATACATATCAACATATCCATAATTAGTACGTAGCTTGAGCTTATTTGGTTTTAGAATTAAGTTTGATTAATCATACATACATATGTAATTAAAATAAACAACGCTTTTCCAAACTAGATATCCAAACAGGGTTTCGAAATAACTTAATAATGAAACGAATTCGAATAATACACAGTTCTTACACGTTTCTTACACACGTTATGTCCAGACGCGACAGGGTAGATCGGCCGAGCCTCCACATGCATCTCCTTCGGCTGCGGCTCCGCAAGCCACTACATCGGCTGCGGTTCCGCAGACAGCTCCTATAGCTCCACCGCCCACTCAGACTCCCGTAGCCGCGGCTCCGCAAGCGACTACCTCGACGGCGGCTGCGCAGACCACAACGCCAGCTCCACATGCCGCTCAGACTCCCTTATCTGTAGCATTGGAGAGTGTATTTACCGAGGAGCAGGCACGCGTTATTTTAACGTTATTCGGAGGTGGAGCTGGACCGAACTAGGGTAGCTTTTTGGTTCTTATTTTTTGAAACATGTATTTATTTATATCACATTGTACTACATTTTGAAACGATATTGATATTGGTTTGAATTTATATCATATTCAGTTTTTGGGTTTCTTTTGTATATTATATATATGTGTGGGATGTGATTATGAATACTGCAATATATGATTTGATTGATGTATATAGTATTGTGCACAGGGCGGGAAAAAATCTAGCAGCCCTTTTTTAAAAAAAAATACAGACAAACTGTATCTACGGATTAATCCGTAGGGGCAAACTATCAGGAAACCTGATATTTTCCCACCTGATATCAGTGCAGTGTGTTGGGGGTGCCCCTACGGATATGTACGTAGGGGCCACTGTTTATCCCCTACGTATATAACCGTAGGGGCAAAATATCAGGTTCCCTGATATTTTCCCCCCGATCTCAGTGCAGTGTGTTGGGAGTGGCCCCTACGGATATATTTGTAGGGGCTACTTTATATCCCCTACGGCTGTATCCGTAGGGGACTTAATAGGACCTACGGTTATATCCGTAGGTACATACAATATATTCAAAAAAAAAATTAAATATATGATTTTATTACCCCTACGGGGTACTCCGTAGGGGCTATAGCACCTACCGAGTTATCCGTAGGGGCATAAATTTGTCCGTAGGGGCACGTTCAGGACCTCAACTTGCACCTGCGGCCTTTGCACTTACGGGGTCTTTTTTCGCCCCTACGTATATATCCGTAGGGGCAGTGGGTTGCCCCTACCGATAAATCCGTAGGGGCAAACCATATTTGTAGTAGTGCCAGCATATAAGGCGAGTACACTAATATCATGTCTAAATTATTAGCTAACAACCTATGTCAATGCAATAGTATTTCTAAAGTGTACGTGGCATGACAATTACCGATGAAGATGTGTGTGAGCCGGCAAGTAAGTGTACGTGGTACATACGCATCATCGGTAATGGTGCTGGTGTCCTAACAGCATGATATGAATAATGGAGTATGAAACATAATATAAGCATGCGATGCGAAGCGAACCACAATAAAGAGCGGGAGCTGAATACTAGACGCAACTATAACTAATCTGCATTAATCTAATATAAGTCCTACAAATGGTGCCTTTTGAAATAACATGAATCATGGGGTTTTGAAAATAGGGGCTACGGTGTTTTTATGAAAAGATACGTCTTTTGAAATATCCGTAGGATCCCTTGGGCTGTCTTTTAAAATACCCATGATTCGTTAGTTTTTGAAATAGGTAAGAATCGAATCTAATCTAACAACTAAACTAAACTAAAGGGCTAAGCTAACCAGCTGGACTACAGGTAAGGAAACCGCCTAACATCTGAGTCGATGTATATACATACCTGTCTATATATTAGTCGGTGATCCCGCCTCAATAATATCATATCCGATACCATATCTATAATTAGACATCCCAAGTCAAGAGTGCGGATCAATCATCAATATATAGCTCGTACGTAAATCCGTCGTACGGCAGCCCCAAATCTGGGTACGGGTCAAAGTCACATCAATCACACTATTCATTTGGTATCTTCTTTATCAAATATCCTGATCCGGAATAATGTCCTACGTTTAGTACAATATTGATGCCATCTATGTATGCATGCGGGTGTAAGAATTACTACGTCAGAAGACCCGCTAAAACATCATGTCGTATCTCAATACGAACCAAATTACGTCACCGATCTCCTGGCCTCAAGCCCAATCTCATCGACTCATCTCAAATTCCAAATACTATCCTCAAATCCCGTATATGAACACACAGTCCCATACCCATGTGAACACATAAATATATATTCCCATACACGCATATATGAAATAAGGAATGTATATGTGTGTATGTGTAGGTGTAGTGCACCCACTACCTAAGGTTTCGTAACCATGCACCAATCCAACACCAATATCCATATAAAATCATCAATAATAAATCCTAACAACATATCATAAATTGTTGGTGTGTATACGCATCCGTATACATCACCACGGACTGCGGGGGTGCTATACGCCATCCACCCGACTTCTCCCCGTAGATATAAATCTACTCACCTCGACCTTCGCTTGCCGATGCCGATGTCGACACGCGCTTTCTTGTCTCCTTGAAGTCTTCGTGAGGGTACCTACATAACATAACACATCGCATCGCATTAAAGTCCGACTCATGACCAAATCGACACACGAATCTCACATAGGTCAAAACCTATGGTTTGCTTTCACAAATCAACCCAAAAACCCTCGACATCGGCGTACAAACGCCGATTGATCGAGAAAAACACCAAACGTACCAAATCATGGTTTTACAATTCACTAAAAATATATAAAATACGATGCAATTCATCAAAACCAATAAATTGATTAAATCGATTTATTACAAGAAACCTAGTAAGCATCAATTAGCCGTTTCACTTTAAAACTCGATGTTTAAACGAAACTAATGGCCACAATATCCACCAATTATCATAACCAAGTTATAGAAACCATATCAATAATTTATTCTCATCAACTTGTATAAATTCCAAAATTCTAGTTTTGCAAAAATATCCAATTTAACACTTTTTAACGCAAAATTTCACAATTTAACAATTTAGCTTGGCTTTGCTTATTTTAAATGGTTAAACCACTCATGGAAACCTTAATGATGTGCTAAAAACCCTAACTAGATTTTAATCCCACATTTTAATAAAATTTCTGAAACCTAGTTAGCAAATTAGAATAATTATCACAATTTGGGCAAATTAAATATAACAATATGCAAATTAGATACAAGATTTGGTTTTTCATAACTTAAGATGATAAAATACATCACACTACCATGAACAAATTATCACAACCATAACTTTAATTCAAACCCTTCTCTTGAATTTAAACTTGCAATTTAAAACCTAAATTAAACACCTAATTAAGTTGATTTAAAGTATTTAACATCAAATTAAGCACAAGGGTTAGAGTTATACCATCACAAACCATGAGATCAAATATGGAACTTGACCTCCAAATTGAGATCTTTGCACCAAGATCGATGCTATAAGGGCTAAGGAAAAATGGGTAGGGAATGGATTTTTGATTTGTGAGGTTTTGTGTTGATTTGTGAGGTAATTTTGATGAGTTTTTTGAAGAGAAATGTGATGAGAAAAGAGGAGGGGCTGTTGTCTGCAGGAATTGGGAGGGTTCGGCCACTAGTGGTGATTGGAGAGAGAGTGAGGTGAGGAAAGTCTTGCCAAGTCAAAAAGGTTCAAAGTCAACACAACCCATACCTCTTTTCTTATACTTTTCTTTATGTTTTCTTTTCTTTTATCAAAAGAAATGGGGAAAAACTTTGGAGAGGGGCTGCTGAAAATGGGGAGGAAAATGGGTGTGTGCGAGTGTGGGTGTGTGTGTGGGGTGAGGGAAAATGATAAATGTTATACCCCAATATCTATTTACACTAATTTCACCGAAAAAAGCCTTTTTCTTCGATATTTTCTAAACCGTTTTGGCAAACCATTTCATTCCAAAAACCACATGATAAAATTTTATTTAATGTTTTATGATGCACAAAATTTGTTTCAACTCATTCCAATATGTAATTTTCCCTAATTAAATGTATTAGTGACGCTTAAATAATAATAAAATAATATTTTTTTCAGAAAATTTGAAATTTCACCAGCGGCTCAATAAACACCAAATAATAGCAATTACATAGCTAGAATATGTATATTTAATTTTTATAATAAGATATTTGTATTTTGACTTTTTACAGAAAACCCCCTTTATTTTACCGATTTTTTTCGAAATTTCACCGAAACGATTTTCAAAACGTTACAATAAATCCCAGATAAAAATTTTGAAAGGATCACATAAGTTTTATAAAGAGTTAAGCATTTTTCAAGTTTCGTTTTCCAGTAAAGTTTCAACTTCAGAATTTCTATCTTCCTTAACAGGAAACTAGGTCTTATTTTTCACTCCACCTTTTTCTTGTTTTCATTTCATACACACCTCTGTGAACGTGCAATAGTCTTTATCATAGAATAAAACCTTCATATCTCCGCTAAATTTTTTTTATAAAGGCCTGTCTTTTATCAAGATTATTCTCACACAAAGAACCGTTAGGAATTTTAACTCGGAGAGAACACTTGCTTGACTTTGTTTTAATCTGGACTTTCTAGGCTTCTTAGTGAGCTTTGGGCTAATGCACCCAAACCAGTTGGTTTTAGGGCATTAGGTGTAGAAACACCCCAGCAGACTTAATTACTCAAGTTACCTGGGTCCAAAAACAAAAGGCAATTTGTCGTGAAAATCATGATGATTCAATACGAACGGAGATATAACCGGCAGTTCAACTATTTTTTTGGATAAAAGACGTGTTTAGTGGGTTCGGTGTGTAATCATTCCAATCAAGTTCCAGATGGGTTATTTTTCAGACTTAGTTCCAATTAAGGCATCAATAGCATTCCTTCATATTCACTCACTTCATAAACTATTCTTGATATTACTTATTTCAGAATAAACCTATTTGATCCTCAGAAAATCATTGATCCATTTAAAAGTTTTTAGACATAAAAGACTTGTCATCTAATTTCCAAAACTCACGACACGTGTAGTGTGATGTAAAGACGTATATCAGCTATAGTTAACTTCAAAGGAGAGTTATCTTTCAGGGTTTCAAAATCTAAACATAAGATTTAGTTATTCTTATTTTATCAAACAAAACCGTCGAAATGTTGAATCAGAGTCCTCCCACTTGCTAACTTGACAGAAAAGTTTTTATGTTTTTTTTTAGAAAATTTTCAGTTTTTTATGGATTTTAATATGCAGATGCAAAATATACATATGAATGCGAAGGTTAGAAATGCGTACCTAGCGTACCCCTAAACTTAAACTGGATAGTGTCCTCACTGTCATCTCATGAAGAGATCATTTGAAGGGTCAAAATTGTCGGTTAGATATACACAATTTATATTTTTTTTTGTTTTTATTTTTAAAGAAAAGAAAAAGAGCAAAAAAGGAAAAGAATATCCACAAATATATACAAAATGGTATATACATACCCCCAAACTTATTTGGAACAGTGTCCACTGTTCTTGGCTGGATAACCGAAGTTTGGTGGTAGGCAGAGGAAGATTATGCAGGGTAAACCGGCTCCTGTAAGACCATGAGCTCCTCTGTTGGTTCGGCGCTAAGGTAGGTTTTAGTCGGTGTCCATTTACTTTTAAAAATGAACCGTCCTTTGGATTCTCCAAATCCACAGCGCCATGCGGATACACATTCCGCACAAAATACGGCCATTTCCAGCGAGATCTGAGCTTTCCTGGATGGAAGTGTAGCCGGGTGTCGTAAAGCAGTCTGTTGACCAGGTACGAAAGTTTTGCGCAAAAGGTGTTTATCGTGAAACACCTTCGTTCGGTTCTTAACGACAACCGCGTTATCGTAAGTCTCATCCCTAAGCTCGCTTAATTCGTTCAACTGCAGCTTCCGATGGCTGCACGCATCTTCGAGAGACAGATTCAGCTCCTTTATCGCCCAAAATGAGCGATGCTCTATTTCGACAGGTAGGTGGCAAGCCTTTCCGTACACAAGCCGATATGGAGACATGCCAAGATCGGTCTTATAAGCGGTTCGAAATGCCCAAAGGGCATCAGTGAGTTTCAGCGACCAATCTTTTCGGTTCTTGGAAACCGTCTTCTCCAGTATCTGCTTGATTTGCCGATTTGGAACTTCAGCATGCCCACAGGTTTGGGGGTGGTAGGGCGTGGATAGCTTATGATTAATGGAATATTTCCGCATCAAGGCCTCGAAAGTCTTGTTGCAGAAATGAGTTCCATTGTCTCTAATGATCGCTCGGGGGTGCCCAAACCGGGAGAAAATGTTTTCTTTAAGAAACCTAACGACAACCTTGTTGTCATTAGTCCGGCTGGGCACAGTCTCGACCCACTTAGAGACGTAATCAACAGCAAGAAGGATGTACAAGTTCCCAAAAGAGCTGGGAAACGGCCCCATGAAATCGATCCCCCAAACATCGAAAATCTCCACAACCAAGATTGGTTGGAGCGGCATCTCGTTCCTCCGGGATATCCGGCCCATGTGTTGGCACCGGGAGCAAGTCTTGCAATAGTCATGAGCGTCTTTGAAGAGTTGTGGCTAGTAGAAACCACATTGAAAGATCTTCTCAGCTGTCTTTCTGGGGCCAAAATGCCCGCCACACGCTTGATCGTGGCAAAACGACAGCACACTCTTGAATTCATCGTTAGGGACACACCGACGAATAATCTGGTCGGGACAGTACTTGAACAAATAGGGTTCGTCCCAGTAAAAGTGTTTTACTTGGGATAAGAAGCGAAGTCTGTCCTGACTTGGCCATTCAGTCGGTAGTAATCCTGTGGCCAAATAGTTCACAATATCTGCGAACCAGGGTTCGCAAGATACTGTCAAGAGCTGTTCATCCGGAAAAACGTCGTTGATCGGAATTTAAAGCGAAGGAGAAGAAGGAAGTCATGAGAGATGGTCGGCAACTACGTTTTCACATCCTTGTTTGTCCTTAATGACAAGGTCAAACTCTTGAAGCAAGAGGATCCAACGTATTAGCCGAGATTTTGCATCTTTCTTCGCAAAAAGATGGCGCAGAGCAGAATGGTCAGTGTAGACAATGACTGGAGAGCCAATAAGGTAGGGCCTGAACTTTTCTAAAGCAAATACAACAGCCAAGAATTCCTTCTCAGTTGTTGTATAATTGAGTTGGGCGTCTTTCAGGGTTCGGCTCGCATAATAGATTACGTGCGGCATCTTGTTGATGTGTTGTCCAAGGATAGCACCGATGGAAAAGTCGGATGCATCGCACATAATCTCAAATGGGTGCGTCCAGTCAGGTGAAGAAAGAACGGGAGCAGAAGTGAGTGAGCTTTTTAGTGACTCGAATGCAGTCACACAGCTCGAGTTGAAGTCGAATGGTGTGTCCTTGGCCAGCAAAAGAGTCAAGGGCCTAGCAATCTTGCTAAAGTCTTTGATGAACCATCTATAGAAACCGGCATGGCCAAGGAAGGCTCGGATGTATTTAACGCATCTGGGAGGAGGGAGATTGGAAATGACCTCAATCTTCGCTTTGTCAACCTCTATGCCATTTTGCGAGATGATATGTCCTAAAACAATACCTTCGCGCACCATGAAGTGGCACTTCTCCTAATTCAAAGTGAGGTTCTTGTCCTTACATCGGGTAAGGACAGCGTCAAGATGCAGCAAACACTCGTTGAAGGAATCGCCGAAGATGGAGAAATCGTCCATGAAGATCTCCAGAAATTTTTCCACCATGTCTTAGAAGATTCCCATCATACACCGCTGGAAGGTAGCGGGCGCATTGCATAACCCAAAGGGCATGCGACGATATGCAAACGTGCCGAAAGGACAAGTGAATGTGGTCTTGTTCTGGTCTTTTTCGGCGATGGGAATTTGATTATAGCCGTAGTAGCCATCAAGAAAGCAGTAGTACTCGTGTCCGGCCAATCGTTCAAGCATTTGGTCAATGAAAGGTAGCGGAAAGTGGTCTTTCCGCGTTGCGGCGTTGAGTTTTCTGTAATCGATGCATACTCGCCGGCTAGTTTGGGTGCGAGTAGGGATTTACTCGTTCGCCTCGTTGGTTATGAACGTGATGCCTGATTTCTTGGGGACAACGTGAATGGGGCTAACCCACTGGCTATCAGAGATAGGGTAAATGATACCACTATCCAGACATTTTACGATCTCCTTCTTCACAGCCTCTTTCTTGACTGGGTTGAGACGTCTTCGTGGATCCCTGGCTGGTTTGGCATCATCCATCAGATGAATGTGATGTTCAACGATTAGGGGACAAATCCCCATGATGTCCGCCATGGACCAGCCAAAAGCTTGCCTATTGCTGTGCAAGACCGCGAGAAGGGCTTTCTCTTGCTCTGGAGCTAGAGAAGCTGAGATGATGACAGCGAGGGTCTCGTTCTCACCTAAGTAAGCGTACTTAAGGTGAGACGGCAAAGGCTTGAGTTCGAGTGTTGGAGGTGAAACGATTGAAGGCAGGATTGGAGAAAAGGTCTCGAACTCAAAGGACTCCAGCAAAGGTTCAAAACGAGTGTAAGCGACCAAGTTGGATGGTTCAGGTAACTCATCCGGAAATTCGAAGGATTCAAACTCGGGTGGTGAGTGGCTAAGATCGTTCGAGAAAGTGAAACACTCGTAGTCGTTGTCGGGCGCAGAAACCGCAGCAGGTTCGAAGAGGAATGCACTAGTGGCGTTAAGGTTATCGTGTTCGAACAAAAACTCCTCGAATTCACACTCTTCTGGGGTGATCTCCTGGATCGAGCAAACGTCCAGTATGTGAGCATTAGGTTCGGTGGGCTGATTCCCCAACCAAAAAATGTTGAGTTCAATTGTCATGTTTCCAAAAAAGAGGTTCATCGAACCATAGCGACAATTGATCACAGCATTTGAGGTTGCAAGGAATGGACGACCGAGTATCACCGGAATTTGATTCCGGGGGTTAGCTACAGGCTGTGTGTCTAATACAATGAAGTCAACGGGGAATATGAAGTCCCCGACTTTGATTAACACATCCTCTAGCTCACCCCTAGGATGGGTGATCGATCGGTCGGCCATTTGGAGAGTACAGTGTGTGGGTTTCAGCTCTCTTACGCCTAATTGCTCGTATACTGAGTACGGAAGCAGGTTAACACTGGCACCAAGATCTAATAGTGCGCGGTTGATGTTCTTATCCCCAATGGTAATTGAAATCGTAGGACAGCCAGGGTCCTTCCGTTTTTGTGGTAAAGATTGGGTAAGGGCATCACTCACAGCACTAGCCAAGAAAACTTTCTTGGGTACCTGAGACTTCCTCTTTTTCGTGCACAAGTCCTTTAAGATTTTCGCGTAGGACGGGACTTGTTGGACAACATCTAAAAGAGGAATGTTAATGTTAACCTGCTTAAATAACTCCAGAATCTTCTCCATTTGTGGATTTTGTTTATTGGACCTCAACCGGTTTGGAAATGGAATGTTTTTAAAATTAGTTGAGTCCAATGGTTGTGGAGGAGATTGTGGAGCTGGAGCGGATCCCAGAATTGGTGTTTTCGTGGAGTGAGAAGTGGGTCCGTTTAGAACAGAAGAAGAAGAAGGAAAGCGTTTTGAAGAATGGAGAATAGGCTCAGAGGACGATGAAGCAGAAGAAGAAGAAGAAGAAGAAAAAGAAGAAGAAGAAGTGGCCGGGGTGTCATTGTTGGGCCGTGTGCCGATGTTGTTTTGCAGCATCCTTGCCGATCTCAATGTGGTCACGGCACTCACATTATGGTTCTGTTGTTCAAGAGCAACATGTACATTATGTGGGTGACCGGGATTTGGGAGTGGCTGGGACGGGAGCTTCCCCTTCTCCTGCTCGCTTAAGGCCGCATTCAGCTGTGCAATTTGGGCCTCGATGGTCTTGATGCTTTGCCCGTGAGCGGCAGTGTGTTGCACTAAGGACTGAATGGAAGACTGGATGTTGGCGGTGGACTGAGTTGATTGTTTAACGAATGCCTCCAGACTTCATTCGAGCGAGGAAACCTTATCGTTGTTTGACGGAACAAAGTTGTTTTGGGGAAAAGAATTGTTGGGTGCAAAGTTGTTCGTCTGGTTTTGAAAAGGTTGGGGTTGGACGGGCTGCTGAAACTGATGTTGAGTTTGTTGTTGCACTTGTTGTTGCGGAGGAGGGGACCTCTGAAAATTGTTTCCTTCGAATTGACGCTGATTCCGATTCCAGGCGAAATTGGGGTGGTTCCTCCAACCGGGATTGTAGGTGGAAGAGTATGGATCATTCCTCGGTCTTTGCTAAAATGCAGTATTAACCTGATCCTGTCCTTGCGATGGTGGATTGTAAGGACACTCTTCGGTTAAGTAAGGAGGATCGGAACAACAAGCGCAAATGGTACGAAGGGGAAGAACAGGGGTAGGAGCAGGAGAAGAGAATTTGCTCTCTATCGCTTCAAGCTTTCTCGTTATTGCAGCCATTTCAGCTTTCATCGCAATAGAGACATCAAGTTGGTGAATTTCTACCCTAGACTGACCGGTAGAAGTGGAGGTAGAAGAAGAAGAAGTCGGTCTGGTGCTCTCCCATTGTAGCGTTTGTTCCGCAAGGTCGTCGAAGAATTGCCACGCTTCCTCGTCAGATTTCGATAGGAAGTGGCCCTGACAGATGGTTTCCAACAACTGCTTGGTTGCTGAGTTCAGGCCCTCGTATAAGGTTAAGCAAAGTTGCCATTTCTCTATACCGTGGAGAGGACACTGAACAAGAAGGTCTTTATACCGGTCAAAGCACTTCCAGAAGGGTTCAGAAGGAAGCTAAGAGAATTGGTTGATTTCATTACGGATCCTTGCGGTTTTATGATTCGGATAGAATTTTTTGAGAAACGCTTTAACAAACTCGTCCCAACTGGTTATGGAGTGGTAAGCGGTGCTATACAGCCATTTTTCAGCAAGATCGCATAAAGTGAATGGAATGACCCGTAGACGTATAGCATCGTCCGACAGCTGGGTGGTTTTCATCATGGCACAAACGTTTTGAAATTTATTGATGAAGATATAGGCATCTTCAGATTCAAGCCCATGAAATCGTGGAAGCATGTTGATGAAGTGGGGCTTAATTTCAAAATTATCCCCATTGGCCGGTGGAAGAGAAAGGCAGGTGGGAAGTGCAGAACGGGTGGGATAGAAACGATCCTGGAGCGTGATTCGCTGCGGCGCTACAACAGGCGGTGGTGGTGGGTTATTAGTCTCCGTAGGAGGTGGAGCCAATCCAGGGGTAGTCAAAGAGATGTTTGGATTAAATCCTGACATCGCGGAAGAAGAGGTTGGTGATGGTGAAGGTGAAGATGTATGAACAGAATTCCGGTCAACGTCGGAGTTGGCCGGCAAAGGTAAGGGTAAAAGAGGCGTGGACGGAGTTTCGACGTCTGAGTCGATCGCATAGTCGGTAGCGACTAACGTAATGCGGACTAGGCGGGCGCTAGTGTCCCGAGTCCAAGCGGACATACACTAAACGAGTTTAGTATAATCAAAGCGGAGAAGGTGAGGGTAAGAAAACGTCAATGGAGAAATACGATGGGTGGTGAGTGAAAAATGGATTTTTGGCGACAAAGGGCAAGTTTTTTTTAAATTTTTTTTTGATTTTTCTTTTAGTTTTTTTTGAGAAAGAGCTTTACAGGAATATGTACGGACTTACGGCTTTAAGCAATCACAAACAAGATATGCACAATCACACCTAGATCTAGGGTCACCTAGGTCTGCTAGACAGCTCCTAACTGTTCCAGAGGGCTAGAAATAGGACCTCAAACCACCTCTTCTCCGTCAATTGCGGCCAGGTAAGTGCTAGGTAAGTGGGAGGCTCCCCACTACGTAAGTAGTGGTCCTAATTAAGTAACCACTTGCCTTCGACACACTTGCCTAGACACCGCAAAAGTCAGATAGGATAAACGGCCGATGCCTGTAACTAGTCCTTTGTCCTATTGAGCGTGAAGTCCTTAGGGCTGAGTCTAGTATTTTTTAATTAACAATGGTCAATGCATATGCTTTTTGTGATTTTTGGGGTCCTGGGAAGGGTGATGAAATCCCCACCCAATCTGAATTGGTTTCAAGCCCCTTAAGTCCGTATTAATGAATGCAAAGCGGTAACAAATCAACTGCAAACAATTTTTATTTTTAGCGCGGCGCAAAGAATCCTGCACAAGAACAGTTTATTGGAAGGGGGAAGAGAATTTGCGCAAAGAATGCTGCAGAAAACACAGTTCAGTGGAGTTCAGAGGAGTGGGGGAGAGACAAGAGACACTTACAGGAAATTTGGCACACTGACTCCACCAAGTGGCCGCGGTTCCGCGGCCTAAGCCAGATTATGCCGCGGTTCCGCGGCAAGGTAGTAGAGTTGGGACTCTGAAATTTTGGGGTGTGCTGCAGTGGTTGTCCTCTTCTTGTCTGAATTTGCTGAATCTTGATTTGCTCACTGTATCTGCTCCAGATTTTTACAGTAGACCGTTTGCTTCGTTTTGATCCGTCGCAGTGTAGCCGCGAAATATGGGTCTATCTTCCCACGTCTTTGGCACTGAACTCGAACTTCGTATTATCCTGCACACTTGCACAAAAACTAATCAAAAATAACAAGATGGTTTTTTTTTACAATGTATATTTTTTTTTCGGTTAGATTTATATTCACAAGTTAACCCGAAATTACACAAAGAAATAAACTACCGTTTCCCCGGCAACGGCGCTATTTGATTGTTAGAGATTCTGCGTGTTCAAGTTTAGTTAATTACCGCAATCAAGACGGTTTCGCTTGTAGCTAGCCGGTTGAGTACGGGTCGTCCGCAGGGAGATGGGAATCTTTTTCTATGTGCTTTAACGAGTTAAGTCCAAAAGTCCAGATTTGTTTGTGATTAATTAAGTGTTAAAATGATATGTAAAGAGAGCTTGTTAGGGTTAGGATTAGGTTAGTTTGAGTTAGGAGTCGCTCACTTCTTTCGTTGCCACTCTTAATATCGGTGTTACGGTAATCGGCAACAACGGGGATTAGCACGACTAGGAAGGAACTTGCGAGTATAAGCTAGGCTTTCCAACGCTTAAGTTCTTCCTTTTGGTGCTTGTCCGTCCGTTCTTGGCTCTTAGCCATAACCTCCCTTTAATTCAACCACAACCGGTCTCACTACGGAATCACCACTATCATGTAGGATAGGGTGCCGTAAGGAGCGGATTGTGGTTCAATTAACGGGAGTCGATTTCAGATATTGGGTAAGGAAAGAGTGAGAGAGATTTCCTTCTCTCAAACTTTCCTTATCATACCCTAACAACTATGGAAATTACTCACCCATTACAAGAAGAACGAAAAATAAAACAAAGGAGGAAGATAGAAAGAAAGAGATTAGAAGATAACAACTAGCTATTTGTGACCTTACCTTGGCAAGGATCAAGCGTAAGCATCATGGTTGTTTAAGGATAAAGGAAAAGAGAAAAGAAAGAAACAACAATAAATAACAACAACTAAATTATCAATTAAAGATTACAAGCAATTAACATAACAAGAGCAAGACAAGTATAATAACAAAATGAACTTCTTTATTCATCATTCTTCACTCACAAAAGCTCACTACAAGTTTTTCAATAGAGAAGAGATGAGAAGAGGAAGAAGAACAACAAGTATTCTAAAACCTAAAATACAAGATTAAGCATACTTGGCTTCACAAGGTTCTGGGCTATTTATAGGCAGTGAACTGGAAATCTATGGCAAAATTCTGCCTCTACATGAAAAGACCAAAATAACCGTGAAGTTTCATCATGTGAGGAGGTAGTACGGCCGCGGAACCGCGGCCTAGACCCCTTATTGGCCGCGGTTCCGCCGCCCTATGGGGGAGTTAGGCTGTCGTCTTTTTTGTGCTGCCCTCGTCTTCTGTTCCTTTTAGTCTGGTACATGTTTTTTTTCTGATAATATTTCCACATTTCTTCCAGAATCAAGGGTGATTGGATGTGGATCTTTTTGTCCTGATTTTCTTGAGCTCCGCGTAGATTTCTTGGTCTTGGTGTTGCCATTGTGCTTTGTTCATTAAGGTGACAATCGATTTGCCATTTTGTCTCTCAAACTGGTATGTGGCAACATACGGATAGAGAGCGGAGACCCGTGTTTTATCTGTGGTTGGCAGGAACCCGGGTTTTGTCGTGTTTTTCCATGGATTTCACCGTTTAGAGCCGAGAACCTGTATCCTGCAATTGACTAGCAAACACGGCTCAAGAGTACCTACCGATATGCAATGTGCTAAAAATTGGACGGTATAAAAATGCAAAAATCTGATATGAACAGTACCTCAATGTCATTTATTGCGATCTGCATTTTGTGATATGAGTATCACACTTTTAAAACTTGGATTTGAGTTTCGGCGATTGAGTTTCGTGATATTTATTTTCATGCACCATTGCTGCACCTACTAGATATTTTCATTTGTGCATAGTTATTGCACTAGATTTATGTTTTATACACCGTTACATTGGTTTACTATTTGTGCATATCTATTGCACTTGATATCGATTTTCTGCCTTAGCTGCACATATTTATGATTCCGTGGATTTCGATACTGTCGATTTGATTTTGTGCATGTTGTACACACTCGATTTGATTTTTGCACTCGGTATAGCTCACATATGCTTGCAGTGCATTGATACGTGTTTTGTGTACACAGTTGCATACGTTTATGATTTTATACTCCTTGGCACGCTCGGTGTTGTTTTTGTACGCATTTGAGATATTGATGAGTTTTCAGGCACCTAGTGCCCCAGATTTATATTTTCGTGCATTTACTGCACTAGATATTTTTGTGCGGAACGCACTTGATTTAGATGTTTCGCGCACACGGGGCGCATGTGATGAGATTTTGTTCACACAAGATGCACTTGATTGAGATTTTTATTCATGCATAGTAGTTGCACTTGACGGAGATTTTCATGCACTTTAGATGCACTTGATGTTGTTGTAGTGCACACCCGTTGCACTGGACAGATGCTTTCATGCACACCTGTTGCACTTAGTTTTGCTTTTGTGCACATTCGTGGTACTTTTATTTGGCTTTGATTTCTATATGCACCAGACGCACGTGATATTAGATACGCCTTTTGAGGCTAATTTTTACTCTTGACCATTATATTTTGATGATTGGTACTATATTATATAGTAGCCGAGCATGACTGATCTAAGGACAGTACCTGAGTACTTTTTCATGCATAAAAGTTACCAAGATGTTTTCAAAAATGAGCTATAGTCTCTCTATTTTCTACGTGTCCGCGAGTGACACGAACTTTTACAAAGGAAAACCTTTTTGGATATTGAAAAAAGGCGTGACGTATATTTTGAGCAAAACATATATAGATATATATCTATCTTGTGCAGTGAGTTACGCATCACACGGCGATTCAGAAAAGATTTTGCATGTATTTTATTATGTTTTTAGAAGATTTACAAGGATGCGTACTATATACGTATTATGATTTTGACTATAGTATATTTGGATTTCAGTAGCGAATTTCGAGATTTGAATTTCCATTATTACTCTAGTGATTGCTTGACGCTTGACGGAGTTCGATTTTCAGTTTCACATTCGTTTTTATGCGCACTCGATGCGTTGTGATATTCTTGAGTATTCCATGATTTCGGAGCCCCATGATTTAAACAGATTATTGAAATGTTTTAGTTTTGGGGGGTTTAAATTTAAATTCGGGGACCGAATTTATTTAAGAGGAGAAGATTGTAAAATTTAAGAAATATAAAATATTATTTAAGGAATTTAAATTTTAAAATAATATATTTCGCGAAAACTATTCGATTTGCGAATTGGGGTTTCATAAATTGGTATAATTATATACCAATATTTGGAAAATAATTGGAGATTTATATGGTTTATTTATTTAAAAGATATTTATTGGATTTGGGAATTTTATAACTAATTATATGCAAGTTTAAATTAAACTTGATTAGTGCACCACTAATCACGATTAAGCCAAATCCGTATTTTCAAATATCCATTGCTACTGCACCATGACATGTCGCATTTTGTTTCATGTTTGTCTCATTTTCATTATGGTTTATTGTGAGAAAAAAAAGAGAAAAAAAGAAAAGAAAAGGTGACATGATGATTGAGGAGAGAAAGAGGGGACACACTTCTGACATGGAGGCATGGGCACGTGAGAGTATGAGAGAGAGAGGGGGGGTATGGCTACAACCGTAATTCCTTTATCTATTTTCTTCAACTCACCCTTCTTCTTCATCTCTTTATCCACACCCTCCACCTTCTCTACCACCCATAAAGACCCCAAATTCCTCATCAAAATACAAGACACCTTCACAAAAATCCTTTCTTACCTCACTACAAACCATATGGTTGAATTAAGTATGGATTTTGAGCACTTTTGGCAACCGAAAAATCCTCATCAAAACACAATGCCACCTACGTTTCGCATGAGCTAGGAAACTACTGTGTAGGACTCTAAAGACTCTTCAATACGCCGGCAGTAGGTGATGATCATATCAGTCACCCACAAGCCGTCAGTGGTACTAGCTGGACGTAACAGCTACCCGTGTATTAAGCGATCAGAAGATCAACAAGAAAGCTTGTCCAAACTCTCATGAACCCAATAAGTAACACTACCATACAGTCTGGTCTCTTCGTCTGATATGTCGCATATCGAGTCTAGGGGTGGTAAACGTCAGACCCCAATAACTTGATAACTCATGCCGATGTGAGGCTCATAACGGGTCGAGAAACTACTGATAACACTTACCAGTAAATCTCTGTATCAGCCCTGGCCAGGGACTTCTTGTTATGTCCAATCGAGCATAGCGCAACATCAACCCCCAATACCGGGAGAGACGAAACCCCTCCTGTCGCTTATTGCCTCCATGTGACTCGGGACTGTACCCAAAAACCACCGTTTTGTACGCTCTCTTGAACGTGGTAAGGTGGAAATCAAAGCACAGTGAGAATCACACAAGAATCTATGACGATCTCGGGTCTACAGACTAACCTGTACCAGTATCACCAAAGAACTGCTATATGGTGTTAGGTATAATACCATCTAGGAGTTCTCGGCGAGTCCTGTTCAGTGTACCTATTCTCCAATGAGCACCTATGCACATTCTCTGATGTCGAACACCAATGGTTGTGGGATCAACCATCGCGCCAAACAGGGTCAAGAATCGTATATACTAGTCTACTCTGGAATATCGATGCCCCGTCTAGATACTCCCTCGACTAGGAACAATTAAAGGATGTACTTGTGGACTACCCTGGCCCCACTAGTATGATCTGCATCAAAATCCTGGCAGTCAAGTACATATCCTAAGGGCTTTACGAACATGTAACAGAGAGACAATATAATGATACAAGTATACATGTTAAGATAACGAGCAACTAGATAGCATACTATGATGTTGAGCAAGAAATTCCTCTCTATTTATGTCCAAGCACCCACCATAATATACAATTATGTACAATAATGGCCTCTAGGGCATACATACAACTAACAGGTAATCCCTACACTTTTAGTTAAGTTATTGTGTTTAATATATCCTATTGTAGTTTAGAGTTAAACTATTGTGGTTTTGTGATCTTAGAAATTTCCATGTAGATTTTTAGTGGATGTTTGGAATTGTAAAGTGTTAATTGAGGTGTAGTGAGTGTTTACAAGACCTTAGTGATGTAAGTCCACGTTGCCCACCCCGGTGCTTGCGGGGAGGCGGAAAACAGAATAAAAATCGGATTTTTACGGTACTAGGAAACATGGACTAACTAAAGGAGGTTCTTTACTAAACAAAAACTAACTACAAGCTAACTAGTATTAGCTACATGGAAGAAAGGTTATACCTTGGTCTTTATATCCTTCTCTCCTTGCTCCTTGGAGTGGAAGAAAGAGATCACATTGTCGCCTTCTCTAGTCGAAGAAGGATCCATCCGAGGGCCTCAACCATTAGCTTCAACTTCAAGCTAGAAGTAACTAAGGTGCTAGAAGTGCTAATCCTAGAACCTTATATGAGAGTAGAGATTACTTTAGAGAGGTTTATCTCAAGCTCAAGTGTTTCTCAACACATGAGAGGGGAGAGCTTGAGAGAGAGGAAGAGGAGGAGAGAGAATCTATATGATAGAATGAGAGAATAAAATGAACCATTCTCTCTAATATGGGTGAATTATGAGATTATATAATTAGCTAGATAATTGTCATGGTTAATCAAGACTTGAACATTATCATTTCATATTTAATGCAAATTGCAAGGATCAAAGAGCATCTTTTATATGGAATGATGATGGTCAAAGTGTCAACCTAGGTCAACAAGTCAAGTATTGTCAAAATGTCAACAACCCTAACCATGCACAATTATATCTAACTAATATCAATTATTCATATTACACACATAAGTATTAGGGTTAAGAAAATGACAATGGTCATTAACCCTAATCAAAGTCCTCTGCCTCTGTCTCAGTCAACTGTGCATACGCACCTGTATTCGTGATCCGAAGAACACGAATACAATGAGATAAAACCAATCCCAAATCATATACTAGGATCTGGCTTAAACCAAAGCCCGCTAGTATAAACTGTCCGGACAGCAAACGTGCACAAGTGCGCGGATGTGAACGAACCATATCGCAAAACCATGCGACCTCTACTCATTTTGCCTAATGGCGAATAACTCTCTGTGTGGGACTCTAAAGACTCGACACTACGCAGGCAGTGGGTTTAACCACAGACCGTAAGTGGCACTAGCTGTACGTAATGGTCCCCAGGTAGATGCCGATAAGAAGACCGACGAGGTGAACTCATCTGAACTCCTACTGAGCCTGAATGTGACAGTCTTCGTACAGTCCAGTCTGTTCGTCTGATACATCGCATGGCAGGCCTAGGGGGCAGTGAACGTCAATCCCCTAAT
This sequence comes from Agapanthus africanus, assembly GCA_030015575.1. Taxonomy (NCBI): domain Eukaryota; kingdom Viridiplantae; phylum Streptophyta; class Magnoliopsida; order Asparagales; family Amaryllidaceae; genus Agapanthus; species Agapanthus africanus. The sequence goes on from JASDDO010000031.1 coordinate 151,320,938, forward strand.
AGCGGTACATGTCGTGTCGGAGTGTAACCCAGAACACCCTGAGATAACACTGGAAACCTACCAGTATATCACGCTTGCCCTGGCCAGGGACTACTTGTGTAATGGCTCTCCTGGACACAGCGCGATGTCAACCACCAATACCGGGAGAGACGAATCCTGTCTAACCATCACTGCCTCCAAGTGCTTCGGGACTGCACCCAACTACTACCTGTTTGCACGACTCCTTTGAGCCGTGGTAGGGTAGTAATCAAAGTACAGTGGGAACACACTTGAGGCGAAGTGACAGTGTCAAGTCAGCGGACTAAGCTGTACTCATGTCACCTGGGAACTGATAACTGACGATAGGTATAATACCAACCAACAGTTCCCGACGAGTCCTGTCCAGTGTACTCGTAACCTAACGAGCACCCGCATACTATCTCAAGTACGACGTACTGACGGCTGTGGGACAGACCGTCTCCCACGCTGGGATGAGAAGCGCATACGCTAGTCTACTCCGGAGTATCGATGCCCTGTTTCGATAGTCCTACGACTAGGGACCTGTATAAGGATGTGCTTATGGATTACCCAGCCCCCACGAGTGTGAGCGCCATCACAACGCTGGTAATCAAGCAAAGATCCTACGGGCTCTACTAATATGTATATAAGCGATATGCTAAAAGAAACACATGCACATATTAAAGCAGAGATAAACCAAGTAGCATACTACCATTTCGAGCAAGATTGTATATACAACCGTGAATATCCCAAGCTTCCATCAAGTAATATACATACTAGTATGATACAGTAATGGCCTCTAGGGCATATACACTAACAAGTGATGCTATACTGGCCAAGACCAGAGACTAGAACCTTATACACGAACTTAGAATTTTCCTGATGTCGGTTTTGTGAAGTTTTCAATGCTCATATGGAATCTGGAGCAACTTGGTGTCTTTATAAGAAAAAAAACAACTACATTGACCCAGTTAGACCACTAGAAGACCACCACAGAAGAATGAGGACCAAACACCCATAGAGAACCGATGAAACCGGGTAAAGAAGCATTCTCGCCGGTCATATTTTTAAGTTTGATGTTGGGGTTTGACCTGTAGCTCACACTCCTTATAACTTAGCTATTGTTAGTTTTGGCCTAGTCTACTTATGCCAAAATCTAGGAGCATTTTGAGTTAGATTTAATAATGTTTTTCCGATTTTTGAAACTTGGTTTTTGGTATTTGAATTTGGATTTGGTCGTTTGACATTTGTACGTCGACGACGAGAATTATTTGGTTGTTTTTACATGCGTAGGATATAGGTTCTAACCTATGAGCACTTTTCGGACCTTGTTTTATTAACGTTACGACATGTGTTGATATGTAGGTACCTTCGCGTGGACTTCTGAGATGATGAAGGAGACCAAGAAGCATATCGACTTCGACTAAGAGTGGATATTGCAGGTGAGTAGATTTATATCTACGGGGGAAGTCAGGTGGATGGCGTATAGCACCCCCGCCATTAAAAATGGAAACCGATATATAGAATATAGTCGGAGAAACCGATACTAGGAACCTACGGATATGATCAAAGAGTTAGTAGGAGATGATATGTTAATACAAAATAACATGAATTGAGATTCCAACGTGATGATATAAGATGATATGAGCGGATATGCATGATATGAGGATGTGAGGCGATATGAATATTCACATACATAAGCCTTGATATTAAATGAGATGGTTGTAGGGTCCCGGCAGCGCCCCGGCCGTCGAAACGCGGCCAAAATGCGGAACAAAAATTTCTGAAACCGGCGCTACCGCGACCCGATTTCCTGATCGACCTTAAACCCTAAACTAGCAAACTAACTAAGAGTTAGAAACATTATACCGAACCCTTCGGTCCATATTCCAAGCTCCTAGCGGCTCCATGATGATGTTTGGTCGCCGGTCTTCCTCCATCTCCGATGATCCACTCGAGGGAAACAACGCAAGATCCAACCTCGACAAACGAGGTAACCTACACTCCAAAGTCGCTAGCTATGGAGTGTGGGGGTGTATGAAAGTGTCACTACAATTTTCTCCCAACCATGAGCTCAATGAGAAACTCAAGAAGAAGAATGGAGGTGATCAAGCTTTTGCATCAACTAGAAATGGCCAACTCTTTTTCTTTTGTATGAAAATGAGAGAGTAGAAGTTATCAAGAAAATGTAATCAATTACCAAATGAATGAACCCCCCAACACAATGTGGTCGGCCCCCCTCTCTCATTTCCTCCAAAAAAAATCAATTTTTTAATTAACCATTAAACAAATGCACCTTGCTTTGAACCCATACCATGGTCCATGCCTCATGTCACATCACCTTTTCCACCTCATTAATAAAACAAATGAATTTCCATAAATGGAAAATCATATAAATGAGGTGGCATCTTCTAGAAGCGATTCCGTATAAAATACGGAATACTTCCCGGTACATGTATCGAAATACATATACACGTATTCGTACCAAAAATACGAATAGCCGAGAGAGAAAATAAATAGCGAACAATAATACTAGAATACATATATATAAATACATATGTAAATTATTAAATCAAAACCAGATTTAATAATCTGGCTTAATCCTAAGCCCCTAGTATTATCAATCGTCCGATTAAAGTCTGCGCAGCTCATGCACATATTTAATCAGACACCTGTATGTATCAACATACGTCGTGTACACCATATCGCCTGAACCGGGATAACCCTCTGTGTGGGACTCTAAAGACTCGTCAATACGCTGGCAGTGGGTTTAACCACAAGCACGTCAGCGGCACTAGTTGTACGTAACGACTACCTAGGTATTGAGCGAAAAGGAGGACGACGAGCAAACTCATCCCGAACCCCTACCGAGCCTGACAGTGACAATATCCGTACAGTTCGGTCTGTTCGTCTAAGAGTATCGCATATCGAGTCTAGGGGGTGGATAAAGTCAGACCCCTAACAACGCGATATTTAGTGTCGGCATGTAACCCATCACCTCCTGAGAAACTATCGATCCTGGATCGCTAATCCTCGTCTACTATGGCCATGGATTTGTGGTGATGGCCACCCGTACACAATGCGACATCAACCCCCAATACAGGGAGAGACGAATCACCGACGATCCGATCACTGCCTCCATGTGGCTCGGGACTGTACCCAACTAAAACCTATTTGCACGACTCCTTTGAGCCGTGGTAGGGTAGTAATCAAAGCACAGTGGGAACTCACACGAGACAAATGATGATCTCAGGTCGACAGACTAACCTGTACACATGTCACCAGGGAACTGCGATTTGACAATAGATATAATACCAACTAGCAGATTCCCGGTGAGTCCGTCCAGTGTACTCATAACCCAATGAGCACCTACATACTATCATAGGTGAACAAGCTAACACCAATGGCTTGTGAGACCTGGCCACCGCCCCTCGTCGAGATCTCGATCAGTATACACTAGTCTACACTGGAGTATCGATGCCCAGTCTCGATACTCCCACGACTAGGGACATTTAAGGATGTGCTTATAGACCCCAGCTCCCATATATATTATCGCCATCATATTGTTGGCAGTCAAGCAAGAATCCTATGGGTTTTATCAACATGATGATAAAGGCAAACCAGATAGCATACTATCATCTTGAGTAATACTGTTTTATCGGTATAGGTCCTCACTCACTCATCATAATCATAAGTCCGCGACTATGATAATTGCCTTGAGGGCACTATAGCCAACAATCTCCCACTTGCACTTAAGGCCAATTATTGCGATGTCGCATACTCACAGCCCGTGTGATACCGATCACCCAACTTCTCTACTAATCAGTTTCGCAAAGCCTGTTTGCGAAAATGATTACATTCGAGAAATAACCTCAGTGAGTGGATCCGCTCCAATGTTTCATTCTGTATCTCTCTTAATCTCAACTTCACGGAGAAAACTATCTCCTGAAATGAGCAATACTTGTCTTAGAATTTGTCTGGATATCTGATGGGACCCAGTTCACAAACGAACTCCAAATCCAGCAAACTACATAGACTGTATCGTCCACTGAATTTAATCAGTATCCTGCGCCTTGCCTTTCTTCAGTATTCACTTGGACTACCCGTCCAACATACTGTCCATCAAAAGAGGGAAAAATATAACTCTGACAGTCACTCTGTCATCTAGGTCACCTTAGAAGCCTGAAATGATAACCTTCTCCTGAAGGAGGCTGCCGTTACCATATCCCAAGAATATTAACTTTTGTTCAATAACTGCTTCCCAATGTTTCTCCAGGATTGGATTAATATATCCGTTTATTGCATCTAGTGCAAAAGCAATATCTGGTGTGGTACTTGACATTTCATGATTAACTCAATTGCCTAAGTAAGTGATATGCTAATCTTGCAGATCCCTCTCCCCTTTAGTCTGTAAGACACCTGTAGAGAGGGTGACTCCATCACCTGCAGTTACACTACCATGCCAGGAGTCATCCATTTAATGTCAAAATACCCAGATTAGGATACTTCCCAACTCTAGATCTAAAACCATAGATCTAGTAACCAGAAAACCTGATATTATATCCACATCCTGTGTGGAGAAACAACTTTGTGACAACCATAGTACAACCGATTGTAGTATAGGAATATCTCTTCCTATCAAGTGCATGTCATCCCAATACCTGGACATCACTCTCTACTACCTTCTTACCAGATTCATCTCCTATTCTGATGAGGTCAAAGCCTATGACTGTCACATCAAAAATAGATGATCTATTTCCGCTATACCTGTTTTAGTATATAAATAGACACAAGCTACTTGCCTACTATGCTTCCGCTGCTCCCACTGACTATAACAACCCTCTGGCAGAGTCATATATACGTGCACTTCTAAAGCTAGTTTAGAATGACGATATACTCATCCTCCTGCCGGGTCTTATAGTCTAGAACAACAGCAATGGCAAGTCTGGGTAAACAAGAACTCCCTGTCACCGTCTCTGAGAAGACCGAAGTACGTCTCGGGTGCCTGAGGTTACCCACCAAAATCCGCGGAGTGGCTAATGGAACGTCGAAACTGATTGAATCGTTAGGTTCTATTAAATCTTCAGTAATCGTTTGCGGTTCTGGAATCACTTCCAGTTCTACCATACTCCCAATTCTGTTTTCTGAAAAAATCCATTTTACTAAAACTGTGGCGAGTCAAGAACAATATAAATATTGATCTTCCTGATGGTAGAAAGTTAACCCTCGTCAAAGCCCGGGATAACCCACAAACTGCCATTACTGAAACGTGCCTTGAGTTTATCCGGATTCTGTTTTTAAGCATCAGCCGGACAACTTCATATACCTTAATACCGTTAAGATATAAATTGATTCTATATAAATCTAATATAGAAACAAAAGCACTAATTTAATTTGAACCAGAATCAAAATTATGCAGCTGTCTCCAGTGCATATCAACCATAAGGAAAAAGGCCATTCAGCATTACTCATCTAGAAGTGGATCCATATATGAGTAACCCGAAAGAGAAGCAAGTTCTCAAAACCATTACTATCAATGGAATACCAAACAAAAGTATCTACATCTTCGACTTCATCGAAGAATCCTGATACTTCCAACAAATGGTTCTCTACTTTATTCTTATACCTATAACTTCTCAATATCTGGACTTTGCATTTTAACGAAATAGTTGTCCAGAACTGGAGAAGTCATAAGTGAACAGAATATAGTACGAGTACCAACCCCTTTTGTCCTAATGGACACTGGACAACATACAATACTTTGTATAAGTCCCCTGAGTTCAATAACTCAAACCCTGTGCGTCGTAGGTTGAAAAACTGTAGTATGGTTAAGAAGAATTACACCGCTGTTGAATGCACCATACCTAATCACCAACCGATATAGGTAAATGTCACAGACATAATATCAAAAAGATATATCTCACTTTATAAAAATAAACGTACAGATATATCAGTTTGAAATTGGTGCATAACAACGGATATTCAAAACCAAATATTTGCCATCCGACAAAATCCAGATGATTTCCTCAAATATCACCAATTACAACGAATTCCGATATAATGAGGATCTAATCACCCAATTCCCAATATCTTACTCCCACTCACCATTCGCAATAACATGCAGATGTGAGAAACTGATCTGGTAAATACATACCCTGGAGTTAGATTCCAATTGGGAAAACAATTTTTAATTAATATCGCACAGTAAAACTGAAACATGAAAATGTTCCAAAAGGGTTAACTGGTATACCTCGTAACACCTCTTCCATTATCCTGAATCATGACAGTAACCATATACTTACCTGCCCTCACTGCAATCCCTTTATTATGTCTTTACTTATTACCTTCTGTACACCTCCTTTACGCTAATTGGTTTTCTTCATTCACTACCCTTCGTCACCAGCCTAAAGTTTGGAAGAAGACTATCCAATAAGCGTAATAGGTGTACTCTCCTAATCCTAGGAGCCCTCGCAACCTGAGAGAAGGTAAAGTGAAAAGACATCTGAATAATCCTATTCTTTTTCTCCTGAACCAGAATCCATCCTCGAAAAAGTTCCTTCGAATTCGTAGGTAACTATGCGATGGATTTATCCAATGGAAGTGGATATCCGTAGTGATACGGAGTGTTCTAGAGAAAAGCAAAGTGGATGTAGGAGTGGCAGGGGTATACACTGTTTTTGTCGTGAATGATGGTGATCGTAATTTCCTTTGCCATTATTCTAATCCCTTTATATGTCTTTACTTTTTACCTTCTGTACACCACAGTTAAGCTTGTTGGTTTTCTTCCTTCCCTACCGTTCGGCACCTGTCTATGGTTTGGAGGAGGACTATCCAATAAGCTCAATAGGTGTACCCTCTCCTAATCCTAGGAGCCCTCACAACCTGAGAGAAGGTAAAGAGAAAATTCAACCGAATAATCCTATTCGATCTCTCCAGAACCAGAATCCATCCTCAAAAAAATTCCTTCGAGTTCATATATAATCATACAATGGATTTATCCAATGGAAGTGGATGTTTGTAATAATACGGGGTGTTCTGGAGAAATGCAAAAGGTGATATAGAAATGGCAATGATGTATGCGACACCATAACATTCCAAAAGCCAAAGTGTTTAAAGAAGGTTCGGTCAACTTGGTTTCATGAGTTTTAGTCAAGAATTGGGTCATAGTCGCAACCAAAAAGAGAGAGTGAAGAAACACTCAGCGTGAACTCTAACCTAGATCAGAATGGTTAATCATTTTATCTAATCTGGATGGCTCCCACCGTTTCCTCGAATTCTCCTCCAAACGTAAAAGGAGAATTAGTCGGAATCACCCGAGGAGTATTCCTACTCATCAGTGGGACTCGGGATCCAACTATCATCGCATGATTACTTGATGGAAGCCACTTAAGTCACCACACTCTAGAAGGTATGCACAAGCCTGGCAAGTTTCCTGTATGTTTGAAACTTCCGATGTGATTTTTACCCCTAGGACCCAAGTGACATTGACTAAAGATCAAAATGTCAAAAGGTCCTAGTCAAGTTCCACCCGTCATTATCTGGACTGTATTAGACCCACCTGTACGAGCCTTGACTAAAGATCAAAATGATAGTACGACTGTCCTAACCAATCGCATTATCTCAGCAACAGAAAAGCACTACATAGCTACCGAACACTACTCCTCGGCTAAGGGCACGACATACGTATCACGAATACTAAGCAATACTAGTCTGAAATGACGGAGGGCTACGGCTGGTTTTTGGCGAAAAACCTTTAACTTAATGAACTTGATATCGTTGAAGGAATCCAAGTGGTTTTATAAAAATATAGTGGCGAAAACGTTTGCTAAAGAGGTCACTCCCGGTGAAGGGATCTCGGTTCATTCCCCATCGAATGGGGTGCAGGATATCCCAAATGAATACCATGATGCAAAGAAAAAGGAAATGACTATAGTAAAGTTATTACGTTGACGCAAACTTTTACCCAAGGGGTCACTCCAGATGAAGGGATCTCGGCCCTTGCCTCGTCGAATGAGGTGCAGGATATTCCAAATGAATACCACGATGCAAAGCAAAAGAAAACGTCTGTAATGTCAGTTTTTAAAAAACTTGGTTCCAACAACATCATATAAATAGGTTTGTTTTATCCTTGCATTGATAAGAATCAATGCAGTCCCATCAATTAATCACACCAGAAAAGAACGAAAAATAAAATGTACGTATATGCTATCCGCATTCGCCACTGGGTCCCGTCATCAACCGTTAGGTTACTTAACTAATGACAGAGCGGGGACTGGGTTAGCGCGGGTGTAAAACACATACAACATCTACTAGTGTATATATATATATATATATAACATTCTTCCCAGGCATGATATAAGCAACATCAAAGAAACATCACAGAAGAAACACAGAATGGTGGATAATCTGGAGCCCCGGGTTTCACTTAAGCCGCAAGTGAGACCCGACGTTCCCTGTCGTGTGGATAGCATGTGCAATGAAACCTAGACCCCTACGAGCGCGGCAAGTTACCCGCCAAAACCAGAAGTGAGGTAGCCCCCTTCAGCAACGTGAATGGACCACCCAGCACTTCACGGAATCCGGTAACTTGAGCACCCCTCCTGGGTCACCTATACCCCCTACGAGTGCGGAAAATAGCCCGCCAATTCTAGAGTAAGGTCCCCTCCGTCCCTACGCTATGTGATGCGGACCGGTTTCCCTCTTGAATCCGGCTATTCGTGCACCCCACCGCAGGGTAAACCTAGAACAGAAAAGAAAATAATATACAAGGGTGACATCAACCTCAGCCCGGTCGTGCCCCAAAAGAATAATATACAAACTGGCAGTGACGGCTGTCCACATGTCGGACGCCCGCCCCGCAATATCAAATGTACAAATGAAATAAAACAGTACTAACATTACACCACAGCTATCCACCACGACGATCCAAGCAACATAACAGCACAACACAGACAATCAACGTGAATGTCACGTTCGCAAACCCGTCTAAAAGACATATAGCAATTAGACGAGTTTACCGATCAAATGACATTCACGGTCGCAGAATATAATGTATGTACTGATAAACGCACACTTAAAATATCGATAGACTAAGTTCCAAATTGGCCCCAATAGCAAAACAACACTTCACTGAAAACTTTTGCCAAAACAGAATATCACAAAAATCACATTTCAAAGTAAGTGAGCTACAGAAAAAATTTGGTCGCCCGTTGCAACTAAACCGCCGCGGAACCGCAGCCAAAAGGGGCTTAGTGTGGTGGATCCGCGACGCTTTTATGGAATCACGAGCCCAAATTTTTACAGTAACCTTAAAATTGCCTGCACGGATTTTTAAGATGTGTGAAATAATTTTTTGACCAAATAAAAAATCGACAGAAACTGTGGAAAAATGGAATCGTGATTTCGTAAATTCCGTCGATCGATCTATTAAGCATGATTAAACAAGCTAGTAGGGTTTAAAGGTGGCTCTGATACCATGTAGGGTCCCGGCAGCCCCCCGGCCGTCGAAACGCGGCCAAAATGCGGAACAAAAATTTCTGAAACCGGCGCTACCGCGACCCGATTTCCGGATCGACCATAAACCCTAAACTAGCAAACTAACTAAGAGTTAGAATCATTATACCGAGATGATCCGATTCCTTCGGTCTTCATTCCAAGCTCCTAGCGGCTCCAAGATGATGTTTGGTCGCCGGTCTTCCTCCATCTCCGATGATCCACCCGACGGAAACGGCGCAAGCTCCAACCACGACAAACGAGGTAACCTACACTCTAAAGTCGCTAGGTATGGAGTATGGGGGTGTATGAAAGTGTCACTACAATTTTCTCTCAACCATGAGCTCAATGAGAAACTCAAGAAGAAGAATGGAGGTGATCAAGCTTTTGCATCAACTAGAAATGGCGAACTCTTTTTCTTTTGTATGAAAATGAAAGAGTAGAAGTTATGAAGAAAATGTAATCAATCACCAAATGAATGAACCCCCCACCACAATGTGGCCGGTCCCCCCTCTCTCATTTCCTCTAAAAAAATCATTTTTTTTAATTAACCATTAAACAAATGCACCTTGCTTTGAACCCATACCATGGTCCATGCCTCATGTCACATCACCTTTTCCACCTCATTAATAAAACAAATGAATTTCCATAAATGGAAAATCATATAAATGAGGTGGCATCTTCTAGAAGCGATTCCGTATAAAATACGGAATACTTCCCGGTACATGTATCGAAATACATATACGCGTATTCGTACCAAAGATACGAATAGCCGAGAGAGAAAATAAATAGCGAACAATAATACTAGAATACAAATATATAAATACATATCTAAATTATTAAATCAAAACCTGATTTAATAATCTGGCTTAATCCTAAGCCGCTAGTATTATCAACCGTCCGATTAAAGTCTGCGCAACTCATGCACATATTTAATCAGACACCTGTATGTATCAACATACGTCGTGTACACCATATCGTCTAAACCGTGAAAACCCTCTGTGTGGGACTCTAAAGACTCGTCAATACGCTGGCAGTGGGTTTAACCACAAGCACGTCAGCGGCACTAGCTGTACGTAACGGCTACCCAGGTATTGACTGAAAAGGAGGCCGACGAGCAAACTCATCCTGAACCCCTACTGATCCTGATAGTGAAAATATCCGTACAGTCTGGTTTGTTCGTCTAAGAGTATCGCATATCGAGTCTAGGGGGTGGATAAAGTCAGACCCCTAACAACACGATATTTAGTGTCGGCATGTAACCCATCACCTCCTGAAAAACTATCGATCTTGGATCGGTAATCCTCGTCTACCATGGCCATGGATTTGTGGTGATGGCCACCCATACACAATGCGACATCAATCCCCAATACCGGGAGAGACGAATCCCCGACGATCCGATCACTGCCTCCATGTGGCTCGTGAATGTACCCAACTAAAACCTGTTTGCACGACTCCTTTGAGCGTGGTAGGGTAGTAATCAAAGCACAGTGGGAACTCACACGAGACAAATGACGATCTCAGGTCGACAGACTAACCTGTACACAAGTCACCAGGGAACTGCTATCTGACAATAGGTATAATACCAACTAGCAGATTCGCGGCGAGTCCGTCCAGTGTACTCATAACCCAATGAGCACCTGCATACTATCATAGGTGAACAAACTAACACCAATGGCTTGTGAGACCTGGCCACTGCCCCTCATCGGGGTCTCGATCAGTATACACTAGTCTACACTGGAGTATCGATGCCCGGTCTCGATACTCCCACGACTAGGGGCATTTAAGGATGTGCTTATAGACCCCAGCTCCCACATATATGATCGCCATCATACTGCTGACAGTCAAGCAAGAATCCTATGGGCTTTATCAACATGATGATAAAGACAAACCAGATAACATACTATTATCTTGAGTAAGACTGTTTTATCGGTATATGTCCTCACTCACTCATCATAATCATAAGTCCGCGACTAAGATAATTGCCTTGAGGGCACTATAGCGAACAATGGTTAATGATGTGATATGAAATCGGTAAGGATATGACATGAGATATATATACGTATGAATATATATATGAATAAAAGATGATTTTCCGAACGAGACTTTGGATCCTTACCCTCCTTGATGAATAGCACGATAGAATCCTTATTCTGTTTGATATCATCGTATGATGGACTACCGTACGCGATAAGACATACCGGATGATTGATCCGAGCTCGTGATTTGATGATGATATTTGAGGATATTTCCTCATTTGAGGCTATGTGGATGGATCGCCGACGTAAAGATGCCACCTGAACCATACTTATTTCCAAAAATGACGAATCATACACACTTTTAAATGGAAATCTTATGGGACGTTACGGATTTTCAAATGGTGTCTTTTACTTAAATACACCGTAGCCCCCACTTTCAAAACTGCGATTCGTATCTTTCAAACTGACCGTATGGTTCATGTATAGTTGTATACCTTATTATCGTTCATGTTTATGTTGGATTATCCCTTGTGACTTACGTGCTTTGTTTCCGGTAGTTACCGCTTTATGATATCATCTGCTAATAAACTTGCACTATTATCGATGATGCGTATGTTACACTTACACAGATTTTCCGGCTAACACACTCATCATCGGTAATTGCTATACCACTTACACAGTAGAATTGCTATATCATGATATTATTCTTAATTGTTCAGTACTATCATATGATATGTTTGCATACATCGTACTTTATGGTTATATGCATTTAGATGCTATTTCATGAGATCTCTGGATTTGAGAACCGTGGCTATATTTCAAAGGAAATTGTATATTATTTTAAAAACCCGGTTTCTCTTGATATAATATTTCGTGTCCACCATGAGTTTTCTCGGTTCTGAGCTTATTTTCGAGAACTGATTTGAGGAGGTGGACGAACTATCTGTGGGTACATGGTGGACCCGGTAAGGTACCCCGGGCCAAATAAAAGATTTTATGGGGATGACGATGAGCCTGGAAGGGGGAGCACTACCTACCGGTGATAGTTTGAACTCGACGGTTATCCGGAGGATACCGGCCGGAGTTGCTAGATAGATATGAGGGTCGATCAGATGATGCGACGCCAGAGATATGAGGATTTACGTGTCATTGCTGGACACAGTTTTCACGATGTTTCGAGTGTCAGTGTTGGACACTCAGGTCTATGATGTTGATGTGACGTTGATGGAAACATGTTGGTTGATTTTCCTCATACATACAGGAACATGATTTCAAATGATTTGATTTTACATGTTGTCATTGGCATTGATTATATTGTTGATACATATGCATACATGGTCACCCTAGATAGCATAATATTACCTTCATGATACAGTTTGATCTAGGGATCGCTGTTTATTCGATTTCTACCTGCTGATGTTTTCTACTCACGAGTTGGTAACTCACTCCCATTGTGCCATAGTTTTCTTGCCGGTTCGACCGCTTAGATTAGTAGCGGTATCGCTGGCATACAGCTTCATCCATGGTGTTTTTCTATGGTAGGTGGGACAAATTAGATCATGCTAACTCTTGTACTTATTATTTCTATTGTATCTAGATAAACTCCATTAATCAGAAACTAGTTTTTGTATATTGATAGACCCTGATAAACTTGTGTTGCGAGACTTAGAGCGATGGGTGTTTGTTCGCTTCTTTTAAGGTTTTTGATGTCTTGCTTTATTTATCTATTCTTTCTGTGTTGATCTTCACCATTGGGAGTCGTATATATATTGCTTTCTTACGTAGTTGTGATTCCGCCGATTGAGGAAGAGCTATCTGCTGCTGGGGGATGCCTATATATATTTCTTATATGTGGTTTTTGGATCAAAATATTCAAAGGTGGTGCTACCCAAATTTTTAAAGAATGAAAAATGTTTTCAACTATAGTATATAATCCATTGTATTTTTATATAACATTATTTATGCATTTAAAGAAATACTTGATTTCATTATACTTTTATTTCAAAATTGCATCTCCACTATTTTCCGCAAAAGTGTTTAGATTTCTGGGCTTCGGCTTACTTGAATTACGTTACTCCTTTAGACGTTGCTTGATTTAAGTGCCGGTCATTAGCTAAATTCCGGGTCGTGAAAATTATGATGGCGATCATATACGTGTGAGCTGGGTGGTCCATAAGCACATCCTTAAATGTTCCTAGTAGAGGGAGTATCGAGACTGGGCATCGATACTTTGAAGTAGACTAGTGTATACTTTTCGAGACCCCGACGAGGGGTGGTGGTCGGTCTCAAAAGCCATTGGTGTCAGTTAGTCTCCTAAGATAGTCTATAGGCGGTCATTGGGTTATGAGTTACACTGGATGGACTTGCCGGGAACATCATAGATGTTATAGCAGTTCTCAGGTGACCTGAGTACTGGTTAGTCTGTCGAATTGAGATCGTCATTTGTCTCGTGTGAGTTTCCACTATGCTTTGATTACTACTCTACCATGGCTCAAAGGAGTCGTGCAAACAGGTTTTAGTTGGGTACACTCCCGAGCCACATATAGACATTGAGCGAATCGTTCGGGTTTCTTCTCTCCCGGTATTGGGGGGTGATGCCGCACTTTGCACGGGTGGCTATCACCAGAAATCCTTGGCCAATGTGGACAAGAATTGCTGATTTGGATCAGTAGTTTCTCAGTGGGTGATGGGCTTCACACCGACACGAAATATCGCGTTATTAGGGGTCTGACTTTATCCACCCTATAGACCCGATATGCGATACTCTTAGATGAGTAGACCAGACTTTATGGAGATTGTCACAGACAGAATCAGTAGGGGTACATATGAATTTGCTCGTTGGCCTTCCTTTCACTCAATACCTGGGCAGCCGTTACGTTCAACTAGTGCCGCTGACGTGCTTGTGGTTAAACCCACTGCCAGCGTATTGACGAGTCTTTAGAGTTCCACACATAAGGTTTTCACGGTTCATGCGATATGATGTAGATGACGTATGTTGGTACATATAGGTGTCCGATTAAATATGTGTACAGGCTATACAGACTTTAATCGAACGGTTGATAATACTAGCGGCTTAGGTTTAAGCAGGATTATTAAATCAAGTTTTGATTTAATAATTTATATCTATACTTTTAGTATATGTATTTTAGTATTATTGTTCACTATTCATTTTCTCTCTTGGCTATTCATATTTTTATACGAATACGCGTATATGTATTTCGATACGTATATCGGGTTCTATTCCATATTTATACCGAATATCTTCTGGAAGATGGATACTACATTATATGATTTTCTTTTTAGAAAATCATTTGCAAATGAGATGGAGGGTGAGGTCGCATGAGCATGGTTGGAGGTATGTAAAGTGGTATGGCCTTTATTAGTTTATTGAAAATGTGTGAGATATTTTTGCATGGTTGCAAAATGATTGAGGAGCCATTCTTTCTACATGCCATTCTCTCTTCTTCATTTTTTTTTACTTAGCTCATTTTTCTTGAGTTACCAATACCCATGTTTCTTCACCTCCTCCTCCTTCTTATTTAGTTGCTCAATTGGTTTATGGAAATGAGAGAAGAAGATAGTGAAAAATTCCTACATCCCTACTCTCCATTGCAAGCGATCTTGGAGCGTCGGTTGCTTCGCTAGGCGAAGCTGGAGCTTGGATCGTTTCCATCAAGTGGATAATCTTCGGCAAAGGAGGACCGGCTTGCAAGCGCGATCGGGAGCACTTGAAGAAAGTTTGAGGATGTGAGTATTCTACACATAGTAGATTAGTTTAGCTCAATTGGTTTTGTATACAACTTCTAGCTCTTTATTTTGATTCATTATTTCGGAGTTTTAGCAAACTAGAAATTTTTTTAAATCCATGTTGCCATCTTCAAAAACTTGCTTGCTGGTGTGCCTAAGTTCCCAGCACCAATATTGCCATATTTTCATGAGATAGTGTAACATTTCAAAAATAAATAAATAAAATCCTTTAGGTGAATTTCCTGATAATCGGTAAAATAAACCGTATTTTCCGTAAAACCCAACTATAATTATTTTTCAATATAGATTTAAATACGCCTATTTTAACTATATAATTACTAGTATTTGGTATTTATTTGGTCACTTATAAATTATTAGTCTACTAAAATATTTTCCGTAATTAATTAATTTTCAATATTTACATAAGCTTTTAATTATACATTAAATTTGTGTAAATTACAAATTAGAAATGGGTTAATTACAAAATGGTGCACCATGACACAATAACACAAAATGTAACATGTTACTTTGATATGAATTGGAGTTGTCAAGAGGGTTCTAGAAAATCATAGAATGAATTATTAGAAAAAGGAAAATAAAGAAATTATTGAAAAGTCTTAAAGGATGTGTTTAATATGGAAATTTCTACACACTCATCCACCCATTTCTCTCTCTCCCCACTCCCAAAAATACCTGGCCGAGCTTCCCCCCATGCTTCCCCAAAAATTCCCCACTTCATTCCAACTCAAAACACTTCCAAAAATCCATCAAAAATCCAAAATAAAACCTCAAAATCCAAATCCAATCTCTACCCATTATTCTTTGGTCTATCTAGTATGAATCTTGGAGCAAAGTTAGCATTTTGGAGATCAAGTTGCATGTTTGATCTCAAGTTTTTGAGGTATAATCTTAAACCAATTGTCACTTAATGTTTAATTACTTCAATTTAATGAATTACAGTATTTAATTAGGGTTCTAATTGCTAACTAGAGAATTCAAGAAAGCGTTTTTAAATCAAGTTAGGGTTTTTACTTCATCATTAAGTATGCAATGTGTAGTTTAACATGTTAGGTAATGCTAAACCAAATATAGAAGCCAAATTGTAAATTGTTACAATTAATTTGTCCAAATTGCTTAATTTTGCTAACTAGGTTTTTGTAAAAGATATATATAGGTGAGATAAAATTCTAGTGAGAATTTTTATCAATTACTTATGGTTTTAATGAGTGCATTAATATGTTAGTGGAAAGAAAAACCTAATTTAGTTACTAGTTGCTAATTTGTTAGTTAAAATTGTGATAATCATGCAATTCTGCAAGCTAGGTTTTAGAAATTGATTAAATAATCGAGATTAAAATCTAATTATGTTTTTCATGACATTATTAACATTTTAGTTTTTTGTTTAGAAACATAGATCATGCAAAACTTAGTTTAGTTGATGATTTGTGAAATTTTGCTTTAAAGGTGTTAAAATTGGATAAATTTGCAAACTAGAATTTTTGGATTTATACAAATTAGCGTGATAAAAATATAGTAATGATTTGTATGACTTAGTTATGATATTTAGTGAATATTATGGCCATTAGTTTTGTTAAAACATCAAGTTTCTAATTAAAACGAAAATTTAGTGCTTTCTAGATTTTTACGAAATAAAACGATTTGATTAATTTTAAATTTTTATGATTTAAACCCTATTTATATTATAATTAATGAGTTTTGGAACTAAAATTTTTACGTTTGTGTTTTATCTCGATCAATCGACATTTGTATGCCGATATTGAGGGATATTTGGTTCTTTTGCATGAGTGGGTCATATGTTTTAACCTATGCCCGTTTCATGCGCCGTTTTGGGTTTTATCCGCGATTTCGGTTTACGATATTATATACGTTTGCGTATAGGTACCCCTCATGAGGATTTCGGACGATGAAGAAGAGGATGGCGGCATCGACTTCGGCAGACAAGGACTTGGTGAATAGATGTATATCTATAGGGAAAGTCCGGTGGATGGCGTATAGCATCCCCGCAAACGTAGAATAAGTGTATTACGTACTATTATTAGGAATTCAGACGTGACCTTAGATTCATGGCGAGTAGGGTCCTATTGATGACTTTATGTTGGACTAGACTGATTTGGAAAGACTTAACCAGAGGATGACTGCCTTGGAGGGAATTCGTAGGTTTCTTGTAGACACACACACACGCGCACCTAAACATGACTTGGTGTAAATGTGTGTGTGTGTGTGTGTGTATATAGGAATGTGTGTAGGTATACACACACACACACACACACAACATATACATGTGATATAAGGAGGTTATATGATACATGGGGATGAGTCGATATGACTAGGCTTGATGCCGTGATTTATTGGATATATGATCGAGTTATGACATGAGATGTGTTATGATAGTAGCAGATTGTTGGGTAATAAGATTATATAAAATATATTTATTTAAACAATAATATGTGTTGATGGCATTGGAATGTACGAGACTCTAGAATAGAACCTGGATTGTAATATGTGACTTAATAACGATATGATATATGACATGATATTTTAGTGGATCATTTGAAGATGTATATTTACACAGACGATGATATATGTGTTAGTTATGTATATGCTCTAGAGGCCATTGTTGTACATATGATGTATATTATGATGGATGCTTCGATATATACAGAGAGGACTTTCTTGCTCGTCATGATAGTATGCTATTTGGTTTCACTTTATCTTAACATGTTAACTTGTATTGGTTTACTGTCTTACTCTCACATGTTGATAAAGCCCTTAGGATTTGTACTCGACTACTGGGACTATGATGAGATCATACTAGTGGGGCCATAGTAGTCGATGAGTACATCCTATAACTATTCCTAGTCGAGGGTATATCGAGACAGGGCATCGATACACCAGAGTAGACTAGCGTATACGCATATTGACCCTTATGATGGGCGATGGATGATCCCATATCCATCGGTGTTTGATATCAGAGATGGTGTACGGGTGCTCAGTGGAGACTGGGTACACTGGACGGACTCGCCGAGAACTCCCAGATGGTGATATACCACACGTCAGATGGCAGTTCTCCGGTGACACTGTTACTGGGTAGTCTGTAGACCCGAGATCGTCATAGATTCTTGTGTGATTCCCACTGTGCTTTGATTTCCATCTTACCACGTCTAAGAGGGCGTGCAAAACGGTGGCTTTTGGGTACAGTCCCGAATTACATGGAGGCAATGAGCGATAGGAGGGGATTCATCTCTCCCGGTATAGGGAGTTGATGTTGTGCTGTGTTCGATTGGCTATAACTGGAAGTCCCTGGCCAGGGCTGATATAGAGATCTACTGGTAAGTGTTACTAGTAGTTTCTCAACCTGTTATGAGCCTCACATCGACACGACTTATCGGTTACCGGGGTCTGACGTATACCACCCCTAGACTTGATATGCGACATATCAGACGAACAGACCGGACTGTACGGGAGTGTTACTGATTGGATTCACAGGAGAACGGACAGGCTAGCTTGTTGATCTTCTGATCGCTCAATACCTGGGTGGCAGTTACGTTTAGCTGACCGCTTGCAGCTTGTGGGTGTTTGATATGATCATCACCTGCTACCGGCGTATTGACGATTCTTTAGAGTCCTACACAGAGGTTTCTTGGCTCAGGCAAAACGGTGTAGAGGCACATATGTGATATATGCAGGACCGAGGATAATGCGATATGATATACCGTATTATATTCTCGCGATATTTAGATATGAACCGGGACATCAAATTAAGTGTTGATTCGATGAATCGGTACATGATATATTAGTCGGTTATATTCGATATTGCCGGATCGTTGGATCAAGTGTTGATTCGATGATTTAATGTATAATGATATATATGATATATTGTATTACATTATCTAATATTGGCTCTCTTTATTATTTCATTTTCACACCGGATTAATACATTGATATATATACGATATATGTTAATTGTATTATTTTCTTTTGTTGCAAATATATAATATATATGTGATATATATTATTGTGACATGTAATGATTTATTATTAAACATGTTTAAGAATGATAAAAAGGGATTAGGGTTTGATTAGGGTTAGCTCATTCTTGTTCATTCTAGAAGGATTCTAATTTGTCTTGGTTAAGATATTATGGTTGATACTTATCCTTAACCTAACCAAACCCTAACTCTAGTTTATTCTCTACAAACTTTTAGCCTCTCATCCTTGACCATGGTTCCATAATCAATCATATACATCTATCTACTATTCATCACAAAAGGATTATTCTCTTCATTCTTCTTCTTCTTCTCTCTTTAGTTTTTGAGAAAAAGCTCACTAGAATTTCCTTTTGTGACGATTTCTTGTGAGAAAGTGAATTAAAAAGAAAGCATAAAGACTACTCCATCATCCTCATCTAATCTAGCCCATTAGATTAGGGTGTTCATCTCTTTAGAGTGAGAAAGCTTGGGTTATAGCAACTTCGACGTAGATCATCGGAGAAGCGGAACACTTCAAGCTAGCATGGATTGTTCGAGTCGTGGAGCTTCTCATGAGTCCGGGAGATCGTGGATCACGGTGAAGAGACTTCTACTCGGAGCTTGTGAAGCGAAGGAGAGGACTACAAAGGTTGTAATCCCTCACACTTAGGTTTAAAGATGTTATCTTGCATGCTAAACCCTAATAATCTAGCAAAGATCCCGTCTTTGGATTGTTCGGAACATCTAAAATTTTATTCGGGCATGTTTGATGCTTGATGAACCTTCACAAGAGTGCCTAGAAACCCTACAGTGGTATCAGAGCCTTGCTAGAGCATTAGGCGACATGTTTACGAAGTTAAAACTCCGACGAACCCGAACCGACGAAAATGAACCCCTCTCTGGATATTTTTCAAAAATGTGATTTTTTCTGAATTAAAAATACCTGAAAAATACCTCAGACAAAAGTAAGAATAACTGTGAAATACGAAGACTTGATCCGTACATATGACCGCGGAATCGCGGCCGTACCCTGCTTGGGCCGCGGTTCCGCGGCAGAACTTTTTGATGTGACATTTTGTTTTTCACAGTAATTCTTTTTGAATTCTTGTAAGTTTTCTGGTATTTTTATTTCTACTCAAATGTTGAGTATTCTGGTATTTATTTTGTAATCGTAGATTCTATCGGGAATATTAAATTCATTATTGTTTTTCCGGATATTTAGAAACTGTTAAAAAGTTCGAACGGATATCATTAACTCAATTTTTCCCGACACGAAAAATTTTCAAGTGTTGAATCTTTTCTCGAGTTTAAATCTTTCGCAAATGCGTGCAAGTTTTGTGGTGGACCCTCTAGATGACAACAAACCTTAACTCGATTATGTGACCGTCTTGAACTGCCTTTTGAACCTTCTAGTTTGGGGCAGTACGGCGTGCCACATGTGAGGCGTTGGCTTGACCCTTCTACGGCTGGACCACTACTACTGTGACATATTCTGGGATTGTTTGAACTCCGCTCAAGTGTTGAGCACTTTAGGAAATTTTGGGTATTTGATTATCTGTTCGAAAAGTTTAATACTGTCTATTTATCTGGAATGTGATACAATATGTGGAATTCATTGAGTTAGGCATGAAATGCGAAGTATGTGATATTTCGGATTTACTATGTCTAAAGTGATTGTGGATTCCAAATATTGTAGTTTTACAATTTCTTTTCTGTGACCGTAAGTGTAGTATGTAGTTGTATTGCCGGTTTTCGTTGCTATACATCGACGACGATCGGTGTATGCATACTTACTTACGTTGATGATATAAGATATTATGTGTTGCTGAGATATGATGTGCAGGATTGTCGCGATTGAATAGCCGGGGGTTTTATGTGAGATGAGAGTTTTATATTTTCATTCATGTAAATTCAAATGTAATATAATATTCTTTTATTTGGGGCACTTCCAGGTTGAGGTTGATGCCACCAGTGTTGTAAATTATTTACTTTTCCGCATTAGGATGGACCCAAGGAGGGGAGTACAGGTGACCGGGTTCTGGGGTTCAGTGGGAGGCCATCTCGAGGAGTCAAGACCGGGTCTCCTAAACTCCAGAATTGGTAGGGTCGCTTGATGCTCTCGTAGGGGTCCAGGGTGTGGGCTTGGCTATTCGTCGCGACTGTGGAATCCGTATATTCTATTGTTGGCTAAATACTAAATACGGACGTCCTAGTATATCCCACATTATATCTATAAATCTGCTGCGATATCTGTGATGTGATCATTTGATATGTTGTGATGGATACAGTATATAGTATATATGATATATTATATAGACGTTACTTATGTTTTACACCCACACTAGCCCTGCCCTGCTCTGTCGTTAGTTACCTAACCTAACGGTGCACGAGGGGACATCGAGGCGAATGCGGATGGCATAAGTGTACATCGTATTTATCTGTTATGCTTAGGAAGCATAAGCTGATGGGATTTTTTATTAATGAGATTAATAAAAAGAAAAGAAATCTAAAAGATGTTGTAGAATCAAAACTTTATAAAAAGGGTAGCTACAGTTTTGCTTTGCATAGCGGTATATATGATATACCCTGCACCTTATTCGATGATGAAAGAGCCGAGATCCCTTCACCGGGAGTGACCTCTTTAGCGAAACTGGCAGATGCTACAAAACTCGGTTTGTCTTTTGATTGCTTTTAGAGTTTTGCTTTGCACAGTGATATATATGATATGTCCTGCACCTTATTCGATGAGGAAAGAGCCGAGATCCCTTCACCGGGAGTGACCTCTTTAGCAAAACTAATGAAAGCCTCAAAAACACTCCATTTCAAAATTTCACATGATTCTACGATGATATCAAGTTCATTACGCTCATGGTTTTCTGAAAAACATGCGTAGCCCTCCGTCATTTCAGATAAAGACTAGTTAGTATTCGTGCTACGTTTGTTGACTATGTTAAGGCGTAGTGTGCGGTAGCTAATTAGTACTTATCTGTTAAAACATAAGATGTGATTGGATTAGGGTAGTTGTACGACTTTGTTGACTATGTTAAGGGTCGTGCAGGTGGGTTTAATTCAATCGGGAAATGACGGGTTGAACTTGGCTAGCAATTATGTTTTGTTGACTATGTTAAGGTCATAAATTGCTAGGGGCAAAATATTATCGGGAATTTCAAGTGTTGAAATTTGCAATGAGATTGCATACCTTCTATGAGATAGTTGAATCCCGATACCCACTGAGAGTAAGAGTTACTCCTGGGAGAGTTTTACACAGGACAATTAGTCGATCAAGTAGGTGTCTAGAAAAGTGTTAACGGGGTTACGCCTCTGGGAAAACGAGGTTTACTTTAATTAGGTCTGTGCGAAAGCACGGAGAACCTCCCTTAAGTACCGACACTGATCTGGATGAAAGATTGACGAAATTGTAGGGTGTAATTAATCCCGGCTAATCTTACCTTTTAGGGTTTGAAGGTAGATTTGATAAAAACAGTGGGAGACATCCTGATTAGATAAGATAATAACCAATCTAATCTTGCAAGAGCATACGCTAAAGTGTTTTCTTCTCTCTCTCTCCAGGTAGCGACCATGTCAGGCCATAATCAAGATAATAATATAGATGTATTGACTGAACCCGCTTATTATACTGAGTAGGGGAACGTTGGACCCGTTCTTTCTTATAAGAGTTATAAGATTGAACAAGAAACAGGAGAATATCTGGATTCTCATGCCGCCCAAAAGAACATGCATGTTGATGCATCTTCTTCAGGTGTGTTAGTTATTGAGAACTGTTTCTCAGTTCATCCTACGTCCTGGGTATTAGATACCGGATCAGGATCCCACATATGTAAACTTTTACATGGGCTACGTAAAGGTAGGGAACTGGGAAAAGGTGATCATTCCGTTCAAGTAGGGAACGATGCAAGTATTGCAGCCAAAGCAGTTGGCGAATATCACCTAGTATTGCCAAGTCGTAATACACTGATTCTAAATGAGTGCTATTATATACCGAACATGATATGCAACATTATATCAGTTTCTTTATTAAGTAAAGAAGGATATAATTTTGTAGTAAAGGATAATGTTATGAACATATTCCTAGATCAAAAGTTGATTGCATCAGGCTCGTTACATAATGGCATATTCATTCTAAATCAGAATACAGTACTCAATATACAAAACACATACAAGAGGAAAAGTTCAGAAATGAACGAATCCTTCTTGTGGCGTTGTAGACTTGGTCATATCAATGCGACACGACTGGCTAAGTTACATAACGATGGTTATTTGAATCCGTTCGAATTATCATCTTATGATACTTGCCATTCATGTCTCAAAGGAAAAATGACCAAAGCTCCGTTTAGTGGACACGGAGAAAGACTTACTGAACTCTTAGGATTGGTACATAGTGATGTATGCGGTCCCATGTCTACGCATGCCAGGAACGGTTCTTCCTACTTCATTACATTCACTGACGATCTATCTAGATTCGGACATGTGTTCCTAATGAAACACAAGTCTGAAGCTTTTGAGAAATTCAGAGAATATAAGCACGAAGTAGAGAATCAAACGGGCAAAAGTATTAAGATTCTTCGATCTGATCGAGGAGGTGAATACTTAAGCAATGAGTTCCTAGATTATCTAAAAGATAATGGGATTCACTCTCAGCTTACTCCTTCTTATACACCACAGCACAACGGTGTATCGGAACAGAGGAATTGCACCCTATTAGATATGGTTCGCTCTATGATGAGCGAGGCTGAGTTGCCTATTTTCTTCTGGGGTTATGCGCTTCAGACAGCAGCATACCTATTGAATCAAGTTCCGTCTAAATCTGTGCCTACCACACCATATGAGATATGGAGTGGGAAGAGACCATATTTTAAACGAGTTAAGATATGGGGTTGTCCGGCCTATGTCAAAAGGCAAAATCCAGACAAACTCGAGGCACGGTTAGTTCTTTGCAAGTTTGTGGGATATCCTAAGAATTCCCAAGGATATTTTTTCTACCACGCTGAAGAACAAATAGTGTTTGTTTCTCAATATGCCACCTTTTTGGAAAAGGAATTTCTTGCAAAAGAAATTAGTGGCAAAGAGGTAGAGCTGGAAGAGGTTCCAGAAACACAAATTGCAACTGAAGATTTAGTTGAACCAGAGGATTCGGTAGTACCCGACGAACCCCAGCCTCTCCGCCGATCTAGTAGGGTTTCTCTTCCACCTGAGAGATACTACGGTTTTCTCATTGATGGTGGTAGCGAGGATTGCATCATGGAAGATGATGACCCGACTAGTTTCGAGCAGGCCATCACGAGTGGTGACTCTGTGAAATGGCTGGATGCAATGAGATCTGAGATGGAATCCATGTACACTAATAAAGTATGGACTTTGGAAAATGCTCCTGAAGGGGTAAAACCCATTGGGAGCAAGTGGATTTTTAAAAAGAAATTTGGTGTAGATGGAAAAGTTAAGACTTTCATAGCTAGACTTGTAGCAAAGGGATTTCGTCAACGACCAGGTGTGGATTATGACGAAACCTTTTCTCCAGTAACTATGCTTAAGTCCATCCGGATCTTACTTGCCATTGCTGCATACCATGACTACGAAATCTGGCAAATGGATGTTAAGACAGCCTTTCTAAATGGTGATTTAGAAGAGTGTGTAAGTCCACGTTGCGATCCCCGGTTCTTACGGGGAGGCGGAAACGGTATAAAAATCAAATTTTTAGCGCATGGGGCAACATGGACTAACAAAGTCGGGATCTTTTCTAAACTAAACTAGCAAACATGCAAAGGAGAGTTAACTACTCGGCAAAGTGGTTATACCTAACTTGAACTCCTTCTTCTTGAAACCTAGTAGAGGTTGATGGTTCTCTTCTCGTCGCCTTCTTCCGTCGAAGATGGATCCACCTGAGGGTTCAACCTTCGGGCTCTTTCTCGAACTTGGAGAGAACTAGAATCTTCGGCTTGCTAAACCTTTGATCCTAGAGTGAGTAGAGAGTGTCTAAAGGGTGCTTTTCTTTTAAGGAGAGGGATTCTCAACACATGAGAAGGGTTCTCCTTTTGCTAGAGGAAGAAGAAGATGAAGTGAGGAGAGAGAAGCTAAATGATAGAATGAGCTCTTTTCTTTTTGCAACCATAACAAAAAGCAAAAGAATTATCAAATTAATAATAATAATGAAAATGAAAAGGTTGATGGAAGGTTTAGGAATGACCATTATCATTTCAAACATTAAATGAATTTGCTAGAATCAAAGAGCATCTTTCTTTTGTAATGATGATGGTCAAAACTTCAACCATGGTCAACAAGTCAACCATGGTCAACAAGTCAACAAAAAAACCAACCATGACACAATTTCATTTTATTAAAATTATTAATTGATATAACATAAATCCATTAGGGTTTGGAAAAAGACGACTGTCAACTGTGCATACGCACCCATTCCGAAACCCTAATGAAAGTCCTCTTCCTCCTCCTCAAATAACTGTGCATACACACATGCATTCTTGTTCCGAAGAACATGAATACTGAGAGATAAAAGCAACCCCAAAACATGTACCAGTATCTGACTCAAACCAGAGCCAGCCAGTAAAAACCGTCCGGACTCCAAACGTGCACAAGTGCGCGGATGAGAACGAACCCTGTCGCAAAACCTTGCGATCTCTACTCTGTTTTGCCCAGAGGCGAGTACCCTCTGTGTGGGACTCTAAAGACTCGACACTACGCTGGCAGTGGGTTTAACCACAGACCGCAAGCGGCACTAGCTGTGCGTAACGGTCCCCAGGTAGATGCCGACAAGAAGGCTGACGAGGTGAAACCCCATCTGTACTCCTACTGAGTCTGAATGTGACAGTCTCCGTACAGTCCGGTCTGTTCGTCTAATACATCGCATGTCGGGCCTAGGGGGCGGTAAAACGTCAGTCCCCTAATAGCGGTACAAGTCGTGTCAGAGTGAAGCCCAAAACACCCTGAGATAACACTGGAAGCCTACCAGTATATCTCGCTTGCCCTGGCCAGGGACTACTCGTGTAATGGCTCTCCTAGACACAGCGCGATGTCAACCCCCAATACCGGGAGAGACGAATCCTGTCTAACCGTCACTGCCTCCAAGTGCTTCGGGACTGTACCCAACTACTACCCGTTTGCACGACTCCTTTGAGCCGTGGTAGGGTAGTAATCAAAGTACAGTGGGAACACACTCGAGGCGAAGTGACAGTGTCAAGTCAGCGGACTAAGCTGTACTCATGTCACCTGGGAACTGATAACTGACGATAGGTATAATACCAACCTGTCAGTTCCCGACGAGTCCTGTCCAGTGTAGTCGTAACCCAACGAGCACCCGTATACTATCTCCAGTACGACGTACTGATGGCTGTGGGACAGACCATCTCCCACACTGGGATGAGAAGCGCATACGCTAGTCTACTCCGGAGTATCGATGCCCTGTCTCGATAGTCCTGCGACTAGGGACCTGTAAAAGGATGTGCTTATAGATTACCCAGCCCCCATTAGTGTGACTGCCATCACAACGCTGGTAATCAAGCAAAGATCCTAAGGGCTCCACTAATGCGTATAAGTGATATACTGAAATAAACACAAGTACACATTGAAGTAGAAACAAACCAAGTAGCATACTACTATATTGAGCAAGATTGTTTATACAAGGTGAATATCCCAAGCTTCCATTAAGTAATATACAAACTAGTATGATACAGTAATGGCCTCTAGGGCATATACACTAACAATCTCCCACTTGCACTAAGGCCATGTACTGGCGTATCGAAGACCTATCATCTCGATGAGCCGCTCGAACTGAGTCTGGGGTAAGGCCTTGGTGAATGGATCTGCAGTGTTCTCTTCTGAAGAAACCCTCCGAACCTCGATCTCCTTGCGATCCACGATCTCCCTGATCAGGTGATACCGCCTCAAGATGTGCCTGGATCTCTGATGGGACCTGGGTTCCTTCGCTAAAGCTATAGCCCCGTTGTTGTCGCAATACAGAGGTATTGGGTCAACAATGGACGGAACCACCTGAAGTTCTTTCAAGAACTTCCTTATCCAGACAGCTTCTTTTGCGGCATCAGATGCATCGATATATTCCGCTTCCATAGTCGAGTCTGCAACGGTTTCCTGTTTGGAGCTCTTCCAACACACCGCCCCTCCATTGAGGGTAAAGACAAAACCCGACATGGACTTGGAATCATCCTTGTCACTCTGGAAGCTGGAGTCAGCAAAGGCCTCGATCTGGAGGTCTTTTCCGCCATACACCAAGAACATCTCCTTAGTCCTTCTCAGGTACTTGAGAATGTTCTTTACCGCTATCCAGTGTTTCTCCCCAGGGTTTGACTGATACCGGCTTACCACACTCAGTGCATAAGCTACATCCGGTCTGGTACACAACATCGCATACATTATATAGCCTACCGCAGAAGCGTAGGGTATAATAGACATGCGAACCCTCTCCAAATCAGTCTTGGGAGACATCTCTTTAGAGAGGGTGATCCCGTGACAAGCCGGTAGGTTACCGCGCTTGGAATCTCCCATACTGAATCTTTTCACTATGGTGTCGTTGTACCTGGACTGAGAAAGTCCTAATATCCTCTTGGATCTATCACGATGGATCCGGATCCCCAGGATGTATGAGGCATCACCCAGGTCTTTCATGGAGAACCTGTGCGACAAGAACCCCTTGACAAATTGTAGAATAGGAATGTCATTTCCTATTAAGAGAATGTCATCCACGTATAAAACGAGGAATACTACAGTTCTCTCTACAAATCTACTATAGATGCATGGTTCATCTGGATTTTTGATAAAGCCAAATTCCTTGACCGTCTCATCAAAACAGATGTTCCAACTCCGCGATGCCTGCTTTAGTCCATAAATGGACTTAAGCAACTTGCACACCTTTCCGCTGCTCCCACTCTGAATGAAACCCTCTGGCTGATCCATATAGACACACTCCTCTAAATTTCCATTCAGAAAAGCAGTCTTTACGTCCATCTGCCAAATCTCATAATCGTGGAAGGCAGCAATGGCAAGAAGGATCCGAATGGATTTCAGCATAGCCACTGGAGAAAAGGTTTCGTCATAGTCCAAGCCAGGTCTTTGACGGAAACCCTTTGCTACAAGTCTAGCTTTATAGGTCTCAACCTGTCCATCTACACCAATCTTCCTTTTGAAGATCCACTTGCATCCTACGGGTTTTACCCCGTCTGGAGCAATGTCCAACGTCCATACTTTGTTGGTGTACATGGACTCCATTTCGGTCCGCATTGCATCCAACCATTTTACCGAGTCAACGCTCTGAACGGCCTGCTGGAAGCTAGTAGGATCATCATATTCTATGATGCAATCCTCTCTATCCCCGTCTATGAGAAAACCGTAGTATCTCTCGGGCGGATGAGACTGCCTACTACTCCTGCGGAGCGGCGTAGGAATGTCCTGTTCTTTCGAACCCTCTGGTTCCTCTAAGCTTTCAGTAATGGTTTGTGGTTCTGGAATTTCTTCCAGTTCTACTGTGCTCCCACTTATCTGGTTTTCCAAAAACTCAGTTTCCAAGAAGTAGGCATGACGAGAAACAAGAACTTTTTGTTCCTCTTCGCAGTAGAAGAAATATCCCTTGGAGTTCTTTGGATATCCCACAAACTTGCACTGTACTGAGCGTGCCTCGAGCTTGTCCGCATGCTGCTTTTTAACAAAAGCTGGACATCCCCATGTCTTAATGTGCTTAAGATAGGGTCTATTCCCACTCCACATCTCATATGGTGTAGTAGGCACAGTATAAGTAGGAACTCGGTTCAAAAGGTACGCAGCTGATTCTAGCGCATACCCCCAGAATGATCGCGGTAACTCAGCGTTGCTCATCATGGACCGTACCATATCCAATAGGGTTCGGTTCCGTCTCTCCGATACACCGTTGTGTTGCGGAGTGTATAGAGGAGTAAGCTGAGAGAGAATTCCGTTCTCTTTTAAATAATTCAGGAACTCGGCACTTAAGTATTCTCCACCTCGATCCGATCTTAGAATCTTGATACTTTTGTCGGTCTGTTTCTCTACTTCATTCTTATATTCCTGGAACTTTTCAAAGGCTTCGGACTTATGTTTCATTAAGAAGACATAACCGTACCTTGAAAAATCATCCGTAAAAGTAATGAAGTAAGAGTAACCGCTTCGCGCATGTGTAGACATTGGACCGCACACGTCGCTGTGTATGAGTCCCAAGAGCTCGCTCGCTCTTTCTCCGTGTCGAGTGAACGGAGTCTTTGTCATCTTTCCCATGAGACAAGATTCACAAGTGGCATAAGACTGATACTCGAACGGATCCAAGTATCCTTCTTTATGTAACTTAGTCAACCGTGTCTCATTGATGTGACCCAGTCTACAATGCCATAAGAATGCCTGATTAATATTTGGAGACTTTCTTTTGTGTGTATTCTGGACATTGAAAATCTGTGGTTGGTTTAACACGTATATACCATTGCTCAGTGTACCTGACCCAATCAGAACATGATTAAGGTGAATGTTTACAACATTAATTACAAACGCAAATTCATAACCTTCTTTAGAAACCAAAGATACAGAAATGATATTACAAGTTACGTTGGGTACAAAAAAGCAATTACGCAAAACCAAAACATGCCCATCTGTCATTCCCAGGTGATAGTCCCCCACGGCTTTAGCATCCATGCTAGCTCCGTTTGCAACTCAGAGGGTCATGTCACCTGCCTTCAAAAACCTACGGTTTCTCAACGCCTGCAAAGAATTACAGATATGAGATCCTGATCCGGTATCCAATACCCAGGAAGTAGAGTTCATACAAAGACAGTTTTCAATAACATACACACCTGAAGCTGAAGCCGCAACCTGCTTCAGTTCCTGTGTCCTGGCCTTCCAAGCCCTGCAATCTTTCTTCCAGTGTCCACTCTTATGACAATAGAAGCATTCCTCCTTTCCGACAAGCTTCCCCGCAATCATTGTTGCCTTTTCTTTTCCTTTCATACCCACTTTACTAACACCGCCACTTGGTTTGGCGGGGGCTTTCTTCCTCTTTCCCTTGGCTTTCGCCTTGGACCTAGAGGAAGAAGATCCTCCTACAAACAAAGCGGGTGTTTCCCTACCTTTCTGTAGGGTGCCCTCTGCGCTCCTCAGCATGTTGAGGAGTTCTGAAAGTTCAACCTCCTTTTCTTCCAAGTTGAAGTTCAGTATAAACTGGGCGTAAGTGGATGGAAGGGACTGGAGAATTAAATCCGTATAGAGTTCACTTTCCAACGTGGTCCCAAGTTCCGCGAGTTCCTCATTGTAGCCAATCATCTTAAGCACGTGGTCCGCTACCGATGATCCGACGGCCAACTTTGCTGAAAACAACTTCTTCGACACTTCGTATCTTGCGATACGAGACTGCTCTCCATACAGTTCTTTTGTATGAAGAAATATGGATTCCAAATCCATATTCTCGTGCCTCCTCTGATGTTCATTGTCCATCGAGGCAAGTACGAGGCACCTGGCCTTCGCGCTATCAATTTCCCAGGTCTTACGGATTTCCTTATCCGCGACGCTGGAGGTGGGACTTGGGACGGGGGGAGCTTTGGTGGTAAGAAGATACCCCAGCTTGTCGTAAGTGATTGCCATCTTGACATTCCTGAGCCAATCTTTGTAGTTTGGCCCTGTCAATATATTTTTATCTAGAAGTAACTTAAGTCCAGTCATGTCGATTGGTCGCTGCAATTAGGAGAGAGAGAAGAAACACTTTAGCACGATGCTCTTGCAAGTTTAGAGTGGTTTTTAATTTGTCTAAACAGGATGGCTCCCACTGTCTCTCTAATCCCTCCTCAAACCATAAAGGAAGAATTAGTCGGGATCAATCCCACCGCACAATACTTGCTTAACCGTTCAGCCAGGCCAGTGTCGGTACATCGAGGGAGGTTTTCCAACGCTTTCACGAAGTTCCTTAATTAAATAACCACTTTTCCCTGGGGGCGTAGCCCCGCTAACACCTTTCTAGGCACCTACTAGGTTTATAGCATTGATCGTTTAGTGAGAAATTTCCCGAGGAGTAGCATATACTCACAGTAGGATCGGGATCCAAATATCATTGCGTGACGAAACTGAAGGAATCCTACCAGAATCATTACACTCCAAATGGTATGCAAATCTAGCAAGTTTCAGTACTTATGAAACTCCCGATGTGGATTTCAGCCCCATGCTCTTATGACCTTGACTTTGGCCAACAAATCATAAGTCACATGTCAAGTTCTACCCGTCGTTCCCCAGGTTAATTTGAATCCACCCGTACCTACCCTTGACTTTGGCCAACAAGGCAGTACGACTGTTCCAAACCAACGCATCTATCTATGCTGCACATGAATACCCAATAGCTACCAATCACTATGCCTTGACTTTGGCGAACAAACACAGCTTGAATACTATTGACTATTCATGTAAAACGACGGAGGGCTACGAATGGTTTTGGCGAAACCGTGAACGTAGTGAACTTGATATAATCGATGGAACGAGATAGCTTTTAGAAGGAGTGGCTCAAGCTCCGCATTTAAAAGTTAGTTTTGAAAAGAACCGAGTGGTTTTTCGAAAGTGTTCCAACGACTTTAGCTTGGTTTATTATCTTGCATTAGTTCTTTTAATGCGTGATATTCTTGCATTAGTTCTTTTAATGCGTCCCATCATTTAAATCCTACCATTGCAGAAAACAACCAAAATATGACGTACGCTTATGCCATTCGCATTCGCCACGGGGCCCCGTCATCACCCGTTAGGTTACTTAACTAACGACAGAGCGGGGGCTGGGCTAGCGCGGTTGTAAAATATAAGCAACGCCTAAATAGTTATAAATATAGCAATGATAGACATTACAGATCACAGATGAATACATTGGATATACTAGGAATCCGCAATCCGTTCGAGCCTGCAACGAAAAGCGGATTACACGGTCGCGGTGAATAGCCAATACCCCACGGGTGCGGCAAACTACCCGCCAAGTACTCGGCAGTTTGTGCACCCCTCCATGGGTCTATCCTAGGAGAAAAAACAGTAAAACGAATTATACAATGACGGCTACAACCCCGACCCGGTTGTGCGGCCAAACAAATAATAATATTACATCAATTTACATTTACAATGAATGAAAGAAAAACAAAAGCTCATCTCACATCCACCCCGGCTATTCACCCGCGACAGTCCAACACATTCATATACACATTCCAATATCAAACACAGATCACAGAGATGTATAACCCCGGCTAATCGACTTATAGCGATTAGCCGACGTTCAATACATTCAAACATTACAGATATAACCAATATAGTCCAAGTGTAGTGAAGTTCGCAAAAAATACGGAATTATAGGCCCCCAAAAACAAATTTCTATTCTGGAAAATCTGGGCACATATAATATATCTTAAAAATCCCAAAACCCTACCAGGAGAACACTGCATAAAACCCGATCACGAGAGGACCCCAAAATGCGGCGGTTCCGCGGCAAATGCCTACCTCATGCTGCGGAACCGCGGCGGTTTGAATGAATCAGGGGATCGTTTTTCTTGGGTGTTCACACAAAACCCTGAGCCGAATTTAGGTGTATAACAAATATTGTTTTGACCAGAAAAATTTTTAACAGAAACTAGGGTTTTGTAAAAGTTTGGTTTTCGGATTTTTCGGTTCCGAACTTCGTTGCACTTCACTACCAAGCTAGTTTAAGTTTAGTTAGGCTCTGATACCACTGTAAGTCCACGTTGCGAGCCCCGGTTCTTACGGGGAGGCGGAAACGGTATAAAAATCAAATTTTTAGCGCATGGGGCAACATGGACTAACAAAGTCGGGATCTTTTCTAAACTAAACTAGCAAACATGCAAAGGAGAGTTAACTACTCGGCAAAGTGGTTATACCTAACTTGAACTCCTTCATCTTGAAACCTAGTAGAGGTTGATGGTTCTCTTCTCGTCGCCTTCTTCCGTCGAAGATGGATCCACCTGAGGGTTCAACCTTCGGGCTCTTTCTCGAACTTGGAGAGAACTAGAATCTTCGGCTTGCTAAACCTTTGATCCTAGAGTGAGTAGAGAGTGTCTAAAGGGTGCTTTTCTTTTAAGGAGAGGGATTATCAACACATGAGAAGGGTTCTCCTTTTGCTAGAGGAAGAAGAAGATGAAGTGAGGAGAGAGAAGCTAAATGATAGAATGAGCTCTTTTCTTTTTGCAACCATAACAAAAAGCAAAAGAATTATCAAATTAATAATAATAATGAAAATGAAAAGGTTGATGGAAGGTTTAGGAATGACCATTATCATTTCAAACATTAAATGAATTTGCTAGAATCAAAGAGAATCTTTCTTTTGTAATGATGATGGTCAAAACTTCAACCATGGTCAACAAGTCAACCATGGTCAACAAGTCAACAAAAAAACCAACCATGACATAATTTTATTTTATTAATATTATTAATTGATATAACATAAATCTATTAGGGTTTGGAAAAAGACGACTGTCAACTGTGCATACGCACCCGTTCCGAAACCCTAATGAAAGTCCTCTTCCTCCTCCTCAAATAACTGTTCATACACACCTGCATTCTTGTTCCGAGGAACATGAATACTGAGAGATAAAAGCAACCCCAAAACATATACCAGTATCTGACTCAAACCAGAGCCAGCCAGTAAAAACCGTCCGGACTCCAAACGTGCACAAGTGCGCGGATGAGAACGAACCCTGTCGCAAAACCATGCGACCTCTACTCTGTTTTGCCCAGAGGCGAGTACCCTCTGTGTGGGACTCTAAAGACTCGACACTACGCTGGCAGTGGGTTTAACCACAGACCGCAAGCGGCACTAGCTGTGCATAACGGTCCCCAGGTAGATGCCGACAAGAAGGCTGACGAGGTGAAACCCCATCTGTACTCCTACTGAGTCTGAATGTGACAGTCTCCGTACAGTCCGGTCTGTTCGTCTAATACATCGCATGTCGGGCCTAGGGGGCGGTAAAACGTCAGTCCCCTAATAGCGGTACAAGTTGTGTCGGAGTGAAGCCCAAAACACCCTGAGATAACACTGGAAGCCTACCAGTATATCTCGCTTGCCCTGGCCAGGGACTACTCGTGTAATGGCTCTCCTAGACACAGCGTGATGTCAACCACCAATACCGGGAGAGACGAATCCTGTCTACCCGTCACTGCCTCCAAGTGCTTCGGGACTGTACCCAACTACTACCCGTTTGCACGTCTCCTTTGAGCCGTGGTAGGGTAGTAATCAAAGTACAGTGGGAACACACTCGAGGCGAAGTGACAGTGTCAAGTCAGCGGACTAAGCTGTACTCATGTCACCTGGGAACTGATAACTGACGATAGGTATAATACCAACCTGTCAGTTCCCGACGAGTCCTGTCCAGTGTACTCGTAACCCAACGAGCACCCGTATACTATCTCCAGTACGACGTACTGATGGCTGTGGGACAGACCATCTCCCACACTGGGATGAGAAGCGCATACGCTAGTCTACTCCGGAGTATCGATGCCCTATCTCGATAGTCCTGCGACTAGGGACCTGTAAAAGGATGTGCTTATAGATTACCCAGCCCCCACTAGTGTGACTGCCATCACAACGCTGGTAATCAAGCAAAGATCCTAAGGGCTCCACTAATGCGTATAAGTGATATACTGAAATAAACACAAGTACACATTGAAGTAGAAACAAATCAAGTAGCATACTACTATATTGAGCAAGATTGTTTATACAAGGTGAATATCCCAAGCTTCCATTAAGTAATATACAAACTAGTATGATACACTAATGGCCTCTAGGGCATATACACTAACAATCTCCCACTTGCACTAAGGCCATGTACTGGCGTATCGAAGACCTATCATCTCGATGAGCCGCTCGAACTGAGTCTGGGGTAAGGCCTTGGTGAATGGATCTGCAGTGTTCTCTTCTGAAGCAACCCTCCGAACCTCGATCTCCTTGCGATCCACGATCTCCCTGATCAGGTGATACCGCCTCAAGATGTGCCTGGATCTCTGATGGGACCTGGGTTCCTTCGCTAAAGCTATAGCCCCGTTGTTGTCGCAATACAGAGGTATTGGGTCAACAATGGACGGAACCACCTGAAGTTCTTTCAAGAACTTCCTCATCCAGACAGCTTCTTTTGCGGCATCAGATGCAGCGATATATTCCGCTTCCATAGTCGAGTCTGCAACGGTTTCCTGTTTGGAGCTCTTCCAACACACCGCCCCTCCATTGTGGGTAAAGACAAAACCCGACATGGACTTGGAATCATCCTTGTCACTCTGGAAGCTGGAGTCAGCAAAGGCCTCGATCTGGAGGACTTTTCCGCCATACACCAAGAACATCTCCTTAGTCCTTCTCAGGTACTTGCGAATGTTCTTTACCGCTATCCAGTGTTTCTCCCTAGGGTTTGACTGATACCGGCTTACCACACTCAGTGCATAAGCTACATCCGGTCTGGTACACAACATCGCATACATTATAGAGCCTACCGCAGAAGCGTAGGGTATAATAGACATGCGACCCCTCTCCAAATCAGTCTTGGGAGACATCTCTTTAGAGAAGGTGATCCCGTGACAAGCCGGTAGGTTACCGCGCTTGGAATCTTCCATACTGAATCTTTTCACTATGGTGTCGATGTACCTGGACTGAGAAAGTCCTAATATCCTCTTGGATCTATCACGATGGATCCGGATCCCCAGGATGTATGAGGCATCACCCAGGTCTTTCATGGAGAACCTGTGCGACAAGAACCCCTTGACAGATTGAAGCATAGGAATGTCATTTCCTATTAAGAGAATGTCATCCATGTATAAAACGAGGAATACTATAGTTCTCGCTACAAATCTACTATAGATGCATGGTTCATCTGGATTTTTGATAAAGCCAAATTCCTTGACCGTCTCATCAAAACAGATGTTCCAACTCCGCGATGCCTGCTTTAGTCCATAGATAGACTTAAGCAACTTGCACACCTTTCCGCTGCTCCCACTCTGAATGAAACCCTCTGGCTGATCCATATAGACACACTCCTCTAAATTTCCATTCAGAAAAGCGGTCTTTACGTCCATCTGCCAAATCTCATAATCGTGGAAGGCAGCAATGGCAAGAAGGACCTGAATGGATTTCAGCATAGCCACTGGAGAAAAGGTTTCGTCATAGTCCAAGCCAGGTCTTTGACGGAAACCCTTTGCTACAAGTCTAGCTTTATAGGTCTCAACCTGTCCATCTACACCAATCTTCCTTTTGAAGATCCACTTGCATCCTACGGGTTTTACCCCGTCTGGAGCAATGTCCAACGTCCATACTTTGTTGGTGTACATGGACTCCATTTCGGTCCGCATTGCATCCAGCCATTTTACCGAGTCAATGCTCTGAACGGTCTGCTGGAAGCTAGTAGGCTCATCATAATCTATGATGCAATCCTCTCTATCCCCGTCTATGAGAAAACCGTAGTATCTCTCGGGCGGATGAGACTGCCTACTACTCCTGCGGAGCGGCGTAGGAATGTCCTGTTCTTTCGAACCCTCTGGTTCCTCTAAGCTTTCAGTAATGGTTTGTGGTTATGGAATTTCTTCCAGTTCTACTGTGCTCCCATTTATCTGGTTTTCCAAAAACTCAGTTTCCAAGAAGTAGGCATGACGAGAAACAAGAACTTTTTGTTCCTCTTCGCAGTAGAAGAAATATCCCTTGGAGTTCTTTGGGTATCCCACAAACTTGCATTATACTGAGCGTGCCTCGAGCTTGTCCGCATGCTGCTTTTTAACAAAAGCTGGACATCCCCATGTCTTAATGTGCTTAAGATAGGGTCTCTTCCCACTCCACATCTCATATGGTGTAGTAGGCACAGTCTTAGTAGGAACTCGGTTCAAAAGGTACGCAGCTGATTCTAGCGCATACCCCCAGAATGATCGTGGTAACTCAGCGTTGCTCATCAAGGACTGTACCATATCCAATAGGGTTCGGTTCCGTCTCTCCGATACACCGTTGTGTTACGGAGTGTATGGAGGAGTAAGCTGAGAGAGAATTCCGTTCTCTTTTAAATAATTCAGGAACTCGGCACATAAGTATTCTCCACCTCGATCCGATCTTAGAATCTTGATACTTTTGCCGGTCTGTTTCTCTACTTCATTCTTATATTCCTGGAACTTTTCAAAGGCTTCGGACTTATGTTTCATTAAGAAGACATAACCGTACCTTGAAAAATCATCCGTAAAAGTAATGAAGTAAGAGTAACCGCTTCGCGCATGTGTAGACATTGGACCGCACACGTCGCTGTGTGCGAGTCCCAAGAGCTCGCTCACTCTTTCTCCTTGTCCAGTAAACGGAGTCTTTGTCATCTTTCCCATGAGACAAGATTCACAAGTGGCATAAGACTGATACTCGAACGGATCCAAGTATCTTTCTTTATGTAACTTAGTCAACCGTGTCTCATTGATGTGACCCAGTCTACAATGCCATAAGAAAGCCTGATTAATATCTGGAGACTTTCTTTTGTGTGTATTCTGGACATTGAAAATCTGTGGTTGGTTTAACACGTATATACCATTGCTCAGTGTACCTGACCCAATCATAACTTGATTAAGGTGAATGTTTACAACATTACTTACAAACGCAAATTCATAACCTTCTTTAGAAACCAAAGATACAGAAATGATATTACAAGTTGCGTTGGGTACAAAAAAGCAATTACGCAAAACCAAAACATGCCCATCTGTCATTCCCAGGTGATAGTCCCCCATGGCTTTAGCATCCATGCTAGCTCCGTTTGCAACTCTGAGGGTCATGTCACCTGCCTTCAAAAACCTACGGTTTCTCAACGCCTGCAAAGAATTACAGATATGAGATCCTGATCCGGTATCCAATACCCAGGAAGTAGAGTTCATAGAAAGACAGTTTTCAATAACATACTCACCTGAAGCTGAAGCCGCAACCTGCTTCAGTTCCTGTGTCCTGGCCTTCCAAGCCCTGCAATCTTTCTTCTAGTGTCCACTCTTATGACAATAGAAGCATTCCTCCTTTCCCACAAGCTTCCCCGCAATCATTCTTTCCTTTTCCTTTCCCTTCGTACCCACTTTACTAACACCGCCTCTTGGTTTGGCGGGGGCTTTCTTCCTCTTTCCCTTGGCTTTCGCCTTGGACCTAGAGGAAGAAGATACTCCTACAAACAAAGCGGGTGTTTCCCTACCTTTCTGTAGGGTGTCCTCTGCGCTCCTCAGCATGTTGATGAGTTCTGAAAGTTCAACCTCTTTTTCTTGCAAGTTGAGGTTCAGTGAGTCGGTATCAAGCAAATCCTGGAGAGAGTCACTGGACAGCTGTGAATAACATTCTCATGTACTTTCGAAGGACTAGAGACATGTTCTTGGTGTATGGTAACGGAGAATTCCGGGTGGAGTCCTTTACCGATTCCAGCTTCCAAAATGATAAGGACGACTCTAAGTCGCACTCGGGATTTGTCTATACCCTCAATGGAGGGGCGGTATGTTGAAAGAGTTCCAAACAGGATACCATTGCAGACTCGACGATGGAGGCTGAATACATCGCTGCCAACGATGCTGCCAAAGAGGCTGTCTTGATGAAGAAGTTCATTAGCGAACTTGATGTGGTTCCATCCATTGAGCATCCAATACCTCTGTATTGCGATAACAATGGAGCTGTGGCTTTAGCCAAGGAACCCAGATCCCATCAGAAGTCCAGACAAATTCTGAGGCGGTATCACCTGATCAGGGAGATAGTTGATCGCCGGGAGATCGAGGTCAGGCAAGTAGATACGAAGGATAACACTGCGGATCCACTCACGAAGGCCATTCCCCAGATACAGTTTGAGAGATTATTCGGGATGCTAGGTATGAGATACTACAGCAGCTGGCCTTAGTGCAAGTGGGAGATTCTTAGTTATGTATATGCCCTAGAGGCCATTGTTGTACATATGATGTATATTATGATGGATGCTTGGATATATACAGAGAGGACTTTCTTGCTCGTCATGATAGTATGCTATTTGGTTTCACTTTATCTTAACATGTTGACTTGTATTGGTTTACTGTCTTACTCTCACATGTTGATAAAGCCCTTAGGATATGTACTCGACTACTGGGACTATGATGAGATCATATTAGTGGGGCCATAGTAGTTGATGAGTACATCCTATAACTGTTCCTAGTCGAGGGTATATCGAGACAGGGCACCGATACACCAGAGTAGACTAGCGTATACGCATCTTGACCCATAAGATGGGCGATGGATGATCCCATATCCATCGGTGTTTGACATCAGAGATGGTGTACGGGTGCTCAGTGGAGACTGGGTACACTGGACGGACTCACCGAGAACTCCCAGATGGTGATATACCACACGTCAGATGGCAGTTCTCCGGTGACACTGGTACAGGGTAGTCTGTAGACCCGAGATCGTCATAGAGTCTTGTGTGATTCCCACTGTGCTTTGATTTCCACCTTACCACGTCCAAGAGGGCGTGCAAAACGGTTGCTTTTTGGTACAGTCCCGAATCACATGGAGGCAATGAGCGATAGGTAGGGATTCGTCTCTCCTGGTATAGCGAGTTGATGTTGTGCTGTGCTCGATTGGCTATAATTGGAAGTCCCTGGCCAGGGCTGATATAGAGATTTACTGGTAAGTGTTACTAGTAGTTTCTCGACCTGTTATGAGCCTCACATCGACACGACTTATCGGTTACTGGGGTCTGACGTATACCACCCCTAGACTTGATATGCGACATATCAGACGAACAGACCGGATTGTACGGGAGTGTTATTGATTGGATTCACAGGAGAACGGATAGGCTAGCTTGTTGATCTTCTGATCGCTCAATACCTGGGTGGCTGTTACGTTTAGTTGACCGCTTGCAGCTTGTGGGTGTTTGATATGATCATCACCTGCTACCGGCGTATTGACGATTCTTTAGAGTCCTAGACAGAGGTTTCTTGGCTCAGGCAAAACGGAGTAGAGGCACATATGTGATATGTGCAGGATCGAGGATAATACGATATGAGATACCGTATTATATTCTCGCGATATTTAGATATGAACCGGGACATCAAATCAAGTTTTGATTCGATGAATCGGTACATGATATATTAGTCGGTTATATTCGATATAGCCAGATCGTTGGATCAAGTGTTGATTCGATGATTTAATGTATAATGATATATATGATATATTGTATTACATTATCTAATATTGGCTCGCTTTATTATTTCATTTTCTCACCGGATTAATACATTGATATATATGCGATATATGTTAATTGTATTATTTTGTTTTGTTGCAAATATATAATATATATGTGATATATATTATTGTGACATGTAATGATTTATTATGAAACATGTTTAAGGATGATAAAAAGGGATTAGGGTTTGATTAGGGTTAGCTCATTCTTGTTCATTCTAGAAGGATTCTATTTTGTCTTGGTTAAGATATTATGGTTGATACTTATCCTTAACCTAACCAAACCCTAACTCTAGTTTATTCTCTACAAACATTTAGCCTCTCATCCTTGACCATGGTTCCATAATCAATCATATACATTTATCTACTATTCATCACAAAAGGATTATTCTTTTCATTCTTCTTCTTCTTCTCTCTTTAGTTTTTGAGAAAAAGCTCACTAGAATTTCCTTTTGTGATGATTGCTTGTGAGAAAGTGAATTAAAAAGAAAGCATAAATACTACTCCATCATCCTCATCTAATCTAGCCCATTAGATTAGGGTGTTCATCCCTTTAGAGTGAGAAAGCTTGGGTTATAGCAACTTCGACGTAGATCATCGGAGAAGCGGAACACTTCAAGCTAGCAT
Organism: Agapanthus africanus; assembly: GCA_030015575.1. Classification (NCBI taxonomy): domain Eukaryota; kingdom Viridiplantae; phylum Streptophyta; class Magnoliopsida; order Asparagales; family Amaryllidaceae; genus Agapanthus; species Agapanthus africanus. The sequence goes on from JASDDO010000031.1 coordinate 151,361,956, forward strand.
GGATCGTTCGAGTCATGGAGCCTCTCATGAGTCCGGGAGATCGTGGATCGCGGCGAAGGGACTTCTACTCGGAGCTTGTGAAGCGAAGGAGAGGACTACAAAGGTTTTAATCCCTCACACTTAGGTTTAAAGATGTTATCTTGCATGCTAAACCCTAATAGTCTAGCAAAGATCCCGTGTTTGGGTTGTTCGGCACATCTAAAATTTTATTCGGGCATGTTTGATGCTTGATGAACCTTCACAAGAATGCCTAGGAACCCTACAATATGTTTGATGATATTGGGATGTATGTGATTATAGTATGGTACCCTTGATCATGATATTGTTGGATGATGATACTATACGAACGATGATGTATATATGTGATAGTTGACCCGTACCCCGATTTTGGGATGCCGTACGATAGATTTTATTGTACGATGTGTATATGTGATGATTGATCCGCACTCTTGACCGAGGTAGTCTCACCATGTACGTGACGCTATTGAGGCTGGATCGCCTACTACTATAGATATCGACTCAGACTTTAGGAGGATTCATCTTACCTTTCGACTAGTTTCTTTCGTTAGTCCCTTAGCCAGTTAGGTAGATATTAGTTTAGGCTCGAGTCATACTTATTTTCAAAACAAACGAATCGTGCTTTTTCAAACAACAACTGTATGACTCGTAATTAGTATGTATTTTCTAGTTGTGCGTTTACTACACATTCACCGTTATATTCATGTTGTATTCATCGCATTGCATATTCATACATATGTTTCTTTAGCTAATATGAAACTCTACCTGTTAGGACACCAGCACCATTATCGATGATGCGCATGTTCCACATACACTGCCATGTCACGCACACTTTAGAACATATTATCTTTTATTGATATAATCAGCTAAATGCTAGTGCAGTATAATATTTTTTGATTACCCTCTTGTGCTAGTTTAGGCAATGAATTTTTTACTTAGACACTTCAAGCATTCACATATTCATATTATCATGCAGTATTCTGGGGCTTATGCCGATGCTCATTATTTACTTACTCATGATTTTGGGATTTTGGATTTCTATGAGATTTATGGATTTTTGGGGAAAACCGCAAGAATTTAATAAAAGCTTAGTATCATCATTTTTAAAATGCAAGTTGCGGTTTTCTCGTGATGTATGTGTCGTCCACTATGAGATTTCATGTTTTCTGTTGGATTTCGAGACCCGATTCGAGGAGTGGAGGAACCGTCTCGGGTACATGGTGGGCCCGGTATGTTACCCCGGGGCAAGAAGATCGAGTTGTAGATGATGAGCCTGGCAGGGGAAGACTACCTACCATTGATGTCTGGCACGGCGGATATCTGGAGGATACCGACCGTTGTCGTGAGATTTGATGATATGGGCCGATCAGGACTGACGGAGACCAAGATATTGAGACTATGAGATATTGAGATTATGAGATATTGAGACTATGAGGTATTGAGACTTTGAGATTTACATGTTTTGTGTCGATACTTGACACGGTTTTCCTTCGATTTCATTGATGATGTTTCAGATTACCATACAAATTTTACTATGATAAAAGTTAAAGATTTCTTATACAGATATATCCAGATTTAATGGTTGAATGTTTTACATTCATGGTGCATGCATACTCAAACACATGACATGTTACTACTTGAGGCACTGACCTGAGCAGTGAGCATTACACTTACGCATAGATTATTACCCTGCCACCCCTAGATGAATAGTGTTATATTAAGTATATTATTATGACCTAGTAGATCGTCGTGCATGCGATTTCTACTTGCAGATGTCTTCTACTCACGAGTTGGCAACTCACCCGCGTTGTGCCAAATTTTTTGTTACAGGTTTCGATGTACAGGTTTCCTTGGCAGCTTGCTGGCACATCATTTCATTCATGGTGATTTGCTTGGTAGGTTGGTTCACTTGTATCAGGACCGCTGTTGTACTTTTATTATTTCATTTGTATCTAGTAAGCTCCATCAACCAGACTTGTTTTACATGATTGATTTAGAAGACTGGTTGTTTTCATTTTGACCTTAGAGTCGCACTTGTAATATAATGGTTTTGGTGGATTTGGTTTTCTTTTGAGTTTTGAGCCTCGCCATTCGGCGTTGTATATTTTCGTGCATTGCGTGGTTGTTTCCGCCTTTTGGCATAGAGCTAGCTCCCGCTTGGGGATGCCTTTTTATTGTTTTTATATATTATTCTTTCTTGTACCCGTTTGGGGCCAGTTTTTACAAAGGAGACTCTGCCGAAATTTTTGAGAAACTTTGATGTTTCCTTTAAACTTGTTTTCCTACACTTCTTCTTTTAAATGGTTTAGATCTCTGGGTTTCGGCTTTCTTAGATTACGTTACGCCTTTAGACGTTTCGTAATTTAAGTGTCGGTCACGTTCCGTACCATCGTGTCGTGACAAAGTTGGTATCAGAGGGCTAGGTTTAACCCTTGTCTAAATCTAAGTTGACCTTGGTTGATGGAGTAGGTGACTTAGGTAGAGTGACGTACCGTGGGTATGATCCACGGCATACTTACGATACGCTACTCTGCTTAAGAAACCTTAATATGTACATTTCTTTGCACCGAATTCTGTTCGTTCCTTGGATCTATCCTGGTCGATGTCGGATGGTGGTTTCTGTTACCACGGTCGTACCGGCAGAGGGAGCTGCGGCTCGAATGCGATGACCGTTAGGGTATCATCTATTCTTGAGGATCGAAGCATTTTTAGTGTGCGGATGAAGGGTATTCACATGTCGTCCAGACGAAGTTAAAAGGTTTGAACGAATGTCAGAAACCCATTTTCCCAAGTTTAAGGTATTCGGAAGAACATGCATGTATTTCTATGGACCCTCTAGAAGAATGAAACCCTAACTCGACATAATAACCATAATAACGTCTTTGAACATTAGGGTTTAAGGCAGTTCCGCGGTGCCATTAGAGAGGATTGGGTTTGCCTTTCTACAGCTGGTCCGCAGATGCTGGGGCATGTACTGGATATTTTTAAACTGTACTTGATTGTTGAGCTCTCGGGGAATTATGGGCTTTTGATGAGCCGATCGAAAAGTTTAACGTAGTCCAGATATCAGGTGAAGGGAAAGATTACGTGGGAAACTCTAGATATGAGCATAGCCGTGTGTAGCACAGTCAGCACAGCTATGAGGAGACGAGTCCGAATCAGTCGACATTAGAAAAGGTGCACATTGATGATAGTGTTTACGATTGCGATTTGGTGATTTGAATTTCATATTTCCGTTGTTTGGATTTTGGTATTTTGAGGATTTTGTTCTATGATTGGTATTTCCTATGTGTACATTCATTACACTCTATTCGTGTTTCATATATCAGTTGTATTGATGTTGTTTTGTGCATACCCAGTGCACTCGATTTGGTTTTATACGTTTTGAGATATTGATTTGATTTCATGGATATGGGTTGCATATGATTTTGACGTATGCTTCGGCATAGTTTTCATACACTTTTCATACGGTGATTTCGATTTTGATATTCGGCATATGTTTTCATGCACCATGTGCACTTGATTGAGATTCTTGCGCACACTTGGCGCAATTGATGCGATTTTGTGCACACCAGATGCACTAAATCGGGGTTTTGTGCAGATTAGATGCACCTGATATTATTGTCGTGCACGCCCGTTGCACTTGACAGATGTTTTGGGTGCACAACCGTTGCACACAGTTTTGTTTCCGTGTGTATTTGTGGCATCTGTATTGATTTTGATTTCCGTGCGCACCGGACCCACGTGGTGCCTCATATACTGTATTTTAGATTGATTTCATTTTGAGAAATATGTTTTTATGATATTTACTAATTGGTTTAATAATCGAGCAGGACTGTTCTGAGACTAGTTCCTAGGTGCTTTTGCATGCATTTTTTCCGATGATTGAATGATTTTACAACGATGCGTACTATATACAAGTTATAATTTCGATGTATATCACGTTGGTTTTCTTATTGGACTTTGACATTGTATTTTCACCATAACTCCGATGATTGCGTTATGCTTGACGGAGTTGATTTTTAGTTATGTATTGATGATTTCGGAGCCCCGACGATTTGAGTGTTTTGCTAAATGTTTTAGTATTTGGGGGGAGTTTTAATTTAAATTCGGGGTCCGAATTTCTTTAAGGGGTGTAGATTGTAACGTTTCAAAAATAAATAAATAAATAAATAAAATTCTTTAGGTGAATTTTCTGATAATCGGTAAAATAAACCGTATTTTCCGTAAAACCCAACTATAATTATTTTTCAATATAAATTTAAATACGCCTATTTTAACTATGTAATTACTAGTATTTGGTATTTATTTGGTCACTTATAAATTATTAGTCTACTAAAATATTTTCCGTAATTAATTAATTTTCAATATTTACATAAGCTTTTAATTATACATTAAATTAGTGTAAATTACAAATTAGATATGGGTTAATTACAAAATGGTGCACCATGACACACTAAAACAAAATGTAACATGTTACTTTGATATGAATTGGAGTTGTCATGACGGTTCTAGAAAAGCATAGAATGAGTTATTAGAAAAAGGAAAATAAAGAAATTATTGAAAAGACTTAAAAGATGTGTTTAATATGGAAATTTTATACACACTCATCCGCCCATTTCTCTCTCTCCACACTCCCAAAAATACCTGGCCGAGCTTCCCCCCATGCTGCCCCAAAAATTCCCCACTTCATTCCAAATCAAAACACTTCCAAAACTCCATCAAAAATCCAAAATAAAACCTCAAAATCCAAATCCAATCTCTACCCATTATTCTTTGGCCAATCTAGCATGGATCTTGGAGCAAAGTTAGCATTTTCGAGATCAAGTTGCATGTTTGATCTCATGTTTTTGAGGTATAATCTTAAACCAATTGTCACTTGATGTATAATTACTTCAATTTAATGAATTTCGGTATTTAATTAGGGTTCTAATTGCTAACTTGAAAATTCAAGAAAGGGTTTTTAAATCAGGTTTGGGTTTTTACTTCTTCATTAAGTATGCAATGTGTAGTTTAACATGTTAGGTAATGCTAAACCTAATATAGAAGCTAAATTGTAAATTGTTACAATTAATTTGTCCAAATTGCTTAATTTTGCTAACTAGGTTTTTGTAAAAGATATATATAGGTGAGATAAAATTCTAGTGAAAATTTTTATCAATTACTCATGGTTTTAATAAGTGGATTAACTTTTTAGTGGAATGCAAAACATAATCTAGTTACTAGTTGCTAATTTGTTAGTTAAAATTGTGATAATCATGCTATTTTGCAAACTAGGTTTTATAAATTGTTTAAATAATCGAGATTAAAATCTAATTATGTTTTTCAAGACATTATTAACATTTTAGTTTGTTTTTTAGCTACTTAGATCATGCAAAACTTTGTTTAGTTGATGATTTGTGAAATTTTTCTTTAATGGTGTTAAAATTGGATAAATTTGCAAACTAGAATTTTTGGATTATAAAAATTAGTGTGATAAAAATATAGTAATGATTTGTATGACTTAGTTATGATATTTAGTGAATATTATGGCCATTAGTTTTGTTAAAATATCAAGTTTCGAATTAAAACGAAAATTTAGTGCTTTCTAGGTTTTTACGAAACAAAACGATTTGATTAATTTTAAGGTTTTGATGATTTAAACCCAATTTATATTATAATTAGTGAGTTTTGGAACTACGATTTGTACGTTTGTGTTTTATCTCGATCAATCGGTGTTTGTACACCGATATCAAGGGATATTTGGTTCTTTTGCATGAGCGGGTCATAGGTTTTAACTTATGCGCGTTTCTTGCGTCGTTTTGGGTTTTATCCGCGATTTTGGTTTATGATATTATATATGTTTTTTTATAGGTACCCCTCACGTGGACTTCGGATGATGAAGAAGAGGGTGGCGGCATCGACTTCGGCAGACAAGGACCAGGTGAGTAGATGTATATCTATGGGGGTGGTCGGGAGGATGGCGTATAGCACCCCCGCAAACGTAGAATAAGGATATTACTTACTGTTATTAGGAAGTCGGACGTGACCTTAGATTCTTGGCGAGTAGGGTCCTATTGAAGACTTTAGGTTGGACTAGACTAATTTAGAAAGACTTAACCAGAGGATGACTGCCTTGGAGGGAATTCGTAGGTTTCATGTAGACACACACACACACGCACACACCTAAACTTGACTTGGTGTAAATGTGTGTGTGTGTGTGTGTGTGTATATAGGAATGTGTGTAGGTATATATGTATATATACAACATATACATGTGATATGAAGAGGTTATATGATACATGGGGATGAGTCGATATGACTAGGCTTGATACCGTGATTTATTGGATATATGATTGAGTTATGACATGAGATGTGTTATGATAGTAGCGGATCGTTAGGTAATTAGTTTATATAAAATATATTTATATAAACGATAATATGTGTTGATGGCATTAGAATGTATGAGACTCTAGAATAGAACCCGGATTGTAATATGTGACTTAGTAACGATATGATATATGACATGATATTTTAGTGGATAATTTGACGATGTATATTTACACAGACGATGATATATGTTTGATGATAATGGGATGTATGCGATTATAGTACAGTACCCTTGATCATGATATTGTTTTTTGATGATACTATACGAACGATGATGTATATATGTGATAGTTGACCCGTACCCCGATTTTGGAATGTCGTACGATGGATTTTACTGTACGAGGAATAGATGTGATGATTGATCCGCATTCTTGACTCGAGGAAGTCGTACCATGTATGTGCCGCTATTGAGGCTGGATCGCCGACTACTAGAGATATCGATTAAGACTTGAGGAGGATTCTTCTTACCTTTCGACTAGTTTCTTTAGTTAGTCCCTTAGCTGGTTAGGTAGATATTAGTTTAGGCTCGAGTCATACTTATTTTCAAAACTAACGAATTATGCTTTTTCAAACAACAACTATATGACTCGTAATTAGTATGTATTCTCTAGTTGTGCGTTTTCTTATAATTCACCGTTATATTCATGTTGTATTCATCGCATTACATAGTCATACATATTTTTCTTTAGCTAATATGAAACTCTGCCTGTTAGGACACCAACACCATTACCGATGATGCACATGTTCTACATACACTTATTTGCTGGCTCACACACATCATCATCGGTAATTGCCATGTCACGCACACTTTGGAACATATTATCTTTTAATGATATGATCAGCTAAATGCTAGTCCTGTATAATATTATGTGATTACCCTCTTGTGCTAGTTTAGGCATTGCATTTATTACTTAGACACTTCATGCATTCACATATTCATATTATCATGCAATATTCTGGGGCTTATGCCGATGCTCATTATTTACTTACTCATGATTTTGGGATTTTGGATTTCTATGAGATTTCTGGATTTTGGGGGAAAACCGCAAGAATTTAATAAAAGCTTAGTATCATCATTTTTAAAATGCATGTTGCGGTTTTCTTGTGATGTATGTGTCGTCCACAGTGAGATTTCATATTTTCTGTTGGTTTTCGAGACCCGATTCGAAGAGTGGATGAACCGTCCCGGGTACATGGTGGGCCCAGTATGGTAGCCCGGGGCAAAAAGATCGAGTTGTAGATGATGAGCCTGGCAGGGGACATCGTGATGTCTGGCGCGGCGAATATCCGGAGGATACGGACCGTTGTCGTGAGATTTGATGATATGGGCCGATCCGGACTGACGGAGCCCGTGATATTGAGACTATGAGATATTGAGATTATGAGATATTGAGACTATGATGTATTGAGACTATGAGATTTACATGTTTTGTATCGATGCATGACACGGTTTTCCATGGATTTCATTGATGATGTTTCAGATTACCATACAAATTTTACTATGATAAAAGTTAAAGATTTCTTATACAGATATATCCAGATTTCATTTTTGATTGTTTTACATTCGTGGTGCATGCATACTCATACACATGACATGTTACTACTTGAGCCCTAACACGAGCACTGAGCATTACACTTACGCATAGATTATTACCCTTCCACGACTAGATGACTAGTGTTATATTAAGTATATTATTATGACCTAGGAGATCGTCGTGCATGCGATTTCTACTTGCAGATGTCTTGTACTCACGAGTTGGCAACTCACCCCCGTTGTGCCAAATTTTTTCTTACAGGTTTCGTTGTACAGGTTTTCTTGGCAGCTTGCTGGCACATCATTTCATTCAGGGTGATTTACTTGGTAGGTTGGTTCACTTGTATCAGGAGCGCTGTTGTACTTTTATTAATTCATTTGTATCTAGTAAGCTCCATCAACCAGACTTGTATTACTTGATAAATTTAGAAGACCGGTTGTTTTCATTCCGACCTTAGAGTCACGCTTGTATTATAATGGTTTTGGTGGATTTGGTTTTCTTTTGAGTTTTGAGCCTTGCCCTTCGACGTTGTATATCTTGGTGCATTGTGTGGTTGTTTCCACCTTTTGGCGTAGAGCTAGCTCCCGCTTGGGGATGCCTTTTTATTGTTTGCATATATTATTCTTGCTTGTACCCGTTTGGGGCCAGTTTTTACAAAGGAGACTCTACCGAATTTTTTGAGAAAATTTGATGTTGCTTTTAAACTTGTTTTCCTAAACTTCTTCTTTTAAATGGTTTAGATTTCTGGGCTTCGGCTTACTTGGATTACGTTACGCCTTTAGACGTTTCGTAATTTAAGTGCCGGTCATGTTCCGTACCTTCGGGTCGTAACAGATAGCGTTTTCATGGGATTTCTGAGATTTGAGAAAGCCGTAGATATGATTTTATAAAACTTGTGAATGTTTTAAAAATGCGGTTTTCTCTTGATATGATATTATGGTGTCCTCCATGAATTTTCTCGGTTATGTGATATGAGTATTAACCGATTTGAGGAATGAGAAGCCACCGTCTAGGGATACATAGTAGACCCGGTAGTACCTAGGGGAAAGAAGATCATATAGAAAGACGTTGAGCCTGTCTGGGAACACTACCTTCTGGTGATAGTATGGGTCTCAACGGATATCCGAAAGATACCAACCGGAGTGATATGATACAGATGAATATGATGGCCAATCCGATGAGGCTGCGCCTGAGAAGGCCGATCCAAAAGACGACGTCTAAGATATGAGGATTTTACGTATCGATGTCGGACACAGGATTTATGAGGATTTTGAGTGTCGATGCTGGACACTCAGATGTTTTATAAAGATTTCGAGCGCTGTTGATGGGCATTCGTTGGATGACTTGAATGACATATTTCCACATATTGATACAGACATGATATTATATTTATACACGGTCACTTTCGTTACCACATAGCATGATATTATTATACAGTATGACCTAGGTAGATTCGTTACGCATTCGATTTCTACCTGATGATGTCTTCCTCTCATGAATTGGCTACCCACTCCCATTGTACCATAGTTTTCTTGTATGACCGACCGCCCGGAACATTAGTGGCTTGATGACACGTTTCTTCTTTTGGGTGATTGCTTGGTAGGTGGGTTACATTACAGATCCTAACCGCTGCTTGTATATTTATCTTCATTTGTACTCTAATTAAAAACTCCATCGACCAGACTTGTATATTTTGTGGATTTAGAGACCAAAACTTTTATATTCTTTGGACTTAAAGGTGAGGCTTGTATGTTATTCTTTATAGTTGAGGTGATGATGATTTTGGTATTGCTTTTACTTTTTCTTGTGTTGATCTTCGCCGTGGGATTCGTATGTACGGCGTGGTTGTAATTCCGCCGATTGGCGATGAGATAGCTCCCGATTAGGGATGCTGATACTATTACTGATTATGTACTGGTTTTTATCAAAATTTACAAAGGAGGTGCTGCCAAAATTTTAAATGACAAAAATGTTTTCAAACTTTAGTCTATAACCTACTTGCATTTTCAATAATTATTACTTAAACTTTACAAAGCAAAACTTGATTTCATAAATAATCCCTTTTCAACATTTCACCTCCATTATTTACTTAAAAAGGTTTAGATTCCAGATTTTTGGCTTACTTGAGTTATGGTGGAGTCCTATAGACTTCACGCATTCCAAGTGCCAGTCACGTGCCATTTCCAGATCATGACAAAGTTGGTATCAGAGCGTTAGGTTCAACCTTTGTTCGAGTCTAGCTTTTATTATGTGGAGTCTAGGGCGTATATTTCGGAATCTAGGTTTGACCTTACAGAACTTAGACTTGATGCCACGACCAGGAATTGGTACGTGACCGGCACTTGAAATCACGTGAAGTCTATAGGACCCAACCGTAATCTAAGTAAGCCGAAAGCCCAGAAGTCTAAACCATTTTAGGAAAATAATGGAGGTGCAGTTTTGAAATAAAGGTATAATGGATTCAAATTCTTTCTTGAAAAGTAAAGTATTGTTATAGGAAAATACAATTATACTATTTTTGAAGACATTTTCGTCATTTGAAATTTGGGCGGCACCTTATTTGAAAATTTGATCCAAAACCAATACATAACAATAATACAGGCATCCCCAAGCGGGAGCTAGCTCATCATCAATTGGCAGAATCACAACCACACAAATAAGGATATACAACACCCAAGGCAAATATCAAACAAAGAAAAGAAAGTAAAGAAAACAAAACATCACCAAACCCAGAATAAAGAATAATACACACATCTCGCTCTAAGTCTGAAAGAATATACAAGTTTGTGGTTTCTAAGTCTACCAAATATATATAGCATGGTTGATGGAGCTTTTAACTAGATACAACTGAATAAATATACAAATACAAATGGTGGTCACGATCCAAGTGTACCCCATCGACCAAAGCAAATCACCCAGAAAAAGGCGGTGTGCCAGCAAGCCTCTATTGAATCCATGTGGTCGGTCGTACAAGAAAACTGTGGCACAATGGGGATGAGTTGCCAACTCATGAGTAGAAGACATCATCGGGTAGAAATCAAATATAGGACGATCTCCTAGGTCCTACAGTTATATAATAATATGATACCGGGTGTGTCACGACCCGAAATATTAGCTCGTGACCAGCACATAAATCACGCAACGTCTAAAGGCGTAACGTAATTCAAGTAATCTGAAACCCAGAAATCTAAACCTTTTAAAGAAAATAAAAGAGGTGAAGTTTTGAAATAAAGGTATAATGAAATCAAGTTTTCTTAATGCATAGAAAAGGAACATAAAAATGCAAGTGAAGTGTACTAGTTTGAAAACATGTTTCGTCTTTTAAAAATATGGGCATCACCTCATTTGTATATTTTGATCCAAAACCATAAATACATAATAATGATAAAGGCATCCCCAAGCGGGAGCTAGCTCTTCGCCAAACGGCGGATCCTAACCATGCAAGATAGTATATTTATGTATACGACTCCCAATGGCGAAGTTCACCACAAAAGATAAAGAAATAAGCAAGACATGAAAACCACAAGTAGCGGAAAACCCCTCGCTCTAAGTCTCGCAACTACAATCTCACTAGGTTTTATTACTTACATAAATACTAATTTTGATTGATGGAGCTGACTAGATACAATATGAAATATAAATACAAGAGTGGGTACGATACAAATGCCCCACATACTAATGCAAAACACCCAAATGAATGTATGTGCCAGCGATGCCGCTACAGATCCATGCGATTAACCTGCAAGAACTGTGGCACAACGGGGGTGAGTTGCCAACTCGTGAGTAGAAAAACATCTACAGATAAAATCGCATGCATGACGCTATCCTAGATCATAACGGGTAATATCCTCAAATAATATCCAGATCCATCTACATGTAAGTTCAATACTACGTGCTCGTGTCAGTGCCTCAGATAGCTACATATCAGATATATGATGTATGAATGCATGACGAATAAAAACAGAATAAATCATTAATAAGACAACTGTTTCTTTATTTAGTGAGATTTCTGTATGTATATAAATCGGGTGTCATCAATGAAATCAACAGAGAAATCAGTGTCAAGCATCGACACAAAACATAAATCTCAGTATATCATTATCTCTTTATCTCAAATCTCAATATATCAATCTCAACATCTCAATACCTCGGGCTCCGTCAGTCCGGGTCGGCCCATATCATCAATCACACGACCACGAACGGTATCTTCCGGATATCCGTCGTGCCAGATAAAATCACCGGTATGCAGTCTGCCCCTGCCGGGCTCATCGTCTACAACTCGATCTTCTTACCCTGGGGTACCATACCGGGCCGACAATGTACCCGAAACTGTTCATCCGGCTCCTCGAATCGGGTCTTGAAATCCAACAGCAATCATGAAACTCATGGTGGACGACTCATACATCACGAGAAAACCGCAACTTGCATTTTAAAAAGAGGGAGAGGGAGAAAAGTTTATATATATTCTTGCAGTTTTCCCCAAATCCAGAAATCTCATGGAAATCCGAAATCCAAGAATCAAGAGTAATTAAACAGTGAATATCGGCATAAATCTCCATAATACTGCATGACCAATGAGTATATGAATGCAACTGATATCTTGCAATGATTGCAATAGTTAAACTAGCATATGGGAGCTATAACATGTTGCGACTATCAGCTAGCAAGCCATGTCAATGAAATGGTATTTTCTAAAGTGTACGTGACATGGCAATTACCGATGATGATGTGTGTGAGCCGACAAGTAAGTGTATGTGGAACATACGCATCATCGGTAATGGTGCTAGTGTCCTGACAGCATGATTTCGATACTAACATATGAAAACATAATATAAGCATGCAATGCGAGGCGAGCAGCAGTAATATGCAGAGCTGAATAATAAACAGAACAATGATGAACATGCAATAAATAATAAGAGTCATATAGTTAACTACAGGTCTAACTAACAGTCTAATCCAAAGGTAAGGAAACCACCTAAATCTGAGTCGATACATATATATGTATATAATAGTCGGTGATCCCGCCTCAATAGTATCCCATATGATACCCTATATACGATAACATTCTCGAGTCAAGAGTGCGGATCTATCATCAATATATAGCTCGTACGGTAAATCCGTCGTACGGCCTCCCAAGTCTGGGTATGGGTCAAATATCACATTTATCTCATTATTCGTCTGGTATCCTTTTCATCATATATCATGATCTAGGGGTACTGATCTAAGTCTAGTACAATACCGATACCATCTATGTATATACCTGCGTGTGTATGAAAACACCATGCCTAAAGAACCCGCTAAAATATCATGTCGTATCTCAAATACGAACCATATCACATCATCGATCTCATGTCCTCAAGCCCAATCTCATCGACTCATCCCCAACTATCATCCACTATCCTCATTTTGAGTACATACATATATGTACATACCTATATACAATCTCATCCACACATCTAGGTATTCCATATAACCATATATAACGATAACAGATCATGTGTGTGCATGTATGTGTGTGTCAATCCTTACTCTAAGGTCTTGCAACTAATAACTGAACTAAAATCTCTTTCCCCCAAATTTCTTTATATCCAACCCATGATCACTTAATACCTTTCGTTCCAAGTATTCACATTTCACCTATATACATATAATATCACATATGTCTTACGAAATTGTGGAGGTGCTATACGCCATCCACCCGACTTCCCCCGTAGATATGAATCTACTCACCTCGATCTTCAGTTGCCGATGTCGATGTCGCCACGCACTTGCTTGTCGTCTAGGAGTTCTCGTAAGGGTACCTATGTATCATAACACATCATATCGCAGTAAAATCCGACTCATGACCAAAACGACACACGAATCTCACATAGGTCAAAACCTATGGTTTGCTTCTCAAATCAACCCAAAAACCCTCGACATCGGCGTACAAACGCAGAGTGACCGAGAAAAAATCAAACGCACCATTTGCGGTTTCACAACACACTAAAAATATATATGAAATAGGGTTTAAATCATCAAAACTTCAAATTCGCTTTAAAAGCTATTTTTCCGAAACTCTAGTAAGCAACAATTGCCAATTTAGTTCAAATCTAGTTGTTTTAAAAATTCTAGCGGCTACAATGTTCGCTAAATATCTTGATTAATCCATACAAACCATTTCCATAATTTAATCTCTTCAATTTCAATTAATTCTAACCTTGTTTGCAATTTAAGCAATTTGGACAATTCAATTGTAACAATTTACAAATTAACAACTAGACTACAATTTTCATATTTTAAAATGTTAAACCACTCATGGAAACCTTAATGATGGGCTAAAAACCCTAACTATATTTTAATCTCATTTAATTACATTAATCCTAAAATCTAGTTTTCAACATAATACAATTTGGACAATTTTAAAGTGAAATTTGCAAAACAACAACTAGGTTGGGTTTTGAAATTCTCATGATTCTAAATTACACAACACATCCATCATCAAATTATCACAACCCTAACAAGATCCAAATCCTTCTCTTGAATTTTCTAAACTTGAAATTAGAACCATAATACTTACTAAATAATTTTGATTAAAGCAAAAAAACAACAAATTTAACAAAAGGTTGAGATTATACCTCACATGTTTGAGATTAAACATGAAACTTATCCTCCCAAACAAGTTTCTATTCCCCAAGATCCATGCTAGATTGGCTAAATAATAATGGATAGAACTTGGATTTTGAGTTTGTGGGGTTTAAATTGGATTTTTGATGGATTCATTTGTAACACCTTAGGATTGTGTTTAGTGGCTAATTATACTTTAATATATGGCTTTTAATAAAAAGTTTACGAAATTGATTTTCAAATATTTTATCAAATTTAATGAATATTTTATTAGAATTTTATCAAGCTTACACATACATGTGCATGTAAACTAAGGCTTAATTGGGGTTAAACCATGATTAGCAACCATGGTGGACTAACCACTTTCCTTAAGCTATTTTTAAATTTGAATTAAGTCATATGGGTTTTTAATTAAGTGTGTGTTTCTTTTTTTTTAAAAATGGAAATGATTAAAACTTAGTTGACTAAAAGGGAGAAAGAGAGAGAGAGAGAGAGAATGGGCATGATGGCCTTGCCCATGCTCTCATTTAATGAAGAGAGAGAGAGAGAGAGAAAGAGAGAGAGAGAGAAAGGGGTTGACTACCATGGTTATCATTCTTTTCTTTTGCTAAACGCTTTTCCTCACAACTCTCTCTCTCTCACTCTCACTCACACACACAACAACACCAGTAGCTCCAGCACCAGCAGAAGAAGCTGTAGCAGCAGAGGCATCAGCATCAGCACCAGAAGCAACAACATCAGCACAAGCAGCAACAGCAGCAGCCTCAAGCAGCAACAACATGCATCAACAGCACCCCAGCAGCAGCAGCAGCACTTCTTCGGCTTCTTCGCCTCCTTCTCCTACTTCCTAGGATCTAGTGGGGGTATATTTCTTAAACTCAATTCCTAGCTTGCTAAGCTTATGTGTAGAATTAGCTTCGATTAATGATAAAAGTGAGTTTTTGTGCTTGAAATGGTGAATTGTGTGGACTTTTGGTTAGGAGATGATTTTGTTGGTTTGCCTAGCCTAGTTAAGTGTTATTAGGGCCACTTAAACCTAGATAAACCCCAGATTTCACTAAAATACCATAGGGTTTCATATTGGTGTTAATTTAAAGTTTTAAAGTGAAATTTTAGCTTTCTGTAATCTGCTTGTGACCCGGCTCCTTCAGAGAAAATCTGGGAAAACTGGAGCATGTATACCAGGTCTAGAACACACACATGAAGCACGAGCCCCAGATCCCACTATCTGGCCGCCAATTAATTCGTTCTGGCCGCGAATTGCGGCCAGGTAGGTGACTTGGGTGCTGGGGTTTTGGATAGGGGAGTCTGATATATATTCTAGTAGTGTGGTATGTGCAATTTTGTAAGTTTTCACCTGTGTCAAAATCTAGGACGATATATCGTTTTTCCTACACGTTTAGTTTACGCGATACGCGGGATACGTGAGTGGGTTCTGTGATCCAGCGTGTCGCGGCGTGTCGGGGTAGTTTTAGACGCGTATACACACGATCTAGCGTATCGGACACATGCGCATTTAGTTCACGACGGGAGTTTCTCGTTTGATTTCGATATCGCGTTTTGCGAGATATTTGCTTATGTGGATTTTCCTTGTGTGAATTCAAGGTTCGTAGGCGGGTACGTCGAACGCCGGAAAGAAGGGGAAGCAAGTGGTCGGCTACGTGTAGCACGCGAACTGTAAGTCCATGTCACGCACCCCACGAACTTGTAGGGAGGCGGAATATATGAAAAACGATTATCAAAGCTTCGTAACACGGACTTGAGCGCATGAATCGTATCTAAACCGTTACTAGCAAACTACGAAAGGTTTAACTACTCGGATACGATGTTATACCTCACGAAACTTGTCCTTCGGGTCTTCATCACAGTCCTCCACTCCTCGTAGGCTCCTTGGAATATCGACACCTCAACGGCCTCCTCGAATCAAAGATGATCCACCCGAGAGCTCCTACGTCAAGCTTTATCTCTAACTTGAGATAACTAGGTTGCTCAAAGTGCTAATCTAAGCTACCTAGGGGATATAGAGTGAGGTTATGGAAGTATTAGTCTAGCTAACCTTTGATCTCAACACATGAGAGGTTAGGGTTAGGGTTTCAAGAATGAGAGAGCTTGAGGAGAGAGAAGGTGATAATGAGAATGAATTGAAATTGTTTCTCACTTGTTATATATTATGAAGCATAAAGAATTATCAAATGAATAAATCAAATGTATTATCATCACGCTTCATTGAATATGTGCAATGAATCATCAAGTGAGTCATTAAGCAATAAATGCTTCACTAACTCACTTGAATGATTCATCTCATGAGTCACGAAACCAATTAATGCTAATGCCACCCTACCTTCCAAGTCACCATGCTTCTAGAAGCTTCCCGGAAAATTACGAGAATGCCCCTCCAATCCGTGAAAACACGGAAAAACTTTAGACTATATAACCTAATACTAGAACTGGCTTAAACCAAAGCCGACTAGTAAAAACTGTCCGAATGTCATACGTGCGTAAACACACGTATGCGTCCGAACCCTTGTCGTAAAACCATACGACCTCTATATCGTTTCGCCTAGAGCAGGGAAACTCTCTGTGTGGGACTCTAAAGACTCGACACTACGATGGCAATGGATTTAACTACAGACCGCAAGCGGCACTAGCTGTACGTAACGGTCCCCAGGTAGATGTCGATAAGAAGGCCGATGAGGAAAACCATCCGAACTCCTACTGAACCTGATATGACAATCTCCGTACAGTCCGGTCTGTTCGTCTTAGACTATCGCATATCGAGCAATCGGGGGCGGCAAGCGTCAGTCCCCTAATAGCTGTATAAGTCGTGTCGGAGCGTAGCCCATTACACCCTGAGAAACTACTGGTACCTACAAGTAAATCTCGCTTGCCATGGCCAGGGACTTTGCATAATGGCTCTCTGACACAGTGCGATATCAACTTCCAATACCGGGAGAGACGAATCCTGTCTAACCGCCACTGCCTCCAAGTGCTCGGGACTGCACCCAACTACTACCTGTTTGCACGACTCCTTTGAGCCGTGGTAGGGTATCAATCTAAGAACAGTGGGACACACTCGAGGCGAAGTAGCAGTGTCAAGTCTGCGGACTATGCTGTACTCATGTCACTTGGGAACTGTTAACTGACGATGGGTATAATACCAACCAATCAGTTCCCCGGCGAGTCTTGTCCGGTGTACCCGTAACCTAACGAGCTCCTGTATACTATCTCCAGTACGACGTACTAATGGCTGTGGAACATACCATCTCCCCAACTGGGATGAGAAGCGTATACACTTAGTCTACTCCGGAATATCGATGCCTTATCTCGATAATCCAACGACCACGGACCTGTATAGGATGTTGCTTACAGACTACACATCCCCCACTAGCATGACTTCCATCACGACGCTGGTAATCAAGCAAAGATCCTATGGGCTCTACTAATATGTATAAGTGATACATCACTAGAAAGATATGCACATATTAAAGTAGACACAAACCAAGTAGCATACTACCATTTTCAGCAAGACTATTATATACAACTGTGAATATCCAAAGCTTCCATTAAGTAATATACAACCTAGTATGATACAATAATGGCCCCTAGGGCATATACACTAACAATCTCCCACTTGCACTAGGGCCATGAGCTGGCATATCGAAGACCTATCATCTCGAATAGCCTCTCGAACTGCGTCTGAGGAAAGGCCTTTGTGAATGGATCAACAATGTTATTCTCCGTCTCTACTCTATTTATCTCGATCTCCCGGCGATCTACGATCTCCCTGATCAGGTTATACCGCCTTAAGATGTGTCTAGACTTCTGATGGGACCTGGGTTCCTTTGCTAAAGCTATAGCGCCATTGTTGTCACAATACGAAGGTATTGGATCAACACTGGTTGGAACCACCTGAAGTTCTGTGAGGAACTTCTTCATCCAGACTGCTTCTTTTGCGGCATCACAAGCAGCTATATACTCCGCTTCCATTGTTGAATCAGCAACGGTCTCCTGCTTGGAACTTTTCGAACAGACCGCCCCTCCATTGAGCGTAAAGACATAACCCGACATGGATTTGGAGTCATCTTTGTCACTCTGGAAGCCGGAGTCGGCAAAGGCCTCCATCTGGAGGTCTTTTCCGCCATATACCAAGAACATCTCCTTAGTCCTTATCAGGTACTTGAGAATGTTCTTTACGGCTATCCAGTGCTTCTCCCCTGGGTTTGCCTGATACCTGCTTAGTACGCTCAATACGTATGCTACATCTGGTCTGGTACATAACAACGCATACATTATAGAGCCTACCGCAGAAGCGTAGGGTATAATCGACATGCGATCCCCTTCCAAATCAGTCTTGGGAGACATCTCTTTGGAGAGGGTGATTCCGTGATAAGCTGGTAGGGTACCGCGCTTAGAATCATCCATACTGAATCTCTTCACTATGGTGTCTATGTACCTGAACTGCGAAAGTCCCAACATCCTTTTTGATCTATCACGATAGATCCGGATCCCCAAAATGTAGATGGCATCACCCAGGTCTTTCATGGAGAATTTATGTGACAAGAATCTTTTAACTGATTGTAACATAGGAATATCATTTCCTATTAGGAGAATGTCATCCACGTACAAGACGAGGAATACTACAGCTCTCCCTACAATCATACTATATATGCAAGGTTCATCTGGATTTTTGATAAAGTCGAATTCTTTGACAACATCATCAAAACAGATGTTCCAACTCCGCGATGCCTGCTTTAGTCCATAAATGGACTTAAGCAGCTTGCATACTTTACCGCTGCTCCCACACTGAATGAATCCCTCTGGCTGATCCATATAGACGCTCTCTTCTAAATTACCATTTAGAAAGGCCGTCTTTACGTCCATCTGCCAGATTTCATAATCGTGGAAGGCAGCAATACCAAGAAGGACCCGAATGGATTTAAGCATAGCTACTGGAGAAAAGGTTTCGTCATAGTCCAAACCAGGTCTTTGATGGAAACCCTTTGTAACCAGTCTAGCCTTGTAGGTTCCAACCTGTCTATCTACACCAATCTTCTTTTTGAAGATCCATTTGCATCCTACGGGTTTTACCCCATCTGGAGCAAAGTCCAAAGTCCATACTTTGTTAGTGTACATGGACTCCATTTCGGTCCGCATTGCATCCAGCCATTTTACTGAGTCACCGCTCTGAATGGCTTGCTGGAAGCTAGTAGGGTCATCTTCATCAATGACACAATCCTCTCTATCCCCATCTATGAGAAAACCGTAGTATCTCTCAGGCGGATGAGACGGCCTACTACTCCAGCGAGGGGTGTGGGAATGTCCAATTCTTCTTGAACTACTGTATCTACCATACTTTTAGTTGTAGTTTGTGGTTCTGGAATTTCTTCCAGTTCTATTTCTCTCCCACTTGTATCCTTTTCTAAAACTTGCTGTTCTAAAAAATGGGCATTACGAGAAACAAAAACCTTTTGTTCCTCTGCGTTATAGAACAGATACCACTTGGAGTTCTTGGGATATCCTACAAACTTACACTGTACTGATCGTGCCTCGAGCTTGTCCGCATACTGTTTTTTAACAAAAACCGGACATCCCCAAATCTTCAGATACTGAAGATAGGGTTTCTTCCCACTCCACATCTGATATGGGGTGGTAGGCACTGTCTTGGTAGGAACCCTGTTCGGAAGATATGCCGCTGATTCTAGCGCATATCCCCAGAATGATCGCGGTAACTCAGCGTTACTCATCATGGAACGAACCATATCCAATAGGGTTCGATTCCTCCTTTCTGATACACCGTTATGTTGTGGCGTGTATGGAGGAGTAAGCTGAGAGAGAATTCCATTCTCTTTTAAGTAACCCAGGAATTCGGCACTTAAGTATTCACCACCTCGATCAGATCTCAGTGTCTTTATACTCTTGCCTGTTTGTTTTTCCACTTCATTCCTGTATTCTTGGAATTTCTCAAAAGTCTCGGATTTATGCTTCATTAAGAAGACATATCCATACCTAGAGAAATCATCCGTAAAAGTAATGAAGTAGGAATAACCACCTCGCGCATGTGTAGACATTGGACCGCACACGTCACTGTGTAGGAGTCCCAAGAGCTCGCTTGCTCTTACTCCGTGTCCAGTGAATGGAGTCTTTGTCATCTTTCCTTTGAGACAAGATTCATAAGTAGCATAAGATTGATATTCGAACGGATTCAAATATCCTTCTCTATGTAGCCTAGTCAACCTTCTCTCATTGATGTGACCTAGTCTACAATGCCATAAGAAAGCCTGATTTATTTCTGGAGACTTTCTTTTATGTGTGTTCTGATATTGAAAACCTGAGCTTGACTTAATACGTATATACCGTTATCTAATGTACCGGACCCAATCATAACTTGATTTAGGTGGATGTTAACTACATCGCTTAAGAATGTAAAATCATATCCCTCTCTCGAAAGTGAGGACACTGATATGATATTACATGTCATATTGGGTACATATAAACAGTTACGTAGAATCAATATATGCCCACTTGTCAAACCTAGGCGATATTCTCCCACGGTTTCAGCGTCCACGCTCATTCCGTTTGCAACTCTGAGAGACCAATCACCTACCTTTATAACACTACGGTTTCTCAAAGCATGTATTGAATTACAGATATGAGATCCCGCTCCGGTATCTAGTACCCAGGAAGTAGAGTTAATTGACAAACAGTTCTCAATAACAAATACACTTGAGGCTGAAGCCACAACTGAAGGGTTTACCTAGCACCTCATGAAGGGTTTGGAAGCATCACATGTACCAAAGATTAAAATTTTAGGGTGCGAAGTAAGCATACAAAGAATCATTCCTAGAAAAATTAGGGTTTCAAAAACAACACTTCATCACAAGTAGATTAATCTAGGGTTTTGAGAGTACAACCTTTGTAGCTCCCTACGCTAGACTCCTCGGCTACTTGGGGTTTGGAAAAAGTCCGCTTGAACTCCTCTAGGTCTACGATGATCCACCCGGAGTCCGCTTTGTCCAAGCTTGCAACTTCACTTGATCAAGAGAAGAGAATGAAGCTAACACTCTAAACAAGTGGGCAAGACTTGTGTAGAATGATGTTGTGGTGGCTTTTCTCACTTCAAAATCCTAACTTGATGAGTAATTTGTTCACTAGAGAAATCTATAGAGCAAAAGATGAAGGAGGAAGAAGATGGTGGCCTTTTTAGAACAAGAGAAAAGATAAAACACCATGAGAAAATAAAAAATATATCTATATATATTTTTCTTCTCTCATCTCAAACCATGGTTAAACAATAAATATATTATTGAACTTGAGTTAAAACCCAAACGGAATGTTAATCCATGGTTAAATGGTGGGTGAGCATGGTTAGGTCAAAGAAGAGTGTAGAAAGAAACCATGAATTATCCTTTCCTTTTTCTTTTTGTTTTAAATCAAATGCAATAATAATTCATATATATAAAACCATGGTGTGAGTCTTATATTGCCACCATTTTCTTTGTATATACAACCATGAAGGTTGATGTATGTATGTATGTGTGCATGCACATCCATATGTGCATGAATCAAGAAAGAATGCAAACATGCATGCATACATCCCAAAAATACAAGAAAGGATTTCTAGTGAGAAAATAATGGTTAAATGATAAATCAACACTTGATTTATCAGTCCGGTCATATCACATACGACCCAACCAAAAGCAAGACGCCCGATTAATATACGGTATCTCATACGCGCATTTTAACCGGGTCAATGCGCATATCGCATACGCGCACCACAACGTTTCTCCTGGACTAGGTAACTCCTTTGTGGGACTCTAAGACTCGTCAATACGCCGGCAGTGGGTGATGATCATATTAAGCACCCCCAAGCCGCAAGCGGTCAGCTAAACGTAACGGCCACCCGGGTATTGAGCGATCAGAAGAAAACAAGCGAACCTGCTACAACTCCCGTCGAGCCAACCGGCAACACTACCCGTGCAGTCCGGTCTCCTCGTCTGATATGTCGCATATCAAGTCTAGGGGTGGTAAACGTCAGACCCCAATAACCGATAAGTCGTGCCGATGTGAGGCTCATAACGGGTTGAGAAACTACTGGTAACACTTACCAGTAAATCTCTAATCAGCCCTGGCCAGGGACTTCCCTGTTACGGCCAATCGAGCACAGTGCAACATCAACCCCCAATACCGGGAGAGACGAAACCCCTCCTATCGCTCATTGCCTCCATGTGACTCGGGACTGTACCCCAAAACCACCGTTTTGCACGCCCTCATGGACGTGGTAAGGTGGAAATCAAAGCACAGTGGGAATCACACAAGACTCTATGACGATCTCGGGTCTACAGACTAACCTGCACCAGTGTCACCTGAGAACTGCCATCTGACGTGAGGTATAATACCATCTGGGAGTTCTCGGCGCATCCGTCCAGTGTAACCAGTCTCCACTGAGCACCCGTATACCATCTCTGATGTCAAACACCAATGGATATGGGATCATCCATCGCCCATCTCATGGGTCGAGAAGCGTATACGCTAGTCTACACTGGTATATCGATGCCCCGTCTCGATACACCCACGACTAGGGACCTTGAAGGATGTACTTATAGACTACCATGTCCCCATTAGTATGATCCGCATCATAGTCCAGGTAGTCAAGTACACATCCTAAGGGCTTAACCAACATGTAACTATAAGACAGTATAAAGAGATAAGTATACATGTTAAGATAAAGAGCAACCAGATAGCATACTATCATATCGAGCAAGAAAGTCATCTCTATATATGTCCAAGCATCCAATATAATATACATCATCTGTACAATACTGGCCTCTAGGGCATACATACAACTAACAACAACATGCTTCGAATCCTGGCTACTGGCTTTGCTAGCCCTGCAATCATTCTGCCAATGTTTATTCCTGTAACAATAGGAACGTCCCTCTTTTACTATATCCAGTCCCGAAACTTTTGCCCTTCTCTTTCCTTCTGTTTCCCTGGTTTCCTTCAGGGTTGGAGGCAGAGACTGTAGAATCAGGTCAGTATCTGACTCGTTTCCCAACGCGGTCTCCAGGTCCTGGAGCTCATCAATACAGCTAGTCATTGTAAGGACGTTGTCCCCTACAGATGACCCGTCAGCCAACCTCGCTTGAATTAATTCGTTCGAGGTCTCATATCTTGCGATATGAGATTGCTTTCCATATAAATCTTTGTTATGGAGAAAGATGGAAACTAAGTCCATCTTCTCGTACTGCTTCTGGTATACACCATCAACTGAAGCCAACACGAGGTACTCAGCTTTCGCTTTATCCTTTTCCCTTGTCTGACGGATATCCATATCCGCGATGGTGGAAACTGGACCTGGGACGGCGTGATCTTGAGTAGTAATAGGGTGGTCCAGCTTGTCATATGCAATGGACATCTGGACAGACTTTTGCCACTCATATAAGTAAGATTCAGTCAAATTATTATCTAGATGTAACCTATGTGTGGTCACAAGGTCGCTGCAATTTAAGAGATAGAAGAAAATACTATTGTTGGGGTAAAAATTTACACCCCGGTTGACCGAGTCAAAGTCAAGGTCAACCCCCAAGCTAGGTGGGCCGAAGCCCAGGTCAAGCGGGCCCTTGCCCAAGTCAAGCCCGCGGCCAGCCTCCCCATGCTAACAACAAAATCATGTAATAAATAATTTTTATGTAATTTTTTATACATGAATTTATGCAAAATGGGCATAAAGCCAATATTTTGTAAGCCGATGGCTTATGTGCAAAAATGAAATGGCACATGAGCCACGGGATAGGCAAAATGCCATTTTTCTGAAGCCCAAGGGGCTATATGTAAATATGTAAGCCTATAAAAGGCAACATGATGATGAATAAAAAAACACTTTTTCATTCTCTCTACAAAAATTTTAGATCTGAGATCTTTTGTGCCTCCTGCTCCTTCTCCAAGGTTCTAAACCTTCTCATTTCTTTTGAATTAAATCAAGAGTTTTACTCTTTCTTTTCAAAAACTAAGAAGTCTTCCACCACAAAACCCACAAAGGGGAACTTGGATCTACCATTAGATCTCAGAAAGGAGAGATTTTTAGATCTCACATCTCTTGATCATCAA
Source organism: Agapanthus africanus (assembly GCA_030015575.1). NCBI lineage: Eukaryota > Viridiplantae > Streptophyta > Magnoliopsida > Asparagales > Amaryllidaceae > Agapanthus > Agapanthus africanus. The sequence continues at coordinate 151,386,591 of JASDDO010000031.1, forward strand.
GATCCAGCCAACAGAGGAGGAAAAGGAAGAATCCCTTTCATCAACCAAAACATTTTAAGAGTTTAACTCCATATATTCACATATATATATATATATATATATAATAAATATTTCCATTCTGAAGCATAGCTTCTAGTTCTGGGACTAAAAGTCCTTTTGTCTCGCCAGCGCCCAGCGCTCGAGCGCAAAACGCCCACGTGCCAACACGTGGCGCGCTTGCGCTCAGGCGCACTGCGCTCGAGCGCAAAGCGCCCACGTGCGGACACGTGGCGCTCTTGCGCTCAGGCGCACTGCGCTCGAGCGCAAAGCGCCTATATGCCGACACGTGGCGCGCTTGCGCTCAGGCGCACTGCGCTCGAGCGCAAAGCGCCCACATGCCGACACGTGGCGTGCTGCGCACTGCGCTCGAGCGCAAAGCGCCCACGTGCCGACACGTGGCGCGCTTGCGCTCAAGCGCACTGTGCTCTAGCACGCTGCGCTCAAGCGCAAAACGCCCACGTTCTGACACGTGGCGCTCTTGCGCCTGAGCACACAACGCTCAAGGCGCTAGCCCCACGCATCCCTTGGATGCCTTTCCCCCCTCTTTTTATGTACATACATATATATATACATATGTATACATATTTACACACACAGGTACCCCACGACACTGTCCCTGTTAGAAAAAAATTTCTAACGGGGCGCTGCCCCGCACCCCGCAAGGGGGCTGCTAGCACTCTTGACCCCCAGCCCGCTATTCGGGTAGCGAGACCCCCGTAAAAACTCTGCGGGGCCCTCGATATATCCAAAACCCCTTCAAAACACAACACTGCACATTGAGTTCGCATGACCAGTTTAACCCATCAATCGGAGGTTCCCTCGCTCCAAAGGCGAGGGGTAATTAACGGCAGCTTAGTCCGCGGCTGCCGAAGATTCGGATCCCCACAATCATTAAACCCCAGCCTACCTTAGGCAGGGGGAATCTATAATGCGCCTGACAAGCACGCGCGTATTCCCATCTCATTGGGGTGACGAAAAACACCCTACAGATTCTGGCACGCCCGGTGGGACCAATCTCTCCTCCCATATTTCGGGTTAAGCGTTCATGCGAACTCAATCAATATACATACCTGTATTTATACTAAAATAATGCTCTTTCATGCAGATTTTCAAGCAATCACCTTTCAACAATGTCTCCGAAGATGAACTCAGCTCCCATCTCATACACGATGAAGATGGAATCTAGGACGGTCCTTCCGGCCAGTCTCGGGCGACAATGGGAGGAGCCGCTGCTACCATTCGGCTCTATTATGTTCATGCCAGTTGGCGCCATCCCAGCTCCTCAAGCCCCGGTGGCAGACAAACCGGTCTCGAAAGGCAGGAGACCAAATGTGGTGATCTCAAGGGCGTCCCAACCCAAACGCAAGTCGGTATCTAAACGACTTTCCTTGGCCCCAGCTGGGGGCAATTCCATCAACACCAACAAAGCTACAACGCGTCCCGAGCAAGCTCCAGCGGCGCCCCTGACAAATGCTCGATCGGATGTCTTCTCTAAGCTCCCCGCTGATCAACTCACAATGGCTTCCCGGGTAGCGGATGCCCGCCAAGCCTTCAAAATCGAGAAGCTGAGGGAGAAAAGGCTCAGATATAGATCCAACAAAAGGGCTAGGGCTCCTGTCATGCTGAACCTCATGAGGTTCGAAGAATAGGGTTACCCCGCCGAAGATGAGGAAATGGCTGGGTATGTGGTCCACACTGTCTACACGGTGGGCACGCGCAGCAAGAGCAAGGACGGGGCTACCACATCTCAAACCCAATCTGGCTTGAATGTGGTGGCCGCTTCCCAAGAACAGCCGCCTCTGCTGGGTGATGAGAACCCTCTTGATGTGGATGATAGGTGGAAAGGCCCTTCGGTCTATGAGGAGTCGGGCTCGGAAAGCGAAGAAGAGCCGACTTTCCGCCCCAGGACCGCGGAGCAAGAGGTGCTTCAAGAGCTCCGAAAGCAGCTCAGAAACAAAGACAAGGAGATGGACAAACTCTACTCCAAAATCGATGTTTGACGGATGTCGTGATGCAGCTCACGGCCCGACTTGCCTCTCAGCCGTCCAATCAAGCGGAGGACTCTGCTCGTGAACCGGGAAATGGTGTCCCAAAGCAGCCGACGCCTATTCCCTAAAATCCAAAAGTGGGCGAATTACATGAAAACCAGTCGCATCCTATCTCGGGAAATGTCTTGGCTACAGATGACAGTAGCCCGCTAACTAAAAATCAAATCATGGATTTGGTTGCCAGCAAAGTCAAAACATTGGTGGCCGAAGCCGAAGCGCAAAAAGATATCAGCAGTAGTGGGATACCATATCCTGCTCAGTATGATCTGGTAGAATTTCCTAGCGGCTATGTCATCCCCAAATTCGGATGATTCGATGGGACGGGAAATGCGATTCAGCATATCGCCCATTTTAAAGCCTCATGCGGGAATACTGGGGGCAATGATGCGCTTCTCCTTCGCCAGTTCGTTAATAGCCTGACCGATGTTGCTTTCGACTGGTACGCGAGCATACCGGATGGCTCCGTCACAACTTTCGTCCAAATGGAGTCTCTGTTTCGGCAGAGGTTCATGAGCATCAGCGATAAGATTACCATTGACGAGCTCGTAAGGACCAAGCCCAAGATCGACGAAAGCAGCACATATTTTATAAGCAGATGGCGCAATCTTTCCGTCAAATGCGAACCGCCGATAGAGCAGGACCAATCTGTCAGTCTCCTCGTCAGAAATCTCAACAATTGGATGGCCCCGTTTTTATGCACCGCGGGTCTCAAAACATTCCAAGAGCTGACCAGGAAAGTCCAGATGCTGGAGCGCTCAAAACAGGAGTCCTCCTCGGATTCTCAAAATAACAATAGGTCCTGGAGAAACCGAAAGGACGATAATCGCAAAGGCGGAAATTCCGACGATTCTGAATCTTTTAACACTTAGGCCAACTGAAATAAGCAAGGGATGAGCGGGCCTAATGCCAACCAGCCTCGGAAGCCAGTGTTCGGAGAGGGAGGAGAATCTCCACTGAAAGAGAAGTTAGATAAGGTCTATTCCTTCAGAAGGGACAAAATCCGTAAAATATTCAAAGACGCCCTGAAGAACGGTCTACAACTGCCAGAGTCAAAAAGACCGCAGGAAGCGAATAGGACCGACGACCCCAAATACTGCCCCTATCACAGAGTGATAGGTCATGCCATTGAGGACTGCTTCGTCTTCAAAGATTGGGTCGAAAAGCAATACAAGGAAGAAGAGATAGAACTGTCCAAAGGCGTGTTAACAAACAGTCAAGCTGCAACCGCCAATTTCATACAAATGGTGACCGAAGTTCTTCGTGAAACCGATTCTCTCAGACATCTGCCTTTCTCTGAAAACAATCGAACACCACGTCGTTAAACCGGGAACAGTCGACCACCACGTCGTTAAACCGGGAATGTAAATATATATATATATATATATATATATGTAAATAAACAAAAAAATGTGTAAATAAAAGGAAAATAAAGAAAAGCCGAAATGATGAGGCAACTCGCAATAAAAATCAGCGAGTAAAGATAAACATGAAAATAAAGCCGAAATGATGGGGCAACCGCAAATAAATAGTCGAAATGATAGGGCAATCGCGACCTTCGCGATAAGAAAAGCTGAAATGATAGAGCAATCGCGGTAAAAAAACGGCGAATGATGAGTCGCTCCTGGTACCATATTCCAGTGTAGCGATGCAGACGCAAACAAAAATTCAAATTTCCAAAATTCTCCCAGCCCTACGGCCATTCCCCAAATTGACTACCGTATACAATCCACGGGCTCAAATAATTCTCATCATACCCATATCCCACCGCAATCACCAGCTACGTGGCTGGTCTCCGCCCTTTGGAATTATGCTCCATTGAAAAGACCCACTCATGTGTCCTCACGATACATGAGGAGAACAAGCCGTTGTGGGATCCTTATGACTCACAAAGGAAGAACACACTTAGGAGTCCTCACGACTCATAAGTAGAAAATACACCTGCGGGATCCTTACGACTCGTAGGGAGAAAATGCTTTTATGGGACCCTCACGGCCCATAAAATTGAAAAGCCTTAGGCGATAGGGATCTAAACCTGTCTCCTAAGCCATCGCTCCCCAATCCCTAAGTGGCGAATGGTGATTCGCTCCTGGTACCATATTCCAGTGCAGCGATGCAGACGCCAACCAAATTCCAAATCCCATGCCCCAATGGCGAATGATGAGTCGCTCCTCGTACCATATTCCAGTGCAGCGATGCAGACGCCAACCAAATTCCAAATCACATCCCCCAATGGCGAATGATGAGTCGCTCCTGGTACCATATTCCAGTGCAGCGATACAGACGCCAACCAGATTCCAAATCCCATACCCCAATGGCGAATAATGAGTCGCTCCTGGTACCATATTCCAGTTCAGCGATGCACACGCCAACCAAATTTCAAATCCCATGCCCCAATGGCGAATGATGAGTCGCTCCTGGTACCATATTCCAGTGCAGCGATGCAGACGCCAACAAAGTCCCGAAATTTTTATGGCCCTACGGTCTGGATCATACATCCTGCAAAACCGTATACAATCCACGGGCGTAAAACAATCCCAATCTCTCCAAAAAAAAATAATAATAAAATAAAAAAAGGTATGTCCACAAGCAAGATGGGCACGGATGAAAACCCGAAAGGGCTCCATGAGTAAAAACAGCAGGACTGCCGGCGAGTTTGTGAAAACCCGAAAGGGCGCAAACTTGTGAGAAAGAGATGAAATGCACTCACAAGGTCCTCTCGACTTTGTAAGGAGAAAATTCCCGCGTGAGATCATTACGACTCACAAAGGAGCAACACACTTGGGACTCCCCACGACTCTCAAGGAGAAAATGGACTTACGGGATCCTTACGACCTGTAGGGAGAAAATGCTTTGTGAGACCCTTACGGCTCACAAAGTTGAAAAGTCTTAGGCGATAGGGACCTAAAACCTGTCTCCTAAGCCATCGTTTCCTAATAAGCAAACGCAAAAGATGATTCGCTCCTCGTACCATATTCCAGTGTAGAGATGCTCATGCCAAACAAAAAAAAACCAATCCCCAAATCCTCTCATGACAAATGATGATTCGCTCCTGGTACCATATCCCAGTGTAGCGATGCTGATGTCAACCCAAATCAAATCAAACCAACAACCTCTGCGGCGGAATCATGATTCGTCCCAGAATTTACCCCGTGTCGAAATCATGCTTCTCCTCGGGATAACGACCTCCTCGTCTGAATTATGCTTCGTCTCAGAATACACCCCGTGTCGAAATGATGCTTCGCCTCTGTGTACCTGCCCCCCCCTCGAAATTATGCTTCGTCTCGGAATCAAGTCAGCCAACAAGCTCTGCGCCGGAATCATGCTCCGTCTCAGAATATACCCCGTGTCGAAATCATGCTTCGCCTCGGAATATTTGCCTCCCTTGTCGGAATTATACTTCTCCTAGGAATCTACCTCTGCATCGAAATCATGCTTCAGTCAGAATGTCTGCCGATCCTTGGAATCATGCTCCGCCATTCGGAATGATGCTCTGAATCCTGGAATCATGCTCCGCTCTTCGGAAAGATGTTCCAAGCTCTGGAATCATGCTCCACCCTTCGGAATGATGCTCCGAAACCTGGAATTATGCTCCGCTCTTCGGAAAGATGCTCCGAACCCTGGAATTATGCTCTGATCATCGGAAGGATGCTCCGATCTCTGGAATTATGCTCCGCCCATCGGACCGATGCTCCGATCTCTGGAATTATGCTCCGATCATCGGAATGATGCTCCGATCTCTGGACTTATGCTCCGCCCTTCGGAATGATACTCCGAATCCTGGAATTATGCTCCGCTCTTCGGAAAGATGCTCCGAACTCTGGAATCATGCTCCGCCCTTTGGAACGATGCTCCGAATCCTGGAATCATGCTCCGCTCTTCGGAAAGATGCTCCGCCCTCCGGATTGATGCTCCGCCCTCCGGATTGATGCTCCGAATCCTGGAATTATGCTCCGCTCTTCGGAAAGATGCTCCGAACCCTGGAATTATGCTCCGATCATCGGAATGATGCTCCGATCTATGGAATTATGCTCCGCCCATCGGAACGATGCTCCGATCTCTGGACTTATGATCCGCCCATCGGAATGATGCTCCGAATGCTGGAATTATGCTCCGCCCATCGGAATGTTGCTCCGAACCCTGGAATTACGCTCCGCTCTTCGGAAAGATGCTCCGAATCCTAGAATCATGCTCCGCTCTTCGGAAAGATGCTCCGAACTCTGGAATGATGCTTCGCCCTTCGGAATGATGCTCCGAATCCTGGAATCATGCTCCGATCATCCGAATGATGCTCCGATCTCTGGACTTATGCTCCGCCCATCGGAATGATGCTCCGAACCGTGGAATTATGCTCCGCTCTTCGGAAAGTTCCTCCGAACTCTGGAATCATGCTCCGCCCTTCGGAACGATGCTCCGATCTCTGGAATTATGCTCCGCCCTTCGGAACGATGCTCCGAACCCTGGAATTATGCTCCCCCTTCGGAACGATGCTTCGAACCCTGGAATTATGCTCCCCCCTTCGGAACGATGCTCTGATCTCTGGAATTATGCTCCACGAATCAGAATGATGCTCCGATCCCCGGGAATCATGCTCCCCGGGATGATGCTCCTTCCCAGGAATGATGTTCTACCTCGAAGTCCAACTTCAAGATCCATCAATTTCATGCACACAACTCAAATGTGCGGTGTGCATTTATTGATGGGGGACACTTTGTTGGGGTAAAAATTTACACCCCGGTTGACCGAGTCAAAGTCAAGGTCAACCCCCAAGCTAGGTGTGCTGAAGCCCAGGTCAAGCGAGCCCATGCCCAAGTCAAGCCCGCGGCCAGCCTCCCCATGCCAACAAAAAAATCATGTAATAAATAATTTTTTTGTAATTTTTTATACATGAATGTATGCAAAATGGGCATAAAGCCAATATTTTGTAAGCCGATGGCTTATGTGCAAAAATGAAATGGCACATGAGCCATGGGATAGGCAAAATGCAATTTTTGTGAAGCCCAAGGGGCTATATGTAAATATGTAAGCCTATAAAAGGCAACATGATGATGAATAAAAAAACACTTTTTCATTCTCTCCACCAAAATTTTAGATCTGAGATCTTTTGTGTCTCCTGCTCCTTCTCCAAGGTTCTAAACCTTCTCATTTCTTTTGAATTAAATCAAGAGTTTTACTCTTTCTTTTCAAAAACTAAGAAATCTTCCACCACAAAACCCACAAAGGGGAACTTGGATCTACCATTAGATCTCAGAAAGGAGAGATTTTTAGATCTCATATCTCTTGATCATCAAGATCCAGCCAACAGAGGAGGAAGATGAAGAATCCCTTCCATCAACCAAAACATTTTAGGAGTTTAACTCCATATATTTACATAAATATATATATATATATATATAATAAATATTTCCATTCTGAAGCATAGCTTCTGGTTCTCGGACTAAAAGTCCCTTTGTCTCGCCAGCGCCCAGCGCTCGAGCACAAAACGCCCACGTGCCGACACGTGGCGCGCTTGCGCTCAGGCGCACTGCGCTCGAGCGCAAAGCGCCCACGTGCTGACACGTGGCGCGCTTGCGCTCAGGCGCACTGCGCTCGAGCACAAAGCGCCCATATGCCGACACGTGGCGCACTTGCGCTCAGGCGCACTGCACTCGAGCGCAAAGCGCCCACGTACCGACACGTGGCGCACTTTGCGCTCAAGCGCACTGCGCTAGAGAGCAAAGTGCCCACATGCCGACACGTGGCGTGCTGCGCTCAGGCGCACTGCGCTCGAGCGCAAAGCGCCCACGCGCCGACACGTGGCGCGCTTGCGCTCAAGCGCACTGCGCTCAAGCGCACTGCGCTCAAGCGCAAAACGCCAACATGATGACACGTGGCGCGCTTGCGCCTGAGCGCACAGCACCTAAGCGCACAGCGCTCAAGGCGCTGGCCCCACGCATCCCTTGGATGCCGTTTCCCCCTCTTTTTATGTACATACATATATATATACATATTTATACATATTTACACACACAGGTACCCCACGACACTGTCCCTGTTAGAAAAAAATTTCGAACGTGGCGCTGCCCCGCACCTCGCAAGGGGGCTGCTAGCCCGCTTGACCCCCAGCCCGCTATCCGGATAGCGGGACCCCCGTAAAAACTCTGCGGGGCCCTCGATATATCCAAAACCCCTTCAAAACACAACACTGCACATTGAGTTCGCACGACCAGTTTAACCCGTCAATCGGAGGTTCCCTCGCTCCAAAGGCGAGGGGTAATTAACGGCAGCATAGTCTGCGGCTGCCGAAGATTCGGATCCCCACAATCATTAAACCCTAGCCTACCTTAGGCAGGGGGAATCTGTAATGCGCCTGACAAGCGCGCGCGTATTCCCATCTCAATGGGGTGATGAAAAACACCCTACAACTATTAGCATGATGCTCTTGCAAGTTTAGAGTGGTTTTTAATTTATCTAAACAGGATGGCTCCCACTGTTTCTCGAATCCCTCCTCAAACCATAAAAGAAGAATTAGCCAGGACTATTCTCACTGTACAATTCTTGCTTGACCGTTCAGCCAGTTCAGTGTCGATACTTCGAGGGAGGTTTTCCAACGCTTTCGCGAAGTTCCTTAATTAAATAACCTCTTTTCTCTGGGGGCGTAACCCCGCTGACACCTTTCTAGGCACCTACTTGGTTTATAGCATTGATTGTTAAGTGACGAATCTCCTGATAAGTAGTATATACTCACAGTAGGATCGGGATCCAAAATATCATTATATGATAATGTTGAAGGAATCCTACCAACATTCATCAAACTCCAAAATAGTATGCTCTCTCTGCAAATTTTAGTTTCTTTAAAAATTCCCGATATAGATTTTTGCCCCATGCTCTTATAACCTTGGCGTTGGTCAAAATGTCATAAGTCACATGTCAAGTTCTTCCCATCATTGTCCTAGTTAATTTGAACCCATCCGTACTTATCCCTGACGTTGGCCAAATGATAATACGACTGGCCCAAACTAACACATCTATCTATGCAAACAAATAAAATACCCTAGCAGCTACCAAGCACTATGCCCTGGCGTTGGTCAAATGCATAGCTTGAATACTACTGAATATCCAAATAAAATGACGGAGGGCTACGAATGGTTTTGGCAAAACCGTGAACGTAGTGAACATGATATAATCGAAGGAACCTGATACTTTTTAAAAGGAGTGGTTAAAGCTCCACAATTAAAAATTCTGATCTTTTTTTTAAAATAACCGAGTGGTTTCTTTTAAATTTGTTCCAACGATTAAACAATGGTTTATTTTCTTTGCATTATAATAATGCGTCCCATCAGTTATCCTATCATTGCAGAAAACAACGAAAATACCACGTCCTCTTATGCCATCCGCATTTGCCACGGGGTCCCGTCATCACCCGTTAGGTTACTCAATTAACGACAGAGCGGGGGCTGGGTTAGCGCGGGTGTAAAACATAAGTTACATCTAATAGCTATCATATATAGATATTGTACATTCGTCAGACGCAATAATAAGCATTCCAGATCACAGATGAACTTTATTGGATATACTAGCAATCCGCATTTGCTTTGAGCATGCAATAAAAGACGGATTACACAGTTGTGATGAATAGCCATTACCCTACCCTAGACCTCTACGGGTATGGCAAACTACCCGCCAAGTACCCGAAGTGAAGCGGTCTCCCTCAACAAAGTGAGTAGGCCACTAAACACTTCAAAATACCCGGTAGTTTGTGTACCCCGCCTTTGGTCTATCCTAGGAGCAAAAACAGTAAAAAGAAATAATACATCGCTGGCTACAACCGCAACCTGGATGTGCCCCGCAAAAGAATATTAAAACATATTACATTTACATCAAATGAATGAATATTAAACCCATCTCAAACACTGGCTAATCATCACAACATTCCAATACAGTTCATATACACAAACAGTAAACATTACAGAAATGTGCAACCCCCTGCCAACCGACATACTAGCAGTTAGGGGAGGTTTACGAACACATTAAACAATACAGATAAAAACCCAATTAGCAAATATCATAGAACATCGATCGATTACCATGTTCCGTGTCTACCCCAAAAGCAAAGCAGCACTGAAGTAACCTGGGTATAAACAGAACAAACAGAGAACCAAAACACCAAAAAATAAGAATTACAGAGAACATCCGAGTCAACTCGGAGTTGACCTGGCGGCGGATCCGCTGCACAAGCACTCTGTTGCCGCGGATCCGCGGCCGTTCTACCGAGTTACTGGCTCGTATTTTCCCAGTATTCTTCAAATACCCTGCTGTGAATTTTAAGGTATGTCAAATATTTTTTCAGACACTTTTAAAATTAACAGAAACTTAGGGTACGGGGTGTTTCGTTTTTGTGTTTTCCGTTGATCGAACTTCTAACTAGTTGCTAACAAGCTAGTAATGGTTTAGTTGGCTCTGATACCACTGTAAGTCCATGTCACGCACCCCACGAACTTGCGGGGAGGCGGAATTTATGAAAAACGATTATCAAAGCTTCGTAACACGGACTTGAGCGCATGAATCGTATCTAAACCGTTACTAGCAAACTACGAAAGGTTTAACTACTCGGTTACGAAGTTATACCTCACGAAACTTGTCCTTCGGGTCTTCATCGCGGTCCTCCACTCCTCATAGGCTCCTTGGAACATCGGCACCTCAACGGCCTCCTCGAATCAAAGAAGATCCACCCGAGAGCTCCTACGCCAAGCTTTATCTCTAACTTGAGATAACTAGGTTGCTCAAAGTGCTAATCTAAGCTACCTAGGGGATATAGAGTGAGGTTTTGGAAGTATTAGACTAGCTAACCCTTGATCTCAACACATGAAAGGTTAGGGTTAGGGTTTCAAGAAGGAGAGAGCTTGAGGAGAGAGAAGGTGATAATAAGAATGAATTGAAATTGTTTCTCACTTGTTATATATTATGAAGCATAAAGAATTATCAAATGAATAAATCAAATGTATTATCATCATGCTTCATTGAATATGTGCAATGAATCATCAAGTAAGTCATTAAGCAATAAATGCTTCATTAACTCACTTGAATGATTCATCTCATGAGTCACAAAACCAAGTAATGGTAATGCCACTTTACCCTCCAAGTCACCATGCTTCTAGAAACTTCCGGGAAAATTACGAGAACACCCCTCCAATCCGTGAAAACACGGAAAAACTTTAGACTGTATAAATCCAATAACCTGATACTAGAAACTGGCTTAAACCAAAGCCGACTAGTAAAAACTGTCCGAACGTCGTACGTGCGTAAACACACGTATGCGTCCGAACCCTTGTCGTAAAACCATACGACCTCTATATCATTTCGCCTGGAGCAGGAAAACTCTCTGTGTGGGACTCTAAAGACTCGACACTACGCTGGCAGTGGGTTTAACCACAGACCGCAAGCGGCACTAGCTTTACGTAACGGTCCCCAGGTTGATGTCGATAAGAAGGCCGATGAGGAAAACCATCCGAACTCCTCCTGAGCCTGATGTGACAATCTCCGTACAGTCCGGTCTGTTCGTCTAAGACTACCGCATATCGAGCCTAGGGGCGGCAAGCGTCAGTCCCTTAATAGCTGTATAAGTCATGTCGGAGCGTAGCCCATTACACCCTGAGAAACTACCGGTACCTACCAGTAAATCTCACTTGCCCTGGCCAGGGACTTTGCATAATGGCTCTTTGACACAGTGCGATATCAACTCCCAATACCGGGAGAGACGAATCCTGTCTAACCACCACTGCCTCCGAGTGCTCGGGACTGCACCCAACTGCTACCTGTTTGCACGACTCCTTTGAGCCGTGGTAGGGTAGCAATCTAAGAACAGTGGGACACACTCGAGGCGAAGTAGCAGTGTCAAGTCTGCGGACTATGCTGTACTCATGTCACCTGGGAACTGTTAACTGACGATGGGTATATAACCAACCAATCAGTTCCCCGGCGAGTCCTGTCCGGTGTACCCGTAACCTAACAAGCACCTGTATACTATCTCCAGTACGACGTACTGATGGCTGTGGGACAGACCATCTCCCCAACTGGGATGAGAAGCGTATACACTTAGTCTACTCCGGAATATCGATAATCCAACGACCACGGACCTGTATAGGATGTTTCTTACAGACTACCCAGCCCCTACTAGCGTGACTGCCATCACGACGCTGGTAATCAAGCAAAGATCCTATGGGCTCTACTAATATGTATAAGTGATACGTCACTAGAAACATATGTACATATTAAAGTAGACACCAACCAAGTAGCATACTACCATTTTTAGCAACACTGTTATATACAACTGTGAATATCCCAAGCTTCCATTAAGTAATATACAACCTAGTATGATACAATAATGGCCCCTAAGGCATATACACTAACACGAACAGCTGAGTAGATTTAACATCTACGGGGAAATCGCCCATATCGCGTTAAGCGTCAGGGCGTGATAGGATATTTAGTCGTAGATGTTTTTGTGTATTATTTTAGCATACCTCCTTTATTGCATATAGAAATAGTAGGTATAGAATACTGCACTGTCACTAACGGTTCAAGCTGCACGAGAACTATTTATATGTTACACTCACACCGTTAGTGATTGCCATGACACTTGCACTATAGGATTGCTACGAATTATATATCGTCTTGATTACCGCATCATTGATGATTGTCATGACTTGTCACATATTGGCAAATACATATATTGATATATCACTACCTGCGCACATGTACACCGTATATTCATATTAGTGCATACCTTCATTGATATATCACCACTTGCGCACATGTACACCGTATATTCATATTAGCGCCTACCTTCATTGATATATCACCACTTGCGCACATGTACACCGTATATTCACATTAGTGCATACCTTCATTGATATATCACTACTTGCGCACATGCACCCTTTATATTCACATTAGTGCATACGTACCTTGATATATCTATACTTGTGCACATATACATCGTATATCCATATTAGTGCACATGTACATTGTTACACTCACATTGCGTATATAGCCATTTGCACATCCATACCTATATACATACATATGTTACATACATGGGTGATATTGACATGATTTAAAAACTAAGGGACCGTACGAAACATTTTCAAAACTGGATTCTTTTTAAAAGAGCGGTTTTCCCTTTCTTTTACTCTTAGTGTCATACGACACATTGCATGGATTTACGCATTGAGTTTGGATTTATGTGATTTCTGGATTTGGGAACCGGGTTATTATTTTAAGAAAATACGTACTGTTTTAAAAATCTGGTTTCCCTTGATATGATATTTCAGTGCGTCCACCATGCATTTTCTTGGTTCTGAGACGTGTGACATGTGAACCAAAATCGAGGAGCTGGACGAGGCCGATTGCGGGTACATGGTGGACCCGGTATGGTACCCCGGGACGAGAACGGATCGCTATGCAGTAGATGGTGAGCCTGTCAGAGGGACCACTACCTACCGGTGATTGGTTAGATATGGCGGTTATCCGGAGGATACCGACCATAGTTGAGAGATGGATACAGGGCGACACGTACTGCCAGGGCCGAGGGCCGATTCCGCAGACGGAGCCCGATACTGGAGGATTTGCGTGTCGATGCTTGACACGATGATTTGTGATATTTTCGAGTGCCGATGCTAGGCAATCACGATTCCATGAGCTGTACAGGATTTGAGGGCCGATCAGAGTGACGGCGCCGGAGTTTTACTGGGAGTTGGGTGCATTGATAGACACCGGTTATTCTTCCACGTTGACATTCCGTGTAGATGATATTTATTCCCATGCTAGCATTCATTATTTTGCATCTCATCCTGTAGGTATAGTACCTGATAGAGTACTTTTGCATGATTATTGCATACCCTGCTTACCCTATATAGATGCTATTAGATTGCATTTTCTATGCACGATTATTGTATACCCTGCTTATCATATAGAGATGTTATCAGATCGCACTTGTTGCATGATTATTGCTCATATAGCTCATCATATAGATGTTATCTGTTGGCATATGTTAGAGTATCGCAGCACGTGCATACTCGTGATTACCTTTATATGTTATCTACTATTCACGAGTTGGCAACTCAACCCCGTTGTGCCACAGTGTTTGTAGGTTGCCCCTCAGAGTAGTTGCGGCAGGGCTACTTCCTTGTATCTTTTTGCTATGGATACCACTGCAGTTGGCGTGTGAGCCCTTTGCTTATAGGTGGGTTTTTACGGTATCCGTTTATTTTCTAGGTGTATACATTGTTGTATCTCGTACTCTCCATCTACTTTCATGTATTGACTTATAGACCAGTTATGAGGACAATGTATATTATTTTGTACTCTGGTATCGAGCTCGTTGTGAGCCGACATTATTTATGCAGTTTTATATTTCATGTTGCCTTCACTTATTTTTATTCATTCTTCGCTACGGCGTCGTATCTTTCTTATCGTGGTGATTGTTTCCGCCGTTGGGCGTGATTGCTCCCGTTTGGGATGGTTTACTCTTATTGTATATCATTTTATTCTTATATTGCCTTGTACCCGATTTCAGGGCTAGTTTTTACAAAGGAAATGCTGTCAAAATTTTTAAGATAATAACTTCAACTTTACTGAACTTTTTCTAAATTACTTAAGGTTTTCTAAACGTTTTAACCTATGTTTCTATTAAATGTTTTAACACTCAATACTTTAATGGTTTTGATTTCTGGGTTTCGGCTTACTTAGTCGCGTTACGCCTGTAGACGCCACGTGCTTAAGTGCCGGTCACGGTCCAAACTTTGGGTCGTGACAAAGTTGGTATCAGAGCGTAGGTTTTACCTTCGGAGTGTAGGATGACCCTGGTATGATGGAGTAGGTAGCTGAAGCAGAGTGGCGTAGTGTGTGTATGTTCCACGGCATACTCACGACACGGTACTCCACCTATGCGACCTTAGGACTAATTGATTGAAACTCCTTCATGATTGTATACATTCCTGTGATTCGATTTCCGTATCCTTATCGAATCCTACTTCTTTTCAGCCATTATGCCGCCAAAGAATACAAGGGCGCAGAGAGCGGCCGCGAGAGCCGAGATTAGAGTTGATTCGTCCGAGACGAGGACTGATCCGGGTAGTACACCCGTTGTACCAGAGCAGACTGTTCCTCCTCCGACGGACCAGATCGCTAGACTAGCGGAAGAGATGCAGGACTTTCGCCAGACGATGAGCTTATTGGTTGAGACCGTTCGAGCGCAGCGACAGGAGGTTGTCACCCATGTTACCCAGTTGTTCCTTACGATCAGCATGCAGCATTCCGTCACCTACATAGCACCAGTAGATGCAGCCCCAGTTTACGAGACACGTCTTTCAGAGACTTTGAGTGTTCCAGAACTGTGGAGGAATCGTACTGCTGTACTAGCCCAGAGCAGAGGCTTAGGACGAGGACAGTCGTTCGGCTCTCATCCCTGGAAGGGTCAGCAGTCAGCGCGTGGATGTTTTCGAAGCGGAAGCCTTCAACATTTCGTCAGACATTGTTCCTTAGCACCACGTCAGGGTCATATTCTGAGACGTCATGGACGCGGAGGGTTCGCTCAGAAGGGTCAGTGATCGCACGCTTTTGGCGTGTCGGATGTTCAAAGTTCTAAAGTTATAACCGCGATCAGGACGGTGTCGCTATGCAGCTAGCCGGTTGAGCACGGGTCGATCCATAGGGAGATGGTTGTATGTCTGTTCGAGTTTTAGACGAGTCAATAAAGAATGTGTATATGTTTGTTCAATTCTATCCTAAGTGTTATATGCAAGTATAAAGTTGTTAAGAAAAAGATACGAAAGTGTAAGCTAAAGAAATCCGCACTCAAAACTTTTGAGCCGAGTCTTGACCAATTGAAGCTAGAGCAATCGGCAACAACGTGGATTAGGGTACTTAAGCACGGTATTCGTGGAATCCGGTTTATTGACCCCTGTCCTTCCGTTCTTGTCTCTTGTTTTCGCCTCCGGCCAAACCGAACGAAACCGGTCGCGGTTAGGATCACCGTTACCTTGGTAGGGTAGGGTGCCTAACGGAGCGCTTGCGTAACGTTTGGGCGGAGTTCAAAGGAAAATAACGCGAAAAGGAAATGAGCAAAGAAACATTAACTTACAATATTGTATTTATTCATAACAATCACAATTACAACCATTCACAAAACGAACCAAAAAGAGCAAAAGAAAAGATAAACAAAGAAAAGAAAAGATTACAAGCAAGTAATTAAAAGTGCATGGAATTTAAGTGCATGAAAGTAAATGAGCAAGAAATGAAACTAGGAACCATAGAACCCAAAACAAGACATGGGTTCAAAAACCAGATCTTAAACTTGCAAGCTCAATTAAGAGGTTGCAAGATCAAGAAAAGGCAAAGAACTCATGGAGAATGCAGCACAAAAGAGAGAACAAAATGATAGAACCCCTTGAGATCAATGACCAAAGCTTAAATTTGCAAGCTCACTTAAGAGGTTGCAAGATCAAGTTAAGGTAGAGAGCTCAAGGGGGAAGCTAAGCAAAAGAATGATACAAAAATAACCCTCATCTTCATTTAACATCCACTCAAAAGCTCTCACAACAATTTCATGGAGGAAAGAATGAAGAAGAAGAAGAAGTAAACTAAAAACTAACAAAAAGTAGGCATAAGAATGAACATCCTTGGCTTGGCAAGTTCTGGGCAATTTATAGGCAGGAAACAGAGAACCTAGGGCAATAATCTGTCAATATATGAAATTCCAAAACTGCCCCTGAAATTTGACCAAGTACGGAGCCCAGATGGCCGCGGTTCCGCGGCCTAAGCGCGCTTATGCCGCGGTTCCGTGGCCTTTTAGAAGGATTGTGCCTTCATCTTTTGTCGTATCCCCTGGTTTGTGGTCCTCTTCAGTGTGGTATAGTACTTTTCTCAGAAGCTCTTCACAATTCTTCCAGAATTTCAGTAGATCAAAAAGGTGATGTGATGTGGATCTATTGCCATGATTTCCTCGAGCTCCGCGTAGATATGTTAGATCTTGTGTTGACATTGAGCTTTGTGCATGAAAATTACATCGATTTACCATTTTGTCCCTTAAACTGGTGTGTGGCAACATACGGATAGAGAGCGGAGACCCGTGTTTTATCTGTGGTTGGCAGTAATCCGGAATTTGTCGTACTTTTCCATGGATTTCACTGTTTAGAGCTGAGAACCAGTATTCTGCAAATATGTTGCAAACACTGATCAAAAGCACCTGCCTATAAACAAACGAGCGTAAGAATGGGCGGTATTAAATGGAATATTCTGGTATGAACAAATACCCCCAAACATAACTTTTGCTCATCCCGAGCAAAATTAATTATTCACAAAAAGTCCTTACCGCACTTTCGCAGGGAACACGATTGCACTGAGCTCGTGCAACATGCCGTTAAACCTCTAGGTGTCTCTAGTAGGAGGAGTGTTGTCTCCTGAGGGTTTTCAACGGATTACACCCACAAAATCCCGTCAAGCTAGTCTCATAAGTTAACATCGATTCTACTCCTACAGTTTAGTATCTACGTATGAAACTCTATCATCCTAAGTTAGAAATATCCAACCCTAATGCTTCACACCTCCTTTCTATTTAACCTCAGATCTTATACGTTCCAAAAAAGTTTAGAAAGATGTTGGTATCTCCTGAGTTTTCCTTCTTTAAGTATGGCCTCAAATCAGGGATTTTTATGAACTTTACAGAAAACATAAGTCTTATCTTTTATTTCTATCTTTTATCCAAACATTGATTGTATACCCCTACGTGTGTGTGTATTTGCACCCCTACACTCAAGAATTCAATTCAAGCTATAATACCCTTGCCCTAATACCTAATACTACTTCTTTTCATTAAGGATGGACGGATTTGCTCGCACACCTTTCATGCGACTATTAATGCTTCTTGAGGCACTAACAGCCGATTACTGAATGTGTGAGCTTAAAGCGTAAATAGCAGTTTCCGGGTCTGGACTTTATTTATTTTTCTTTTCTTTTATTTTTCTTTTTCAAGTCCGGATATATTTTTCAATGATGCTCTTTTGGTGTTTAGCTTTAATTACCGTTTTTTCTTTCATACTAGGTTTTCAGGCAAGAGTATTTCTAGGTATTCTCTACTATCCCAAGTTTCAAGGTGCGGTAAGTGCAGTTTGTAGGGTATATACTTTCTAAATTTGAACTCAAGAAAAGAAACGATTTTTCAGACTTATTCTTCAGTAAAACTTCAATACTTTCCCTTCATCTTGACTTAACTCAAGAACTGAACTCAAGATTACCTATTTCTCAAAAAAACTGTAAGGAAGTATACTTACCAAAGTTAGACAGAATGAGGGTTATTTTTAGGATTTTCAGTTCCTAAACCTAGAATTTAGTTATTTCTAACATATGAACTAAACTTTCAGAATAAAAATCTAAGTTACCCTATTAGCTAACTTGACGACAATGTTTTTATATTTTTTTGGAAAATTTTCGATTTTTTGTGGGTTTTTAATAAGGTATGCAAATGCACAATATACAAATGAATGCGAAGGAAGAAAACTTACCGAGCATACCCCCAAACTTAAACTTGACAGGGCCCTCACTGTCAGGCTACACCAAGAGGGTAAAAATTGTCGGCGCTCCCAAAAAAATTTTTAATTTTTTTTATATACAAAACAAAAAAAAAAACAAAAATATATACACAAAAAGGTTCCCCCCCAAACTTAAGAAAAACAGTGTTGAACTTCTGGAATAGGGGGAAAAGAGAACAGTATCAAGCTATACAAGGCCTTACACAGGCCAAAAGTGAGCACCAACCATTCAAAGATTTTATCGCTATAATGTACAGGTTGGTGGAAGAAGGCGTAGAGAAAAGAGATGGAGAATACGTGAGACCGTATGGAGATAGAAGTGGTATACGGTCTAGGTATATAAGAAGAAGAATGGCGGAAGGGAGAAAGAAGTGGAATACGAACTTGAGGGTGGAAGTGGATTGAATAAATTAGTACAATCTGTAATGATCGATGTGAAAAGATGGATTGTACTAATCTATCAATATGGCGAGAAATTGGGTCAACTCCCTCAAGATTCGTGAGAAACCATGGGTACGCCAAACTTGGTAGAAGTGAAAATGATATGGTTTCTTGCAATGTCGGAACGATGGAAAGGATGAGGGGAAGTGATTGAGGAAGGGTATCGGTTAAGGGTTCTGGAAGGTGTACACAGTTAATGACAGGGACATGATGAATTGGAAAATCCGACTCATCAAGCAAAACTGGTTCATCCTCAAAATTTTCCTCAAAATTGAGCACATCCATGCATTTATCCTCAAAATCCAGACGAGTATGGGGTTCGGGAAAAACATTTAATGACTCGAGATGATGAATTGGAGAGAAAAACTCAGCCAAATCTGTGGGTTCATCATCCAAAATATTCCCAGCGTCAATAACCTCAATCAAGTGAAAATCTATATTCTCAGACACCTCAACAAAAGCATGGAAATTAATCAATTCAGGTTCTAGAGTGGAGGTGTAGAGGTCAAAAGGATTAGGTGTGGTTTCACTCGAAAAGGACCCTTCACAATCGGGTAAATCAAACACTACAAAGTCACACAACTCATTATCTGTTCTATCTTTAATCAATGAATCGTTTGGAACACTAGATAGACATTCAAAACCGGAGTTGTGGGATTCAAGTTGAAACGGGTAGGCTTGATTCGGAAGGGGGTACATCTCACTCTCTCCCCTCAAATTCTCAACCTGTCCTACCGCCTCTTCATACATTGGAAAATTTGGAGCTAGTTGAAAACTAGCTACCGGGTCACTAGGTTGTATGAGGGCGGCCATGGACGCATTCAAATCCATCATCTGTTGGTACGACGCTACCCTAAAGTTTTCCAAAGACTGTTCCAGACTAGACATGGGTTGTGAAGGGGTTTTAGTAAAAGATTCAAAGTTGTTTGGCTACTGAAAACTCCCAAATGACGATTCAGAAGCAATGTCTAGGGAAGGTGCAAAAGTGAGGTAGGACTGGTAGGAATTGAATGGATGGACAGGAGCAGGATCAACATGTGGATAAGAAGGTGAATGGAATTGTTGATCCCAAGAATCTGTAGTGGTGAAAGGAGTGAAAGATCGGCTACAGGATTGTTCAATATGTTCAGCGACTGACAAAGGACGACTTGCAAAAGGGTATCAACATAAGAGGGTGGGGGAGGTTGAAAAGGTTGATACAAAATGGATTGCGGAGGGCAAGTGTTTTTCCTAGACGCGTCTATCCGATCTTTCAGAGAGATTTTGGGCATGGAGGGATCGTTCGACGTTCGGCCAAAGTAAAAACCGTAAGAAGTAATGTCTGGTTGTGGGTACCAAAGTTCGGCAAGAGTTTTGGGAGGTGGGGTACCCATGATATGAAGAAAGAAAGAAAGAAAGAAAGGCAGAGAAAAGGAGGGGAAAAAGAATGTGATTTTTTTTTAAGTTTTTAACAAAAGAATGAAATATACACACAAAAAGAATCTGGACAAAAACAATCACGACACAAAAATACCACACACCTAATCGTTCTAGGGTTCACCTAGGTCAACTAGACCTGCTCCAGAACTTGATTTTCGAAGTAAAACTATATCGAGAAACGGGCTTAAGATACACTGATCACGAGGCCAGGTAAGTGCAGAGATAAGGGGAGGTTTTCCGACGCTTTCGCGAAGGTCCTTAATTAAATAATCCTTTCTCTTTTGGCGGTTTCGCCGTTAACACTTTCCTAGACACCCCGTAAACAATGTACCGTTAAGCGAGGTTCTAAACACAGTTAACTTCTCCTAGTGAGCACGAAGTCTTTAAGGCTTAAGGTCTAGTTTCTTTTAAAGTTTGTGCGGGTAAACGTTATGCTCAAATTCATGATTTGTGGGACATGGAAAAGGTGATGAAATCATTTACCGTATGTTGTGGGGTTCGCTTGCCCTTAAGTCTATATTAATGTATGCAATGCGCAATTCAACAAAAATTCTATAAAGAATCAAACAATCGTTTTTTTTAGTTTAAGCACGGCACTGCAACAAATACGGGTTAGTCAATTTTTAGCGTTTGCTATCGAACTTGCAAAGAATCCTGCAAAGAATAGTATATTGGATGCGTCGAATTTGAAAAGAAGGTGTTTTTAAGAAATATGTACCGTTAAGTTTTTGGGTTAGGAAAACCCCCCGTTGAATCAAATCCGGGAAGCTTGAAAAGTTCGCTTGCGATGGTCAAACTACCCGGATCTTTGGCACTGTACTTTGTAATCACCTTAGCCTTGAACGTACATTTTGCTCCCCACAATCGCAGTTCGTAAATCCGCAAAAATCTGCAGAAAATACAGTATAGTGGAATTCACAGAGAAGATAAAGGAAAAGTCAAAGGGGTGGAGAAAAAATTGGGCACAGAGGCCTCAATGGGACCGCGGAACCGCCGCGCAAGGCACCTTTTGGCCGCGGTTCCGCGGTCAAAATGTTGACTTGGGGATTTGTCTTTGGTCAACGAACTCCATTCTTCTCTTTTCCAAAATGAAAACCTCTGTTTTCTTTTTGGATTACTGTACTTGCTCCTGATTAGCCTGCACACTTGCTCACAAAAATTATCAAAAAATAACAAAAAGATTTTATTTTTTTATTTATAAATATATACAAAAAGAATATTAACCCGAATAACAAGAAAGAAAATACGTTACCGTCTCCCCGGCAACGGCGCCATTTGATAGCACACTTTTGGCGTGTCGGATGTTCAAAGTTCTAAAGTTATAACCGCGATCAGGACAGTGTCGCTATGCAGCTAGCCGGTTGAGCACGGGTCGATCCACAGGGAGATGGTTGTATGTCCGTTCGAGTTTTAGACGAGTCAATAAAGAATGTGTATATGTTTGTTCAATTCTATCCTAAGTGTTATATGCAAGTATAAAGTTGTTAAGAAAAAGATACGAAAGTGTAAGCTAAAGAAATCCGCACTCAAAACCTTTGAGCCGAGTCTTGACCAATTGAAGCTAGAGCAATCGGCAACAACGTGGATTAGGGTACTTAAGCACGGTATTCGTGGAATCCGGCTTATTGACCATTGTCCTTCCGTTCTTGTCTCTTGCTTTCGCCTCCGGCCAAACCGAACGCAACCGGTCGCGGTTAGGAATCACCGTTAGCTTGGTAGGGTAGGGTGCCTAACGGAGTGCTGGCGTAACGTTTGGGCGGAGTTCAAAGGAAAATAACGGGAAAAGGAAATGAGCAAAGAAACATTAACTTACAATATTGTATTTATTCATAACAATAACAATTACAACCATTCACAAAACGAACCAAAAAGAGCAAAAGAAAAGATAAACAAAGAAAAGAAAAGATTACAAGCAAGTAATTAAAAGTGCATGAAAGTAAATGAGCAAGAAATGAAACTAGGAACCATAGAACCCTAAAAAAGACATGGGTTCAATAACCAAATCTTAAACTTACAAGCTCAATTAAGAGGTTGCAAGATCAAGAAAAGGCAAAGAACTCATGGAGAATGCAGTAGAAAAGAGAGAACAAAATGATACAACCCTTTGAGATCAATGACCAAAGCTTAAACTAGCCAGCTCACTTAAGAGGTTGCAAGATCAAGTTTAGATAGAGAGCTCAAGGGGGAAGCTAAGCAAAAGAATGATACAAAAATAACCCTCATCTTCATTTAACATCCACTCAAAAGCTCTCACAACAATTTCATGGAGGAAAGAATGAAGAAGAAGAAGAAGTAAACTAAAAACAAACAAAAAGTGGGCATAAGAATGAACATCCTTGGCTTGGCAAGTTCTGGTAAATTTATAGGCAGGAAACAGAGAACCTAGGGCAATAATCCGTCAATATATGAAATTCCAAAATTGTCCCTGAAATTTGACCAAGTGCGGAGCCCACATGGCCGTGGTTCTGCGGCCTAAGCACGCTTATGCCACGGTTCCGCGGCCTTTTAGAAGGATTGTGCCTTCATCTTTTGTCGTATCCCCTGGTTTGTGGTCCTCTTCAGTGTGGTATAGTACTTTTCTCAGAAGCTCTTCACAATTATTCCAGAATTTCAGTAGATCAAAAAGGTGATGTGATGTGGATCTTTTGCCATGATTTCCTCGAGCTCCACGTAGATATGTTGGATCTTGTGTTGACATTGAGCTTTGTGCATGAAAATGACATCGATTTGCCATTTTTTCCCTTAAACTGGTGTGTGGCAACATACGGATAGAGAGCGGAGACCCGTGTTTTATCTATGGTTGGCAGTAATCCGGAATTTGTTGTACTTTTCCATGGATTTCACTGTTTAGAGCTGAGAACCGGTATTCTGCAAATATGTAGCAAACACTGATCAAAAGCACCTGCCTATAAACAAACGAGCGTAAGAATGGGCGGTATTAAATGCAATATTCTGGTATGAACAGTCAGTCTAGCAGAGCAGGAGTTCGGCCTGTTGCGGGTAGAGGGCAGACCTGAGAGTTTGCTTCTACTCATCGGGACACGAGGGAGTCCAATGCAGAGTTTTCAGGTATCCTTAATTCGTATGATCTTTTGATGTATTGTTTGTTTTTCACACTTGTGCCGTCTTTGGGACGAGAGTCGTGTTAGGTAGATCGGCCGTTTGTTGTGTTAACTTCTATCAGCGATTCTTTTGTTGCGCGACACGTAATTCGGTCGTGTGCCAATCAGATAGGAGATAGAGATTCGTCTGTCACTTTGATCCTTCTAGAGATGTTATATTTGGCGTTCTCCTGGGCACGGACTAGTTTGCTACGTGCTAGGCATTTTTGGACTACCGTGAGGAAACAGTCAGGTTTTGTTTTCCCCGGCGAGTCAGTTCTTGTTGTGCAGGTGGATAGTTGTGCCGCCTCTCACAGCTTGAATTCAGCCTTTTTCGTTAGTCTGCTTTTGGAGGAGATGTCGTGGATTCTTGGCGTTCATTCGTGATACCGTAGACATAGTTGGTTTGTTGGACCGGTTTTCTTCCGTGCGGGAGTTTTCCGACGTTGTTCCAGATAAGCCGGCGAAGCTTAAGGAACTTAAGGATCTACTGCAGAGTTGTTTGTTGGGGGGAGTTTCATGCGTCTGAGTGTTTCACATTAGGAAGATCCTATTTCTGTTCGTCAAGGAGAAAGACGATAGATTGAGGTTGTGTATTGATGGATCGTGAATTGAACCGGCTTACGGTACGGATAAGTATCCTTAACCTCGCATTGACGATTTCTTCGATCAGCTCCAGAGTGTGAGACATTTTCTAAATTTGTTTGGGATCAGGTCATCATCGTTGCGGGTTCCGAGTGATGACATTCCGAAGACTGTCTTGTGCATGCTACGGGCTTTGTGTGTATTGGTGTGTCATTGGATTCACCAATGCCCTAGCAGCATTCGTAGATGTGATGAACCGGATTTCTTCAGGCCGTTCCTCGACCAGTTATTGCTGTGTTATTTACGACATTCTGGTCTATTTAATATGCCTTGAGGGACAGGAGTAGCACTTGAGGATTTGTTTTGCAGATACTGGGAGAGCCCCAGCGGTTTGCTAGATTCTCGGAGTGTTCCTTCAGGCTTGTTTGTGTTGACTCCTAGGTCTTGTAGTTACGGGAGACGGTTTTGTATGGTTCCGAGGAAGATCGTGGCTGTACAGCTTAGGCCCAGACTTGTGAGCAGGTCGGAGGTCCGTAGATTTTTGGGCTTAGCAGGTTTTTACCGCCGTTTCATGCAGGATTGCTTGTGTAGTGCTGCACCGTTGACAGAATTGACCGGAATAGAGGTTTCTTTTCTTTGGACTGAGGCATGTGTGCGTAGTTTCGGCAGTGAAGATTCGGTTAACAACTGCATCAATTCTTTCTTTGCTTTTGGTTCGGGCGACTTTGTGGTTTAACTGTGATGTTTCGTGAGAGGGACTCGAGCGTGTACTGAGGTGACACTATGGAGTTATCGCTTTTGCTTCCCTAAATTTGGAGGAAGTACTGGGAGGATATCCCTGTCATGATCTGGAGATGGATGCGGTGGTTTTGCGTTGGAGATTTGGAGACACTACTTGTTCGAGAGTCGTGTCATATTTTCACGGACCACCAGAGCTCAATGTACATCTTTCTGTAGTGGATTTTGATTGTTGTGATAATCCTCTGCAGATTTACAGTTCTTGTGCGATCGTTGAGTACAGCTTAAGTTCGTCTCTACTGAGGGGACAACTTGCTCATGTCCGCGCCCGACCACTTTTCTTTAATCGCTTTCGCGAGACACTGCCCGCCGATGCTCGTTCGTCAGAGATACATGAGCCTATTCGGCTGGGTAATGATTCGGAGTCCTTGATTTTTGAAGAGGGTATGCAAAGTTTAGGGACGCGTTTGTGTACCTGATATTATTGGGTAGAGACGTGAAATCCTAGAGCAGGCACATCGGTCAACTCTCTGTATTCATTCGAGTTCCACCAACATTTAACGTGACTTGTGAGATAGTTATGAGTGGGCATGGATGTAAAGAGAAGTCTCAGGTTTCGTTTCAAGGTGTCTGTCTTGTTGTGTGCTTAGGTTGAGCAACTGAGACCGGCTGGAGAGTTGCAACCTTTAACCGTTCCGAAGTGGGAATGGGAGCAGTTCTCCAGAAATTTCGTTATGGTGTCTACCTAGGTTTAGTCAGGGTGTGACTCCATTCGGATGCTTTTCGTCTGGTTATACTCAGTTTGCTTAGTTGTTCTTTGTTAAGTTTGTGCGTACGTATTAATTGTTGTCGGTGGTTGGGGATCGTCACTCGCCATTGTTAGGGTTCTCCTTCGATATCTGTTATCAGGAGACACTCCAATTGGTAACCTTTAGGTTTAGGGGTTAGGTCGTGTCGATCACCAGTCTGTTTTTCTGACTCTGCGTTGTAGGATTTTTTGGACCCAGCTAGTCTAGAGACTTCGGAGATGATCCATTTGTTTCAGGTCAGGATGAGAATTGTCCATTTCGGACTAAGGTCATATGCCGACCGAGATGGTCGCAGATTCGAGTTCGCAGTGGCAGATCATGTATTCCTACGGATTTTTCCGATAAAGGACGTTTTGAGTTTTGGGAAACTTACCCCTGGATTGTAGGTCTTTTTAAGATTCTTAAAGCGAGTTAGTTTCGTTGCCTTTAATTTGGCACTTTCACCCAGATTATTGAGTATTCACCCCATAATTTTTTGTGTCGATACTTTGCAATTACCTTCATGATCCTTCTCACATGACCCAGCACCAGACCATTTAGCTCGAGCGCGATCTTTCGTTCACCGAGCAGCCAGTCATGATATTGGACCGGCAGGTGAAGAAACTTCGATCGAAGGTCTTGCCATCAGTGAAGGAGCTTTGGCGCAGCTCAAATGGTGAACAGATCACTTGGGAGGCCGAAGGCGAGATGCGAAAGAAGTTCCCTCATCTCTTTGGAGGTATGCGTAGCAGTATATTTTAAAATTCGGGGACGAATTTCTTTAAGGGGGGAAGATTGTAACACCTTAGGATTATGTTTAGTGGCTAATTATATTTTAATATATGGTTTTTAATAAAAAGTTTACCAAATTGATTTTCAAATATTTTATCGGATTTAATGAATATTTTATTAGAATTTTATCAAGCTTGCACACACATGTGCATGTAAACTAAGGCTTAATTGGGGTTAAACCATGATTAGCAACCATGATGGACTAACCACTTTCCTTAAGCTAATTTTAAATTTAAATTAAGTCATATGGGTTTTTAATTAAGTATGTGTTTCTTTTTTTTTTAAATGGAAATGATTTAAACTTAGTTGACTTAGAGGGAGAGAGAGAGAGAGAGAGAGAGAGAGAGAGAGAATGGGCATGATGGCCTTGCCGATGCTCTTATTTAATGAAGAGAGAGAGGGGGTTGACTACCATGGTTATCATTCTGTTCTTTCGCTAAACTCTTTTCCTCACAACTCTCTCTCACTCTCACTCACACACACAAGAACACCAGCAGCTCCAGCACCAGCAGAAGAAGCAGCAGCAGCAGAGGCATCAGCAGCAGCGCCAGAAGCAACAACATCAGCACAAGCAGCAATAGCAACAGCCTCAAGCAGCAGCAGCATGCATCAACAGCACCCCAGCAGCAGCAGCAACCCTTCTTCAGCTTCTTCTCCTCCTTCTCCTACTTCCTAGGATCTAGTGGGGGTATATTTCTTAAACTCAATTCCTAGCTTGCTAAGCTTATGTGTAGAATTAGCTTCGGTTAGTGATAAAAGTGAGTTTTTGTGATTGAAATGGTGAATTGTGTGGATTTTTGGGTAGGAGATGATTTTGCTGGTTAGCCTAGCCTAGTTAAGTGTAATTAGAGCAACTTAAACCTAGATAAACCCCAGATTTCACTAAAATACCATAGGGTTTCATATTGGTATTAATTTAACGTTTTAAAGTGAAATTTTAGCTTTTTGTAAAATGCTTGTGACCCGGCGCCTTCAGAGAAAATCTGGGAAAACTGGAGCATGTATACTAGGTCTAGACCACACACACGAAGCACGATCCCCAGATCCCACAATCTGGCCGCCAATTAATTCGTTCTGGCCGCAAATTGCGGCCAGGTAGGGGACTTGGGTGCTGGGGTTTTGGATAGGGGAGTCTGCTATATATTCTAGTAGTGTGGTATGTGCAATTTTGTAAGTTTTCACCTGTGTCAAAATCTGGGACGATATATTGTTTTTCCTACACGTTTAGTTTGCACGATACGTGAGTGGGTTCTGTGATCCAGCGTGTCGCGGCGTGTCGAGGTAGTTTTAGACGCGTATACACACGATCTAGCGTTTCGGACACGCGCGCGTTTAGTTCGTGACGCGAGTTTCTCGTTTGATTTCGATATCGGATTTTGCGAGATATTTGCTTATGTGGATTTTCCTTGTGTGAATTCTAGGTTCGCAGACGGGTACGTCGGATGCCACAAAGAAGGGGAAGCAAGTGGTCGGCTACGTGTAGCACGCGACCAAGTGAGTAGATTTAACATCTACGGGGAAATCGCCCGTATGGCGTTAAGCGTCAGGGCGTGATAGGATATTTATGTGGGGTTGCTATGCACGCGCACAAGGGTCTAAGAGGCATCAACCATGCCCGATTAAAAATTTAGCCGTGCCGAACAACCCGATACAAGATCTTTAAACTAGAGATTATGCGAAAACAAGCATGCTAAACACTTTAACACTAAGTGAGAGGGATTACAACCTTTGTAGATCCGGTCCTTCACTTCATATGCTCCGTGTTGTGGTCCCTTCGCTGCGATCATCGGGATCCGGACTCTCGAGAGGTTCCACGAAGAGAAAGACGCGACCTTTGCTTCTGATCTTCGATACTAAGATGATCTACCTTGAAGTTTCTTTAACACAAGCTAACACTCATGAAATGATGTGAACACCCTCATCTAAATGGCAAGGGAAGATGAGGATGATGAAGTAGGATTTTTGCTCTCTTTATTTATCTTTTTCTCATATTTATTCATCACTTTAGAAAAACTAGTAAGCTTTTTCATGAAGAGAATGAAGGAAGAAGATGAACAATGTTAAGAATCCTTTTGTGATGAATAGGAAAAGAATAATATGATGAATTATGCAACCATGGTCAAGTAAACCTTTGTAGAGAATTAACTAGGGTTAGGGTTTAGGTTGGGTTAAAGCATGAGTCACATGTAAATATCTTTACCAAAACAAAACGAAAACCTTCTAGAAACATCTAGAATGTTTAACCCTAATCCAAACCCTAATCATGTTTAAACTCCACTAAACAAGTTGCATTAGTTATCATATCATGTTACAATATTATATATCACATATATAATATTTATCGTAACAAAATAAAATAATACAATTAACATATATCACATATATATCAATGTATTATCCGAGCGAGCAAAAGAATCTTTTAGTGAGAAAACATTAGTTAATGTAATTTAATATATCATATATATTATTATACATTAAATTATCGAATCAACACTTGATCCGACAATCCGGCTATATCGCATATAACCGACTAATATTTATCCGTACCGATTCATCGAATCAACACTTGATCCGATGACCCGGCCGATATGAAATATCGCGAGAATATAATACGGTATCACATATCGCATTATCCTCGGTCCCGCACATATCACATATGTGCTCCTACTCCGTTTTGCCTGAGCCAAGAAACCTCTGTGTAGGACTCTAAAGAATCGTCAATACGCCGGCAGTAGGTGATGATCATATCAAACACCCACAAGCTGCAAGCGGTCAGCTAAACGTAACAGCTACCCAGGTATTGAGCGCTCAGAAGATCAACAAGCAAGCATGTACATTCTCCTTTGAATCCAAACAGTAACACTCCCGTACAGTCCGGTCTCGTCGTCTGATATGTCGCATATCTCGCCTAGGGGTGGTAAACGTCAGACCCCAGTAGCTTGATAAGTCGTGTCGATTTGAGGTCTATAACAGTTCGAGAAACTACTGATAACACTTACCAGTAAATCTCAGCAACCCTGGCCAGGGATTTCCGGTTATAGCCAATCGAACACAGCACAACATCAACTACCTATACCGGGAGAGACGAATCCCCTCCTATCGCTCATTGCCTCCATGTGATTCGGGACTGTACCCAAAAGCCACCTTTTTGCACGCCCTCTTGGACGTGGTATGATGGAAATCAAAGCACAGTGGGAATCACACAAGACTCTATGACGATCTCGGGTCAACAGACTACTCTGTACCAGTGTCACCGGAGAACTGCCATCTGACGTATGGTATAATACCATCTGGGAGTTCTTGGCGAGTCCGTCCAGTGTACCCAGTCTCCACTGAGCACCCGTACACCATCCTTGATGTCAAACACCGATGGATATTGGATCATCCATCGCCCATCATATGGGTCAAGATGCGTATACGCTAGTCTACTCTGGTGCATCGATGCCCTGTCTCGATACACCCTCGACTAGGAACAGTTATAGGATGTACTCATCGACTACCGTGGCCCCACTAGTATGATCTCATCATAGTCCCAGTAGTCGAGTACATATCCTAAGGGCTTTATCAACATGTAATATAGAGACAATCAGAGTACATGTTAAGATAAAGTACAACCAGATAGCATACTATCATGTCGAGTAAGAAAGTCCTCCCTATATATGTCCTAGCATCCACTACAATATAAATCGTATGTACAGTAATGGCCTCTAGGGCATACATATAACTAACAATCTCCCACTTGCACTAGGGCCATCTGTTATGGTATCGCATACCCAACAATTTGCTGCGGTTGAAGTATCTCATACTCAACCATCCCATAAAAGTCTCTATTGGGAAAAAGGCCTTTGTGAGTGGATTCGCACTGTTGTCCTCTGTGTCTACTCTCCTAACCTCGATCTCTCTGGAGATCAACCATCTCCATGATCAGGTGATACTGCCTAAGAATTATATCTGGATTTCTGATGGGATGGTAGTTCCTTGGCTGAAGCCACAACTCCATTGTCACACAATGGTAGGAACGAAGTTCATCTTATGAACTTATAAATATCCAGACTGCCTCTTTGGTAGTATCCTTGGTAACGATGTATCTTGCCTTTAATCGTCTATATGTCACGGTATCTAGCTTGGAACTCTTCCAACATACCGTCCCTCCACCGAGGGTATAGACAAGCCTGCGACTGACATTCAGTCGTCCTTATCAGCCTGGAACCTTTCCAGTGATTCTCCCCAGGATCGATTGATACCATCTCACTACAACTAGTGAGTATCCTAACATCCAATTAGATCTATCTCATAGATCCAAAACCCAGGATTTAGGAGGTATCACTTTGATCCTATATGGAGAATCCTTGTGATAAGCGGAGATTGACCGAGCGTAGCATAGGAAACTCCTTCCCTATCAAGAGTATGTCATCCACGTACTGTACGAGTATCACCACCATACTCTCTACTACCTTTTCGTATATACAAGGTTCATCTACTATTTTGATGAAGTCAAACTCTTTGACTACCACATCAAAACAGATATTCCAACTCCGCGATGCCTGTTTTATCATATAAAACATCTTGCACACGTTTCCGCTGCTCCCACTGTCTACGAAGCCCTCTGGCTGTGTACTTATAGACGCTCTCTTTTAAAACATCACTTAGAAAAGCAGTCATGACACCCAACCACAAGATATCGTAGTCATGGTATGTAGCCGTGGCAAGTAGGATCTGGATGGACTTAAGCGTAGCTTTGAAAGTCTCAACTTTTCCATGTACACCAAGTAATCTTCTCAAGATATACTTGCTCCTGATGGGAATTTAACCCTTCAGATAAAGCAACCAAAGTCCATACTTTGTTGGTGTATAAGGATTCTATCTCAGATCGATAAGCACCCAGCCATTCTTACAGAGTCCCACTCCTGATGGCCAGTTCGAAACTAGTTGGGTCATCATCTCAAGATGCAATCCTCGCTCCCACTGTCATAGAGAAACCGAAGTACCTCTCAGGTGGGTGAGAAAACCTACTAGATCGGCGGAGAGGCTAAGGTTCGTTGGAAACTATTGAATCCTTTGGTTCTACCAAATCATCAGCTGCATTTTGTATAGCTGGAACATTTCCAGTTCTACATAACAGACCATGCCTCGAGCTTGTCCGGATTTTGCTTTTAGACATAGGCCGGACAACCCCAAATCTTAACAAGCTTATGATATGGGCTCTTCCCTTTCCATATCACATATGAAGTGGTAGGCAACTGATTTGATTTGAACCCTATTCAATAGGTATGCAGCTTCTCAAGTGCATAACTCCCAAAAGGAAATAGGAAACTCAGTAGTACTCATCATAGAGCACACCATATCACATAGGGTGCTATTGCTCCGCCCCGATACACCGAGGTGCTGTGGTGTATACGGATGAGTAATGCCGAGAGAGAATCTCATTCTCCTTTAGAATAGTCCCGGAATTCCGTGCTCAAGTATTCTCCTCCTTGATCTCATCAAAGGACATAATAATTATACCCGTATTTTGGTTCTCAACTTCTAACTTATATTCTGTGAATATCTCAAAAGCTTCGGACTTGTGTTTCAGCAGGAACATATGTCTGAATCTTGAGAGATCATCAGAGAATGTAATGAAGTACAAAGAACCGATCTTGGCATGTGTAGACAGGGGACCTTCATACATCAGCTGTTGGATATATGTATGCCCTAGAGGCCATTATGTGATAGTGGATGTATTTATACATGTATATATATATTCAGTTTGCATTCTTGCTCGACATGATAGTATGCTATCTGGTTCTTCTTTATCTGACATGTTGATTAGATCATGCTTTTATTCATTCATACATGCTGATAAAGCCCTGAGGATATCGGCTTGACTACTCTGATTGTGATAGAGATCATACTAGTGGGACAACTGTAGTCTATAAGCATATCCTGAAATGTCCCTAGTCGGAGGTGTATCGAGACGGGGCATCGATATACCAGAGTAGACTAGCGTATGTGATACTAGACCCATGTGATGGGCGATGGATGTTCCCACATTCATCGATGTTTGACATCAAGATCATATACGGGTGCTCAGTGGTGACTGGGTACACTGGACGGACTCGCCGAGAACTCCTATATGGAATTATATCTATCGTCGGATAGCAGTTCTCAGGTAACACTGGTACAGGTTAGTCTGTAGACCCGAGATCGTCATAGAGCCTTGTGTGTTCTCCCACTGTACTTTGATTACCACCCTACCACGGCTCTAATGAGTCGTGCAAACAGGTGGCCGTTGGGTATAGTCCCGAGACACACGAAGGCAATGAGCGATAGGAGGGGTTTTGTCTCTCCCGATATTGGGAGTTGATGCTGTACTGTGCCCGACTGGTTATAGCAGCAAGTCCCTGGCCAGGGCTGCTGAGATTTGCTGATAAGTGTTATCAGTAGTTTCTCGAACTGTTATAGACCATTCACCAGCACGACTTATTGAGTTATTGGGTTCGACGTGACCATCCCTAGGCTCGATATGCAGCATATCTGACGAAGAGACCGGACTGTACGGTAGTGTTGCCGGTTGGCTCGACGGGAGTTGTAACAGGTTCGCTTGTTTTCTTCTTATCGCTCAATACCCGGGTGGCCGTTATGTTTGGCTGACCGCTTGCGGCTTGCGGGTGCTTGATATGATCATCACCCACTGCCGGCGTATTGACGAGTCTTAGAGTCCCACATAGGAGTTACCTAGTCCAGGCGAAACGTTGTGGTGCGCGTATGCGATATGCGCTTGGACCCGATTAAAATACGTGTATGGGATACCGTATATTAATTGGGCAGCTTGCTAATGGTCGGGTCATATGTGATATGACCGGATTAGTGGATCAAGTGTTGATTCATCATTAGTTTCTCACTACAAATCCTATTTGTTTATGTAGGATGTATGCATGCATGTGTGCATTCTTTCTTGTTCATGCACATATGGATGTGCAAGCACACATGCATACATACATCATATATTATCATGGTTGTTTATACAATGGGAATGGTGGATGTATAAGAATTACACCATGGTTGTATTTGGATAATTATTGGATTTAATTAAAGCAAAAGGAAAATGAAAAATGGGTTAAATCACTTAAGAATTTTCTACACTCTTCTAACTCAACCATGCTCACCTAACATTTAACCCATAGTTTATTTTCTTATCATGCTTTTAATTTAAAATAAAATGATATCTATATATCTAACCATGGTTGGTTAAGAGAGAGGAAAATATATATAGTTATTTTTCTTTTCTCTTTCATAAGATAATTCATTTCTCTTCTTCTAAAATCCACCATCTTCATCAACCTCCATGTTTTTGCTCTCTAGTTCATACAAGAGAGTGAATCACTCATAAAAATAGGATTTTGAAGTGAGATCCATAGCCACAACTTCATTCTAATCAAGTCTAGCTCACTTGATTAGAGTGTTCTCCTTGTTTTACCAAACTTGCTAGCTTGGACGGGAAGCTCCGGGTGGATCGTCGTGGACGCAAGAGGACGACGAGTAGACCTTCTTCCAACACCCCAAAGTCAAAGGAGCAAAACGAAAAGGGGAGCTACAAAGGTTGTAGCCTTCAAACCCTAAAATTTTTTAGTTTAAAGTTTAATAAACCTAATTTTCTAGGATCGATCCACTTGCGTGTTTGTTTAGCACAATAAAAATCATAACTTTTGGACATGTGATGCTTCAAAACTCCTCATAGGGTGCTAAAGAAACCCATCATTGGTATCAGAGCCGACCTAGAACGTTAGGCGACCTTTTTGCGAAGTAAAAAGTCCGATCGAACCAAAAATACGAATTTATGGGATGCTCTCTGGAAAATTTTTAAAAATTGACCATTTTCAGAATTAAAAATTATCAAAAAATAGAGCAGGTAAAAATTTAACAATCTGGAAATTTCGAGCTAGTGAACAGTAACTTTGGCCGCGGAAGCGCGGCATAAGCAAGCTTAGGCCGCGCATCCGCGGCCATATAAGGGGCTTTTTGACAATTTTTTGCACAGTAATTTTCCTTACCTGCTATATTATATTCTGAGTATGTTTAATCTGAATCTGCTGTTGAAAAATTCTGGAGATGTTTTTGGCCTCGTGGTTTCGATCGGATTTTTCATTTCGCTTTCTTTTCGGGGTAAACTAGAAAGTATTGAAGTATTTGAACGAATATCATTTACTCAATATTCACGGGGTTTTAAATAGTTTGGAGATACGTGCAAGTCTTTTTGCGGTGGTCCCTCTAGAAGACAACAAACCTTAACTCGATTATGTGACCGTCTCGAACTGCCCTTTGAACCCTAGGGTTTGGGGCAGTACGGCGTGCCACATGTGAGGCGTTGGCTTGACCCTTCTACGGCTGGACCGCCGCTACTGTGTCACACTCCAGATTATTTTGAACCCTGCTCAAGTGTTGAGCTTTAGTGAATCTTGGGTGTTTGATTGTTCGTTCGAAAACTTTAATACTGTCTGTTTGTCTGGAATGTGATACAATATGTGGAATTCATATGGTTTAGGCATGAAATACGAGATATGTGATATTTCGCATTTATGATGTCTAAAGAGAATCTGGATTCCAAATATTGTAGTTTTACACTTTCTTTTCTATGACCGTAAGTGTAGTATGTTAGATATCACCGGTTTCGTTGCTATACATCAACGACAATCGGGGTACGCATACTTACTTACGTTGATGTTATGTGTTGCTGAGGTATGATGTGTAGGATTGTCGCGATCGAATAGCCGGAGGGGGGGGTTTGTGAGATGAGAGTTTTATATTTTCATTCATGTAAATTCAAATGTAATGTAATATTCTTTTATTTGGGGCACTTCCAGGTTGCGGTTGTGTCACCAGTGTTGTATATTATTTACTTTTCCGCATTAGGATGGACCCAAGGAGGAGAGCATAGGTGACCGGGTTCTAGGGTTCAGTGGGAGGCCATCTCGAGGAGTCGAGACCGGGTCTCCTAAACTCCAGGATTGGTAGGGTCACTTGCCGCTCTCGTAGGGGTCCAGGGTGTGGGCTTGGCTATTCATCGCGACTGTGGTATCCGTATTTTCTATTCTGGCTAAATACTAAATACGGACGTCCTAGTATATCCCACGTTATATCTATATTTCTGCTGCCTGTGTTCTGTGAAATCTGAGACGAATGACTTATTATATATATATGATATATAGTAGACGTTGCTTATGTTTTACACCCGCGCTAGTCCCGTCCCGGTATGCCGTTAGTTAAGTAACCTAACGGTGCATAACGGAACATTGCGGCGAATGCGGATGGCATAAGCGTACGTGTTATTTTCGTTTCTTTTCTGTGATTGGCTTAAGGACTTAAATGATGGGATTACATTAATATGATTAATATAAAGAAAATAAACCTAAAAGATGTTGTAGAATCGGATTTAAAAACTACTCGGCTTTTTATGAAAAAGCTACTTTTCAAAACAGCGGAGCTTAAGCCACTCCTTTTGAAAACTGTTTGATTCTACAACGATATCAAGTTCAAAGCGTTAAAGATTTTCTTAAAAATCATTCGCAACCCTCCGTCATTTTAGGAAGTAGAGTACTTAGTATTCGTGCTACGTTTGTTGACTTTAGTTAAGGCGTAGTGTACGGTAGCTAAGTGATGTCTTCCTACAATGCATATGATGCAGATTAATTAGGACATTCATGCGACTTTGTTGACCATAGTTAAGGGTCATATGGGTGGGTCTGATTGATCAAGAAATGACGGGTAGAACTTCACTGGTACTTATGATTTGTTGATCATAGTTAAGGTCATAAGTACTAGGGGTAAAAATTACATCGGGAATTTCAAGTGTTGAAATTTCCAATGTGATTGCATACCTTCCATGTGATGGTTGGAACCCGATCCCACTATGGGCAATAGTTGCTCCTAGGAGAGTTTTACAGTTTGCAATTAGCTAACTCATTAGGTGTCTAGAAAGATGTTAACGGGGCTCCGCCTCTGGGAAAACGAGGTTTACTCTAATTAGGTCCGTGCGAAAGCACGGGGAACCTCCCTCAAAGTACCGATACTGGCCTGGCTGAACGGTTAGCGAAGTTGTAGACTGTAATTAATCCTGGCTAGTTATTCTTTTTAAGGTTTGAAAGAAAACTTGATAAAAAGCAGTGGGAAACATCGATTAGACAAGATAATAAACCAATCTAATATGTGCAAGAGCTTTCGCTGAGTGTATTCTTTTCTCTCTCTTAATGGCAGATACCAATGACTGGACTTAAGCTTCTACTAGATAAGAACAAACTGAATGGGACCAACTATAAAGACTGGCTAAGGAATCTGAAGATAGCCTTGACTTATGATAAAGTATCATATGTCCTCACGGCTTCAGCCCCGCCCGTCCCAGGCCCAAAATCCTCAGTTGCGGACATTGAAGTCCGCAAGACATGGGACGCTGACTGTGCCACGGCCAAATGCCTCGCGCTTGCATCGATGGACAACACACATCAAAAGCAGCACGAGGACATGGACATTCACGGGATACTGCTCCATACAAAGGAGTTGTATGGGGAGCAGTCTCGCGTATTACGATACGAAGCATCAAGGAAACTGTTTCACATGCGGATGGCCCCTGGCACACCAGTAGCGGACCATGTTTTGAAGATGATAGCTCTTATAGAAGAGCTTGAGGACCTTGGATGGACAATGGACAATGAGCAATATATAGATATTATTCTGCAGTCCCTCCCCTCCACCTTTGCTCAGTTCATAGTGAACTTTAACATGCATAGCATGGAGAAGGAACTCCCTGAACTCCTTAATATGTTAAGGAGTGTAGAGAGCACTATGAAGTCAGCAAAGACTCCCGTTATGACCATTGGACAGTCTTTTTCTTCTCGCCCAAAAGCTAAGGCCAAGGGAAAGAAAAAGAAGAAACCCAGTAATCCTAAGGGCGGAGTCAAAAAAGCGAAGGGAAAGGGAAAGTCCACGGCTGGAGACCCGGGGAAAGGCGAGTGTTTTCATTGCCACAAGACAGGACATTGGAAGCGCAATTGCACAGAGTACTTAAGTCTCAACAAGAAGCATGGTGATGCTTCTGCTTTAGGTTCGT
Organism: Agapanthus africanus; assembly: GCA_030015575.1. Lineage (NCBI taxonomy): Eukaryota > Viridiplantae > Streptophyta > Magnoliopsida > Asparagales > Amaryllidaceae > Agapanthus > Agapanthus africanus. Next base: position 151,424,190 of record JASDDO010000031.1, read on the forward strand.
TTGTGACTGAAAACTGTTTTTCTATAAACTCTGCTTCCTGGGTATTGGATACCGGTTCAGGTTCTCACATTTGCAATTCTATGCAGGGGCTGAGAAATAGCAAGGTTTTGAAGACAGGTGACCATACTCACCGCGTTGGAAATGGTTCCAATTTACATACAGTCGCAGTGGGAGAGTATCACTTGGGGTTGCCATCTGGATGTATTTTGATTTTGAATCCATGTTATTTTGTACCTGATATGCTATGTAATATAATATCCGTTTCTTTATTGGACAATGAAGGATATAATTTTGTGTTGCAAAACAATGTTATGAACATTCACCTAAATCAAATGTTGGTTGGGTATGGTACGCTTAACAACGGAATATATGTCCTAAATCAACACACAGTTTTCAGTGTACAACACACTAATAAAAGAAAAATTTCAGAATTAAATGAGGCTTTTCTTTGGCACTGTAGACTTGGTCATATTAACGAAACAAGACTAAACAAGTTACACAAAGATGGATATTTAAATCCTTTTGAATATAAATCTTATGCGACTTTCCAGTCTTGTATCAAGGGTAAAATGACCAAAACTCCGTTTACCGGACACGGAGAAAGAGCTACTCAGCTCCTTGGCCTCATACATAGTGATGTATGTGGGCCAATGTCTACATAGGCTAGAGGCGGTTTTTCATACTTCATTACATTCACCGACGATTTCTCAAGATTCGGTCATGTATTTTTATTAAAGCACAAGTCCGAAGTTTTCGAGAAATTCATTGAATATAAACAAGAAGTAGAAAAACAAACCGGCTTGAGTATTAAGATGCTTCGATCAGATCGAGGTGGTGAGTATCTCAGTACAGAATTTGCAAACTTCCTAAAAGAGAATGGGATTCTCTCTCAACTCACTCCTCCTTACACACCACAGCACAACGGTGTGTCAGAACGACGGAATAGGACCCTATTAGATATGGTCCGGTCCATGATGAGTGACGCTGAGTTACCAGTCTCGTTTTGGGGACATGCATTGGAGACTGCAGCATTTCTGCTAAACAGGGTTCCAACCAAAGCCGTGTCTACCACGCCATATGAGATATGGAATGGGAAGAGACCATCTCTTAAAAGAATTAAGATTTGGGGTTGCCCGGCCTATGTTAAAAAGCAGAATCCGGACAAACTCGAGACACGGTCAGTCATGTGTAACTTTGTGGGATATCCAAAGAATTCTTATGGATATCTGTTCTACCACAAAGAGGAACAAAAAGTGTTTGTTTCTCAGTATGCCACATTCTTGGAAAAAGAGTTTTTCACAGATAGAGATGATGGCAAGGTGGTAGATCTAGAAGAAGTTCTGGAGACACAAACTACAAATGACGATTTGGTTGAACCGGCTGTTGCAACAGAAATTGAAGAACCTCGGCCACTCCGTAGGTCTGGTAGGACTTCTCGCCCACCGGAGAGGTACTGCGGTTTCCTCATTGATGGTGACAGAGAAGACTGTATCAAGGAAGATGATGATCCTACCAGTTTTCAGCAAGCTATCACGAGTGGTGACTCTGTGAAGTGGCTGGATGCCATGAGATCCGAAATGGAGTCTATGTACACCAACAAAGTATGGACTTTGGACGTTGTACCCCCTGGGGTAAAACCTGTAGGGTGCAAATGGATCTTTAAAAGAAAGATTGGTGTGGATGGGCAGGTAGAGACCTATAAGGCAAGACTTGTGGCGAAAGGTTTTCGTCAAAGACCAGGTTTGGACTATGACGAAACTTTTTCGCCCGTAGCCATGCTTAAATCTATTCGGATCCTACTTGCTATTGCTGCTCACTACGACTATGAAATCTGGCAGATGGACGTTAAAACAGCATTTCTAAATGGAGATTTAGAAGAATGTGTTTATATGGATCAGCCGGAGGGCTTCATTGAAAGTGGGAGCAGTGAGAAAGCATGTAGATTGCATAAATCCATATATGGGTTAAAGCAGGCATCTCGGAGTTGGAACATCTGTTTTGATGATGTTATCAAAGAGTTTGATTTCATCAAAAATCCAGATGAACCTTGTGTTTATAGGAAGGCTGTAGGATGAGCTGTCACATTCCTCGTATTGTACGTGGATGACATTCTTCTGATAGGAAATGATATTCCTATGCTACAGTCGGTCAAATCATTCTTATCACTAAGGTTCTCCATGAAGGACCTGGGTGATGCCACATACATCCTGGGTATAAGGATCTATAGGGATAGATCCAAAAAGTTATTGGGATTGTCCCAAACCAGGTACATCAACACCATCCTAAAGAGGTTTAGTATGGAAGACTCCAAGCGGGGTGCCTTACCCGCTTGCCATGGAGTCACTCTCTCCAAGGATTCTTGCCCAAAGACCGATGAAGAGAGAGCTCGCATGAGCATTATACCTTATGCTTCGGCAGTAGGATCTATAATGTATGCGATGTTATGTACACGCCCAGATGTAGCTTATGCACTTAGTGTTGGAAGCAGGAATCAATCCAACCCAGGGGAGAACCATTGGAAAGCTGTGAAGAACATTCTTAAGTACTTACGAAGGACTAAAGAATTGTTCTTGGTGTATGGTAATAAGGATCTCCAAATGGAGGCCTTTACCGATTCGAGCTTCCAGAGCGATAAGGATGACAGCAAATCTATCTCAGGGTTTGTATTTACCCTCAATGGAGGGGCGGTAAGTTGGAAGAGTTCCAAACAGGATACCGTTGCAGACTCTACGATGGAGGCTGAGTACATTGCTGCAAATGATGCCGCCAAGGAAGCCGTCTGGATGAAGAAGTTCGTCTCGGAGCTAGGAGTAGTTCCAACCATTATTGATCCAATACCCTTGTATTGTGATAATAATGGGGCTATGGCGTTAGCCAAGGAGCCCAGATCCCATCAGCGGTCCAGACACATCCTGAGGCGATTTCATTTGATCCGGGAGATTGTAGATCGCCGCGAGATCGAGATTAAGAGAGTAGATACAAAGAACAACGCCGCGGATCCACTCACCAAGGCCCTCCCTCAGCCACAGCATGAGCGACTTTTTGAGATGTTGGGTATGAGATACGCCAATAACTGGCCTTAGTGCAAGTGGGAGATTGTTGGATATATGTATGCCCTAGAGGCCATTATGTGATAGTGGATGTATTTATACATGTATATATATATTCAGTTTGCATTCTTGCTCGACATGATAGTATGCTATCTGGTTCTTCTTTATCTGACATGTTGATTAGATCATGCTTTTATTCATTCATACATGCTGATAAAGCCCTGAGGATATCGGCTTGACTACTCTGATTGTGATGGAGATCATACTAGTGGGACAACTGTAGTCTATAAGCATATCCTGAAATGTCCCTAGTCGGAGGTGTATCGAGACGGGGCATCGATATACCAGAGTAGACTAGCGTATGTGATACTAGACCCATGTGATGGGCGATGGATGTTCCCACATTCATCGATGTTTGACATCAAGATCATATACGGGTGCTCAGTGGTGACTGGGTACACTGGACGGACTCGCCGAGAACTCCTATATGGAATTATATCTATCGTCGGATAGCAGTTCTCAGGTAACACTGGTACAGGTTAGTCTGTAGACCCGAGATCGTCATAGAGCCTTATGTGTTCTCCCACTGTATTTTGATTACCACCCTACCACGGCTCTAATGAGTCGTGCAAACAGGTGGCCGTTGGGTACAGTCCCGAGACACACGAAGGCAATGAGCGATAGGAGGGGTTTCGTCTCTCCCGATATTGGGAGTTGATGTTGTACTGTGCCCGACTGGTTATAGCAGCAAGTCCCTAGCCAGGGCTGCTGAGATTTGCTGATAAGTGTTATCAGTAGTTTCTCGAACTGTTATAGACCATTCACCGGCACGACTTATTGAGTTATTCGGGTCGACGTGACCATCCCTAGGCTCGATATGCAGCATATCTGACGAAGAGACAGGACTGTACGGTAGTGTTGCCGGTTGGCTCGACGGGAGTTGTAACAGGTTCGCTTGTTTTCTTCTTATCGCTCAATACCCGGGTGGCCGTTATGTTTGGCTGACCGCTTGGGGCTTGCGGGTGCTTGATATGATCATCACTCACTGCCGGCGTATTGACGAGTCTTAGAGTCCCACAAAGGAGTTACCTAGTCCAGGCGAAACGTTGTGGTGCGCGTATGCGATATGCGCTTGGACCCGATTAAAATACGTGTATGGGATACCGTATATTAATTGGGCAGCTTGCTAATGGTCGGGTCATATGTGATATGACCGGATTAGTGGATCAAGTGTTGATTCATCATTAGTTTCTCACTACAAATCCTATCTTGTTTATGTAGGATGTATGCATGCATGTGTGCATTCTTTCTTGTTCATGCACCTATGGATGTGCAAGCACACATGCATACATACATCATATATTATCAAGGTTGTTTATACAATGGGAATGGTGGATGTATAAGAATTACACCATGGTTGTATTTGGATAATTATTGGATTTAATTAAAGCAAAAGGAAAATGAAAAATGGGTTAAATCACTTAAGAATTTCTACACTCTTCTAACTCAACCATGCTCACCTAACATTTAACCCATAGTTTATTTTCTTATCATGCTTTTAATTTAAAATAAAATGATATCTATATATCTAACCATGGTGGGTTAAGATAGAGGAAAATATATATAGTTATTTTTCTTTTCTCTTTCATAAGATAATTCATTTCTCTTCTTCTAAAATCCACCATCTTCATCAACCTCCATGCTTTTGCTCTCTAGTTCATAGAAGAGAGTGAATCACTCATAAAAATAGGATTTTGAAGTGAGATCCATAGCCACAACTTCATTCTAATCAAGTCTAGCTCACTTGATTAGAGTGTTCTCCTTGTTTTACCAAACTTGCTAGCTTGGACGGGAAGCTCCGGGTGGATCGTCGTGGACGCAAGAGGACGACGAGTAGACCTTCTTCGAACACTCCAAAGTCAAAGGAGCAAAACGAAAAGGGGAGCTACAAAGGTTGTAGCCTTCAAACCCTAAACTTTTCTAGTTTAAAGTTTAATAAACCTAATTTTCTAGGATCGATCCACTTGCGTGTTTGTTTAGCACAATAAAAATCATAACTTTTGGACATGTGATGCTTCAAAACTCCTCATAGGGTGCTAAACAAACCCATCATCAGCATGTATCAATCCCAAGAGTTCACTAACTCTTTCTCTGTTTCCAATAAACAGAGCTATGGTCATCTTATCTTTGTGACATGACCGGCAAGTTTCACAAGATGTAAATTCAAACAAATTTAAATATGCATCTTAATGTAACTTCAGTTAGTCTGGTCGCATTGATATGACCTAGTCTACAATACCTCAAGAAGGATTCGTTCATTTCTGAACTCTTCCCCTTGTGTGTGTTCCGTATACTAAGAACTGTAGTTTGATTTAGAACGTCAATGCTTTTAGATAGCGTGCCTGAACCGATCAACTCTTGATATAGGAAATGTTCAAAACATTATCCAGCAATACAAAATTATATCCTTTCTTTACTAATAAAGAGACTGATATGATTTTGTATATCAGGTTCGGTATCTAATAACATTCGTTCAGAATCAATGTATTCAGGTAATACAGGGTGATAGTGACCAACAGACTTTGCTGCAACACTTGCACCGTTTTCTGTCTCATGAAACTTATCACCCGTTCTCAGTTCTCTACCTTTCTGTAGCCCATGTAACAGATTACATATGCGGGATCCTAATCCGGTATCACATACCCATGACGTAAAGGATACTGAGAATCAGTTCTCTGTAATAAACACACCCGAAGATGATGCATCAACATGCACTTTCTTCATTTGGGCGGCACGGGAAATCTGGTATTCCCCAATTCCCTGCTCTGTCTTACAACAATTATAAGTTGGAGCGGGACCAACGTTCCCCAGCTCAGTATAACAAGCGGGTTCGGTCAATATATCCGTTTTATTATCTTGATTAAGGAGTGATATGGTCGCTACCTGGAGAGAGAGAGAAGAAAACACTCAGCGTATGCTCTTGGAAGATTAGATTGGTTATCTAATATATCTAATCAGGATGTCTCCCACTGTTTTAATCAAATCTTCCTTCAAACCTTAAAAGGAAAGACTAGCCGGGATTAATTACACGCTACAAGTTCGCCAATCTTTCAGCCAGGCCAGTGTCGGTACTTTGAGGGAGGTCCCCCGTGCTTTCGCACGAACCTAATAAGTAAACCTCGTTTTCCCAGAGGCGTAACCCCGTTAACACCTTTCTAGACACCTACTTGATCGGCTAATTGTAATGTGTAAAACTCTCCCAGGAGTAACTCTTACTCGCAGCGGGTATCGGGATCCAACTATCTTATAGAAGGTATGCAATCTCATTGCAAATTTCAACACTTGAAATTCCCAATAATATTTTGCCCCTAGCAGCTTATGACCTTGGCTAAGGTCAACAAATCATAAGTGCTAGACAAGTTCAACCCGTCATTTCCCGATTGAATTAAACCCACCCGCACGACCCTTGGCTAAGGTCAACAAAGTCGCACGACTACCCTAACTCAATCGCATCATATGCTTATACAGATAAGCTCTAATCAGCTACCGCACACTACGCCTTGGCTAAGGTCAACAAACGCAGCACGAATACTAACCAGTACTTATCTGAAATGACGGAGGGCTACGACGGGTTTTTCAGAAAACCCTTTGCGTAATGAACTTGATATCGTTGTAGAATCGAGTGATTTTAAATGGAGTGTTTTTGAGGCTTTTCTAGTTTTGCTAAAGGGGTCACTCCCGATGAAGGGATCGTCGGCCCTTTCCTCGTCGAATGAGGTGCGGGATATATCATATATATCACTGTGCAAAGCAGAAACTATAGAAGCAATCAAAAGACAAACCGAGTTTGTAGCATCTGCCTGTTATTGCTAAAGGAGTCACTCCCGGTGAAGGGATCTCGGTCCTTTCCTTATCGAATAAGGTGCATGATATATCATATATACCGCTGTGCAAAGCAAGAACTGCAGCTACCTGTTTTATTTTGAAATTCGATTCCACAACATCTTAGGTTTCTTTTATTTCATTAATCTCATTAATGAAGTCCCATTTTATTATGCTTCCCAAGCATCACAGTTGAAACGAAATCTGCAATATAACATATATCTCATATATATAATATAAACATTCGTCTCAGGCAGTAATATGATCTCATCACAGAACATTGCAGCAGAAGAACATATATGAAATATTGGATATACTAGGACGTCCGTGTTTTCAATACGAGCCAGTATAAAACACGGATTCCACGGTCGCGATGAATAGCCAAACCCAAATCCCTAGACCCCTACGAGAGCGGCAAGTAACACTGCCAATTCTAGGGTTAGGAGACCCGGTCTCGACTCCTCGAGATGGTCTCCCACTGGACCCTAGAACCCGGTTACTTGTGCTCCCCGCCTTGGGTCTACCTAATGCGGAAAAGTAAATAATATACAACGGTGACATCTTCCGCTACCTGGAAGTGCCCTAATAAAAGAATATTACATACAAATGAATTTTACATGAATGAAAAAGAAAAACTCTCATCTCACATAAAACCCCCGTCTATTCAAACGCGACGATCCAATACAACATATCACAGCAACACATAATATCTCATATCATCAACGTAAGCAAGTATGCGTATCCCGATTGTCGTTGATGTATAGCAACGAAGCCGGCGATACACCACATACTACGCTTACGGTCACAGAAAAGAAAGTGTAAAACTACAACAGTTGGAATCCGCAACCTCCTTAGACATCGCATGCCTAACCAAATGAATTCCTTAGACATCGCATGCCTAACAATTATAAACCCCGCATTTTAGTCTCTTTATCGAAAACTCTTTTCAATGTCAAGTCGGGCAATTCAACAGGATTCCCGACGTCCTGATCGAATGCTCGTCGCAAACTTTAGTAGACAGCCGCACCCCTGAAGCCGTCGACAAAGTGCACTAAGGCGGAACACCGCTGCCGTGAGCACCCGAACGGATGCTTTCGGCGACGGGGTTCTCCTACAGTCACTTGGTCGGGGCTATGGGGCGTAGCTGTCTATTAAGTTTACCCGGCGAGTATCCGCGTACGCTACGTGATTGCGACGGACTTTTGATCGCATCAAAATTCCGTGGCAACCGATCATCTGAGACTAAACTGCTATGTTTATAATATTCAAATCAGTTATCTCATAACTACCTGTGGATTCCAATTATTGTATCACATTCCAGATAAATAGAAAAAGTTAAACTTTCCGATCGAATCATCAAACACCCAAGATTTCCCAATATATCTCAACACTTGAAATCAGTTTTAAAACATCCATCACATGCCACAGTACCAATGGTCCAGTCATAGAAGGGTCAAGCCAACGCCTCACATGTGGCACGCCGTACTGCCCCAAACCCTAAGGTTCAAAAGGCAGTTCAAGACGGTCACATAATCGAGTTAAGGTTTGTTGTCTTCTAGAGGGTCCACCGAGTTACTTGCATGACTTAGAACATTTTTAAACACAAGAAAAAAAAATCCAACTTTTGAAAAATTTTCCGACAGGGGAAAAAGTGAGTTATTGATATCCGTTCGAACTTTTTAACAGTTTCTAAAAGTTATCCGGAAAACCACATAGACAAAATCTGATACTCCGATCGAAACACCGAATCCCCAAAACAACCCCCGAAAATTCAACTCTTGAATAAATATTAAAAATTCCCAGAAAATCCAGCATAATAAAATAGGAGTTACTGTGCAAACAGGGGATGATGATGTCATCATTTAGCCGCGGAACAGCCGCATAAGGCATGCTTCTGCCGCGCTTCCGCCGCACTTTGTACTGTTCATCGAAAACTTTTTGCACCGTAATTCTTATAATTCTTTGCTGAATTTTTTAAGCATTTTTAATGTGGAAAAATCCCAGTTTTTAGAAAAAGTCCAGAGTGCTCGTAAAAATGGGGTTTCGGGTTCGATCGAGTTTCAAACTTCGTCTAGACTTCGCCTAAAGCTCTAGCTTGGCTCTGATACCACTATAGGGTTGCTATGTACGCGCACAAGGGTCTACGAGGCATCAACCATGCCCGATTAAAAATTTAGCCGTGCCGAACAACCCGATACAAGATCTTTAAACTAGAGATTAGGCGAAAACAAGCATGCTAAACACTTTAACACTAAGTGAGAGGGATTACAACCTTTGTAGATCCGGTCCTTCACTTCATATGCTCCGTGTTGTGGTCCCTTCGCTGTGATCATCGGGATCCGGACTCTCGAGAGGTTCCACGAAGAGAAAGATGCAACCTTTGCTTCCGATCTTCGATACTAAGATGATCTACCTTGAAGTTTCTTTAACACAAGCTAACACTCATGAAATGATGTGAACACCCTCATCTAAATGGCAAGGGAAGATGAGGATGATGAAGTAGGATTTTTGCTCTCTTTATTTATCTTTTTCTCATATTTATTCATCACTTTAGAAAAACTAGTAAGCTTTTTCATGAAGAGAATGAAGGAAGAATATGAACAATGTTAAGAATCCTTTTGTGATGAATAGGAAAAGAATAATATGATGAATTATGCAACCATGGTCAAGTAAACCTTTGTAGAGAATTAACTAGGGTTATGGTTTGGGTTGGGTTAAAGCATGAGTCACATGTAAATATCTTTACCAAAACAAAAAGAAAACCTTCTAGAAACATCTAGAATGTTTAACCCTAATCCAAACCCTAATCATGTTTAAACTCCACTAAACAAGTAGCATTAGTTATCATATCATGTTACAATATTATATATCACATATATAATATTTATCGTAACAAAATAAAATAATACAATTAACATATATCGCATATATACCAATGTATTATCCGAGCGAGAAAAAGAATCTTTTAGTGAGCAAACATTAGTTAATGTAATTTAATATATCATATATATTATTATACATTAAATTATCGAATCAACACATGATCCGACAATCCGGCTATATCGCATATAACCGACTAATATTTATCCGTACCGATTCATCGAATCAACACTTGATCCGATGACCCGGCCGATATCAAATATCGTGAGAATATAATACGGTATCACATATCGCATTATCCTCGGTCCCGCACATATCACATATGTGCTCCTACTCCGTTTTTCCTGAGCCAAGAAACCTCTGTGTAGGACTCTAAAGAATCGTCAATACGCCGGCAGTAGGTGATGATCATATCAAACACCCACAAGCTGCAAGCGGTCAGCTAAACGTAACAGCTACCCAGGTATTGAGCGCTCAGAAGATCAACAAGCAAGCCTGTACATTCTCCTGTGAATCCAAACAGTAACACTCCCGTACAGTCCGGTCTCGTCGTCTGATATGTCGCATATCTCGCCTAGGGGTGGTAAACGTCAGACCCAAGTAGCTTGATAAGTCGTGTCGATTTGAGGTCTATAACAGTTCGAGAAACTACTGATAACACTTACCAGTAAATCTCAGCAACCCTGGCCAGGGATTTCCGGTTATAGCCAATCGAACACAGCACAACATCAACTCCCTATACCGGGAGAGACGAATCCCCTCCTATCGCTCATTGCCTCCATGTGATTCGGGACTGTACCCAAAAGCCACCTTTTTGCACGCCCTCTTGGACGTGGTATGATGGAAATCAAAGCACAGTGGGAATCACACAAGACTCTATGACGATCTCGGGTCAACAGACTACTCTGTACCAGTGTCACCGGAGAACTGCCATCTGACGTATGGTATAATACCATCTGGGAGTTCTCGATGAGTCCGTCCAGTATACCCAGTCTCCACTGAGCACCCGTATACCATCCTTGATGTCAAACACCGATGGATATGGGATCATCCATCGCCCATTATATGGGTCAAGATGCGTATATGCTAATCTACTCTGGTGCATCGATGCCCTGTCTCGATACACCCTCGACTAGGAACAGTTATAGGATGTACTCATCGACTACCGTGGCCCCACTAGTATGATCTCATCATTGTCCCAGTAGTCGAGTACATATCCTAAGGGCTTTATCAACATGTAATATAGAGACAATCAGAGTACATGTTAAGATAAAGTACAACCAGATAGCATACTATCATGTCGAGTAAGAAAGTCCTCCCTATATATGTCCTAGCATCCACTACAATATACATCGTATGTACAGTAATGGCCTCTAGGGTATACATATAACTAACAATTTAGTCGTAGATGTTTATGTGTATTATTTTAGCATACCTCCCTTATTGCATATAGAAATGGTAGGTATAGAACACTGCACTGTCACTAACGGTTCAAGCTGCACGAGCACTATTTATATATTACACTCACACCGTTAGTGATTGTCATGACACTTGCACTATAGGATTGCTACGAATTATATATCTTCTTGATTGCCGCATCATTGATGATTGTCATGACTTGTCGCATATTGGCATATACATATATTGATATACCACCACTTGCGCACATGTACACCGTATATTCACATTAGTACATACCTTTATTTATATATCACCACTTGCGCACATGTACACCGTATATTCACATTAGTACATACCTTCATTGATATATCACCATTTGCGCACATATACACCGTATATTCACATTAGTGCCTACCTTCATTAATATATTACCACTTGCGCACATGTACACCGAATATTCACATTAGTGCATACCTTCATTGATATATCACTACTTGCGCACATGTACACCGTATATTCATATTAGTGCATACCTTCATTGATATATCACTACCTGCGCACATGCACTCTTTATATTCACATTAGTGCATACGTACCTTGATATATCTATACTTGTGCACAAATACATCGTATATCCATATTAGAGCACATGTACATTGTTACACTCTCATTGCGTATATAGCCATTTGCACATCCATACCTATATACATACATATGTTACATACATGGGTGATGTTGACATGATTTAAAAACTAAGGGACCGCACACAACATTTTCAAAACTGGATCCTTTTTAAAAGAGCGGTTTTCCCTTTCTTTTACTCTTAGTGTCATACGTCACATTGCATGGATTTACACATTGAGTTTGGATTTATGTGATTTCTGGATTTGGAAACCGGGGTATTATTTTAAGAAAATACGCATTGTTTTAAAAATCCGGTTTCCCTTGATATGATATTTCAGTGCGTCCACCATACGTTTTCTCGGTTCTGAGACGTGTGACATGTGAACCCGAATCGAGGAGCTGGATGAGGCCGATTGCGGGTACATGGTGGACACGGTATGGTACCCCGGGGCGAGAACAGATCGTAGTGCAGTAGACAGTGAGCCTGGCAGAGGGACCACTACCTACTGGTGATTGGTTAGATCTGGCGGTAATCCAAAGGATACTGACCAGAGTTGAGAGATGGATACGGGACGACACGTACTGCCGGGGCCGAGGGCCGATTTCGCAGACGGAGCCCGATACTTGAAGATTTGCGTGTCGATGCTTGACACGATGATTTGTGATATTTTCAAGTGCCGATGCTAGGCATTCACGATTCCATGAGCTGTACAGGATTTAAGGGCCGATCGGAGTAACGACGCCTGAGTTTTTCTGGGATTTGGGTGCATTGATAGACACCGGTTATTCTTCCACGTTGACATTCCGTGTAGATGATATTTATTCCCAAGCTAGAATTCATTATTTTCCATCTCACACTGTAGCTATAGTACCTAATAGAGTACTTTTGCATGATTATTGCATGCCCTGCTCACCTTATATAGATGTTATTAGATTGCATTTGCTATGCACGATTATTGCATACCCTGCTTATCATATAGAGATGTTATAAGATCGCATTTGTTGCATGATTATTGCTCATGTAGCTCATCATATAGATGTTATCTGTTGGCATATGTTAGAGTATCGCAGTACGTGCATACTCGCGATTACCTTTATATGTTGTCTACTATTCACGAGTAGGTAACTCACCCCCATTGTGCCACAGTGTTTGCAGGTTGCCCCTCAGAGTAGTTGCGGCAGGGCTACATCCTTGTATCTTTTTGCTACGGATACCACTGCAGTAGGCGTGTGAGCACTTTGCTTATAGGTGTGTTTTTGCGGTATCCGTTTATTTTCCAGTTGACACAAGACTCTATTACGATCTCTGGTCAACAGACTACTCTGTACCAGTGTCACCGGAGGACTGCCATCTGACGTGAGGTATAATACCATCTGGGAGTTCTCGGCGAGTCCGTCCAGTGTACCCAGTCTCCACTGAGCACCCGTACACCATCCTTGATGTGAAACACCGATGGATATGGGATGCTTTACTCTTATTGTATATCATTTTATTTATATATTACCTTGTACCCGATTTCGGGGCTAGTTTTTACAAAGGAAATGCTGCCAAAATTTTTAAGATAATAACTTTAACTTTAAAGAATTTTTTCTAAATTACTTAAGGTTTCCTAAACGGTTTAACAGATGTTCTATTAAATGTTTTAACACTCAATACTTTAATGGTTTTGATTTCTGGGTTTCGGCTTACTTAGCCGCGTTACGCCTGTAGACGTCACGTGGTTAAGTGCCGGTTACGGGCCAAACTTTAGGTTATGACATCATTGGAGATTTTTGAAGCCAAAATGAAGTGGGGAAATCGGGGGACTGCACAAGAGGGGCTCGGCCAGCAGCAGGAAGTGGGGAGTGTGTGGGTTGGTGTGTTTGTGTGTGTGTGGTTTCCCAAGTCAAAATAACCCCCACTCAAGTCAACAAGGCCCATGCTTCTTTTCTTTATTAATCCCTTTTTCATTTCCTTGACTTTTGAGGTGAGAAATTCGGGGGAAAAGTGAGGGCTTCTACTAGGGGAGTAAAAATGGGGGTGTGTGGGCTTGTATGGTGAGGAAAAAATGATAAATAATATATCCTAAGTAAACCTAGAACCATACCTCAATTCTATTTAGCTATTTTCACCATGTAAGCCTTTATAGTTTATATTTTCTAAAACCATCTTAATAATTTCTTCAAAAACAATATTTTACATGTTAGTTTAATGTGTCATGATACACAAAATTTGTATCAATTTATTCCAATTTGTAATTATCCCTAATTAAATGTATTAGTGACGGCAAAAAAATATTAAAATAATTAATTTCGAGATTTTTTTCAGTAAACTCGAAATTTTACAAGTGGCATAATAAACACCAAATACTAGCAATTACATTGCTAGAATATGTATATTTAATTTTATATTAAAAGATAATTATATCTTGATTTTTACGGAAAATACCCGTTATTTACCGAAAATCGGAAATTTCGCCTAAAAGATTTTTAAAACGTTACAACCATCGACACATAAATCCTCATATCTCGGGCTCCGTCAGTCCGGATCGGCCCTCGGGCTCCATCAGTCCAGATCGGCCCATATCATTTCTCGACTCCGGTCGGAATCCTCTGGATATCCCCCGAGCCCAAATACTATCACCGGTAGGTAGTAGTCCCACTGCCAGGCTCACCATCTAGTGTACAGCAATCCGTTCTTGCCCCGGGGTACCATACCGGGTCCACCATATACCCGCAATCAGCCTCATCCAACTCATCAAATCGGGTTTCACATGTCACACGTCTCAGAACCGAGAAAACGTATGGTGGACACACTGAAATATCATATCAAGAGAAATCGGGCTTTTAAAACAATACATACTTTCTTTTAAAATGACCACGGTTCTAAAATCCAGAAATCTCATGAAAATAGCATATCTCAATGCGTAAAATCATAAAGCATGATGTATGCGACATATGATAGAAATGTAAGCAAATCCGTATATAATGCAACATGGAACAGTGATGCGACATATTAAGAGAAAACAGCTCTTGTAAATGATTCCGGTTTTAAAATATATCATGTGGTTCCCAATTCTCCGAGACCAAACCCAGCATCATCTATGTATGTGCAATAAGTATGTATGTAGGTATGGATGCACAAATGTTATATACGTAAGTATGAGTGTACAATATGTATGTGCGCAAGTATGGATGTACAAGTGGTATATACGCGCATGTAAGAGTGTACAATATGTATGTGATCCAATATGGTTGTACAAGTGGTATATACGCAAGTATGAGTGTACAATATGTATGTGCGCAAGTATGGATGTACAAGTGGTATATACGCATGTATGAGTGTACAATATGTATGTGCGCCTATATGGATGTACAAGTGGTATATACGCAGGTATGAGTTTACAATATGTATGTGCGCCAATATGGATGTACGAGTGGTATATACGCATGTATGAGTGTACAATATGTATGTGCGCCAATATTGATATGCCAGTAGTATATACGCAAGTATGAATGCACAATATGTATGTGCGCCAATATGGATGTACCAGTAGTATATACGCAAGTATGAATGTCAATATGTATGTGCGCCAATATGGATGTACAAGTAGTATATACGCAAGTATAGTATGTAAGGAGTCATTTCATGATGCAGCAATCCTACTGTGTAGTGACATGGCAATTATCGATGATGAAGTGTGTGAGCTGGAAAATCTGTGTACGCGTAACATACGCATCATCGATAATGGTGCAGGTGTACTAGCACAGGTATACGTAATGCAATGCGAATAACATGAATGCAGCATAAGGTAAATCATCAGCTAAAAGCTATAAGGTATATGTGTCTACACGACCGAGTCGGTGAATCTATCAATCGGCATCCAGCCTCACGATATCGCGTACGGTATAATCCGTCGTACAACATGCTCTAGTCAAGGGTATGGATCAATCATCAAGTCAAACTCATCACGTACGGAAAATCATCGTACGGCGGCATTAAACTATCACGGATCCTATCAACTTATAAGACGAGGAGGGTACAGACCTAACGTCTCGTACGGCCATCACTCACTATTCACAACATATATAAAAATATCTCTATATACCTATGTCCCAGGTCACATCCGCAACAATCTCATATCAGGGGATCGGCAGGGTATAAATCATCTCAATCGACTCGCATCTGTATACCAACATATCATCAAATCATCATATCACGTCATATATTCTTTTCATCGCATTTATATCCCACATCAAGTCAAATTTACAAATACATTCTATCTTTAAAATAAGCATATGTGTCTAATCTAACAAACACACCCGAACCATACAAACAGGTTTTGAAAGATGCGAATCGTAGTTTTGAAAGTATGGGTTACGGTGTTTTTAAAAAAAAGATATCATTTGAAAATACGTAACGTCCCTCAAGGTATTTGTTTAAAAGATGCATAGAATTCCTCAGTTTGGAAATAGGTATGGTTCGGATGATACATCTACATCGACTATCTAGTCATATAATACCCTAAACGGCAATATCATCAAATATCATCCTCAAATCCCGTCATCACATAGTAGTCGTATCATATCACTTCTAACTACCCTTAGTTTCTAATATGGTTCTCTAACTACCCTTTTTACTCTATCTATAGTTTTCTATTAAAGGTTTTATTAATCATAATCTATATATATTAATCGGTTTACATCAAAGTTTGTGGGGGTGCTATACGCCATCCACCCGACATCCCCCGTAGATATAGATCTACTCACCATGGTCTTCGCATGCCGAAGTTGATGACACCACGCTCCGTCGCCTCGGAATCCACGCGATGGTACCTACAATAACAACACATATCACAACGCTATTAAAATCAAGTTCTGAAATCCAATACGGCACGCACATTGCTCATAGGTTAGAACCAATAGCTTACGCGTACAAAATCAACCAAACAACCCCTATTGTTGATGTACAAACATCCAACAACCAAATACGAATCCAAATATCAAAAGTTAGAATTTCAAAATATGGAAAACATATCCAAAATCACACCAAAATGCTCCCAGATTTTGACTCAGGTCAAATAAAGCTAAACAAACAAGTATATGGTCGGAGTGTATGAGCTACTGGAACAAGCCGGGCACCAACCCACCCAAACTGGCTGGCCACAAGGCAAGGAATTCCGGCCTCCTCGGCCCCCTAGGCTCCTCTGGGCTTCATCTCATCAAGGTGGTCTACTAGTACTCCAATTTGGTGCATGGTATTGTTTGGTTGTCTCAGAAGTCCCCCGGGTCATCCCAGATCCACTGTAGGCATGCTAACCCTCACAAAACCGACATGGATCAATTCCTAAATCTGTATTTTGGTTTCTATACTAAATCCCAGCCCCTGAATTCAATCCCTAAGGTTTTGTACAGCCACTACACATCACCAATTCCACTCAATCACCCCAACCCTTCTTTAGAATTTTCCAACACCACAATTCCACGCTAAAACAACTTCTAAACAAAAATAGGATATAACGGAACTTAAAACTAGCTAAATAGTAGAAATTATACCTCATGTATGTCACTTAGGCAAACACTACAAGTCCAAAGTCACCAAGATCCAACTTTTCTTGGTCCCATGTGTAGAGCAAGAGATGGGGATTAATTTTTGTGAAGGGAGTATAAGGTTTTGGGGATTATTTGGAGATGGATCCACGGTGTAACGTTTTAAAAATAAATAAATAAATAATTAGATAAATAAAATGTTTTAGGTGAATTTTCGGATAATCGGTAAAATTAACCGTATTTTCCATAAAACCTAACTACCATTATTTTTTAATATAGATTTAAATACGCATATTATAACTATGTAATTAATAGTAAATGGTGTTTATTTAGTGACTTATAAATTATTAGTTTACTAAAATATTTTTCCTTAATTAATTATTTTAAATATTAACATAAGCTTATAATTATACATTTAATTAGTGTAAATTACAAATTGAAATGGGTTAATTTCAATTTTGTGCACCATGACACACTAAACCAAAATGTAACATGTTGCTTTGAATTGAGTTGGAGTTGTCATGAGGTTTCTAGAAAATGATAGAATGGGTTATTAGAAAAGAAAAGAAAACAAATAAAATTAATTAAATTATTGAAAAGACTAAATTGGTGTAATAATTTGTGAAGCTTCCACACAAACCACACACACTCTCTCCCTCTCCAAATGGTGGCCGAGCCCCCTTGTAGCAGCCCAAAAAAATTTGCTCTCTCATTCCCACTTCATCTTAACACAAAAATCCATTCAAAAACCACACACAATCATAATAATTCCTAAATTAAATCAAGACCCAATATTCTTCGATCAATCTTACTTGAATCCTTGGAGCAAAGAGATCATTTTGGAGACAAGTTTGCATGTTTGGATCTTAAGTTGGAGGTATAATCCTAAACCATGTTCAAATTGTTGCTATAATACTTCAAATTAAGCTAATTAGAAGTGTAATTATGGTTTTGATTTTGTGATTCAAAATTTAAGTAAGGGGTTTGAGTTAAAGTTAGTGTTTTTATTAATGGAGTAAGGTTATAATAAGTGGTTTAACATTTTATGAAATGAAAATTTTAGTGTAGTTGTTGTATTGTAAATTGTTGTTTCAAAATTGTTTAAATTAAACAATTTTGAAAACTAGGTTTTTATAAAACATATAAATAGGTTTAATAAAATTCTAGTGAGAATGTTTATCAATTTTTCATAGGTTTAATGGGTAGAATAACATGTTAATTGAATGCAAAGGCTAATCTAGTAACTAGTTTCAAATTGTTAGTTGCAAATTATGATAAATATGCTAATTTTGCTAACTAGGTTTTAGAAATTGACTAAATAATTGGGATTAAAATCTAATTAGGGTTTCATGATATTATTAACATTATAAAGTGTAGTTTAATAATTTATTTCATGCAAAACCAAGTTTAGTTGTGGAATTCTGAATTTTTTAAAAAAAAGTGTTAAAATTTGATATTTTTGCAAACTAGAATTTTCAATTCAATACAAATTGATGAGAATAAATTATAGAAATGGTTTATATAACCTAGTTATGATATTTAGTGAATATTATGGTCATTAGATTTTTTTAAACATCAAGTTTTGAAGTAAAACGGTTAATTGACGATTTCTAGGTTTTTGCGAAATAGAACGACTTGATTGATTTTAAGGTTTTGATGATTTAAAGCCTACTTTATATTATTATTAGTGAGTTTTGGAACTACGACTTTTACGTTCATATTTTATCTCGATCAATCGGCGTTTGTATGCCGATGTCGTGTGTTTTTCGGTTCTTTTGCATGAGCGGGTCATAGGTTTTAACCTATGCGCGTTTCATGCGCCGTTTTGGTTTTGTCCGTGATTCAGTTTACGATATTATATATGTTTAGGTATAGGTACCCCTCACGTGGATTTCGGACGAGGAAGAAGAGGAGGGCGACATCGACTTCGGCAGACAAGGACCAGGTGAGTAGATGTATATCTACGGGGGAAGTCGGGTGGATGGTTTATAGCACCCCCGCAAACGTAGAATATGGATATTACTTACTGTTATTAGGAAGTCGGATGTGACCTTAGATTCTTGGCGAGTAGGGTCCTATTGAAGACTTTAGTTTGGACTAGACTGATTTAGGAAGACTTAACCATGAGGATGACTACCTTGGAGTGAATTTGTAGGTTTCATGTAGACACACACATACACGCACACACATAAATTTGACTTGGTGTATATGTGTGTGTGTGTGTCTATATATATATATATATAGAGAGAGAGAGAGAGAGACACACAACATATACATGTGATATGAGGAGGTTATGAT
This sequence comes from Agapanthus africanus, assembly GCA_030015575.1. Lineage (NCBI taxonomy): Eukaryota > Viridiplantae > Streptophyta > Magnoliopsida > Asparagales > Amaryllidaceae > Agapanthus > Agapanthus africanus. The sequence goes on from JASDDO010000031.1 coordinate 151,443,854, forward strand.
ACATGGGGATGAGTCGATATGACTAGGCTTGGTGCCGTGATTTATTGGATATATGATCGAGTTATGACATGAGATGTGTTATGATGGTAGCGGATCGTTGGGAAATGAGATTTTATAAAATATATTTATATAAACGATAATATGTGTTGATGATATTGGAATGAACGAGACTCTAGAATAGAACACGGATTGTAGTATGTGACTTAATCACGACATGATATATGACATGATATTTTAGTGGATCATTTGACGATGTATATTTACACAGACGATGATATATGTTTGATGATATTGGGATGTATGCGATTATAGTACAGTACCCTTGATAATGATACTGTTTTTTTGATGATACTATACGAACGATGATGTATATATGTGATAGTTGACCCGTACCCCGATTTTGGGATGCCGTACGATGGATTTTACCGTACAAGGCATAGATGTGATGATTAATCCGCACTCTTGACTTGAGGAAGTCGTACTATGTACGTGACGCTATTGAGGCTGGATCGCCGACTACTAGAGATATCGACTCAGACTTTAGGAGGATTCTTCTTACCTTTCGACTAGTGTCTTTAGTTAGTTCCTTAGTTGGTTAGGTAGATCTTAGTTTAGGCTCGAGTCATACTTATTTTCAAACAGTTGAATCGTGCTTTTTCAAACAACAAACCGTATGACTCGTAATTAGTATGTATTTTCTAGTTGTGCGTTACAACATTTTCACCGTTATATTCAAGTTGTGTTCATCGCATCGCATAATCATCATATGTTCTTTAGCTAATATGAAGCTCTGCATGTTAGGACACCAGCACCATTACCGATGATGCGCGTGTTCCACGTACACTTATTTGCCGGCTCACACACATCATCATCGGTAATTGCCTTGTTACGTACACTTTAGAACATATTATCTTTTATTGATATAATTAACTAAATGCAAGTCCAATATAATATTGTGTGATTACTCTCATGTGCTAGTTAGACATTGCATTTATTACTTAGACACTTCATGCAATCACATTTTCATATTATCATGCAGTATTGTGTGGCTTATGCCGATACTCATTATTACTTACTCATGATTTTGGGATTTTTGATTTCTATGAGATTTCTGGATTTTGGGGAAAACCGCAAGAATATATATAAAAACTTCTCTCTCTCTCTCTCCCTCTCTTTTTAAAAATACAAGTTGCGGTTTTCTCGTAATGTATGTGTCGTCCACCATGAGATTTCATGTTTTCTGTTGGATTTCGAGACCCGATTCGAGGAGTGGATGAACCGTCTCGGGTACATGGTGGGCCTGGTATGGTACCCCGGGACAAGAAGATCGAGTTGTAGACGATGAGCCTGGTAGGGGAAGACTACCTACCGGTGATGTCTGGCGCGGTGGATATCCGGAGGATACCGACCGTTGTCGTGAGATTTGATGATATGGTCCGATCCGGACTGTCGGAGCCCGAGATATTGAGACTATGAGATATTCAAATTATGAGATATTTAGACTGTGAGGTATTGAGACTTTGAGATTTACATGTTTTGTGTCAATGCTTGACACGGATTTCCATGGATTTCGTTGATGATGTTTCAGATTACCATACAAATTTTACTATGATAAAAGTTAAAGATTTCTTATACAGATGTATCCAGATTTCATGGTTGATTGTTTTACATTCATTGTGCATGCATACTCATACACATGACATGTTACTACTTGAGGCACTGACACGAGCACCGAGCATTGCACTTACGCATAGATTATTACCTTGCCACTACTAGATGACTAGTGATATATTAAGTATATTATTATGACCTAGGAGAGCGTCGTGCATGCGATTTCTACTCGCAGATGTCTTCTACTCACGAGTTGGCATCTCACCCCCGTTGTGCCAAATTTTCTTACAGGTTCATATGTACAGGTTTCCTTGGCAGCTTGCTGGCACATCATTTCATTCAGGTGATTTTCTTGGTAGGTTGGTTCACTAGTATCAGGACCGCCATTGTACTTTTATTATTTCATTTGTATCTAGTACGCTCCATCATCCAGACTTGTATTACTGATAGATTTAGAAGACCAGTTGTTTTATTTCAACCTTAGAGTCGCGCTTGTATTATTATGGTTTCTGGTGGATTTGGTTTTCTTTTGAGTTTTGAGTCTCGCCCTTCGGCGTTGTATATTATAGTGCATTGTGTGGTTGTTTCCGCCTTTTGGCGTAGAGCAAGCTCCCGCTTGGGGATTCCTTTTTATTGTTCCTTATGTATATATTCTTATTTGTACCCGTTTGGGGCCAGTTTTTACAAAGGAGACTCTTCCGAAATTTTTGAGAAATTTGATGTTTCTTTTAAACTTGTTTTCCTTTACGTCTTCTTTTAAAAGGTTTAGATTCTGGGCTTTGGCTTACTTAGATTACGTTATGCCTCTAGACGTTTCGTAATTTAAGTGCCAGTTATATTCCGTACTTTCGGGTCGTGACAAACTTGGTATCAGAGCGCTAGGTTTAACCCTTGTCTAAGTCTAGGTTGACCTTGGGTGACGGAGTAGGTTACTTAGGTAGACTGACGTACTGTAGGTATGATCCGCGTCATACTTACGATACGCTACTCTGCTTAAGATACCTTTGGATGTACATTTCTTTGCACCGTATTCTATTCGTTTCTTTGATCTATCTTCGTCAATATCGGATGGTGGTTTCTATTACCACGGTTGCACGGGCAGAGAGAGCGGTGGCTAGAATGCGATGACCGTTAGGGTGTTGTCTATTCGGGAGGATTGAAGCATTGTTTGGCGTACGGACGAAGGGTATTCACATGTCGTCCAGACGAAGTTAAATGGTTCGAACGAATGTCAGAAACCCATTTTCCAAAGTTTAAGGTATTCGGAAGAACATGCAGGTATTTCTATGGACCCTCTAGAAGAATGAAACCCTAACTCGACATAATGACATGAGAACGTTGGTGAAGCTTAGGGTTTGTGGCAGTTCCGTGGTGCCATTAGTGAAGCTTGGGTTTGCCCTTCTACGGCTGGTCCACAGATGCTGGGGCATGTACTAGATATTTTTAATCTATACTTGAGTGTTGAGCTCTCGGGGAACTATGTGATTTTGATGAATCGATCGAAAAGTTTAACGTAGTCCGGAAATCATGTGATGGGATACATTACTCGGGAGACTCTAGATATGAGCATAGCCGTTTATCGCGCAGTTAGCATAGCTATGAGGAGACGAGTCCGAATCAGTCGACAATAGAAAATGCGCACATTGACGATAGTGATTGCGATTTGGTCATTTGAATTTCATATTTCCGTTGATTGGATTTTGGAATTTTGAGGATTTTGTTCTATGATTGGTATTTCCTATGTGTACATTCATTACACTCTATTCGTGTTTCATATATCAGTGGTATTGATGTTGTTTTGTGCATACCTAGTGCACTCGATTTGGTTTTATACATTTTGAGATATTGATTTGATTTCATGCATATGGGTTGCACATGATTTTGACGTATGCTTCGACATAGTTTTCATGCACTTTTCGTACTGTGATTTCCATTTTGATATTCGGTATAAGTTTTCATGCACCATGTGCACTTGATTGAGATTCTTGCGCACACTTAGCGCGCTTGATGCGATTTTGTGCACACCAGATGCACTAAATCAGGATTTGTGCAAATTAGATGCACCTGATATTGTTGTCGTGCACGTCCGTTGCACTTGACAGATGTTTTTGGTGCACACCCGTTGCACTCAGTTTTGTTTCCATGTGTATTCATGGCATCTGTATTTGATTTCGATTTCAGTGCGCACCGGACGCATGTGGTACCTTGTATACTGTGTTTGAGATTGATTTCATTTTGAGCAGTACGTTTTTTTTTATATTTACTATTTGGTGCAGTAATCGAGCAGGACTGTTCTGAGAACAGTAACTAGGATTTCGATGTATATCCTGTTGGTTTCGTAATGGACTTTGACATTGTGTTTTCACCATGACTCCGATGATTGTGTTATACTTGACGGAGTTTTGATTTTGAGTTATATACTTATTTTTCATGCACATACATTGCAATAAGATGTGTTTTATGTATTGATGATTTCGGAGCCCCGATGATTTGAGTGTTTTGCTAAATGTTTTAGTTTTTGGGGGGAGTTTTAATTTAAATTCGGGGACCGAATTTCTTTAAGGGGGGAAGATTGTAATGTTTAAAAAAAAAAATTAGATAAATAAAATCCTTTAGGTGTATTTTCTGATAATCGGTAAAATAAACCGTATTTTCTGTAAAACTTAACTACAATAATTTTTCAATATAGATTTAAATACGCCTATTTTAACTATGTAATTACTAGTAAATGGTGTTTATTTAGTGACTTATAAATTATTAGTTTACTTAAATATTTTTCATTAATTAATTATTTTAAATATTAACATAAGCATTTAATTATACATTTAATTAGTGTAAATTACAAATTGAAATGGGTTAATTTCAATTTTGTGCACCATGACACACTAAAACAAAATGTAACATGTTTCTTTGAATTGAGTTGGAGTTGTCATGAGGTTTTAGAAAATGATAGAATGGGTTATTAGAAAAGAAAAGAAAACAAATAAAATTAATTAAATTATTGAAAAGACTAAATTGGTGTAATAATTTGTGAAGCATCCACACAAACCACACACTCTCTCTCCTTCTCCAAATGGTGGCCGAGCCACCTTGTAGCAGCCCAAAAAAATTTGCTCTCTCATTCCCACATCATCTCAACACAAAAATCCATTCAAAAATCACACAAAATCATAATAATACCTAAATTTAATCAAGACCCATTATTCTTTGATCAATCTTGCTTGAATCCTTGGAGCAAAGAGATCATTTTGGAGACAAGTTTGCATGTTTGGATCTCAAGTTGGAGGTATAATCCTAAACCATGTTCAAATTGTTGCTATAATAATGCAAATTAAGCTAATTAGCAGTGTAATTATTGTTTTGATTTTGTGATTCAAAATTTAAGTAAGGGGTTTGAGTTAAACTTAGGGTTTTTATTAATGGAGAAGGATTATAATAAGTGGTTTAACATTTTATGAAATGAAAAATTTAGTGTAGTTGTTGTATTGTAAATTGTTGTTTCAAAATTGTTTAAATTAAACAATTTTGAAAACTAGGTTTTTATAAAACATATAAATATGTTAGATAAAATTCTAGTGAGAATGTTTATCAATTGATCATGGTTTTGATGGGTAGATTAACATGTTAATTGAATGCAAAGGCTAATCTAGTTACTAGTTTCAAATTGTTAGTTGGAAATTATGATAAATATGTTAATTTTGCTAACTAGGTTTTAGAAATTGACTAAATAATTGGGATTAAAATCTAATTAGGGTTTCATGACATTATTAACATTATAAATTGTAGTTTAAAAATTTAGTTCATGCAAAACCATGTTTAGTTGCGGAATTGTGATTTTTTTTAAAAAAGTGTTAAAATTTGATATTTTTGCAAACTAGAATTTTCAATTCAATACAAATTGATGTGAATAAATTATAGAAATGGTTTATATAACCTATTTATGATATTTAGTGAATATTATGGCCATTAGATTTGTTTAAACATCATGTTTTGAAGTAAAACGGTTAATTGACACTTTCTACGTTTTTGCGAAATAGAACGACCTGATTGATTTTAAGGTTTTGATGATTTAAAGCCTATTTTATATTATTATTAGTGAGTTTTGGAACTACGACTTATACGTTCATGTTTTATCTCGATCAATCGGCGTTTGTACGCCGATGTCGAGTGTTTTTCGGTTCTTTTGCATGAGCGGGTCATAGATTTTAACATATGCGCGTTTCGTGCGCCGTTTTGGTTTTGTCCGTGATTCAGTTTACGATATTATATATGTTTGCGTATAGATACCCCTCACGTGGTCTTCGGACGAGGAAGAAGTGGAGGGCGACATCGACTTCGGCAGACAAGGACCAGGTGAGTAGATGTATATCTACGGGGGAAGTCGGGTGGATGGCGTATAGCACCCCCGCAAACGTAGAATATGGATGTTACTTACTGTTATTAGGAAGTCGGACGCGACCTTAGATTCTTGGCGAGTAGGGTCCTATTGAAGACGTTAGGTTGGACTAGACTGATTTAGGAAGACTTAACCATGAGGATGACTGCCTTGGAGGGAATTCGTAGGTTTCATGTTGACACACACACACACACGCACACATAAACTTGACTTGGTGTATATGTGTGTGTGTGTGTGTGTGTGTGTGTGTGTGTATAGGGATGTGTGTAGGTATACACACACACACACACACACACACACACACAACAACAACATATACATGTGATATGAGGAGGTTATGATACATGGGGATGAGTCGATATGACTAGGCTTGATTCCGTGATTTATTGGATATATGATCGAGTTATGACATGAGTTGTGTTGTGATGGTAGAGGATGTTGGGCAATGAGATTTTATAAAATATATTTATATAAACGATAATATGTGTTGATGACATTGGAATGAACGAGACTTTAGAATAGAACCCGGATTGTAGTATGTGACTTAATCACGACATGATATTTTAGTGGATCATTTGACGATGTATATTTACAGAGACGATGATAGATGTTTGATGATATTGGGATGTATGGGATTATAGTACACTACCCTTGATCATGATATTGTTTGATGATGATACTATACGAACGATGATTATATGTGATAGTTGACCCGTACCCCTATTTTGGGATGCCGTACGATGGATTTTACCGTACGAGGCATAGATGTGATGATTGATCCACACTCTAGACTCGAGGAAGTCGTACTATGTACGTGACGCTATTGAGGCTGGATCGCCGACTATTAGAGATATCGACGCAGACTTTAGGAGGATTCTTCTTACCTTTCGACTAGTGTCTTTAGTTAGTTCCTTAGTTGGTTAGGTAGATCTTAGTTTAGGCTCGAGTCATACTTATTTTCAAACAGTTGAATCATGCTTTTTCAAAAGAAAAACCGTATGACTCACAATCAGTATGTATTTTCTAGATGTGCGTTACTACATTTTCACCGTTATATTCATGTTGTGTTCATCGCATCGCATATTCATACATATGTTCTTTAGCTAATATGAAGCTCTGGCTGTTAGGACACCAGCACCATTACCGATGATGTGCATGTTCCATGTACACTTATTTGCCGGCTCACACACATCATCATCGGTAATTGCCATGTCACGTACACTTTAGAACATATTATCTTTTATTGATATAATCAGCTAAATGCTAGTCCAATATATTATTGTGTTATTACTCTCATGTGCTAGTTAGACATTGCATTTATTACTTAGACACTTCATGCATTCACATTTTCATATTATCATGCAGTATTGTGGGGCTTAAGCCGATACTCATTATTACTTACTCATGATTTTGGGATTTTGGATTTCTATGAGATTTCTGGATTTTGGGGAAAACCGCAAGAATATATTTAAAAACTTCTCTCTCTCTCTCTCTCCCTCTCTTTTTAAAAATACAAGTTGTTGTTTTCTCGTGATGTATGTGTCGTTCACCATGAGATTTCATGTTTTCTGTTAGATTTCGAGACCCGATTCGAGGAGTGGATGAACTGTCTCTGGTACATGGTGGGCCCGGTATGGTACCCCGGGGCAAGAAGATCGAGTTGTAGACGATGAGCGTGGCAGGGGAAGACTACCTACTGGTGATGTCTGGCGCGGCGGATATCTGGAGGATACCGACTGTTGTCGTGAGATTTGATGATATGGGCCGATTCGGAGTGACGGAGCCCGAGATATTGAGACTATGAGATATTGAGACTATGAGGTATTGAGACTCTGAGATTTACATGTTTTGTGTCGATGCTTGACACGGATTTCCAGGGATTTCATTGATGATGTTTCAGATTACCATACAAATTTTACTATGATAAAAGTTAAAGATTTCTTATACAGATATATCCAGATTTCATGGTTGATTGTTTTACATTCATGGTGCATGTATACTCATACACATGACATGTTACTACTTGAGGCACTGACACGAGCACGGAGCATTACACTTACGAATAGATTATTACCCTGCCACTACTAGATGACAAGTGATATATTAAGTATATTATTATGACCTAGGAGAGCGTTGTGCATGCGATTTCTACTCGCAGATGTCTTCTACTCACGAGTTGGCAACTCACCCCCGTTGTGCCAAATTTTCTAACAGGTTCAGATGTACAGGTTTTCTTGGCAGCTTGCTGACACATCATTTCATTCAGGGTGATTTGCTTGGTAGGTTGGTTCACTTGTATCAGGACTGTCGTTGTACTTTTATTATTTCATTTGTATTTAGTAAACTCCATCAACCAGACTTGTATTACTGATAGATTTAGAAGACCAGTTGTTTTATTTCGACCTTAGAATCGCGCTTGTATTATTCTGGTTTCTGGTGGATTTGGTTTTCTTTTGAGTTTTGAGCCTCGCCTATCGGCGTTGTATATTATAGTGCATTGTGTGGTTGTTTCCGCCTTTTGGCGTAGAACTAGCTCCCGCTTGGGGATGCCTTTTTATTGTTGCTTATGTATATATTCTTATTTGTACTCGTTTGGGCCTAGATTTTACAAAGGAGACTATGCCGAAATTTTTGAGAAATTTGATGTTTCTTTTAAACATATTTTCCTTTACTTCTTCTTTTAAATGGTTTAGATTCTGTGCTTCGGCTTGCTTTGATTACGTTACGCCTCTAGACGTTTCGTAATTTAAGTGCCGGTCACGTTCCATACTTTCGGGTCGTGACATAGGGTTAGAAGTGGAGGGATGTGAGGTTGGAGGAAGATGAAGAAGGAGAAGAAAATGATGGGGGAAAGTTTATGGCAGCAACCCCCCTCTCTCACTTTTCTCACACTCTCTCTCTCCAATCATTCACATTTTCAACCCTTTCTCATTTCTTTTTCTTTTCTCTTTTAAATTTCAAAACCAAATCACATAATACCCATAAAACAATATAAATGCAACAACATGTAACCAACTGTAACATGACATGGTGCGCTAGCAAAGGAAAACTGTAGAAAAACGGATTTGGCTTAATTGCGATTAGCAGTGCACCAATCGGGTTTTTATCCAAACTGCATATAATAAATATTTAAAAATGCCAAATCCTTTAAATATGTTTTTAAATGAATAAATCATTTTAATTTTCATTTATTTCACAATTATCGGTATATATTTATACCCTTTTTCGAAAACCCCAATTTCGCAAATCGGGCAGTTTTCGAGAAATAATTATTTTAATATTAAATTCCAAAAATAATATTTTATATTTTCTGAAATGTTACAACTTCCCCCCTTAAATAAATTCGATCACCGAATTTTAATTTAAAACCCCAAATACTAAAATATTTCAATAATCAACTCAAAACAACGGGGCTCCGAAATCAAAGAAGATGCAAAAACAACACAGTACGTCAAGTGCGCATGAAAACGAGTACAAAACTCAAAACCGAACTCTTTCAAGCGTCACGCAAATCATCGGATTTGCACGCGTATCCTCTGAGTTACAATAGAGATACAGATCTCAAAATCCACCACTGAAATCAAAGATACACTAGTCAAATACTATAATACGTGTATAGTACGCAACCTTGAAAAGCTCCAAAATCTGAATAAAATATATGCAAAATCTTTCTGAATCGCCGCGTGATGCGTAACTCACGGCATAAGTGACTGTCACGACCCGAACTTGACACATGACAGCCCTTAAACTATGCAACATCTACAGGCGTAACGCAATTGAAGTAAGTCGAAAACCTAGCAATCTAAACAATCAAAAGTAGTAAGAAATAATAGCATTTACAAAACCTTTGAAATCTCAACCAAAATTTTTTAAAAGTCCAACTTTTTTTCCTTTAAAATTTTGGCGGCACCTCCTTTGTAAAAACTAGCCCCAAAAATGGGTACAACAAAAATATAAGTAAAGATTCCCCAACGGGAGAAAATACACGCCCAAAAGCGGAAAACAACCACCACAACAGATATACGACGCCGTAGCGAAGAAATAAAATACGATATAAATAAAACTGCATAAAAGACATCCAAGTCACTAAAATAATATAGAATATCGTCCTCACATCAGGTCTCTAAGTCATACAAGATAATGGTAGATGGAGAGTACATGATACAACGAATATACAATGAACATGAACGGATAACCACAAAACCAACCTAAAGCAAAACTATACACAATGAGCCGAAGCGGTATCCGCAGCAAAAGATGAAATGACAGATGAATAGCCTGCCTCGACTACTCTGGGATACAACCTGAAAAAAACTGTGGCACAACAAGGGTGAGTTGCCAACTCGTGAATGGTAAATAACATATTCAGGTAATCGCAAGTATGCACGTACAGCGCAAATCTAACTTATGCAAAGCTAATAGCAATAATAGTCATATGTGTGCAATAGTCATGAAAGGTACTCTAGCAGGTACAACTAATATATGAAGCAATGCATATATAATGAAAGTATGTAAATCCAACAATCATGTAAGGTACTCTATCCGGTACTACTAATACATGAAGCAATGATATGACAATGTATATATATGAAACAGTCATCAAAGGTACTCTATCAGGTACAACTAATACATGAAGCAATGCATATAAAATGAAAGTATGTAAATGCAACAGTCATGGAATGTACTCTATCAGGTACTACTAATACATGAAGCAGTGCATAAACAATAAATGTGGAGTATGGGATGAAACATGTCATTTACACGGAATCCTGACATCGTGGTAGGACCAAAGTCAATCATGACAATCCAAATCCCAATTTCCTCAAATCAGCCCCAAATTGGCTCTCATATCATGCAAGTCTTACAAATCCTGAACGTACAATATCAAATAAATCTCATATATCCTGAATGTACAAAATCAAGTAAATCTCATATATCCTGTATCCATTCCCAAGTGAATCTCGTATATCCTGAATCCAATATCAAGTGAATCTCGTATATCCTGAATCCAATATCAAGTGAATCTCATATATCCTAAGTATATTTGTACAAATAATTATGATGATGTAAATAAATTGATATGTATAGATATATATTAGAGTCCCATCCCACTAATATATATATATATATACACATATATAACAGCGTCTCATTCCACTGTTATATACTTAGGAGTAAAAATATCATGAAACCAATGTGTCAAGCATCGACACAAAAATACTGATCTATCAGGTGCTGTCATCAGGACTGGCCCCCTGATAGGTACGTATCATACGCTATTCCGAAAACCCGAGTGCCCAGCTCGCCTTTCGACGTATCCATACATGCATGACTCCCGTCGGTATCCCCACGATAACCGTCGAGTCATAGGTAATGTCACCGGAAGGTATGGTTCCCCTGTCATGCCTCATCGTCATGGTCCGTCAAAAAACCTTTCTCGCCCTGGGGTACCTCCGGGCCCCACCATGTACCCTCACACGGCCCCCGTCTCCTCCTCGCATGGAGTATATATATCAGAACCGATAAATCTCATGGTGGATGCTGAAATATCATATCAAGAGAAACCGGGTTTTTCAAATAATACATAATTTCATGAAACTACCACAGTCCTCAAATCCAGAAAATATCATGAAAAATCCATATCTCAATGCGAAAATCCATGAATATAATATATGCAACATAAAACTGAAATGTGAGCATATATAGGAAAAGCCGCTAATTAACTGCAACAAGTTAAATTATATATCACGGGGTTCCTAATTTCTCCAAGTCTATATAATATCAAGTAAAGGTAACATATAGCTATAGCCAGATATATGTATAAACATGTAGGTATAGCAAGGTATATGTATCTACCTATCAGTAATGATGTAATATACCCTCCGGGTATAAGTGTAAGTATGTATGCAAGGTATACATGTATCTATGTCATTATGTGTGAAATATACCTATCACTAATGGTACAATACCATATAGGAATGCAGGTAACTAGCATGTAAACATGTCAAGGCATATGTGTAAGCATGTAGGTATACAGGTATGTTATATGTCAAATGCAATAAGGAATACGAATCAATGTCTCAATGTCCCTAACAAAACAATATCATATATGTATGTGTGTTGTGCGTGTCATGGCAATTATTGACGGTGTGTGTGGCATACAATCAGTACTCGTGCAACATGAGCCGTCAATAATAGTGCAGTGTCCTAAGGGTACAAGTCTAAGCACAACTAGTAACTAAGCAATAAGGTGTATGCGCAACTCTCTATATGAAATAGAATATGCGACAATATTATAACATCTCTAGCCCAGATGCATAACGCCATGCGGGCGATTCCCCAGTTGATGTTAAATCTACTCACCAACGGTCATGGCTAAGTGAAGCCTACCACCCATTTTCCTTCGTCGCAGCGTCCGAAGCCTCCGCCTGCGAACCTAAAATATAATACAACAAAGCAAGTATATATTAGCAATAGACCCAAAGCACGTACAAATTACGCGGACCAACGCGACAACACAAACATACTCTCAACTGTTCGTATTATAGCTAATGTGCATAGCGACAATACGAAACCAACTCAGAGCAACAACAACGCAAAACACGAACCGTATCGGATAACGTAACGCGTGAAATGAAATACAAGAAATACGCAATGTGGTCCCATATTTTGCTATACTAACAATCTGTAAAAGTTGCAAGTACCATGAGACCACATACAACCCCAGAGACCCCTACACCAAAACCCAAACCCTAACTCCTTAGTCTGGATGCAAATTCCGGCCAGAAGCAATTAATTTGCGGCCGGTTCATGAAGTAATTGGTTCGTACTTTGAGGGTAGGTTCTAGGTCACTACACTAGGTCACTGTGATGGGAACTTTCGCAACAATTACCTTGTTTGATAGCAGATCATCCCAGATCCCAAAACAACAATCAAAAATACGATATTTACCCGAAATGATACAAAACGCTATCTAAACTGAAACGACTAAGCTACGCAACACAATAAACACTTAATTAACAAAAAGAGATCGTTACCTAACCAAAAGAACTCGGAGATCCTAGCTTCCCAAGCTCCAAGGCATCCAAGAGGGAAATCAAGGCAAAAGATGTGATTTTTGTGAGTTTGGATGAAGTTTTGAGATGTATTTGTGAAGGAATTATGAGTATTCAGTTAGAAAAGAGAGAGGAATGAGAAAATAAAAGAGATAGAGAAAATGAGAGAGTGTGAGGATAAAGAGAGAGGGAGGTGAGTGTAGGGTGAGAGTGATGTGAGTGTAACCTTTTGCATTAATCACCATTAATGCATTCACACCATGTCACCATGCCACCTCTTCTCTTCCAAAAGAAATATCTCTCCCAAGAAAATATCTAGGATTAGGGTTAAGGTAAAGCTAGGGATTAGATTAAAGTAAAGGATTAGGATAAGGGTTAAGTTGTCATGGTTGCTAAGAACAATATTAACACAAAACAAACCCTCACATAATCATGCACATGTGTAAGCATGTCATAACAAATAATAATAAATTATTAATTAAATGCTATAAAATGTGAGGAACCCAAATTGGTAAACTTTTTACCAAAAACCCGCACTAACGTCTAAACTAACACTAACCGAAATCTAAGGCGTTACAATCCCCCCTTATAAAAATTCGTCCCCGAATTTTAAATTCTCACTAAGCGTACCTTCAAAGAGATGACTACAAAACTCACAATTCTCGCTCGCAACCTCCTAAGTGATCACCTCACTATACGGCTACACCCAAGAAAACCCTCACAGATGGAAAAACCCTTGACCGAAATTTCTCCACCTGCCGAACCACTAACACAATTGGTTGCCGGTGAACGAAAAGATCGCGTCCCAATTAAATGGTCTGGTGCTGAATCATGTGAGAAAGGTCATGAAGGTATTTGTGAAGTATCGACACAAGGAATACGGGGTGAATACTCAATAATCTAGGCAGAAATGTTAAATTAAAGGCAACGGAACTAACTCGCTTTAAGGATCTCAAAAGGACCTACAATCCTAGGATAAGCTTCCCAAAACTCAACACGTCATCATCGGAAAATCTGTAGGAATACATGATCTCGTACTGCGAACTCTAGTCTGCGACCACCATGATTGGCATAAGACCTCTGTCTGCACATGGCTGTTCTTATCCTGACTTGAAAGAACTGGATCATCTCCGAACTCTCTAGACTAGCTGGGGTCCAAAAATCCTACTCACGCGGAGTCAGAAAAACAGACTGGCGATTGACACAACCTACCTAACAAAACTTAAAGGTTTCCAATTGGAATGTCTCCTGATAACTGCTATCGAAGGAGAATCCTAACAATGGAAAGTGAAGAATCCAACAGCCGACAACAAGTAGTTCGTATGCACAAGCATATCCTCCAGAGTCTATATAGCCTGCTCTCACAAAACCATCATCCTGCGGATGGAAAAGCGGAGCTAAAGCTCAACCAGTACCCAAGGCTTCCTGAAGCTTCTGCCTACGACGGCTAGCGAATGGGGTGCCTCTATTGGATACAACACATGTAGGAACTCCATGCAACGCACAGCTTAACAAGGAACAACTGAGAAAACTGAGCATAACCGGACAACAAACACCCAAATGGAGTCACACCCTGACTAAACCTGGGTTGACACCACAACGACATTCATGGAGATCTGCTTCCATTTCCACTCCGGAACGGTTAAAGGTTACAACTCTACGGCCGGTCTCAGATGCTCAACCTTAGCTCACAACAAGAAAGACACCATGAAACGAAATCCGAAACTTTACTCTTCATCCCTGCCCACCCATAACTATCTCACAAGTCACGTCAAATATTGGTGGAACTTGAATGAACACAGAAAACTGACTGGTGTGCCTGCCCTAAGATTTCACATCTCTACCCATCAGTAGGAGGTACACACAAACGCGTCCCTAAACGAAGCACACCCTGGTCATAAATCAAGGACTCCGAATCTTTACCCAGCCGAGTATGCTCAAGAATCTCTGACAAACGAGCATCGGCGGGCGGTGCCTCGCGAAAGCGATTAAGGAAAAATGGACGGGCGCGGACATGAGAAAGATGTCCCTTCAGTAGAGGCGAACTTAAGCTATACTCAATGATCGCACAAAAAATATAAATCTGTATAAGACTGTCTGAACACTGCGCACAGCTGGAACAAGCTAACCCCGGGCCTACGACTCCAGCATCAGCTACTACAATCGCTTTGCCACGGGTAATAAAGGATCTCACAAACACAATCCTCCACAAGCTCCATCCAACAACACTGTCTCAACAATCAAAACCCGCTGCAGGAAGATGTACATTAAGCTTTGGTGGTCCGTGAAAATCTGACACGACTCTCCACAATAGTAGTGTCTCCAAATCTCTAACGCACGACCACCGCGGCCATCTCCAGATCATGAGTGGGATATCCTGCTCGTACTTCCTCTAAATGTCGGGAAACAAAAGCGATAACTTTATAATGCCACATCAACGCAAAATCGAGCCCCACTCACGAAACATCATAGTTAAACAACAAAGTCGCTCGAACAAGAAAGCAAAGAAAGAACTGGTGCAGTTGTCAACCGAGTCTTCAACTGCTGAAAACTTCGCATGCTTGCCTCAGTCCAAAGAAAAGGAACCTCCTTTCCGGTCAGTTCAGTCAACGGTGCAGCGATACACTAACAATACTGCACGAAACGGCGGTAAAAACCTGCTAAGCCTAAAGATCTGCGGACCTCCATCCCGTACACATGTCAGGGCCAAAGATGTACGGCCTCGATCTTCCTCGTGACCATATGAAACCGTCTCCCGTAACTACAAGACCTAGGAGTCAACACAATCAAGCCTGAAGGAACACTCCGAGAATTTAGCAAACAGCTGGTGCTCTCCCAATGTCTGCAAAGAAAATCCTCAAGTGCTGCTCCTGTTCCTCACGACACATTAGAATCGACCAGAATGTCATCAATAACTCAGCAATAAACTGGTCGAGAAACGACCTGAAGAAATCCGGTTCATCACATCCACAAATGCTGCTAGGGCATTGGTGAGTCCAACGACACCACCAAAACACATATGGCCCGTATCATGCACAAAAGTAGCTTTCGGAATGACATCACTCTGAACCCGCAACAAATGATGACCTGATCCTAAACAAACTTAGAAAATGTCTCGCACTCTGGAGCCGATCGAAGAAATCGTCAATGCGAGGTAAAGGATACCTATCCGTACCGTAACCCGGTTTAATTGACGATCCATCAATACACAACCTCAACTGCCGTCCTTCTCCTGACGAACAGAATAGGAGCTCCTCAAAGCGAAACTCTCAAACGCACAAGCCCCTCTATCTAGCAACTCTGCAGCCGATCCTTAAGCTCCCTAAGCTCTGCCGGCTCATCTGAAACAATATCGTAAAACTCTCGCACGATAGGAACCCGGTCCAACAAACCCACTGTGGCTCCGGTATCACGAATGAAAGATAAGAATCCCCGACATCCTCTCCTCAAAAGCCGACTAGCGAAAAAGGCTGAATTCAAGCTGTGACAGGCGGCACCATTGTCCCCGTGCACAACGAGAACTGACTCGCCGGGAAAACAAAACCCGACTGTTTTCTCGTAGCAGTCAACAGACGCCTAGCACGTAGCTAACTAGTCCGTGCCCAGGAGAACGTCAAATCCAACATCTCTAGAAGGATCAAAAGGACGAACGAATCTCTATCTCCTATCCGATTGGCACACAATCGAAATACGTGTCGCGCAACAAATGAATCGCTGACAGAAGTTAACACAACAAATGGCTGATCTAGCTAACATGACTCACGGCCCAAACACGGCACAAAGTGAGTAAAACAAACAAGTGCATCAAAAGAACATACGAATTAAGAATACCTGAAAACTCTGCATTAGACGCCTGCGCATCCTGATGAGTAGAAGCAAACTCTCGTGTCTGCCCCCTACCCGCAACTGGCTGAACTCCTCCTCTGCCAACCTGTCCCCTCTGAGCGAACCCTCCATGTCTACGACCTCTCTTAATATGACCCTGACGCGGTGTTAGGGAACAACGCATGATGTGGTGATGAAGGTCCTTGCACCGATAGCATCCTCTCCATAGCTGCCGACCCTCCAGGGAATACGAGCTAAAAGACTGACCTCGTCCCAAGCATCCGCTACTCCCACGACGTGCACGAAATCTGTCTCGATGACTAAGCCTCTGTCTCTGGGCCGGTACACCGGTACGAGTCCTCTACTGTTCCGGAACTCCTAAAGTCTCTGGAAGATGTGCCTCGTCAACTATGGCTGCATCCACTGGTGCTATGTAAGTAACACTATGCTGTGTGCTGATCGTAAGGAACAACTGGGTAACGGGGGTGACAACCTCCTGTCACTGCGCTCTTCTGTCCTTAACTAAAGACCCCATCGCCTGGCGCAAGTCCTACATCTCAGCCTCAAGCCTAGCGATACGATCTTTCGAAGGCGGATCCATCTGCTCCTATGCAACGAGCGTGCTATCCTGGTCAGTCCTCGTCCCACCCGAGTCAACTCTGACCTCGGCCCTCGCTGCATCACTCCGAGTCCCCATAGTCATCGGCGGAAACGGCTATAAATGGAAATAAGATTCGATAAGAACACGGAAATCGAATCACAAGGATATGTATCATCAAGGAAGGAATTTCAAGAAATTAGTACTTAGGTCACTTTAGGCGGAGTACCGCGTCGTGCGTATGCCGCGGACATACACACACTACGTTACTCTGGTTAAGCTACCTACACCATCATACCAAGGTCATCCAACTCTCCGAAAGGTAAAACCTAGCGCTCTGATACCAACTTTGTCACGACCCAAACTTGGTACGTGACGGCCCTTAAACAACGCAACGTCTACAGGCGTAATGCCATTTATGTAAGTCGAAAACCCAGCAATCTACACCATCAAAAGTAGTAAGAAATAATAGCATTTTCAAAACCTTTGAAATCTCAACCCAAATTCTTTAAAAGTCCAACTTTTATTCCTTTAAAATTTTGGCAGCACCTCCTTTATAAAAACTAGCCCCAAAAATGGGTACAACAAAAATTTAAGTAAAGCATCCCCCAAAGGGAGCAAATACACGCCCAAAGGCGGAAAACAATCTCCACAACAGATATACGATGCCGCAGCGAAGAAATAAAAGATGATATAAATAAAACTTCATAAAAGACATCTAAGTCACCAAAATAATATACAATATAGTCCCCACATCAGGTCTCTAAGTCATACAAGATAATGGTAGATGGAGGGTACATGATACAACGAATATACAATGAACATGAACGGATAACCACAAAACCCACGTAAAGCAAAACTGCACACTATGAGCCGACGTGGTATCCGCAGCAAAAGATGAAATGACTGATGAATAGTCGGCCTCGACTACTCTGGGGAACAACCTGCAAAACACTGTAGCACAACGGGGGTGAGTTGCCAACTCGTGAATAGTAAATAACATATGTAGGTAATCACAAGTATGCACGTACATCGCGAATCTAACATATGCATGCAAATAGCAATAATAGTCATATGTGTGCAATAGTCATGAAAGGTACTCTAGCAAGTACAACTAATACATGAAGCAATGCATATAAAATGAAAGTATGTAAATGCAACAATCATGTAAGATACTCTATTCGGTATTCCTAATAAGTGAAGCAATGATATGACAATGTATATATATGCAACAGTCATGGAAGGTACTCTATCAGGTACAACTAATACATGAAGCAATGCATATAAAATGAAAGTATGTAAATGCAACAGTCATGGAAGGTATTCTATCAGGTACTACTAATACATGAAGCATTGCATAAACAATAAATCTGGAGTATGGGATGAAACATGTCATTTCCATGGAATCCTGATATCGTGGTAGGACCAAAGTCAATCAAGACAATCCAAATCCCAATTTCCTCAAATCAGCCCCCAAATTGGCTTTCATATCATGTAAGTCTCAGAAATCCTGAATGTGCAATTTCAAATAAATCTCATATATCCTGAATGTACAAAATCAAGTAAATCTCATATATCCTGTATCCAATAACAAGTGAATCTCTTATATCCTGCATCCAATATCAAGTGAATCTCATATATCCTGAATCCAATATCATGTGAATCTCATATATCCTAAGTATATTTGCACGAATAATTATGATGATGTATATAAATTGATATGTATACATATATATTAGCGTCCCATTCTACTAATATATATATATATATATATATATATATATATATATATATTGTCACGACCCGAAATTGGCACGTGACGGCCCTAATACTACGCAACGCCTAAAGACGTAACGCAGTAAAAGAAAGCCAAAACCCAGAAGTCTAAACCATGAAAATATGGAAAACATAATAAATGTTTTTGAAACATTTGAAATCGCAACCCAAATTCTTTAAAAGTCCAACTTCTTTCTTTAAAATTTTGGCAGCACCCCTTTGTAAAAACTAACCCAAAATGGGTACAACAGATAAGATAAATAAAGCATCCCCAAACGGGAGTAAATACACGCCCAAAGGCGGAAAATAATCCACATCACAAATATACGACGCCGTAGCGAAGAAATAAAAGACAATAGAGATAAAGCTGTATAAAAAAACAACAAATCCACAGATAATATACAATATCTTCCTCACCAAGTCTCTAAGTCAACAATATAATAGTAGATGGAGAGTACAAGATACAACGAATGTACAATACAAAATAAAGATAACCACCAAAACCCACCTAAGAAAAATTGCACGCTGTGATCCGATGCGGTATCTGTAGCAAAAGATGATAGGTGAATAGCCTGCCTCGACTACTCTGGGGAACACCCTGCAACACCTGTGGTACAACGGGGGTGAGTTGCCAACTCGTGAATAGTAAATAACATATGCAGGTAATCGCAGGAATGTACGTACAGCATGAATCTAAGATATACAAATTACAGTAATAACAGGTCATGTGAATGCAGAATAATGGAAAGTACACTAGCAGGTACAATCAATATGTGAAGCAATAATACCATGACAATAGTATGCAATAATCATGCAATAGAGAGATGAGAATGTAAGTACGCAACAATCATGAAGGGTACACTAACAGGTACTACTAATCCATGAAATAGTGCATAAAAAGATAAGTATGAGGTATGGAGTAAAATATGTCATTCCGACGGAAACCTGACATCGTGGTAGGATCACAATCCATCAAGACACTCAAATCCCAATTCCTCAAATCAACCCCTAAGTTGGGCTCTCACTAAGTCTGACATCTCCCCAATGTACAATATCGAGTAATCTCCTATATCCCGAATATACAAATCAGAAATCTCATATGTATCCGTTATCCAATCTCAATGAATCACCTATATCCCAAGTCGAATATCAAGTAAAATTCTAGCATCCTAAATAAATATTTGCAGAATTAAATATGATGGGGTAAATACACATATATTAGCGTCCCACTCCACTAATATTGGTATAAGGGTATATATAACAACGGCTAAATCCCCTGTTATTGTTAGTTATATGTATGCCCTAGAGGCCATTGCTGTACATTGGATGTATATTGTAGTGGATGCTGGGACATATATAGGGAGGACTTTCTTGCTCGACATGATAGTATGCTATCTGGTTGATCTTTACCTTAACGTGTACACAGTGTAGGGTTCCTAGGCACACCAAGGAGGTCTCACAAGGCATCAACCATGCCAATTTACAAAAATTACGGTGCCGAGAAACCCTAATACGGACCGTTGGCTAGAATTTTAGGCGATGAAATGAAACTAGTTAACACTTAACTACAAGAACGGAAATACAACCTTTGTAGATCCGGTGCTCCACCTCCATAGCTCCGTGATGGTGTCTCCTCGCTGTCCAAAACAGATCCCGGGGTCTAGCGCCGGCTTCATCGGAGAAGAAGCGGGCTAGGTGATCGACGACGATGCCGGAGATGATCTACGTCGAGGCATCGCTAGATCAAGCTCCAACTTCACCAAGTCAAGAAACTTGTGAAGAAAACACACTCTACTACTTGGCAAGAGGTAGAGGATGAAGAAATAGGAAGTGGGTAGACTTTAGAATTGGATTTCTCACTCATTTTCATCAATCACCATTGATGAAGTCAAGGTTCTTCATCTTGAAGAAGAAGAAGAAGATGATAATTGTTATGATAAGTTCATTAAAAAGGAAATGAAAAAGAATACTTATCATAATAATAACCATGGTCAAGTGTAGAGAATAAACTAGGGTTAGGTCAATGGTTAGGTTAGGCATGAAACAAAAATGGTGGACTTTTTCAAACCTTCATGAAGCTTCAATGTAAAACAAGCCACCATTTCTTTTCTTTTGCCAAAATGAAATAAATAAATAAATAAATGAGTAAGTAAATAAAATCTTAACCCTAACCATTACATAACCATGGTTTAATCTTAACATACACTTAAACAATCATGTATCATCAAACATGATACAATCAAATGTACAAATGTATATCATATATACAATGTGCACAATCCAAGTGAGAAAATCCATTTAAAGTGAACCAATACTGGTTAATGCAAAGTAATATATCAAATATATAATTATGCATTTAATCATTAAATCAACACTTGATTCAATGATCCGGTCATGTCGCACACAACCGACTAGTATACAATTTATCGGCTTATCGAATCAATGCTTGAATCGATAACTAGCTTATATCGCATACAACCATTCGACACATTGATCGCGAGAATGAAATACGGTATCACATACACGCATTATTCTCGGTCCCGCACATATCTCATATGCGCTCCTATTTCGTTTCGCTTGAGCCAGGAAACCTCTGTGTAGGACTCTAAAGACTCGTCAATACGTCGGCAGCAGGTGATGATCATATCAAACACCCACAAGCCGCAAGCGGTCTGCTAAACGTAACGGCCACCCGGGTATTGAGCGATCAGAAGATCGACGAGCAAGCCCGCTCACACTCCAGTGAATCCAACCAGTAACACTACCGTACAGTCCGGTCTCGTCGTCTGATATGTCGCATATCTCGCCTAGGGGTGGTAAAACGTCAGACCCTAATAGCTCGATAAGTCGTGTCGATGTGAGGTCTATAACAATTCGAGAAACTACTGGTAACACTCACCAGTAAATCTCAGCAACCCTGGCCAGGGATTTCCTGTTATAGCCAATCAAACACAGCGCAACATCAACCCCCTATACCGGGAGAGACGAATCCCCTCCTATCGCTCATTGCCTCCATGTGACTCGGGACTGTACCCAAAAACCACCGTTTTGCATGCCCTCTTGGAGGTGGTAAGATGGAAATCAAAGCACAGTGGGAACCACACAAGACTCTATGACGATCTCGGGTCAACAGACTACTCTGTACCAGTGTCACCAGAGAACTGCCATCTGACGTAAGGTATAATACCATCTGGGAGTTCTCGGCGAGTCCGTCCAGTGTACCCAGTCTCTACTGAGCACCCGTATATCATCTCTGATGTCAAACACCAATGGATATGGGATCATCCATCGCCCATCTGTATGGGTCGAGAAGGTACACGCTAGTCTACTCTGGTATATCGATGCCCCATCTCGATACACCCACGACTAGGGACTTTGAAGGATGTACTTATGGACTACCATGTCCCCACTAGTATGATCCGCATCACAGTCCAGATAGTCAAGTACACATCCTAAGGGCTTTACCAACATGTAATAGAGAGACAATCTGAGTACACGTTAAGGTAAAGAGTAACCAGATAGCATACTATCATGTCGAGCAAGAAAATCCTCCCTATATATGTCCCAGCATCCACTACAATATACATCCAATGTACAGTAATGGCCTCTAGGGCATACATATAACTAACAATCTCCCACTTGCACTAGGGCCATCTGTAGCAGTGGTTGTAGTATCTCATACTCAACCATCCCATAAAAGTCTCTCTTTGGGAATAGGCCTTCGTGAGTGGATCCGCCGTGTTATCCTCTGAGTCTACTCTCCTAACCTCGATCCCTTAGAGATCAACCATCTCCATGATCAAGTGATACTGCCTTAGAGTAAGTCTGGATCACTGATGGGACCGGCGTTCCTTGGCATAAGCCACAACTCCATTGTCACACAATGGGAGGAACATAGTTCATCTCATGAACCAATATACACCCAAACAGCTTCTTTGGTAGCATCTTTAGTAGCGATGTATCTGGCCTTTATCATCTAGTATGTCACGGTATCTAGCTTGGAACTCTTCCAACATACCGTCCCTTTACTGAGGGTAAAGACAATGCCTGCGACTGACATTCAGTCGTCTTCATCACCCTGGAACACTTCCAGTGATTCTCCCCAGGATCGATTGATACCATCTCACTACAACTAGTGAGAATCCTAACATCCAATTAAATCTATCTCATAGATCCAAAACTCAGGATTTAGGAGGTATCATTTTGATCCTATATGGAGAATCCTTGTGATAAGCGGAGATTGATCGAGCGTAGCATAGGAAACCCCTTCCCTATCAAGAGTATGTCATCCACGTACTCTACGAGGATCACCACCATACTCCCTACTGTAAATGCACGGCGGCGCCGCGGCCGTCAATCCGACGGCCAAATGAGGAAGCGGTGATAAACTTTAATTTTGCGAACTTAGCAAACCGGCACCACAACGCACTAAACACGGAACGAACCATTAAACTAGTCCTAGGTAACTACAAGATGGGGAAGAGATATACCGAGTGATCCGAGTCTTTCGGTCTTCGTCTCCACTCCGATCTCCCGCGGAATCTCCGTCCGTCACTTCCTCGTCGGAAAAGGCACCACATAGCCGGAACCTTTTACGGGCTCCCACCTCTTGACCGAGGCAACTCGGGCGCGAAGTTGGCCAGCCGACGCGTCCAAGGGATGCTGTAGAATAGTGTAGTGGCCATGTCTCTTTTGGGGTTTATGAGGTTGCCATTTATGGAGGAATTTAGCACAAGAATCTTCATGGATGGATGCTAAGAAAAATGAGCATACCCTTTTTTTTCTTTAGAAATTAATCCCCCTCCATACAAAAACAAACAGCACACTCAAAATGGGGGGGGCCCACCAAATTAACATGAAAGGAATTATTCACACAAAATAATTAAACCCCACCCCTCACTCACATTAACAGTGGCCGGCCTCCCATTTTAGTAGGTGTAGGAAAAAGAAGCTAAATCAAGTGGGGAAAAAGAATTAAAATCTAAAAGGATAATTGTCACAACCATTTCCAATCTCATTCTTGTCACATAAATGCAAAAGAATGATGCAAAGAGAATCTCATGATGATGGTCAAATCATAAACCCACGTATGCAAGAAAACCCCTCACAACTAAGTTAATTGTAAACTTGCAATTAACCCCTTCCAACGAAAAGTCCTGCCGTGAAGGAACAAAGAAAAACCGGCCGAAACGGAATACAAACTGGCAACTTCAGAAAACTGATCCCGTAATAAATTACAGGGAAACCCCGTTACTGCAAATACATGCCCGCATTTGTATTCCCACTGAACAAAAATGCAAAGAGACAAAACTACACTATCAAATACTAAAATCCGGCTTAAGCCAAAGCCGGCTAGTAAAAACTGTCCGATCACGATCCGTGCAATACCGCACGTATCTGATCGAACCCTGCCATATCTCCATACGGCC
Source organism: Agapanthus africanus (assembly GCA_030015575.1). Lineage (NCBI taxonomy): Eukaryota > Viridiplantae > Streptophyta > Magnoliopsida > Asparagales > Amaryllidaceae > Agapanthus > Agapanthus africanus. The sequence continues at coordinate 151,468,545 of JASDDO010000031.1, forward strand.
TCTACAGCGTTTCGCCCGAAAGCTTGAGTAACTGAAAGTGTGGTGGACTCTAAAGACTCGTCAATACTATGGCTGTGGATTTAACCACTAGCACGTCAGAGGTATAAGCCAATACGTGACGGGCCACCAGCTATTGACCAAAAGGGACGTCGATGAGCGAACTCATCCTGACACCCTACTGATCCTGTCAGTGACAATATCCGTACAGTCCGGTCCGTTCGTCTATGAGCATCGCATGTTGGGCCTAGGGGGTTGGTAAAAGTCAGACCCCCAAAAGCGGTACAAGTCGTGTCGGAGTGTAGCCCAGAACACTCTGAGATACTACTGGAATACCTACCAGTAAATCTCCTGCCTTGGCCAAGGACTTCGTGTAATGGCTCTCCTAGACACAGCGCGACCTCACCCCCAATACCGGGAGAGACGGACCCCTGAAGATCCGCTCACTGCCTCCATGTGGCTCGGTACTGTACCCAACTAAAACCTATTTGCACGACTCCTTTGAGCCGTGGTAGGGTAGTAATCAAAGCACAGTGGGAACTCACACGAGATAAATGATGATCCCCAGGTCGATGAACTAACCTGTACACATGTCACCTGGGAACTGCTATCTGACGTCATGTATAAGACCAACTAGCATGTTCCCGGCGAGTCCTGTCCGGTGTACTCATAACCCAATGAGCACCTGTATACATCTTAGGTTAACCAACTGACACCAGTGGCTTGTGAGACCGGCCACCGCCCCTCGTCGGGGTCTCGACTGTATACACTAGTCTACTCTGGAGAATCGATGTCCTGTCTCGAAACTCCTACGACTAGGGACCTTTTAAGGATGTGCTTATAGACTACCAAATTCCACGTATATGATCGCCCTCATACTGCCGGCATTCAAGCATGAATCCTAGGGGCTCTATCAACGTGTAATAGCGACCTGTCAGGTCACCTAAAGCAGTACATGATGATAAAGGTGAACCAGATAGCGTACTATCATCTCGAGCAAGACTGTCCTACCGGGATAGGTCCTCCCTCAATCATTGCAATCACGTGCCTGTGATCCAATAATTGACTCTGAGGGCACTATCTCCAACAGTCTCCCACTTGCACTCAAGGCTAATTATTGCGATGTCGCATACTCACAGCCTGTGTGATACCAAACACCCAACTCCCCTACTAGTCAGTCTCACAAAATCCGTTTGCGAAACTATTACGTTCGAGGAATAGCCTCAGTGAGTGGATCCGCCTTGATGTTTCCTTCTATGTCTCTCTCTATCTCAAGTTCACGGAGAAAGCCATCTCCCGAAATGAGCAATACCTGTCTTAGAATGTCTGGATGTCTGATGGGACCTAGCTCATAAATGAACTCCAAATCCAAACTTCTTAGACTGTATCGTCAACTAAATTTAATCAGTATCCTGCGCCATGCCACCCTCAGTATTGCCTTGGACCACCTGTCCAAAATACTGCCCCTCGTCAGAAGGAAAACTATAACTCTGACAATCACCCCGTCGTCCATGTCACCATGGAAGCTTGGAATGATAACTGTCTCCTTAATAAGGCTGTCGTTATCATTTCCCTAGAACATCTACTTATGTTCTAAAGTTGCTTCCGACTGTTTCTCCAGGATTGGATTAATATCAACTTATTGCATTTAGTGCAAGATCAACATCTGGTGTGGTACTTGACATCTCATGATTGACTCAATTGCCTAAGCAAGTGATTTGCCAATCATGCACATCCCTCTCTACTTTAGCCTATAAGACACCTTTAGAGAGGGTGACTCCATCACCTGCAGGTACACTACCGTGCCAGGAGTCGTCCATTCTAAATACTCTCAGAATGCTGTCAAAGTACCCAGATTGGGAAACCACCCAAATCTAGATCTAAATCATGGATCTAGTAACCAGTATGTCAGATATAAAATCCATTTCCTATATGGAGAAACCACTGTGTGACGACCAAAGTATAACCGATTGTAGTATAGGAGTTTCTTTTCCTATTCTGTGTATGTCATCCAAATATCATGACGTCACCCACTACTACCTTCTCAACAGATCCATCCCCTATTCTGATGAAGTCTAACCTATGACTGTCACGTCAGAAATAGATGATCCTTCTCCGCTACATCTGCTTTAGTCTATAAATAGATATAAGCCACCTGTCCAGCAATGCTTCCGCTGCTCCCACTGACTACGATAACCCTCTGGTAGAGTCATATACACGTATACTTCTAAAACCAGTTTAGAACGACGCTATACTCATCCTCCCGCCGAGTCCCGCAGCCTGGAACAACAGCAATGGCAATTATGGGTAAACAAGAACTTCCCTGTCACCGTCCTTGAGGCTATCGGAGTACCTCTCGGGTGCCTGAAGTTACCCACCTTATCTGCGGAGTGGCCAATGGAATGTCAAATCAGATTGAATCTTTAGGTTCCTTATCAAATCTTCAGTAATCGTCTGTGGTTCTGGAATCACTTCCAGTTCTACCATACTCCCACTACTGTTTAATGAAAAAATCCATTTTTATTAAAATTGTGGCGAGCCAAGAACAATATCACTATTGATCTTTCTTATGGTAGAAAGTCAACCCTCGTCATAGCCTGGGTCAACCCACAAACAACCATTATAGAAACGTGCCTTGAGTTATCCAGAGTTTGGTTTTAAGCATAAGCCGGACAACTTCCCGTATCGTTAAGATACGAACTGTTCTATATCCAATATAGGACCAGAGGCACTGATTTAATTGAACCAGATTCAAATCATGCAGCTGTCTCCAGTGCATGTCAACCAAATGGAAGGAGGCCGATCAGCGTTACTCAACTTAGGAATGCTTCCAATTATGAGTAACCTGAAAGAGAAGCAAGTTCTCTTAGTCATTACTATCAACTGAATACCATTCACAAGTATCTACATGTTCGATCATCTTGAAGAATCCCGATACTTGCAACACCTGGTTCTCTACTTTACTCTTATACCTATAACTTATCAAAATTCGGACCCTGTGTTTCTACGAAACACCTGTCTAAAAACTAGAGAAGTCATACGTAAACCGAATATAGTACGAGGACCAACCCCTCTGTCCTAATGGACACTGGACAATATACAATACTCTGTACAAGTCCTTTGAGTCAAGTGACTCATTCACTGTGTGTCGTAGGTTGAAAACTGTACTTTTGGTTAAGAAGAATTACACCGCTGTTCAATGCTCCTTACCTAACCATCCACTGGTATAGGTAAATGTCATAGACATAATTTCAAAAGGTATATCTCACTCTATAAAAATAGACGTACAGATATATCAATTTGAAACTGGTGCATAACAACGGATATTCAAAACCAAATATTTGCCGACCGGCAAACAACCCAGGTGACTTCCTCAAATATCACCAATTACAACGAATCCCGATATAATGAGGATAATCACCTAATTCCCAATAATTTACTCCCACTCATCATCTGTAAAACCATACTGATGTGAGAATCATACCTGGTAAATACATACCCTGGAGCAAGTATCTAATTAGGAAATCAGTTTTCTTTTAACAGTACACAGTGAACCTGAAACATTGAAATGTTTCGATGGGGTATCCTGGTATTCTTAGTAATGCCTCTTCCATTATCCAGATTCACGACTGTAACCGTATAATTCTTTGCCACCTCTCCAAATCCCTTTATATGTCTTTAGTGATTACCTTCTGCACACCCCTTTAGGCCAAATGGTTTTCTTCCTTCCCTACCGTTCGACACCAGCCTATGGTTTGGAAGAAGACTATCCAATAAGCATAATGGGTGTACTGTCCTAATCCTAGGTGCACTCGCAATGCGAGAAAAGGTGAAGATAAAAGACAACCGAATAAACTTTAGAAATAGGTGATTTAGGATTGGCGAAGAATTACTTGGTTTGGTCGTGAATATCAGTCGCAATTTACTTTGCCCTCTTACTAATCCCTTGCTTTGTCTTAATCTTAATACCTTCTGCACACCGTTTAGGCTAATTGGTTTTCTTCATTCCCTACCGGTCGGCACCAGCCTAAGGTTTGGAAGAAGACTATCCAATTTGCGTAATAGGTGTACTATCTCCTAAACCAAGGAGTACTCACAACTTGAGAGAAGGTAAAAGGGAAAAGACAACTGAATAATCCTATCCGTTTTCTCCAGAACCGGAAACCATCCTCGAATTCCTTCGAGTTCGTATCTAACCATACGATGGTTTTGTCCAATGGAAGTGGACGTTCGTAGTAATACAGGGTGTCATGGAGAAAAGGGTAAAAGTAGGAGTGGCAATGAGGTCTGCAACTCTGACAATCCAAAAGCCAGTGTTAAGAAGGTTCGGTCAACTTGGTCACTGAGTCATAGTCTTAGGGTCGGGTCAATTGTCGCTGCCAGAGAGAGAGAGAAAAGAAACACTCAGCGTGCACTCTAACCTAGATCAGAATGGTTACCAATTTATCTAATCTGGAAACCTCCCACTGTACCTCAAATTCTCCTCCAAACCAGAAAGAAGAATTAGTCGGGGTCACCCGAGGAGTAAACCAACTCATCAGTGGGAATCGGGATCCAACTATCATTGCATGATAACGTGACGGAATCCGCTCATGCTATCACACTCCAGAAGGTATGCGCATATCTGGCAAGTTTCAGTTCTTTTGAAACTCCCGATATGATTTCTGCCCCATGCTCTTATGACCTTGACGATGGTCAACAAATCATAAGTCACATGTCAAGTTCCACCCGTCATTGTCCAGGTTAATTTTAACCCACCCGTACAAGCCCATGACGAAGGTCAACAAGGTTATACGACTGTCCCAAACCAACACATCTATCTATGCAACAGAAAGGCAACAAGCAGCTACCATGCACTATGCCTTGACGAAGGTCAACAAACATAGCATGAATACTACGTGCTACCTGTCTGAAACGACGGAAGGCTACGAATGGTTTTTGGCGAAAACCTTTAACGTAATGAACTTGATATCGTTGAAGGAACGGATAGCTTTTTAGAAAAAAAATAGTGACGAAAACCTTTACTAAAGAGGTCACTCCCGGTGAAGGGATCTCGGCTCTTTCCCCGTAGAATGGGGTGCAGGACATTCCAAATGAATACCACGATGCAAAGCAAAAGTAATCGGCTATAGTGAAGTTAATGCCCTGACGCAAACTTCTGTCCAAGGGGTCACTCCCGGTGAAGGGATCTCGGCCCTTGCTTCGTCGACTGAGGAGCAGGATATTCCAAATGAATACCACTATGCAAAACAAAAGCGAACGTCCTTGCAATAACAGCTTTTTGAAAAGTGTTCCAACAACATCAGATTAGGTTTTGTTTTAACTTGCATTGATCCGAATCAATGCAGTCCCATCAATTGATCACACCACAAAGAACGAAAATATACTGATGTACGTATATGCCATCCGCATTCGCCACTGGGTCCCGTCATTACCCGTTAGGTTAGCTAACTAACGACAGAGCGGGGACTGGACTAGCGCGGATGTAAAACATATACAACATCTATTAATATATATACCAATATATTATATTCGCTCAAGGCGTGATAAGAAATGCAACATCACAGAAATGTACAGCATCACAGAACAATATAGATATCTGGGATCCCCGGGTTTCACAGAGCCACTACTAAAACCCGACGTTCCCCTGGTCGTGTGGATAGCCTGTGCAATGAAATCCTAGACCCCTACGGGCGCGGTAAGTTACCCGCCAAAACCTGAAGCGAGGCAGACCCCTTCAGCGCCGTGAATGGACCACCCAGCACTTCACGGAATCCGGTAACTTGGGCACCCCTTGTTAGTGTATATGCCCTAGAGGCCATTACTGTATCATACTAGTTTGTATATTACTTAATGGAAGCTTGGGATATTCACAGTTGTATATACAATCTTGCTCGAAATGGTAGTATGCTACTTGGTTTTTCTCTGCTTTAATATGTGCATGTGTTTCTTTTAGCATATTGCAGGTATACATATTAGTAAAGCCCTTAGGATCTTTGCTTGATTACCAGCGTTGTGATGGCGCTCGCACTCGTGGGAGATGGGTAATCTATAAGCACATCCTTATACAGGTCCCTGGTCGTTGGACTATCGAGACAGGGCATCGATACTCCGGAGTAGACTAGCGTATGCGCTTCTCATCCCAGTGTGGGAGACGGTCTGTCCCACAGCCGTTAGTACGTCGTACTTGGGATAGTATGCGGGTGCTCGTTAGGTTACGAGTACACTGGACAGGACTCGTCGGGAACTGTTGGTTGGTAATATACCTATCGTCAGTTATCAGTTCCCAGGTGACATGAGTACAGCTTAGTCCGCTGACTTGACACTGTCACTTCGCCTCGAGTGTGTTCCCACTGCACTTTGATTACTACCCTACCACGGCTCAGAGGAGTCGTGCAAACAGGTAGTTTTTGGGTGCAGTCCCGAAGCACTTGGAGGCAGTGACGGTTAGACAGGATTCGTCTCTCCCGGTATTGGGGGTTGACATCGCGCTGTGTCCAGGAGAGCCATTACACAAGTAGTCCCTGGCCAGGGCAAGCGAGATATACTGGTAGGCTTCCAGTGTTATCTCAGGGTGTTCTGGGCTTCACTCCGACACGACTTGTACCGCTATTAGGGGACTGACGTTCACCGCCCCCCTAGGCCCGCCATGCGATGTATCAGACGAACAGACCGGACTGTACGGAGACTGTCACATACAGGCTCAGTAGGAGTGCAGATGGGGTTCACCTCGTCAGTCTTCTTATCGACATCTACCTGGGGACCGTTACGTACAGCTAGTGCCGCTTGCGGTCTGTGGTTAAACCCACTGCCAGCGTAGTGTCGAGTCTTTAGAGTCCCACACAGAGAGCTATTCGCCTTTAGGCAAAACGAGTAGAGGTCGCATGGTTTTGCGACAGGGTTCGTTCGCATCCGCGCACTTGTGCACGGTTGCTGTCCGGACAGTTTATACTAGCGGGCTTTGGTTTAAGCCGGATCCTAGTATATGATTTGAGATTGGTTTTTCTCATTGTGTTCGTGTTCCTCGGATCACGAATGCGGGTGCGTATGCACAGTTGCTTGAGATTGAGGGAGAGGACCTTGTTTAGGGTTAATGACTATTGTCATTTTATTAACCCTATTGTTTTTGTGTGTATTATTGTTAATTAATAATTAGCTTAATTATTGTGCATGGTTGTTGTTGTTGACATTTTGACTTCATTGACTTGTTGACCATGTTGACAAGTTGACCATGATCATTTCATTTGGAAGATGCTCTTTGATCCTTGCAATTTGCATTAATGATGAAATGATAATGGTCACCTCTTGATTAAACCATGATAATTTTCTTGCTAATTATTTAATTAAAATAACACACACATATTAGTGAGAATGGCTCACTAATAATTCATTTCTATCATATCCTTTCTCTCTCTTGCTCATCCTCTCCCTCAAGCTCTCTCCCTCTCATGTGTTGAGAAACAAAAAAGCTTGAGAAAAACCTTCACTTGATCTTCTCTACTCACTTCTAGGGTTCAAGTCTTAGCATTTCTTGCACTCTAGTTACTCCTAGCTTGGAGTTGAAGCTAAAGGTCGAGGCTTTCGGGTGGATCGTTCTTTGACGGGAGAAGACAAGCAAGGTGAGGCCTTTCTACCATTCCGACGAGCAAGGAGAGAAGGAGTTCGAGCTCAAGGTATAACCTTTCTACAACTTAACTAGTTGTTAGTTTACTTTAGCTAGTTTTCGTTTAGTAAAGATCCTCACAAGCAAGGTCCATGTTGCCTAAGTCATTAAAAATCCAATTTTTATTATGTTTTCCGCCTCCCCGTAAGCACCGGGGTGGGCAACGTGGACTTACACCCCTCCTGGGTCAACCTGTACCCCCTACGAGTGCGGCGAATAGCCCGCCAATTCTAGAGTGAAGCCCCCTCTGTCCCAATGCCATGAGATGCGGGCTTGTTGCCCTCCAGAACCCGGCTATCCGTGCACCCCACCGCGGGGTAATCCTAGTACAGAAAGTAAAATATACATACAACGGGTACATCGACCGCAACCAGGTCGTGCCCCAAAAGAATAATACAATCAGGCAGTGACGACAGTCCACATGTCGGACGCTCGCCCCGCAATATCAAATGTACATAATACAACAACACTGCACTAGCATTGCATCCAGGCTATCCCCACGACCGATCCGCAACATCACAGCAAAATCACAGAACATCAACGTGAAAGTCACGTTCACAAATCCGTCTAACCGGGCTATAGCAGTTAGACTGGATTTACCGATCGAGTGACATTCACGGTCGCAGATATAATGTAAAACTGTGAAATAATGTGTTTAAAATATCTGATCGATCAAATTTTAACAAGTGGGCCCCCAAGTACTACTGTAGCACATCAAGAAAATCTGGGCCCAAAATTAATATTCCAAACACCCTAAAATAACTCCAGAAAGATACTGTAGAAATTTGGTACAGCCACCTCATCATTGTACGGCGGACCGCGGCCGAAAAGGGGGTTTGGCCGCGATTCCGCGCTCCCATAAACGAATTAGTATATCGAATTTTTACAGGACCCTTACAATTTCCAGTACATCAATTTTCTGCAACTTGAAAAATTTTTGGACTTCAAAAAATTTCGACAGAAAACTGATGTAAGGAAAAACGCGGGTTTTTGGAATTTTGGTCGATCGGAAATGCAAACACATCAAACAAAGCTAGACGAAGTTAATGGCGAGGCTCTGATACCACTGTAAGTGCACGGCGGCGCCCCGGCCGTCAATCCGACGGCCAAATGCGGAAGCGGTGATAAACTTTAATTTTGCGAACTTAGAAAACCGGCACCACCGCGCACTAAACACGGAACGAACCATTAAACTAGTCCTAGCTAACTACAAGATGGGGAAGAGATATACCGAGTGATCCGTGTCCTTCGGTCTTCGTCTCCACTCCGATCTTCCGCGGAATCTCCGTCCGTCACGTCCTCGTCGAAAAGGGCACCACGTAGCCGGAACCTTTTACGGGCTCCCACCTCTTGACCGAGGCAACTCGGGCGCGAAGTTGGCCAGCCGACGCGTCCAAGGGATGCTGTAGAATAGTGTAGTGGCCATATCTCTTTTGGGGTTTATGAGGTTGCCATTTATGGAGGAATTTAGCACAAGAATCTTCATGGATGGATTCTAAGAAAAATGAGCATACCCTTTTTTTTCTTTAAAATTAATCCCCCTCCATACAAAAACAAACAGCACACTCAAAATGGGGGGGCCACCAAATTAACATGAAAGGAATTATTCACACAAAATAATTAAACCCCACCCTCACTCACATTAACAGTGGCCGGCCCCCCATTTTAGTAGGTGTAAGAAAAAGAAGCCAAATCAAGTGGGGAAAAAGAATTAAAATCTAAAAGGATAATTGTCACAACCATTTCCAATCTCATTCTTGTAACATAAATGCAAAAGAATGATGCAAAGAGAATCGCATGATGATGGTCAAATCATAAAGCCACGTATGCAAGAAAACCCCTCACAACTAAGTTAATTGTAAACTTGCAATTAACCCCCTCCAACGAAAAGTCCGGCCGTGAAGGAACAAAGAAAGACCGGCCGGAACGGAATACAAACTGGCAACTTCAGAAAACTGATCCCGTAATAAATTACAGGAAAACCCCGCTACTGCAAATACATGCCCGCATTTGTATTCCCACTGAACACAAATGCAAAGAGACAAAACTACACTATCAAATACTAAAATCCGGCTTAAGCCAAAGCCGGCTAGTAAAAACTGTCCGATCACGATCCGTGCAATACCGCACGTATCTGATCGAACCCTGCCATATCTCCATACGGCCTCTACAACGTTTCGCCCGAAAGCTTGAGTAACTGAAAGTGTGGTGGACTCTAAAGACTCGTCAATATTATGGCTGTGGATTTAACCACTAGCACGTCAGAGGTATAAGCCAATACGTGACGGGCCACTAGCTATTGACCAAAAGGGACGTCGATGAACGAACTCATCCTGACACCCTACTGAGCCTGTCAGTGACAATATCCGTACAGTCCGGTCCGTTCGTCTATGAGCATCCCATGTCGGGCCTAGGGGTTGGTAAAAGTCAGACCCCCAAAAGCGGTACAAGTCGTGTCGGAGTGTAGCCCAGAACACCGTGAGATACTACTGGAAGACCTACCAGTAAATCTCCTGCCTTGGCCAAGGACTTCGTGTAATGGCTCTCCTAGACACAGCGCGACCTCACCCCCAATACCGGGAGAGACGGACCCCTGAAGATCCGCTCACTGCCTCTATGTAGCTCGGGACTGTACCCAACTAAAACCTGTTTGCACGACTCCTTTGAGCCGTGGTAGGGTAGTAATCAAAGCACAGTGGGAACTCACACGAGACAAATGACGATCCCCAGGTCGATGAACTAACCTGTACACATGTCACTTGGGAACTGCTATCTGACGTCAGGTATAAGACCAACTAGCATGTTCCCGGCGAGTCCTGTCCGGTGTACTCATAACCCAATGAGCACCTGTATACATCTTAGGTGAACCAACTGACACTAGTGGCTTGTGAGACCGGCCACCGCCCCTCGTCGGGGTCTCGACTGTATACACTAGTCTACTCTGGAGAATCGATGCCCTGTCTCGAAACTCCTACGACTAGGGACCTTTTAAGGATGTGCTTATAGACTACCAGCTCCCACGTATATGATCACCCTCATACTGCCGGCAGTCAAGCAAGAATCCTAAGGGCTCTATCAACGTGTAATAGCGACCTGTCAGGTCACCTAAAGCATTACACGATGATAAAGGTGAACCAGATAGCGTACTATCATCTCGAGTAAGACTGTCTTACCGGGATAGGTCCTCCCTCAATCATTGCAATCACGTGCCTGTGATCCAATAATTGACTCTGAGGGCAATATCTCCAACACCTACTATCTTTTTGTTTATACAAGGTTCATCTACCATTTTGATTATGTCAAACTCTTTGACTACTACATCAAAACAGACGTTCCAACTCCGCGATGCCTGTTTTATCACATAAAACATCTTGCACGCGTTTCCGCTGCTCCCACTGTTTACGAAGCCCTCTGGCTTTGTACTTATAGACGCCCTCTTCCAAAACATCATTTTAGAAGAGCTGTCATGACACCCAACCACCAGATATCGTAGTCATGGTATGTAGCCGTGGCAAGTAGGATCTGGATGGACTTAAGCATAGCTACTTGAAAAAGGTTTCATCATAATCCACGCCTGGTAAATGATGCAAACTTTTAACAAGTCTAGCTTTGAAAGTCTCAACTTTTCCATGTACACCAAGTAATCTTCTCAAGATATACTTGCCCCTGATGGGGATTTAACCCTTCAGATATAGCAACTAAAGTCCATACTTTGTTGGTGTATAAGGATTCCATCTCAGATCACTAAGCATCCAGCCATTCTGACAGAGTCTTACTCCTGATGGCCAGCTCGAAACTAGTTGGGTCATCATCTCATGATGCAATCCTCGCTCCCACTGTCATAGAGCAACCGAAGTATCTCTCAGGTGGGTGAGGAACCCTACTAGATCGGCGGAGAGGCTGAGGTTCTTTGGTTTCTACTGAATCCTTTGGTTCTACCAAATCAGCTGCTTCAGTTTGCATAGCTGGAACCTTTCCAGTTCTACATAACAGACCTTGCCTCGAGCTTGTCCGGATTATGCTTTCAGACATAGGCCGGACAACCCCAAATCTTAACTAACTTAAGATATGGGCTCTTCCCTTTCCATATAGCGGTAGGAAACTGATTTGATTGGAACCCTATTCAATAGGTATGCAACTTCTCAAGTGCATAACCCCTTAAGGAAAAAGGTAACTCAGTAGTACTCATCATAGAGCACACCATATCAAATAGGGTGTATCTGCTCTGTCCCGACATACCATCGTGCAATGGTGTATACGGAGGAGTAATGCTGAGAGAGAATCTCATTCTCCTTCAGAATAGTCCAGAAATTCTATGCACAAGTATTCTCCTCCTTGATCTCATCAAAGGACATAATGCTTTTACCCGTATTTTGGTTCTCTACTTCTCGCTTATATTCTGTGAATATCTTAAAAGGTTCGGACTCATGTTTCAACAGGAACATATGACTGAATCTTGAGAGATTATCAGAGAATATAATGAAGTATAAAGAATCAGTCCTGGCATGTGTAGACATGGGACCTTACTTACATCAACATGTATCAATCCCAAGAGTTCACTAACACTTTCTCTGTTTCCAATAAACAGAGCTATGGTCATCTTATCTTTGTGACATGACTGGCGAGTTTCATAAGATGTAAATTCAAACTGATTTAAATATGCATCTAAATGTAACTCCAGCTAGTCGGGTCGCATTGATATGACCTAGTCTGCAATACCTCAAGAAGGATCCGTTCATTTCTGAACTCTTCCTCTTGTGTGTGTTCCGTATACTAAGAACTGTAGTTTGATTTAGAACATTAACGCTTTTAGATAACGTGCCTGAACCGATCAACTTTTGATATAGGAAATGTTCAAAACATTATCCAACAATACAAAATTTTATCGTTTCTTTACTAATAAAAGAGACAGATATGATTTTGTATATCAGGTTCGGTATCTAATAACATTCGTTCAGAATCAATGTATTGTAATACAGGGTGACAGTGACCGACAGACCTGGCTGCAACTCTTGCCCCGTTTTCTGCCTCATGAAACTTATCACCCGTTCTCAGTTTTTCTACCTTTTTGTAGCCATATGTAACAAATTACATATCTGGGATCCTGATCCGGTATCATATACCCAGGATACGGAGGATACTGAGAAACAGTTCTTTGTAATGAACACACCCGAAGATGATGCATCAACATGCACTCTCTTCGTTTGGGCGGCACGGGAAATCTGGTATTCCCCAATTTCCTGCTCTGTCTTATAACTATTATAAGTTGGAGCGGGACCAACATTCCCCAGCTCAGTATAACAAGCGGGTTCGGTCAATATTCCGTATTATTATCTTGATTAAGGCGTGATATGGTCGCTACCAGGAGAGAGAGAGAAGAAAACACTCAGCTTGCGCTCTTGCAAGAACAGATTGGTTTTATTTTATCTAATCAGGATGGCTCCCACTGCTTTTTATCAAATCTTCCTTCAATCCCTAAAAGGAAAGACTAGCCGGGATTAATTACACACTACAAGTTCGCCAATCTTTCGGCTAGGCCAGTGTCGGTACTTTGAGGGAGGTCCCCCGTGCTTTCGCACGAACCTAATTAATGTAAACCTCGTTTTCCCAGAGGCGTAACCCCATTGACACCTTTCTAGACACCTACTTGATCGGCTAATTGTAATGTGTAAAACTCTCCCAGGAGTAACTCTTACTCGCAGCGGGTATCGGGATCCAACTATCTCATAGAAGGTATGCAATCTCATTGCAAATTTCAACACTTGAAATTCCCGAAAATATTTTTCCCTTAACCTCCTATGACCTTGACAAAGGCCAACAAACCATAGGATGCTAGTCAAGTTCAACCCGTCATTTCCTGATTGAATTAAACCCACCCGCACGGCCCTTGACAAAGGCCAACAAGGTCGCACGACTACCCTAACCCAATCTGCATCATATGCATAAGCAGATAAGCACCAGTTAGCTACCGCACACTGCGCCTTGACAAAGGCCAACAAACGCAGCACGAATACTAACTACTACTTATCTGAAATGACGGAGGGCTACGACAGGTTTTTCTGAAAACCTATTGCGTAATGAACTTGATATCGTTGTAGGATCGAATGAATTTTGAAATGGAATGTCTTTGAGGCTTTTCTAGTTTTGCTAAAGGAGTCACTCCCGGTGAAGGGATCTCGGTCCTTTCCTCATCGAATAAGGTGCAGGATATATCATATATATCACTATGCAAAGCAGAACTCTTAAAAGCAATCAAAAGACAAACCGAGTGTGTAGCATCTGCCAGTTATTGCTAAATGAGTCACTCCCGGTGAAAGGATCTCGGTCCTTTCCTCATCGAATAAGGTGCAGGATATATCATATATATCATTGTGCAAAGCAAGAACTGTAACTACCTGTTTTATTTTGAAATTCGATTCTACAACATCTTAGGTTTCTTTTATTTTCATTAATCTCATTAATGAAGTCCCATCATTTAAATACCTAAACATCACAGATAAATACGACGTACACTTATGCCATCCGCATTCGCCTCGATGTCCCCTCGTGCACCGTTAGGTTAGGTAACTAACGGCAGAGCGGGGCAGGGCTAGCGCGGGTGTAAAACATAAGTAATGTCTATATAATCTATCATATATACTATATACTGTATCTATCACAGAACATCACATGATCACATCACAGATATCGCAGCAGAAGAATCATATGAAATATTGGATATTCTAGGACGTCCGTGTTTTCAATACGAGCCAGTATAAAACACGGATTCCACGGTCGTGATGAATAGCCAAACCCACACCCCTAGACCCCTACGAGAACGGCAAGCAACCCTACAAATTCTGGAGTTAGGAGACCCGACCTCGACTCCTCGAGTTGGTCTCCCACTGGACTCCAGAACCCGGTTACTTGTGCCCTCCTCCTTGGGTCTATCCTAGTGCGGAAAAGTAAATAATATACAAAAGGTGACAACTTCCGCTACCTGGAAGTGCCCCAATAAAAGAATATTACATACAAGTTTTTACATGAATGAAAATGAAAAACACTCATCTCACATAAAAAACCCCGGCTATTCAAACACGACGATCCAATATAACATATCCAGCAACACATAACATCACATGTCATCAACGTAAGTAAATATGCGCATCCCAATTGTCGTTGACATATAGCAACGAAACCGGCGATATCACATATTACACTTACGGTCAAAGAAAAGAAAGTGTAACACTACAACAGTTGGAATCCGCAATATCCTCAGACATCGCATGCCTGACCAAATGAATTACTTAGACATCGCATGCCTAACAATTATAAACCCCGCATTTTAGTCTCATTATCGAAAACTCTTTTCAATATCAAGTCGGGCAATTCAACAGGATTCCCGACATTCTGATCGAATGCTCGTCGCAAACTTCAGTAGACGGCCGCACTCCCGACGCCGTCGACAAAGTGCACCAAGGCGGAACACCGCTTCCGTGAGCACCCGAACGGATGCTTTCGGCGATGGGGTTCTCCTACAGTCACTTGGTCAGGGCTATGGAGTGAGGGTGTCTATTAAGTTTACCCGGCGAGTATCCGCGTACGCTACGTGATTGCGACGGATTTTTGATCACATCAAAATTCCGTGGCAACCGATCAAGTGAGACTAAACTGCTATGTTTATAACATTCATTTAGTTATCACATAACTACTTGTGAATTCCAATTATTGTATCCCATTCCGGATAAATAGAAAATGTCAAACTTTCCGATCGAACAATCGAACACCCAAGTTTTCCCGATACAGATCAACACATGAAATAAGTCTAAAAACATTCAGTTCGTGCCTCAGTACCAACGGTCCAGCCGTAGAAGGGTCAAGCCAACGCCTCACATGTGGCATGCCGTACTGCCCTAAACCCGAAGGTTCAAAGGGCAGTTCAAGACGGTCACATAATCAAGTTAAGGCTTGTTGTCTTCTAGAGGGTCCATCGAGTTACTTGCACTACTTAGAATGTCTTTAAAACACGGAAAAATCCAATACTTGAAAATTTCCCGACAGGGGAAAAATTGGGTATTTATATCTGGTCGAACTTTTTAACATATTCTAAAATTTATCCGGAAAGCCACATAGACAAAATCTGATACTCCGATCGAAACACCGTATCCCCAAAACAACCCCAGAAAATTCAACTCTTGAATAAATATTAAAAATTCCCAGGAAAACCAGCACAGAAAACTGAGAATTACTGTGAAAATATAAATACACAAAACGACAAAACGGCCGCGGAACCGCCGCACGAGCCATGCTCGTGCCGCGGATCCGCGGCGCATTGATGGAATTAGTCCATCGAAATTCACAGTAACTCTTAGATTATCCTGCTGATTTTTCTGCATATTTTTAATGTGGAAAAATCCCCGAAATTAGAAAAAGTCCAAAGAGCATGGTTTGTGTTAGGGTTTCGGTTCGTTCGGGTTTCAAACTCCGTCTAGACTTCGCCAAAGGCTCTAGCTAGGCTCTGATACCACTGTAGGGTTCCTAGGCACACCAAGGAGGTCTCACAAGGCATCAACCCTACCAATTTACAAAAATTACGGTGCCGAGAAACCCTAATACGGACCGTTGGCTAGAATTTTAGGCGATAAAATGAAACTAGTTAACACTTAACTACAAGAACGGAAATACAAGCTTTGTAGATCCGGTGCTCCACCTCCATAGCTCCGTGATGGTGTCTCCTCGCTGTTCAAAACGGATCCCGGGCTCTAGCGTCGGCTTCATCGAAGAAGAAGCGGGCTAGGTCATCGACGACGATGCCGAAGATGATCTACGTCGAGGCATCGCTAGATCAAGCTCCAACATCACCAAGTTAAGAAACTTGTGAAGAAAACACACTCTACTACTTGGCAAGAGGTAGAGGATGAAGAAATAGGAAGTGGGTAGACTTTAGAATTGGATTTCTCACTCATTTTCATCAATCACCATTGATGAAGTCAAGGTTCTTCATCTTGAAGAAGAAGAAGAAGATGATAATTGTTATGATAAGTTCATTAAAAAGGAAATGAAAAAGAATACTTATCATAATAATAACCATGGTCAAGTGTAGAGAATAAACTAGGGTTAGGTCAATGGTTAGGTTAGGAATGAAACAAAATTGGTGGACTTTTTCAAACCTTCATGAAGCTTCAATGTAAAACAAAGCAAGCCACCATTTCTTTTCTTTTGCCAAAATGAAATAAATAAATAAATAAATGAGTAAGTAAATAAAAGCATAACCCTAACCATTACATAACCATGGTTTAATCTTAACATACACTTAAACAATCATGTATCATCAAACATGATACAATCAAATGTACAAATGTATATCACATATACAATGTGCACAATCCAAGTGAGAAAATCCATTTAAAGTGAACCAATACTAGTAAATGCAAAGTACTATATCAAATATATAATTATGCATTAAATCATTAAATAAACACTTGATTCAATGATCCGGTCATGTCGCACACAACCGACTAGTATACAATATATCGGCTTATCGAATCAACGCTTGAATCGATAACTAGCTTATATCACATACAACAATTCGACACATTGATCGCGATAATGAAATACGGTATCACATACACGCATTATTCTCGGTCCCGCACATATCTCATATGCGCTCCTATTTCGTTTCGCTTGAGCCAGGAAACCTCCGTGTAGGACTCTAAAGACTCGTCAATACGCCGGCAGCAGGTGATGATCATATCAAACACCCACAAGCCGCAAGCTGTCTGCTAAACGTAACGGCCACCCGGGTATTGAGCGATCAGAATATCGACGAGCAAGCCCGCTCACACTCCAGTGAATCCAACCAGTAACACTACCGTACAGTCCGGTCTCGTCGTCTGATATGTCGCATATCTCGCCTAGGGGAGGTAAAACGTCAGACCCCAATAGCTCGATAAGTCGTGTCGATGTGCGGTCTATAACAATTCGAGAAACTACTGGTAACACTTACCAGTAAATCTCAGCAACCCTGGCCAGGGATTTCCTGTTATAGCCAATCGAACACAGCGCAACATCAACCCCCTATACCGGGAGAGACGAATCCCCTCCTATCGCTCATTGCCTCCATGTGACTCGGGACTATACCCAAAAACCACCGTTTTGCACGCCCTCTTGGATGTGGTAAGATGGAAATCAAAGCACAGTGGGAACCACACAAGACTCTATGACGATCTCGGGTCAACAGACTACTCTGTACCAGTGTCACCAGAGAACTGCCATCTGACGTAAGGTATAATACCATCTGGGAGTTCTCGGCGAGTCCGTCCAGTGTACCCAGTCTCTACTGAGCATCCATATATCATCTCTGATGTCAAACACCAATGGATATGGGATCATCCATCGCCCATCTGTATGGGTCGAGAAGGTATACTCTAGTCTACTGTGGTATATCGATGCCCCATCTTGATACACCCACGACTAGGGACTTTCAAGGATGTACTTATGGACTACCATGTCCCCACTAGTATGATCCGCATCATAGTCCAGGTAGTCAAGTACACATCCTAAGGGCTTTACCAACATGTAATAGAGAGACAATCTGTGTACACGTTAAGGTAAAGATCAACCAGATAGCATACTATCATGTCGAGCAAGAAAGTCCTCCCTATATATGTCCCATCATCCACTATAATATACATCCAATGTACAGCAATGGCCTCTAGGGCATACATATAACTAACAATCTCCCACTTGCACTAGGGCCATCTGATAGCAGTGGTTGTAGTATCTCATACTCAACCATCCCATAAAAGTCTCTCTTTGGGAATAGGCCTTCGTGAGTGGATCCGCCGTGTTGTCCTCTGAGTCTGCTCTCCTAACCTCGATCACCCTGGAGATCAACTATCACCATGATCAGGTGATACTGCCTCATAATACGTCTGGGTCACTGATGGGACCGGGGTTCCTGGCATAAGCCACAACTCCATTGTCACACAATGGGAGAAACCAAGTTCATCTCATGAACCTATATACACCCAAACTGCCTCTTTGGTAGCATCTTAAGTAGCGATGTATCTAGCCTTTATCGTCTAGTATGCCACGGTATTTAGCTTGGAACTCTTCCAACATACCGTCCCTTTACTGAGGGTAAAGACAATGCCTGTGACTGACATTCAGTCGTCTTTATCACCCTGGAACACTTCCAGTGATTCTCCCCAGGATCGATTGATACCATCTCACTACAACTAGTGAGAATCCTAACATCCAATTAAATCTATCTCATAGATCCAAAAGCTCAGGATTTAGGAGGTATCATTTTGATCCTATATGGAGAATCCTTGTGATAAGCGGAGATTGACCGAGCGTAGCATAGGACACTCCTTCCCTATCAAGAGTATGTCATCCACGTACTCTACGAGGATTTTCACCATATTCCCTACTACCTTTTTGTTTATACAAGGTTCATCTACCATTTTGATGATGTCAAACTCTTTGACTACTTCATCAAAACAGATGTTCCAGCTCCGCGATGCCTGCTTTATCCTATAAACCATATTGCACACGTTTCCGCTGCTCCCACTGTCTACGAGGCCCTCTGGCTGTGTACTTATAGACGCACTCTTCTAAAACATCATTTAGAAAAGCAGTCATGACACCCAACCACCAGATATCGTAGTCATGGTATGTAACCGTGTCAAGTAGGATCTGGATGGACTTAATCATAGCTACTTGAAAAGGTTTCATCATTATCCGCACCTTGTCAATGATGCAAACTTTTAACAAGCCTAGCTTTGAAAGTCTCACCTTTTCCATGTACACCAAGTAATCTTCTCAAGATATACTTGCTCCTGATGGGGATTTAACCCTTCAGATATAGCAACCAAAGTCCATACTTTGTTGGTGTATAAGGATTCCATCTCAGATCCATAAACATCCAGCCATTCTTACAGAGTCTCACTCCTGATGGCCAGCTCGAAACTAGTTGGATCATCATCTCATGATGTAATCCTCGCTCCCACTGTCATAGAGAAACCGAAGTAACTCTCTGGTGGGTGACGAACCCTACTAGATCGGCGGAGAGGCTGAGGTTCGTAGGAAACTATTGAATCCTTTAGTCCTGTCAAATCATCAGCTGCAGTTTGTATAGCTGTAACATTTCCAGTTCTACATAACAGTATTTGCCTCGAGCTTGTCCGGATTATGCTATTAGACATAGGCCGGTCAACCCCAAATCTTAACTAACTTAAGACATGGGCTCTTCCCATTCCATATCACATATGAAGCGGTAGGCAACTGATTTGATTGGAACCCTATTCAATAGGTATGCATCTTCTCAAGTGCATAACACCCCAAAAGGAAACAGGTAACTCAGTAGTACTCATCATAGAGCGCACCTTATCATATAGGGTGTGATTGCTCCGCCCGTGCTATGGTGTATACGGAGGAGTAATGCTGAGAGAGAATCTCATTCTCCTTTAGAATAGTCCAGGATTTCCGTGCTCAAGTATTCTCCTCCTTGATCACATCAAAGGACATAATACTTATACCCGACATGATAGTATGCTATCTGGTTAGATTTGATAAAAAGCAGTGGGAGCCATCCTGATTGTTAGTTGTATGTATGCCCTAGAGGCCAGTATTATACAGATGTTCTATATTATATTGGATGCTTGGACATATATAGAGATGACTTTCTTGCTCGACATGATAGTATGCTATCTGGTTGCTCTTTATCTTAACATGTACACTTGTCTCTTTATACTGTCTTATAGTTACATGTTGGTAAAGCCCTTAGGATGTGTACTTGACTACCTGGACTATGATGCAGATCATACTAGTGGGGACATGGTAGTCCATAAGTACATCCTTCAGCGTCCCTAGTCTTAGGTGTATCGAGATGGGGCATCGATATACCAGTGTAGACTAGCGTTACGCTTCTCGACCCATGAGATGGGCGATGGATGATCCCATATCAATTGGTGTTTGACATCAGAGATGGTGTACGGGTGCTCAGTGGAGACTGGGTACACTGGACGGACTCGCCGAGAACTCCCAGATGGTATTATACCTCACGTCAGATGGCAGTTCTCAGGTGACACTTGTGCAGGTTAGTCTGTTGACCCGAGATCGTCATAGAGCCTTGTGTGATTCCCACTGTGCTTTGATCTCCACCTTACCACGTCCATGAGGGCGTGCAAAACGGTGGTCTTTGGGTACAGTCCCGAGTCACATGGAGGCAATGAGCGATAGGAGGGGTTTCGTCTCTCCCGGTATTGGGGGTTGATGTTGCGCTGTGCTCGATTGGTCATAACAGGGAAGTCCCTGGCCAGGGCTGATCAGAGATTTGCTGGTAAGTGTTACCAGTAGTTTCTCGACCCGTTATGAGCCTCACATCGGCACGACTTATCGAGTATTGGGGTCTGACGTTTACCACCCCTAGACTTGATATGCGACGTATCAGACGAACAGACCGGACTGTACGGTAAGTGTTACTGGTTGGATTCACAGGAGTGTGAGCGGGCTAGCTCGTCGATCTTCTGATCGCTCAATACCCGGATGGCCATTACGTTTAGCAGACCGCTTGCGGCTTGTGGGTGCTTGATATGATCATCATCTGCTACCGGCGTATTGATGAGTCTTTAGAGTCCTACACAGAGGTTTCCTGCTTCAAGCGAAATGAAATAGGAGCGCATATGAGATATGTGCGGGACCGAGAATAATGCGTGTATGTGATACCGTATTTCATTCTCGCGATAGATGTATCGATTGGTTATATTCGATATGACCTAGTTATCGAATCATTGATTCGATAAATCGATACATTGAATACTAGTCGGTTATGTGCGACATGACCGGATTATTGAATCAAATGTTGATTTAATGATTTAATGTATAATTATATATTTGATATATTACTTTGCATTAACTAGTATTGGTTCACTTTATATGGATTTTCTCACTTGATGTGCAAGAAGTATATGTGATATACTTTTGTGTACACATTTGTATCATGTTTGATGATACTTGATTGTTTAGTTAAGTATATAGAATTAAACCATGGTTAATTTGATAATTAGGGTTTTGCATATTCATTTATTTATTTGTTTGTTTCATTTATTTATTTGGAAATGATTTAAAGAGAATGGTGGCTTTCTTTTGTCTTTAGTTGAAGCTTCATGAAGCCTTGACTTTTTCCACCATTCTTGTCCTCATGCTTAACCCTAACTCTCCAAATGACCATGGTTTATTCTCTACACTTAACCCTTGTTAGATTATGATAAGTATGTATTTTTCTTTTCATTTTAAAACAGCTTATCATAAACTAGCTTCTACTTCTTCTTCATCTTCAAGATAGAAACCTTGATGCCATCAATGGAAACTTGAGTTCTAGTGAGAGAAATCCAATTCTAAAGTGAACCCACCTCCTATTTCTTCACCCTCTACCTCTTGCCAAGTTGTTTTGGGTGTTTTCTTCACAAGTTTCACAACTTGGTGAAGTCGGAGCTTGAACTTGTGATGCCTCGACGTAGATCATCTTCGGCACGAAGCCGACGACCTAGTCCGCTCAATTCTTCGATGAAGCCAACGTTCGAGTTTGGGAATCGAGATGGACAGCGAGAGGATGCCTACGTGGATCCAAGGAAGAGGATAACCGGATCTACAAAGGTTGTAGCATCTAACCTTTAGTTAATTTGTTAACTAGTTTTGTATTTCGCCTAGAATTCTAGTCTAAGATCCGCGTTAGGGTTTCGCGGCACCCATAATTTTTGAAATTGGCATGGTTGATGCCTTGTGAGACCTCTATAGGGTGCCTAGGAACCTTTCACTGGTATCAGAGCCTAGCTAGAGCCTTAGGCGAAGTCTAGATGCAATTTGAAGCCCGAACGAACCCGAAACCCTAAACCAAACATGCTCTCTGTACATTTTCTAAAATCTGGGATTTTTCAATATTAAAAATGCTTAAAAAATTCAGCAGGGAATTCTAAGAATTACGATGCAAATTTTTTTCAATGAACAGTACATTGTGCGGCGGAACCGCGGCAGAAGCATGGCTTCTGCAGCGGTTCCGCGGCCTACTGATGACGTCATCCCTCCTCCTCTGCACAGTAATTCATAGTTTCTGCAGCTGAGTTTTATGGGTATTTTTAATAATTATTCCAGAGTTTAATTTTCTCGGGTGTTTTAGAGCTTCGGTGTTTCAACCGGATTATCAAATTTCGTCTTTGTGTACTTCCGGATAATTTATAGAATATGTTAAAAAGTTCGACCGGATATAAATACCCAACTTTTCCCCTGTCAGGAAATTTCCAAGTGTTGGATTTTTCCGTAGTTTAACGACATTCTAAGTAGTGCAAGTAACGCAATGGACCCTCTAGAAGACAACAAACCTTAACTCGATTATGTGACCGTCTTGAACTGCCCTTTGAACCTTCGGGTTTGGGGCAGTACGGCGTGCCACATGTGAGGCGTTGGCTTGACCCTTCTATGGCTGGACCGTTGGTACTGAGGCACGAACTGAATGTTGTTAGACTTATTTCATGTGTTGAGCTGTATCGGGAAAACTTGGGTATTCGACTGTTCCATCAGAAAGTTTAACATTTTCTGTTTATCTGGAATGTGATACAATAATTGGAATTCACAAACAGTTATGAGATAACGGAATGAATGTTATAAATCTAGCAGTTTAGTCCCACATGATATTGAAAAGAGTTTTCGATAATGAGACTAAAATGCGGGATTTATATCTGTTAGGCATGTGATGTCTAAGTATTTCATTTGATTAGGCATGCGATGTCTAAAGAAGTTGCGGATTCCAATTGTTGTAGTTTTACACTTTCTTTTCTGTGACCGTAAGTGTAGTATGTTCATATCGCCGGTTTCGTTTCTATACGTCAACGACAATTGGGGTATGCATACTTACTTACGTTGATGACATGTGATGTTATGTGTTGCTGGATATATTATATTGGATCGTAGTGTTTGAATAGCCGGGTTTTTTTTATGTAAGATGAGTGTTTTTCATTTTCATTCATGTAAAAACTTGTATGTAATATTCTTTTATTTGGGGCACTTCCAGGTTGCGGAAGTT
This sequence comes from Agapanthus africanus, assembly GCA_030015575.1. Taxonomy (NCBI): domain Eukaryota; kingdom Viridiplantae; phylum Streptophyta; class Magnoliopsida; order Asparagales; family Amaryllidaceae; genus Agapanthus; species Agapanthus africanus. The sequence continues at coordinate 151,492,268 of JASDDO010000031.1, forward strand.
GTCACCCTTTGTGTATTATTTACTTTTCCGCATTAGGATAGACCCAAGGAGGGAAGCACAAGTAACCGGGTTCTGGGGTCCAGTGGGAGACCAACTCGAGGAGTCGAGTCCGGGTCTCCTAACCCTAGAATTGGCAGGGTTGCTTGCCGCTCTCGTAGGGGTCTAGGGGTGTGGGATTGGCTATTCATCACGACCGTGGAATCCGTGTTTTATACTGGCTCGTATTGAAAACACGGACGTCCTAGTATATCCAATATTTCATATGTTTATTCTGCTGCGATATCTGTGTTGTGACTCTGTGATGGATATAGTATATAGTATATATGATATATTATATAGACGTTACTTATGTTTTACACCCGCGCTAGCCCTGCCCTGCTCTGTCGTTAGTTACCTAACCTAACGGTGCACGAGGGGACATCGAGGCGAATGCGGATGCCATAAGTGTACGTCATATCTATCTGTGATGTTTAGGTATTTAAATGATGGGACTTCATTAATATGATTAATGAAAGATAAGAAACCTAAGATGTTGTGGAATCGAATTTTAAAATAAAACAGGTAGCTACAGTTCTTGCTTTGCACAGCGGTATATATGATATACCCTGCACCTTATTCGATGAGGAAAGGACCGAGATCCCTTTACCGGGAGTGACACCTTTAGCAATAACTGGCAGATGCTACACACTCGGTTTGGCTTTGATTGCTTTTAAGAGTTTTTGCTTTGCACAGCGATATATATGATATATCCCGCAGCTCATTCGACGAGGAAAGGACCGAGATCCCTTCACCAGGAGTGACTCCTTTAGCAAAACTAGAAAAGCCTCAAAATCACTCCATTTCAAAACTTCATTTGATTCTACAACGATATCAAGTTCATTACGCTCATGGTTTTTATGAAAAACCTGCGTAGCCCTCCGTCAATTCAGATATGTAATATTCAGTATTCGTGCTACGGTTGTTTGGCATGCGTCAAGGCGTAGTGTACGGTAGCTGATTATTACTTATCTGTAGCATGAGATGCGATTGGATTAAGGTATTCGTACGGCGTTTTTTGGCATGCGTCAAGGGTCGTACGGGTGGGTTTAATTCGATCACGAATTGTACGGGTTGAACTTGACTAGCGGACTATGGGTTGTTTGGCATGCGTCAAGGTCATAGCACGCTAGGGGCAAAAGCATTATCGAGAATTTCAAGTGTTGAAATTTGCAATGAGATTGCATACCTTCTATAAGATAGTTGGATCCCGATACCCACTGCGAGTAAGAGTTACTCCTGGGAGAGTTTTACACATTGCAATTAGCTGATCAAGTAGGTGTCTAGAAAGGTGTCAACGGGGTTACGCCTCTGGGAAAACGAGGTTTACATTAATTAGGTTCGTGCGAAAGCACGGGGGACCTCCCTTAAAGTACCGACACTGGCCTGGCTGAAAGATTGGCGAACTTGTAGTGTGTAATTAATCCCGGCTAGTCTTTCCTTTTAGGGTTTGAAGGATGATTTGATAAAAAGCAGTGGGAGCCATCCTGATTAGATAAGATAATAATCAATCTGATCTTGCACGAGCATACGCTAAAGTGTTTTCTTCTCTCTCTCTCCAGGTAGCGACCATTTCATGCCCTATGAAGATAATAATATGGATGTATTGACCGAACCCGCATGTTTTACTGTGCTGGGGAACGTTGGTTCCGTTATTTCTTATAAGAGTTATAGGAATGAACAGGATATAGGGGAATACCAGGATTCCCATGCCACCCGATTGAAGAAAGTACATGTTGATGCATTTTCTTCGGGTGTGTTCGTTACTGAGAACTGTTTCTCTATTTGCTCTACGTCCTGGGTATTAGATACCGGGTCAGGATCCCATATATGTAATCAGTTACATGGGCTTAGAAAAGGTAGAGAACTTGGAGAAGGTGATAAAGACATTAGAGTTGGAAATGGTGCAATTGTTGCAGCTAAGACTGTCGGGGAATATCACCTAGTATTACCAACTGGTAAAACATTGGTTCTGAACGAATGCTATTACATGCCGAACCTGATATGCAACATTATATCGGTTTCTTTATTAAGTAAAGAGGGATATAATTTTGTATTACAGGACAATGTTATGAACATTTTCCATAACCAAAAGTTGGTTGGATCAGGCACGTTGTGCAATGGCATTTATGTTCTAAATCAATCAACAATTCTGAGCATAACAAACACACACAAGAGGAAGAGTTCTGAACTCAACGAATCCTTCTTGTGGCATTGTAGACTGGGTCACATCAATACGACACGACTAGCTAAGTTGCATAAAGATGGATATTTAAATCCGTTTGAATTTTCATCTTATGACACTTGCCAGTCATGTCTCAAAGGCAAGATGACCAAGACTCCGTTTACGGGACACGGAGAAAGAGTTACCGAACTCTTGGGACTGATACATAGTGATGTATGCGGTCCCATGTCTACACATGCCAGGGATGGTTCTTCGTACTTCATTACATTCACTGACGATCTCTCTAGATTCGGATATGTGTTCCTGATGAAACACAAATCAGAAGCTTTTGAGAAATTTAGAGAATATAAACAAGAAGTCGAAAACCAAACTGGAAAAAGTATTAAAATCCTACGATCTGATCGAGGAGGAGAGTACTTAAGCAATGAATTCCTGGACTTCCTAAAAGAGAATGGGATTCTCTCTCAGCTGACTCCTCCATATACACCACAGAACAACGGTGTATCAGAACGGAGGAACCGCACCCTATTAGATATGGTGCGCTCTATAATGAGCACAGCTGAGTTACCTATTTCCTTCTGGGGATATGCGCTTGAGACATCCATGGACCTATTGAATAGAGTTCCTACCAAATCAGTGCCTACCACTCCATATGAGATATGGAAAGGGAAGAGACCACATATTAATTACATTAAGATATGGGGTTGTCCAGCCTATGTCAAAAGACAGAATCCGAACAAACTCGAGGCAAGATCAGTCTTATGTAAGTTTGTAGGATATCCCAAAAATTCACCGGGGTATATCTTCTACCATCCCGAGGAACAAAAAGTGTTTGTTTCTCGGCATGCCACTTTCTTAGAAAAAGGTTTTCTTATGAAAGAAATAGGTGGCATTGAGGTAGAACTGGAAGAGGTTCCAGCGGAACAAACTATAACAGAAGACTTGGTAGAACCAGAGGATTCCGTAGTTCCCGATGAACCCCAGCCACTCCACCGATCTAGTAGGGTTCCTCGCCAACTAGAGAGATACTACGGTTTTCTCATGAACGGTGGGAGCGAGGATTGCATCATGGAAGATGATGACCCAACTAGCTTCGAGCAGGGCATCACGAGTAGGGACTCAGTGAAATGGCTGGATGCTATGCGGTCCGAGATGGAATCCATGTACACCAACAAAGTATGGACTTTGGACGTTGCTTCTGAAGGGGTAAAACCCATTGGGAGCAAGTTGATCTTCAAGAAGAAACTTGGTGTAGATGGGAAAGTGGAGACTTTCAAAGCTAGACTTGTAGCAAAGGGTTTTCGTCAAAGGCCAGGTGTGGACTATGACGAGACCTTTTCTCCAGTGGCTATGCTTAAATCCATCCGGATCATGCTTGCCATCGCTGCTTATCATGATTACGAAATCTGGCAAATGGATGTTAAGATCGCCTTTCTAAATGGTGATTTAGAAAGTGCGTGTACATGACTCAGCCAGAGGGCTTCGTAGACAGTGGGAGCAGCGGGAAGGTGTGCAAGCTGCTTAAATCCATTTATGGATTAAAGCAAGCATCGCGGAGTTGGAACATCTGCTTTGACGTCGTTATCAAAGAGTTTGATTTCGTCAAAACCCCAGATGAACCTTGTATCTGCAAGAAGGTGGCAGAGAGTAAGGTTGTCTTCCTCGTATTGTACGTGGACGACATACTCTTGATAGGAAATGATATTCCTATGCTGCAATCTGTCAAGCTCTTCTTATCACAAAGATTCTCAATGAAAGATCTTGGTGATGCCTCCTGCATATTGGGAATTAGGATCTATAGAGATAGATCCAAACGGATTTTGGGATTGTCCCAATCCAGGTACATTGACACCATACTAAAGAGGTTTAGTATGGAAGAGTCCAAGCGTGGGAACATGCCCACGATCTCTGGAGTCACTCTCTCCAAAGAGATGTCTCCCAGGACTGATTTGGAGATACCCTATGCTTCGGCAGTAGGCTCTATCATGTATGTGATGCTATGTACCAGACCCGATGTAGCATATTCACTAAGTGTAGTGAGCAGGTATCAAGCTGATCCTGGAGAGAGTCACTGGACAGCTGTGAAGAGCATTCTCAAGTACTTGCGAAGGACTAGAGATATGTTCTTGGTATATGGTAACGGAGAGCTCCAAGTGGAGTCCTTTACCGATTCGAGCTTCCAGAGTGATAAGGACGACTCTAAGTCGCAGTCGGGCTTTGTCTTTACCCTTTACGGAGGGGCGGTTAGCTGGAAGAGTTCCAAGCAGGAAACCGTGGCAGACTCGACGATGGAGGCTGAATACATCGCTGCCAACGATGCTGCCAAAGAGGCTGTCTGGATCAAGAAGTTCATTACTGAACTTGGAGTGGTTCTATCCATTGAGCATCCAATACTTTTGTATTGCGATAACAATGGAGCGGTGGCTTTGGCCAAGGAACCCAGGTCCCATCAGCGGTCCAGGCATATTCTGAGGCGGTATCACCTGATCCGGGAGATAGTTGATCGCCGGGAGATCGAGGTCAGGAGAGTTGACACGAAGAACAACACGGCGGATCCACTCACGAAGGCCATTCCCCAGATACAGTTTGAGAGACTCTTCGGGATGCTCGGTATGCGATACTACAGCAGCTGGCCCTAGTGCAAGTGGGAGATTGTTAGCTATATGTATGCCCTAGAGGCCAGTATTGTACAGATGTTGTATATTATATTGGATGCTTGGACATATATAGAGATGAGTTTCTTGCTCGACATGATAGTATGCTATCTGGTTGCTCTTTATCTTAACATGTACACTTGTCTCTTTATACTGTCTTATAGTTACATGTTGGTAAAGCCCTTAGGATGTGTACTTGACTACCTGGACTATGATGCAGATCATACTAGTGGGGACATGGTAGTCCATAAGTACATCCTTCAAGGTCCCTAGTCGTAGGTGTATCGAGACGGGGCATCGATATACCAGTGTAGACTAGCGTATACGCTTCTCGACCCATGAGATAGGCGATGGATGATCCCATATCCATTGGTGTTTGACATCAGAGATGGTGTACGGGTGCTCAGTGGAGATTGGGTACACTGGACGGACTCGTCGAGAACTCCCAGATGGTATTATACCTCACGTCAGATGGCAGTTCTCAGGTGACACTTGTGCAGGTTAGTCTGTTGACCCGAGATCGTCATAGAGCCTTGTGTGATTCCCACTGTGCTTTGATCTCCACCTTACCACGTCTATGAGGGCCTGCAAAACGGTGGTATTTGGGTACAGTCCCGAGTCACATGGAGGCAATGAGCGATAGGAGGGGTTTCGTCTCTCCCGGTATTGGGGGTTGATGTTGCGCTGTGCTCGATTGGCCATAACAGGGAAGTCCCTGGCCAGGGCTGATCAGAGATTTGCTGGTAAGTGTTACCAGTAGTTTCTCGACCCGTTATGAGCCTCACATCGGCACGACTTATCGAGTATTGGGGTCTGACGTTTACCACCCCTAGACTTGATATGCGACGTATCAGACGAACAGACCGGACTGTACGGTAAGTGTTACTGGTTGGATTCACAGGAGTGTAAGCGGGCTAGCTCGTCGATCTTCTGATCGCTCAATACCCGGATGGCCGTTAAGTTTAGCAGACCGCTTGCGGCTTGTGTGTGCTTGATATGATCATCATCTGCTACCCGCGTATTGACGAGTCTTTAGAGTCCTACACAGAGGTTTCCTGGTTCAAGCGAAACGAAATAGGAGCGCATATGAGATATGTGCGGGACCGAAAATAATGCGTGTATGTGATACCGTATTTCATTCTCGCGATAGATGTATCGATTGGTTATATTCGATATGACCTAGTTATCGAATCATTGATTCGATAAATCGATACATTGAATAATAGTCGGTTATGTGCGACATGACCGGATCATTGAATCAAATGTTGATTTAATGATTTAATGTATAATTATATATTTGATATATTACTTTGCATTAACTAGTATTGGTTCACTTTATATGGATTTTCTCACTTGATGTGCAAGAAGTATATGTGATATACTTTTGTGCACACATTTGTATCATGTTTGATGATACTTGATTGTTTAGTTAAGTATATAGAATTAAACCATGGTTAATTTGATAATTAGGGTTTTGCATATTCATTTATTTATTTATTTGTTTCATTTATTTATTTGGAAATGATTTAAAGAGAATGGTGGCTTTCTTTTGTCTTTAGTTGAAGCTTCATGAAGCCTTGACTTTTTCCACCTTTCTTGTCCTCATGCTTAACCCTAACTCTCCAAATGACCATGGTTTATTCTCTACACATAACCCTTGTTAGATTATGATAAGTATGTATTTTTCTTTTCATTTTAAAACAACTTATCATAAACTAGCTTCTTCTTCTTCATCATCTTCAAGATAGAAACCTTGATGCCATCAATGGCAACTTGAGTTCTAGTGAGAGAAATCCAATTCTAAAGTGAACCCACCTCCTATTTCTTCACCCTCTACCTCTTGCCAAGTTGTTTTGGGTGTTTTCTTCACAAGTTTCACAACTTGGTGAAGTCGGAGCTTGAACTTGTGATGCCTCGACGTAGATCATCTTCGGCACGAAGCCGACGACCTAGTCCGCTCAATTCTTCGATGAAGCCAACGTTCGAGTTTGGGAATCGAGATGGACAGCGAGAGGATGCCTACGTGGATCCAAGGAAGAGGATAACCGGATCTACAAAGGTTGTAGCATCTAACCTTTAGTTAATTTGTTAACTATTTTGTTTTTCGCCTTGAATTCTAGTCTAAGATCCGCGTTAGGGTTTCGCGGAACCCATAATTTTTGAAATTGGCATGGTGATGCCTTGTGAGACCTCTATAGGGTGCCTAGGAACCTTTCAGCTAGGGCATCAGTGAATCCAATGACTCACCAAAACACTCAAAGCCCGTAGCATGCACAAGGCAGTCTTCGGAATGTCATCATTCCGAATCCGCAATAATGATGACCTGATCCCGAACAAACTTAGAAAATGTCTCGCACTGCGGAGCTGATCAAAGAAATTATCAATGCGAGGTAAAGGATACCAATCCACACCGTAAGCCAGTTCAAATAACGATCCGTCGATACATGACCTCGAACTGCCGTCTTTTTCTTTGACGAACAAAAATAGGAGCTTCCAAAAGCGAAACACTCAGATGCACAAAACTCCCCAAACAACAACACTGCAGCTGATCCTTAAGCTCCCTAAGCTTCGCCGGCTCATCTGGAACAATGTCGGAAAACTCTCGCACGAAGGAAAACCGGTCCAACAAACCCACTGTGTCTTCGGTATCACTAATGAATGCCAAGAATCCACAACATCTCCTCAAAAGCCGACTAGCGAAAAGGCTGAATTCAAGCTGTGAGAGGCGGCGCAACTATCCACCTGCACAACAAGAATTGACTCGCCGAGAAAAACAAAACCTAACTGTTTTCCTCACGGTAGTCCACAAACGCCTAGCACGTAGCTGACCAGTTCGTGCCCAGGAGAACGTCAAATCCAACATTTCTAGAAGGATCAAAAGGATGGACGAATCTCTATCTCCCATCCGATTGGCACACAATCAAAATACGTGTCGCACAACAAAAGAATCGCTGACAGAACTTAACAAAACAAACGGCTAATCTACCTAACACGACTCTCGTTCTAACCACGGCACAAGCGTGAAAAACAAACGAATACATCAAAATAACATATGAATTAAGGATACCTGAAAACTACACATTGGACGCGTGCGCGTCCCGATGAGTAGAAGCAAACTCCTGTGTCTGCCCCCTACTCGCAACTGGCTGAACTCCTCTGGTAGACCGAGCCCTCTAAGTGAACCTTCCATGTCCACGGCCTCTCTTAGTACGGTCCTGACGCCGTGTTGAGGAACAATCCCTGACGAAGTGCTGAAGGCTTCCGCATCGAAAACATCGACGTGGTGACTGCTGACCCTCCTGGGGATGAGCGCTGAACGACTGTCCTTGTCCAAAGCCTCTGCTACTCTCGTGACGGCCACGAAATCTGTCTCGATGACCAAACCTCTGTCTCTGGGCTGGTGCACTGGTACGAGTCCTCCACTGTCCTGGAACACTCAGCGTCTCTGGAATATGTGCATCGTCCACTGGAGCTGCAACCACTGGTGCTATGTAGGTGACGGACTGCTGCATGCTAATCGCAAAGGACAACTGAGTAACAGGGGTGACAACCTCCTGTCGTAGCGCTCGAACGACATCAACCAATGAACTCATAGTCTGGCGAAAGTCCTGCATCTCTGCCACAAGTCTATCGATACTATATGTCGAAGGCTGATCCGTCTGCACCTGTGCAACTAGCGTGTCATCCTGGTCAGTACTCGTCTCACCCGAGCCAACTCAGACCTCGGCCCTCGCTGCATCACTCTGGGTCCCCATAGTCATCGGCGGCAAGGCTATAAATAGATATAAGATTCGATAAGAATAAGGGAATCGAATCGCAAGGATATGAATCATCAAGGAAGGAATTTCAAGAAATTTGTACTTAGGTCACTTAAGGCGAAGTACCGCATCGTGGGTATGCTGCAGACATACACACACTACGTTACTCTTCTTAAGCTACCTACTCTATCATAATAAGGTAATCCTACACTCCGAAAGGTAAAACCTAACGCTTTGATACCAACTTTGTCACGACCTGAAATTGGCACGTGACGGCCCTAATACTACGCAACGCCTAAAGACGTAACACAGTAAAAGAAAGCCAAAACCTAGAAGTCTAAACCATGAAAATACGGAAAAGATAATAAAAGTTTTTGAAATATTTGAAATCGCAACCCAAATTCTTTAAAAGTCCAACTTCTTTCTTTAAAATTTTGGCAGCACCCCCTTTGTAAAAACTAACCCCAAAATGGGTACAACAGATATGATAAATAAAGCATCCCCAAACGGGAGTAAATACGTGCCCAAAGGCGGAAAACAATCCACATCACAAATATACGACGCCGTAGCGAAGAACTAAAAGAAAATAGAGATAAAGCTGTATAAAAGACAACAAATCCACAGATAATATACAATATCGTCCTCACCAAGTCTCTAAGTCAACAATATAATAGTAGATGGAGAGTACAAAATACAGATAACCAGAAAAACCAACCTAAGAAAAATAGCACGCTGTGATCCGATGCGGTATCTGTAGCAAAAGATGATAGGTGAATAGCCTGCCACGACTACTCTGGGGAACAACCTGCAACACCTGTGGAACAACGGGGGTGAGTTGCCAACTCGTGAATAGTAAATAACTTATGCAGGTAATCGCAGGAGTGTACGTAGAGCATGAATCTAAGATATGCAAATTACAGTAATAACAGGTCATGTGAATGCAGAATAATGGAAAGTACACTAGCAGGTACAATCAATATGTTAAGCAATAATAACATGACAATAGTATGCAATAATCATGCAATAGGGATATGAGAATGCAAGTACACAGCCATCATGAAGGGTACACTAACAGGTACTACTAATCCATGAAACAGTGCATAAAAAGATAAGTATGAGGTATGGAGTGAAATATGTCATTCCCACGGAAACCTGACATCGTGGTAGGATCAAAATCCATCAAGACACTCAAATCCCAATTCCTCAAATCAGCCCCCAAGTTGGGCTCTCACATCAAGTAAGTCTCACATCTTCCTAATGTACAATATCGAGTAATCTCCTATATCCTGAATGTAAAAATCAGAAGTCTCATATGTATCCGGTATCCAATCTCAATGAATCACCAATATCCCAAGTCGAATCTCAAGTAAAATTCTGGCATCCTAAATATATATTTGCAGAAATAAATATGATGGGGTCAATACACATATATTAGCGTCCCACTCCACTAATATTGGTGTAAGGGTATATATAACAACGGATAAATCCCCTGTTATATATACAAAGGTGTTAAAAGAAATATCAAGAAAACAATGTGCCAAGCATCGACACAGATATACTGGTCTATCAGATGTCGTCTACCAGACTAACATCCTGATAGGTACATCTCATACGCTATCCCGAAAGCTCGAGTGCCTAGCTCTGACCCTCGCCTCTCGACGTATCCATATGTACATGACTCCCAACGGTATCTCCATGATCCCCGCTGAGTCATTGGTACTGTCACTGGTAGGTACTCGCCCGCCTCCAGGCTCAATCGGCAAAGTCCATCGATCATCTTGCCTAGGGAAACCATACAGGGCCCCACCATGTACCCTCATACGGCACCCACTCATCGTATGGAGTATATAATCAGAACCGATAAATCTCATGGTGGCTGCGCAAATATCATATCAAGGAAACCGGGTTTTTCAATGTATGCATAATTTCATGAACTCTCGCGGTTCCCAAATCCCGAAAACATCATGTAAAATCCAAATAACAATGCACAAATCCAGGAATAAATATGTGCGATATATCTGAAGTGCCAGCATATAAATGGAAATATGTAGCTGAAACCAGATGTATGCGAAATCAATAAGGTACAGCTAAGTATAGGTGTCTACCAATAAATAAATGAGGTAGTATACCCCCCTGGTGTTGGAGATAGTGCCCTCAGATTCAATTATTCGATCACAGGCACGTGATTACAATGATTGATGGAGGACCTATCCCGATAGGACAGTCTTACTCGAGATGATAGTATGCTATCTGGTTTATCTTTATCATCGTGTACTGCTTTAGGTGACCTGACAGGTCACTATTGCACGTTGATAGAGCCCCTAGGATTCTTGCTTGACCACCAGCAGTATGAGGGCGATCATATAAGTGGGAGCTGGGGTCTATAAGCATATCCTTAAATGGTCCCTAGTCGTGTGAGTTTCGAGACAGGGCATCGATACTCCAGAGTAGACTAGTGTGTACATTCGAGACCCCGACGAGGGGCGGTGGCCGGTCTCACAAGCCACTGGTGTCAGTTCGTTCACCTAAGATGTATATAGGTGCTCATTGGGTTATGAGTACACCGGACAGGACTCGCCGGGAACATGCTAGTTGGTCATATACCAGACGTCAGATGGCAGTTCCCTGGTGACATGTGTACAGGTTAGTTCATCGACCTGGGGATCGTCATTTGTCTCATGTGAGTTCCCACTGTACTTTGATTACTACCCTACCACGGCTCAAAGGAGTCGTGCAAACAGGTTTTAGTTGGGTACAGTCCGGAGCCACATGGAGGCAGTGAGCGCATCTTCAGGGGTTCGTCTCTCCCGGTATTGGGGGTGAGGTCGTGCTGTGTCTAGGAGAGCCATTACACGAAGCCCTCGGCCGAGGCAAGGAGATTTACTGGTAGGTATTCCAGTAGTATCTCAGGGTGTTCTGGGCTACACTCCGACACGACTTGTACCGCTTTTGGGGGTCTGACTTTTACCAACCCCCTAGGCCCGCCATGCGATGCTCATAGAAGAACGGACCGGACTGTACGGATATTGTCACTGACAGGCTCAGTAGGGTTTTCAGGCTGAGTTCGCTCACAGACGTCCCTTTTAGTCAATACCTGGTAGCCCGTTACGTATTGGCTTATACCTCTGACGTGCTAGTGGTTAAATCCACAACCAAGGTGTTGACGAGTCTTTAGAGTCCCCCATATTCAGTTACTCAGCTTTCAGGCGAAAAGTTGTAGAGGCCGTATGGAGATATGGCAAGGTCCGATCAGATACGTGCGGTATTCCACGGATCACGATGGGACAGATTGTACTACAGGCCGTATGGGTATATGGCAGGGTTCAATCAGATACGTGCGGTATTGCACGGATCAGGATCGAACGGATATTACTAGCCGGCTTTGGTTTAAGCCGGATCCTAGTATAGTACAGTGTGGATTTTGTCTCATTGCATTTTGTATTTCGGTCGAAATACAAATGCGGGTGTGTATGCACAGTATCGGGGTTTTCCTGTAATTTATTACGGGACCAGTTTTCTTGAGTTGCCAGTTTGCTTTCCGTTTCGGCCAATTTCCTTTGTATCGTTCATTGGCCGATGTTTGTTGGAGGAGGGCTTATTTGCATTGTTGCAAATAAGTATTTGTGGAGGGGTTCTTTGCATATTCTTATGTCATGATAGCTTTTCCTTGACCTTGACTTCTAGCTTCATCATGCCTTGACTTTTGTAGGACATGATGGTTGATGATGAGTGATGGTTGTTGGTTGAGTGTTGGAATTATTTTGTGATCATTGCTTTTTCATGATAACCATTCCTCTCTCTCTCTTGCTTGATATGAGAATGGCTCCCATTTTTGATACAACCCCACTCTCTCTCATTCTTACTCCCTCCCACATATGTAGTGGCCGGCCAAGCATTAGAGGGGGCTGTCCAGACATTTTGGTGTGGGATTTTGCTTCATTTCATGTTGCAAAAATCCCACAAGATCAATCTCAAAAGCTCCAAGTTCAATTCCTCCACCAATGACAACCTCCACTACCCCAAAATGAGACACAAGTTCTACACAACATTCTACAGCAAATCTTGTGCACGTCAACTAGCCAGCTTCGTGCCCGAGTTGCCTCGGCATTGAGGTGGGAACCCGTAAAAGAAGTAGGCGATGTGGTGCACTTCCGGTGACGAGGTGGAGACCGGAGCTTCCGCAGGAGATCGGGACGACGACGAGAAGACCGGAGGACTTGGATCAGTCGGTATATCTCTCTTCCCTTTCTTGTAGTTAGCTAGGACTAATTAATGGTTTCGATCCGGGTATTAGTGCGCGGCGGTTTGCCAGTTCAAGAAAAATTAAAGTTTATCACCGCTTCCGCTTTTGGCCGTCGGATTGACGGCCGGGGTGCCGCCCTGAACTTACAGTGGTATCAGAGCCTCGCCATTAACTTAGTCTAGCTTGGTGTAATGTGTTTTTCAGTTTCGATCGATCAAATGTTCCAAAACCCGTATTTCCTTCACGACAGTTTTCTGTTGAATTTTTTTGGTCTCCAAAAATTTTTCAGGTTGTATAAAATTGATGTACTGGAGATTACAAGGCTACTGTAGAAATTCGACAGGGTGATTCCACTGTGGAGGCGCGGAACCGCGGCCAAACCCCCCTTTGGGCCGCGGTTCCGCCGCGCACTGTGGAGATCCCTGCACCAAATTTCTACAGTATCCTTCTGGGGTTAAAATTGGGGTTTTGGAATATTAATATTGGGCCCAGTATTTCCTGATCTGCTACAGTAATGCTTGGGGGCCCACTTGTTAAAATTTGATTGATCGGATATTTTAAACACATTATTTCACAGTATTTACATTATATCTGCGACCGTGAATGCCACTTGATCGGTAAATCCAGTCTAACTGCTATAGCCCGGTTAGACGGATTTGCGAACGTGACTTTCACGTTGATGTTCTATTTTTGCTGTGATGTTGCGGATCGGTCGTGGGGGATAGCCTGGATGCAATGCTAGTACAGTTGTGGTTGTATTATGTACATTTGATATTGCGGGGCGAGTGTCCGACATGTGGTCTTCCGTCACTGCCTGATTGTATTATTCTTTTGGGGCACGACCAGGTTGCGGTCGATGTACCCGTTGTATGTATATTTTACTTTCTGTACTAGGATTACCCCGCGGTGGGGTGCACGGATAGCCGGATTCCAGAGGGCAACGGGCCCGCATCTCATGGCATTGAGACGGAGGGGGCCTCACTCCAGGATTGGCGGGCTATTCGCCGCACTCGTAGGGGGTACAGGTTGACCCAGGAGGGGTGCCCAAGTTGCCGGATTCCGTGCAGTGCTGGGTGGTCCATTCACGGTACTTAAGGGGGCTGCCTCGCTTCAGGTTTTGGCGGGTGACTTGCCGCACCCGTAGGGGTCTAGGATTTCATTGCACAGGCTATCCATACGACCAGAGGAGCGTCGGGTTTCAGTAGTGGCTCTGTGAAACCCGGGGATCCCAGATATCTGTATGTTTCTGTGATGCTGTACATTTCTGAGATGTTGCATTTTTATCACGCCATGAGCGAATATAATATATTGGTATATATATTAGTAGATGTTGTATATGTTTTACATCCGCGCTAGTCCAGTCCCCGCTCTGTCGTTAGTTAGCTAACCTAACGGGTAATGACGGGACCCAGTGGCGAATGTGGATGGCATATACGTACATCAGTATATTTTCGTTCTTTTTGGTGTGATCAATTGATGGGACTGCGTTGATTCGGATCAATGCAAGTTAAAAACAAACCTAATCTGATGTTGTTGGAACACTTTTCAAAAAGCTGTTATTGCAAGGACGTTCACTTTTGTTTATGCATCATGGTATTCATTTGGAATATCCTGCTCCTGAGTCGACGAGGCAAGGGCCGAGATCCCTTCACCGGGAGTGACCCCTTGGACAGAATTTTGCGTCAGGGCATTAACTTCACTATAGCCGATTACTTTTGCTTTGCACCGTGGTATTCGGATGGAATATCCTGCACCCCATTTTACGGGGAAAGAGCCGAGATCCCTTCACCGGGAGTGACCTCTTTAGCAACGGTTTTCGTCACTATATTTTAAAAAGCTATTAGTTCCTCCAACTATATCAAGTTCTTTACGTTAAAGGTTTTCGCCAGAAACCATTCGTAGCCATCCGTCGTTTCAGACGGGTAGCACGTAGTATTCATGCTATGTTTGTTGACCTTCGTCAAGGCATAGTGTATGGTAGCTGCTTGTTACCTTTCTGCAGCATAGATAGATGCGTTGGTTTGGGACAGTCGTATAGCCTTGTTGACCTTCGTCAAGGGCTTGTACGGGTGGATTCAGATTAACCCTGGATAATGACGGGTAGAACTTGACATGTGACTTATGATTTATTGACCTTCGTCAAGGTCATAAGAGAATGGGGCAGAAATCACATCGGGAGTTTCAAAAGAACTGAAACTTGTGTTAGTGTTTATGCCCTAGAAGGCCATTACTGTATCATACTAGCTTGTATATTACTTAATAGAAGCTTGGGATATTCACATGTATATAACAGTCTTGCTAAACATGGTAGTATGCTACTTGGTTTTTCTATCTTAATATGTGAGTGTACGTATTGATAGAGCTCTTAGGATCTTGCTTGTCTACCAGCGTTGTGATGGCAGTCACACTAGTGGGGGCTGGGTAGTCTACAAGCACATCCTCATTCAGGTCCCTGGTCGTTGGATTATCGAGACAGAGCATCGATACTCCGGAGTAGACTGGTGTGTACGCTTCTCATCCCAGTTGGGGAGATGGTCTGTCCCACAGCCGTCAGTACGTCGTACTGGAGATAGTATACAGGTGCTCGTTAGGTTACGGGTACACCGGACAGGACTCACAGGGAACTGTTGGTTGGTTTGATACCAGTCGTCAGTGAACAGTTCCCAGGTGACATGAGTACAGCATAGTCCGTAGACTTGACACTGCTACTTCGTCTCGAGTGTGTCCCACTGTTCTTAGATTGCTACCCTACCACGGCTCAAAGGAGTCGTGCAAACATGTAGCAGTTGGGTGCAGTCCCGAGCACTTGGAGGCAGTGGCGGTTAGACAGGATTCGTCCCTCCCGGTATTGGGAGTAGATATCGTGCTGTGTCAGAGAGCCATTACGCAAAGTCCCTGGCCAGGGCAAGTGAGATTTGCTGGTAGGTTCCAGTAGTTTCTCAGGGTGTAATGGGCTACCCTCCGACACGACTTATACCACTATTAGGGGACTGACGCTTGCCGCCCCCCTAGGCCCGATATGCGATAGTCTTGGACGAACGGACCGGACTGTATGGAGATTGTCACATCAGACTCAGAAGGAGTTCGGATGGGTTTTCTCATCGGCCTTCTTATCGACAACTACCTGGGGACCGTTACGTACAGCTAGTGCCGCTTGCGGTCTGTGGTTAAACCCACTGCCAGCGTAGTAGTCGAGTCTCTAGAGTCCCACACAGAGAGTTTCCTACTCCAGGCGAAACGATATAGAGGTTGCATGGTTTTGCGACAAAGGGTTCGGACGCATACGTGCGTTTACGCACGTACGACTTTCGGACAGTTTTTACCAGTCGGCTTTGGTTTAAGCCAGTTACTGGTATCCGGTTATTGGATTTTTACAGTCTAAAGTTTTTCCGTATTTTTGCGGATTAGAGGGGCGTTCTCGTAATTGTACGAGAAGCTTCTAGAAGATGTGACTAAGGAGGTTACTTTGGATGAGGTTGTGAGTCATGGTGGTGATTCATTCATTTCATTAATGCACATTTATTGCTTAATGACTCATGCTAATGAATCCGCACTAGATATTTTATGAAGCATGCTTATTCATTTCTTTTATTCATTATTCTTAAATAAGAATGCTTCATAATATATTATGATACACTCTCTCTCTTCTCTCATTATCTTATCTCACATTCTCTCTCCTCAAGCTCTCATCTTCAAACCCTAATCCTTACACCTCATGAGTTGAGATCAAAGGATTAGTTAGACTAAACAATCCATAACCATCACTCTATCTCATCCTAACTTCTTTGATTAGCAATCCAAGAAGGTTAGTTGCCTCAAGTTTAGAGGTTTAGCTTGGAGTTTCGCTCTCGGGTGGATCGTCTACTACCTAGAGAAGGCCGAGGAGAACAAGGAGATCGTAAAGACGAAGGACCGGTTTCATTAGGTATAATCCCTTAACACTATAGTTTAGTATAGCTATGTGTTCGGTTATTATTTGTTTAGCTTCGATTCAAGCGGTTAGTCGATGTTTGTTCCTTAAACTTGATTGTTTTTGTAATTTCCGCCTCCCCACAAGTACTGGGGTGTACTACATCGACTTACAGTGGTATCAGAGCCTCGCTAAACATTAAATAACTTAATCGCAAATTTGTACGAATTTCGAACGGAAAAACGAAACCGGAAAACCCTAAAAAATGCAAGTTTCTGTCGAATTTAAAACGATGTCAGAAAATTTTTCAGGTGTGTTCAGAAAGCTAGAAAGGAGTCCAGGAGAACACCCAAGAAATTCGAGCCCATGAATCGGCAACTCGGCCGCGGAAGCGCGGCGGATCGGTGGGATCCGCCGCCCTTCCGCGGCGCTTTGGCCGAGTCATGGACTCATCTTTCTTGTGTGGGTCCCCTGTGATATTTGGGGTTTTCTGGAATATTTAATATTTGCTCAGGTTACTGTTTAACAGAGCAGATTTTGGAGCAATATTGATTTTGTTTAATCGATCGAAATTGTACAGTATTTGCATATTGGATTATATCTGTGATTGTTTAATGTGTTCGTAAACCTCCCCCAACTGCTAGTATGTCGGTTGGCAGGGGGTTGCACATTTCTGAAATGGTTATATCTGTTTGTGCATATAAACTGTATTGGACTGTTGTGGTGTATAGCCGGGGTTTGCAATGGGTTATTGTTTAATTCATTTGTTGTAAATGTAATTTGTTGTAATATTATTTTTGCGGGGCACTTCCAGGTTGCGGTCGTTGCCACCGTTGTATTATTTCATTTTACTGTTTTTGCTCCTAGGACTGACCCAAGGTGGGGTACACAAACTGCCGGGCGGGTAGTTTGCCGTACCCGTAGGGGTCGAAGGTGGGGTAACGGCTATTCATCACAACTGTGTAATCTGTCTTTTCTTGCAGGCTCAAAAGAAATACAGATTGCTTGCAAATCCAATATTGTTTATCTGTGTTCTGGAATGAATATCATTGCGTCAGACGAATGTAAAATATCTATATTTATGATAGCTATTTAGACGCCACTTATGTTTTACACCCGCGCTAGCCCAGCCCCCGCTCTGTCGTTAGTTAAGTAACCTAACGGGTGATGACGGGACCCCGTGGCGAATGCGGATGGCATAAGAGGACGTTTTATTTTCGTTGTTTTCTGCAATGATAGGTTAATGATGGGACGCATTATCTATAATGCAAAGAAAAATAAACCAAAGTTTTAATCGTTGGAACAATTTAAAAGAAACCACTCGATTATTTTAAAAACAGATATTTTTAAATGCGGAGATTTAACCACTCCTTTTAAAAGCTATCAGGTTCCTTCGGTTATATCAAGTTCACTACGTTCACGGTTTCGCCAAAACCATTCGTAGCCCTCCGTCATTTCATCTGGGTATTCAGTAGTATTCAAGCTATGTATTTTGACCTAACGCCAAGGCATAGTGTTTGGTAGCTGCTGGATATTCATTTGTTGCATAGATAGATGAGTTAGTTTGGGACAGTCGTATTATCATTTTGGCCGAACGTCAAGGATATATACGGATGGGTTCAAACTGACAAGATAATGATGGGTAGAACTTGACATGTGACTTATGACATTTTGACCTAACGCCAAGGTCATAAGAGCATGGGGCAAAAACTTATATCGGGAATTTCTAAAGAAACTGAAATTTGCAAAGAGATGCATACCATTTGGAGTTTGATGAATGTTGGTAGCATTCCTTCAACATTATCATACGATGATATTTGGATCCCGATCCTACTGTGAGTATATGATACTTATCAGGATATTCGTCACTTAACGATCAATGCTATAAACCTAGTAGGTGTCCAGAAAAGTGTCAGCGGGGTTACGCCCCCAGAGAAAAGAGGTTATTTAATTAAGGAACTTCGCGAAAGCGTTGGAAAACCTCCCTCGAAGTATCGACAACCGGCCTGGCTGAACGGTTAAGCAAGTATTGTACGGTGAGAATAGTCTTGGCTAATTCTTCTTTTATGGTTTGAGGAAGGATTCAAAAAACAGTGGGAGCCATCCAGTTTAGATAAACTAAAAACCACTCTAAACTTGCAAGAGCATCATGCTAAAGAGTTTTCTTCTCTCTCTCCTAATTGCAGTGACCCTGAAAATGACTGGACTTAAGTTACTTTTAGAGAAAAATATACTGACGGGGCCAAACTATAAAGATTGGCTGCAGAATGTCAAAATGGCTTTGACCTATGACAAACTGGGGTACGTCCTCACCGCTATGGCACCTGCTGTCCCTGGTCCCAAATCCAGCAATGCGGATAAGGAAATCCGCAAAACCTGGGATTTAGATTGCTCGAGAGCCAAGTGCATCGTGCTTGCCTCGATGAACAATGAACATCAGAGGAGGCACGAGGATATGGACCTTGATGGCATATTTCTCCATACAAAGGAACTTTATGGAGAGCAATCTCGTATAGCAAGATACGAGACCTCAAAGAACTTGTTTCGAGCGAGGTTGGCTGCCGGGTCATCGGTAGGTGAACATGTCCTACAGATGATCAGCTATATTGAAGAGCTCGCAGACCTTGGGACGACTTTGGATAATGAGCTCTATACAGACCTTATTCTCCAGTCCCTTCCTCACACCTACGCCCAGTTTATCCTGAACTTCAACCTTCAAAGAAAAGAAGTTGAACTTCCGGAACTCCTGAACATGTTAAGGAGTGCAGAGGGCACCTTGAAGACATCAAGGGAAACACCCGCTATGTTTGTTGGCGGTTCATCTTCTTCCGGGTCCAAGGCTAGGGCCAAAGGAAGGAAGAAGAAGGCCGCACCCAGACCTAGAGGAGGTGTTAGTAAGGTGGGAGGGAAGGGAAAGAAAAAGAAAGCAGTACCGATAGTTGGTCAGGATGAGTGCTTCCATTGTCACAGGAAAGGGCACTGGAAGAAGGATTGCAAGGCGTGGAACGCCAAGAACCAGGAACCGAAGCAAGCTGTGGCTTCGACTTCAGGTGTGTTTGTAATTGAGAATTGTCTTTCGATCAACTCTACTTCCTGGGTATTGGATACCGGATCAGGATCTCATATTTGCAATTCATTGCAGGCACTGAGAAACCGTAGAGTGCTGAAGGAAGGTGATATGATCCTCAGGGTTGCTAACGGAGCTAGCATGGGAGCCGCGTCCCTCGGGGATTATCACCTAGGATTGACGAGTGGACACATTTTGGTTTTACATAACTGTTATTTTGTACCCAGCTTAACGTGTAATATCATATCAGTTTCCTTGTTATCAAATAAAGGTTATGATTTCACGTTTGTAAGAGATGTTGTCAACATCCACCTTAATCATGGTTTGATTGGGTCCGGTACATTAAATAACGGCATATATGTTTTAAACCAACTCCAAATTTTCAATGTCCAGAACACACTAAAAAGAAAGTCTCCAGATTTAAATAAAGCTTTCTTATGGCATTGTAGACTGGGTCACATCAATGAGAGAAGGTTGACTAAGTTGCATAGAGAAGGATATTTGGACTCGTTCGAATATCAATCTTATGACACTTGTCAATCTTGTCTCAAAGGAAAGATGCAAAGACTCCATTCACTGGACAAGGAGTAAGAGCGAGCGAGCTCTTAGGACTCATACACAGCGATATATGCGGTCCATTGTCTACACATGCGAGAGGTGGTTTTACCTATTTCATTACATTCACGGATGATTACTCAAGATACGGATTCATTTATCTGATGAAACATAAATCCGAGGCTTTTGAGAAATTCCAAGAGTATAAGAATGAAGTAGAAAAACCAAACCGGCAAAAGTATAAAGACACTTAGATCTGATCGAGGTGGAGAATACTTGAGTGCCGAGTTCCTAGGTTACCTAAAAGAGAAAGGAATTCTCTCTCAGCTTACTCCTCCGTACACTCCACAGCATAATGGTGTATCGGAGAGACGGAATCGAACCCTATTGGATATGGTACGATCCATGATGAGTAATGCTGAGTTACCGCGATCTTTCTGGGGACATGCGCTAGAATCAGCGGCATATCTTTTGAACATGGTACCTACCAAGACTGTGCCTACCACTCCATATCAGATGTGGAGTGGGAAGAAACCCCATCTACAGTATATAAAGATTTGGGGATGTCCAGCTTTTGTTAAAAAGCAGCATGCGGACAAGCTCGAGGCACGATCAGTAAAGTGTTTGTTTGTGGGATATCCAAAGCACTCCAGGGGATATCTATTCTATTACGCAGAGGAACAAAAGGTGTTTGTTTCTCGTAATGCCCATTTTCTAGAACATCAGTTTTTAGAAAAGGAATCAAGTGGGAGCGAAATAGAACTGGAAGAAATTCCAGAACCACAAGCTGCTACTGAAAGTCTGGTAGAACCAGAAGTTCAAGAAGAACAGAACATTCCCGCACCCCTCCGCAGGAGTAGTAGGCCGTCTCATCCGCCTGAGAGATACTACGGTTTTCTCATAGACGGGGATAGAGAGGATTGCATCATAGATGATGATGAACCTACTGACTTCCAGCAGGCCATCCAGAGCGGCGACTCGGTACGATGGCTAGATGCAATGCGGACCGAAATGGAGTCCATGTACACCAACAAAGTATGGACTTTGGACTTTGCTCCAGATGGGGTAAAACCCATAGGATTCAAATGGATCTTCAAGAAAAAGATTGGTGTAGATGGACAGGTGGAAACCTATAAGGCTAGACTTGTTGCAAAGGGTTTTCGTCAAAGACCTGGTTTGGACTATGACGAAACCTTTTCTCCAGTGGCTATGCTCAAATCCATTCGGGTCCTTCTTGCTATTGCTGCCTTCCATGATTATGAAATCTGGCAGATGGAAGTGAAGACGGCTTTTCTGAATGGAAATTTAGAAGAGAGCGTCTATATGGATCAGCCAGAGGGTTTCAATCAGAGTGGGAGCAGCGGGAAAGTATGCAAGCTGCTTAAGTCCATTTACGGACTAAAGCAGGCATCGCGGAGTTGGAACATCTGTTTTGATGAGACAGTCAAAGAATATGACTTTATCAAAAATCCAGATGAACCGTGCATATATAGTAAAGTTGTGGCCAGAAGTGTCGTATTCCTCGTCTTGTACGTGGATGACATTCTATTGATAGGAAATGACATTCCTATGCTACAATCTGTCAAAGGATTCTTGTCACACAGGTTCTCCATGAAAGACCTGGGTGTTGCCTCTTACATTCTGGGGATCCGGATCTATCGTGATAGATCCAAGAGGATGTTGGGACTTTCGCAGTCCAGGTATATCGACACTGTACTGAAAAGATTCAGTATGGAAGATTCTAAGCGCGGTAATCTACTGGCTTGTCACGGAATCACCCTCTCCAAAGAGATGTCTCCCAAGACTGATTTGGAAAGGGAACGCATGTCAATTATACCCTACGCTTCTGCGGTAGGCTCTATAATGTATGCGATGTTGTGTACCAGACCAGATGTAGCTTACGCACTGAGCGTGGTAAGCCGGTATCAGTCAGACCCAGGGGAGAAACACTGGATAGCAGTAAAGAACATTCTCAAGTACCTGAGGAGGACTAAGGAGATGTTCTTGGTTTACGGCGGAAAAGACCTCAGGTTGGAGGCCTTTGCTGATTCCGGCTTCCAGAGTGATAAGGACGATTCCAAGTCCATGTCGAGTTATGTCTTTAACCTCAATGGAGGGGTGGTGTGCTGGAGGAGCTCCAAGCAGGACAACGTTGCTGACTCGACGATGGAAGCGGAGTATATAGCTGCTTGCGATGCCGCAAAAGAAGCAGTCTGGATGAAGAAGTTCCTAACAGAACTTCAGGTGGTTCCTACCATAGTTGATCCAATACCTCTGTATTGCGACAACAACGGAGCTATAGCTTTAGCGAAGGAACCAAGGTCCCATCAGAAGTCCAGACACATCTTGAGGCGGTATCACCTGATCAGGGAGATCATTGATCGTCAGGAGATCGAGGTTCGGAGAGTTGCTTCAGAAGAGAACATTGCTGATCCATTCACGAAGGCCCTTCCTCAGATTCAGTTCGAGCGGCTACTCGAGATCATCGGTCTTCGATACGCCAGTACATGGCCCTAGTGCAAGTGGGAGATTGTTAGTGTTTATGCCCTAGAAGGCCATTACTGTATCATACTAGCTTGTATATTACTTAATGGAAGCTTGGGATATTCACATGTATATAACAGTCTTGCTAAACATGGTATGCTACTTGGTTTTTCTATCTTAATATGTGAGTGTACGTATTGATAGAGCTCTTAGGATCTTGCTTGTCTACCAGCGTTGTGATGGCAGTCACACTAGTGGGGGCTGGGTAGTCTACAAGCACATCCTCATTCAGGTCCCTGGTCGTTGGATTATCGAAACAGAGCATCGATACTCCAGAGTAGACTGGTGTGTACGCTTCTCATCCCAGTTGGGGAGATGGTCTGTCCCACAGCCGTCAGTACGTCGTACTGGAGATAGTATACAGGTGCTCGTTAGGTTACGGGTACACTGGACAGGACTCACAGGGAACTGTTGGTTGGTTTGATACCAGTCGTCAGTGAACAGTTCCCAGGTGACATGAGTACAGCATAGTCCGCAGACTTGACACTGCTACTTCTTCTCGAGTGTGTCCCACTGTTCTTAGATTGCTACCCTACCACGGCTCAAAGGAGTCGTGCAAACAGGTAGCAGTTGGGTGCAGTCCCGAGCACTTGGAGGCAGTGGCGGTTAGACAGGATTCGTCCCTCCCGGTATTGGGAGTAGATATCGTGCTGTGTCAGAGAGCCATTACGCAAAGTCCCTGGCCAGGGCAAGTGAGATTTGTTGGTAGGTTCCAGTAGTTTCTCAGGGTGTAATGGGCTACCCTCCGACACGACTTATACCGCTATTAGGGGACTGACGCTTGCCGCCCCCCTAGGCCCGATATGCGATAGTCTTGGACGAACGGACCGGACTGTATGGAGATTGTCACATCAGATTCAGTAGGAGTTCGGATGGGTTTTCTCATCGGCCTTCTTATCGACAACTACCTGAGGACCGTTACGTACAGCTAGTGCCGCTTGCGGTCTGTGGTTAAACCCACTGCCAGCGTAGTAGTCGAGTCTCTAGAATCCCACACAGAGAGTTTCCTACTCCAGGCGAAACGATATAGAGGTTGCATGGTTTTGCGACAAAGGGTTCGGACGCATATGTGCGTTTACGCACGTACGACTTTCGGACAGTTTTTACCAGTCGGCTTTGGTTTAAGCCAGTTACTGGTATCCGGTTATTGGATTTTTACAGTCTAAAGTTTTTCCGTATTTTTGCGGATTAGAGGGGCGTTCTCGTAATTGTACGAGAAGCTTCTAGAAGATGTGACTAAGGAGGTTACTTTGGATGAGGTTGTGAGTCATGGTGGTGATTCATTCATTTCATTAATGCACATTTATTGCTTAATGACTCATGCTAATGAATCACCACTAGATATTTTATGAAGCATGCTTATTCATTTCTTTTATTCATTATTCTTAAATAAGAATGCTTCATAATATATTATGATACACTCTCTCTCTTCTCTCATTATCTTATCTCACATTCTCTCTCCTCAAGCTCTCATCTTCAAACCCTAATCCTTACACCTCATGAGTTGAGATCAAAGGATTAGTTAGACTAAACAATCCATAACCATCACTCTATCTCATCCTAACTTCTTTGATTAGCAATCCAAGAAGGTTAGTTGCCTCAAGTTTAGAGGTTTAGCTTGGAGTTTCGCTCTCGGGTGGATCGTCTACTACCTAGAGAAGGCCGAGGAGAACAAGGAGATCGTAAAGACGAAGGACCGGTTTCATTAGGTATAATCCCTTAACACTATAGTTTAGTATAGCTATGTGTTCGGTTATTATTTGTTTAGCTTCGATTCAAGCGGTTAGTCGATGTTTGTTCCTTAAACTTGATTGTTTTTGTAATTTCCGCCTCCCCACAAGTACTGGGGTGTACTACATCGACTTACAACTTGCCAGATATGCGCATACCTTCTGGAGTGTGACACCGTGAGCGGATTCCGTCACGTTATCATGCGATGATAGTTGGATCCCGATTCCCACTGATGAGTTGGTATACTCCTCGGGTGATCCCGACTAATTCTTCTTTCAGGTTTGGAGGAGAATTTGACGGTACAGTGGGAGGTTTCCAGATTAGATAAATTGGTAACCATTCTGATCTATGCTAGAGTGCACGCTGAGTGTCTCTTTTCTCTCTCTCTTTGGCAGCGACCATTGACCCGACCCTAAGACTGTGACTCAGTGACCAAGTTGACCGAACCTTCTAAACACTGGCTTTTGGATTGTCAGAGTTGCAAACCTCATTGCCACTCCTAATTTTACCCTTTTCTCCAGGACACCCCGTATTACTACGAACGTCCACTTCCATTGGACAAAACCATCGTATGGTTAGATACGAACTCGAAAGAATTTATTCGAGGAAGGTTTCAGGTTCTGGAAGAAACGGATAGGACTATTCAGTTGTCTTTTCCTTTTACCTTCTCCCAGGTTGCGAGTACTCCTTGGTTTAGGAGTAGTACACCTATTACGCAAATTGGATAGTCTTCTTCCAAACCATAGGCTGGTGCCGACCGGTAGGGAAGGAAGAAAGCCAATTAGCCTAAACGGTGTACAGAAGGTATTAAGTTAAGACAAAGCAAGGGATTAGTAAGAGGGCAAAGTAAATTGCAACAGATATTCACGACCAAACCAAGTATTCCTTCGCCAATCCTAAATCACCTTTGTATTTCTCCAGGACACTCCGTATCACTGCGAAGATCCGCAGTTTATTGGATACTCCGTCGTATGGTCATATACGAACTCGAAAGGAACTTGTTCCAGTTCGGGAATGGATTCTGGTTCAGGAGAAATAGGAATAAGGTTTATTCGGTTGTCTTTTATTTTCACCTTCTCTCGCTTTGCGAGTGTTCCTAGGATTGGGACAGTACACCCATTATGCTTATTGGATAGTCTTCTTCCAAACCATAGGCTGGTGCCGAACGGTAGGGAAGGAAGAAAACCATTTGGCCTAAAGGGGTGTGCAGAAGGTAAAGACTAAAGACATATGAAGGGATTTGGAGAGGTGGCAAAGAATTATACGGTTACAGTCGTGAATCTGGAAGAGGCATTACTAGGAATACTAGGATACCCCATCGAAACATTTCAATGTTTCAGTCTCACTGTGTACTGTTAAAGGAAAACAGATTTCCCGATTAGACACTTGCTCCAGGGTATGTATTTACCGGTATGATTCTCACATCTGTATGGTTTTACAGATGATGAGTGGGAGTAAGTTATTGGGAATTAGGTGATCATCCTCATTATATCGGGATTCGTTGTAATCGGTGATATTTGAGGAAGTCACCTGGGCTGTTTGCCGGACGACAAATATTTGGTTTTGAATATCCGCTGTTATGCACCAATTTCAAATTGATATATCTGTACGTCTATTTTTATAGAGTGAGATATACCTTTTTGATATTATGTCTATGACATTTACCTATATCAGTGGATGGTTAGGTAAGGAGCATTAAACAGCGGTGTAATTCTTCTTAACCATAAGTACAGTTTTCAACCTACGACACATAGTGAATGAGTTATCAGACTCAAGGGACTTATACAGAGTATTGTATGTTGTCCAGGGTCCATCAGGACAGAGGGGTTGGTCCCCGTACTATATTCGGTTTACTTATGGCTTCTCTAGTTTTTAGACAAGTGTTTCGTGGAAACACAGGGTCCGAATTTTGAGAAGTTATGGGTATTTGAATAGAGTAGAGAACCAGGTGTAGCAAGTATCGGGATTCTTCAAAGAGATCGAAGATGTAGATACTTGCGTATGGTATTCAGTTGATAGTAGTGATTAAGAGATCTTGCTTCTCTTTCAGGTTACTCATAATTGGAAGCATTCCTAAGTTGAGTAACGCTGATCGGCCTCCTTCCATTTAGTTGACATGCACTGGAGACAGCAGCATGATTTGAATCTGGTTCAATTAAATCAGTGCCTCTGGTTCTATATTGGATATAGAACAGTTCATATCTTAACGATGTTAAGGTACGGGGAGTTGTCCGGCCTATGCTTAAAACCAGACTCTGGATAACTCAAGGCACGTTTCTGTAATGGCTGTTTGTGGGTTGACCCAGGCTATGACGAGGGTTGACTTTCTACCATCTGGATGAACAATAGCAATATTGTTCTAGACTCGCCACAGTTTTAATAAAAATGGATTTTTTCAGAAAACAGTAGTGGGAGTATGGTAGAACTGTAAGTGATTCCAGAACCCCAAACGATTACTGAAGATTTGATAAGGAACCTAAAGATTCAATCTGGATTGACATTCCATTGGCCACTCCGCAGATAAGGTGGGTAACTTCAGGCCCCCGAGAGGTACTCTGTTAGCCTCAAGGACGGTGACAGGGAAGTTCTTGTTTACCCACACTTGCCATTGCTGTTGTTCCGGGTTATGAGACCCGGCGGGAGGATGAGTATAGCGTCGTTCTAAACTAGCTTTAGAAGTGTACGTATATATGACTCTGCCAGAGGGTTGTCGTAGTCAGTGGGAGCAACGGAAGCATTGGTGGACAAGTAGCTTATGTCTATTTATAGACTAAAGCAGATATAGCGGAGATAGATCATCAATTTTTGATGTGACAGTCATAGGTTTGACTTCATCAGAATAGGGGATGGATCTGTTGAGAAGGTAGTAGGGTGTGATATCCTGGTATTTGGATGACATACACAGAGTAGGAAAGGAAACTCCTATACTACAATCGGTTATACTTTGGTCGTCACACAGTGTTTTCTCCTCAAAGGACTTGGATATTATATCAGACATACTGGTTACTAGATCTATGGTTTTAGATCTAGATTTGGGTGGTTTCCCAATCTGGGTACTTAGAAAGCATTCTAAGAGTATTTGGAATGGACGACTCCTGGCACGGTGGTGTACCTGCTGGTGACGGAGTCACCCTCTCTAAAGGTGTCTTACAGACTAAAGTAGAGAGGGATGTGCATGATTGACAGATCACTTGCTAAGGCAATTAAGTCAATCATGAGATGTCAACTACCACACCAGATGTTGTTCTTGCACTAGATGAAATAAGTTGACATTGATCCAATCCTGGAGAAACAGTCGGAAGCAGTTTTAGAACATAAGTGGATGTTCTAGGGATATGATAACGACAGCCTCATTCGGGAGACAGTTATCATTCCAGGCTTCCAAGGTGACATGGACGACAAGGAGGTCGTCAGAGTTATAGTTTTTCCTTCTGACGAGGGACAGTATTTTGGACAGGGAATCCAAGGCAATACTGAGGGAGGCATGGCGCAGGATACTGATTAAGTTCAGTTGACGATACAGTCTAAGAAGTTTGGATTTGGAGTTCATTTATGAGCTATGTCCCATCAGACATCCAGACACATTCTAAGACAGGTATTGCTCATTACGGGAGATGGCTTTCTCCGCGAACTTGAGATATAGAGAGACATAGAAAGAAACAACAAAGTGGATCCACTCACTAAGGCTATTCCTCGAACGCAATAGTTTCGCAAACGAGCTTTGTGAGACTGACTAGTAGAGGAGTTGGGTGTTCGGTGTCACACGTGCTGTGAGTATGCGACATCGCAATAATTAGCCTTGAGTGCAAGTGGGAGATTGTTGGAGATAGTGCCCTCAGATTCAATTATTCGATCACAAGCACGTGATTACAATGATTGATGGAGGACCTATCCCGATAGGACAGTCTTACTCGAGATTATAGTATGCTATCTGGTTTATCTTTATCATCGTGTACTGCTTTAGGTGACCTGACAGGTCACTATTGCACGTTGATAGAGCCCCTAGGATTCTTGCTTGACCACCAGCAGTATGAGGGCGATCATATAAGTGGGAGCTGGGGTCTATAAGCATATCCTTAAATGGTCCCTAGTCGTGTGAGTTTCGAGACAGGGCATCGATACTCCAGAGTAGACTAGTGTGTACATTCGAGACCCCGACGAGGGGCAGTGGCCGGTCTCACAAGCCACTGGTGTCAGTTCGTTCACCTAAGATGTATACAGGTGCTCATTGGGTTATGAGTACACCGGACAGGACTCGCCGGGAACATGCTAGTTGTTCATATACTAGACGTCAGATGGCAGTTCCCTGGTGACATGTGTACAGGTTAGTTCATCGACCTGGGGATCGTCATTTGTCTCGTGTGAGTTCCCACTGTACTTTGATTACTACCCTACCACGGCTCAAAGTAGTCGTGCAAACAGGTTTTAGTTGGGTACAGTCCCGAGCCACATGGAGGCAGTGAGCACATCTTCAGGGATTCGTCTCTCCCGGTATTGGGGGTGAGGTCGTGCTGTGTCTAGGAGAGCCATTACACGAAGCCCTCGGCCGAGGCAAGGAGATTTACTGGTAGGTATTCCAGTAGTATCTCAGAGTGTTCTGGGCAATACTCCGACACGACTTGTACCGCTTTTGGGGGTCTGACTTTTACCAACCCCCTAGGCCCGCCATGCGATGCTCATAGACGAACGGACCGGACTGTACGGATATTGTCACTGACAGGCTCAGTAGGGTTGTCAGGCTGAGTTCGCTCACAGACGTCCCTTTTAGTCAATACCTGGTAGCCCGTTACGTATTGGCTTATACCTCTGACGTGCTAGTGGTTAAATCCACAACCAAGGTGTTGAAGAGTCTTTAGAGTCCCCCACATTCAGTTACTCAGCTTTTGGGCGAAAAGTTGTAGAGGTCGTATGGAGATATGGCAAGGTCCGATCAGATACGTGCGGTATTGCACGGATCACGATCGGACAGATTGTACTACAAGCCGTTTGGGTATATGGCAGGGTTCAATAAGATACGTGCGGTATTGCACGGATCAGGATCGAACGGATATTACTAGCCGGCTTTGGTTTAAGCCGGATCCTAGTATAGTACAGTGTGGATTTTGTCTCATTGCATTTTGTATTTCGGTCGAAATACAAATGCGGGTGTGTATGCACAGTATCGGGGTTTTCCTGTAATTTATTACGGGACCAGTTTTCTGGAGTTGCCAGTTTGCTTTCCGTTTCGGCCAATTTCCTTTGTATCGTTCATTGGCCGAAGTTTGGTGGAGGAGGGCTTATTTGCATTGTTGCATATAAGTATTTGTGGAGGGGTTCTTTGCATATTCTTGTGTCATGATAACTTTTCCTTGACCTTGACTTCTAGCTTCATCATGCCTTGACTTTTGTAGGACATGATGGTTGATGATGAGTGATGGTTGTTGGTTGAGTGTTGGAATTATTTTGTGATCATTGCTTTTTCATGATAACCATTCCTCTCTCTCTCTCTTTCTTGATATGAGAATGGCTCCCATTTTTGATACAACCCCACTCTCTCTCATTCTTACTCCCTCCCACATATGTAGTGGTCGGCCAAGCATTAGAGGGGGCTGTCCAAACATTTTGGTGTGGGATTTTGCTTCATTTCATGTTGCAAAAATCCCACAAGATCAATCTCAAAATCTCCAAGTTCAATTCCTCCACCAATGGCAACCTCCACTACCCCAAAATGAGACACAAGTTCTACACAACATTCTACAGCAAATCCTGGGCACGTCGACTAGCCAGCTTCGTGCCTGAGTTGCCTCGGCATTGAGATGGGAGCCCGTAAAAGAAGTAGGCGATGTGGTGCACTTCCGGCGACGAGGTGGAGACCGGATCTTCCGCAGGAGATCGGGACGACGACGAGAAGACCGGAGGACTTGGATCAGTCGGTATATCTCTCTTCCCTTTCTTGTAGTTAGCTAGGACTAATTAATGGTTTCGATCCGGGTATTAGTGCGCGGCGGATTGCCAGTTCAAGAAAACTTAATGTTTATCACCGCTTCCGCTTTTGGCCGTCGGATTGACGGCCGGGGCGCCGCCGTGAACTTACACCTGGGTATAAGTAAAATATGAGCAAGGTATACCTGTAGCTGTATCGTAAAGTGTGTATGAACTTATCACTAATGGTACGATACTCTATAGGTATACAGGTATGGTAAATGCCATATTGATAAGCAGTACAGATCAATGTCATAAGGTCCCTAACCAAGCAATATAGTATCTATAAGGGTTTGTGTGTGACATGGCAATTATTGCCGGTGTGTGTAGCCAACAATCAGTGCTCGTGCAATATGAATCGTCAATAATTTGTGCAGTATCCTACGGCTACTAGTCCAAGTACAACATCTAAGTAATGGGGTAAAGGCGCAATTCTAACAATAACGTAGAATATGCAACAAGTATTAGAATTCAAGCCCAGACGCATAACGCTATGCGGGCGATTCCCCTATAGATGTTAAATCTACTCACCTACGCTCTACGCCAGGTGAATCCTACCACCTCTGTCCCTCTGTAGCAGTGTTCGTAGTCCCCGCCTGCAAACCTGAAAATTAGACATGGAAATCATATAAATAAGCAAATATCTCGCAAAACGCGATATCGACACTAAACGAGAAACTCGCGTCGCGAACTAAACGCGCGTGTGCACGATACGCTAAAGCGTGTGGATACGCGTCTAAAACTACCGCGACACGCTGGATCATAGAACCCACTAACGTATCGCGCGCAAACGAAACAAACACGAAAAACGACATATGATTCCATATTTTCCTACAGGTAAAATATTACAAAACTACACATGCCAAAATACTATAGAATACAGCAGACAACCCTACACAAAAACCCAACACCCCACTCCCCTTCCTGGCCGCAATTTGCGGCCAGATTGGTTAAATCTGCGGCCAAGTTAGGGAGATAGGGGCTCGTGTTTTGGTGGTGTGTTCTAGACCTAGTGTGCATGCCCCAGTTTTCTCAATTTTGTTCTGAAGGATCCGGGTCAATAGCAGATTACAGAAAGCTAATATATCGCTTAAAAACACCGATTTTGCACAAAATAGAAATCCTATGGTATTTTAGTGAAACCCGGGGTTAAACTCAGTTAAAGTGACCCTAATAACACTAAAATAGGCTAGGTTAACTAACACAATCATGACTTAACCAAAATTCCACACCAAACACCATATTTAGCACTAACTCACATAAATCGCAAACTGGAGCTAAACTATACACAAGTTAAGCAAACTAGGAAATTGTGTTCAAGAATTATACCCTATGGGATCCTAGGAAGCAGGTGAAGGAGGAAGAAGAGCTGCTGCAAGTTGCTGGGGCTCCTGCTGCTGCTGCTGCCTGCTGCTGCTGCTGCTGTCTGCTGATGCTGCTGATGGCTGCTGCTGATGTTGCTGTTGCTACTGGAGTTGCTTGCTGCTGCTGATGTTTCTGTTGGTGTGTGTGTGTGTGTTTGAGAGTGAGAGAATGAGAGCAATGAGGAAAATGAGAGTAATGAGGGAAAACAAATAAACCCCCCTTCTCACTCTCTCTCACTTCATTAATGTGGCATGGCTTGGGCCATGAAGCCCCATGCTTTCTCTCTCTCTCTCTCTCCCCCAAAGTCAACAAGAAAGTCAATTTTAAATCCTTTTTCATTTTAATTTAAAAACAACCATACCCAATTAAAACCCAAAAGCACCTATTACAAATTATTAATACTAGATTAGGGAATGGTTAGCTCACCATGATGCTAATCATGGCTAAACCCCAAATTACAACCCTAGTTAACATGCACAAGTGTGTGCAAGCCTAGGAAAAATCAAATAAAATATTCATTAAATAGGATAAAATAATTAAAAATCAATTTGGTAAACTTTTTATTAAAAACTATATATTAAAATATTATTGTTCACAAAACACATTCTAAGGTGTTACATATATATACATATATAACAGCGTCTCATTCCACTGTTATATATAATTAGGAATAAAAATATCATGAAACCAATGTTTCAAGCATCGACAAATAAATAATGATCTATCAGGTGCTGTCACCAGGACTGGCTCCCTGATAGGTACGTATCATACGCTAGTCCGAAAAACTTAGTTCCCAGTTTTGACCCTCGCCTTTCGACGTATCCATACGTACATGACTCCCGTTGGTATCCCCACGATAACCGTCGAGTCATATGTAATGTCACCGGAAGGTATGGTTCCCCTATCAGGCCTCATCGGAATGGTCCGTTGAAAAACCTTTCTCATCCCGGGGTACCTCCGGTCCCCACCATGTACCCTCACACGACTCCCGACTCTTTCTCACATGGGGTATATATATCAGAACCGATAAATCTCATGTTGGATGCTGAAATATCATATCAAGAGAAAACGGGTTTTTCAAATAATGCATAATTTCATGAAACTACCACGGTCCTCAAATCCAGAAAACATCATGAAAAATCCATATCTCAATGCGAAAATCCTTGAATATAATATATGCAACATAAAACTGAAATGTGAGCTTATAAAGGAAAAGCCGCTAATTAACCGCACCAAGTTAAATTATATATCATGTGGTTCCTAATTTCCCCAAGTCTATATAACATCAAGTAAAGGTAACATGTAGCTATAGCCAAATATATGTATAAACATGTAGGTATAGCAAGGTATATGTATCTACCTATCAGTAATGATGTAATATACCCTTCGGGTTTAAATGTAAGTATGTATGCAAGGTATACATGTAGCTATGTCATTATGTGTGAAATATACCTATGACTAATGGTACAATACCATAAAGGAATACAGGTAACTAGCATGTAAGCATGTCAAGGCATATGTGTAAGAAGGTAGGTATACAGTTATGCTATATGTCATATGCAATAAGGAATATTAATCAATGTCTCAATGTCCCTAACCAAACAATATCATATAGGTATGTGTGTTGTGCGTGTCATGGCAATTATTGACGGTGTGTGTGGTATACAATCAGTGCTCGTGCAACAGGAGCTGTCAATAATAGTGCAGTGTCCTAAGGGTACAAGTCCAAGCAAAAATAGTAACTAAGCAATAAGGTCTATGTGCAACTCTATATATGAAATAGAATATGCGAGAATATTATAACATCTCTACCCCAGACGCATGACGCCATGTGGGCGATTCCTCCGTAGATGTTAAATCTACTCACCAACGCTCCTGGCTAAGTGAAGCCTACCACCTGTCTTCCCTTTGTCGCAGCGTCCGAAGCCCCCGCTTGCGAACCTAAAATATAACACAACAAAGCAAGTATATATTAGCAATAGAGCCAAAACACGTACAAACTACACGTACCAACGCGACAACACAAACGTACTCTCAAGTGTTCGTATTGTAGCTAACATGCATAGCGACACTACGAAACCAACTCAAAGCAACAGCAACGCAGAACACGAACCGTATCGGATAACGTAACGTGTGAAATGAAACACAAGAAATACACAAAGTGGTCCCAGATTTTGCTATACTAACAATCTGTAAAAGTTACAAGTACCATAAGACCACATACAACCCTAGAGACCCCTACACCAAAACCAAAACCCTAACTCTCTAGTCTGGCCGCAAATTGCGGCCAGAAGCAATTAATTTGCGGCCGGTTCATGAAGGAATGGGCTCGTACTTTGAGGGTAAGTTCTAGGTCACTACACTAGGTTACTGTGATGGGAAGTTTTGCAACAATTACCTTGTTTAATAGAAGATCATCCCAGACCCCAAAACAACACTAAAAAATACGATATTTACCCGAAACGATACAAAACGCTATCTAAACTGAAACAACTATGCTACGCAACATAATAAGCACTTAATTAACAGAAAGAGATCATTACCTAACCAAAAGAACTCAAAGATCCTATCTTTCCAAGCTCCAATGCATTCAAGAGGCAAATCAAGGCAAAAGATATGATTTTTGTGAGTTTGGATGAAGTTTTGAGATGGATTTGTTAAGGAATGATGAGTGTTCAGTTAGAAAAAAGAGAGGAATGAGAAAATAAAATAGATATAGAAAATGAAAGAGTGTGAGGGTAAAGAGAGAGGGAGGTGAGTATAGGGTGAGAGTGAGGTGAGTGTAACCTTTTACATTAATCATCATTAATGCATTCACACCATGTCACCATGCCACCTCTTCTGTTCCAAAAGAAATCTCTCCCAAGAAAATATCTAGGATTAGGGTTAAGGTAAAGCAAGGGATTAGATTAAAATAAAGGATTAGGATAAAGGTTAAGTTATCATGGTTGCTAAGAACAAGATTAACACAAACAAACCCTCACATAAATATGCACATGTGTGTGCATGCCATAACAAATAATAATAAATTATTAATTAAATATTATAAAATGCGAAGAACCCAAATTGGTAAACTTTTTACCAAAAACCCGCACTAACATCTAAACTAACACTAACCGAAATCTAAGGCGTTACAGTGACGGACGCTCATTTGTAAAATAATAATTATAGTTTCGTATATGTTTTACACAGATATACGTCCTGTCCATTTTAAAATATCCCAAAAGGTTTTCCTTTAAAAAAAACGTTCGTGTCGCTCACGGATACGTAGGAAATAGCGAGACTATAGCTCTTTTTCAAAAACCTCTTGGTAAACTTTTAATGCATGCAAAGTACTCAGGTACTGTCTTCAGATCAGTACTGTTTGGCCACTATATAATATGGTGCCCAATATGAAAACAGAGTGCTCCAAAAGCAAAATCAGCCTCAAAAGGCATACCCAACAATCACGTGTGTCTGGTGTGCATGGAAATCAAATCCTAACACAGGTGCCACAATATGCACAAAAGCAAAACTAAGTGCAACAGGTGTGCATGAAAACATTTGTCCAGTGCAACGGGTGTGCACAACAACACATCGGGCGCATCTATTGTGCACGAAAACAACATCTGGTGCATCAAATGCACGAGATACAATAAATAACTCAAACGCATAAAAAGCAACACCGAGTGCACCGAGGTGTATAAATCAAAAACGTGTGCAGCTATGTGCACAATATCCGTATCAATGCACTGCAAGCATATGTGAGCTATACCGAGTGCAAAAATCCCATCATCCGTATGAAATCCACGAAATCATAAACACATGCTACGAAGGTACAAAATCGACATCAAATGCAATGGATATGCACAAATCGCAAATCAACACAACGGTGTATAAAATATATATCAAGTGCGATAACTATGCACAAAAATGTAAATACCCAGTAGGTGCATCCATGGTGCACGAAAACCAATATTATGAAACCCAATCATCAAAACTCAAATCCAAGCGATAGAAGCGTGATACTCGGATTACAAACGCAAATCGCAATAAATGACAATGAGATACACCTCCTACAATACCGAAAAATAAATTGGTGCGCTTAAAACCTACAGAACAAGAGCATCCGCTTGCCTCCTGCTCACGGTCTGGCGTCTTCTGTCTCTGGGTTCTTATTTCTCTGTGGATTCACCAATCTCGCAATCCATTGGCTCGTTGGCCCGGTCAGGTGTGCTAATGGGAACGATTCCGCTCTAGCACTTCTCTGGTCATCTCTCGGCCAATTATCACGACTACTCGTAAAGAAGCACGTTACTGGCGTCGGCCTGTGGTCCTCTGACTACATGTCACACATCCGATCCTTGCTGCAAATCTTATCGCAGCAGTGTCCTGGAAGGAATCCTGCTCAAGGTCTCTTCCGATCTCGCCCATGCCGAACTGTACGGAGGATGGTTCTCTTACATAATATTTTCTCGTTTTCTTGACATCTGCGTTTTCCGCACACATTTCCTCTAGAACTGGTCGTACCTCACGCCTCACTGATGGCACCACTAAACTGTCGCAAACTCTAAGGTTCAAAGCGGTTCTATGGTCATCATGTCGAGTTAAGGTTTCATTCTTCAAGAGGGCCCACAGAATTACTTGCATGTTCCTCTGAATACTTTAAACTTGGAAAAATGGGTTTTCTGACATTCGTTCGAACTTTTTAACTTCACCTATACAACATGTGAATACCATTCATCCGCATTCTAAACAATGCTTCAATCCTCTAGGAAAGACGATACATCACGGTCATCTCTGGATCTGAGTAAGACTCTCCACACTGGAAATCTTCAACTCAACTGGGCCTGCGTTGGCGCATCAATCTGATGAATCACCTTCGTCTCTCAACTCGGGGTAGACTAGCTATCATCTGTCGCATTTCTTCCTGGAAGCTCCAACGACCTCAGCTCGTAAGATCTGGAAGCAACATCTAATCAATCTCAGCAACAGCTGGGTCATCTGTCTGCATGGTAGGCGACATCACAATCCCTGAGGTATGCTGTACATCAACAGTCCTCTCGCAACAGTCAGTTCTAACAATGGCTCGATCATCCGGTGAAACCCAACACTCGCCTCAACAAGAGGTCACAACACAACACTACATCGCGACGTTCCCATGTCACCGGAAAACACAATGGTCAGTTCTCGTCCATGACGAGCTCGCCCTGACCGCCTCACTAGCAGCGGCTCAATCTGTGCCCAAACCATAGTGATATGAACCTCAAGCGTGTATCAATGAAAGCATATCAACGGCATGAAAGGAAATGACAGATCCAGAATGGATACATGATCATAAGGAGGAACAGAATCAATGATAGTACGATCATGGAAACGAACAGAATCAAGGATCTCAAATTGATGTATAATCATGGGTATGAAGAGAATCATAAGTCTCAAAAATATGTACATCCTAAGGTTTCTTAAGTGGAGTATCGTATCGTAAATATGCCGCGGAACATACGTGCGGTACGTCACTCTACTCAAACTACCTACTCCATCAATCAGGGTCAGCCTATGTAACGAAATTTCGGGTCTAATACCCCCCGTTCAAGTCAAAGTTCCGTAAGGTCAAGCCTAGGTTCCGAAATACATACCCGCCCTAGACTCCGCATAGTCAAACATAGACTCGAACCAAGGTTAAATCTAGCGCTTTGATACCAACTTTGTCATGACCTGAAATATTAGCTTGTGACCAGCTCTTAAATCACGCAACGTCTAAAGGCGTAACGTAAATCTAAACCTTTTTAAGAAAATAAAGGAGTTGAAGTTTTGAAATAAAGGTATAATGAAATCAAGTTTTCATAATGCATAGAAAAGGAACATGAAAATACAAGTGAAATTTGGTAGTTTAAAAACGTTTTTCGTCTTTTAAAAAAATTTGGGCAGCACCTCCTTTGTATTTTTTGATCCAAAACCACAAATACATAACAAGAATAATGGCATCCACAAGTGGAGCTAGCTCTTCGTCAAACGGCGGATCACAACCACGCAAGACAGTATATGTAAGTATGCAACGCCCAATGGCGATGTTCACCACAAAAGATAAAGAAATAAGCAAGACATCAAAACCACAAGTAGCGGAAAACCCCTCGCTCTAAGTCTCACAACCACAATCTCACTATGTCTCATTAATTACACAAATACTAATTTTGATTGATGGAGATGACTAGATACAATATGAAATATAAATACAAGAGTGGGTACGATACAAATGCCCCACCTACCAATGCAAAACACCCAAATGAAGATATGTGCCAGCGATGCCGCTACGGATCCATACGGTCAACCTGCAAGAACTGTGGCACAACGGGGTTGAGTTGCCAACTCGTGAGTAGAAAATTATCTACAGATAGAAATCGAATAAACAACGACTCCTAGGTCAACTATATCATAAAGGTAATACTATGATATCTAGGGTGACCATATCTTTATATGTGCCAACACTAATATCAATGTCAATAAGCATGTGGACATCATCCAACAATATAATCAATGTATGTATGTATATATATCTCGTCCAACCATATAATCAATGTATGTATGTAGTTGGATCTCATCCAACAATATAATCAATGTATGTATGCATGTGGATCTCGTCCAACCATCTAATTAATGTATGTATGCATGAAAGTATGAGGATATAAATCAACGGGTTTCCCTCGCGACACATCAAAATCATGGATCCTGGGTGTCCAATATCGACACTCAAAAACATCATGAAACCCGTGTCCAGCATCGACACGTATATCCTCATACCTCGGGCTCCGTCAGTCCGGATCGGCCCTCGGGCTCCTTCTGTCCGGA
Organism: Agapanthus africanus; assembly: GCA_030015575.1. Classification (NCBI taxonomy): domain Eukaryota; kingdom Viridiplantae; phylum Streptophyta; class Magnoliopsida; order Asparagales; family Amaryllidaceae; genus Agapanthus; species Agapanthus africanus. The sequence continues at coordinate 151,531,105 of JASDDO010000031.1, forward strand.
TCGGCCCATATCATCTCTCGACTCCGGTCGGTATCCTCCGGATATCCGCCGAGCCTAAATACTATCACCGGTAGGTAGTAGTCCCACTGCCAGTCTCACCGTCTACTGCACAGCAATCCATTCTCGCCCCGGGGTACCATACCGGGTATACCCCGCAATCGGCCTCATTAAGCTCCTAGAATCGGGATTCACATGTCACACGTCTCAGAATCGAGAAAACCCATTGTAGACGCACTGAAATATCATATCAAGAGAAACCAGGTTTTTAAAACAATACATACTTTGTTTTAAAATGACCACGGTTCTCAATTCCAGAAATCTCATGAAAACAACATATCTCAATGCGTAAAATCATAAAGCATGATGTATGCGACATATGACAGAAATGTAAGCATATCCGTATATAATGCAACATGGAACAGTGATGTGACATATTAAGGGTAAACCGCTCTTATAAATGATTCCAGTTTTAAAATATATCCTGCGGTTCCCAATTCTCCAAAACCAAAGCCAGCATCATCTATGTATGTGCAATAAGTATGTATGTTGGTATGGATGCACAAGTGGTATATACGTAAGTATGAGTGTACAATATGTATGTGCGCAAGTATGGATGTACAAGTGGTATATACGCATGTATGAGTGTACAATATGTATGTGCGCCAATATGGATGTACAAGTGGTATATACGCAAGTATGAGTGTACAATATGTATGTACGCAAGTATGGATGTACAAGTGGTATATACGCATGTATGAGTGTACAATATGTATGTGCGCCAATATGGATGTACACGTGGTATATACGCAAATATGAGTGTACAATATGTATGTGCGCCAATATGGATGTACGAGTGGTATATACGCATGTATGAGTGTATAATATGTATGTGCGCCAATATGTATGTACCAGCAGTATATACGTAAGTATTAATGTACAATATGTACGTGCGCCAATATGTATGTACCAGTAGTATATACGCTAGTATGAATGTACAATATGTACGTGCGCCAATATGGATGTACCAGTAGTATATACGCAATTATGAATGTACAATATGTATGTGCGCCAATATGGATGTACCAGTTGTATATACGCAATTATGAATGTACAATATGTATGTGCGCCAATATGGATGTACCAGTAGTATATACGCAATTATGAATGTACAATATGTATGTGCGCCAATATGGATATACCAGTAGTATATACGCAAGTATAGTATGCAAGGAGTCATATCATAATGCAGCAATCCTACTGTGTAGTGAGATGGAAATTATCGATGATGAAGTGTGTGAGCTGGCAAACTTGTGTATGTGCAACATACGCATCATCGATAATGGTGCAGGTGTACTAGCACAGGTATATGAAATGCAATGCGAATAACATGAATGCAGTATAAGGTAAATCACCAGCTAAAACCTATAAGGTATACGTGTCTACAAGACCGTGTCTGTGAATCTATCAATCGGCATCCAGCCTCACAACATCGCGTACGGTATAATCTGTCGTACGACATCCTCTAGTCAAGGGTATGGATCAATCATTAAGTAAAACTCATCATGTACAGAAAATCATCGTACGGCGGCATTAAGCTATCAGGGATCCTATCAACCTATAAGACGAGGAGGGTACGGACCTAACGACTCGTACGTCCATCACTCACTATTCATAACATATATAAAAATATCTCTATATACCTATGTCCCAGGTCACATCCGCAATAATCTCATATCAGGGGGCCGGCAGGGTATAAATCATCTCAATCGACTCGCATCCGTATACCAACATATCATCAAATCATCATATCACGTCATATATTCTTTTCATCGCTTTTATATCCCACATCAAGTCAATTTTACAAATACATTCTACTTTTACTATAAGCATGTTGGCTATAGTGCCCTCAAGGAAATTATCATAGTCGCGGACTTGTGATTATGATGATTGAGGAAGGACCTATACTGATAAAACAATCTTACTTAGGATGATAGTATGCTATCTGGTTTGTCTTTATCATCATGTTATAGAGCCCATGGGATTCTTGCTTGACTGCCAGCATTATGATGGCGATCATATATGTGGGAGCTGAGGTCTATAAATATATCCTTAAATGTCCTTAGTCGTAGGAGTATCGAGACCGGGCATCGATACTCCAGTGTAGACTAGTGTATACTGATCGAGACCCCGACGAGGGGTGGTGGCCAGGTCTCACAAGCCATTGGTGTTAGTTTGTTCACCTAAGATAGTATACAGGTGCTTATTGGGTTATGAGTACACTGGACGGACTCGCCGGGACCTCCTAGTTGGTATTATACATATTCTCAGATAGCAGTTCCCAGGTGACATGTGTACAGGTTAGTCTGTTGACCTGAGATCGTCATTTGTCTTGTGTGAGTTCCCACTGTGCTTTGATTACTACCCTACCACGGCTCAAAGGAGTCGTGCAAAAAGGTTTTAGTTGGGTACAGTCCCGAGCCACATGGAGGGAGTGATTGGATCGTCGGGGATTCGTCTCTCCCGGTATTGGGGGTTGATGTCGCGTTGTGTACAGATGGCCATCACCATAAATCCGTGGCCACGGTAAACGAGAACTACCGATCCAGGATCGATAGTTCTCAGGTGGTGAAGGAGTTTCATACCGACACTAAATATCGCGTTGTTGGGGGTCTGACTTTATCCACCCCCTTGGCTCGATATGCGATACTCTTAGACGAACAGACTGGACTGTACGGATATTGTCACTTTCAGGTTCAGTAGGGGTTCTGCATGAGTTTGCTCGTCGGCCTCCCTTTCGTTCAATACCTGGATAGCCGTTACATACAGCTAGTGCCGCTGACGTGCTTGTGGTTAAACCCACCGCCGGCGTATTGAAGAGTCCTTAGAGTCCCACACAGAGGGTTTCCCTGGTTCTGGTGAAATGATGTAGTAGCCGTTGTAGCCGTATTGGATACGTGCAGGGTTCCGATCGATTGGTCTACTTAGTACCCCGGACTTTCGATCGGACAGTTGATAGTACTAGCCGACTCCGACTTGAGCCGGATTATTAAATCAGGTATTGATTTAATAATTTACGTATATGTATTTCGATACGTATATTCTAGTATTATATTCTTTGTGTTATCCTATCTCTTTGGGTATTCGTATTTCGGTACGGATACATGTATGTATTTACAGTAGAATGCAATCCCTATTTTTTACCGGATAACATTCTAGATGGTGCCACCACATTTCCTGATTTGACCATTTTATTAAAATGGTAAATGAGGTGGAAATTTCATGAGGAGGTATGGTGACAACCATGCTTGCAATAGTACACACAAATGAATTGTTAATTCATTTGTGTTCACTATTCAAGCATGGGAGGAATTTAAAATTGGAAAAAGGCTTTTAACAAAACCAAGGGTGCTAATTTCTTTTTCAAAGAGAGAGTTCATTTTTGAAGCATGAAGGTTTTGTTTATTGTTTTTCCTTCTTGAGCTTCTCCTTCACCATGAGTTTCACCTTCCTCTAGCTTTCATTTTTTACTTTCACTTTCAAGTTTTTGAGATAGCTAACATTAAGAAACATTCACACTGCATCCTATGCTCTCTAGGATAGTATCCTAGAGACCCTAGTTGCTCCATAGGAATCATGTCGTGGAGCTAGAGCCGAAGTTACATCCCTCGGTTGGATCATCGAAGATGGAGGAAGACCGGCAAACAAACATCATCAAAGAATCACTAGGAGCTTGGAATGAAGACCGAAGGACACGGATCAACTCGGTATAACGATTCTAACTCTTAGTTTCGCATGCTAAATTAGCGTTTAAGGTCGATCCGTAAATTCGGTAACGGTAGCGCCGGTTTTAGAAATTTTTGTTCCGCATTTTGGCCGTGTTTCGATGGCCGGGGCGCTGCCGTGACCCTTCATGGTATCAGAGCCACCCTTTAAACCCCTTACTAGCTTGTTTAAACCTGCTTGAAAGATCGATCGACGGAAATTTCCAAAATCACGGTTTCATTTTTCGGTTCTCTGCCGATTTTCAAAAGTGTTCAAAAAATATTTTCTAGTGGCTTAAAAAGCGCCGTGGAACCGCCGCACGTACCCCCTTTTGGGGGCGGAATCGCAGCCATTTAGTGGCGACAGGCTTCAAAATTTTTCCTGTAGCCCCCTGACTTGAAATTGTGATTTTTGTAATATCCTGTTTTGGCCCAGGTTTCTGTGAAGTGTTGGTTTTGCAAATGGGGCTAATTTGGAACTTAGTCGATCGATATTTTAAGTGTGCATTTAACAGTACATACATTTCTATCTGCGACCGTGAATGTCATTTGATCGGTAAACCCATCTAACTGCTATATGTTCTTTTAGACGGGTTTGCGAACGTGACATTCACGTTGATGTTCTGTGTTGTGCTGTGATGTTGGTTGGATTGTCGTGGTGGATAGCCAGTGGTGCAATGTTAGTACAGTTTAATATCATTTGTACATTTGATATTGGGGGGTGAGTGTCCGACATGTGGACCGCTGTCACTGCCAGTTTGTATATTATTCTTTTGGGGAACGACCGGGATGAGGTCGATGTCACCCTTGTATATTATTTTCTTTTCTGCACTAGGATTACCCCGCGGTGGGGTGCACGAATAGCCGGATTCTAGAGGGCAACGGGTCCGCATCTCATGGCGCTGGGACGGAAGGGACCTTACTCTAGAATTGGCGGGCTGCTCGCCACACTCGTAGGGGGTATATGTTGACCCAGGAGGGGCCCCCAAGTTACCGGATTCCGTGTAGTGCAGGGTGGTCCATTCACGTTACTGAAGGGGGGTGCCTCACTTCTGGTTTTGGCAGGTAACTTGCCGCGCTCGTAGAGGTCTAGGTTTCACTGCACAGGCTATCTACACGACAGGGAACGTCGGGTCTCACATGCGGCTCAAGTGAAACCCGAGGCTCCAGATTATCCACCATTCGGTATTGCTTCTGTGATGTTTCTGTGATGTTGCTTTATATTATGCCTGGGACGATTGTTATATATATTTATATATACTAGTAGATGTTATATATGTTTTTCACCCGCGCTAGCCCAGTTCTCGCTCCGTCGTTAGTTAAGTAACCTAACGGGTGATGACGGGACCCAGTGGCGAATGCTGATGGCATATACGTACATTTTATTTTCGTTCTTTTCTGGTGTGATTAATTGATGGGACTGCATTGATTCTTATCAATGCAAGGATAAAAAAACCTATATATGATGTTGTTGGAACCAAGTTTTTTAAAACTGACATTACAGACGTAGACTTTTTCTTTGCACAATGGTATTCGGTTATGAATATCCAGCAGCTCATTCGACGAGGCAAGGGCCGAGATCCCTTCAACGGGAGTGGCCCCTTGAGTAAAAGTTTGCGTCAACGTAATAACTTCACTATATTCGATTCTTTTGCTTTGCATCGTGGTATTCTGTTTGGAATATCCTGCACATCATTCTACGAGGAAAGAGCTGAGATCCCTTCACCGGGAGTGACCTCTTTAGAAAACGTTTTCGCCACTATATATTTATAAAACCACTTGGATTCCTTCATCAATATAATGTACATTACGTTAAAGGTTTTTCGCTAAAAACCAGCCGTAGCCCTCCGTCATTTCAGATTAGTAATGCTTAGTATTTGTGTTGCGTATGTCGTGCTTAGCCGAGGCGTACTGTTCGGTAGCAATGTAGTGATTTTCTGTTGCATGGATATGCGATTGGTTAGGACAGTCGTATGGTCATTTTGGCTCAGTCAAGGACTCATGCGGGTGGGTCTTATGCAATCAAGATAGTGATGGGTTGAACTTGACTAGGATCCTTTGATATGTTGGCTCAGTCAAGGTCACTTGGGTCCTAGGGGTAAAAACACGCATCGGGAGTTTCAAACATAAAGGAAACTTGCCAGGCTTGCGCATACCTGTTGGTGTGTGGTGACATGAGTGGCTTCCATCAAGTTATCATGCGATGATAGTTGGATCCTGATTCCCACTGATGAGTAGGATTACTCCTTGGGTGATTCCGACTAATTCTCCTTTTGGGTTTGGAGGAGAATTCGAGGAAACAGTGGGAGCCATCCAGATTAGATAAAATGATTAACCATTCTGCTCTAGGTTAGAGTGCACGCTGAGTGTTTCTTTTCTCTCTCTCTCTCTGGCTGCGACTATGATCCGACCTTTGACTAAAACTCATGAAACCAAGTTAACCGAACCTTCTTAAAACACTTTGACTTTTGGAATGTCACGGTGTCGCATACATCATTGCCACTTCTATATCACCTTTACATTTCTCCAGAACACCTCGTATCACTACGAACATCCACTTCCATTGGATGAATCCATCGTATAGTTACATAAGAACTCGAAGGAACTTTTTTGAGGATGGATTCTGGTTCTGGAGAGATTGAATAGGATTATTCGGTTGTCTTTTCTCTTTACCTTCTCTCAGGTTGTGAGGGCTCCTAAGACTAGGAGAGAATACACCTATTGAACTTATTGGATAGTCTTCTTCGAAACCATAGGCAGGTGCCGAACGGTAGGAAAGGAAGAAAACCAACAAGCTTAACTGTGGAGTACAGAAGGTAATAAGTAAAGACATATAAAGGGATTAAAATAATGGCAAAGGAAATTGCGATCACCATCATTCACGACAAAGACCGTGTATACCCCTGCCACTCCTACATTCACTTTGCTTTTCTCTAGAACACTCCATATCACTACGGATATCCACTTCCATTGGATATGACATCGTATAGTTACATACGAACTCGAAGGAATTCGTTCCAGATTCGGGGATGGTTTCCGGTTCAAGAGAAGCAAAATAGGATTATTCAGATGTCTTTTCCCATTACCTTCTCTCAGGTTGCGAGGGCTCCTAGTATTAGGAAAGTACACCTATTACGCTTATTGGATAGTCTTTTTCAAAACCTTAGGCTGGTGCCGAAGGGTAGGGAATGAAGAAAACCAATTAGCGTAAAGGAGGTGTACAGAAGGTAATAAGTAAAGACATAATAAAGGGATTGCTGTGAGGGCAGGTAAGTATATGGTTACTGTCGCGAATCAGGATAGTGGAAGAGGCGTTACTAGGAATACCAGTTAACCATTTTGAAACATTTTTCATTTTCAGTTTTACTATGCGATGTTAATTGAAAACTGTTTCCCCAATAAGAATCCAACTCCAGGGTATGTATTTACCAGATCAGTTTCTCACATCTGTATGTTATTACAGATGGTGAGTGGGAGTAAGATATTTGGAATTGGGTGATTAGATCCTCATTATATCGTAATTCGTTGTGATTGGTGATATTTGAGGAAATCATCTGGATTTTGCCGGACAGCAAATATTTGGTTTTGAATATCCGTTGTTATGCACCAATTTCAAACTGATATATCTGTACGTTTATTTTATAATGTGAGATATAACTTTTTGACATTGTTTCTGTGACATTTACCTATATCAGTTGGTGATTAGGTAAGGTGCATTCAACGGCGGTGTAATTCTTCTTAACCATACTACAGTTTTTCAACCTACGACACACAGGGTTTGAGTTGTTGAACTCAGGGGACTTATACAAAGTATTTTATGTTGTCCGGTGTCCATTAGGACAATGGGGTTGGTAATCGCACTGTATTCTGTTTACTCATAACTTCTCTGATTCTAGACATGTATTTCATTGAAATGCAAGGTTCAGATTTTGAGAAGTTATAGGTATAAAAATAAAGTAGAGAACCATTTATTAGAAGTATCGGTATTCTTCGAAGTATTCGAAGATGTAGATACTTGTGTTTGGTATTCCGTTGATAGTGATGGTTTTGAGAACTTGCTTCTCATTCAGGTTACTCATATATGGATGCACTCCTAGATGAGTAATGCTGATTGTCCTCTTTCCATTTGGTTGATATGCACTGGAAACAGCTGCATGATTTTGAATCTGGATCAAATTAGATTAGTGCTTTTGTTTTCTATATTATATATATATATATAATCAATTTATATCTTAATTTTGTTAAGCTATAGGGAGTTGTCCGGCTGATGCTTAAAACCAGAATCCGGATATATTCAAGGCACGTTTCAGTAATGGTTGTTTGTGGGTTATCCCGGGCTTTGACGAGGGTTAACTTTCTACCATCAGGAAGATCAATATTTATATTGTTCTTGACTCGCCACATTTTTAATAAAATGGATTTTTTCAGAAAACAGAAATGGGAGTATTGTAAAACTGGAAGTTATTCCAGAACCACAAACGATTACTGTAAATTTAATAAATCCTAAGGATTCAATTGGATTTGATGTTCCATTAGCCACTCCGCAGATTTGGTGGGTAACCTCAGGCACCCGAGAGGTACTTCGGTCTTCTCAGAGACGGTGACAGGAAGGTTCTTGTTTACCCAGACTTGTTATTGCTGCTATTCTAGACTATAAGACCCGGCAGGAGGATGAGTATAGCGTCGTTTTAAACTAGCTTTAGAAGTGCACGTATATATGACTTTGCCAGAGGGTTGTTGTAGTCAGTGGGAGCAGCGGAAGAATAGTAGGCAAGTATCTTATGTCTATTTATAGACTAAAGCAGGTATAAAGGAAATAGATCATCTACTTTTGATGTGACACTCAAAGGTCTTGACCTCATCAGAGTAGAAAATGGATCTGGTAAGAAGGTAGCAGAAAGTAATGTCCAGGTATTAGGATGACATGCACTTGATAGGAAGATATCTTTTTATACAACGATCGGTTATACTTTGGTTGTCACAAAGTTGTTTCTCCACATAAGATATGGATATAATATCAGGTTTTCTGGTAACTAGATTTATGGTTTTAGATCTAGATTCGGAAAATATCCTAATCTGGGTACTTTGACATTAAATGGACGACTCCTGGCATGATGGTCTACCTGCAGGCGATAGAGTCAACCTCTCTAAAGGTGTCTTACCGACTAAATGGGAGAGGGTTCTACATGATTAGCATATCACTTGCATAAGCAATTGAGTTAATCATGAAATGTCAAGTACCACACCAGATATTGTTTTTGCACTAGCTGCAATAAACATATATTAATCCAATCCTGGAGAAACATTGGGAAGCAGTTTATGAACATAAGTGAATGTTCTTGGGATATGGTAACGGCATCCTCCTTCAGAAGACGGTTATCATTTTAGGCTTCCAAGGTGACCTGGATGACAGAGTGACTGTCGGAGTTATAATTTTCCCTCTTTTGAGGGACAGTATGATGGATAGTGTTAGTTATATATATGCCCTAGAGGCCATTGTTGTACATATGATGTATATTATAGTGGATGCTTGGATATATATAGAGAGGACATTCTTGCTCGACATGATAGTATGCTATTTGGTTTCACTTTGTCTTAACATGTTGACTTATATTAGTTTAATGTCTTGCTCTCACATGTTGATAAAGCCCTTAGGATATGTACTCGACTACTGGGACTATGATGAGATCATACTAGTGGGGCCACGGTAGTCTATGAGTACATCCTATAATTGTTTCTAGTCGAGAGTGTATCGAGACAGGGCATCGATACACCACAGTAGACTAGCGTATACGCATCTTGACCTATATGATGGACGATGGATGATCCCATATCCATCGGTGTTTGACATTAAAGATGGTGTACGGGTGCTCAGTGGAGACTGGGTACACTGAACGGACTCGTCGAGAACTCCCAGATGGTATTATACTTCATGTCAGATGGAAGTTCTCTGGTGACACTGGTACAGGGTAGTTTGTTATAATATTTCAGAAAATATAAAATATTACTTTTTGAATTCAATATTAAAATAATATTTTTCCCGAAAACTGCCCGATTTGCGAAATTGGGCTTTTCGAAAAAGGGTATAAATATATACCAATAATTATAAAATAAATAAAAATTAAAATGATTTATTCATTTAAAAATATATTTAAAAGATTTAGCATTTTCAAAATTTATTATATGCAATTTTGACAAAAACCCGATTAGTGCACTACTAATCGCGATTAAGCCAAATCCTCGTTTTCTACAGTTTTCCATGGTTAGTGCACCATGACATATTTCATTTTGGTACATGTTTCATTCATTTGGGTTATTGGTGGAGAGAAAAGGAAAAAGAAAAAGAAAAAGGTCAAAGGGGACAAAATGATTAGGTTAGGTAGATTATGTGAGAGAGAGAGAGAGAGTGATTATGTAAGAGAGAGGGGGGCTGCTGCTATCATTTTCCCCTATCTTTTTTCATATTCTCTCCTTCATTTCCTCAAGCTCACAACCCTCCACAAATAATCCCTAGATCTATCTCCTAATAAGCCCCAAAACCCTACACACCCTTCACAAAAATTAATCCCCACATCAACCTCTACACATGGGACCAAGAAATTTCAGTTTTCGATGATCTTGGGGATTCATGGGTGCTATATGAGGTAATACCTTCATAAATTGGGTAGTTTTTCATTTACTTTAGTATTCATATGTGCTTAGAAGTGAAATTGCGAAGATTAGTGAACATTGGGAAACCCTAGTAAAGGGTTGAGTGTTTGTTGAAATTGGTGATGTGTTGTTTAAGGACCTGGACAAGAGCTTAGAAACCCATAACACGGATTTAGAAACCCTGATATCGGATAAATGTTTGATTTGAGAGGGTATTTTGGAATCTGGAGTAACCCGGGGGCATTAGAAATGATTTTGCAATTACTGGGAGTCGTGCAGGCACCTAAGAAGCTACCACTGAAACCCTAGCCCCATACCCCAACCCAATGCCGTAGATTTTTCCATTCTGGCCGCAATTTGTGGCAAGAGCATGGAAATAGGGTCCCAGGTTTGGTCCATGGCTCCTTTTGCACTAAAATAGACCCCTCCTATATGCAGAATTGGCTAATTGTCACCTGGGGAAAATCTGAGAGCATTTTGGTGTGTTTTAGGCTATGTTTTCCGTATTTTGAAATGTAATTTCTTGACATTTGGATTTGTATTTGGTTTTTGGATGTTTTTACATCGACAACAGGGGTTGTTTGATTGTTTTTGCACGTGTAGGCCATAGTTTCTAACCTATGAGCGCACCGTGCGCCATATCGGTTTTCCGGATTCGATTTTAATACGTATTGCGATTGTTTATTATTGTAGGTAACCTCGCATGGATTCCGAGGCGAAGGAGCGTGGCGTCATCGATTTCGGCGAGCGAAGACCAGGTGTGTGGATCTATATCCACGGGGGAAGTCGGGTGGACGGCGTATAACACCCCCGCAAAGTTTTGGTGGAAACCGATTATAGAATATGGTTAAGGAAACCTAGATTAGGAAACTAGGGTTAGAATGAGATAGCTATGAAACCATATTAGAAACTAGAGGATAATTAGAAGTGATATGTTACTACTATAATTGGATGACGTTTAGCGATATTGCCGTTTAGGTACCGTAGGACTAGATAGTCTATGTAGATACGCCATCCGAATCATACCTTTTTCTCAACCGAAGAATCGTATGTATCTTTTAAATATATATACCTTGAGGGATGTTACGGATTTTCAAATAATATCTTTTTCTTAAAAACACCGTAATCCCTATTTTCAAAACTACGATTCGCTTCTTTAAAAATCTAATTGTATGGTTCGGGTGTGTATGTTAGATTAGATACTTATACTTAGTAGAGATAGAATGTTTATGTAAACTCGGCTTGATATGAATTATAAATGCGATGAAAATATTATAAGACAGATATGCTGATATGATGTTATGTTGGTATACGGATGCGAGTCAATCGAGATGATTTATACCCTGCCGGTCCCCTGATATGAGAATATTGCGGATGTGAACCGGGACATAGGTACATAAATACATATGCAAATATATAATGTTGTGAATCATAGATGATAGGCCGTACATGATTTCAGGCCGTACCCTCATTTGTCGTATAGGATGATAGGATCCCTATTAGCTCGATGCCGTCGTATGATGATTTTCCATGCGTGATGAGTTTGGCTTGATGATTGATCCTTGCCCTTGACTAGAGGTTGCAGTACGATGGATCATACCGTTTGCGATATTGTTAGGCTGGATGTCGATTGATAGATTCCCAAACTCGGTCATATTAGATATGTATACCCGTCAGCATTTGCATATGTTTTACCTTATGCTGCCTTCATGTTATTCGTATTGCACCTTTTATACCTGTGATAGTACACCTGCACCATTATCGATGATGCGTATGTTACACGTACACAGATTGTAGGCTCACACACTTCATCATCGATAATTGCCATGTAACTACACAGTAGGATTGCTGCATTATGATATGTCTTTTCGCATAACATGCTTACATATATATTGATATATTCATACTTGTGCACATACATATTGTATATCCATATTCGTGCACACATATATTGGTACATCTACACTTGCGCATATTCATATTGTACCTATATAGATAATTGGTTGTATTGTAAAATTGGGAACCGCATGTTATATTTTAAAAACTGGAATCATTTTAAAAGAGCGGTTTTCCCTTAATATGTCATATCACTATTCCATTTTGCATGATAGACGATATGCTTACATTTCTATTATATGTCGCATGCATCATGCTCTATGATTTTACGCATTGAGATATGTTGTTTTCATGAGATTTCTGGATTTGAGAACCGTGGACATTTTAAAAGAGATTATGTGTTGTTTTAAAAAACCCGGTTTCTCTTGATATGATATTTCAGTGCGTCCACCATGTGTTTTCTCGGTTTTGAGAGCGACATGTGAAACCCGATTCGAGGAGGTGGATGAGGCCGATTGCGGGTACATGGTAGACCCGGTATGGTACCCTGGAGCGAGAACGGATCGCTGTGCAGTAGACGGTGAGCCTGGCAGAGGGACCACTACCTACCGGTGATAGTGTTTGGGCTCGGTGGATATCCGGAGGATACCGACCGGAGTCGAGAGATGATAGGGGCCGATCCGGACTGACGGAGCCCGTGGGCCGATCTTGACTGACGGAGCCCGATATATGAGGATTTACGTGCCGATGCTGGGCACTATTTTCATGATGTTTTCGAGTGTCGATGCTAGGCACTCAGGTTCCATGATTTTGATGTTTCGGGAGGGACACCGTTGATATACATCCTCATACTTTCATGCACCTCCTTTATGATATTTATGTGTATACAGACATCGATTTTATGGGTGGACGAGATCCACATGCATACATACCTTGATTATGGTTGGACGAGATCCAAATACATGCATTGATTATTACTGATGGATGTTATCCACATGCATATAGGTATTGACTACCTTGTTGGCACATATACAGACCCGGTCACCCTAGATATCATAGTATTACCTTTATGATATAATTGACCTAGGAGTCATTTTTTATTCGATTTCTATCTGTTGATATTTTTCTACTCACGAGTTGGTAACTCACCCCCGTTGTGCCATAGTTCTTGCAGGTTGACCGCTTGGATCAGTAGTGGCTTCGCAGGAACACAGTTGCATTGGGTGTTTTGCATTGGTAGGTGGGATATTTGTATCATTCGTACTCTTGTATCTACATTTCATATTGTATCTAGTTAACTCCATCAATTAAAACTTGTAAATTGTGTAAGTATTGAGACTTAGTGGGATTGTGGTTGCGAGACTTAGAGCCACAGGTTTTCCTCTACTTGTGATTTATATGTCTTGCTTTTCTTTTATTCTTTTGTGGTGAACTTCGCCGTTGGGCGTCGTATACTTTTATATATTGTCTTGCGTGGTTGTGATCCACCGTTTGGCAAAGTGTTGGAGATAGTGCCCTCAGAGTCAATTATTGGATCACAGGCACGTGATTGCAATGATTGAGGGTGGACCTATCCCGGTAGGACAGTCTTACTCGAGATGATAGTACGCTATCTGCTTTACCTTTGTCATCGTGTACTGCTTTAGGTGACCTGACATGTCGCTATTGCACGTTGATAGAGCCCCTAGGATTCTTGCTTGACTGCCAGCAGTATGAGGGCAATCATATAAGTGAGAGCTGGAGTCTATAAGCACATCCTTAAAAGGTCCCTAGTCGTAGGAGTTTCGAGACAGGGCATCGATTCTCCAGAGTAGACTAGTGTATACAGTCGAGACCCTGACGAGGGGCGGTGGCCGGTCTCACAAGCCACTGGTGTCATTTGGTTCACCTAAGATGTATACAGGTGCTCATTGGGTTATGAGTACACCGGACAGGACTCGCCGGGAACATGCTAGTTGGTCTTATACCTGACGTCAGATAGCAGTTCCCTGGTGACATGTGTACAGGTTAGTTCATCGACCTGGGGATCGGCATTTGTCTTGTGTGAGTTCCCACTGTGCTTTGATTACTACCCTACCACGGCTCAAAGGAGTCGTGCAAACAGGTTTTAGTTGGGTACAGTCCCGAGCCACATGGAGGCAGTGAGCGGATCTTCAGGGGTTCGTCTCTCCCGGTATTGGGGGTGAGGTCGCGCTATGTCTAGGAGAGCCATTACACGAAGTCCTTGGCCAAGGCAGGAGATTTACTGGTAGGTATTCCAGTAGTATCTCAGGGTGTTCTGGGCTACACTCCGACACGACTTGTACCGCTTTTGGGGGTCTGACTTTTACCAATCCCCTAGGCCCGACATGCGATGCTCATTGACGAACGGACCGGACTGTACGGATATTGTCACTGACAGGCTCAGTAGGGTGTCAGGATGAGTTCGCTCATCGACGTCCCTTTTAGTCAATAGCTGGTGGCCCGTCACGTATTGGCTTATACCTCTGACGTGCTAGTGGTTAAATCCACAGCCATAGTATTGACGAGTCTTTAGAGTCCACCACACTTTCAGTTACTCAAGCTTTCGGGCGAAACGCTGTAGAGGCCGTATGGAGATATGGCAGGGTTCGATCAGATACGTGCGGTATTGCACGGATCGTGATCGGACGGTTTTTACTAGCCGGCTTTGGCATAAGCCGGATCCTAGTATTTGATAGTGTAGTTTTGTCTCATTGCATTTGTATCCAGACGGAATACAGATGCGGGTGTGTATGCACAGTATCGGGGTTTTCCTGTAATTTGTTACGGGACCAGTTTTCTAGAGCTGCCAGTTTGCATTCCGTTCCGGCCGGTTTTCCTTTGTTCTTTCCCGGCCGGACTTTTCCAATGGAGGGGGTTATTTGCAAGTTTGCAAATAACACATTGTGGAGATTTTTCTTGCAAATGTATTTATTATGAAAGCATCTTTTGATACCATTCTTATCCATCATTATCACTTGCCTTTTTGTTGATTAGAAGTGATTAGAGTTTGATGTGAGATTGTTATGATGATGTTTTGGATGTGGTCACCACTTGTGCTCCTACCATCACCTCCCTTCATGCTTCATATTCTTTCCTCCACCATTTTCTAAGATGATAAGTTTTTCATGGTTGAGAGAGAGAAGAAGATGAGAGCTTCATTTTGAGAGTGTAGCATTTTGATCTCTTTTCATGTTAAGAAAAATGCAAGCACCATTTTTCTTATCTTGTTTCCTCCATCATCTTCAAATGGCAACGAACCCAAATGAGACAATAGCCTCTACACTACACATCCTACAGCAAATCTTGGACGCGTCAACTCGCCAGCTTCGCGCCTGAGTTGCCTCTGTATTGAGGTGGGAGCCTGTAAAAGATGCAGGCGATGTGGTGCCCTTCCGGCGAAGAGGCGACAACGAGGAGATGAAGGACGAAGCATCCGCGGGAGATCGGAGTGGAGACGAAGACCGAAGGACTCGGATCATTCGGTATATCTCTTCCCTTTCTTGTACTTTGCTAGATATAGTTTAATGGCCCGATCCGGGGTTTAGTGTGCGGTGGTGCCGGTTTGCTAAGTCCGCAAAATTAAAGTTTATCACCGCTTCCGCATTCCGGCGTCGGATTGACGGCCGGGGCGCCGCCGTGCACTTACAGTGGTATCAGAGACTCGCCATTAACTTCGTATAGTTTTGTTTGATGTGTTTTTCAGTTCCGATCGACCAAAATTCCAAAAACCCAATTTTAGTTCACATCAGTTTTCTGTTGAATTTTTTTTGAAGTCTAAAAATTTTTCAGGTGGTCTCAGAATGATGTGCAGGGAGTTCTAAGAACTCTGGGAAAATTCGAGACAATGATCCCTCAGCTCGAGCGCGGAACCGCGGCAAAACCCCCCTTGTTGCCGCGGTTCCGCCGCAGGTTGGTGGGATCAATGCTTCGAAATTCTCCAGTGGGCTTTTGGGCTGTAATTAGGGGTTTTGGAATATTAATTTTGGGCCCAGAATTTCTGTGAGTACTACAGTATTGCTTGGGGGCCCACTTGTTAATTTTTGATCGATCGGATATTTTAAACACATTTTTCACAGTATTTACATTATATCTGCGACCGTGAATGTCACTTGATCGGTAAATCCGGTCTAACTGCTATAGCCCGGTTAGACGGATTTGCGAACGTGATTTTCACGTTGATGTTCTGTTTTTGCTGTGATGTTGCGGATCGGTCGTGGGGGATAGCCTGGATGCAATGCTAGTACAGTGTTGGTGTATTATGTACATTTGATATTGCGGGGCGAGCGTCCGACATGTGGACTTCCGTCACTACCTGATTGTATTATTCTTTTGGGGCACGACCTGGTTGCGGTCGATGTACCCGTTGTATATATATTTTACTTTCTGTACTAGGATTGCCCCGCGGTGGGGAGCACGGATAGCCGGGTTCTGGAGGGCAACAAGCCCGCATCTCATGGCATTGGGACGGAGGGGGCTTCACTCTAGGATTGGCGGGCTATTCGCCGCACTCGTAGGGGGTACAGGTTGACCCAGGAGGGGTGCCCAAGTTACCGAATTCCGTGAAGTGCTGGGTGGTCTATTCACGGTGCTGAAAGGGGCTACCTCGCTTCAGGTTTTGGCGGGTAACTTGCCGCACCCGTAGGGGTCTAGGATTTCATTGCACAGGCTATCCACACGACCAGGGGAACGTCGGGTTTCAGTAGTGGCTCTGTGAAACCCGAGGATCCCAGATATCTGTATTGTTCTGTGATGCTGTACATTTCTGTGATGTTGCATTTTATCACGCCTTGAGTGAATATTATATATTGGTATATATATTAGTAGATGTTGTATATGCTTTTCATCCGCGCTAGTCTAGTCCCCGCTCTGCCGTTAGTTAGCTAACCTAACGGGTGATGACGGGACCCAGTGGCGAATGCGGATGGCATATACGTACGTCAGTATATTTTCGTTCTTTTTGGTGTGATCAATTGATGGGACTGTGTTGATTCGGATCAATGCAAGTTAAAACAAACCTATTCTGATGTTGTTGGAACACTTTTCAAAAAAGCTGTTATTGCAAGGACGTTAACTTTTGTTTTGCATCGTGGTATTCATTTTGAATATCCTGCTCCTCAGTCGACGAGGCAAGGGTCGAGATCCCTTCACCGGGAGTGACCCCTTGGATAGAAGTTTGCGTCAGGGCATTAACTTCACTATAGCCGATTACTTTTGCTTTGCACCGTGGTATTCAGTTGGAATATCCTGCACCTCATTCTACGGGGAAAGAGCCGAGATCCCTTCACCGGGAGTGACCTCTTTAGCAAAAGTTTTCGTCACTATATTTTCTAAAAGCTATCCGTTCCTTCAACGATATCAAGTTCATTACGTTAAAGGTTTTCGCCAGAAACCATTCGTAGCCCTCCGTCGTTTCAGACGGGTAGCACGTAGTATTCATGCTATGTTTGTTGACCTTCGTCTAGGCATAGTGCATGGTAGCTGCTTGTTGCCTTTCTGCTGCATAGATAGATGTGTTGGTTTGGGACAGTCGTATAGCCTTGTTGACCTTCGTCAAGGGCTTGTACGGGTGGGTTCAAATTAACCTGGACAATGACGGGTGGAACTTGACATGTGACTTATGATTTGTTGACCTTCGTCAAGGTCATAAGAGCATGGGGTAAAAATCACTTCGGGAGTTTCAATAGAACTGAAACTTGCCAGATATGCGCATACCTTCTGGAGTGTGATACCGTGAGCGGATTCCATCACGTTATCATGCGATGAGAGTTGGATCCCGATTCCCACTGATGAGTTGGTTTACTCCTCGGGTGACCCCGACTAATTCTTCTTTCAGGTTTGGAGGAGAATTTGAGGTACAGTGGGAGGTTTCCAGATTAGATAAATTGGTAACCATTCTGATCTAGGTTAGAGTGCACGCTGAGTGTTTCTTTTCTCTCTCTCTTTGGCAGCGACCATTGTCCCGGCCCTAAACTCTGACTCAGTGACCAAGTTGACCGAACCTTCTTAACACCGACTTTTGGATTGTCAGAGTTGCAGACCTCATTGCCACTCCTACTTTTACCCTTTTCTCCAGGACACCCCGTATTACTGCGAACGTCCACTTCCATTGGACAAAACCATCGTATGGTTAGATACGAACTCGAAGGAATTCGAGGATGGTTTCCGGTTCTGGAGAAAACGGATAAGGTTTATTCAGTTGTCTTTTCCTTTTTGCCTTCTCTCAAGTTACGAGTACTCCTTAGTTTAGGAGATAGTACACCTATTATGCAAATTGGATAGTCTTCTTCCAAACCTTAGGCTGGTGCCGACTGGTAGGGAATGAAGAAAACCAATTAGCCTAAACGGTGTGCAGAAGGTATTAAGATTAAGACAAAGCAAGGGATTAGTAAGAGGGCAAAGTAAATTGCGACTGATATACACGACCAAACCGAGTATTTCCTCGCCAATCCTAAAATCACCTTTGTATTTCTCCAGGACACTCCGTATCACTACGAAGATCCACAGTTTATTGGATACTCCATCGTATGGTTATATACGACTCGAAAGGAACTTGTTCCAGTTCGGGGATGGATTCTGGTTCAGGAGAAATAGGAATAAGGTTTATTCGGTTGTCTTTTATCTTCACCTTCTCTCGCATTGCGAGTGTTCCTAGGATTAGGACAGTACACCCATTATGCTTATTGGATAGTCTTCTTCCAAACCATAGGCTGGTGCCGAACGGTAGGGAAGGAAGAAAACCATTTGGCCTAAGGGGTGTGCGGAAGGTAATGACTAAAGACATATAAAGGGATTTGGAGAGCTGGCAAAGAATTATACGGTTATAGTTGTGAATCTGGATAATGGTAGAGGCATTACTAGGAATACCAGGATACCCTATCGAAACATTTCAATGTTTCAGTTCAGCTGTGTACTGTTAAAAGAAAACTGATTTCCCGATTGGACACTTGCTCCAGGGTATGTATTTACCATGTTTGATTCTCACATCTGTATGGTTTTACAGATGATGAGTGGGAGTAAGTTATTGGGAATAGGGTAATCATCCTCATTATATCGGGATTCGTTGTAATCGGTGATATTTGAGGAGATCATCTAGGCTGTTTGCCGGTCGGCAAATATTTGGTTTTGAATATCCGCTGTTGTGCACCAATTTCAAATTGATATATCTGTACGTCTATTTTCATAGAGTGAGATATACCTTTTGATATTATGTCGATGACATTTACCTATATCTGTGGATGGTTAGGTAAAGAGCATTAAACAGCGGTGTAATTCTTCTTAACCATAAGTACAGTTTTCAACCTACGACACACAGTGAAAGAGTTTTTAGACTCAGCGGACTTATACAGAGTATTGTATGTTGTCCAGTGTCCATTAGGGCAGAGGGGTTGGTTCTCATACTATATTCTGTTTACTTTTAACTTCTCTAGTTCTTAGACATGTGTTTCGTAGAAACACAGGGTCTAAGTTTTGAGGAGTTATAGGTATTTGAATAGAGTAGAGAACCAGGTGTAGCAAGTATCGGGATTCTTTAAAGTGATCGAAGATGTAGATACTTGTGTATGGTATTCAGTTGATAATAATGATAAAGAGAACTTGCTTCTCTTTCAGGTTACTCATAATTGGAAGCATTCCTAAGTTGAGTAACGCTGATCGGCCTCTATCTCCATTTAGTTGACATGCACTGGCGACAGCTGCATGATTTGAATCTGGTTCAATTAAATCAGTGTCTCTGGTTCTATATTGGATATAGTACAGTTCATATCTTAACATTGTTATGGTACGGGGAGTTGTCCGGCTTATGATTAAAACCAGACTCTGGATAACTCAAGGCACGTTTCTATAATGGTTGTTTGTGGGTTGACCCAGGCTATGACGACGGTTGATTTTCTACCATCTGGCAGATCAATAGAAATATTGTTCTAAACTCGCCACAGTTTTATTAAAAATGGATTTTTTCAAAAACAGTAGTGGGAGTATGGTAGAACTGAAAGTGATTCCAGAACCGCAAACGATTACTGAAGATTTGATAAGGAACCTAAAGATTCAATCTGATTTGACGTTCCATTGGCCACTCCGCAGATAAGGTGGGTAACTTCATGCACCCGAGAGGTACTACGGTAGCCTCAAGGACGGTGACAGGGAAGTTCTTGTTTACCCACATTTGCCATTGTTGTTGTTCCAGGCTGCGAGACCCGGCAGGAGGATGAGTATAGCGTCGTTCTAAACTAGCTTTAGAAGTGCACGTCTATATGACTCTGCCAGAGGGTTGTCGTAGTCAGTGGGAGCAGCGGAAGAATTGGTGGACATCAGGCTTATGTCTATTTATAGACTAAAGCAGATATAGCGGAGATAAATCATCTATTTCTGATGTGACAGTCATAGGTTTGACTTCATCAGAATAGGGGATGGATCTGTTGTGAAGGTAGTAGGGTGTGATGTCCTGGTATTTGATGACATACACAGAGTGGGAAGTGATATTCCTATACTACGATCGGTTGTACTTTGGTCGTCACACAATGGTTTCTCCACAAAGGATTTGGACATTATATAAGACATACTGGTTACTAGATCTATAGTTTTAGATCTAGATTTGGGTGGTTTCCCAATCTGGGTACTTAGAAAGCATTCTAAGAGTATTTAGAATGGACGACTCCTGGCACGGTAGTGTACCTGCAGGTGATGGAGTCACACTCTCTAAAGGTGTCTTATAGACTAAAGTAGAGAGGGATGTGCATGATTGGCAGATCACTTGCTCAGGCAATTGAGTCAATCATGAGATGTCAAGTACCACACCAGATGTTGTTCTTGCACTAGATGCAATAAGTTGACATTGATCCAATCCTGGAGAAACAGTCGGAAGCAGTTTTAGAACATAAGTGAATGTTCTAGGGATATGATAACGGCTGCCTCCTTTAGGAGACGGTTATCATTCCAGGCTTCCAAGGTGACCTGGACGACAAGGAGGTTGTCAGAGTTATAGTTTTTCCCTCTGACGAGGGGCAGTATTTTGGACAGGTGGTCCAAGGCAATACTGAGGGTGGCATGGCGCAGGATACTGATTAAGTTCAGTTGACGATACAGTCTAAGAAGTTTGGATTTGGAGTTCATTTATGAGCTAGGTCCCATCAGACATTCTAAGACAGGTATTACTCATTTCGGGAGATGGCTTTCTCCGCGAACTTGAGATAAAGAGAGACATAGAAAGAAACATCTAGGCGGATCCACTCACTGAGGCTATTCCTCGACCGCAATAGTTTCGCAAACGAGCTTTGTAAGACTGACTAGTAGAGGAGTTGGGTGTTCGGTATCACACGGGCTGTGAGTATTCAACATCGCAATAATTAGCCTTGAGTGCAAGTGGGAGATTGTTGGAGATAGTTCCCTCAG
Source organism: Agapanthus africanus (assembly GCA_030015575.1). NCBI lineage: Eukaryota > Viridiplantae > Streptophyta > Magnoliopsida > Asparagales > Amaryllidaceae > Agapanthus > Agapanthus africanus. Next base: position 151,552,743 of record JASDDO010000031.1, read on the forward strand.
AGTCAATTATTGGATCACAGGCACGTGATTGCAATGATTGAGGGAGGACCTATCCCGGTAGGACAGTCTTACTCGAGATGATAGTACGCTATCTGGTTTACCTTTGTCATCGTGTACTGCTTTAGGTGACCTGACATATCGCTATTGCAAGTTGATAGAGCCCCTAGGATTCTTGCTTGACTGCCAGCAGTATGAGGGCGATCATATAAGTGAGAGCTGGAGTCTATAAGCACATCCTTAAAAGGTCCCCAGTCGTAGGAGTTTCAAGACAGGGCATCGATTCTCCAGAGTAGACTAGTGTATAGAGTCGAGACCCCGACGAGGGGCGGTGGCCGGTCTCATAAGCCACTGGTGTCAGTTGGTTCACCTAAGATGTATACCGGTGCTCATTGGGTTATGAGTACACCGGACAGGACTCGCCGGGAACATGGTAGTTGGTCTTATACCTGACGTCAGATAGCAATCCCTGGTGACATGTGTACAGGTTAGTTCATCGACCTGGGGATCGTCATTTGTATCGTGTGAGTTCCCACTGTGCTTTGATTACTACCCAACCACGGCTCAAAGGAGTCGTGCAAACAGGTTTTGGTTGGGTACAGTCCCGAGCCATATGGAGGCAGTGAGCGGATCTTCAGGGGTTCGTCTCTCCCGGTATTGGGGGTGAGGTCGCGCTGTGTCTAGGAGAGCCATTACACGAAGTCCTTGGCCAAGGCAGGAGATTTACTGGTAGGTATTCCAGTAGTATCTTAGGGTGTTCTGGGCTACACTCCGACACGACTTGTACCGCTTTTGGGGGTCTGACTTTTACCAACCCCCTAGGCCCGACATGCGATGCTCATTGACGAACGGACCGGACTGTACGGATATTGTCACTGACAGGCTCAGTAGGGTGTCAGGATGAGTTCGCTCATCGACGTCCCTTTTAGTCAATAGCTGGTGGCCCGTCACGTATTGGCTTATACCTCTGACGTGCTAGTGGTTAAATCCACAGCCATAGTATTGACGAGTCTTTAGAGTCCACAACACTTTCAGTTACTCAAGCTTTCGGGCGAAACGCTGTAGAGGCCGTATGGAGATATGGCAGGGTTCGATCAGATACGTGCGGTATTGCACGGATCGTGATCGGACGGTTTTTACTAGCCGGCTTTGGCTTAAGCCGGATCCTAGTATTTGATAGTGTAGTTTTGTCTCATTGCATTTGTATCCAGACGGAATACAGATGCGGGTGTGTATGCACAGTATCGGGGTTTTCCTGTAATTTGTTACGGGACCAGTTTTCTAGAGTTTCCAGTTTGCATTCCGTTACGGCCGGTTTTCCTTTGTTCTTTCCCGGCCGGACTTTTCCGATGGAGGGGGTTATTTGCAAGTTTGCAAATAACACATTGTGGAGGTTTTTCTTGCAAATGTATTTATTATGAAAGCATCTTTTGATACCATTCTTATCCATCATTATCACTTGCCTTTTTGTTGATTAGAAGTGATTAGAGTTTGATGTGAGATGGTTATGATGATGTTTTGGATGTGGTCACCACTTGTGCTCCTACCATCACCTCCCTTCATGATTCATATTCTTTCCTCCACCATTTTCTAAGATGATAAGTTTTTCATGGTTGAGAGAGAGAAGAAGATGAGAGCTTCATTTTAAGAGTGTGGCATTTTGATCTCTTTTCATGTTAAGAAAAATGCAAGCACCATTTTTCTTATCTTGTTTCCTCCATCATCTTCGAATGGCAACGAACCCAAATGAGACAATAGCCTCTACACTACACTTCCTACAGCAAATCTTGGACGCGTCGACTAGCCATCTTCGTGCCCGAGTTGCCTCGGTATTGAGGTGGGAGCCCGTAAAAGATGCAGGCGATATGGTGCCCTTCCGGCGAAGAGGCGACAACGAGGAGATGAAGGACGAAGCATCCGCGGGATATCGGAGTGGAGACGAAGACCGAAGGACTCGGATCATTCGGTATATCTCTTCCCTTTCTTGTACTTTTCTAGATCTAGTTTAATGGCCCGATCCGGGGTTTAGTGTGCGGTGGTGCCGGTTTGCTAAGTCCGCAAAATTAAAGTTTATCACCGTTTCCGCATTCCGGCGTCGGATTGACGGCCGGGGCGCCGCCGTGCACTTACACAAAGTGCTAGCTCCCGCTTGGGGATGCCATTATCATTATTATGTATTTGTGGTTTTGGATCAAAATATACAAATGAGGCGCTGCCAAAATTTTCAAAAAGGACGAAACATGTTTTCAATCTAGTAAATTTCACTTGCATCATTCATGTTCCTTTTCTATGAATTAAGAAAACCTGATTTCATTATATCTTTATTTCAAAACTTCACCACCTTTATTTTCTTAAAAGGTTTAGATTTTCTGGGTTTCAGCTTACTTGAATTCTGTTTCTCCTTTAGACGTGGCGTGATTCAAGTGCTGGTCATGAGCTAATATTTCGGGTTGTGACGAAGTTGGTATCAGAGCACTAGGTTTAACCTTTGTTCGAGTCTATGATTGACTATGCGGAGTCTAGGGCGAGTATGTATTTCAGAACTTAGGCTTGACCTTACGGAACATAGACTTGAACGGGGGGGGGGGGGTATTAGACCCGAACTTTCGTTTCATAGGCTGACCCTGATTGATAGAGTGGGTAGCTTGAGTAGAGTGACGTACCGTACGTATGTTCCGCGGCATATTTACGATACGATACTCCATTTAAGAAACCTTAGGATGTACATATTTTTGAGACTAGTGATTCTCTTCGTATCCCTGATTATACATCCATTTGGGGATCCTCGATTTTATTCGTTTCCATGATCATACTTTCATTGATATTGTTCCTTCTTATGATCATGCATCCATTCTGGATCTGTCGTTTCCTCTGATGCCATTGATCTGCTTTCTTCGATACTCGATTGAGCTTCCTGTCACCATAGTTTGAATGCAGTTGAGTTGCTGCTAGTATTGCGGTCAGGTCGAGCTCGTCTGGTACGAGGACTGACCATTGTGTTTCTGGTGGCATGGGAACGTCTCGATGTAGTGTTATGTTGTGGCCTCTTGTGGAGGTGAGTGCTTGGTTTTACACTGGAGGATCGGGCCATTGTTAGAGCTGCCAGTTGCGAGAGGACTAGTGATGTACAACATACTTCAGAGATTTTGATGTCGCCTACCGTGCATACAGGTGACCCAGCTATTGCTGAGATGATGGGATGTCGCCTCCAGAGCTTACGAGCTAAGATCGCCGGAGCTTCCAGGCAGAAATGCGACAGATGATAGCCAGTCTACCCCGAGTTGAGAGACGAAGGTGATTCGTCAGATTGATGCGCCGACGCAGGCCCAGTTGAGTTGAAGATTTCCAGTGTGGAGAGAATCTTACTCAGACCTAGAGAAGACCGATCCAGAGTTGACCGCCGATGTATCGCCTTTCGTGGGGGATTGAGGCATTGTTTAGCGTGCGGACGAAGGGTATTCGCATGTCGCCTAGGAGAAGCTAAAAAGTTCGATCGAGTGTCAGAAACCCATTTTCCCAAGTTTAAAGTGTTAGGAGGAACATGCAGGTAATTCTGTGGACCCTCTAGAAGAATGAAACCCTAACTCGACATGATGACCATGGAACTGTTTTGAACCTTAGGGTTTGTGGCAGTTTAGCGGTGCCATCAGTGAGGCTTGGGTTTGCCCTTCTACGGTTGGTCCAGAGGTAATGTGGTATGTACCAAATATTTTTAGACTGTGCTCAGGTGCTGAGCCTTCGGGAAATTTTGGGACCTTGATGACTCGATCGAAAGGTTTGACGCCGTCTGGATACCATGTGATAGGAGATCAGCAAACTGACCAGCTTTGGATAGAGGACCTCACCCAGAGGCGTTGTGAGTTGATCGAGAACGAACGAGTATTGAGTATTCCTCCGATGGTTGGGCCGAGTTCCCGAGGACGTGTTCGGCCAGATATCTTCTACCGAGTGATGAAGATACCGAGTTCGTGACTTCGAGTCCGTGTGAGAGACTTCGGATTGACCGTGGTCGAGAACAGTTGCAGGGCGCAGATAGCTTGGCGTGACGTCATTGTGGATGACGATAAAGACAAGTGGAACCAGTGGTTCGTGCGAGACGCTGACAAGCTGTCATTACTCCCCGTCGAGACTAGAGACCTGATATGCTTACAGAGGCGTTGGAATACGGCTAGTTTCCTAGGAAATGTGTGCGGAACACGCAGATGTCCAGAAAACGAGAAAAGATTATGTAAGGGTACCAGCCTCCGTATAGTTTGGCATAGGCAAGATCGGAAGAGACCTTGAGTAGGATTCCTCCCGGGACACTGCTGCAATGAGAATTGCACCCAGGATCAAATGTGTCATGTGTATTCAAAGAGACAGAGGACGACGCCAGTGACATGCTGCCTTACGATTGGTCGTGATGATTGACCGAGAGAAGACCAGAGAAGTGCTAGAGCGGGATCGTTCCCGTTAGCACACCTGATTGGGCCGATGAGCCGATGGATTGCGAGACGGGTAAATCCACAGAGAAGATAAGGACCTAGAGACAGAGGACGCCAGGCCGTGAGCAGGAAGCGAGCGGATGTTCTTGCCCTGCCAGTTTTAGGCGCCCGATATTTTTTTGACGTTGTAGGAGGTGTACCTCGATGTCATTTATTGCGATTTGCGTTTGTGATCTGAGTATCACGCTTATGTCGCTTGGATTTGAGTTTTGATGACGAGTTTCCTGATATTGATTTCATGCACCATGGTTGCACCTACTGAGTATTTACATGTTTGCGCATAGTTTCGCACCTGATATATATATTTTATACACCGTTGTGTTGATTTGCGATTTGTGCATGCCTATTGCATTTGATGTCGATTTTGTGCCTTGGCCGCACATGTTTATGATTTCATGGATTTCATACGGATGATTTGATTTTTGCACTCGGTATAGCTTATATGTACTTGTAGTGCATTTATACGTATTTTGTGCACCATAATTCCACCTGACATCAGTTTGATGTCATTCGAGATATTTATTGTGATTTCATGCCTAGGGCATGCATATGATTTGATTTATGCTTTCGGCATAGTTTTGATGCAATTTATTATTCGATTTGCTTTTGTTCACTTTGATGCACATGGTTGTGCGATTATATACCACGGTATACCTGATTTGGATTTGGATTGAAATGTGTTGTATACCGTCGATTCGATTTTGATACTCGATATTGTTTTGTGCACCTTATGCACCTGATTGGATTCTTGAGCAAATTAAATGCACCCGATATTGTTGTCATGCACACTGTTGATGTGGACAGATGCTTTCGTGCACATCCGTTGCACGTAGTTTTGGGCTTTTTTGCATATTGTGGCACCTGTATTTGGATTTGATTTCCATGTGCACCAGATGCATGTGATTATTGGATACGCCTTTGAGGCTTATTTTTCTTTTGATCACTTTGTTTTCATGTTGGGCACTATATTGTGTAGTAGCCAAACTTGACTGATCCGAGGACGGTACCTGAGTACCTTGCATGCATTAAAAGATTACCAAAAAGGGGTTTTCAAAAGGAGCTATAGTCTCGCTTTTTCCTACGTGTTCGTGAGTGACACGAACGTTTATAAAGGAAAACCTTTTTGGATATTTTGAAAACGACGGAACGTGTATTTAAGAAAACATATATGGACATATATTATTATTTTAAAAATGGGCGTCCGTCAGTTATGCCGTGAGTTACGCATTCACGGGACAATTTAAAAAACATTTTGCATGTATTTTAATCAAATTTTGGTGTTTTCAAAGATGCGTACTATACACGTATTATAGTATTTGACTAGTGTATATTGAATTTTAGTAGTGGATTTCGATATCTGTATCTCCATTGTAACTCCAAGGATATGCGTGAAAAATTAGATGATTTGCGTAAATCTTGAAGGAGTTCGATTTTGAGATTTGTACTGGTTTTCATGCGCACTTCATGCGTTGTGCTATTTCAGCGTTTTCCATGATTTCGGAGCCCCGTTGTTTCGAGCCGATTATTGAAATGTTTTAGATTTTGGGGTTTAAATTTAAATTCGGGTACCGAATTTATTTAAGGGGGGAAGATTGTAACATTTCAGAAAATATAAAATATTATTTTTGGAATTTAATATTAAAATAATATTTTCCTGAAAACTGCCTGATTTGCGAAATTGGGGATTTCGAAAAAGGGTATAAATATATACCAATAATTGTGAAATAAATAGAAATTAAAATGATTTATTCATTTAAAAATATATTTAAAGGATTTGGCATTTTCAAAATTTATTATATGCAATTTTGATAAAAGCCCGATTAGTGCACTGCTAATCGCGATTAAGCCAAATCATCGTTTTCTACAGTTTTCCATGGTTAGTGCACCATGACATGTTTCAATTTGTTACATGTTTCATTCATTTGGGTTATTGGTGAAGAGAAAAGGAAAAAGAAAAAGGTCAAAGGGGATAAAATGATTAGGTTAGGTAGATTATGTGAGAGAGAGAGAGAGAGAGTGATTATGTGAGAGAGAGGGGGGCTGCTGCTGCCATTTTTCCGCATCTTTTTTCATATTCTCTCCTTCAACTCCTCAAGATCACAACCCTCCTCAAATAGTCCCTAGATCTATCTCCTAATAAGCCCCAAAACCCTACACACCCTTCACAAAAATTAATCCCCTCTTCAACCTCTACACATGGGACCAAGAAATTTCAGTTTTCAATGATCTTGGGGATTCATGGGTGCTATATAATGTAATCCCTTCACCAATTGGGTTGTTTTTCATTTACTTTAGTATTCATATGTATTTAGGAGTGAAATTGCGAAGGTTAGTGAACATTGGGAAACCCTCGTAAAGGGTTGAGTGTTGGTTGAAATTGGTGATGTGTTGTGACTGTTAACTAGATTTGTTTGTTGTTTAAGGACCTGGAAGAGAGCTTAGAAAGCCAAAACACAGATTTAGAAACCCCGAAATCGGATAAATGTATGATTTGAGAGGGTATTTTGGAATCTGGAGCAACACGGGGGGCACTAGAAATGATTTTGCAATTACTAGGAGTCGTGCAGGCACCTAGGAAGCTACTACTGAAACCCTAGCCCCATACCCCAACCCAAGGACGCAGATTTATCTATTCTGGCCACAATTTGCGGCCAGAGCAGGGAAATAGGGTCCAAGGTTTGGTCCATGGCTCTTTTTGCACTAAAATAGACCCCTCCTATATGCAGAATTGGCTAATTGTCACCTAGGGAAAATCTGGGAGCATTTTGGTGTGTTTTAGGCTATGTTTTCCGTATTTTGAAATGCAATTTCTTGACATTTGGATTTGTATTTGGTTGTTGGATGTTTTTACATCGACAACAGGTGTTGTTTGATTGTTTTTGCACGTGTAGGCCATATGTTCTAACCTATGAGCGCACCGTGCGCCATATCGGTTTTCCGGGTTCGATTTTAATACGTATTACGATTGTTTATTATTTTAGGTAACCTCGTATAGATTCCGAGGCGAAGGAGCGCGGCGTCATCGATTTCGGCGAGCGAAGACCAGGTGAGTGGATCTATATCCACGGGGGAAGTCGGGTGGATGGTGTATAGCACCTTCACAAAGTTTTGGTGGAAACCGATTATAGAATATGGTTAAGGAAACCTAGATTATGAAACTAGGGTTAGAATGAGATAGCTATGAAACCATATTAGACACTAGAGGATAGTTAGAAGTAATATGTTACTACTATCATAGGATGATGTTTAGCGATATTGTCGTTTAGGGTACCGTAGGATTAGATAGTCGATCTAGATGCGTCATCCGAACCATACCTTTTTCTAAACCGAAGAATCATATGTATCATTTAAATATATATACCTTGAGGGATGTTACGGATTTTCAAATGATATCTTTTTCATAAAAACACCGTAATCCCTATTTTCAAAACTACGATTCGCTTCTTTAAAAATCTGATTGTATGGTTCGGGTGTGTATGTTAGATTAGATACTTATACTTAGTAGAGATATAATGTTTATGTAAACTCGGCTTGATATGAGTTATAAATGCAATGAAAAGATTATAAGACAGATATACAGATATGATGTTATGTTGGTATACGGATGCGAGTCGATCGAGATGATTTATACCCTGTCGATCCCCTGATATGAGATTATTGCGGATGTGAACCGGGAAATAGGTACATAAATACATATGCATATATAGAATGTTGTGAATCATAGATGATAGGCTGTACATGATTTCAGGCCGTACCCTCATTTGTCGTATAGGATGATAGGATCCCTATTAGCTCAATGCCGCCGTACGATGATTTTCCGTTCGTGATGAGTTTGACTTGATGATTGATCCTTACCCTTAACTAGAGGTTGCAGTACGATGGATCATACCGTACGCGATGTTGTTAGGCTGGATGACGATTGATAGATTCCCAGACTCGGTCATATTAGATACATATACCCGTCAGCATTTGCATATGTTTTACCTTATGTTGCCTTCGTGTTATTCGCATTGCACCACTTATACCTGTGATAGTATACCTGCACCATTATCGATGATGCGTATGTTACACGTACACAGATTGTAGGCTCACACACTTCATCATCGATAATTGCCATGTCACTACACAGCAGGATTGCTGCATTATGATATGACTTTTCGCATAACATGCTTACATATACATTGATATATTCATACTTGTGCACATACATATTGTATATCCATATTTGTTCACACATACATTGATACATCTACACTTGCGCATATTCATATTGTACCTATATAGATAACTGGTTTTATTGTAAAATTGGGAACCGCATGTTATATTTTAAAAACTGGAATCATTTTAAAAGAGCGGTTTTCCCTTAATATGTCATATCAATATTCCATATTGCATGATACACGATATGCTTACATTTCTATTATATGTCGCATGCATCATGCTATATGATTTTACGCATTTAGATATGTTGTTTTCATGAGATTTCTAGACTTGAGAACCGTGGTCATTTTAAAAGAGATTATGTGTTGTTTTAAAAAACCTGGTTTCTCTTGATATGATATTTCAATGCGTCCACCATGTGTTTTCTCGGTTCTGAGAACGACATGTGAAACCCGATTCGAGGAGGCGGATGAGGCCGATTGCGGGTACATAGTGGACCCGGTATGGTATCCCGGGGCGAGAACGGATCGCTGTGCAGTAGACGGTGAGCCTGGCAGAGGGACTACTACCTACCGGTGATAGTGTTTGGGCTCGGCGGATATCCGGAGGATACCGACCGGAGTCGAGAGATGATAGGGGCCGATCCGGACTGACGGAGCCCGTGGGCCGATCTGGACTGACGGAGCCCGATATATGAGGATTTACGTGCCGATGCTGGGCACTGTTTTCATGATGTTTTCGAGTGTCGATGCTAGGCACTCAGGTTCCATGATTTTGATGTGTCGGGAGGGACACCGTTGATATACATCCTCATACATTCATGCACACTCCTTTATGATATTTACGTGAATACAGACATTGATTTTATGGGTGGACGAGATCCACATGCATAAATACCTTGATTATGGTTGGAAGAGATCCATATACATGCATTGATTATTACTGTTGGATGTTATTCGCATGCATATAGGTATTGACTACCTTGTTGGCACATATACAGACCCGGTCACCCTAGATATCATAGTATTACCATTATGATATAGTTGACCTAAGAGTCGTTGTTTATTCGATTTCTATCTGTTGATATTTTTCTACTCACGAGTTGGCAACTCACCCCCGTTGTGCCACAGTTCTTGCAGGTTGATCGCTTGGATCAGTAGCGGCTTCGCTGGCACACAGTTGCATTGGGTGTTTTGCATTGGTATGTGGGATATTTGTATCATTCCCACTCTTGTATCTACATTTCATATTGTATCTAGTTAACTCCATCAATCAAAACTTGTAAATTGTGTAAATATTGAGACTTAGTGGGATTGTGGTTGCGAGACGTAGAGCGAGGGGTTTTCCGCTACTTGTGATTTATATGTCTTGCTTATCTTTTAATCTTTTGTGGTGAACTTCGCCGTTAGACGTCGTATACTTTTATATATTGTCTTGCGTGGTTGTGATCGGCCGTTTGGCGAAGATCTAGCACCCGCTTGGGGATACCATTATTATTATTATGTATTTGTGGTTTTGGATCAAAATATACAAAGGAGATGCTGCCAAAATTTTCAAAAAGGTCGAAACATGTTTTCAATCTAGTAAATTTCTCTTGCATCATTCATGTTCATTTTCTATGCATTAAGAAAACCTGATTTCATTATACCTTTATTTCAAAACTTCACCTCCTTTATTTTCTTAAAAGGTTTAGATTTTCTGGGTTTCAGCTTACTTGAATTCCGTTACGCCTTTAGACGTGGCGTGATTCAAGTGCTGGTCACGAGCTAATATTTCGGGTCGTGACATCTGTAGACCCGAGATCGTCATAGAGTCTTGTGTGATTCCCACTGTGCTTTGATTTACACCTTACCACGTCCATGAGGGCGTGCAAAACGGTGGCTTTTAGGTACAGTCCCGAATCACATGGAGGCAATGAGCGATAGGAGGGGTTTCGTTTCTCCCGGTATAGGGAGTTGATGTTGTGCTGTGTTCGATTGGCTATAACTGGATGTCCCTTGCCAGGGTTGATATAGAGTGCTACTGGTAAGTGTTATCAGTAGTTTCTAGACTTGTTATGAGCCTCACATCGACACGCTTTATCGGTTACTGGGGTCTGACGTATACCACCCCTAGACTGTATATGCGACATATCAGACGAAGAGACCGGACTGTACGGTAGTGTTACTGATCGGATTCACAAGAGAATGTACTGGCTTGCTTGTTGATCTTCTGATCGCTCAATACCCGGGTGGCTGTTACGTTTCGCTGACCGCTTGTAGCTTGAGTGTGTTTGATGTGATCATCACCCACTGCCGGTGTATTGATGATTCTTTAAAGTCCTATACAGAGGATTCTTGACTCAGGCAAAACAGAGTAGGAGCACATATTTGATATGTGCATGACCGAGGATAATACGATATTAGATACTTTGTTCTATTCTCGCGATATATGATATAGCCGGGTCATCGGATCAAGTGTTGATTCGATGAATCGGTACATAATATATTAGTCGGTTATAAGCGATATAACTGGATTGTCGGATCAAGTGTTGATTCGATAATTTAATGTAAAATTATATATGTGATATATTACATTAAATTATCTAATATTAGCTCGCTTTATTTATTCATTTTCTCACCGGATAATACTTTGATATATATGCGATATATGTTAATTGTATTATTTTCTTTTGTTACAAAAATATATTATATATGAGATATATAATATTGTAACAAGTTATGATTACAAATGCAACATGATTTGTAGAGATTAAACAAGGTTAGGGTTTGATTTGGGTTAGCATTTTCATGAAGCTTCTAAAAGCTTTATGTTTTGTTTTAAGCAAAGATATTTTGTGTTGATATTTTGGAGATATTATTTAACCCAACCCAAACTCTTACCCCTAGTCTGTTCTCTACATGAGTTCATACTTGATATTATTTACTCAAGGTTGTTTTGTAACCATGGCAACATTTTTCATTATTCATCACAAAAGACTTCATCTTCTTCTTCCTCCTTAAAAAGCATACTAGCTTTTGGTTTTGTGATGGTTAGTGTGAGAAATCAAAAATAAAAGAGAGCTAAATTCCAACTTCATCATCCTCATCTATTCTAGCCACATAGATTAGGGTGTTCACTTCATTAATACTTGATTAGTGAAGTGAGAGCTTGAGTTAAAGATTTTTCAAGTTAGATCATCTTCGAAAGTGAAGACTTCAAGCAAGCATGGATCATTCGGCTTGTGGAGCCTCTCTAGAATCCGGAAGTTCATGGATCGCGGCGAAGGTACTACTACTCAGAGCTTATGAAGTGAAGGAGCGGACTACAAAGGTTGTAATCCCTTTCCTTTAGATGTAAAGTTGTTTATATGTTTCGTTAACCCTAATTATCTAGCAAAGATCCTCGCTTTAGGTTGTTCGGCACTTGTAAATTTTAAATCAGGCATGGTTGATGCCTTATAGACCATTGTGACAGTGCCTAGTAACCCTACAGTGGTATTAGGGACTGGCTAGAGCATTAGGCGACGTGTATACGAAGTTAAAAGTCCGATCGAACCCCGAAACGTCGATTTTGACCCCCTCTCTGGAAATCTTCTTAAAAGTTGGTTTTTTCCGTATTAAAAATACTCAGAAAATTAAGCAAGGAATTCTAAGGATTACTATGAAATACGAACCCCTAATACCCTCAAGTAGCTGCGGAACCGCGGCAAGAACATGCTTTGCGCGGCGGTTCCGCGGCCGTACTTAGGTATTGGGGACACGTATTTGTAGGTAAAATCCGTAGCTATTACTACTTGCTTCTGGGAATTTTTAATATTATTCAAGTGTTGAGTTTTCTGGAGATCTTTGGAATTCGTTGATTTGATCGGAAAGTTTAACATCGTTTAGTTTTCCGGATAATTTAGAACGTGTTAAAATGTTCGAACGGATATCAATAACTCACTTTTTCCCGACACGAAAAACTTCAAGTGTTGAATTTTTCTTGAGTTTAAAACTTTCAGAAAAACATGCAAGCATATCTGTGGACCCTCTAGAAGAACGTAACCTTAGCTCGATTATGTGACCGTCAAAACTGCCACTGAACCCTAAGGTTTGTGATATTTTAGCGTTGCCACATGTGAGGCGTTGGTTTGACCCTTCTACGGCTGGTTCATTAGGGTTGTGAAATGTTCTGGGATTTTTGAACTCCGCTCAAGTGTTGAGTTATTTGGGAAATCTTGGGTGTTTGATTATTCGATCGGAAAGTATAATTTTGTCTATTTATCTGGAATGTGATACAATATGTGGAATTCATATAGTTAGGCATGAAATGCGAAGAATGTGATATTTCGGATTTAAGATGTCTAAAGTGATTGTGGATTCCAAATGTTGTAGTTTTACACTTTCTTTTCTGTGACCGTAAGCGTAGTATGTGGTGTATCGCCGACTTCGTTGCTATACATCAACGACAGTCAGGATACGCATACTTGCTTACGTTGATGATATGAGATATTATGTGTTGCTGTGATATGTTATATTGGATCGTCGTGTTCTGAATAGCCGGGAGTTTTATGTGAGATGAGGGTTTTTATTTTCATTTATGTAAAATTCATTGTATGTAATATTCTTTTATTGGGGCACTTCCGTGTTGAGGATGATGTCACCATTGTATATTATTTACTTTTCCGCATTAGGTAGACCCAAGGAGGGGAGCACAAGTAACCGGGTTCTAGGGTCCAGTGGAAGGCCATCTCGAGGAGTCGTGACCGGGTCTCCTAACCCTAGAATTGGCAGTGTTGCTTGCCGCTCTCGTAGGGGTCTAGGGTTGTGGGTTTGGCTATTCATCGCGACCGTGAAATCCGTATTTTATACAGGCTCGATATAAAACACGGACGGCCTAGTATATCTAATATTTCATATGTTATCTTCTGCTGAATGTTCTGTGGTGAGATCATATTACTGCCTGAGACGAATGCTTATACTATATATATGATATATAAATATTATAGCTTTCATTTCTTCTGTGATGCTTAGGAAGCATAACTGATGGGATTTATTAATGAGATTAATAAAAGAAAAGAAACCTAAAAAGATGTTGTAGAATCAAAACTTTATAAATAGGGTAGCTACAGTTTTGCTTTGCACAGCGGTATATATGATATACCCTGCACCTTATTCGATGAGGAAAGAGCCGAGATCCCTTCACCGGGAGTGACCTCTTTAGTAGATCTGGCAGATGCTACAAACTTACTGTTTAGTTTTTGATTGCTTCCATAGTTTTTGTTTGCACAGCGGTATATATGATATACCCTGCACCTTATTCGATGTGGAAAGAGCCGAGATCCCTTCACCGGGAGTGACCTCTTTAGCGAAACTAGAAAATCCTCAAAAACACTCCTTTTCAAAATCACTTATTTCTACAGCGATATCAAGTTCATTACTCTTATGGTTTTCTGAAAAACCTACGTAGCCCTCCATCATTTTAGATAAATAATATTTAGTATTCGTACTACGTTTGTTGACTTAGTCAAAGAGTAGTGTATGGTAGCTAAATAGTGTTTATCTGCTAAAGCATGAGATGCGATTGGATTAGGGTAGTCGTACGGCCTTGTTGACTTAGTCAAGGATCGTACGGGTGGGTTTAATTCAATCGGGAAAAGTACGGGTTTAACTTGACTTGCGATTTATGGTTTGTTGACTTAGTCAAGGTCATAGATCGCTGGGGTTAAAAAGTATTATCGGGAATTTCAAGTGTTGAAACTTGCAATGAGATTGCATACCTTCTATGAGATTGATGGATCCTGATACCCACTGCGAGAAAGAGTTACTCCTGGGAGACTTTTACACAGGACAAATAGTCGATCATGTAGGTGACTATAAAGGTGTTTACGGGGTTATGCCTCTGGGAAAACGAGGTTTATTTTAATTAGGTCCGTGCGAAAGCACAGGGAACCTCCCTCAAAGTACCAACACTGGCCTGGCTGAATGATTGGCGAACTTGTAAGGTGTAATTAATCCTGGCTAATCTTTCCTTTTATGGTTTGAAGGAAGATTTTATTAAAATAGTGGGAGACATCCTGATTAGATAAGATAATAACCAATCTAAATCTTGCAAGAGCATACGCTAAAATGTTTCTTTCTCTCTCTCTCCAGGTAGCGACCATGTCAGGTCTTAATCAAGATAATAATATAGATGTATTGACTGAACCCGCTTATTATACTTAGCAGGGGAACGTTGGTCCCGTTCTTTCTTATAAGTGTTATAAGAATGAGCAAGAAAAAGGAGAATATCTGGATTCTCACACCGCCCAAACGAAGAACAAGCATGCTAATGCATCTTTTTCGGAAGTGTTAGTTATTGAGAACTGTTTCTCAGTTCACTCTACGTCCTGGGTATTAGATACCAGATCAGGATCCCACATATGTAATACGTTATGTGGGCTACGTAAAGGTAGAGAATTGGGAATGGGTGATCATTCCGTAAGAGTAAGGAATGTTGCAGATGTTGCAGCTAAGGCTGTTGGTGAATATCACCTTGTGTTACCAAGAGGTAATACATTGATTCTGAACGAATGCTATTACATTCTGACCCTGATATGCAATATTATATCAGTTTCTTTATTGAATAAAGAAGGATATAATTTTGTGATACAAGATAATGTTATGAACATATTCCTGAATCAAAAGTTGATAGGATCAGGATCGTTAAATAATAGCATGTACGTTCTAAATCAAACTACAATTCTTAATGTACAGAACACAAACAAGAAGAAAAGTTCAGAAATGAACGAATCCTTCTTGTGGCATTATAGACTTGGTCACATCAATGCGACACGACTAGACAAATTGCATAGGGATGGATATTTTAATTTGTTCGAATTATCATCTAATGACACTTGCCAGTCATGTCTCAAAGGCAAGATGACCAAAACTCTGTTTAGTGGACACGGAGTAAGAGTTACAGAACTCTTGGGGCTGATACATAGTGATGTATGTGGACCCATGTCTACACATGCCAGGAACGGTTCTTCCTACTTCATTACATTCACTTAAGATCTCTCAAGATACGGACATGTGTTCCTGATGAAACACAAATCTGAAGCTTTTGAGAAATTCAGGGAATATAAGCACGAAGTAGAGAACAAAACGGCCAAAAGTATTAAGATCCTTCGATCTGATCGAGGAGGAGAATACTTGAGCAATGAGTTCCTGAACTATCTAAAAGAGAATGGGATTCTCACTTAGCTTACACCTCCCTATACACCACAGCACAACGGTGTATCGGAGCGGAGGAATCGCACCCTATTAGATATGGTACGCTCAATAATGA
Source organism: Agapanthus africanus (assembly GCA_030015575.1). Taxonomy (NCBI): domain Eukaryota; kingdom Viridiplantae; phylum Streptophyta; class Magnoliopsida; order Asparagales; family Amaryllidaceae; genus Agapanthus; species Agapanthus africanus. The sequence continues at coordinate 151,568,675 of JASDDO010000031.1, forward strand.
GTAATGCTGAGTTTCCTATTTGATTCTGGGGGTATGCGCTTGAGACAGCCATATACCTATTGAATCTAGTTCCATCTAAATCTGTACTCACCACACCATATGAGATATGGAGTTGGTAGAGACCATATTTTAAACGAGTTAAGATATGGGGTTGTCCGGGTTATGTCAAAAGGCAAAATCCGGACAAGCTCGAGGCACGATCAGTTCTTTGCAAGTTTGTGGGATATCCAAAGAATTCTCAAAGATATTTTTTCTACGACGCTGAGGAACAAAAGGTGTTTGTTGCTTAACATGCCACCTTTTTGGAAAGGGAATTTCTTGCAAAAGAAATTAGTGGCAAAGAGGTTGAGCTGGAAGAAGTTCCAACACCACAAACTACAAATGATGATTTATTGGAACCAGAGGATTCAGTAGTACCCAATGAACCCCGGCCTCTCCGCCGATCTAGTATGGTTTCTCATCCACCTGAGAAATACTACAGTTTTCTCGTTGATGGTGTGAGCGAAGATTGCATCATGGAAGATGATGACCCGACTAGCTTCGAGCAGGCCATCATGAGTGGTGACACTGTGAAGTGGCTGGATGCAATGCGATATGAGATGGAATCCATGTACAACAACAAAGTATGGACTTTGGAAGTTTCTCCTGAAGGGGTAAAACCCATTGGGAGCAAATGGATCTTTAAGAAGAAACTTGGTGTAGATGGAAAAGTGAAGACTTTCAAAGCTAGACTTGTTGCAATGGGTTTTCATCAACGATCAGGTGTGGATTATGACGAAACATTTTCTCCAGTGGCTATGCTTAAGTCCATCCGGATCCTACTTGCCATTGCTGCATACCATGACTACGAAATCTGGCAAATGGATATTAAGACCGCCTTTCTAAATGGTGATTTAGAAGAGTGTGTGTAATGACTCAGCCAGAGGGCTTCGTAGACAGTGGGAGCAGCGGAAAGGTATGCAAGCTGCTTAAATCCATCTACGGGTTAAAGCAAGCATCGCGGAGTTGGAACATCTGCTTTGATGTTGTAGTCAAAGAGTTTGACTTCATCAAAAACATAGATGAACCTTGTATATATAAAAAGGTTGCAGAGAGTATGGTTTTCTTCCTCGTATTGTACGTCGATGACATACTCTTGATAGGAAATGATGTTCCAATACTGTAAACAGTCAAGCTCTTCTTATCACAATGATTCTCAATGAAAGATCTTGGTGATGCCTCCTACATAATGGGAATTATGATCTATAGAGATAGATCTAAACGGATACTGGGATTGTCCCAATCCAGGTACATTGACACCATACTAAAGAGGTTTAGTATGGAAAAATCCCAGCGTGGGAGCCTACCCACGATCTCTGGACTCACTCTCTCCAATGAGATGTCTCCCAAGACTGATTTGGAGAGAGCTCGCATGCAAGGGATACCCTATGCTTTGGCAGTAGGCTCTATCATGTATGCGATCTTATGTACCAGACCCGATGTAGCATACTCACTAAGTATAGTGAGTAGGTATCAAGCATATCCTGGAGAGAGTCACTGGATAGCTGTGAAGAACATTCTCAAGTACTTGATAAGAACTAAGGAGATGTTCTTGGTGTATGGTAACGGAGAACTCCAAGTGGAGTCCTTTACCGATTCAAGTCCAAAGTGATAAGGAAGACTCTAAGTCGCACTCGTGATTTGTCTTTACCCTCAATGGAGGGGCGGTGTGTTCGAAGAGTTCCAAACAGGAAACTGTTGCAGACTCGACGATGGAGGCTGAATACATCGCTGCCGACGATGCTGCTAAAGAGGCTGTCTAGATGAAGAAGTTCATTACATAACTTGGTGTGGTTCCATCCATTGAGCATCCAATAACTTTGTATTGTTATAACAATGGAGTTGTGGCCTTGGCTAAGGAACCCAGTTCCCATCAGAAGTCCAGACATATTCTGAGGCGGTATCACCTGATCCGGGAGATAGTTGATCGCGGGGAGATCGATGTCAGGAGAGTTGATACAAAGGACAACACCGCGGATCCACTCACGAAGGCCATTCCCCAGACACAGTTTGAGAGACTCTTCGGGATGCTGGGTATGAAATACTACAACAGCTGGCCATAGTGCAAGTGGGAGATTGTTAGTTATATATATGCCCTAGAGGCCATTGTTGTACATATGATCTATATTATAGTGGATGCTTGGATATATATAGAGAGGACTTTCTTTCTTGACATGATAGTATGCTATTTGGTTTCACTTTGTCTTAACATGTTGACTTATATTAGTTTACTGTCTTGCTCTCACATGTTGATAAAGCCCTTAGGATATGTACTCGACTACTGGGACTGTGATGAGATCATACTAGTAGGGCCACGGTAGTCTATGAGTACATCCTATAATTGTTCCTAGTCGAGGGTAGATTGAGACAGGGCATCGATACACCAGAGTAGACTAGCGTATACGCATCTTGACCCATATGATGGGCGATGGATGATCCCATATACATCGGTGTTTGACATCAAAGATGGTGTACGGGTGATCAGTGGAGACTGAGTACATTGAACGGACTCGCCGAGAACTCCCAGATGGTATTATACCTCACGTCAGATGGAAGTTCTCTGGTGACACTGGTACAAGGTAGTCTGTAGACCCGAGATCGTCATAGTGTCTTGTGTGATTCCCACTGTGCTTTGATTTCCATCTTACCACGTCCAAGATGGCATGCAAAACGGTGGCTTTTGGGTACAGTCCCGAATCACATGGAGGCAATGAGCGATAGGAGGGGTTTCGTCTCTCCCGGTATAGGGAGTTGATGTTGTGCTGTGTTCGATTGGCTATAACTGGAAGTCCCTACCCAAGGCTGATATAGAGTGCTACTGGTAAGTGTTATCAGTAGTTTCTCGACCTGTTATGAGCCTCACATCGACACGACTTATCGGTTACTGGGGTCTGACGTATACCACCCCTAGACTGTATATGCGACATATCAGACGAAGAGACCGGAGTGTACGGTAATGTTACTGATCAGATTCACAGGAGAATGTACATGCTTGGTTGCTGATCTTCTGATCGCTCAATACCCGAGTGGCTGTTACGTTTAGCTGACCGCTTGCAGCTTGTGTATGTTTGATGTGATCATCACCCACTGCTGGCATATTGACGATTCTTTAGAGTCCTACACAGAGGATTCTTGACTCAGGCAAAACGGAGTAGGAGCACATATGTTATATGTGCAGGACCGAGGATAATACGATATAAGATATTGTGTTCTATTCTCGCGATATATGATATAGCCGGGTCATCGGATCAAGTGTTGATTCGATGAATCGGTACATGATATATTAGTAGGTTATATGCGATATAGCTGTATTGTCGGATCAAGTGTTGATTCGATAATTTAATGTATAATTATATATGTGATATATTATATTACACTATCTAATATTAGCTCGCTTTATTTATTCATTTTCTCACCGGATAATGCTTTGATATATATGCGATATATGTTAATTGTATTATTTTCTTTTGTTACAAAAATATATTATATATGAGATATATAATATTGTAACAAGTTACAATTACAAATGCAACATGATTTGTGGAAATTAAACAAGGTTAAGGTTTGTTTGGGTTAGCATTTTCATGAAGCTTCTAGAAGCTTTATGTTTTGTTTTAAGCAAAGATATTTTGTGTTGATATTTTGGAGATATTATTTAACCCAACCCAAACCCTTAACCCTAGTCTATTCTCTACATGAGTTAATACTTGATATTATTAACTCAAGGTTGTTTTGTAACCATGGCAACATTTTTCATTATTCATCACAAAAGACTTCATCTTCTTCTTCCTCCTTAAAAAGTTTACTAGCTTTTGGTTTTGTGATGATTAGTGTGAGAAATTAAAAATAAAAGAGAGCTAAATTCCTACTTCATCATCCTCATCTATTCTAGCCACTTAGATTAGGGTGTTCACTTCATTAATACTTGATTAGTGAAGTGAGAGCTTGAGTTAAAGATTCTTCAAGGTAGATCATCTTCGAAAAGGAAGACTTCTAGCAAGCATGGATCATTTGGCTTTTGGAGCCTCTCTAGAATCCGGAAGTTCATGGATCGCGGCGAAGGGACTACTACTTGGTGCTTATGTAGCGAAGGAGCGGACTACAAAGGTTGTAATACCTTTCTTTTAGATGTAAAGTTGTTTACATGTTTCGTTAACCCTAATTATCTAGCAAAGATCCCCGCTTTAGGTTGTTCGACACTTGTAAATTTTAAATCGGGCATGGTTGATGCCTTATAGACCCTTGTGACAGTGCCTAGTAACCCTACAGACAGGTGGTCCAAGCGGTTACTGAGGAAAGGCATGGCGCAGGATACTGATTAAATTCAGTGGACGATACAGTCTAAGTAGTTTGCTGGATTCGGAGTTCATTTGAGAACTGGGTCCCATCAGATATCCAGACAAATTCTAAGACATGTATTGCTCATTTCGGGAGATAGCTTTCTCCGTGAAGTTGAGATATAGAGAGATACAGAAAGAAACATTGGAGCGGATCCACTCATTGAGGTTTTTTCTCGAACGCAATCATTTTCGCAAACGGGCTTTGCGAAACTAATTATTAGAGAAGTTGGGTGTTCGGTATCACACGGGCTATGAGTATACGACATCGCAATAATTGGCCTTAAGTGCAAGTGGGAGATTGTTGGCTATAGTGCCCTCAAGGCAATTATCATAGTCGCAGACTTGTGATTATGATGATTGAGGCATGACCTATAATGATAAAACAAACATACTCAAGATGATAGTATGTTATCTGGTTTGTCTTTATCATCGTGTTGATAGATACCATAGGATTCCTTCTTGACTGCCAGCATTATGATGGCGATCATATATGTGGGATCTGGGGTCTATAAGAATATCCTTAAATGTTTCTAGTCGTAGGAGTATCGAGACCGGGCATCGATACTCCAGTGTAGACAAGTGTATACTGATCGAGACCCCGACGAGGGGCGGTGGCCAGGTCTCACAAGCCATTGGTGTTTGTTTGTTCACCTAAGATAGTATACGGGTGCTCATTGGGTTATGAGTACACTGGATGGACTCGCCGGGAAGCTGCTAGTTGGTATTATACCTATTGTCAGATAGCAGTTCCCAGGTGACATGTGTACAGGTTAGTCTGTCGACCTGAGATCGTCATTTGTCTCGTGTGAGTTCCCACTGTGCTTTGATTACTACCCTACCACGGCTCAAAGGATTCGTGCAAACAGGTTTTAGTTGGGTACAGTCTCAAGCCACATGGAGGCAGTGATCGGATCGTCGGGGATTCGTCTCTCCCGGAATTGGGGGTTGATGTCGCGTTGTGTACGGATGGCCATCACCATAATTCCGTGGCCACGGTAGACGAGAACTACCGATCCAGGATCGATAGTTTCTCAGGTGGTGATGGGTTTTCATACCGACACTAAATATCGCATTGTTGGGGGTATGGCTTTATCCACCCCCTAGGCTCGATATGCGATAATCTTAGACGAACAGGCCGGACTGTACGGATATTGTCACTGTCAGACTTAGTAGGGGTTCCGCGTCAGTTTGCTCGTAAGCCTCCCTTTCGCTCAATACCTGGGTAGCCGTTACGTACAGCTAGTGCCGCTGACGTGCTTGTGGTTAAACCCACTGCCTGCGTATTGACGAGTCTTTAGAGTCCCACACAAATGGTTTCCCTGGTTCTGGTGAAATGATGTAGTAACCGTGCAGGGTTCCGATCGATTGGTGTACTTAGTACCCGGACTTTCGATCGGACAGTTGATAGTACTAGCCGACTCGGACTTGAGCCGGATTATTAAATCAGGTATTGATTTAATAATTTACGTATATGTATTTCAATACGTATATTCTAGTATTATACTCTTGGTTTTATTTTATCTCTTTGGGTATTCGTATTTCGGTACGGATACAAGTATATATTTACAGTAGATTGCAATCCATATTTTTTACCGGATAACATTCTAGAAGGTGCCACCTCATTTCTTGAATTGACCGTTCTATTAAAATGGTAAATGAGGTGGAAATTGCATGAGGAGGTATGGTGACAACCATGCTTGCAATAGTGCACACAAATGAATTGTTAATTCATTTGTGTTCACTATTCAAGCATGGGAGGAATTTAAAATTGGGAAAAAGCTTTTAACAAAACCAAGGGTGCTAATTTCTTTTTCAAAGAGAGAGTTCATTTTTGAAGCATGAAGGTTTTTTTCATTGTTTTTCCTTCTTGAGCTCCTCCTTCACCATGAGCTTCACCTTCCTCTAGCTTTCAATTTTTAATTCCACCTTCAAGTTTTTGAGATAGCTAACACTAAGAAACATTCACACTACATCCTAGGATCTCTAGGGTAGCATCCTAGAGACCCTAGTTGCTCCATATGCATCATGTCGTGGAGCTAGAGCCGGAGTTACATCCCTCGGTTGGATCATCGGAGATGGAGGAAGACCGGCAACCAAACATCATCAAAGAATCACTAGGAGCTTGGAATGAAGACCGAAGGACACGGATCAACTCAGTATAACGATTCTAACTCTTAGTTTAGCATGCTAGATTAGGGTTTAAGGTCGATCCGTAAATCGGGTAACGATAGCGCCGGTTTTAGAAATTTTTTTCCGTATTTTGACCGCGTTTCGATGGCCTGGGCGCTGTCGTGACCCTTCAAAGCATACGTATCTAATCTAACATACACATCCGAGCCATACAAAAAGTTTTTGAAAGATGTGAATTGTAGTTTTGAAAGTAGGGGCTACGGTGTTTTTAAAGAAAAGATATCATTTGAAGATCCATAACGTCCCTCAAGGTATCTGTTTAAAAGATGCATACGATTCCTCAGTTTGGAAATAGGTATGGTTCGGATGACACATCTACGTCGACTATCTAGTCAAATAATACCCTAAACGGGAATATCATCAAATATCATCCTCAAATCCCGTCATCACATACTAGTCGTATCATATCACTTCTAACTATCCTTAGTTTCTAATATGGCTCTCTAACTACCCTTTTTACTCTATCTATAGTCTACTATTAAAGGTTTTATTAATCATAATCTATATATATAAATCGGTTTCCATCAAAGTTTGCGGGGGTGCTATACGCCATCCACCCGACTTCCCCGTAGATATAGATCTACTCACCGTGGTCTTCGCTTGCCGAAGTTGATGATGCCACGCTCCGTCGCCTCGGAATCCACGTGAAGGCACCTACAATAACAACACATATCGCAAGGCTATTAAAATCAAGTTCTGAAATCCAATACGGCACGCGCATTGCTCATAGGTTAGAACCTATAACTTATGCGTACAAAATCAAGCAAACAACCCCTGTTGTTGATGTACAAACATCCAACAACCAAATACGAATCCAAATATCAAAAGTTAGCATTTAAAAATACGTAAAACATATCGAAAATCACACCAAAATGCTCCCAGATTTTGACTCAGATCAAATAAAGCTAAACAAACAATTATAGGGTGTTTACAGGGAGTGTATGAGCTATTGGAACAAGCCTGGCACCAACCCACCCAAACTGGCCGACCACAAGGCTAGGAATTTCGGCCTCCTCGGCCTCTAGACTCCTCTGGTCTTCGTCTCGTCAAGGTGGTCTCCGAGTACTCTAATTTGGTGCCTGGTATTGTTTGGTTGTCTCAGAAGTCTCCCGGGTCATCCCAGATTCCCTGTAGGCATGCTAACCATCACAAAACCGACATGGATCAATTCCTAAATCCGTATTTTGGTTTCTATACTAAATCCCAGACCCTAAATTCAATCCCTAAGGTCTTGTACAGCCACTACACATCACCAGTTCCACTCAATCACTCCAAACCCTTCTCTAGAATTTTCCAACGCCATAATTCAACGCTAAAACAACATCTAAACTAAACTAGAATATAAAGGAAATTAAAACTAACTAAATTGTAGAAATTATACCTCATGTATGTCACTTAAGCAAAACCTAGAAGTCCAAAGTCATCAAGATCCAACTTTTCTTGGTCCAATGTGTAGAGGAAGAGATGGGGATTAATTTTTGTGAAGGGAGTATAAGGTTTTGGGGATTATTTGGAGATGGATCTAGTGTTAGAAGTGGTGGGGTGTGAGGTTGGAGGAAGATGAAGAAGGAGAAGAAAATGATGGGGGAAAGTGTATGGCAGCCTCCCCTCTCTCTCACTTTTCTCACACTCTCTCTCTCTTCAATTATTTACCTTTTTAACCCTTTCTCATTTCTTTTTCTTTTCTCTTTTAAATATCAAAACCAAATCACATAATACCCATAAAACAACACAAATGCAACAACATGTAACCAACTATAACATGACAGGGTGCACTAGCCATGGAAAACTGTAGAAAGACGGATTTGGCTTAATTGCGATTAGCAGTGCACTAATTGGGTTTTTATCCAAACTACATATAATTTTATTTTTAAAATACCAAATCCTTTAAATATATTTTTAAATTAATAAATCATTTTAATTTCCATTTATTTCATAATTATTGGTATATATTAATACCCTTTTTCGAAAACCACAATTTCGCAAATCGGGCAGTTTTCGGGAAATTTATTATTTTAATATTAAATTCCAAAATTAATATTTTATATTTTTTGAAATGTTAAAGGGTGTTAATAAGGGTAAACGTGTATACATAAGTATAATAATCAAAGATAGTCATACTCATGTCATAAATATGGTACAATGTCATCTGAATCATATGTAAGTATATATGTGTATCATCCAATGTGTGTCCATCAACGACATATCAAATCATCATAAAACCTGAGTGTCCATTGATTGAAAGAATTAAAGTTTAACCGCAATCAAGACGGTGTCTCTTTGCAGCTAGCCGCGATGAGCACGGGTCGATCCACAAGGAGACGGAGCATTTATAGTTCTTGTCGTAACGAGTTAATGCGCGTAGGCGAAATGTTCAAATCTAACCTATGAGTTATATGCACAAGTAAAGCTTGTTAGGAATCGATAGGATATTGTAAGTTAAGGAAATCCGTATTCAAGTCCTTTGAGCCGAGTCTTGACCAATTGAAGCTAGAGCAATCAACAACAATGTGGATTGGGGTATTTAAGCACGGTATTCGTGGAATCTGGCTTATTGACCCTTGTCCTTCTGTTCTTGTCTCTTGCTTTCGCCTCCGGCCAAACCGAACGCAATAGGTCGCGGTTAGGAATCACCGTTACCTTGGTAGGGTAGGGTGCCTAACGGAGCGCTTGCGTAAGATTTGGGCGGAGTTTCAAAATAGAAAAAATACGGGAAAAGGAAATGACGAACAAAACGTTAACTTACAATATCTCTTCTTTTCCTACAAACACATATTAACAACCATTCACAAAACAAACCAAAAAGAGCAAAAGAAAAGATAAACAAAGAGAAGAAAAGATTACAAGCAAGTAATTAAAAGACATGGAATTTAAATTGCAAGAAAGTAAAGCAAGGAATGTAGGTGCAAGTAATAAAAAGCAAGAAAGAAATAAGCGCGAAAGAAAGAACTAGGAACCATGGAACAAGTTACACACCATGGGTTTAATAACCCAAACATAAATTTGCAAGCTCAATTAAGACGTTGCAAGATCAAGAGAGAGCTAAAAACCCAAGGCAAAATGAAGCACAAAAGAGAGAACTTTATTGATTCTAAAATGATATAACCCTTAAGATCAATTACCAACCCTTAAATCTTCAAGCTCAATGAAGAGGTTGAAAGATCAAGAGAAGGCAAGGATCTCAAGGGAAAGCTAAGCTATTTACAAGAGGGAGAAAACAAAATGAAAAGAATGATACAATGTCTGGCAAAAATTGGACCCTTGAACCTTTTCCCCATGGTCTGCTTTTATAGGCAAGAAAATGGATTAAGCAAACAATAAAATAAAAACCAAATTGCAGCAAATTAGACTCTGTCAGAAGCTGGGGACCACAGGAGGAGGTGGGGCCAGCGACGCCTGATCTTCTAGGGAAGTGCTCGGGTCAATTCCGAGCACTGGTGCTTGTATTGCGGTGGTGGTCTTGTGTTGTCCCCAGAATGCCTCTGGTGTTGTTTGCTTGGTCAGTTTTGAACTTGTGGTGCACCAGGAATTGGAGGGAACTTGGTAGATACAAATAACATCATTACTTTTTGCAATAAATGCATGTCACACCTATATCACCTCATGCCCACTTGTTCTAGCCCACTTGAGTGTGTCATGGAAGCCCCCTCGTTCCATGGTCCAAGCCCCAAGAGTTAGTGTGTACACATGCTATGTGTTGGACTAAAATATTGTGAACACACACTGTTTGCAAAATAACTCATGGGATATCGGTCGGTTTGCGGTTCTGGCTGCAGTGTCGGCTCACCAATGATCTATCCGTGATTCTGGATGTATTTCTAGTATTTTTTCACGGACACCTGTAATCTATGTTACTAAGCAAACACCGGGTAATAGTACCGATATATACAAAAAATAAATAATGAATGAGCGGTATTAAAATGCAATATTCTGGTCTGAAAAAATACCCCCAAACTTATCTTTTGCTCATCCCAAGCAAAACAAAATCCTAGCCTCACTTTCGCATGGAACACGATTGCACTGAGCACGTGCAACAAGCCGTTAAACCTCTAGGTGTCCCTAGTATGAGGAGTGTTGTCTCCTGAGGGTTTTCAGCGGATTACACCCACAAAATCCCGTCAAGTTAGTTTCATAAGTTAACATCGATTCTACTCCTACAGTTTAGTATCCACGTCACAAATTCTATTATCCTAAGTTAGAAATATCCAACCCTTATGTTTCACACCTCCTATCTATTTATCCTTAGATCCTATACGTTCCAAAAATGTTTAAAAAGATGTTGGTACTCCTGAGTTTTCCTTCTAAAAGTGCGGTCTTAAATCAGGGATTTTTATCAACTTTACAGAAAACATAAGTCTTATTCTTCATTTCTATCTTTCCTCCAAAAATCGATTGTATACCTCCAACGTGTGTGTAAATTTGCACCCCTACACTTAAGAATTCAATTAAAGCTATATTACCCTTGCCCTAATACCCAATACTACTTCTTTTCATGAATGATGGACGGTGTTGCTCACACTCCTTTCATGCGACTATTAATACTTCTTGAGGCACTAACGGCCGATTATTGAATGTGTGAGTTTATAGGTGTTGACTTTATTTCTTTTTCTTTATTTTTCTGTTTCAAGACCGGATATATTTTTCAATGATGCTCTTTTGGTGGTTAGCTTTAAATACCGTTTTTTCTTTCATACTAGGTTTTCAGACAATAGTATTTCTAGGTATCCTCTACTATCCCAAGTTTCAAGGTGCGTGTAAGTGCAGTTTGTTGGTTATATACTTTCTAATTTTGGGCTTAAGAATAGAAACTATTTTTCAAACTTATCCTTCAGAAAAGCATCAATACTTTCCCTTCATCTTGACTTAACTGAAGAACTGAACTCAAGATTACCTATTTCTTAAAAAAAAACTGTAAGGATGTATATTTTCCAAAGTTAAACAGAAGGAGAGTTATTTTTAGGGTTTTAAATTCCTAAGCCTAGGATTTAGTTATTTCTAACATATCAACTAAACTTTCGGAATAAAAATCTCAGTTACCCTATTATCTAACTTGACGACAAAGTTTTTATATTTTTGGATTTTTTTTTGATATTTGTGGGTTTTAAAATAAGTTTGCAAATTCAAAATATACAAATGAATGCGAAGGAAGAAAGCTTACCGAGTGATTGAAGGATTCTTCGTGTGTCGTGTTTTGAAATTGTATATAAAGATCACAATCAAAGAATTTTTGTTAACCGCAATCAATAACGGTGTCGATTGTAACATGTTAGTGAATATGGATCGTCCATAGGGAAAGTGTGATTCAATCGTAATTGAATTAGATGAATTGAAAATTAAAGAGAAAAGAAAAGAGAATTCGATTCAAGATTTAAAAGTGAATTTCAAGAATTATTAAAACCTAGATCTAATATCATGAAATACTAAAAATCAAGAATCAAGAATTGATGATATCCAAATCAAATGAGTTATAATGATTTGTAATGAGGCTCGTAGGAATTGATCGAATCTATAGACGTGATGAAAACTAGTGATTAATTTTTCTTATCCATTAATGATTTGTTGCTAGATCGATGATGATTAATCAAGGTTTAAGGATCTTTTGAAGTAACTAGGGTTTCTTCATCTCATCCTTTGTCCTTTCGATGAATCTCATTCAAAAGCTAGCCTCTAGTAAATTGAATCACCAATCGTCGATCTCTAATTAAGAGCGAAAATATTCAAGAAAGCATTTCGCTCGAAACTAGATTGTCGATGATTCAATTTACAAGAGTTTCATGATTTGTAATCATCATCATCTATTGATTATCTCGACTACTCCACGATCGGAGTTTTTACTCAAGCATCATAATAAGAAACACAATCAAGAATTAAGATCTGATCACAATGCAAAAATGTAAAGAAAGCAAGATTAAGAAATTTCACCTTTTATTAATCAACAATTTTGTTACAATTCGCTCAAGATCTACAAGATTTGTGGAGAGAACTCGATCGTCGATTTAGCTCCGCATCGTCTCCGTGAGTCGCGGATCGTCTTGGATCACTTGCTCGGTTGAAGATCGACGTCGCTTCTAAAAGGTTGAAGGCTTCTTGCTTGATTTGTACTCGGAGATCTTGAATTTGGCTTTTGGTAATTGGATTAGGGTTAGGGTTTGAATGCACAAGTTGTGTCACTCAACTTGTGGGATTTTGGCTCAATTTTCAACAACCCTTCAACAACAGCCCTTGGGTCCTTTTTATAGCCTCCTTTAGCTTCCTCTAGAAGCTTGATTAGGATTAGCTTCCTTTAGAAGCTAAGTTTAGTTTAGCTTCACTTGCATGCTTGGTAGTTAGGTAGAAGCTTCTAGAGTTAGTTAGTTAGCTAGCTTCATATAGAAGCTTAGAGGTTTGGAAGAAGCTTCTAGGTTTAGGTAGTTATGTGGCTTGCTTGAAAAGCTTGGATGTGCTTAGCTTGTACAAAAGGCTTTGCTGTTCGGACAGAAGCTTCTCGAGATCTCTGGAATTTGCAGTGGCTTAAAGCAGTTTTCTAAGTGAATGGAAAAGCCTGGAGAAGAGTTCTGCCGATGACGTGTCTTCATGGCCGCGGATCCGCGACCCATTAATGGATTCTGTGCATAAAACTTCATGGTAATTCTTGTACTGGATTTAGTACTGCTACCTGATGTTTGGAATCTTCTAAGTATTTCTTGTTCACCGCCAGATCACAAGTCTTGGACTTGGCGTATTTTTATCAGTACTTTTAGCAGTTTCGGCTCTTTTACCTGGAATTTCCTGCACTGATTCTCGAGACAAGTGTTGCTCTATACAAGCGATCATGCGTGCAATGATAAGAACTCAATTTCCCTCAAAATGCCGGTTATAATATATAACACAAGTTATTTGGTATTTTACAGCTGTTTTGCTAATATGTGCTATATTCATACCGAACACCTTTAGTTGACTGCAATTAGTAGGGAAATTGATGTGTTAAAAATGCATATTTTCGACTGATCAAATTCCCCCAAACTTATTTTTGGTCGTCTCGAGCAAACAATTTTATTAGAAAGAGAAGGATAAAATAAAGAAGAAAAAAAACTAACTTGGACACTTTCGTAGGCAACATGATTGCACTGAGCATGTGCAACAAGCCTTTAATACTCTAGGTGTCCCTAGTAGGAGGAGTGTTTTCTCCTGAGGGTTTTCAGCGGATTGCACCCACAAAATCCAATAATAAAAGGAAGACCATGAAAGTTACATATAAAGATAAGAATTGTAAAAGAAAGACTTTGAAAATAAGAGTTTCCAACTATGCTAGCTTTTCGGTTGTCATGAGCCCTATCGTAATAGCCATGGAAAGATGTCAAAAATCACATCAGCCCTCAATAAAACATCATCTTTAATCTTCATTCCTATCTTTCTTCCAAACATCGATCATATAACCCTACGTGTGTGTAATAGACATCCCTACACTCGGAGAATTCAATTCAAGCTATCATACTCTTGTCCATCTGCCTCGGTACTTTTTAATTTGATGAATATTTAGATGGAATTACTCACACATTTTTCATGCGACCGTTAATACTTCTTGAGGTACTAACCGACCGATTACTCGTGTGCTTGCTTATTAGGTGTTTTCCTCGTCTTGTACCACCTAAGACTTAGCAGTGACTCCTAGACCAGTTGGTGTAAGTCAGTAGGTGATGAAGCACCCTCGCTATATTTTTTTATTCCTTCCTTGGCGATAACAAAACCACTGTTCATTTTTCTCACCATTTTATATTTTATTCATTTTTTTTATTTCTATCATACTTTGGCTTTTAGACAAGAGCATTTCAAGTTATCCTCTACTATCCCGAGTTTCAAGACGTGTGTAAGTGCGTATAGTAGGGTATCAACGTTCAAATGTTTGGCTTCCAGAAGAGGAACTATTCTTCAGACTTATTTTTATCCTCAGATTAGTGACTTTCTTCATCTTAATAACCCTTGGGACAACGCCTTATAACTACTTAATACTAGTTCGTTTAAGAAAACTTCTAATTTTCTTGGTTTTCTTAAATTTTTCCAATCTTTTGGATGTAATTTTTCACTCTCTAATCTTTTATTATCTTATTTATGTACAAAATATTTTTATTTTTTTGAAATTTTTGAAATTTTTATAGGTTTTTAAAATGTTTTGTGCTTATGCAAAGTGATATGCAAATGATGCGTAAATAAGCACAAACCTCCCCCAAACTTGTTTTCAACAGTGTCCTCACTGTTGCCATCTGCTAAATCTCGAAAACCTGTAAGCCTAGGTGGAAATTTATTAAGGGGGGCAGTAAATATGATCGTGAAAATCCTTCCCCCAAACTTATTTTTGGCTCATAAATTTGTGAAAATCCTTCCCCCAAAATTTTTAAAGAGCCAAATCACAAGAGGGGGTCAAGATCATTGGTCGATGCCAAGCTTTGCAAAGACCGAAGGTCAACACCAACCATTCAAAGATTTTTTCAATGTAGTGCATCAGGATGTGGAAAGACATATTATATGGAGCCAGAAAGAAGTGGGGAAAAGATAAGTGGTGTAATAGAATGTGTTTGCGTCTCATTTTGGAGAGACGACTCACTGTATGTGATGGATTACTCGCATTCTTTTTACAGTCCAGAAGAAGGGGTGGAGGTTCAATTTCATTGTTTGGGAGATGATTCATATTAACACCCATACTTTTCAAAAATGCGAGTTCTTCAGCAAAAACTTCCTCAAAAGTCTCGTCAATACCCTGAAGAATAATGTCATCACAAAGTGTAGGGTGATCTTCAGACTCCACAACAGTTCATAATCAGTGTTAGTTGTTGACCCGGACAACTCAGTGGAAGAGTCCGTATGTGTATGATACATAGTTGGGTCAAACAACAACATATGAAATGAGTCTAGATCAGTATCATGAGGATTGTCAAATTCGCTGCTATCGACATCCATTAATTCGACAGAACAGACCTGAGCAGAAGGTTCGGAGGGTACACTTCCCAACTTGTAAATGTTCAGCTCAATTGACCTATTCCCGAAGGATAGGGTCATAGAGACGTTACGAAAGTTGATTATAGCATTGGATGTGGCCAAAAAGGGCCGACTAAGGATCACCGGAATTTGATTCTGTGGGTTTGCTACAGGCTGTGTATCAATTACAATAAAGTCCACAGGGAATACAAATTCCCCGACTTTTATTAACACATCCTCCAATTCAACCCTAGGTTTGGTGATCGATCAGTCAGCCATCTGGAGAGTGCAGCGGGCTGGTTTCAACTCTCTGATCCCTAACTGCTCGTAAACTGAGAAAGGAAGCAGGTTAACACTTGCGCCAAGGTCTAGTATAGCACGGTTAATGTGTTTTTCCCTGATAGAAATGGAAATAGTAGGATAGCCATGATCCTTACGTTTCCTCGATAATTATTGGGGGAAAGCTGTGTCTACAGTCTTTAACATGAATATCTTCTTGGGCACTTGAGCCTTCCACTTCCTAGTGCACAAGTCTTTGAGAGTTTTCGCATAAGCGGGGACTTGTTGGATTGCATCTAGAAGAGGGATGTTGATGTTAACCTTTTTCAAGATTTCAGTAATCTTCTCCATTTATGGACTTAGTCTGTTTCCCCTTAACCAATTCGGATATGGAGCTTGCGCAATAAGGTCGGGGTCCAACATTGGAGAAGATAGTGTGGGTGGGAAAAATCCAAGAATAGGAGTGGGGATCGTTTTCGGTGGACTAGAAGAGATGGGCTGAGGTGTCGAGCCTTGAAGAAAACGGAGAATAGGCTCGGAAAAAAATGGTGGGGTAGACGAACTCGGGTCAGAATTAGAAGAAGAAGTGGAAGGAAAAGTCTCAGCCGGGGTATCATCGATTGATTCTTCATTCTTATCAATCTCCTCACCAGCATGATTGTCAAGCACTCTTCCAGATCTCAACGTAGTGATTGCATTCATATTATGTGAATAGACAGGATTGGGTAAAGGTTGAGCTGGAAGTTTCCTTTTCTCTCTTGCACTCATTTCGGCTTTTAATTGTGCAATTTGTTCTTCCATCGATTGTATAATCTCATTTTGAGAGACAGTATTTCTTTTCATGTCATCGACTGAAGACTTCATCTCAGCCGAAACTTGCATGATATTTGTCAGGAGCAAATTCATGTATTATGCAAATGAAGAGCATTCATCAGTCCCGGTCAACTGCAAAGGACTAGACGATGCAGGTGTGTTGACAGGATTTTGGAGGTTTTGTGATTGGTAGGGGTGCTGACTCAATTGAAGTGGTTACTGTTGTGGTGGAGGAGCCCTTTGGAAATTGTTTTGATTTGGATCCGTGTTTTGATTTTGTGATTGGTTCCAAGCAAAGTTAGGGTGATTCCTCCAACCCTGATTATAAGTGGAAGAAAAATGATCGTTTCTAGGTCTTTGTTGGAAAGCAAAATTGATATGCTCATGACCTTGAAACGGGGAATTCACTGGACATTCTTCCGTGAGATGAGACAGATCAGAACAACATCCACATACAGTTTTAGAGAGTGACATTTGATTTAGGGCGGCGGCTAAAAATTTGTTTTCCATAGTTTCGAGTTTCTTTTTCATTGCTGACATTTCAGCTCTAACTCCTATGGAAACATCAGATTGGTTATTGCCACCCCTACATGATTGACATACACCCTCCCATTGTAAAGATCTTTCAGCGAAATCTTCTAAAAATTTCCAAGCTTCTCTATCATCTTTAGTCATGAAAGTGCCCTGACACATGGATTCAAGGGTCTGTTTTGTGGTAGGATTAATGCCCTCATAAATGATTCTGCACAGATTCCATCTAGGAATTCCGTGATGTGGACATTGTACTAACAGATCCTTGAAGTGTTCAAAACACTTCGAGAATGTTTTATTTGGAAGCTGGGTAAATTGATTTATTTCGCTACGGACTCGAGCTGTTTTATGATTGGGGTAGAATTTCTTTAGGAATGCTTTTACGAATTCTTCCTAATTTGAAATAGAATGTGCGGTTGTGTTATACAGCGACTTCTCGGCTATATCGCACAAGGTAAATGGGAGAAGACGAAGACACATAGCATCCACAGAAAGCTGTGAAGTACCCATCACTGCGCATACATTTTCAAATTTGGTAATAAAGACATATGCGTCTTTAGACTCGAGACCGTGATATTTAGGTAGAAGATTGATGTATTGGGGTTTTATTTCAAAATTGTCCCCATTGGCTGGTGGAATGGTGAGACAGGTCGAAAGAGGACCTCACATAGGGTAACATCTCTCTTGGAGAGAGATGCGGGGTGGATTCTGCGCACCTGCGGACGGTGGCAGAGTAGTGGTAAAGAAGTTCGATGGAGAACCGTCCATCGAAGTGGGTGTGGTGTTGGGTAAAGAAGAAGTAGACATAGAATTACCGACTTCGGAGTCGATAGGGGGAACGCGGACTAAACGGGCACTAGAATCCCGTGTCCAGCCGAGCATGCATTAAAGGGTTTAGTACAAGTGGCAGCGTTGTGATAATTAAGGAAAATGTGGATTGGTGTTTGTTTTTACAAAAGATACGGATTTTTGAAAAAATGATGCAAATAAAAAACAATGCACAAGCAACCTTAAATTTAGTGGTCACCTAGGTCAAGCCTCTAGACCGCTCCTAACTGCTAGAAGACAAATCGCAGGATCAATCCTCTACTACCTCTTTGTCCCCCCTGTGTCCAGGTAAGTGCCAGATAAGTGGGAGGTTCTCCACTACGTAAGTAATGGGCCTAATTAAGTAAACACTTGCCTTAGACACCACCAAAGAAACGCGGATAAGCAATAGATTACCCATGACCATCTCCTGTCCTAAGTGAGTGAGACGGTCCTTAGAGTCATGTCTAGATTTTTTTTTAATTAATGATGGTAATGCGGATGCAATTTTGTGATTTTCGGGGCTTAGGAAGGGTAATGAACTCCCCGCCTAATCTGAATTTGGTCTTTCCCCTTAATTTCCGTATTAAAAAATGCAAACAACCAAGATCAAACATGCACAATTTTTATTTTTGCGGCGCTGCGAATTTTTGCAAAGAAACCTTCAGAAAAATGGTTATTGGAGCAGATCAAGGAGGATATAAGAAAGTACAGGAGATACCAGAAAGGTTTCGTACAGTGAACCCCTAGGTCCACCGTGGATTCGCCTCAATGAATGTCTTGTGCCGCGAAAACGCGGTCTCAGTGTTTGATCACTGCACCAAATTCTCAGGAACTGTTCCTGTTCACCTCCTAAGCTCTCTGGAATGATCTGAAAATTTTTCCACTCGCTCCCCAGATTCCAGATTTCCTCGCAACAATCACAACAAATCGTTTTGTGTTTCTGTGAATTTTGATGGAATAAATTTTTCAACTCAAATTTCAAAAACGAACAAATTAGCACACGATCCCCGGCAACGGCGCCATTTGATTGAATGATTCTTCATGTGTCTGTTAGTTATATGTATGCCCTAGAGGCCATTACTGTACATAGGATGTATATTGTAGTGGATGCTGGGACATATATAGGGAGGACTTTCTTGCTCGACATGATAGTATGCTATCTGGTTACACTTTACCTAAACGTGTATACTGATTGTCTCTCTGTTACATGTTGGTAAAGGCCTTAGGATGTGTACTTGACTACCTGGACTATGATGCGGATCATACTAGTGGGGACATGGTAGTCCATAAGTACATCCTTGAAAGTCCCTAGTCGTGGGTGTATCGAGATGGGGCATCGATATACCAGAGTAGACTAGCTTGTACCTTCTCGACCCATACAGATGGGCGATGGATGATCCCATATCCATCGGTGTTTGACA
Source organism: Agapanthus africanus (assembly GCA_030015575.1). NCBI lineage: Eukaryota > Viridiplantae > Streptophyta > Magnoliopsida > Asparagales > Amaryllidaceae > Agapanthus > Agapanthus africanus. The sequence goes on from JASDDO010000031.1 coordinate 151,588,050, forward strand.
TTAGAGAGGATATACGGGTGCTCAGTAGAGACTGGGTGCACTAGACGGACTCGCCGAGAACTCCCAGATGGTATTATACCTCACGTCAGATGGCAGTTCTCTGGTGACACTGGTACAGAGTAGTCTGTTGACCCGAGATCGTCATAGAGTCTTGTGTGGTTCCCACTGTGCTTTGATTTCCATCTTACCACGTCCAAGAGGGCGTGCAAAACGGTGGTTTTTGGGTACAGTCCCGAGTCACATGGAGACAATGAGCGATAGGAGGGGATTCGTCTCTCCCGGTATAGGGGGTTGATGTTGCGCTGTGTTCGATTGGCTATAACAGGAAATCCCTGGTCAGGGTTGCTGAGATTTACTGGTAAGTGTTACCAGTAGTTTCTCGAATTGTTATAGACCTCATATCGACACGACTTATCGAGCTATTGGGGTCTGACGTTTACCACCCCTAGGCAAGATATGCGACATATCAGACGGACAGACCGGACTGTACGGTAGTGTTACTGGTTGGATTCACTGGAGTGTGAGCGGGCTTGCTCGTCGATCTTCTGATCGCTTAATACCCGGGTGGCCGTTACGTTTAGCAGACCGCTTGCGGCTTGTGGGTGTTTGATATGATCATCATCTGCTGCCGGCGTATTGACGAGTCTTTAGAGTCCTACACAGAGGTTTCCTGGCTCAAGCGAAACGAAATAGGAGCGCATATGAGATATGTGCGGGACCGAGAATAATGCGTGTATGTGATACCGTATTTCATTCTCGCGATCAATGTGTCGAATGGTTGTATGCGATATAACCTAGTTATCGATTCAAGCGTTGATTCGATAAGACGATACATTGGATACTAGTCGGTTATATGCGATATGACCGGATCGTTAAATCAAGTGTTGATTTAATGATTTATTGTATAATTATATATTTGATATATTGCTTTGCATTAACTAGTATCGGTTCACTTTAGATTTGGATTTTCTCACTCGGATGTGCGCATTGCATATGCGATATGATTTTGTGCACTTGTTTGTATCATGGTTGATGATGCATGCCTACTTGGTTAAGTGCAAAGAATTAAACCATGGTTAACTAAATGATTAGGGTTTTATTTTCTTAAATTATTCATTTATTCCTTTTTGGAAATTATTTTGCATAAGAAGAATTGGTGGATTTCTTTTATTCTTTCATGAACTTTCATGAATGATTGACTTTGTCACCAATTTTGTCTCATGCTTAACCCTAACCATTTCTTTTAACCATGATTGATTCTCTACACCTAACCATGGTTCTAATATGATAAGTATTCATTTCTTTTCCAATTTTAAATAAACTTATCATAACTTTCTTCTTCTTCTTCTTCATATCTATCATGAAGAAAGCTTAGGTCATCAATGGTGATTGATGATAAAGAGTGAGAAATCCAAATCTAAAGAAAACCAACTTCCTATTTCTTCATCCTCTACCTCTTGCCCAGTAGTAGAGTGTGTTTCCTTCACAAGTTTTCATGGATTGGTGAAGGTGGAGCTTGATCTAGCGATGCCTCGACGTAGATCATCTTCGTCATGGACATCGACGACCTAGCTTGCCCATTCTCCGACGAAGCCGACGCTAGAGCCCGGGAACTCATTTGGATAGCGAGGGGACTTCGTTGCGGAGCTATGGAGGTGGAGCACCGGATCTACAAAGGTTGTATTTCCGTATTCTTTTAGTTTAATTGTAAACTAGTTCTTTTATCGCCTAGAAATCTAGCCAACGATCCGTAGTCGGGTCACTCGGCACCTAGAATTTTTTGAAATTGGCATGGTTGATACCTTGTGAGACCTCACTAGAGTGCCTAGGAACCTTTCACTGGTATGATTCCACGGTCGCGATGAATAGCCAAACCCACACCCCTAGACCCCTACGAGAGCGGCAAGCAACCCTACCAATTCTGGAGTTAGGAGACCCGGACTCGACTCCTCGAGTTGGTCTCCCACTGGACTCCAGAACCCGGTTACTTGTGCTCCCCTCCTTGGGTCTATCCTAGTGCGGAAAAGTAAATAATATACAAACGGTGACTACTTCCGCAACCTGGAAGCGCTCCAATAAAAGAATATTACATAAAAGTTTTTACATGAATGAAAATGAAAAACACTCATCTCACATAAAACCCCCGGCTATTCAAACACGACGATCCAATATAACATATGTTTCTTCTGCTGCGATATCTGTGATGTGATCATGTGATGTTCTGTGATAGATACAGCATATAGTATATATGATATATTATATATAGCCATTACTTATGTTTTACACCCGCGCTAGCCCTGCCCTGCTCTGCCGTTAGTTACCTAACCTAACGGTGCACGAGGGGACATCGAGGCGAATGCGGATGGCATAAGTGTATGTCGTATTTATCTGTGATGTTTAGGTACTTAAATGATGGGACTTCATTAATGTGATTAATGAAATAAAAGAAACCTAAGATGTTGTAGAATCGAATTTCAAAATAAAATAGGTAGCTACAGTTCTTGCTTTGCACAGCGGTATATTTGATATATCCTGCACCTTATTCGATAGGGAAAGACCGAGATCCCTTCACCGGGAGTGACTCCTTTAGCAATAACTGGCAGATGCTACACACTCGGTTTGTCTTTTGATTGCTTTTAAGAGTTTTTGCTTTGCACAGTGATATATATGATATATCCCGCACCTCATTCGACGAGGAAAGGACTGGCGATCCCTTCACTGGGAGTGACTTCTTTAGCAAAACTAGAAAAGCCTCAAAAACACTCCATTTCAAAATTCATTCGATCCTACAACGATATCAAGTTCATTATGCAATAGGTTTTCAGAAAAACCTGTCGTAGCCCTCCATCATTTCAGATAAGTTGTATATAGTATTCGTGCTGCATTTGTTGGCTTTCGTCAAGGTGCAGTGTGCGGTAGCTATATGCTGCTTATCTGCTAGCATACGATGCGATTGGATTAGGGTAGTCGTGCGGCTTTGTTGGCTTTCGTCAAGGGTCGTGCGGGTGGGTTTGATTCAATCAAGAAATGTACGGGTTGAACTTGACTAGCGGGCTATGGTTTGTTGGCTTTCGTCAAGGTCATAGCATGCTAGGGGCAAAATATTATCGGGAATTTCAAGTGTTGAAATTTGCAATTAGATTGCATACCTTCTATGAGATAGTTGGATCCCGATACCCGCTGCGAGTAATTGTTACTCCTTGGAGAGTTTTACACATTACAATTAGCCGATCAAGTAGGTGTCTAGAAAGGTGTTAACGGGGTTACGCCTCTGGGAAAACGAGGTTTACATTAATTAGGTTCGTGCGAAAGCACGGGGGACCTCCCTCAAAGTACCGACACTGGCCTGGCTTAAAGATTGGCGAACTTGTAGTGTGTAATTAATCCAGGCTAGTCTTTCCTTTTAGGGTTTGAAGGAAGATTTGATAAAAAGCAGTGGGAGCCATCCTGATTAGATAAAATAATAACCAATCTATTCTTGCAAGAGCGCACGCTGAGTGTTTTCTTCTCTCTCTCTCCTGGTAGAGACCATATCACGCCTTAATCAAGATAATAATACGGATATTTGACCGAACCCGCTTGTTATACTGAGCTGCGGAACGTTGGTCCCGCTCCAACTTATAATTGTTATAAGATAGAGCAGGAAATTGGGGAATACCAGATTTCCCGTGCCGCCCAAACGAAGAGAGTGCATGCTGATGCATCATCTTCGGGTGTGTTCATTATACAGAACTGTTTCTCAGTATCCTCCGCATCATGAGTATATGATACCAGATCAGAATCCCAGATATGTAATATGTTACATAGGGCTACAAAAGGGTAGAAAAACTGAGAACGGGTGATAAGTTTCATGAGGCAGAAAACGGGGCAAGAGTTGCAGCCAAGTCTGTCGGTCACTGTCACCCTGTATTACCGATACATTGATTCTGAACGAATGTTATTAGATACCGAACCTGATATACAAAATCATATCAGTCTCTTTATTAGTAAAGAAAGGATATAATTTTGTATTGTTGGATAATGTTTTGAACATTTCCTATATCAAAAGTTGATCGGTTCAGGCACGTTATCTAAAAGCATTAATGTTCTAAATCAAACTACAGTTCATAGTATACGGAACACACACAAGAGGTAAAGTTCAGAAATGAACGGATCCTTCTTGAGGTATTGTAGACTAGGTCATATCAATGCGACCCGACTAGCTGAAGTTACATTTAGATGCATATATAAATCAGTTTGAATTTACATCTTATGAAACTTGCCAGTCATGTCATAAAGATAAAATGACCATAGCCCTGTTTATTGGAAACAGAAAAAGAGTTAGTGAACTCTTGGGATTGATACATGTTGATGTATGTAAGGTCCCCTGTCTACACATGCCAGGACTGGTTCTTAATACTTCATTACGTTCTCTGATGATCTCTTTAGATCAAGACATATGTTCCTGTTGAAACATGAGTCCGCACCTTTTGAGATATTAACAGAATATAAGTTAGAAGTAGAGAACCACAATACGAGTATAAGTATTATGTCCTTTGATGTGATCAAGGAGGAGAATACTTGAGAACGGAAATACTGGACTATTCTAAAGGAGAATGAGATTCTCTCTCAGCATTACTCCTCCGTATACACCATTGCACGATGGTATGTCGGGGCGGAGCAGATACACCCTATTTGATATGGTGTGCTTTATGATGAGTACTACTGAGTTACCTTTTTCCTTAAGGGGGTTATGCACTTGAGAAGTTGCATACCTATTGATTAGGGTTTTAATCAAATCAGTTACCTACCACTTCATATGTGATATGGAAAGGGAAGAGCCGATGTCTTAAGCTAGTTAAGATTTGGGGTTGTCCGGCCTATGTCTAAAAAGCAAAATCCGGACAAGCTCGAGGCAAAGTCTGTAATGTAGAACTGGAAATGTTCCAGCTATACAAACTACAGCAGATGATTTGGTAGAACTAAAGGATTCGATAGTAACCAACGAACCTCAGCCTCTCCGCCGATCTAGTAGGGTTTCTCACCCACCTGAGAGATACTTCGGTTTCTCTATGACAGTGGGAGCGAGGATTGCATCATGGGATGATGACCCAACTAGCTTCAAGCTGGCCATCAGGAGTAAGACTCTGTAAGAATAGCTGTATGCTTAGCAATCTGAGATGGAATCCATGTACACCAACAAAGTATGGACTTTGGTTGCAATATCTGAAGGGTTAAATCCCCATCAGGAGCAAGTATATCTTGAGAAGATTACTTGGTGTAGAAGGAAAAGTTGAGACTTTCAAAGCTAGACTTGTTAAAGGTTTTCGTCATGGACCAGGCGTGGATAATGATGAAACCTTTTCCAGTACCTATGCTTAAGTCCATCCAGATCCTACTTCCCACGGCTACATACCATGACTACGATATCTGGTGGTTGGGTGTCTTGACTGCTTTTCTAAATGATGATTTAGAAGAGAACGTCTATAAGTACACAGCCAGAGGGCCTCGTAGACAGTGGGAGCAGCGGAAACGTGTGCAAGATGCTTTATAGGATAAAACAGGCATCGCGGAGTTGCAACATCTGTTTTGAAAGATAGTCAAAGAGTTTGACATCATCAAAATGGTAGATGAACCTTGTGTAAACAAAAAGGTAGTAGGGAGTATGGTAGTGATCCTCGTAGAGTACGTGGATGACATACTCTTGATGAGAAAGGAGTTTCTTATGCTACGCTCGATCAATCTCCGATTATCACAAAGATTCTCCGTATAGGATCAAAGTGATACCTCCTAAATCCTGAGTTTTGGATCTATGAGATAGATTTAATTGGATATTAGGATACTCACTAGTTGTAGTGAGATGGTATGAATCGATCCTGGGGAGAATAACTGGAAGTGTTCCAGGGTGATAAAGACGACTGAATGTCAGTCGCAGGCATTGTCTTTACCCTCAGTAAAGGGACGGTATGTTGGAAGAGTTCCAAGCTAGATACCGTGACATACTAGACGATAAAGGCAGGATACATCGCTACTTATGATGCTACCAAAGAGGCTGTTTGGGTGTATATTGGTTCATGAGATGAACTATGTTCCTCCCATTGTGTGACAATGGAGTTGTGGATTATGCCAAGGAACGAAGGTCCCATCAGTGATCCAGACATATTCTAAGACAGTATCACCTGATCAAGGAGATAGTTGATCTCTAAGGGATCGAGGTTAGGAGAGTAGACTCAGAGGACAACACGGCGGATCCACTCACGAAGGCTTATTCCCAGAGAGAGACTTTTATGGGATGGTTGAGTATGAGATACTACAACCACTGCTACAGATGGCCCAAGTGCAAGTGGGAGATTGTTAGTTATATGTATGCCCTAGAGGCCATTACTGTACATAGGATGTATATTGTAGTGGATGCTGGGACATATATAGGGAGGACTTTCTTGCTCGACATGATAGTATGCTATCTGGTTACACTTTACCTAAACGTGTATACTGATTGTCTCTCTGTTACATGTTGGTAAAGCCCTTAGGATGTGTACTTGACTACCTGGACTATGATGCGGATCATACTAGTGGGGACATGGTAGTCCATAAGTACATCCTTGAAAGTCCCTAGTCGTGGGTGTATCGAGATAGGGCATCGATATACCAGAGTAGACTAGCGTGTACCTTCTCGACCCATACAGATGGGCGATGGATGATCCCATATCCATCGGTGCTTGACATCAGAGAGGATATACGGGTGCTCTGTAGAGACTGGGTATACTGGACGGACTCGCCGAGAACTCCCAGATGGTATTGTACCTCACGTCAGATGGCAGTTCTCTGGTGACACTGGTACAGAGTAGTCTGTTGACCCGAGATCGTCATAGAGTCATGTGTTGTTCCCACTGTGCTTTGATTTCCATCTTACCAAGTCCAAGAGGGCGTGCAAAACGGTGGTTTTTGGGTACAGTCCCGAGTCACATGGAGACAATGAGCGATAGGAGGGGATTCGTCTCTCCCGGTATAGGGGGTTGATGTTGCGCTGTGTTCGATTGGCTATAACAGGAAATCCCTGGCCAGGGTTGCTGAGATTTACTGGTAAGTGTTACCAGTAGTTTCTCGAATTGTTATAGACCTTATATCGACACGACTTATCGAGCTATTGGGGTTTGACGTTTACCACCCCTAGGCGAGATATGCGACGTATCAGATGGACAGACCGGACTGTACGGTAGTGTTACTGGTTGGATTCACTGGAGTGTGAGCGGGCTTGCTCGTCGATCTTCTGATCGCTCAATACCCGGGTGGCCGTTACGTTTAGCAGACCGCTTGCGGCTTGTGGGTGTTTGATATGATCATCATCTGCTGCCGGCGTATAGACGAGTCTTTAGAGTCCTACACAGAGGTTTCCTGGCTCAAGCGAAACGAAATAGGAGCGCATATGAGATATGTGCGGGACCGAGAATAATGCGTGTATGTGATACCGTATTTCATTCTCGCGATCAATGTGTCGAATGGTTGTATGCGATATAACCTAGTTATCGATTCAAGCGTTGATTCGATAAGACGATACATTGGATACTAGTCGGTTATATGCGATATGACCGGATCGTTAAATCAAGTGTTGATTTAATGATTTATTGTATAATTATATATTTGATATATTACTTTGCATTAACTTGTATCGGTTCACTTTAGATTTGTATTTTCTCACTCGGATGTGCGCATTGCATATGTGATATGATTTTGTGCACTTGTTTGTATCATGGTTGATGATGCATGCCTACTTGGTTAAGTGCAAAGAATTAAACCATGGTTAACTAAATGATTAGGGTTTTATTTTCTTAAATTATTCATTTATTCCTTTTTGGAAATTATTTTGCATAAGAAGAATTGGTGGCTTTCTATTATTCTTTCATGAACTTTCATGAATGTTTGACTTTGTCACCAATTTTGTCTCATGCTTAACCCTAACCATTTCTTTTAACCATGATTGATTCTCTACACCTAACCATGGTTCTAATATGATAAGTATTCATTTCTTTTCCAATTTTAAATAAACTTATCATAACTTTCTTCTTCTTCTTCTTCATATCTATCATGAAGAAAGCTTAGGTCATCAATGGTGATTGATGATAAAGAGTGAGAAATCCAAATCTAAAGAGAACCCACTTCCTATTTCTTCATCCTCTACCTCTTTCCAAGTAGTAGTGTGTGTTTCCTTCACAAGTTTTCATGGATTGGTGAAGGTGGAGCTTGATCTAGCGATGCCTCGACGTAGATCATCTTCGGCATGGACATCGACGACCTATCTTGCCCATTCTCCGACGAAGCCGACGCTAGAGCCCGGGAACTCATTTGGACAGCGAGGGGACTTCGTTGCGGAGCTATGGAGGTGGAGCACCGGATCTACAAAGGTTGTATTTCCGTATTCTTTTAGTTTAATTGTGAACTAGTTCTTTTATCGCCTAGAAATCTAGCCAACGATCCGTAGTCGGGTCACTCGGCACCTAGAATTTTTTGAAATTGGCATGGTTGATGCCTTGTGAGACCTCACTAGAGTGCCTAGGAACCTTACAGTGTCGTGTTTTGAAATTGTATATAAAGATCACAATCAAAGAATTTTTTTTAACCGCAATCAATAACGGTGTCGATTGTAGCGCGTTGGTGAATACGGATCGTCCGCAGGGAAAGTGTGATTCGATCGTAATTGAATTAGATGAATTGAAAATTAAAGAGAAAAGAGAATTCGATTCAAGATTTAAAAGTGAATTTCAAGAATTATTAAAACCTAGATCTACTATCAAGAAATGCTAAAAATCAAGAATCAAGAATTGATGATATTCAAATCAAATGAGTAATCAAGATTTGTAATGAAGCTCGTAGGAATCGATCGAATCTATAGACGTGATGAAAACTAGTGATTACGTTTTCTTATCCATTAATGATTTGTTGCTAGATCGATGATGATTAATCGAGGTTTAAGGATCTTTTGAAGGAACTAGGGTTTCTTCATCTCATCCTTTGTCCTTTCGATGAATCTCATTCAAAAGCCAGCCTCTAGTAAATTGAATCACCAATCGTCGATCTCTAATTAAGAGCGAAAATATTCAAGAAACTATTTCGCTCGAAACTAGATTGTCGATGATTCAATTTACAAGAGTTTACAAAACTTATAGGTATTAAGAATCGTTTCAAGATTTGTAATCATCATTATCTATTGATTCTCTCGACTCCTCCACCAGCGGAGTTTTTACTCAAATATCATAACAAGAAATACAATCAAGAATTGAGATCTCATCACAATGCAAGAATGTGAAGAAGCAAGATTAAAAATTTCACCTTTTATTAATCAACAATTTTGTTACAATTCTCTCAAGATCTACAAGATTTGAGGAGAGAACTCGATCGTCGATTTAGCTCCGCATCGTCTTCGTGAGTCGCGGATCGTCTTTGATCACTTGCTCGGTTGAAGATCGGCGTCGCTTCTAAAAGGTTGAAGGATTCTTGCTTGATTTGTACTCGGAGATCATGAATTTGGCTTTTGGTGATTGAATTAAGGTTAGGGTTTGAATGCACAAGTTGTGTCACTCAACTTGTGGGATTTTTGCACAATTTTCAACAACCCTTCAACAATAACCCTTGGGTCCTTTTTTAGCTTCCCCTAGAAGCTTGATTAGGATTAGCTTCGTTTAGAAGCTAGCTTTAGTTTAGCTTCACATGCAAGCTTGGTAGTTAGGTATAAGCTTTCTAGAGTTAGTTAGCTAGCTAGCTTCCTGTAGAAGATTGGAGGTTAGGAAGAAGCTTCTAGGTTTAGTTAGTTATTTGGCTTGCTTGAAAAGCTTGGATGTGCTTAGCTTGTACAAAAAGCTTTGCTGTTCGGACAGAAGCTTCTGGAGATCTCTGGAATTTGCAGTCGCTTAAAGAAGTTTTCCAAGTGAATGGAGAAGCCTGGAGAAGAGTTCTGCCGATGACGTGTCTTCATGGCCGCGGATCCGCCGCACAAAAGGCCATTCGGCCGCGGATCCACGGCCCATTAATGGCCTCTGTGCATAAAACATCATGGTAATTCTTGTACTGGCTTTATTACTGCTTTCTGATGTCTGGAATCTTCTAAGTATTTCTTGTTCACTGCCAGATCACAAGCCTTGGACTTGGCGTATTTTTATCAGTAGTTTTAGCGGTTTCGGCTCTTTTACCTGGAATTTCCTGCACAGATTCTCGAGACAAGTGTTGCGCTATACAAAAGATCATGCGTGCAATGATAAACACTCAATTTTCTTCAAAATGCCGGTTATAATATATAACACAAGTGATTTGGTATTTTTAATGCTATTTTGCTAATATGTGCTGTATTCATACCGAACACCTTTAGATGATTGCAATTAGTAGGGAAATTGATGTGTTAAAAATGCAATATTTTTGACTGATCACCGAGCACACCCCTAAACTTAAACTTCATAGTGCCCTCACTGTCAGGCTACACTAAGAGGGTCAAAATTGTCGGCGCTTCCAAAAACAAATTATATACAAAAGAAAAAGAAAAAGAAAAATATATAGACAAAAAAGGTTCCCCCCAAACTTAAGTGAAACAGTGTTTCCACTGTTAAGCGTTAAAGTTAAAAGTTAGGGAGGAAAACAGTTTCAATCTATACAAGACCTTACACAGGCCATAAGTGAGCACCAACCATTCAAAAATTCTATCTCTGTAGTGTGCTGGTTGGTGATAGAATACGTAGAGGAAAGAAATGGAGAATACGCGAGACCGTATGCAAATAGAAGTGGGATACGGTCTCGGTATATGAGAAGAAGAATGGCGGAAGGGGAAAAAAATGGAGTACGAACTTGAGGGTGAAAATGGAGTGAATAAATTCGCACAATTTGTAATGACCGATGTGTAAAACGCGATTGTGCTAGTCTATTAACCCATCGAGATATGGGGTCAAATCCCTCAAGATTCGTGAGAAACCATGGGTAAGCCAAACTTGGTAAACACTGGATATGAAAGAGATACGGTTTCTTACAAGGTCGGAACGATGGAAAGAATGGAGGGAAGTATTTGAGGAAGGGTAACGGTTAATGGTTCCGGATGGTGTACACAGTCAATGAAAGGGATAGGATGAATTGGAAAATCCGACTCATCAATTAAAATTGGTTCATCCTTAAAGCTATCCTCAAAAGTCTCCTCAAAAATTATTTCATCCATGCAAATTTCATCAAAATCAAGACGCATATGATGTTCGAAAAAAACAGTTTATGACTCGGGATGATGAATTGGAGAGAAAAACTCATCCAAAGCTACAGGTTCATCATCCAAAATATTCCCAGCGTCAATATCCTCAATCAAGTGAAAATTAATATTCTCAGACACCTCAATAAAAGCATGGATATCAATCAATTCAGGTTCTAGAGTGAGGTGTAGAGGTCAAAAGGATTTGGTGTGGTTTCACTTGAAATGGACCCTTCACAATCGGGCAAATCAAACACTACAAAGTCACACAACTCATTAATCATTCTATCTTCAATTGATAAATCATTTGGGACACTCGATAGACTTTCAAAATCGGAGTTGTGGGATTCAATTTGGAATGGGTATGTTTGATTTGGAAGGGTGTACTGTTCACTTTCTCTACTCAAATTCTCAACCTGTCCTACCGCATCATCATACATTGGAAAATGTGGAGCTAGTTGAAAACTAGCTACCGGGTGAAAAGGTTGTATGAGGGAGGACATAGACGCATTCAAATCCATTATCTGTTAGTACGACGCTACCCGAAAGTCTTCTAATGACTGTTCCAGACTAGACATGGGTTGTGAAGGGGTTTCAGTAAAAAATTCAAAATTGTTTGGATACCGGAAACTCCCAAATGGCAATTCAGAAGAAATGTCTAGGGAATGTGTAAAAGTCGGGTAGGACTGGTAGGAATTGAATGGTTGGACAGGAGTAGGATCAACATCTGAATAAGGGGTGAATGGAATTGTTGCTCCCAAGAATTAGAAGTGGTGAAAGGAGTGAAAGATAGGCTACAGGATTGTTCAATATGTTCAGCGATGGACAAATGACGACTTGCAAAAGGGGTATCAACATAAGAGGGTGGGGGAGGTTGAAAAAGATGACACAAAGTGGATTGTGGAGTGCAAGTGTTTGTCCTAGACGCGTCTATGCGATCTTTCAAAGAAATTTTGGGCATGGAGGGGTCGTTCGAAGTTCGGCCAAAGCAAGAACCGTAGGAAGTAATGTCTGGTTGTGGGTACCAAAGTTCGGCAAGAGTTTTTCGAGGTGGGGTACCCATGATATGAAGAGAGGAAGAAGAAGAAGAAGAGAAAAGAATGTGGTTTTTTTTTATATTTTATTTTTAAGTTAGATATTAACAAAAGAATGAAGTATACACACAAAAAGAATCTGGACAAAAACAATCACGACACAAAAATACCATGCACCTAATCGGTATAGGGTTCACCTTGGTCAACTAGACCTGCTCCAGAACTTGATTGTCGAAGTAAAACTGTGTCGAGAACCGGGCTCAAGATACATTGATCACGAGGCCAGGTAAGTGCATAGATAATGGGAGGTTTTCCGACGCTTTCGCGAGGGTCCTTAATTAAATAACCCTTTCTCTTTTGGCGGTTTTGTCGTTAACACTTTCTTAAACACCCCGTAAACGATATACCATTAAGCGGTGTTCTGAACAAAATTAACCTCTCCTAGTGAGCGCGAAGTCCTTAAAGCTTGAAATCTAATTTCTTTTAAAATTTGTGCGGGTAAACGTTTATGCTCAAGTTCATGATTTGTGGGCCACGGAAAAAGTGATGTTATCCTTTATCCTATGTTGTGGGGATCGCTTGCCTTTAAGTCCGTATTAATGTATGCAATGCGTAATTCAATAAAAATTGTATAAAAAATCAAACAATTGTTTTTTTTAGTTTAAGCTTGGCACTGCAACAAATACGGGTTAGTTAATTTGAGCGTTTGGAAGCTAACTTGCAAAGAATCCTGCAAAGAATAGTATATTGGATGCGTTGGATTTGAGAAGAAGGTGTTTAAGAAATTCGTACCGATAAATTTTCGGGTTTAGAAACCCCTGTTGAAGTTAAATCCAAATATCTTGAAATGTTCGCATGGGCGGGTCAAACTACCCGTATCTTTGGCACTATATGTCTTAATCACCTTAGCTTGGAATGTTAATTTTGCTCCTCATAATCGCCGTTTGCAAATCCTTAAAAATCTACAAATGTCGGAAAAACGGATATTAGTGCGAAAAAGCGATTCGAATGCCCAAATACCTGCACACTAAAATTTAAAACAAGCAAACAATACAAATGGGACAGAAACAGAACACTGGGTCACAGAAGAAAATTTGGAAGCAGAAGGAGGATGTACGGCCGACGACGCCAGATTTTCTTGTTGTGTCGCCGGATTTCTTGTGGTAGATGGGCTCCAACTTTCTTCAGGTGTCTCAATGTTTCACTAGTGTCTCACTAGTATTGTTGACCTTTTTAATTGAGATCCAGAGTGTAAGCAGGTCTAGAATCCAGAGAACAAAATTGTTAGTTAAGTTAGTTTTTTGTTCGGTTTTGAAATTTTTGAATTTTTTAGATTGTTTTGAAAATAGGATTAGTTGTATAAATGAGGTGTACAATGATTAACCCGAAATAACAAGAATTAAAATGTTACCGTTTCCCCGGCAACGACGCCATTTGATTGAAAGAATTAAAGTTAACCGCAATCAAGAAGGTGCCGCATTGCAGCTAGCCGCGATAAGCACGGATCGATCCATATGGAGACGGAGCGCTTATAGTTCTTGTCGTAACGAGTTAATGCGTGTGGGCGAAATGTTCAGATCAAACCTATGTGTTATATGCACAAGTAAAGCTTGTTATGAATCGATAGGATATTGAAAGTTAAGAAAATCCGTATTCAAGTCTTTTGAGCCGAATCTTGACCAATTGAAGTTAGAGCAATCGAAAACAACGTGGATTAGGGTATTTAAGCACGGTATTCGTGGAATACGGATTATTGACCCTTGTCCTCCGTTCTTGTCTCTTGCGTTCGCCTCCGGCCAAACCGAATGCAACCGGTCGCGGTTAGGAATCATCGTTACCTTGGTAGGGTAGGGTGCCTAACGGAGCGCTTGCGTAAGATTTAGGCGGAGTTTCAAAATGGAAAAAATACGGGAAAAGGAAATGAGGAACAAAACGTTAACTTACAATATCTTTTTCTTTTCGTACAAACACATATTAGTAACCATTCACAAAACAAACCAAAAAGAGCAAAAGAAAAGATAAAAAAAGAGAAGAAAAGATTACAAGCAAGTAATTAAATGACATGGAATTTAAATATCAAGATATTAATGCAACGAATGTAGGTGCAAGTAATAAAAAGCAAGAAAGAAATAAGCGTGAAAGAAAGAACTAGGAACCATGGAACAAGTTACACACCATGAGTTTAATAACCTAAACATAAACTTGCAAGCTCAATTAACAGGTTGCAAGATTAAGAGAGAGCTAAAAACCCAAGGCAAAATGAAGCACAAAAGAGAGAACTTTATTGATTCCAAAATGATACAACCCTTGAGATCAAATACCAACCCTTAAACCTTCAAGCTCAATGAAGAGGTTGAAAGATCAAGAGAAGGCAAGGATCTCATGGGGAAGCTAAGCTATTTACAAGAAGGAGAAAACAAAATGAAAAGAAGGTGGGGCCTGGAGGAGGAGGTGGGGCCGGCGATGCCGGATCTTCTAGGGAAGTGCTCGGGTCAATTCCGAGCATTGGTGCTCGTATTGCAGTGGTGGTCTTGTGTTGTCCCCAGAATGCCTCTGGTGTTGTTTGCTTGGAAAGTTTTGAACTTGTGGTGCACCAGGAATTGGAGGGAACTTGGTAGATACAAATCCCATCACTACTTTTTGGAATAAATGCTTGTCACACCCATATCACCTCATGCCTACTTGTTCTAGCCCACTTGAGTGTGTCATGGCAGCCCCCTAGTTCCATGGTCCAAGCCCCAAGAGTTAGTGTGAACACATACTATGTGTTGGACCAAAATATTGTGCACACACACTGTTTGCAATATAACTCTTGGGATATCGGTCGGTTTGCGGTTCTGTCTGCAGTGTCGGCTCACAAATGATATATCCATGATTCTGAATGTATTTCTAGTATTTTGTCACGGACGCCTGTAATCTGTATTACTAAGTAAACACCGGGTAATAGTACCGATATATACAAAAAATAGATAATGAATGAGCGGTATTAAAATGCAATATTTTGGTCTGAACATCCATCATCGACACTCGAAAATATCATAAAAACCCGTGTCCAGCATCGACACGTAAATCCTCATATCTTGGGCGCCGTCTCATCGGATCGGCCATCATATCCATCTGATCATACTACTCCGGTAGGTATTCTCCGGATATCCGCCGAGTCCAATACCATCACCGATAGGTAGTATTCCTCTGCCGGGCTTAACTTCTATCTATACGATCTTCTTTCCTCGGGCTACTGTACCGGGTCCACCATGTACCCGCAGATGGTACCTCCTCACTCTTCGAATCGGGTAATATCATAGCTCAGAACTGAGAAATCTCCTGGCGGACGTCGAAATATCATATCAAGATAAACCACGTTTTAAAAATAATCATAAGACTTTGAAAATGTATCCGCGGTTCTCAAACCCAGAAATCTCATGAAAACAGAATCGCATATTCATGTAACCATGATGGAACAGTAAGTACAAGCAGAGAATAGTACTGTAAGGTATAACCGGTGTTTTCATATAAGCATGTCGTATAACAAGGTATGAAAGTGCAGTATCTAAACTAGCACGCGCTATAATGAATACTAAATAAATAACTGTAATTCTACAATTTAAGGAACAATACAACGATATAACGGTTTCTAATGTGTACGTTGCATGAAAATTACCAATGATGAGTGTGTGAGCCGGTGAGTTTGTGTACGTGCAACATGCACATCATCGGTAATGGTACGCGTGTTATAGCAGACGATTTCATATAAGATAAGGAAAATAACGTATATGTTTCTAGTTATATGTATGCCCTAGAGGCCATTATTGTACATGGTTGTATATTACAGTGGATGCTTGGACATATATAGAGATGAGTTGTATATTATAGTGGATGGATGACGTATAGTACCCCCGCAATTATAAAATGGAAACCGATATATAGAATATAGTCAGAGAGACCTATACTAGAAACCTACGGATATGATCAAAGAGTTAGTAGGAGATGATATGTTAATACAAGATGACATGAATAGAGATGCCAACGTGATGATATAAGATGATATGAAGATGTGAGGCGATATGAATATTCACATACATATGCCTAGATATGAAATGAGATGGTTAATGATGTGATATGAGATCGGTAAGGATATGACATGAGATATATATACGTATGTATATATATATGAATAAAAGATGATTTGCCGTACGAGACTTTAGATCCTTACGCTCATTGATGAATAGGACGATAGAATCCTTATTCGGTTTGATATCACCGTACGATGGATTACCGTACGCGATAAGACATACAGGATGATTGATCCACGCTCGTGATTTGAGGACGATATTTGAGGATATTGCCACATCTGAGGCTATGTGGCTGGATCGCCAACGTAAAGATGCTACCTGAACCATACTTATTTCCAAAACTGACGAATCGTACGTACTTTTAAATGGAAATCTCAAGGTAAGTTACGGATTTTCAAATGGTGTCTTTTCCTTTAAAACACCATAGCCCCCACTTTCGAAACTACGATTCGTACCTTTTCTACTGACCGTATGGTTCACGTGTAGTTGTATACCTTGTTATCGTTCATTTTTATGTTGGCTTATCCCTTGTGACTTACGTGCTATGTTTCCGATATTTACCGCTTTATGATACCATCTGCTAATACACTTGCACTATTACCGATGATGCGCATGTGACACTTACACAGATTTTCCGGCTCACACATTCATCATCGATAATTGCTATGCCACCTACACAATAGAATTGTTATATCATGATATTATTCTTAATTGTTCAGTACTATCATATGATATGTTTGCATACATCATTCTTTATGGTTATATGAGTTTAGATGTTGTTTCATGAGATCTCTAGATTTGAGAATCGTGGCTATATTTCAAAGGAAATTGTATATAGTTTCTAAAAAAGGTTTCTCTTGATATGATATTTCGTGTCCACCATGAGTTTTCTCGGTTCTGAGCTTGTTTTCGAGACCTGATTTGAGGAGGTGGACGAACCGTCTGTGGGTACATGGTGGACCCGGTAAGGTACTCGAGGGAAAAGAAAGGATTTTATAGGGATAACGATGAGCCTGGCAGGGGGAGCACTACCTACCGGTGATAATTTGGACCCGGCGGTTATCCGGAGGATACCGGCCGGAGTCGCTAGATAGATATGAGGGACGATTAGAGGATGCGGCACTTGAGAAATGAAGATTTACGTGTCAATGCTGGACACGGTTTTCATGATGTTTCGAGTGTCAGTGTTGGACACTCAGGTTCCATGATGTCGATGTGACGTTGATGGACACATGTTGGTTGATTTTCCTCAGACATACAGGCACATGATTTCAAATGATTTGATTTTACATGTTGTCATTGGCATTGATTATATTGTTGATACATATGCATACATGGTCATCCTAAATACCATAGTATTACCTTCATGATACAGTTTGACCTAGGAATCGCTGTTTATCTGATTTCTACCTTCTGATGTTTTTTACTTACGAGTTGGCAACTCACCCCCGTTGTGCCAAAGTTTTCTCGAACGTTCGACCGCTTGGATTAGTAGCGGTATCGCTGGCACACAGCATCATCCATGGTGTTTTTCTATGGTAGGTGGGACAAATTGGATCATGCCCACTCTTGTACTTATTATTTCTATTGTACCTAGATAAACTCCATTAATCAGAAACTAGTTTTTGTATATTGATAGACCAAGATAGACCTGTGTTGCGAGACTTAGAGCGATGGTTGTTTGTTCGCTTCTTTTAAGGTTTTTGATGTCTTGCTTTATTTATTTATTCTTTCTGTATTGATATTCGCCGTTTGGTGTCGTATATATATTACTTGCTTGCGTGGTTGTGATTCGGCCGATTGACGAAGGGATAGCTCCCTTTTGGGGATGCCTATATATATTTCTTGTATGTGTTTTTTGGATCAAAATATAAAAGGGAGGTGCTGCCCAAATTATTAAAGGACGAAAAATATTTTCAACTCTAGTATATAATCCATTGTATTTTTATATAACATTATTTATGCATTTAAAGAAATACTTGATTTCATTATACCTTTATTTCAAAATTGCACCTCCACTATTTTCCACAAAAAGGTTTAGATTTCTGGGCTTCGGCTTACTTGAATTACGTTACGCCTTTAGACGTTGCGTGATTTAAGTGCCGATCATGAGCTAAATTCTGGGTCGTGAAAATTATGATGGCGATCATATACGTGGGAGCTGGGTGGTCAATAAGCACATCCTTAAATGTTCCTAGTCGAGGGAGTATCGAGACTGGGCATCGATTCTTTGATGTAGACTAGTGTATACTTTTCGAGACACTGACGAGGGGCGGCGGTCGGTCTCATAAGCCATTGTTGTAAGTTACTCACCTGAGATAGTCTAAAGGTGTTCATTGGGTTATGAGTTACACTGGACGGGCACGCCGGGAACATACTAGATGGTATTATACCTATTGTCAGATAGCAGTTCTCAGGTGAAAAAAGTACTGGTTAGTATGTCGACTTGAGATCGTCATTTTTTTCGTGAGAGTTCCCACTATGCTTTGATTACTACCCTATCATGTCTCAAAGGAGTCGTGCAAATAGGTTTTAGTTGGGTAAAGTCCCAAGCCACATATAGACACTGAGCGAATCGTCGGGGATTCGTCTCTCCCGGTATTGGGCGATGATGTTACACTTTGCACAGGTGGATATCACTAGAAATCCTTGGCCAAGGTGGACAAGAATTACTGATTTGGATCAGTAGTTTCTCAGTGGGTGATTGGCTTCACACTGACACGAAATATCACGTTATTAGGGGTCTAACTTTATCCACCCCCTACACCCGATATGCGATACTCTTAGATTAATAGACCAGACTGTACGGAGATTGTCACAGACAGGCTCAGTAGGGGTACGGATGAATTTGCTCGTCGGCCTACCTTTTGCTCAATACCAGGGCAGCCGTTACGTACAGCTAGTGCCATTGACGTTCTTGTGGTTAAACCAACTTCCAGCGTATTGACGAGTCTTTAGTGTCCCACACAGAGTGTTTTCACGGTTCAGCTGATATGATATAGAAGACGTATGTTGGTACATATAGGTGTCCGATTAAATATGTTTACATGCTACACAGATTTTAGTCGAACGGTTGATAATACTAGCGGCTTAGGATTAAGCCGGATTATAAATCAAGTTTTGATTTAATAATTTATATATATATATATATATATATATATATATATATTTAGTATATGTATTTTAGTATTATTGTTCACTATTCATTTTCTCTTTTGTATTCCGTATTTTTATATGAATACCTGTATATGTATTTCGATACGAATACCGGGTTGTATTCCGTATTTATACGGAATATCATCTAGAAGATGGACACCACATTATATGATTTTCTTTTTAGAAAATCATTTGCAATTGAGCTGGAGGGTGAGGTGGCATGAGCATGGTTGTAGGTATGTAAAGTGGTATGGCCTTTATTAGTTTATTGAAAATGTGTGAGATATTTTTGCATGGTTGCAAAATGATTGAGGAGCCATTCTTTCTAAATGCCATTCTTTCTCTTCTTCATTTTTTTTACTTAGCTCATTTTTCTTGAGTTACCCATGCCCATGTTTCTTCACCTCCTCCTCCTCCTTCTTTAGTTGCTCCCTTGGTTTTTGGAAATGAGAGAAAACGATAGTGAAAAATTATTACATCCCTACTCTCCATTGCTAGCGGCCTTGGAGCTTGGATCGTTTCCCTCAGGTGGATCAACTTCGGCAAAAGAGGACCGGCTTGCAAGCGCTATCCGGAGCACTTGAAGAAAGCTTGAGGACGTGAGTATTCTACACATGGTAGATTAGTTTAGCTCACTTGGTTTTGTATACAACTTCTAGCTCTTTAGTTCGATTCATGGTTTCGGAGTTTCAGCAAACTAGAAATTTTTTAAATCCATGTTGCCATCTTCGAAAATTAGCCTGTTAGTGTGCCTATGTTCCGAGCACCAATATTGCCATATTTTCATGAGATGTTGTTTTCATGGGATTTCTGAGATTTGAGAAAGCCTTAGATACAATTTTATAAAAATTGTGAACGTTTTAATAATGCGGTTTTCTCATGATATGATATTTTGGTGTCCTCCATGAGTTTTCTCGGTTTTGTGATATGAGTATTATCCGATTTGAGGAGTGAGAAGTCACCGTCTACGGATACATGGTGGACCCGATGGTACCTAAGGGAAAGAAGATCGTATAGAAAGACGTTGAGCCTGGCTGAGAACACTACCTACCGGTGATAGTATGGGAATCAGCGGATATCTGAAGGATACCAACCGGAGTGATATGATACAGATGGATATGAAGGTCGATCCGATGAGGCAGCGCCTGAGTGGGCCGATCCAAGAGACGACGCCCAATATATGAGGATTTTACGTGTCAATGTCAGATACGGGATTTATGAGGATTTCGAGTGTCGATGCCGGACACTCAGATATTTTATAAGGATTTCGAGTGCCGTTGATGGGCATTCATTGGATGACTTAGATGACATATTTCTACATATTGATACAGAAATGATATTATATATATACACGGTCCCTTTCGTTACTACATAGTATGATATTATTATACAATATGACCTAGGTAGATTCGTTATGCATTCGATTTCTACCTGATGATGTCTTCCACTCATGAGTTGGCAACTCATCCCAGTTGTGCCATAGTTTTCTTGCATGGCCGGCCGCCCGGATCAGTAGTGGGTTGCTGGCACATTTCCTCTTTTTGGTGATTTCTTGGTAGGTGGGTTATATTACAGATCGTAACCGCTGCTTGTATATTTATCTTCATTTGTACTCTAATTAAAAACTCCATCCACCAGACTTGTATATTTTGTGGATTTAGAGGCCAAAACTTGTATATTCTTTTGGACTTAGAGGTGAGGCTTTTATGTTATTCTTTAAAGTTTAGGTGATGATGATTTTGGTATTTCTTTTACTTTTTCTTGTGTTGATCTTCGCCATGGGAGTCGTATGTACGACGTGGTTGTAATTCCGCCGATTGGCGATGAGATAGCTCCCGATTGGGGATGCTGATATTATTATTGATTATGTACTATTTTTTATCAAAATTTACCAAAGAGGTGCTGCCAAAATTTTAAATGACAAAAATGTTTTCAAACTTTAGTCTATAACCTACTTGCATTTTCAATAAAGTTTACTTATACTTTACAAATAAGAACTTGATTTCATAAATAATCCCTTTTCAACACTTCACCTCCATTATTTACTTACAAAGGTTTAGATACGTAGTTTTTGGCTTACTTGGGTTATGCTGGATTCTTATAGACTTCACGCATTTCAAGTTCCAGTCTCGTGGCATTTCCGGGTCGTGACAAAGTTGGTATTAGAGCGTTAGGTTTAACCTTTGTTCGAGTCTAGGTTTGATTAAGTGGAGTCTAGGGCATATATTTCGGAATCTAGGTTTGACCTTACAGAAATTAGACTTGATGTCACGATCAGGAATTGGTACGTGACTAGCACTTGAAATCACGTGAAGTTTATAGGAACCCACCGCAATCTAAGTATGCCGAAAGCCCAGAAGTCTAAACTATTTTAGGAAACTAATGGAGGTGCAGTTTTGAAATAAAGGTATAATGGATTCAAATTCTTTCTTGAAAAGAAAGTTATGTTATAGGAAGATACAAGTATACTATTTTTTAAAACATTTTCTTCATTTGAAATTTGAGCAGCGTCTCCTTTGAAAATTTGATCCAAAACCAATACATAACAATAATACAGGCATCCCCAAGCTGGAGCTAGCTCATCACCAATTGGCAGAATCACAACCACACAAATAAGGATATACAACGCCCAAGGCAAATTTCAAACACAGAAAAGAAAGTAAAGAAACCAAAACATCACTAAACCCAGAATAAAGAATAATACACACATCTCGCTCTAAGTCTGAAAGAATATACAAGTCTGTGGTTTCTAAGTTTACTAAATATATATAGTCTGGTTGATGGAGATTTTAACTAGATACAACTGAATAAATATACAAATACAAATGGTGGTCGTGATCTAAGTGTACCACACCGACCAAAGAAAATCACCCCGAAGAAGGCGGTATGCCAGCAAGCCTCTACTGAATCATGCGGTCGATCCTGCATGAAAACCGTGGCACAATTGGTGTGAGTTGCCAACTTATGAGTAGAAGACATCATCGGGTAGAAATCAAATGTATGAAGATCTCCTAAGTCATACAGTTATATAATAATATGATACCGGGTGTTAATAAGGGTAAACGTTTATACATAAGTATAATAATCAAAGATCGTCATACTCGTGTCATAAATATGGTACCATGTCTTCTGAATCATATGTATGTATATATGTGTATCGTCCAACGTGTGTCCATCAACGACACATCAAATCATTATAAAACCTGAGTGTCCAGCATCGACACTCGAAAATATCATAAAAACCCATGTCCAGCATCGATACATAAATCCTTATATCTCGTGCACCATATCGTCGGATCGGCCATCATATCCATCTGATCACACTACTCCGGTAGGTATCCTCCGGATATCCGCCGAGTCCAATAACATCACCGGTATGTAGTATTCCTCTGCCGGGCTCAACGTCTATCTATACGATCTTCTTGCTTCGGGGTACCGTACAGGGTCCGCCATGTACCCATGGATGGTACCTCCTTATTCCTCGAATCGGGTAATATCATAGCACAGAACTGAAAAATCTCATGGTGGATATCGAAATATGATATCTAGAGAAACCGCGTTTTTAAAATAATCATAAGACTTTGAAAATGTATCCGCGGTTCTCAAATCAAGAAATCTCATGAAAACAGAATCGCATATGCATGTAACCACGATGTAATAGTAAGTACAAGCAGAGAACAATACTGTAAGGTATAACCGGTGTTTTCATATAAGCATGTCTTATAACTAGGTAAGAAAGTGCAGTATCTAAACTAGCACGTGCGACAATAAATACTAAACAAATAACAGTAATTATACAATTTAAGGAACAATACAGCGATATAACGGTTTCTAGTGTGTATGTGGCATGGAAATTACCAATGATGAGTGTGTGAGCCGGCGAGTATATGTACGTGCAATATGCGCATCATCGGGAATGGTGCGTGTGTCATATCAGACGATATCATACAAGATAAGGAAAAGAACGTATATGTTGTTAGTTATATGTATGCCCTAGAGGCCATTATTGTATATTATAGTGGATGCTTGGACATATATAGAGAGGAATTTCTTGCTCGACAAGATAGTTTGCTCTTTGGTTGCTCTTTATCTTAACATGTACACTAGTATTATTATATCGTCTCTCTCTGATACATGTTGATAGATCCCTTAGGATGTTAGCTTGACTACCAGGACTATGATGTGGATCATACTAGTAGGGATTGGGTAGTCCATAAGCACATCATTTAATTGTTCCTAGTCGTCGGAGTATCGAGACAGGGCATCGATATTCCAGAGTAGACTTGTGTGTACGTTTCTTGACCCTGTATGGGGCGATGAATGATCCAACATCCATTGGTGTTTGACATCAAAGATTGTACATAGGTGCTCATTGGAGAATGAGTACACCGAACAGGACTCGCCGAGAACTCCTAGATGGTATTATACCTATAGTCCGATAGCAGTTCTCTGGTGACACTAGTACATGTTAGTCTGTAGACCCAAGATCGTCATAGAGTCTTTTGTGGTTCTCACTGTGCTTTGATTTCCTCCCAACCACGGCTTAAAGGAGGTGTGCAAATTGGTGGATTTTGGATACAGTACCGAGTCACATGGAGGCAATGAGAGATAGGAGGGGTTTCGTCTCTCCCGGTATTGGGAGTCGATATCGCGCTATGCTCGATTGGCTATAACATAAATTCCCTGGCCTGGGCTGATGAGATTTACTGCTAAGTGTTATCAGTGGTTTCTCGATATATTATGAACCTCACATCAACATGACTTATCAAGTTATTGAGGTCTGACATTTACCACCCCTAGACTCGATATGCGACATATCAGACGAAGAGACCGGACTATACGGTAGTGTTTCTTATAGGCTTTGCGGGGAGTTTGGACAAGTTTGCTTGTTGATCTTTTATTCGCTAAATACTGGGGCAGCCGTTACGTCCAGCTAGTACCGCTTGTTAGTTATATGTATGCCCTAGAGGCCATTACTAAACATGCGATGTATACTGTAGTGGATGCTTGGACATATATAGGGAGGAATTTCTTGCTCGACATGATAGTATGCTATCTGGTTGCACTTTATCTTAACATGTACACTGATTGTCTCTATGTTACATGTTGATAAAGTACTTAGGATGAGTACTTGACTACCCGAATTATGATGAGATCATACCAGTGGGGACAGGGTAGTCGGCAAGTACATCCTTCAAATGTTCCTAGTCATAGGTATATCGAGACAGGGCATCGATATACCAGAGTAGACTAGCGTATAGCTTCTCGACCGATGTAGATGGGCGATGGATGATCTGATATCCATTGGTGTTTGACATCAGAGACAGTATACGGGTGCTCAGTGGAGACTCGGTACACTGAACGATTCACCGAGAACTCCTAGATGGTATTATACCAATCGTCAGATAGCAGTTCTATGGTGATACTGGTACAGGTTAGTCTGTAGACACAAGATCTTCATAGAGTCTTGTGTGATTCCCACTGTGCTTTGATTTCCACCTTACCACATTCAAGAGAACGTGTAAAACGGTGGCTTTTGGATACAGTCCCGAATCACATGGAGGCAATGAGCGATAGGAGGGGTTTCGTCTCTCCCGGTATTGGGAGTTGATGTTGGGCTGTGCTCGACTGGCTATAACAGGAAGTCCCTGGCCAGGGCTACTTCAGAGATATACTGTTAAGTGTTATCAGTAGTTTCTCGACCCGTTATGAGCCTCATATCGGCATGACTAATCGAGTTACTGGGGTCTGACGTTTACCACCCCTAGATGAGATATGCGATATATTAGACAAAGAGACCGGACTGTACGGTAGTGTTACTGATTGGATTCGCAGGAGTATGAGCAGGCTTGCTTGTTGATCTTCTGATCGCTCAATACCCGGGTGCCCGTTACGTTTAGCAGACCTCTTGCGGCTTGTGGGTGTTTCATATGATCATCACCTGCTGTCGGCGTATTGACGAGTCTTTAGAGTCCTATACAGAGATTTCCTGGCTCAAGCGAAACGGAGTAGGAGCACATATGTGATATGTGCGGGGCCGAGATTAATGCGATATGAAATACTGTATTCTATTCTCGCGATATGTGATATCGGTCGGTTATATATGATATAGCCGGGTTATCGGATCAAGTGTTGATTCGTTAAGTTGATTCATTTGATATAAGTCAGCTATATATGATATAGCCGGATTATTAAATCAGGAAAATATTTAATAATTTAATGTTTAATTATATATTTAATATATTACATTACATTAACTAATATTAAGATCACTTATGATTTCTTTTTTCTCACTTTGTGCATAAGTATATATGTGATATATATTTGTGTACATGATTTTGTGTCATGTTTGATGATACATGGAACTTGGGTGTGTGTGTGACTTACACCATGCTAGGCATTATCTAGGGTTTTATTTATTTAATGTTATTCAAAAATTAGTTGGACTTTGTCTTGGCTCAAAGTTTGTAGAAGCTTATGGATGCATTGACTTAGTCTTTTATTTTTGTTTAACTTAAGATATTTTTAAACCCAACCATGAGACATAACCATGGTTAACTCTCTACAAAGGTTATGTATATGAGTCTTAACTCACCTAAGGTTGCCATTCATCACTTTGTTAATTCCATGAGAGTTTTCTTCTTCTTCTTCCTCTCAAGCTTTCTTGCTTCAATGGAAAATGATGAAAACTTGTGAGAAAATTAAATCTAAAGTGAGCTCACTTTCTACTTCATCATCCTATACTACTTGCCATTTAGTATAAGGTGTTTGCTTCACTAATTCCATAACTAGTGAAGAGATAGCTTGGGTTAGTGTCTTCTTGATGTAGATCATCTTCGGCCTCGAAGACTTCGAAGCAAGCTTGTTCTATTCTTCTTATGGAGCCTCTCTAGAGCCTGGAGTTCACTACTTACAACGAGGGTCTACTACATGGAGCTAATGAAGTGAAGGACCGGTCTACAAAGGTTGTATTCCTTGTTCACTTTAGTTGCAAAGATGTTTGCATTTCTATTCCGTCGGATATCTAGTGAACGATTCTATGTTAGGGTTAGCTAGAATGGCTAAAATTTTAATATGGCATGAAAGATGCCTCCCGAAACCTTGCTTCCTTGCTAGGCAACCCTACACTGCTGACGGCTTGTGGGTGACTGATGTGATCATTACCTACTGTTGGCGTATTGACGAGTCTTTAGAGTCCCACAAAGAGGTTTCCTAGCTCAAGCGAAACGAAGTAGGGCACATATGTGATATCTGAGGGACCGAGGTTAAATACGTGTATATGATACCGTATTCCAATCTCGCGATATAAGTTATATGTGATATAACCGGATTATTGAATCAAGTGTTGATTCAATGATTTGTTATATGTATATTTGATATACATAGAAATGATATTAGTCGGTTATATATGATAAAGCCGGATTATTAAATCATGTGTTGATTTAATAATTTAATATATAATTATATATTTGATATATTAACATATTTTAACTAATATTAGCTCACTAAAGAATTTCTCCTCTTGATGTTTGCATATATGATGATATATACATTTATGTGATATATATACATTTGTATAATATATTACATATACTATTGTGTCATGCAAGATGATACATTGGACATGGGTGTATAAGACTCACACCAAACCAAAGATAATTTGGGTGATTTAATTATTAAGGGAAAAACCAAAAATAGGTAGAAATTAGCATGGCTTAAGATGCTTATGGAAGCATGTGAAAGCTTTGGCTTATTCCACTAATTTTGTTTTACTATAGATATTTATTAACCCAACCATTATCTTTAGCCATGGTTAACTCTCTTGATATATCTCTTGAGATATTTTTCACCCTAGTTAATTGATTCATCATCATCTTGATCTCATTTTTCTCTCTAGCTTTTGGCGAGGTGATAAAAGAAAAAGAGAAAGAGAATTCTAAAGTGAGCAAAATTCCTACTTCATCAACCTACTCTCATCTAGCCTACTAGTGTAGCTTGTTTGCTTCACTTATTCCATAGTTAGTAAAGAGATAGCTTGAGTTAGAGATTCTTCAAGATTGATCATTTTCGGCCTTGAAGATCCTTAAGCAAGCTTGTTCCTTTCACCAAGTGGAGCCTAAGAAAAGTTCGAGGGACCATTACTTGGAGCTAAGGGACTACTACTTGGAGCTTTAGAAGTGAATGACCGGTCTACAAAGGTTGTATTCTCTATTCACTTAGTTTAAAGTTGTTTATATTCTTAGAAACCCTAATTCTCTAGTTCGATTCTTGGTTAGTGTAGCTTAGACCTCTAAATTTTTAAAATTGCATACTTAATTCATGTAGAAACCAAGTAGAGGTGCTAAGAAACACTTTCATATATACCGCAAGATGAAAATAAAATAAGCATAACAGGAAAAGAAAATTGCAAACGCAACAGTATACAGCATATAACTACATATGATTCACAAATTTGTACTTTAGAATAGTACGAATTGTTGTTTTTAGAAAAATAGGGACTAGGTTGTTTTTTAGAAAAAGATTCCGTTTGAAAATCCGTAGCGTCCCTTGAGGTTGTAATTTAAAATGCATAACGATTCGTTAGTTTTTGAAAATAAGTATGGCTCTAAAGATATCCTAATATCTACTTAAGTGATTAGAAAGCAATAATTTTTCGATTAGATACATCTATAACTCGGCGATCCAGCCTCATAGTATCATATACGGAACAATCCATCATAAGAATCCCAGAGTCAAGAGGGCGGATCAATCATCCGGTATATCATATCACGTATGGTATAATCCATCGTACGGTATCATCAAATCAGAAGTACGGATCTATGGTCACGTACATTATATCATATCGTCTTGTCGCATATCGTCACATGTCATATCATCTCGTGTCGTATATTTATATATATATATATATATATATCGCTTAATTTTCATATAATATATCATATCATGTTATGACATTTCATATCATATTGCATAACTTAGCCTCGTAACATCATGACCGATCACATCAACTCGTATCATAGCAACAAGTCATATCCTCATCTCGTGATGTTATATCGAAATTATCCTCAAACATACATGTATATATATACATATACCTACACACACACACACACACACACACACACACACACACACACATACATACATCTGTGTGTATGTAACATCATATATACCAAAGGCTCAAGGCTAAGAGGATAAGAACTAAGGATATTCCTTCCTACGAGTAAGCTTACTATATCCTATAGGCTAGAACCCTATTAGCTATGTATACATATCTAATAATTGTATATATATAACAGTATAACTAGTAACCTAATACTATGGTTGCGGGGGTGCTATACGCCATCAACCCGATTTCCCCTGTAGATATACATCCACTCACCTACTATCATCGTTCTAGCAGAAGTCGATGAACACCTTGCTCTTCTTCGTCCCTGCGGAAGTCCATGCGAATGTACCTACAAATCAATGTATATAGTAACGAAATCAAGATCAAATCTGAAAACCGATATGGCACGTGAAGTGTAGGGTTACCTGGCACATGAAGTGCAGGGTTACCTAGCACGACAACAAGGTTTCGGGAGGCTTCGTCCATGCCAATTTTAAAAAATTGGTATGCTACTTAACCCTAACCCTAGAATCTTAACTTGAGAATTAGACAATTCATTATGTAAACAACTTTACATCTGAGTGAATATGGAATACAACCTTTGTAGACCGGTCCTTCACTTCAAATGCTCCGTGTAGAAGTCCCTTCGCTCCAAGTAGTAGTGATCCGGACTCTCCGTAAGCACCACTAGTCGAAATGAACGAGCTTGCTCAATGACCTTCGAGGCCGAAGATGATCTACTTTGAGGAGACACCAACTCAAGCTACCTCTTCACTAATTAGGGATTAGTGAAGCTAACACCCTAAACTAAATGGATAAACTTGTAGAGGATGATGAAGTAGAAATTTTGCTCACTTTAGAAATCTTTTTCTTACTAATTTTCCACATGTAACGTCTTCAAAATAATAAAATATGATTTTTGGGAAATTTTATAATTTAATATTATTTTAATGAATATTTTAATATTCTGGTATAATTAAATACAGATAATGGGGAAAATTATGGAAAATTCTAAAATAAGGTATTTTAAGGAATTGCTTCGTTTTCTGTGCATGCCCCCATTTCCTCTAGTTTTGACCCTGAGTATGTATAGTTTTGACTGATTCCATCTAGGGTGAAATCTGGGTTGATTTTCCTATGTTGGTGTATAATTTGGGACTTGTTTTAGCATGGATTTTGGTATTTGGTGATTCATTCCTGTCGGGTGGCGTTTGGACGTCAACGACAAGTGGATTTTGATTGTGTTTACATGCGAGTCGATAGGTTTTTACCTATGCGGGTAGCGTGTGCTATTTTGGTTTCCGATATGATTTTCATGTGCTTTAGCATTGTGATATACTTGTAGGTACCCCGCGTGATGTTGAGGCAAAGGAGGTGAAGATAGCGGCATCGGCTTTGGCACACGAGAAGCAATGTGAGTAGATTTATATCTGTGGGGAGAAGTCGGGTGGATGGCGTATAGCACCCCCGCAGTCCGTGGTGATGTATACGAATACGTATACACACGAATATTTATTATGTGTTGTTTAGGGTTATTGATGGTAATAATGATATTTTGATGATAAGAATATATTGGTTTAGTTTAGTGCGAACCCTAGAGTAGTGGTTGCACTCACACATACATTTACACACATACTTGCATTCATTCTTTCATTTATTAGAGTGCATATGATGATGCGTATATCTACACATGGGTATGGGACTATGTGTTTATATACTGGATTTGAGGATAGTATTTGGGATTTGAGATGAGTCGATGAGATTGGGCTTGAGGCCAGAAGATCGGTGATGTGATTTGGTTCGTATTGAGATACGACACGATGTTTTAGCGGGTCTTTTGACGTAGTGATTCTTACACCTGCATGTATACATAGAGGGTATCAATATTGTACTAGACGTAGATCAGTACCCCGATCATGACATTTGATAAAGAGGATACCAGATAAATAGTATGATGAATGTGATATTGACCCGTACCCAGATTTGGGATGCCGTACGACGGATTTACGTACAAGCTATATTTTGATGATTGATCCGCACTCTTGACTTGGGATGTCTGATTATTGATAGGGTATCGGATATGATATTATTGAGGCGGGATCACCGACTAATATATATACATGTATGTATATGTATCGACTCAGATGTTAGGCGGTTTCCTCACCCGTAGCTCTACTTGTTAGTTCAGCCGTATAGTTTAGGATGGTTGTTAGATTAGATTAGACTCCTACCTATTTCAAAAACTAACGAATCGTGGGTATTTTAAAAGACAGCCCAAGGGATCCTACGGATATTTCAAAAGACGTATCTTTTCATAAAAACACCGTAGCCCCTATTTTCAAAACCCCATGATTCGTGTTATTTCAAAAGGCACCAATTGTAGAGGTTATTTTAGATTAATGCAGATTAGTTATAGTTGCGTCTAGTATTCAGCTTCCGCTCATTATTGTGGTTCGCATCGCATCGCATGCTTATATTATGTTTCATACTCCATTATTGATGTTATGCTGTTAGGACACCAGCACCATTACCGATGATGCGTATGTACCACGTACACTTACTTGCCGGCTCACACACATCTTCATCGGTAATTGCCATGTCACGTACACCTTAGAAAATATTATTGCATCGACATAGGTTGTTAGCTAATAATTTAGACATGATATTAGTGTACTTGCCTTATATGCTAGATTAGACATTGTAATTATTAGTTGTTACATCATGCATGTTATTATTCATGGATTTTTATGCCTGTATGCACTGTTTACATGCTATTGAGGATTGGATTCGGATTTCCATGAGATTTTCTGGATTTGGGGGAAAACCGCAAAACTTATATAAACTTCTTCTCTCTTTAAAATAAAAAGTGCGGTTTTCCCATGATGTATGAGTCGTCCACCATGAGTTTGCTGATGGATTTGGAAACCCGATTCGAGGAGACGGATGAACCGTTTCGGGTACATGGTGGACCCGGTAAGGTGCCCCGGGGCAAGAAGCGCGTGGTGATGACGATGTGAGCCTGGCAGGGGAGCACTACCTACCGGTGATTTTACCCGACGCGTCGGATATCCGGAGGATACCGTCGTGGTCTTGAGATGGATGGTAGGGGCCGGTCTGGACTGACGGCGCCCTAGATATTATGATTGAGACATTGGGATTTCGAGATTTCGAGGTACAGAGACTGTGATACAGAGATATCGAGATATTGGGATTACGTTTTGTGCCGATGCTAGGCACTGTTTTATGCTGATTTCATTATGATACCTCAACTAAAAATACAAGGGAAATCTCACTAAATTATGAAAACAGTTTCTTCATTTACATGTATTCTGCTTTCATGCATTCATACCTCATATTCATGACATACTATTACCTGAGGCACTAGCACGAGCACTTGGCACTACATTCACGTATAGAGATTACATTGCCAGTTTAGCATGCTTCAGCTTTATTCATATTGAGGTTTCTTTATATCTGATCGTATTGACCTAGGTTGGGTCATGCATTCGATCTCTGCTTGTAGATATCTTTCTATTCACGAGTTGGCAACTCACCCCCGTTGTGCCCCAGTTCTTGCAGGTTTGCCGTACAGTTCTATAGCGGCATTTCTGGCACACTGCTTCCTTTTGGATGATTTGCTTGGATAGGTGGGTTCTTTTGTATCAGAACTGCCGTTGTATTTATATTATTCATTGTATCTAGAATATCCATCAACCAAAACTCGTATATTGTTTCAGACCTAGACTAGTGATGTATTATTCGACCATAGAGTCGCGCTTAGTAGTGTTGCGGTTTTCTTGTTGCTTTTGAGCTTTCTTTTGGATTTGATCCTCGCCACTTGGCGTTGTATATTATTGTTGCATGTGTGGTGGTGACCGTCGATTGACGAAGAGCTAGCTCCCGCTTGGGGATGCCTTTATCATTGCATATATTGTTATCCTTGTTATACCCCATTCGGGGCCAGTTTTACAAAAGAAACTCTGCCGAAATTTTTAGAAAAGACTGTACTGTTTTTAAAAATGCATATTCGGCTTAGTTATTTAAAAACCTTGATTTCAAACATGTTTTTCTTCACTTCTTTAAACCAGTTTCTTTACTTATTCTTAAAAATGGTTTTAGATTTCTGGGCTTTTGGCTTACTTGGATCAGATGGAGTCCTATAGACTTCATATGGTTCAAGGGCCAGTCACGTGCTCTTTCGGGTCGTGACAAAGTTGGTATCAGAGCGCTAGGTTGACCTTGGTTCGAGTCTAAGTTTGACTATGTGGAGCCTAGGGCGTTTATATATATACGGAACTTAGGCTTGACCTTACGGAACTTAGACTTGGTCGAGGGGGTATTAGACCCGAACTTTCGTCGTGTAGGATGACCCTTGGTTGATGGAATAGGTAACTAAAGTAGAGTGACGTACCGTTGGTATGTTCCGCGGCATACTTACGACACGCCACTCCGCTTAAGGAACCTTAGGATGTACATATTTTCGAGATCAGTGATCCTCTTTATATCCAGGATTATACATCCATTTGAGATCCCCGATTCTATTAGTTTCATGATCATACCTTTATTGATGCTGTTCCTTCCCATGATCATGTATCCACTTTGGATCTGTTGTTTCCTTTCTTGCCATTGATGTGCTCTCCTTGATACTCGATTGAGGTTCCTGTCACCATGTTTGAGGGCAGTTTGGGCTGCTGCTAGGGTTACGGCCGGTGTGAGCTCGTTTGGTACGAGGGCCGACCATTGTGTTTTCTGGTGACATGGGAACGTCTCGAGTTAGTGTTGGTGATTGTGACCTCTAGTGGAGGCGAGTGCTTGGTCTTGCACCGGATGATCGGGCCATTGTTAGAGCTGCCAGTTGAGAGAGGACTGTTGATGTACATCATACCTTAGAGATTGTGATGTCGCCTACCGTGCAGACAGATGGACCAGCTGTTGCTGAGATTGACAGGATGTCGCTTCCGAAGCTTACGAGCTGAGATTGCCGTAGCTTTCAGGCAGATATGAGACAGATGACAGCTAGTCTACCCGATTTGAGAGACGAAGGTGATTCGTCCGATTTTGCACCGGAGCGGGCCCTGATGAGTTGAAGATTTCCAGTGTGGAGAGTCTTACTCAGATCTAGAGCAGACCGACTCAGAGATGACCGCCTATGTATTGCCTTTCCTGGAGGATTGAGGCGTTGTTCGGCGTACAGGCGAATAAGCCAGTTGCTGCTGCAAATGACGAGATGTCGCCCAGATGGTTGGAGCTACTGCAGCATGAGCATATACTTAGAGAGATGATAGCGAGTCGCTAGTCACCTGAGGATGAATGACTAGGACAGGTGGTTCGTTTGTTTACCGATGCGAGGTCATCAGATAGATTGTTTCCAGCTAGAGACGACTTCACGCAGGTTCGTTGAGAGTCGATAGAGACGATCGAATGTCAGGAGCCCATTTTCCAAGTTTAAAGTATACGGAAAGACATGCAGGTGATTCTATGGACTCTCTAGAAGAATGAAACCCTAACTCGACTTAATGACCGTGTGAAAGCCTTTGAACCTTCGAGTTTGCGGCGGTTCCTCGGCGCCATTAGTGAGGCTTGGGTTTGCCCTTCTACGGCTGGACCACCGACGCTGTGGCATGTACTCGATACTATTAAACTGTACCCATGATGTGATCTCTTGGGGGATTATGAGGATCTGACGAGTCGATCGGATGGTTCGACATCTTTCGGATATCGTGATGGGACACTGCTTGGGAGACTCCAGATGCGAGCGTAGCCGTTGGAGCGCAGTTCGTGTAGCCACGATGAGTTAAGTCCGAATCAGTCGACATTGAGCAAGGTGGAGTAAAGAGTTCGTACGAGATTTCG
Organism: Agapanthus africanus; assembly: GCA_030015575.1. Lineage (NCBI taxonomy): Eukaryota > Viridiplantae > Streptophyta > Magnoliopsida > Asparagales > Amaryllidaceae > Agapanthus > Agapanthus africanus. The sequence continues at coordinate 151,622,469 of JASDDO010000031.1, forward strand.
ACGAGATGACGTCCCACTCCGCTGACATTAGAGATGTGATATGCACCCCGAGGCGTGGTATATGGATGTATCTTCCAGAGAGAAGCGCGATAGGTATGCAGCCGTTCCGGAATAAGCTTTAGCTTCAGCATTGGATGATGACTTCCGGGCATTTCGGCAGGATTGAGATTTGAGAAAGGAATCTCGACAGGACCTTTCTGGAGTACGTTACGAGAAGACATAGACCAGGAGTGGTCGTATTGCGCACACCCAGCAGGACAGAGTTCGGCATTGTCGACGAGGTAGTTGACCATGTTCGGATAAAGGAACTTACCCAGATGCGTTGCAGATTGATCAGGGACGGACGAGTGATGAGTATTCCTCCGATGGTTGGGACGTGTTCCCGAGGACCTGTTCGGCCTGACATCCTCTACAGAATGATGAAGCTACAGAATATGCGATTTCGAGTCCGTGCGAGAGACTTCAGATTGACCGTGGCCGAGAACAGTGCAGTGCGTAGTAGCTTGGCGTGGCGTCATAGTGGACGACGATAGAGACAGTTGGAACAAGAGGTTCGTGTGAGACACTGATGAGCTGTCATTGCTTCCCGTCGAGACTAGAGACCTGATATGCTTACAGAGACGTTGGAATGTGACCAGTTTCCGAGAAAATATTGTGCTGAGGACACAGGTGTTTTTGAGCGAGAAGAGGTTGTGCAGGAAGCCAGCCTCTGTACAGATCGGCATAGGCATGATCGGAAGAGACCTTGAGCAGGATTCCTTCCAGGACATTGCTGCAATGATGTTTGCACCCAGGATCAGATGTGTGACGTGCTTTCAGAGAGCCAGAGGCCGACGCCAGTGATACGCTGCCTTACGAGCGGTCGTGAGGAGTGACCGAAAGGTGACCAGGAAAGTGCCAGAACGGAATCGTTCCTGTCAGTACTCCTGACCGGGCCGATGAGCCGATGGATTGCGAGATTGGTAATCTACAGGAAAGATCAGGAACCAGAGGCAGAGGACGCCAGCCGCGAGCAAGAGGCAAGTAGATATCTTGCGCAGCTAGCATCGGATGTTCCGGTACCTTCTCGACCCTGAAGGATGGTATACCGACGACGGTAATTATGATTTGTGATTTTGTGATTTGATTATCACGTATCCGTTGCTTTGGATTTCGGTATTTTGGGCGATCTATTCACATGATTTAGTCTTGATGACTGAGTTTCATGATATTTGATTTTGTGCACCATGGTTGCACCTACTGGGTATTTATACCTTGTACATAGTTATTACTCTTGAGCTGTTGATTGCGATTTCATGCCTATTTTATACTGGTGATTTGATTTACGCTTCCAGCAGAGTTTCATGTAATTTTAGTGTTTTGATTTTGCACTCGGTATATGCTTATATGTGCTTGTAGTGTATCGATATGTGTTTTGTGCCCGCAGCTGCACACGTTTATGATTTTCTTCATATCTGGATACACTTGGTGTTGCTGCTTACGTATTTGAGTTATTGCTTGGTATTTGTGCATGGGATGCACCAGTTCTATACTTCGTGCATTTGTCGCACCAGTTTTATGTTTCTTGCGTTTATCGCATCAGATTTATATTTCGTGCCTTTGTTGCACCGGATTTATATTTTGTGCATTACGATTGCACCTGACTTCGATTTGATGCCTTTCGGTATGTCGATTTTGATTGTGATATTGATGTGGATTCTTGCACTCCGTGCTTTTGACTGGACTTACGCATATTCGACGTTGCTATTGGATTTTGTGATTCCGTGCATATTGAGTGCGCAGGGTCTAGATTTTCATTCGTGCATGATGGATGCACCGATTTGGATTTTCGCGCATGTTGGGCGCATGTTTTGAGATACAATTTTGGGGCACACCAGATGCACTAAATCGAGATTCTTCGTGCATGTCAGATGCACCTGTTTTGGCTGCCAGGCACACGTTGCCTATGACAGATGCTTCGTGCACACCCGTTGCACCTAGATGTTGTTTTGTGCACATGTTTAGCACATATATGGATTTTGATTTCCGTGCGCACCAGACGCACATGGTGGTGTTATGTGATTTTTGGGATTTATTCCTTTTGGAGCAGTACATTTTTATGATGTTGGATATTTGCTTTCATACTGAGCAGGACTAGTCAGTGGGCAGTACCTGGATATATTTTGCATGCATCGATAGTTATCGAAGGGATTTCCGAAAAGCGAGCTATAGTCTCAGTATATACCTACGTGTCCGATATGACACGAAACGTTTTAAAAACAAGGAAACCCTTCTAAACTGTTTTCAAAACGGCGGAACGTACCTATTAAACAAAGGATATATATACACATATATAGTTATTTTCTTATGAGAAACGTCTGCCACTGTGCAGTGTTACGCGCATCGCACAACGACTTAAAAAGATTTGGCATACATTTGCATCAGCTATTTACATGTATAGATTGGATGTCTACATGTATAGTCTTGGTCCATATCATATTGATTTTGTATTGGATTTGACATTGTGTCGTTACCATGACTCCGATGATTGCGGATGCTTGATGGAGTGTTGCTTTTGAGTTATCTGCTCAGTACTCATGCGCATGCATTGCGCTATGATGTTTTATGTATAGATGATTTCGGAGCCCCGATGACTTGGAATTTGTATTGAAATATTTTAGTATTTGGGGGTTTAAATTTAAATTCGGGGACCGAATTTCTTTAAGGGGGGTAGATTGTAACGTCTTCAAAATAATAAAATATGATTTTTGGGAAATTTTATAATTTAATATTATTTTAATGAATATTTTAATATTCTGGTATAATTAAATACAGATAATGGGGAAAAATTATGGAAAATTCTAAAATAAGGTATTTTAAGGAATTGCTTCGTTTTCTGTGCATGCCCCCATTTCCTCTAGTTTTGACCCTGAGTATGTATAGTTTTGACTGATTCCATCTAGGGTGAAATCTGGGTTGATTTTCCTATGTTGGTGTATAATTTGGGACTTGTTTTAGCATGGATTTTGGTATTTGGTGATTCATTCCTGTCGGGTGGCGTTTGGACGTCAACGACAAGTGGATTTTGATTGTGTTTACATGCGAGTCGATAGGTTTTTACCTATGCGGGTAGCGTGTGCTATTTTGGTTTCCGATATGATTTTCATGTGCTTTAGCATTGTGATATACTTGTAGGTACCCCGCGTGATGTTGAGGCAAAGGAGGTGAAGATAGCGGCATCGGCTTTGGCACACGAGAAGCAATGTGAGTAGATTTATATCTGTGGGGAGAAGTCGGGTGGATGGCGTATAGCACCCCCGCAGTCCGTGGTGATGTATACGAATACGTATACACACGAATATTTATTATGTGTTGTTTAGGGTTATTGATGGTAATAATGATATTTTGATGATAAGAATATATTGGTTTAGTTTAGTGCGAACCCTAGAGTAGTGGTTGCACTCACACATACATTTACACACATACTTGCATTCATTCTTTCATTTATTAGAGTGCATATGATGATGCGTATATCTACACATGGGTATGGGACTATGTGTTTATATACTGGATTTGAGGATAGTATTTGGGATTTGAGATGAGTCGATGAGATTGGGCTTGAGGCCAGAAGATCGGTGATGTGATTTGGTTCGTATTGAGATACGACACGATGTTTTAGCGGGTCTTTTGACGTAGTGATTCTTACACCTGCATGTATACATAGAGGGTATCAATATTGTACTAGACGTAGATCAGTACCCCGATCATGACATTTGATAAAGAGGATACCAGATAAATAGTATGATGAATGTGATATTGACCCGTACCCAGATTTGGGATGCCGTACGACGGATTTACGTACAAGCTATATTTTGATGATTGATCCGCACTCTTGACTTGGGATGTCTGATTATTGATAGGGTATCGGATATGATATTATTGAGGCGGGATCACCGACTAATATATATACATGTATGTATATGTATCGACTCAGATGTTAGGCGGTTTCCTCACCCGTAGCTCTACTTGTTAGTTCAGCCGTATAGTTTAGGATGGTTGTTAGATTAGATTAGACTCCTACCTATTTCAAAAACTAACGAATCGTGGGTATTTTAAAAGACAGCCCAAGGGATCCTACGGATATTTCAAAAGACGTATCTTTTCATAAAAACACCGTAGCCCCTATTTTCAAAACCCCATGATTCGTGTTATTTCAAAAGGCACCAATTGTAGAGGTTATTTTAGATTAATGCAGATTAGTTATAGTTGCGTCTAGTATTCAGCTTCCGCTCATTATTGTGGTTCGCATCGCATCGCATGCTTATATTATGTTTCATACTCCATTATTGATGTTATGCTGTTAGGACACCAGCACCATTACCGATGATGCGTATGTACCACGTACACTTACTTGCCGGCTCACACACATCTTCATCGGTAATTGCCATGTCACGTACACCTTAGAAAATATTATTGCATCGACATAGGTTGTTAGCTAATAATTTATACATGATATTAGTGTACTTGCCTTATATGCTAGATTAGACATTGTAATTATTAGTTGTTACATCATGCATGTTATTATTCATGGATTTTTATGCCTGTATGCACTGTTTACATGCTATTGAGGATTGGATTCGGATTTCCATGAGATTTTCTGGATTTGGGGGAAAACCGCAAAACTTATATAAACTTCTTCTCTCTTTAAAATAAAAAGTGCGGTTTTCCCATGATGTATGAGTCGTCCACCATGAGTTTGCTGATGGATTTGGAAACCCGATTCGAGGAGACGGATGAACCGTTTCGGGTACATGGTGGACCCGGTAAGGTGCCCCGGGGCAAGAAGCGCGTGGTGATGACGATGTGAGCCTGGCAGGGGAGCACTACCTACCGGTGATTTTACCCGACGCGTCGGATATCCGGAGGATACCGTCGTGGTCTTGAGATGGATGGTAGGGGCCGGTCTGGACTGACGGCGCCCTAGATATTATGATTGAGACATTGGGATTTCGAGATTTCGAGGTACAGAGACTGTGATACAGAGATATCGAGATATTGGGATTACGTTTTGTGCCGATGCTAGGCACTGTTTTATGCTGATTTCATTATGATACCTCAACTAAAAATACAAGGGAAATCTCACTAAATTATGAAAACAGTTTCTTCATTTACATGTATTCTGCTTTCATGCATTCATACCTCATATTCATGACATACTATTACCTGAGGCACTAGCACGAGCACTTGGCACTACATTCACGTATAGAGATTACATTGCCAGTTTAGCATGCTTCAGCTTTATTCATATTGAGGTTTCTTTATATCTGATCGTATTGACCTAGGTTGGGTCATGCATTCGATCTCTGCTTGTAGATATCTTTCTATTCACGAGTTGGCAACTCACCCCCGTTGTGCCCCAGTTCTTGCAGGTTTGCCGTACAGTTCTATAGCGGCATTTCTGGCACACTGCTTCCTTTTGGATGATTTGCTTGGATAGGTGGGTTCTTTTGTATCAGAACTGCCGTTGTATTTATATTATTCATTGTATCTAGAATATCCATCAACCAAAACTCGTATATTGTTTCAGACCTAGACTAGTGATGTATTATTCGACCATAGAGTCGCGCTTAGTAGTGTTGCGGTTTTCTTGTTGCTTTTGAGCTTTCTTTTGGATTTGATCCTCGCCACTTGGCGTTGTATATTATTGTTGCATGTGTGGTGGTGACCGTCGATTGACGAAGAGCTAGCTCCCGCTTGGGGATGCCTTTATCATTGCATATATTGTTATCCTTGTTATACCCCATTCGGGGCCAGTTTTACAAAAGAAACTCTGCCGAAATTTTTAGAAAAGACTGTACTGTTTTTAAAAATGCATATTCGGCTTAGTTATTTAAAAACCTTGATTTCAAACATGTTTTTCTTCACTTCTTTAAACCAGTTTCTTTACTTATTCTTAAAAATGGTTTTAGATTTCTGGGCTTTTGGCTTACTTGGATCAGATGGAGTCCTATAGACTTCATATGGTTCAAGGGCCAGTCACGTGCTCTTTCGGGTCGTGACACCACACCTCCTAAATCCTAGAGAGCAAAGCTCTTGATGAAGAAGAAGACGAAGAGATAATGGATGAGAGAGTGAATGGCAACCATGGGTGAGTTCATATCACATATAACTCTTGTAAAGAATAAATCATGGCTAAAGATTATGGTTAGGTTAATAAATATATAATGCAAGACAAATTTAGTAGACTAAGTCAATGGTTTCCACAAGCTTCCAAAGCTTGCAACCATGCTTAATTCCCACCAAATTATTTGCATTAAATAAATAAAACCCTAATAATCTCATGGCATGGTATTAGTCTCATACACCCATGTAGTGTGTATCATCAAGCATGACACAAAAAAGAAAACACAAATAATATATATCTCATATATATTAAGTGTGCATATGTGAGAAAAGAAATATATAAGTGAGAAAATATTAGTTAATGTAAATTAGCATATCAAATATACAATTATACTTTAAATTATTAAATCAACACTTGATTTAATAATTCAGCTATATCACATAAAACCGACTAATATTATATGTATCAACTTATTGAATCAACACTTGATTCGATAACCCGGCTATATCACATATAACCGACCGATATCACATATTACGAGAATAGAATACGGTATCACAAACTCGTAAAAATCTTGGTCCAGCACATATCACATATGTGCTCCTACTTCATTTTGCCTGAGCCTGTAAACCTCTATGTAGGACTCTAAAGTCTCGTTAATACGCCGGCAGCAGGTGATGATCATATCAAGCACTCACAAGCCGTCAGCGGTAATAGCTGGACATAACGGCTATCCGGGTATTGAGCGATCAGAAGATCAACAAGCAAGCCTGCTGATACTCCTGTAAAGTCGGTCAGTAACACTACCGTATAGTCCGGTCTATTCTTCTAATATGTCGCGTATCCATTTTAAGGGTGGTAAACGTCAGACCCTAGTAACCGATAAGTCAAGCTGATGTGAGGCTCATAACGGGTCGAGAAACTACTGATAACACTCACCAGTAGATCTCTGTATCAGCCCTGTCCAGGGACTTCCTGTTATAGCCAATCGAGCACAGCGCAACTTCAACCTCCAATACCGGAAGAGATGAAACCCCTCCTATATCTCATTGCCTCCATGTGATTCAGGATTGTACCCAAAAGCCACCGTTTTTCACGTTCACTTGAACGTGGTAAGGTAGAAATCAAAGCACGGTGGGAATCACACAAGACATTATGATGATCTTGGATCTACGTACTAACCTGTACCAGTGTCTCCAGAGAACTGCTATCTGACGATAGGTATAATACCAACTAGGAGTTCTCGGCGAGTTCGTTCAGTGTACCCAGTCTCCACTGAGCACCTGTATACCATCTTTGATGTCAAACATCAATGGATGTGGGATCATCCATCTCCAATCATATGGGTCATGAAGCGTATACGCTAGTCTACTCTGGAATATCGATTCCCTGTCTCGATACACCCTCGAATAGGGACAATTAAAGGATGCACTTATGGACTACGCTGGCCCTATTAGTATGATCTCTATCATAGTCCTATTAGTCAAGTACACATCCTAAGGGCTTTATTAACATGTGAGAGCAAGACAGTATCACAATACAAGTCTACATGTTAAGACAAAGAGAAACCAGATATCATACTATCATGTCGAGCAAGAAAGTCCTCTCTATATATATCCAAGCATCCACTATAATATACATCATATGTACAACAATGGCCTCTAGGGCATATACATAACTAACAATCTTCCACTTGCACTAAGGCTAATTGTCATAGTATCTCATACCCAACATCACGAAGAGTCTCTTAAATTGTATCTAGGGTATGGCCTTTGTGAGTGGATCCGCCGTGTTGTTCTTCGTATCAACTCTCCTAACCTCGATCTCCCAGCGATCAACTATCTCCCGGATCAGGTGATACCGCCTCATAATATGCCTGGATCGCTGATGGGACCTGGGTTCCTTGGCCAAAGCCATAGCTCCATTGTTATCATAATACAAAGGTATTGGATGCTCGATGGACAGAACCACTCCAAGTTTGTTTATGAACTTCTTCATCCATACAACCTCTTTGGCAGCATCGTTGGCCGCGATGTATTCAGCCTCCATCGTCGAGTCTGCCACGGTTTCCTGTTTGGAACTCTTCCAACAAACCGCCCCTCCATTGAGGGTAAAGACAAATCCCGAGACCGACTTAGAGTCATCCTTATCACTCTGGAAGCTCGAATCGGTAAAGGACACCACTTGGAGTTCACCGTTACCATATACTAAGAACATCTCTTTAGTCTTTCTCATGTACTTGAGAATGTTCTTCACCGTTGTCCAGTGACTCTTTCCTGGATCTGCTTGATACCTACTCACTACACATAGTGAGTATGCTACATTGTGTCTGGTACAAAACATCACTTACATGATAGTGCCTACTGCCGAAGTATAGGGTATCTCTTGCATGCGAGCTCTCTCCAAATTAGTCTTGGGAGACATCTCTTTGGAGAGAGTGAGTCCTGTGATCCTGGGTAAATTCCCACGCTTGGAATCTTCCATACTAAACCTCTTTAGTATGGTGTCAATGTACCTGGATTGGGAAAATCCCAGTATCATTTTAGATCCACCTCTATAGATCTTAATCTCCAAGATGTAGGAGGAATCACCTAGATCATTCATTGAGAATCTATGTGATAAGAAGAGCTTGACCGAGTGCAGCATAGGAACATCATTTCCTATCAAGAGTATGTCATCCATGTACAATACGAGGAAGACAACCTTACTCTCTGCCACCTTCTTGTATATACAAGGTTCATCTATGTTTTTGATGAAGTCAAACTCTTTCACTACCACATAAAAACAGATTTTCTAACTCCGTGATACCTGCTTCAACCCGTAGATGGATTTAAGCAGCTTGCACAACTTCCCGCTGCTCCCATTGTCCACGAAGCCTTCTGGCTTGGTCATGTACATGCACTCTTCTAAATTACCATTTAGAAAGGCGGTCTTAACATCCATTTGCCAGATCTCGTAGTCAAGATATGCAACAATGGTAAGTAGGATCCGGATGGACTTAAGCATAGCCACTGAAGAAAATGTTTCATCAAAATCCACACCTGGTCGTTGATGAAAACTATTTGCAACAAGTCTAGCTTTGAAAGTCTCAACTTTTCCATTTACACCAAATTTTATCTTGAAGATCCACTTGCTCCCGATGGGTTTTACCCCTTCAGGAGCATCTTCGAAAAGTCCATGCTTTGTTGGTGTACATGGATTCCATCTCAGATCGCATTGCATCCAGCCATTTCAGAGAGTCCCCACTCGTGATGGCCTGCTCGAAGCTAGTTGGGTCATCATCTTCCATGATGCAATCCTCGCTCCCACCATTAATGAAAACACCTTAGTATCTCTCAGGTGGATGAGGAACCCTACTAGATCGGCGGAGAGGCTGAGGTTCGTTGAGAACTATCGAATCCTCCGGTTCTACCAAATCTTCTGTCGTAGTTTGTATAGCTGGAACTTCTTCTATTTCTACCTCCTTGCCACTAATTTCTTTCATAAGAAAACCCTTTTCTAAAAAGGTAGCATGTCGAGAAACAAACACCTTTTGTTCCTCGGAGTGGTAGAAGATATACCCTTGCGAATGTTTGGGATATCTTATAAACTTGCACAGAACTGACCTTGCTCGAGCTTGTCTGGATTATATGTCTTCACATAGGCCGGACAACCCCATATCTCAATCAAATTAAGATATGGCATCTTCCCATTCGTTATCTCATATGGAGTGGTAGGCATTGATTTGGTTGGAACTCTAATCAATATGTATGCTGCTTTCTCAAGCGAATAACCCCAAAAGGAAATAGGTAACTCAGCGGTGCTCATCATAGAGCGCACCATATCTTATAGGGTGCGATTCCTCCATTCCGATACACTGTTGTGCTGTGGTGTATACGGAGGAGTAAGCTGAGAGAGAATCCCATTCACTTTTAGATAGTCCAGGAACTCATTGCTCAAGTATTCTACTCCTCGATCATATCGAAGGATTTTAATACTTTTAACCGTCTGGTTCTCAACTTCATTCTTATATTATTTGAATTTCTCAAAAGCTTCAGACTTGTGTTTCAACAGAAACACATGTCCGTATCTTGAGAGATCGTCAGTGAATGTAATGAAGTACGAGGAACCATTCCTGGTATATGTAGAAATGGCACCGCATACATCTCTATGTATCAGTCCCAAGATTTCCGTAACTCTTTCTCCGTTTCCTATAAACGGAGTTTTGGACATCTTACCTTTCAGACATGACTGGCAAGCATCATAAGATGAAAATTCAAACGGATTCAAATATTCATCCTTATGTAACTTAGCTAGTCGAGTCACATTGATATGACCTAGTCTACAATACCACAAGAAGGATCCGTTCATTTCTGAACTCTTCTTTTTGTGTGTGTTTTGTATGTTAAGAACTGTAGTTTGATTTAGAACGTATATGCAATTATTTAACGAGCCTGATCCAATCAACTTTTGATTCAGAAAGATGTTCATAACATTATCCTGTACTACAAAATTATATCCTTCTTTACTTAATAAAGAAATAGATATAATATCGCATATCAGGTTCGGTATGTAATAGCATTCGTTCAGAAACAATGTATTACCATTTGGTAATACAAGGTGATATTCGCCAACGGTTTTGGCTGCAATATTTGCACCATTTCCTACTCTTACGGAATGATCACCCATTCTGAGTTCTCTACCTTTCCTTAGCCCATGTAACTATTACATATATGGGATCCCGATCCGGTATCTAATACCCAGGACGTATAGTGTACTGAGAAACAATTCTCGGTAACTAACACACCCGAAGAAGATGCAGCAACATGCTTATTCTTTGTTTGGGCGGCGTGGGAATCCGGATATGTCCCAATTCCCTACTCAGTCTTATAACAATTATAAGAAATAACGGAACCAACGTTCCCCTGCTCAGTATAACAAGCGGGTTCAGTCAATACATCCATATTATTATCTTGATTAAGGCCTGACATGGTCACTACCTGAAGAGAGAGAGAAGAAAACACTTTAGCTTATGCTCTTGCAAGATTAGATTGGTTATTATCTTATGTAATCAGGATGGCTCCCACTATTTTTATCAAATCTTCCTTCAAACCCTAAAAGGTAAGACTAGCCAGGATTAATTACACCCTACACGTTCACCAATCTTTCAGCCAGGCCAGTGTTGCTACTTTGAGGGAGGTTCCCCGTGCTTTCTCTTGGACCTAATTAAAATAAACCTCATTTTCCCAGGGACGCAACCCTGTTAACACCTTTCTAGACACCTACTTGATCGGCTAATTGTGATGTGTAAAACTCTCCCAGGAGTAACTCTTACTCGCAGTGGGTATCGGGATCCAACTATCTCATAGAAGGTATGCAATCTCATTGCAAATTTCAACACCTGAAATTCCTGATAATACTTTTTACCCCTAGCGTCTTATGACCTTGACGGAGGCCAAACTACCCATAGAGCGCTAGTCAAGTTCAACCCATTCATTTCTTGATTGAATTAGACCCACCCGCACGACCCTTGACGGAGGCCAAACAACGCCGTACGAATACCCTAATCCAATCGCATCTCATGCTATAGATAAGTACTAATCAGCCATCGTACACTGCGCCTTGACGGGGGCCAAACTACCGTAGCACGAATATTAAATATTACTTATTTGAAATGACGGAGGGCTACGTCGGGTTTTTATGAAAACCTTTTGCGTAATGAACTTGATATCGTTGCAGAATCGAGTGATTTTAAAAAGGAGTGTTTTTGAGGCATTTGCTAGTTTCGCTAAAGAGGTCACTCCCAGTGAAGGGATCTCGGCTCTTTCCTTATCGAATAAGGTGCAGGATATTTCTCAAATACTACTATGCAAAACAAGAACTATAGAAGCAATCAAAAACAAAACCGAGTTAGTTATAGCATCTGCTAGCTTTCGCTAAAGAGGTCACTCCTGGTGAAGGGATCTCGGCTTTTTCCTTATCGAATAAGGTGTTGTATATTCTACAAAGAATACCGCTATGCAAAGCAAAAAACTAGAGCTACCCTTTTTGAAAATTTGATTCTACAACATCTTTTAGGTTTCTTTCTTTTTCATTAATCTCTTTAATGAAGTCCCATCATTTATACTTCCTAAGAATCACAGAAGAAACAAAAATACAACGTACGCTTATGCCATCCACATTCCTCACAGTGTCCCGTTATGCACTGTTAGGTTACTTAACCAACGGCATAGCGGGGCGGGTCTAGTACGGGTGCAAAACATATGAAACGTTTATTATATATGATATATATAATAATAAAGCATTCGTCTCACGCATATAAAGTGATCACTTCACAGAAATATCAGCAGCAGAAGTCAACATATGAAATATTGGGTATACTAGGAATTTCGTGTTTTAAATTAAGCCAGTATAAAACACGGATTCCACGATCGCGATGAATAGCCAAACCCACATCCCTAGACCCCTACGAGAGCGGCAAGCAACCCTACCAATTCTAGAGTTAGGAGACCCGGTCTCGACTCCTCGAGATGGTCTCCCACTAGACTCTAGAACCCGGTTACATGTGCCTCCCACCTTGGGTCTATCATAATGCGGAAAAGTAAATAATATACAACAATGGTGACATCATCCTCAACCTGGAAGTTCCCCAATAAAAGAATATTACATACAAGTTTTTACATGAATGAAAATGAAAAGATCTCATCTCACATAAAAAAAACCCGGCTATTCAAAACACGACGATCCAATATAACATATCACAGCAACACATAACATCACATGTCACCAACGTAAGTAAATACGCGTATCCCAATTGTCAATGACATATAGCAACGAAACCGGCGATACACCACATATTACACTTACGGTCGCAGAAAAGAAAATGTCAAACTACAACATTTGGAATCCACAATTACCTTAGACATCATAAACCCGAAATATCACATACATCGGATTTCATGCCTAACAATATGAATTCCAAATATTGTATCATATTCTACAAATAGCTAGACGATGTTAAACATTCCGATCGAATCAACAAACACCCAAAATTTCCCAAAGAGCTCAACACTTGAGCGTATTTAAAAAATACTCAGTACTGCCACAGTACCTATGGACCAACCGTAGAAGGGTCAACCATTGCCTCACCTATGGCGCCGCGGAACTACCGCAAACCCTAGGGTTTGGCGGCTGTTCTTACGATTATAGAATCGAGTTAGGGTTTCGTTCTTCTAGAGGGTCCATTGCATTACTTGCATTATTTTTGAATGTTATTTAACTTGGAAAAAATCCAACTCTTGGAAAATTTTCCGTCGAGGGAAAAATTGGGTTATTGATATCCATTCGAACTTTTCAACGTCGTCTAAAATAACCCGAAACAATGTTAGAATTATTACTACAAAACACTCCGAATTGCCATTATAGAAAACTAACATCTCATGCAATTTTAGAAAAAACAAGCAACACCTAAAACACCAGAACCTAGAAACCGGAACACCAAAAAATTTTGAAGCGAAAACTCCATGCCAAAACCGTCCTGCTCGGATTTTCTATGAATGTGGCCGGCCAAAATCCGACCGTATTGCTTCAAATTTCTGTGGTGTTCATGTTATATGACATACAACATTCTTCAGTTGCTTAAAAAAATTTTAGAGCCCATTTAAAAATCAACAGAAACTAGATTTCAATGTTTCAAGTTTCGGAGTAGTTTCGGATTCGTAATCTAACAAATATCGTCTAATTCTCTAGCTTGGCTCTGATACCACTGTAGGGTTACCAAGCACGACAGCATGGCTTCGGGAGGAATCGTCTATGCCATTTTCAAAAAATTGCCAAGCTCCTTAACCATAACCCTAGAATCTTAACTTGAGTATTAGACAATACATTATGTAAACAACTTTACATCTAAGAATATGGAATAAAACCTTTGTAGACCAGTCCTTCATTTCAAATGCTCCGTGTAGTCCCTTCGCTCCATGTAGTGGTGATCCGGACTCTCCGTAGGCTCCACTAGTCGAAATGAACAAGCTTGCTTAATGATCTTCGATGCTGAAGATGATCTACTTTGAGGAGACACCAACTCAAGCAATCTCTTCACTAATTAGGGATTAGTGAAGCTAACACTCTAAACTAAATGGCTAATCTAGTAGAGGATGATGAAGTAGGAATTTTACACACTTTAGAAATCTTTTCCTCACTAATTTTCCTCACCTCCTAAAACCTAGAGAGCAAAACTCTTGATGAAGAAGAAGATGAAGATATAATGGATGAGAGAGTGAATGGAAACCATGGGTGAGTTCATATCACATATAACTCTTGTAGATAATAAACCATGGCTAAAGATTATGGTCAGGTTAATAAATATCTAATGCAAAACAAATTTAGTGGACTAAGTAAATGGTTTCCACAATCTTCCAAAGATTGCAACCATGCTTAATTCCCACCAATTTATATTTGCATTAAATAAATAAAACCCTAATAATCTCATGGCATGGTATTAGTCTCATACACCCATATAGTGTGTATCATCAAGCATGACACAAAAAAGAGAACACAAATAATATATATCACATATATATTAAGTGTGCACATCTGAGAAAAGAAATATATAAGTGAGAAAATATTAGTTAATGTAAATTAGCATATCAATTATACAATTATACATTAAATTTTTAAATCAACACTTGATTTAATAATCCAGCTATATCACATATAACCGACTAATATTATATGTATCAACTTATTGAATCAACACTTGATTCGATAACCCGGGTATATCATATAACCAACCGATATCACATATCGCGAGAATAAAATACTGTATTACATACTCGTATTAATCTCGGCCCCGCACATATCACATATGTGCTCCTACTTCATTTTTCCTGATCCAGTAAACCTCTGTGTAGGACTCTAAAGACTCGTCAATACGCCGGCAGTAGGTGATGATCATATCAAGCACCCACAAGCCGTCAGCGGTAATAGATGGACGTAAAGGCTACCCGGGTATTGAGCGATCAGAAGATCAACAAGAAAGCCTGCTCATAATCCTGTAAAGTCTGTCAGTAATACTACCGTACAGTCAGGTCTCTTCTTCTGATATGTCCCATATCAAGTCTAGGGATGCTAAACGTCAGACCCTAGTAATCGATAAGTCGTGCCGATGTGAGGCTCATAACAGGTCAAGAAACTACTGATAACATTTACCAGTAGATCTCCGTATCATCCCTGGCCAGGGACTTCCTGTTATAGCCAATCGAGCACAGCGCAACATTAACCCCAAATACCGGGAGAGACGAAACCCCTCCTATCGCTCATTGCCTCCATGTGATTCGGGACTGTACCCAAAAGCCACCGTTTTGCACATTCTCTTGAACGTAGTAAGGTGGAAATCAAAGGACAGTGGGAATCACACAAGACTCTATGACGATCTCGGGTCTACAGACTAACCTGTACCAATGTCACCAAAGAACTGCTTTTTGACGATAGGTATAATACTAACTAGGAGTTCTCAGCGAGACCTCTCAGTGTACCCAGTCTCCACTGAGGACCCACATACCATCTTTGATGTCAAACACCAATGGATGTGGGATCATCCATCGCCCATCATATGGGTAAAGGAGCGTATACGCTAGTCTACTCTGGAATATCAATGCCCTGTCTCGATACACCCTCGACTATGAACAATTAAAGAATGCACTTGTGGACTACCAAGGCCCGACTAGTATGATCTCTATCATAGTCCTAGTTATCAAATACACATCCTAACGGTTTTATCAATATGTGAGTGCAAGACAGTATCACAATACAAGTCTACATGTTAAGACAAAGAGCTACCAGATAGCATACTATCAGGTCGAGCAAGAAAGTCCTCTCTATATATATCCAAGCACCCTCTATAATATACATCAAATGTACAATAATGGCCTTTAGGGCAGATACATAACTAACACGAAGCGCATATAGGTTAGAACCTATGGTCCACACATGCAAGAACAACCAAACAACTCCCAATGTTGACGTACAGACGTACAAACAACCGAGTCAAAACTCATATATCAAAACCCAAGTTTTCAAACATCGCAAAACGAAATCAGCAACTAAGAAAAACACTTTAGATTTTACACTAGGTGAAATTAGGACATTCTGCACATTGGATAGGCCTAGTTATCAGAAGATTGAGACATGGACCATGAACCAAACCCTAACTCTAAGGTGAGGCGGCAAATTGCGGCCATTAGGGTTATTTTGGCGGCTAAGTGTAGGAGTTGGGGGCTCGGGTTTCAGGGGTAATTTCTAAATAGCCTGCACATCTTTGTGTATCTGCAATTTATTTTTCAGAGTTCTTGAGATATTGTAGATTCTATATGATCACCACGATTCAACAAAAACCTTATATCAGAAATTTCCAAGTTCATTTTTGAAACTTCTAAACTCAAGTTTGGTCAAGGATTCTATCACTAATAGGGTTGTGGTCACTAACTAAGCCTCACTTACATCTCCACAACTTAAAATATGAACTAAATATCATCCAAGAATTTTCCAAGATCACAAAACTTAGACATTTTAACTCTAAACTAACCTTGAGCTTAGGAAACTTAAAACTTGAAGGAAGGTGAAGGTTTTACCTCAAGGAAGCAACTCAAGAAAATTCATTGGTGATCCAAGTGATCAAAACTCCAACTTGCTTCTACCATGGGGTGTTGGATGAGGTTGAGAACATTTTTTGTGATGATTTAAGGGGTTTTGAATTGATTTGGGAGGTGTTTGTAGGGTGGTAGTGAGGGTGGAGGAAGGTAATGAAGGAGGATATGAAGAAGAGGGAGGTGAGGAAAATGAAGAAGTGTGCCCATGGTTGTAGAAACCATTCTCTCTCTCTCTCTCTCACATGCCAATGCTTCCATGCCATCTTATCCCCTTGATTTTTCTTTTCTTTTCTCTTATCTTTTTGTAAAAACATAAACCAAAGTCACAAATGAAATGGTTACAAGTCATGACACTTACAGATAATTTTTATCAAAATAACTTAGTTTAATGTGTAATTAGTAATCTACTAATCAAGTTTAACATAAACCTGTATATAAATAATTGTATAATAATTTATAATATGTTAAAATCAAATAAATGCTTCCATAATTAATAATTCCATTTAAAATTCCAATTATTTTCCAAATCGTATGTATATAATTATACCATTCCATTAAAAATAATTTCCATACTTTTATAGTATTCAAAAAATTTATTATTTTATTATTTAAATTCTAAAAATAATATTTAATATTTCTGAAATATTACAATCTTCACCCTTAAATAAATTCGGTCTCCCAATTTAAATTTAAACCACCAAATAATAAAACATTTCAGTAAATCCATAAAACCAACGGAGCTCCGAAATCACAGAATGCGCAAGAAATAATACAACGCAACGTGTGTGCATGAAAATGGGTGCAAAAACTTATAATCAAAACTCTGTCAAATGTCATGCAATCATTGGAGCTATGATGAATATGCAAGATTTGAAATCTACCGTTAAAATCAAATATAATATAATCAAGATTATGACACATATATAGTACGCATCCTTTTCAAATCGTCTAAATAACTGAATAAAATTGGAGGCATAATTCTTTTAAAATCGCCGTGTGATGCGTACATCACGGCACAAGTAGAGGACGTTTATTTGCGAAGAAATAGATATATGTCTATATATGTTTTGCTTAAGATATACATCTCACCCTTTTCAAAATGATTTAGAAGGGTTTTCTTTGTAAAACATCTTGTCACTCATGAACACGTAGGAAAATATCGAGACTATAGCTCTTTTGCAAAATCCCCTCGGTAAATATCGACGCATGCAAAAATACTCAGGTACTATCCTCATACTAGTCCTGCTTGTAAGTCTACGGTAGCGCCCCGACCATCTGTCCGAGGCCAAAATGAGAAAACGAAAACTTTTTCATAACTAGAAACCGGCGCTATCGTATGCTTAAAACCCGGATCGAACCATTAACCTATAACTAGCAACTAGAGAAAGGGTTGGAAAGCTATACCGATCGATCCGTGTCCTCCGGTCTTTGGCCACCATCCCAAGCTCCTCGCGGCATCTCCGAGCTCGATCTCCTCGTCAGAAAGGGCACCACATCTTTGAGTCTTTTTACGGGCTCCCGCTTCATTGTATGGATGGAGGTTAGAGATGATGTCATTGGTGGATGATGTAAGCTAGAGGAAGAAGAAGAAGAAGAGGCTTTCTTTTCTTTTCTTTTATTGTGTTGAATTGATAATGAGAGCAAGAATGAGAAAATACAAGAGCTAACCCAAAAGGATATGGCTGCCCTTTCTCTCTCCATCCATCAATTCAACACCCAAATAATTCAATTAAGTGACATTAGTGCTAAAAAGGAGACCATCAGTCACCTATTGATTGTGCCTCTTCATTATGACTTCCACTCACATTTTCCAGTTACAAACATTAGCCCAAATGTTTACAAAAAAAATATATAGCAAAATCTAAATTAAACTCTTGACGGATCATAAGGATACCCCTCACCTGTATATACATACCTGCATCCGCATTCCGACTGAATGCGAATGCGATGAGACAAAAGTAATCCAACAAATCTAATACTACGATCCGGCTTAAACCAAAGACCACTAGTATGATCCGCCCGATCATGATCTGTGCACTACTGCACGTATATGATAGGACCCTGTCATATATCATATGGCCTCTACAACGTTTCGCCCGAAACTTGAAAACTGTCTGTGGGGGACTCTAAAGACTCGTCAATGCTTTGGCTGTGGATTTAACCACTAGAACGTCAGAGGTACTAGCCGTACATAACGGGCTACCAGGTATTGACCAAAAGGGAGGTCGATGAGCGAACTCATCTTGACATCCAACTGAGCCTGTCAGTGACAATATCCGTACAGTCCGGTCCGTTTGTCAATGAGCATCGCATGGCGGGCCTAGGGGGTTGGTAAAAGTCAGACCCCCAAAAGCGGTACAAGTCGTGTCGGAGTGTAGCCCAGAACACCCTGAGATACTACTGGAATACCTACCAGTAAATCTCCTTCCTTGGCCAAGGACTTCGTGTAATGGCTATCCTAGACACAACGCGATCTCACCCGCAATACCGGGAGAGACGAAACCCCTGTCGATCCGCTCATTGCCTCCATGTGGCTCGGGACTGTAGCCAACTTAATACTGTTTGCACGACTCCTTTGAGCCGTGGTAGGATAGAAATCAAAGCACAGTGAGAACTCACACAAGACAAATGACGATCTCTGGTCGATGAACTAACCTGTACACATGTCACCAGGGAACTGCTATCTGACGTCAGGTATAATACCAATTAGCATGTTCCCGGCGAGTCCTGTCCGGTGTACTCATAACCCAATGATCATCTATATACATCTTAGGTGATCCAACTGACACCAATGTCTTGTGAGACCGGCCACCGTCCCTCGTCGGGGTCTCGACTGTATACACTAGTCTACTCTGGAGTATTGATGCCCTGACTCGAAAACTCCCACGACTAGGGACCTTTTAAGGATGTGCTTATAGACCTCAGCTCCCACGTATATGATCGCCATCATACTGCTAGCAGTCAAGCAAGAATCCTAAGGCTCTATCAACGTGTAATAGCGACCTGTAAGGTCACCTAAAGAAGTACACGATGATAAAGATAAAACCAGATAGCATACTATCATCTTGAGTAAGACTGTCCTTCGGGTATAGGTCCTCCCTCTATAATTGCAATCACGTGCTTGTGATCTAATAATTGACTCTGAGGGCACTATATCCAACAATCTCCCACTTGCACTCAAGGATAATTATTGCGATGTCACATACTCACAACCCGTGTGATACCGAACACCCAACTCCTCTACTAATCAGTCTCACAAAGTCCGTTTGCGAAACTATTGCGTTCGAGGAATAACCTCAATGAGTGGATCCGCCCTGATGTTTCTTTCTACGTCTCTCTTTATCTAAAGTTCGCGGAGAAAGCCATCTCCCGAAATGAGCAATACCTGTCTTAGAATATGTCTGGATATCTGATGGGACCTAGTTCATCAATGAACTCGAAATCCAAACTTCTTAGACTGTATCGTCAACTGAACTTAATCAGTATCCTGTGCCATGCCTCCCTCAGTATCCGCTTGGACCACCTGTCCAAAATACTGCCCCTCGTCAGAGGGAAAACTATAACTCTGACAGTCACTCTGTCATCCAGGTCACCTTGGAAGCCTGGAATGATAACCGTCCCCCCGAAAGAGGTTGTCGTTATCATATCCCTAGAACATCCACTTATGTTCTAAAACTGCTTCCGAATGTTTCTCCAGGATTGGATCAATATCAACTTATTGCACCTACTGCAAAAACAACATCTGGTGTGGTACTTGACATCTCATGATTGACTCAATTACCTAAGCAAGTGATCTGCCAATCACGCGCGTCCCTCTCCCCTTTAGTCTGTAAGACACCTTTAGAGAGGGTGACTCCATCACCTGCAGGTACACTACCGTGCCAGGAGTCGTCCTTTCTAAAACACCTTTAGAATGTTGTTTAAGTCCCCTGAGTGGGAAACTACCCAAATCTAGATCTAAAACCATAGATCTAGTAACCAGAATGTCTGATATTAAATCCATATCCTATGTGGAGAAACCACTATGTGACAACCAAAGTATAACCGATCGTAGTATAGGAATTTCTCTTCCTACTCTGTGTATGTTATCCAAATACCAGGACATCACACCCAACTACCTTCTTAACAGACCCATCCCATGTTCTGATGAAGTCAATCCTATGACTGTCACATCAGAAATAGATGATCTATCTCCGCTATATCTGCTTTAGTCCATAAATAGACATAAGCTACTTGTCCATTACGCTTCCACTGCTCCCACTGACTACGACAACCCTCTGGCAGAGTCATATACACGTGCACTTCTAAAGCTAGTTTAGAACGACGCTATACTGATCCTCCTGCCGGGTCTCACAGTCTGGAACAACAGCAATGGCAAGTCTGCGTAAACAAGAACCTCCCTGTCACCGTCCTTGAGGCTACCAGAGTACCTCTCGGAAGCCTGAGGTTACCCACCATATCTGCAGAGTGGTCAATGGAATGTCAAACTAGATTGAATCTTTAGGTTCTTATCAAATTTTCAGTAATCGTTCGCGGTTCTTGATTCACTTCTAGTTATACCATAGTCCCACTACTGTTTTCTGAAAAAATCCATTTTACTAAAACTGTGGCGAGTCAAGAACATTATCACTATTGATCTTTCAAATGGTAGAAAGTCAACCCTCGTCATAGCCTGGGTCAACCCACAAACAGCTATTACAGAAACGTTCCTTGAGTTATCCAGAGTCTGGTTTTAAGCATAAGCCGGACAACTCCCCGTACCTTAACATCGTTAAGATATGAACCGTTCTATATCCAATATAGAAACAGAGGCACTGATTTAATTGGAACCAGATTCAAATCATGCAGCTGTCTCCAGTGCATGTCAACTAAATGGAGAGAGGCCGATCAGCATTACTCAACTTAGGTATACATCCAAATATAAGTAACCTGAAAGAGAAACAAGTTCTCATAATAATTACTATTAACTTAATACCATACACAAGTATCTACATCTTCGATCACTTTTAAAAATCATGATACTTGCAACACCTGGTTCTCTACTGTACTCTTATACCTATAACTTCTCAAAACTTAGACCTTGCATTTCTACGAAACACATGTCTAAGAACTAGAGAAGTCACAAGTAAACAGAATGTAGTACGAGTACCAACCCCTCCATCCTCATGGACACTGGACAACATACAATACTCTGTATAAGTCCCCTGAGTCTAATAACTCATTCCCTGTGTGTTGTAGGTTGAAAAATGTACTTATGGTTAAGAAGAATTACACAGCTGTTTAATGCTCCTTACCTAACCATCCACTGATATAGGTAAATGACATAGACATAATTTCAAAAAGTTATATCTCACTTTATAAAAATAAACGTACAGATATATTAATTTGAAATTGGTGCATAACAACGCATATTCAAAACCAAATATTTGCCGTCCGGCAAACAACCCAGGTGATTTCCTCAAATATCACCAATTACAACGAATCCCGATATAATGAGGATAATCACCCAATTCCCAATAACTTACTCCCACTCATCATCTGTAAAACCATACAGATTTGAGAATCAAAACTGGTAAATACATACCCTGGAGCAAGAGCTAATTGGAAAATCAGTTTTCTTTTAACAATACACAGTGAAACTGAAACATGTAAATGTTTCGAAGGGGTATCTGGGTATTCTTAGTAATGACTCTTCCATTATCAGATTCATAACTATAACCGTATATTTCTTTTCCATCTCTCCAAATCCCTTTATATGTCTTTAGACATTACCTTCTGTACACCCCTTTAGGCCAAATGGTTTTCTTCCTTCCCTACCGTTCGGCACCAGCCTATGGTTTGGAAGAAGACTATCCAATAAGCATAATGGGTGTACTCTCCTAATCCTAGGAGTACTCGTAACCTGAGAGAATGTGAAGATAAAAGACAACTGAACAAACCTTATTCTTATTTCTCCTGAACAAGAATCCATCCCCGAACTGGAACAAGTTCTTTCGAGTTCGTATATAACAATACGATGGAGTATCCAAATAACTGTGGATCTTCGTAGTGATACGGAGTGTTCTGGAGAAATACAAAGGTGATGTTGGATTGGCGAAGAAATACTTGGTTTGGTCGTGAATAGCAGTCGCAATTTACATTGCCCTCTTACTAATCCCTTTATTTGTCTTTACTTAATACCTTCTGTACACCTTCGTTGGGCTAATTGGTTTTCTACATTTCCCACCGTTCAGCACCTGCCTATGGTTTGGAAGAAGGCTATCCAATTAGCAAAATAGGTGTACCGTCCTAATCCAAGGAGCACTCGCAACCTGATAGAAGGTAAAAGGAAAAGATAACTGAATAGTCTTATTCATTTTCTCTAGAACCGGAAACCATCCTCGAATCTGGAGCAAGTTCCTTCGAGTTCGTATATAACCATACGATGGTTTTATCCAATGGAAGTGGATGTTCGTTGTAATACGGGGTGTTCGGGAGAAAAGGATAAAAGTAGGAGTGGCAATGAGGTATGCAACTCTGACAATACAAAAGCCAGTGTTTTAAGAAAGTTCGGTTATTTTGGTCACTGAGTCATAGTCAAGGGTCGGGTCATGGTCGCTGCCAAAGAGAGAGAGAAAAGAAACATTCCACGTGCACTCTAACCTAGATCAGAATGGTTATCAATTTATCTAATCAGGAAACCTCCCACTATATCGTCAAATTCTCCTCCAAACCAGAAAGAAGAATTAGTCGCGATCACCCGAGGAGTAAACCAACTCATCGGTGGGAATAAGGATCCAACTATCATCGTATAATAACGTGATGGAATCCACTCATGTTATCACACTCCAGAAGGTATGCGCATATCTGGCAAGTTTTAGTTTCTTTAGAAACTCACGCTGTGATTTTTACCCCTAGGACCCAAGTGGCCTTGACACGGTCAACAAATCAAAGAGTCCTAGTCAAGTTCAACCCGTCATTATCCTGGATTGCATTAAACCCACCCGTACGAGCCCTTGACACTGTCAACAAGGCCGCACGACTGTCCTAACCAATCCCATTAGTATGCCACAAACAAACACTACTTAGCTACCGCACACTACGCCTTGACATAGTCAACAAACGCAGCACGAATACTAAGTAATACTTGTAAGAAATGACGGAGGGCTACGACTAGTTTTTGGCGAAAAACCTTTAACGTAATGAACTTGATATCGTTGAAGGAACTGCATAACTTTTTATAAAAATATAGTGGCGAAAACCTTTGCTAAAGAGGTCACTCCCGGTGAAGGGGTCTCGGCTCTTTCCCCGTAGAATGAGGTGCAGGATATTCCAGCTGAATACCACGATGCAAAGAAAGAAGTAATAGACTATAGTGAAGTTATTACCCTGACACAAACTTCTGTCCAAGGGGTCACTCCCGGTGAAGGGATCTCGGCCCTTGCCTCGTCGACTGAGGTGCGGGATATTCATAACCGAATACCACTGTGCAAAACAAAAGAGAACGTCCTTGCAATAACAGCTTTTTTTTTATAAAAATGTTCCAACAACATCAGAATAGGTTTGTTTAGCTTCCATTGATCCGAATCAATGCAGTCCCATCAAGTAATCACACCACAAAAGAACGAAAATATGATGTGCGTATATGCCATCCGCATTCTCTACTGGGTCCCGTCATCACCCGTTAGGTTACTTAACTAACGACAGAGCGGGGAGTGGACTACCGCGGGTGTAAAACATATACAACATCTACTAGTATATATATCAATATATAATATTCGCTCATGGCGTGATAAAATGCAACATCATAGAAATGTAATAAGCATCACAAAACAATACAGATAATTTGTGATCCCCAGGTTTCATGGAGTCGCTACTGGAACCCGATGTTCCCGTGGTCGTATGGATAGCATGTGCAATGAAATCCTAGACCCCTACGGGCGCGGCAAGTTACCCGCCAAAACCTGAAGCGAGGCAGCCCCCTTCAACAAAGTGAATGGACGACCCAGCACTTCACGTAATCTGGTAACTTGAGCACCCCTCCTTGGGTCAACCTATTCCCCCTACGAGTGCGACGAATAGCCCGCCAATTCTAGAGTAAAGCCCCCTCCGTCTCAAAGCCATGAGATGCGGGCCCGTTGTCCTCTAGAACCCGGCTATCCGTGCACCACACCGCGGGGTAATCCTAGTACAGAAAGTAAAATATATACAACGGATACATCGACCTCAGCCCGGTCGTGCCCCAAAAGAATAATATACAAACAGGCAGTGACGGCAGTCCACATGTCGGACGCTCGCCCTGCAATATCAAATATACAAATATAAGCAAACTGTACTACCATTGCACCAGGCTATCCACCACGAAAAATCCACAACATCACAGCACAATACAGAACATCAACGTGAATGTCACGTTCGCAAATCCGTCTAAAAGGGCTATAGCAATTAGACAAGATTTACCGATAAAATGACATTCACAGTCGCAGACTTAATGTAAATACTGTGAACTAACATGTTTCAAATTTTCGATCGACAAAATTTCCAGAAGTGGGCCCCAAGCACTATTCCCAGTACTCAAACAAATCTGGGCCCAAACAAAAAATACCAGAAACCCCATTTCCTTGTCAGAGACCACTGTGGAAATTTTGGTGGACTGAAGCTACAGTACGGCGGCGGAACTGCGGCCAAAACGTGGTTACGGCCGCGGTTCCACCGCGCTACAGTGAAATCAGCCTACAAAATTTCTGCAGTTTTCTTAGAAAAGCCTGCCTAATTTTCTGCAATACTCAAAATAACTTTTTGACGGCAATAAAAATTCGACAGAAGATTCATGATTGGAAATGCAGTTTTGGAAAATTTCATTCGATCGAAGTTCTAAACACGTTAGAGCAAGTAAGTAAAGATTAATGGCGTGGCTCTGATACCATGTAAGTCTACGGTAGCGCCCTGGTCGTCTGTCCGAGGCCAAAATGCGGAAACGAAAAAATTTTCTTAACTAGAAACAGGCGCTATCGTTTTCTTAAAACCCGGATCGAACCATTAACCTATAACTAGCAACTAGAGAAAGGGTTGGAAAGCTATACCGATCGATCCGTGTCCTTCGGTCACTGGCCACCATCCCAAGCTCCTCACGGCATCTCCGAGCTCGATCTCCTCGTCGGAAAGGGCACCACATCTTCGAGTCTTTTTACGGGCTCCCGCTACATCCGAAGCAACTCGGGAACGAAGTTCGCTAGCCGACGTGTCCAAGGCGATGTAGAGAATGTGTGTGATCACTTTGTCTCTTGCATCCATTGTATGGATGGAGGTTAGAGATGATGCCATTGGTGGATGATGTAAGCTAGAGGAAGAAGAAGAAGAAGAGGCTCTCTTTTCATTTCTTTTCTTGTGTTGAATTGATAATGAGAGAAAGAATGAGAAAATACAAGAGCTAACACAAAAGGATATGGCTTCCCTTTCTCTCTCCATCCATCAATTCAACACCCAAATCGATCAATTACGTGACATTAGTGCTAAAAAAGAGACCATGAGTCACCTAATTGATTGTGCCTCTTCATGATGACTTCCACTCACATTTTCTAATTGCAAACATTAGCCCAAATGTTTACAACAAAAAGATATAGCAAGATCTAAAGTAAACTCGTGACGGATCACAAGGATACCCCTCGCCTGTATATACATACCTGCATCCGCATTCCGACTGAATGCGAATGCGATGAGACTAAAGTAATCCAACAAATCTAATACTAGGATCCTGCTTAAACCAAAGCCCACTAGTATGATCCGCCCAATCATGATCCGTGCACTACTGCACGTATATGATCGGACCCTGCTATATATCATATGGCCTCTACAACGTTTCGCTCGAAACTTGAAAACTGTCTGTGAGGGACTCTAAAGACTCGTCAATACTTTGGCTGTGGATTTAACCACTAGCACGTCAGAGGTACTAGCCATACGTAACGGGCTACCAGGTATTGAGAAAAAGGGAGGTCGATGAGCGAACTCGTCCTGACACCCTACTGAGTCCTGTCAGTGACAATATCCGTACAATCTGGTCCGTTTGTCTATGAGCATCGCATGGCGGGCCTAGGGGGTTGGTAAAAGTCAGACCCCTAAAAGCGGTACAAGTCGTGTCGGAGTGTAGCCCAGAACACCCTGAGATACTACAGGAATACCTACCAGTAAATCTCCTGTCTTGGCCAAGGACTTCGTGTAATGGCTCTCCTAGACACAGCGCGATCTCACCCCCAATACCGGGAGAGACGAAACCCCTGCCGATCCGCTCACTGCCTCCATGTGGCTCGGGACTGTACCCAACTAAAAACTATTTGCACGACTCCTTTGAGCCATGGTAGGGTAGTAATCAAACCACAAGGGGAACTTACACGAGACAAATGACGATCTCAGGTCGATGAACAAACCTGTACACATGTCACCAAGGAACTGCTATCTAACGTCAGGTATAATACCAACTAGCATGTTCCCGGCGAGTCCTGTCCGGTGTACTCATAACCCAATGAGCACGTGTATACATCTTAGGTGATCCAACTGACACCAATGGCTTGTGAGACCGGCCACCGCCCCTCGTCAGGGTCTCGACTTATGCACTAGTCTACTCTGGAGTATCGATGCCCTGTCTCGAAAACTCCTACGACTAGGGACCTTTTAAGGATGTGCTTATAGACCTCAGCTCCCACGTATATGATCTCCATCATACTGCTGGCAGTCAAGCAAGAATCCTAAGGCTCTATCAACGTGTAATAGCGACCTGTAAGGTCACAAAAAGCAGTACACGATAATAAAGATAAAACCAGATAGCATACTATCATCTTGAGTAAGACTGTCCTACCGGTATAGGTCCTCCCTCAATCATTGCAATCACATGCCTGTGATCCAATAATTGACTCTGAGGGCACTATATCCAACACTGCTCGGTTACTATATAATATAGTATATGTCATAAAAACATGATGCTCGAAAGAAATTAATCTCAATAAGTGTATACAAAGATATCATGTGCGTTTGGTGCGCACGGAAATCAAAATCATTTACAAGTTCCATGAATGTGCACAGAAGCAAAAACAAAGTGCAACGAGTGTGCACGAAAGCATCTGTCAAGTACAATGGGTGTGCATGACAACAATACCAGGTGCATATAATATGCAAGAAGAATCTTGATTAATTGCATTTGGTGTGCAAAAAATCACATCAAGTGCGCCCAGTGTGCGCGAAAATCTGAATGAAGTGCGTCAGGTCCGCATGAAAGCATCTAATGCAATAAGCTGCACGAAAACAAATATTAGGTGCACTAGGTGCACGAAAACTCGGCAACGCATCAAAAGTGTATAGAAACAATATCGAGCAAATGAATCAAAATCCGCGGCATACAACATGTACGAAATCAAAATTGACTGTATCGGAATACACAGAATCATAAGTAATTGCAACAAGTGCATAAAACCAATATCAAGTGCAACTACGGTGCTTGAAATCACCAATCACGAAACTCAGTCATCAAAATACCATGCTCAAAATGACGAAAACGTGATATCCGAATCACCAAAATGCAATTCGTAAACAAATAGCATTAAGGTACACCTCCTTCAATGTAGAAAGGTGCCGGTGCACCCAAAGCTGGTAGAGCAAGAATATCTACTTGCCTCCTGCCCACGGTCTGGCATCCTCTGTCCTTGGGTCCTTATTTTCTCTGTGGATCTCTAATTCTACAATCTCTTGACTCGATGGCCCGGTTAGGAGTAATGACGGAAACAGTCCCGCCCGATGCTTCTCTAAACATCTCCTGGCCAATTAACATGGCCACTCGTAATGTAGCACATCAATGATGGCGGCATCTGGCCGCCTGAGTGCATTCCATACAACCGATCCTGGGTCTAAATCTTAGCGTTACGGTGTCCTGGAAAGAACCTGCTATGGTCTCTTCCGATATCACCAGTGCTGAACTGCCCAGAAGTTGGCACTCTTTACATTAACCCGTTTCTTATTCCGGGAAAGCCGCATTCTCATCATGACTTTCCTATGGAAATATGACTTTATCCAACGCCTCTGCGTACGTATCAATTCTTTGGATCCAACGGAGAAGAAAGACCCATTAAGAGTTCACACGAATCTCTTTTCCACTTTTCTTCAATATGGACCAATTCGGAGTCATCTCCCGATAGCTGTGTAGAACGCAATCCAATTTGGCTATAGTCATATCCAGAGTCTCTCGTAAGGACTCGAAGTTATGAACTCGGGCATCTTCACCACTTTGTGGAAGATAGCTGGACAATTACGTCCTCTGGAACTCGTCTAAGTCATCGGAGGAATACGCTTTTCTCGTCCTCTCTTGATCGACTTACACTAGGTGTAAGCAAGACCCTTCAAACAGGAATTATTTGACTTAACTAATCCTACATCACAGTACTCGAACAAACGAATCATCTTATTCAATTTAACCAAGAATGGTTAGCAATCTTCTGTCACATCCCTTCCTGTAAACTCATGTGGCTTTAGCTATATAAACTCTGGGGCGACATCGGTCAATCTCAGGAACATCGGGTTCATCTTTCTGCAAGATAGACAACACATCAATTTATGGAGTAGACGGTACATCAACAGTCCTCTCAATTTGGTTGGCCTCTAGCAATAGCCCAATCATTTGGTGCAAATCCTGATCGCTCATGTCAAACGAGAAGTCCTAGCATAAAAAATATATCAATACGTTTGTACGTCACCGGAAAACATCCTGGTCTGTCCTCGTCCCTAACGAGCTCGCCCTGACCGCATGTCTAGCCGCAGCTCTCTCAGCTTGTATAGCCAAGGTAACAGGAACTGCAATCAAATATTGATGAGGATAGATCATAAGAACAAATCGAAATACGAGGCTCAAAATAATACACATCTTAAGGTGGCTTAAGCGGAGCAGCGTATCGTAAGTATGACGCGGAACATACACACGGTACGTCACTCTACTTAATTACCTACTCCATCAACCAAGGTCAACCTACATAATGAAAGTTCGGTTCTAATACTCCCTCAGTCAAGTCTAAGTTCCTTAAGGTCAAGCCTTAGGTTCCGAAATATATATGTCCTAGACTCCGCATAGTCAGACCTAGACTCGAACCAAGGTTAAATCTAACGCTCTAATACCAATTTTATCACGACCCGAAATTGGAACGTGGCCGGTGATCGCACGCTTTTGGCGTTTCGTATGTTCAAAGTTCTAAAGTTATAACCGCGATCAGGACGGTGTCGCTTTGCAGCTAGCCGGTTGAGCACGGGTCGATCCACAGGGAGATGGTTGTATGTCCGTTCGAGTTTTAGACGAGTCAATAAAGAATGTGTATATGTTTGTTCAAATCTATCCTATGTGTTTTATATGCAAGTATAAAGTTGTTAAGAAAAAGATACGAGAGTGTAAGCTAAAGAAATCCGCACTCAAAACCTTTGTGCCGAGTCTTGACCAATTGAAGCTAGAGCAATCGGCAACAACGTGGGTTAGGGTACTTAAGCACGGTATTCGTGGAATCCGGCTTATTGATCCTTGTCCGTCTGTTCTTGTCTCTTGCTTTCGCCTCCGGCCAAACCGAACGCAACCGGTCGCGGTTAGGAATCACCGTTACCTTGGTAGGGTAGGGTGCCTAACGGAGCGCTTGCGTAACGTTTGGGAGGAGTTCAAAGGAAAATAACGGGAAAAGGAAATGAGGAAAGAAACCTTAACTTACAATATTATATTTATTCTTAAAAACAACATATTAAAAACATTCACAATACGAACCAAAAAGAGCAAAAGAAAAGATAAACAAGGAAAAGAAAAGATTACAAGCAAGTAATTAAAAGTGCATGGAATTTAAGTGCATGAAAGTAAATGAGCAAGA
Source organism: Agapanthus africanus (assembly GCA_030015575.1). Taxonomy (NCBI): domain Eukaryota; kingdom Viridiplantae; phylum Streptophyta; class Magnoliopsida; order Asparagales; family Amaryllidaceae; genus Agapanthus; species Agapanthus africanus. The sequence continues at coordinate 151,653,056 of JASDDO010000031.1, forward strand.
AATGAAAATAGGAACCATAGAACCCAAAACAAGACATGGGTTCAATAACCAAATCTTAAACTTGCAAGCTCAATTAAGAGGTTGCAAGATCAAGAAAAGGCAATGAACTCATGGAGAATGAAGCACAAAAGAGAGAACAAAATGATACAACCCCTTGAGATCAACGACCAAAGCTAAAACTTGCAAGCTCACTTAAGAGGTTGCAAGATCAAGTTAAGGTAGAGAGCTCAAGGGGGAAGCTAAGCAAAAAAGAATGATACAAAATAACCCTCATCTTCATTTAACATCCACTCAAAAGCTCTCACAAAAATTTCATGGAGGAAAGAATGAAGAAGAAGAAGAAGTAAACTAAAAACTAACAAAAAGTGGGCATAAGAATGAACATCCATGGCTTGGCAAGTTCTGGGCTATTTATAGGCAGGAAACAGAAAACCTAGGGCAACATTCTGAACCCAAATAGAGTGACCAAAAAACCCCTGAAAAATCATCAATTGCGGAGCCCACATGGCCGCGGTTCCGGGGCCAAAGCATGCTTATGCCGCGGTTCCGCGGCCTAAGCATGCTTATGCTGCGGAACCGCGGCCATAAAGAGGGGTTAGGTCATTTGCTTTTGTGGGTTTTCCTGGTTTTCAGTACTCTTCAGTGTGGTATATGTTGTTTCTCAGAAACTCTTCACATTTCTTCCAGAATTTCAGTAGATCAAAAGGTGATGTGATGTGGAACTTTTTCCATGATTTCGTTGAGCTCCGCGTAGATATGTTGGATCTTGAGTTAACATTGAGCTTTGTGCATGAAAATGATATTGATTTGCCATTTTGTCCCTTAAACTGGTGTGTGGCAACATACGAATAGAGAGCGGAGACCCGTGTTTTATCTGTGGTTGGCAGTAATCCGGATTTTGTCGTACTTTTCCTTGAATTTCACTGTTTAGAGCTGAGAACCTGTATCCTGCAATTAACTAGCAAACACGGCTCAATAGTACCTACCAATAAACAAACGAGCGTAAGAATGGGCGGTATAAAATGCAATATTCTGGTATGAACAAATACCCCCAAACTTAACTTTTGCTCGTCCCGACCAAAACCAATTTATTCACAAAAAGTCCTAACCGCACTTTCGCAGGGAACGCGATTGCACTGAGCTCGTGCAACAAGCCGTTAAAACTCTAGGTGTCCCTAGTAGGAGGAGTGTTGTCTCCTGAGGATTTTCAGCGGATTACACCCACAAAATCCCGTCAAGTTAGTTCATAAGTGAACATCGATTCTACTCCTACAGTTTAGTATCTACGTTAGAAACTCTATCATCCTAAGTTAGAAATATCCAACCCTAATGCTTCACACCTCCTTTCTATTTAACCTTAGATCTTATACATTCTAAAAAAGTTTAGAAAGATGTTGGTATCTCCTAATTTTTCCTTCTTTAAGCGTGGTCTCAAATCAGGGATTTTTATCAACTTTACAGAAAACATAAGTCTTATTCTTCATTTCTATCTTTTATCCAAACATTGATTGTACACCCCTACGTGTGTGTATATTTGCACCCCTACACTCAAGAATTCAATTCAAGCTATAATACCCTTGCCCTAATACCTAATACTACTTCTTTTCATTAAGGATGGACGGATTTGCTGGCACACCTTTCATGCGACTATTAATGCTTCTTGAGGCACTAACGGCCGATTACTGAATGTGTGAGCTTAAAGCGTAAATAGCAGTTTCCAGGTCTTGACTTTATTTATATTTCTTTTTCTTTTTCAAGACCGGATATATTTTTCAATATGCTCTTTTGGTGTTTAGCTTTAAATACCGTTTTTTCTTTCATACTAGGTTTTCAGACAAGAGTATTTCTAGGTATCCTCTACTATCCCAAGTTTCAAGGTGCGTGTAAGTGCAGTTTGTAGGGTATATACTTTCTAAATTTGAACTCAAGAAAAGAAACTATTTTTCAGACTTATCCTTCAGTAAAGCATCAATACTTTCCCTTCATCTTGACATAACTCAAGAACTGAACTCAAGATTACCTATTTCTAAAAAAAACTGTAAAGACGTATACTTACCAAAGTTAGACAGAATGAGGGTTATTTTTAGGATTTTCAATTCCTAAGCGTAGAATTTAGTTATTTCTAACATATCAACTAAACTTTCAGAATAAAAATCTAAGTTACCCTATTAGCTAACTTAACGAAAAAGTTTTTATATTTTTTGAAAATTTTTCGATTTTTGTGGGTTTTTAATAAGGTATGCAAATGCAAAATATACAAATGAATGCGAAGGAAGAAAGCTTACCGAGCACACCCCCAAACATAAACTTGACAGTGCCCTCACTGTCAGGCTATACCAAGAGGGTCAAAATTGTCGGCGCTCCCTAAAAACAGATTATATAACAAAAATCGGAAACAAAAAATATATACAAAAAGGTTCCCCCCCAAACTTAAGTAAAACAGTGTTTCCACTGTTAAGCGTTGAAGTTCAGGATTAGGGGGAAAGAAAACAGTTTCAAACTATACAAGGCCTTACACGGGCCAAAAGTGAGCACCAACCATTCAAAGATTTTATCGCTATAATGTACAGGTTGGTGGAAGAAGGCGTAGAGAAAAGTGAGGGAGAATATGCGAGACCGTATGAAGATAGAAATGGGATACGGTCTCGGTATATGAGAGGAAGAATGGCGGAAGGGAGAAAGAAGTGGAATACGAACTTGAGGGTGGAAATGGATTGAATAAATTAGTATAATCTGTAATGATCGATGTGAAAAGATGGATTGTACTAATCTATCAATATGGAGAGAAATCGGGTCAAATCCCTCAAGATTCGTGAGAAACCATGTGTACGCCGAACTCGGTAAACCAGACATATGAAATGAAAGTGAGACAGTTTCTTGCAAGGTCGGAACGATGGAAAGGATGGAGGTAGGTGATTGAGGAAGGTTATCGGTTAAAGGTTCAGGAGGGTGTACACAGTCAATGAAAGGAACATGATGAATTGGAAAATCCGACCCATCAATTAAAACTGGTTCATCCTCAAAACTATCCTCAAAATTTTCCTCAAAATTCAGCACATCCATGCATTTATCTTCAAAATCCAGACGCATATAGGGTTCGGGAAAAGCATTTAATGACTCGGGATGATGAATTGGAGAGAAAAACTCAGCCAAATATACGGGTTCATCATCCAAAATATTCCCAGCGTCAATATCCTCAATCAAGTGAAAATCTATAGTCTCAGACACCTCAACAAAAACATGGATATCAATCAATTCAGGTTCTAAAGTGGAGGTGTAAAGGTCAAAATGTTTAGGTACTGTTTAACTTGGAAGGGACCCTTCACAATCAGGTAAATCAAACACTACAAAGTCGCACAACTCATTATCTGTTCTATCTTTAATCAATGAATCGTTTGGAACATTAGATAGACATTCAAAACCGGAGTTGTGGGATTTAAGTTGAAACGGGTAGGCTTGATTAGGAAGGGAGTACATCTCACTCTCTCCACTCAAATTCTCAACCTGTCTTACCGCCTCTTCATACATTGGAAAATTTAGAGCTAGTTGAAAACTAGCTACCGGGTCACTAGGTTGTATGAGGGCGGCCATGGACACATTCAATCCATCATCTGTTGGTACAACGCTACCCTAAAGTCTTTCAAAGACTGTTCCAGAGTAGACAATGGTTGTGAAGGGGTTTCAGTAAAAGATTCAAAGTTGTTTGGATACTGAAAACTCCCAAATGGCGGTTTAGAAGCAATGTCTAGGGGAGGTACAAAAGTCGGGTAGGACTGGTAAGAATTGAATGGCTAGACAGGAGCAGGATCAACATTTGGATAAGCAGGTGAATAGAATTGTTGATCCCAAGAATCTGTAGTGGTGAAAGGAGTGAAAGGTCGGCTACAAGATTGTTCAATATGTTCAGCGACGGACAAAGGACGTCTTGCAAAAGGGGTATCAACATAAGAGGGTGGGGGAGGTTGAAAAGGTTGATACAAAGTGGATTGCGGAGGGCAAGTGTTTGTCCTAGACGCGTCTATCCGATCTTTCAAAGAGATTTTGGTCATGGAGGGATCGTTCGACGTTCGGCCAAAGCAAGAACTGTAAGAAGTAATGTCTGGTTGTGGGTACCAAAGTTCGGCAAGAGTTTTTCTAGGTGGAGTTCCCATGATATGAAGAGAGAAAGAAAGAAAGGAAGAGAAAAGGACGGGAAAAAGAATGTTAATTTTTTTTTATTTTTATTAAAAAAAATGTTTGTTTTTGGAGTTTTAAAAATTGTTTGATTGAAAGAATACGGAATTATGGGACAAAAATTTACAAGCAAAATCACAATCACAATATGCACAAACACATCTAGAGCTAGGGTCTTTAAAGTCCAACTAGACTGCTCCTAACTGTTCCAAAGGTTTAGAAATAGGACCTCAAACCGCCTCTTTTCCGCCAATTACGGCCAGGTAAGTGCCAGGTAAGTGGGAGGCTCCCCACTACGTAAGTAGTGGTCCTAATTAAGTAACCACTTGCCTTGGACACACTTGCCTAGACACCGCAAAGTCAGGATAGGATAAACGGCCGATGCCTACAACCAGTCCTCTGTCCTATTAAGCGCGACGTCCTTAGGGCTGGGTCTAGTATTTTTTTATTAGCTCAAGGTAATGCATATGCAATTAGTGATTTGTGGGGTCTTAGGAAGGGTGATGAAATCCCCACCCAATCTGAATTGGTGTTCAAGCACCTTAATGTCCGTATTAGTATATGCAAAGCGATTACCAAACAAAATCTAAAACAACAAAAAATTATTTTGTGGCGGCGCAATTCTGTGCAAAGAAACCTGCAGAAAATACAGTATAGTGGAATTCAGAGAGGGGGCTAGAGGAAAGAGAAAGGGCAGAAAAAATTTGGGGCTTAGAAGCCTCAAAAGGACCGTGGAACCGCCGCCGAATCCCTTATTTGACCGCGGTTCTGCGGTCAAATTAATGAAATGGCACCTGAACCTTAGGTAGATACACGTGCCCTTCTCTGTACACCCTAATAAAATCCTCTGTTTCTTGATTTGATTACTGTACTTTCTCCAGATTAGCCTGCACACTTGCACAAAAAAATTATCAAAAATAACAAAAAGATTTTATTTTAGATATATATATACACAAAAAGAATATTAACCCGAATAACAAGAAAAAAAATACGTTACCGTCTCCCCGGCAACGACGCCATTTGATCGCACGCTTTTGGCGTGTCGGATGTTCAAAGTTCTATAGTTATAACCGCGATCAGGACGGTGTCGCTTTGCGGCTAGCCGGTTGAGCACGGGTCGATCCACAGGGAGATTGTTGTATGTCCGTTCGAGTTTTAATCGAGTCAATAAAGAATGTGTATATGTTTGTTCAAATCTAACCTATGTGTTTTATATGCAAGTATAAAGTTGTTAAGAAAAAGATACGAGAGTGTAACCTAAAGAAATCCGCATTCAAAACCTTTGAGCCGAGTCTTGACCAATTGAAGCTAGAGCAATCGACAACAACGTGGATTAGGGTACTTAAGCACGGTATTCGTGGAATCCGGCTTATTGACCCTTGTTCGTCTGTTCTTGTCTCTTGCATTCGCCTCCGGCTAAACCGAACGCAATCGGTCGCGGTTAGGAATCACCGTTACCTTGGTAGGGTAGGGTGCCTAACGGAGTGCTTGCGTAACGTTTGGGCGGAGTTCAAATGAAAATAACGGGAAAAGGAAATAAGGAAAGAAACCTTAACTTACAATATTGTATTTATTCTAAACAACAACATATTACAACCATTCACAATACGAACCAAAAAGAGCAAAATAAAAGATAAACAAAGAAAAGAAAAGATTACAAGCAAGTAATTAAAAGTGCATGAAAGTAAATGAGCAAGAAATGAAACTAGGAACCATAGAACCCAAAACAAGACATGGGTTCAATAACCAAATCTTAAACTTGCAAGCTCAATTAAGAGATTGCAAGATCAAGAAAAGGCAAAGAACTCATGGAGAATGAAGCACAAAAGAGAGAACAAAATGATACAACCACTTGAGATCAATGACCAAAGCTTAAACTTGGAAGCTCACTTAAGAGGTTGCAAGATCGAGTTAAGGTAGAGAGCTCAAGGGGGAAGCTAAGAAAAAAAGAATGATACAAAATAACCCTCATCTTCATTTAACATCGACTCAAAAGCTCTCACAACAATTTCATGGAGGAAAGAATGAAAAAGAAGAAGAAGTAAACTAAAAACTAACAAAAAGTGGGCATAAGAATGAACATCCATGTCTTGGCAAGTTCTGGGCTATTTATAGGCAGGAAACAGAAAACCTAGGGCAACATTCTGAACCCAAATAGAGTGACCAAAACACCCCTGAAAAATCATCAATTGCGGAGCCCACATGGCCGTGGTTCCGTGGCCTAAGCATGCTTATGCCGCGGAACCGCGGCCATAAAGAGGGGTTAGGTCATTTGCTTTGGTGGGTTTTCCTGGTTTTCAGTACTCTTCAGTGTGGTATATGTTGTTTCTCAGAAACTCTTCACATTTCTTTCAGAATTTCAGTAGATCAAAAGGTGATGTGATATGGATCTTTTGCCATGATTTCCTTGAGCTCCACGTAGATATGTTGGAACTTGTGTTGACATTGAGCATTGTGCATGAAAATGACATTGATTTGCCATTTTGTCCCTTAAACTGCTATGTGGCAACATACGGATAGAGAGCGGAGACCCGTGTTTTATCTGTGGTTGGCAGTAATCCGGATTTTGTCGTACTTTTCCATGAATTTCACTGTTTAGAGCTGAGAACCTGTATCCTGGAATTAACTAGCAAACACGGCTCAAGAGTACCTACCTATAAACAAACGAGCGTAAGTATGGACGATATAAAATTCAATATTCTGGTATGAACAGTCGGCACTTGAAATCACGTGAAGTCTATAGGACCTCACCGTAATCCAAGTAAGCCGAAAGCCCAGAAGTCTAAACCTTTTTAGGAAAAGAATAGCGGTGCAGTTTTGAAATAAAGTTATACTGGATTCAAATTTTTTTTGAAATGTAAAGTAATGTTATATGAAAATACAAGTGAGTTGTATACTATTTTTGTAGACATTTTCGTCATTTGAAATTTGGACAGCACGTCCATTGAAAATTTGATCCAAAACAAATACATAACAATAATATAGGCATCCCCAAGCGGGAGCTAGCTCCTCATCAATTGGCGGAATCACAACCACACAAATAAGGATATACAACGCCCAAGGAGAAGATCAAACACAAAAAAGAAAGTAAAGAAACCAAAACATCACCAAACACAGAATAAAGAATAATACACATAACGCGCTATAAGTCTGAAAGAATATACAAGTCTGTGGTTTCTAAGTCTACCAAATATATATAGTCTGGTTAATGGAGATTTTAACTAGATACAACTGAATAAATATACAAATACAAATGGTGGTCATGTTTACCACAGAAAACTGTATTTTAATACCACTCATTCATTATCTATTTTTTGTATATATCGGTACTATTAACCAGAACTGCAAACCGATCAATATTTCAAGAGTTTCTTTTTGCAACATGCATGTGTAGAAACTTTTTATCTAAATGGTCCAACACATACAAGTGTGTACACTAGCTTGTTGGTACGTGGACCATGGTAGGACTGCCCATGGCACATATGATATGATGAATTGGGCACATGGGGGGACAAGAGTTATATATGCAAAAAAGTTGTGATGTGACCAAAAGCTACAAAGTTTCCCTCCAAATCCATGAGTGCAGGCCAGGTTCTTATAGACAAATCAAGCAGCACCAGTGGAATTGTCGAGAGAACACAAGACCACACAACCAACACGAGCCAAGTTGCTCGGATTTAGGCCGGTAACATGACCAATATATCCGATATTGCCGGCCCCCTTGCCCTAATGAGTGCCATTTTTATTCTGGCTCTCCCTTGCTGTCACATCAACTCATTTTTATTACTTGTTTAATTTTATTTTGAGCCTATAAATACAGATCAGTGAGCAAGGGAGAGGGGGTCTCACATTTGTCCAAGACTTCATATATTTTCTTATTTTCTTTACACTTCATACTATTTTAGTTTTCTTTTGTTCTTGTATATAGCAAGTTTCCCTTGAGCTCCTTGCCTTCTCTTGATCTTGCTACCTCTTCATTGAGCTTGCAAGTTTATGTTTTGGTTATTGAACTCAAGGTTGTATCACTTGGACATAATAAAGCTTTCATTTTGTGTTCTTGGGTTCTTAGTATTTTAATCTCTCTCTTTACTTACTTGCAATTTATTTCTTTCATTTACTTACATGCCTTTTATTACCATGCCCTTTACATACTTGCTTTTTGTCTTTTTCTTTTCTTTTATCTTTTCATTTGCTCTCTCTTTTTGTGGCTTTGATGTTTTGTCAATATGATGTTGTTAGGAAAAAGAATGGTGTTGTATGTTAAGGTTTTCGTTTCTCATTTCATTTGCCCGATATTTTCAATTGAACTCCGCCCAAACCTTACGCAAGCGCTCCGTTAGGCACCCTACCCTACCAAGGTATCGGTGATCTCTAACCATGACTGGTTGCGTTCCGTTTGGCCGGAGGCGAAAGTCAAGAGACAAGAACGGACGGACAAGGGTCAATAGGCCGGATTTCACTAATATCGTGCTTAAGTACCGTAATCCACGTTGTTGCCGATTGCTCTAGCTTCAATGGTTAAGTTTGGCATAAAGGATTGAGTACGGAATTCACAAACTTACACTAACATATCTAATCCTAACAACTTATACTTTTCATATATACACATAGGTTAGAATCGAACAATTTCGCCCCGCTCATTAACTCGTCATAACAAGAACTTAAAACGCTCCGTCTCCCTGCGGAAGACTCGTACTCATCAGGGCTAGCTACACGCGACGCCGTTTTGATTGCGGTTAACTTTAGAACTTTAAAACATGACATGCCAAAAGCGTGCAATCAAATGGCGCCGTTGCCGGGGAGACGGTAATGTTTTTATTCTTATTATTTCGGTTTAATATTGTTTATATCATTTAACACTATTTTAAAAATAACAAAACAAACTTAAAAATCAAAAATCTCAAAAACCGATAAAAATTAACTTTCCTAACACTTTGTTCTCTAGGTTTTTGACCTGCAAGCACTCTGGATCTAAACAGAAAAGATAAGCAATACCATTGAGACACTAGTAGAACACTTAGACACCTGAAGAAAATTGGAGCCCAAACTCCAAGAGAAGTCTGGTGAGAACCCCCAATTATCCGGCGCCGCCGGCCCTAGAGCCTACATTTGCTCCAAAAACTTCTTCTGTGCTCCATTGTTCTAATTTTGTCCTAATTTTATTGCTTGATTTTTATAATTTTGAGTGTGCTGGAGTTTGGGCATTCATATCGCTATTTCGCACTAAAAATCCATTTTTCCGACATTTGTAGATTTTGACGGATTTGCTAAATGCGATCGTGTGGAGCAAAGTGTACATTCAAGGTTAAGCTGATTGTGAAGTATAGTGCCAACGATCCGGGTAGTTTGACCCGCACAACTGAACATTCCAAGCTATTCGGATTTAATTCAAACGGGAGTTTCTTAACCAAAAAACTTATTGGAACGTATTTTACTAACACCTTCTTCTCAAATCCGACGCATCCAATATACTATCTTTGCAGGATTATTTGCAAGTTCACTGTCAAAAGTTAAAGTTGACTAACCCGTATTTGTTGCAGTGCCGAGCTTAAACATAAAAAAGATTGTTTGATGTTTTGAACATAATTTTTCATTAATTTGCGCATTGCATCCATTAATACGGACTTAAGGGCAAGCGAACCCCATAACAAACGGTAAAGGATTTCATCACCTTTTCCATGGCCCACAAATCACGAATTGAGCATAACGTTTACCCGCACAAAAATTTAAAAGAAACTAGACTTTAAGTCTTAAGGACTTCGCGCTCATTAGGAGAAGTTAACTGTGTTTAGAACACTGGTTAACGGTATATCGTTCGCGGGGTGTCTAGGAAAGTGTTCATGGTGAAACCACCAAAAGAGAAAGAGTTATCTAATTAAGGACATTTGCGAAAGCATTGGAAAACCTCCCCTTATCTCTATACTTACCCAGCCTCATGATCAGTATATCTTGAGCCCGTTTCTCGACACATTTTTACTTCGACAATCAAGTTCTTGAGCAGGCCTAGTTACCCTAGGTGAACCCTAGAACGATTTGGTGTGTGTTATTTTGTGTCGTGATTATTCTTTTTTGTGTATATTTCATTCCTTTGTTAATAACTAACTTATAACAAAATGACCCCACATTCTTTTTCCTCTCCTTTTCTTTTCTTCTCTTCATATCATGGGTACCCCACCTAGAAAGACTCTTTCCGAACTTTAGTACCCACAACCAGACATTACTTCATATGGTTCTTGCTTTGGTCAAACTTCGAACGATCCTTCCATGCCCAAACTTTCTTTGAAAGATTGGATAGACGCGTCTTGGACAAACATTTGGACTCCGCAACCCACTTTGTATCAACCATTTGAACCTACCCACTTTCTTACGTTGATACCCCTTTTGATAGTCCTGTTGTAACTCCAAGACCTATGTCTATTGCTGAACGTATTGAACAATCCCGCAGCCGATCTTTCACTCCTTTCATCACGTCCAATTCTTTGGATCAACAATTCCATTCACCTTCTTATCCAAATATTGATCCCACTCTTATCCAACCATTCAATTCCTATCCATCCTACCCGACTTTTACACCTTCCCTAGGCATAGCTTCTGAACAGCCTTTTAGGAGTTTCCAGTATCCAAACGAGTTTGAATATTTTACTGAAACCCATTCACATCCCATGCCTAGTCTGGAACAGTCATTGGAAGATTTTTGGGTAGCGTCATCTAAACAGATGATGGATTTGAATGCGTCTATGGCCGCCCTCATACAACCTAACGAACCGGTAGCTTGTTTCCAACTAGCTCCAAATTTTCTAATGTATGATGAGGCGGTAGGACAGATGGAGAATTTGAGTCGTGAGAGTGAGCAGTACACCCTTCCAAATCAATCCTACCCGTTCCAAGTTGAATTCCACAACTCCGGTCTTGAAAGTCTATCGAGTGTCCCGAACGATTCACCGATTGAGGATAGAACGTTAAATAAGTTTTGCGACTTTGTAGCGTTTGATTTACCAGATTGTGAAGGGTCCATTCCAAGTGAAACTAATCCCAAACCTTTTGACCTCTACACTTCCATCTTAGAACCACAATTGATAGAAATCCATGCTTTTGATGAGGTGTCTGAGAAATTTGACTTTCATTTGATTGAGGATATCGACGCCGGTAATATTTTGGATGATGAACCCACAACTTTGGATGAGTTTTTATCACCAATTCATCATGTCCTTTCTCTTCCGTGTAGACATCATCCTGAGTCATTAACTGTTTTTCCCGAACCCCATTTGCGTCTGGAAATTGATGATGAATGCATGGATGAGTTTAATTTTGAGGAGAATTTTGAGGATAGTATTGAGGATGAACCAGTTTTACTTGATGAGTCGGATTTTCAAATTCATCATGTCCATTTCACTGACTATGTACACCCTCCTGAACCTTTAACTGATACCCTTCCTCGATCACTTCCCTCCATCCTTTCTATCATTCCCACCTAGCAAGACACCGTATCACTTTTACTTCCTGTGTCTGGTTTACCAAGTTCGGTCTACCCATGTTTTCTCATGAATCTTGAGGGATTTGACCCCATTTCTCGATGGGTTAATAGATTAGTACAATCGCTTTTTACACATCTGTCATCATAAATTGTACTAATTTATTCACTCCATATCCACCCTCATATTCGTACTCCACTTATTTCTCCCTTCCATCATTCTTCTCCTCATATACCAGGAGCGTATACCACTTCTATCCCCATACGGTCTCGCGTATTCTCCATCTCTTTCCTGTCCGCATTCTTTCACCAGCCCGGGTCTTATCCCGATAAAAAATTTGAATGGTTGGTGCTCACTTTTGACCTGTGTAAGGCCTTGTATAAATTAATACTGTTCTCTCCCCCCTAACTCTGAACATTAGCGCTTAAACAGTGGCAACACTGTTACACTTATGTTTGGGGGGTTCTTTTTGTGTATATATTTTTGTTTTGCTTTTTGTATAAAATATTAAAAAATTAAAAAGAAACAGGGGGGCGCCGACAATTTTGACTCTCTTGGTGTAGCCTGACAGTGAGGGCACTATCAAAATTTAAGTTTGGGGGTATGCTCGGTAAGCTTTCTCCCTTCGCATTCATATGTATATTTTGCATTTGCATACTTATTTTAAAAACGTATAAAAATAAAAAATAATTACAAAAATATAAAAACTTTGTCGTCAAGTTAGCTAATAGGGTAACTTAGATTTTATTCCGAAAGTTTAGTTGATACGTTAGAAAAAACTAAATCCTAGGCTTAGGAATTGAAAAAACCCTAAAAATAACCCTCATTCTTTTTAACCTTGGTAATTATACGTCCTTACAGTTTTTTTAGTAGTAGGTAATCTTGAATTCAGTTCTTGAGTTAAGTCGAGATGAAGGGAATGTATTGAAAGCTTTACTAAAGGATAAGTCTGAAAAATAGTTTCTATTCTTGAGTTCAAATTTAGAAAGTATATACCCTACAAACTTCACATACATGCACCTTGAAACTTTGGATAGTAGAGGATACCTAGAAATACTCTTTCCTGAAAACCTAGTATGGAAAAAATAACAGTATTTAAAGCTAACCACCTAAAGAGCATCATTGGAAAAAAAAATATATCCGGTCTTGAAAAAAGAAAAATAAAGAAAAGAAAAATAAATAAATAAAGTCATGACCTGAAAACTGCTATTTATGTTTTAAGCTCACATTCAGTAGTCGGCTGTTAGTGCCTCGTGAAGCATTAATAATCGCATGAAAGGCGTGTGAGCAAAACCGCCCATCATTAATGAAAAGAAGTAGTATTAGGTATTAGGGCAAGGGTACTATAGTTTGAATTGAATTCTTAAAGTGTAAGGGTGAAATTTTACACACACGTGGGGGTATACAATCGATGTTTGGAGGAAAGATAGGAATAAAGAATAAAACTTATGTTTTCCATAAAGATGATAAAAAAATCCCTGATTGGATCAGCACTTTAGAAGAAAAACTTAAGAGAAACCGAGATCTTTTTAAACTATAAAAACGTATAAGATTTGGGGTTGAATAAATAGGACACGTGAAACATAAGGGTTGAATATTTTGTAAGTCTATGTAACCCACCCCGGTACTTACGGGGAGGCGGAAAGAGTAAAAATCAGTAAAAATCAAATTTTTATCACAAGGGAACATAGACTAACCATGAAGGATCTTTGCTAAACAAAAACTAACAAACTAACTACAAGTTCTAGCTACTAGGTAAGATGGTTATACATAGTTCTTGAGCTCCTTCTCTTATTGTTGTGGTCCTCCTTATTGCTAGCTCCTTGGAGTGGTGTAGACGGCTCCTCCTCTTCGTTTTCTCTTTGCCGAACAAAAATCCACCGAAGGCCTCTACGTTGAGCTCTTACCTCAACCAAGAAGTAACTAGAGTGCTTGGCTTGCTAGACTAAGAACCCTAGAATGAGTAGAGAGGTGTTTTGATGGTTTTATCTCGCAAAACTCATGTTTTTCAACTCATGAAACAAGAAAGCTTTGAGAGAGATGAAGAGGGAGAGCAATGCAAGAGAGAGAAAGAGCATGAGAGAATGAGAGTCTCTTTTTTTCAATCTTAATCTCATATGAGAGATATATGAGAATAATAATAATAATTAAGAAAATTGTGATGGTTAGTTGATTTGACCATTATCATATCACATTTAATGCTAATGCAAGCTTCAAGAAGCATCTTTTGCAAAAGAAAATATCAAGGTCAACAAAAGTCAACAAGTCAAATGGTCAACCCAACCATAACCATGGCACAATTATCCTTAATTAATATTATTAACCATATTTCTCATTCTCATTAGGGTTTAGAAAAAAGTCAACGGTCAAAAACCCTAATGATGTTCATCTGCCTCTGTCAACTGTGCATATACACCCGCATCCGTGTTCCGAGGAACATGAATGTAATGAGACAAAACAAATACTAGGGTCTGGCTTAAACCAAAGCCCGCTAGTAATAACTGCCCGGACACCAAACGTGCACAAGTGCGCGTATGTGAACGAACCCCGTCGTAAAACCATACGACCTCTACTCTGTTTTGCCCAAAGGTGAACAACCCACTGTGTGGGACTCTAAAGACTCGACACTACGCTGGTAGTGGGTTTACCCACAGGCCGCAAGCGGTACTAGCTGTATGTAACGGTCCCAAGATAGATGCCGATAAGAAGACCGATGAGGTGAACCCATCCGAACTCCTACTGAGCCTGAATGTGACAATCTCCGTACAGTCCGGTCTGTTCGTCTGAGAGTATCGCATGTCGGGCCTAGGGGGGCGGTAAACGTCGGTTCACTAATAGCGGTACAAGTCGTGTCGGAGTGTAGCCCAGAACACCCTGAGAAACTACTGGAAACACTACCAGCAAATCTCGCTTGCCCTGGCCAGGGACTTTGTGTAATGGCTCTCCTAGACACAGCGCGATATCAACTCCCAATACCGGGAGAGACGAATCCTGTCTAACCGTCACTGTCTCCAAGTGCTTCGGGAATACACCCAACTACTACCTGTTTGCATGACTCATTTGAGACATATTAGGGTAGTAATCTAAGAACAGTGGGAACACACTCGAGGCGAAGTGACAGTGTTAAGTCAACGGAGTAAGCTGTACTCATGTCACCAAGGAACTGATAACTGACGATAGGTATAATACCAACCAACAGTTCCCAGCGAGTCCTGTCCAGTGTACTCGTAACCTAACGAGCAACTGCATACTATCTCTAGTACGACGTATTGATGGCCGTGGGACAGACCATCTCCCCTCCTGGGATGAGAAGCGTATGCACTAGTCTACTCTGGAGTATCGATACCCTGTCTCGATAATCCTACGACCAGGGACCTGTATAAGGATGTGCTTGTAGACTACCCAGCCCCCACTAGTGTGACTGCCATCACAACGCTGGTAGTCAAGGAAAAGATCCTAAGGGCTCTATCAATATGTATTAGCAATATGTCAAAAGATACACATACACATATTAAGATAGATACAAACCAAGTAGCATACTACCATATTGAGCAAGAATGTCAATCCGTGTATATATCCCAAGCTTCCAAAATGTATTATAAAAACTAGTACTATACAATAATGGCCTCTAGGGCATATCACACTAACAATCTCCCACTTGCACTAAGGCCATGTGCTGGCATATCGCAGACCTATCATCTCGAATAGCCTTTCTAACTGCGTCTGAGGAATGGCCTTTGTGAATGGATCTGCAGTGTTAGCTTCGGTAGCAACCCTCCGAACCTCGATCTCACGGCGATCCACGATCTCCCTGATCAGGTGATACCGCCTCAAGATGTGTTTGGACTTCTGATGGGACCTGGGTTCCTTTGCTAAAGCTATAGCCCCGTTGTTGTCGTAATACAGAGGTATTGGATCAACAATGGATGGAACCACCAGAAGTTCTGTCAAGAACTTCTTCATCCAGACGGCTTCTTTTGCGGCATCAGATGCTGCGATATATTCCGCATCCATCGTCGAGTTAACAACGGTTTCTTGTTTGGAACTCTTCCAACACGCCGCCCCTCAATTGAGAGTAAAGACATAACCCGACATGGATTTGGAGTCATCCTTGTCACTTTGGAAGCTGGAGTCAGCAAAGGCATCGATCTGGAGGTCTTTTCTGCCGTAAACCAAAAACATATCCTTAGTGTACTTCAGAATGTTCTTTACTGCTATCCAGTGCTTCTCCCCAGGGTTTGACTGATATCGGCTTACTACACTCAGTGCATAAGCTACATCTGGTCTTGTACACAACATCACATATATTATAGAGCCTACCGCAGAGGCGTATGGTATAATAGACATGCGATCCCTTTCCAAATCAGTCTTGGGAGACATCTCTTTGGAGAGGGTGATCCTGTGACAAGCCGGTAAATTACCGCGCTTGGAATCTTCCATACTGAATCTTTTCAGTATGGTGTCGATGTACCTGAACTGTGAAAGTCCTAATATCCTCTTGGACCTATCACGATAGATCCGGATCCCCAGAATGTAAGAGGCATCACCCAGGTCTTTCATGGAGAACCTGTGTGACAAGAACCCTTTGACAGATTGTAGCATAGGAATGTCATTTCCTATCAAGAGAATGTCATCCACGTATAAAACGAGGAATACGACAGTTCGTGCTACAATCTTACTATAAATACATGGTTCATCTGGATTTTTGATAAAGCCAAATTCTTTGACCGTCTCATTAAAAAAGATGTTCCAACTCGGCGATCCTTGCTTCAGTCTATAAATGGACTTAAGCAACTTGCACACCTTCTCGCTACTCCCACTCTGAATGAAACCCTCTGGCTGGTCCATATAGACACACTCCTCTAAATTTCCATTTAGAAATGCGGTTTTTACGTCCATCTGCCAAATCTCATAATCGTGGAAAGCAGCAATGGCAAGAAGGATCCGAATGGATTTGAGCATAGCTACCGGAGAAAAGGTTTCGTCATAGTCCAGACCAGGTCTTTGACGAAAGCCCTTTGCAACAAGTCTAGCCTTATAGGTCTCAACCTGTACATCTACACCAATCTTCCTTTTTGAAGATCCATTTGCAGCCTATGGGTTTTACCCCTTCTGGAGCAACGTCCAAAGTCTACACTTTGTTGGTGTACATGGACTCCATCTCGGTCCACATTGCATCCAACCATTTTACCAAGTCAGTGCTCTGAATGGCCTGCTGGAAGCTAGTCGGCTCATCATTATCAATGATGCAATCATCTATATCCCCGTCTACGAGAAAGCCGTAGTATCTCTCGGGCGGATAAGACTGTCTACTACTCCTGCGGAGTGGCGCAGGAATGTCCTGTCCTTTCGAACCTTCTGGTTCTACTAAGCTTTCAGTAATAGCTTGTGGTTCTGGAATTTCTTCTAGTTTTATTGCACTACCACTTATCTGATTTTCTAAAAATTCAGTTTCCAAGAAGCAGGCATGACGAGAAACAAATACCTTTGGTTCCTCTGCGTAATAGAAGAAATATCCTTTGGAGTTATTTGGATATCCCACAAACTTGCACTGTACTGAGCGTGCCTCGAGTATGTCCGC
The DNA here is from genome assembly GCA_030015575.1 of Agapanthus africanus. Classification (NCBI taxonomy): domain Eukaryota; kingdom Viridiplantae; phylum Streptophyta; class Magnoliopsida; order Asparagales; family Amaryllidaceae; genus Agapanthus; species Agapanthus africanus. The sequence goes on from JASDDO010000031.1 coordinate 151,670,282, forward strand.
ATGCTGCTTTCTGACAAAAGCTGGACATCCCCATGTCTTAATGTGTTTAAGATAGGGTTTCTTCCCACTCCACATCTGTATGGTGTGGTAGGCACTCACTTAGTTGGAACTCGGTTCAAAAGATATGCAGCTGATTCTAGTGCATATCCCCAGAAAGATCGCGGTAACACAGCGTTACTCATCATGGAATGTACCATATCCAATAGGGTTCGGATCCATCTCTCCGATACACCGTTATGTTGTGGAGTGTATGGAGGAGTAAGCTGAGAGAGAATTTCATTCACTTTTAAGTAATCCAGGAACTTGGCACTCAAGTATTCACCACCTCGATCAGATCTCAGTGTCTTTATACTTTTGCCTGTTTGTTTTTCTACTTCATTCTTGTATTCCTGGAATTTTTCAAAGGCTTCAGATTTATGCTTCATTAAGAAAACATGTCCATACCTTGAAAAATCATCCGTAAAAGTAATGAAGTAAGAATAACCACTTCGCGCATGTGTAGACATTGGACCACTTACATCGTTGTGTACGAGTCCCAAGAGCTCACTCGCTCTTACTCCATGTCCAGTGAACAGAGTCTTTGTCATCTTTCCTTGAGACATGATTGACAAGTTGCATATGATTGATATTCGAACGGGTCCAAATATCCTTCTTTATGAAACTTAGTTAACCTTGTCTCATTGATGTGACCCAGTCTACAGTACCATAAGAAAGCATGATTTATTTCTGGAGACATTCTTTTGTGTGTATTCTGGATATTGAAAATCTATGGTTGATTTAATACGTATATACCGTTTCTTAATGTACCCGACCCAATCAAAACATGATTAAGGTGAATGTTTACAACATTGCTTACAAATGCAAAATCATAACCTTCTTTAGACATTAAAGATACAGATATGATATTACAAGTCACACTAGGTACAAAATAACAGTTGCGCAAAACCAAAACATGTCCATCTGTCAATCCCAAGTGATAGTCCCCCACGGACTCAGCATCCAAGCGTGCTCCGTTTGCAACTCTGAGGGTCATATCACCTGCTTTCAAAACTCTACGCCTTCTCAGTGCCTGCAAAGAATTACAAACATGAGTTCCCGATCCCGTATCCAATACCCAGGAAGTAGAGTTGATTGATAGACTGTTTTCAATAACATACATACCTGAAGCCGAAGCCACAACTTGCTTCGGGTCCTGTTTCTTGGCCTTCCAAGCCCTGCAATCTTTCTTCCAGTGTCCTTTCTTGTGACAATAAAAGCACTCTTCCTTCCCTACAAGCTGCCCCTCTACTTTTGCTACCTTTGCCTTTCCCTTGGCATCCACCTTACTAACATCGCCCCTTGGTTTGGTGGGGGCTTTCTTCTTCTTTCCTATGGCTTTCGCCTTAGACCTAGAAGAGGAAGCTCCTCCAACAGACAAAGCGGGTGTTTCCCTGACTTTCTGTAGGGTGCCCTCTGCACTCCTCAACATATTGAGGAGTTCCGGAAGTTCAACTTCTTTTCCTTACAAGTTGAAGTTCAGGATAAACTGGGCGTAAGTGGAAGGAAGGGACTGGAGAATCAAGTCAGTGTAGAGCTCTTTCTCTAACGTGGTCCGAGGTCCGCGAGCTCCTCGATATAGCCAATCATCTTAAGCACATGTTCCGCTACAGATGATCCGACGGCCAACCTCGCTGAAAACAACTTTTTTGAGGTTTCGTATCTGGCGATACAGGATTGCACTCCATAAAGATCCTTAGTATGGAGAAATATGTATTCACGGTCCATATTCTTGTGCCTCCTCTGATGTTCATTGTCCATAGAGGCAAGCACGAGGCACTTGGCCTTCGCGCAGTCAATTTCCCAGGTCTTACGGATTTCCTTATCCGCGACACTAGATTTTGGACCTGGGATGGTGGGGGCTTTAGTGGTAAGGAGATACCCCAACTTGACATAAGTGATTGCCATTTTTACATTCCTGAGCCAATCTTTGTAGTTTGGCCCTGTCAGTATATTTTTATCTAATAGTAACTTAAGGCCGGTCATGATGCTTGGTCGCTGCAATTGGGAGAGAGAGAAGAAACACTTTAGCATGATGCTCTAGCAAGTTTAGAGTGGTTTTTAGTTTGTCTAAACAGGATGGCTCCCACTGTTTCTCGAATCCTTCCTCAAACCATAAAAGAAGAATTAGTCGGGATTGATCTCACCGTACAATACTTGCTTAACCGTTCAGCCAGGCCAGCGTCGGTACTTCGAGGGAGGTTTTACGACGAAGTTCCTTAATTAAATAACCTCTTTTCCCTGTGGGCGTAGCCTCGCTAACTCCTTTCTAGACACCTACTTGGTTTATAGTATTGATCGTTAAGTGAGAAAGTTTCATGAGGAGTAGCATATACTCACAGTAGAATCGGGATCCAAATATCATCGTGTGATAAAGCTGAAGGAATCCTACCAAAATCATCACACTCCAAATGGTATGCAACACTAGCAAGTTTCAGTTTCTTTTGAAACTCCCGATGTGGATTTTTGCCCCATACTCTTATGACCTTGACTTTGGCCAACAAATCATAAGTCACATGTCAAGTTCTATCCGTCATTTTCCAGGTTAATTTGAACCCACCCGTACCTACCCTTGACTTTGGCCAACAAGGCAGTACGACTGTCCCAAACCAACGCATCTATCTATGCTACATATGAATATCCAATAGCTACCAATCACTATGCCTTGACTTTGGCCAACAAACATAGCTTGAATACTATTGACTATCCATATGAAATGACGGAGGGCTACGAATGGTTTTGGCAAAACCGTGAACGTAGTGAACTTGATATACTCGAAGGAACTTGATAGCTTTTAAAAGGAGTGGTTTAAGCTCCGCGTTTTTAAAAGTTTTCTGTTATGGAAAAAACCGAGTGGTTTTGAAATTGTTCCAACGACTTAACTTTTGTTTATTTTCTTTGCATTAATATAATGCGTCCCATCAATTAACCCTACCATTGTAGAAAACAACGAAAATATGACGTACGCTTATGCCATCCGCATTCGCCGCTGGGTCCCGTCATCACCCGTTAGGTTATTTAACTAACGACAGAGCGGGGGCTGGACTAGCGCGGTTGCGAAACATAAGCAACGCCTACTATATATCATATATAGATATAAACATTCGTCAGATGCAATGATAGCCATTCCAGATCACAGATGAACACATTGGATATGCTAGGAATCCGTGTTTCGTTCGAGCCTGCAACGAAAGACGGATTACACGGTCGTGATGAATAGCCAAACCCCACCCTAGACCCCTACAGGTGCAGCAAACTACCCGCCAAGTATCCGAAGTGAAGCAACCTCCCTCAACAACGTGAGTAGGCTACTCGGCACTTCAAAGTACCCGGTGGTTTGTGCACTCCACCTTGGGTCTATCCTAGGAGTAAAAACAATAAAAGAAATAATATACAATGGCGGCTACAAGCTCAACCCGGATGTGCGGCCATATAAATAATATTACATCAATTTACAATTATTACATCGAATGAAAAATGAAAACCCTCATCTCACATCCCCGGCTATTCCTCGTGACGATCCAACAAGTTCATATCCACAAACCAACATCACAGATCACAGATATGTACAACCCTACTAATCGACGTCTAGCGATTAGCAGACGTTCAGTAAATATATCACATTACAGATATAATCCATTTAGCTAAAGTTTATAGAACTTTGATCAAAAACTGTATTTGAATCTACCCCAAGTAAAATTCAGTACTCTGACAAATCTGGGCAGAAACAAAACTTCCCAGAATACACAAAACCAACACAGAGAACCCCAGAAGAAATTTGGTGCGTAGCCGAGTTGACTCGGCCGCGGATCCGCGGCGCATCGCTTGGATTGGCCGCGGATCCGCGGTCTTATGAGCGATTCAGGCGCCCAAATTTCTACAGTTTTCTCTAAAAATCTTGCTTGTATTTTTCAGGTCTCTGGAAATATTTTTAGACCTGTTTTAAAAATCGGCAGAAAACACTAAATTTTGATGTATTTTGAGATTTTTTTCGGATCGAAGTTCTAAACACTTCGCTAACATGTTAGTTGTTGTTTAGCTAGGCTCTGATACCGCAGTAAGTCTTTGTAACCCACCCCGGTACTTACAGGGAGGCGGAAAGAGTAAAAATCAAATTTTTATCACATGGGAACTTAAACTAACCATGAAGGATCTTTGCTAAACAAAAACTAAAAAACTAACTACAAGTTCTAGCTACTAGGTAAGATGGTTATACCTAGTTCTTGAACTCTTTCTCTTCTTTTAGTGGTCCTCCTTGTTGCTAGCTCCTTGGAGTGGTGTAGACGGCTCCTCCTCTTCTTCTTCTTTTTGCCGAAGAAAGATCCACCCGAAGTCCACTACCTTGAGCTCCTACCTCAACCAAGAAGTAACTAGAGTGCTTGGCTTGCTAGAGTAAGAACCCTAGAATGAGTAGAGAGGTGTTTTGATGGTTTTATCTCGCAAAGATCATGTTTTTCAACTCATGAAACAAGAGAGCTTTGAGAGAGAGGAAGAGGGAGAGCAATGCAAGAGAGAGAAAGAGCATGAGAGAATGACCGTATCTTTTTTTCAACCTTGCTCTCATATGAGAGATATATGAGAATAATAATAATAATTAAGATAATTGTGATGGTTAGTTGATTTGACCATTATCATATCACATTTAATGCTAATGCAAGCTTCAAGAAGCATATTTTGCAAAAGAAAACATCAAGGTAAACAAAAGTGAACAAGTCAAATGGTCAACCCAACCATAACCATGGCACAACTATCCTTAATTAATATTATTAACCATATTTCTCATTCTCATTAGGGTTTAGAAAAAAGTCAACGGTCAAAAACCCTAATGAGGTTCATCTGCCTCTGTCAACTGTGCATACACACCCGCATCCGTGTTCCGAGCAACATGAATGCAATAAGACAAAACCAATCCCAAAACAAATACTCGGATCTGGCATAACCAAATCCCGCTAGTAATAACTGCCCGGACACCAAACGTGCACAAGTGCGCGTATGTGAACGAACCCCGTCGTAAAACCATACGAACTCTACTCTGTTTTGCCCAAAGGTTAACAACCCTCTGTGTGAGACTCTAAAGACTCGACACTACGCTGGCAGTAGGTTTAGCCACAGACCGCAAGAGGTAATAGCTGTACGTAACGGTCCCCAGGTAGATGCCGAAAAGAAGACCGATGAAGTGAACCCATCCGAACTCCTACTGAGCCTGAATGTGGCAATCTCCGTACAGTCCGGTCTATTCGTCTGAGAGTATCGCATGTCGGGCCTAGGGGGCGGTAAACGTCTGTCCCCTTATAGTGGTATAAGTCATGTCGGAGTCTAGCCCAGAACACCATGAGAAACTACTGGAAACACTACCAGCAAATCTCGCTTTCCCTGGCCAGGGACTTTGTGTAATGGCTCTCCTAGACACAGCGCGATATCAACTCCCAATACCGGGAGAGACGAATCCTGTCTAACCGTCACTACCTCCATGTTCTTAGGGACTGCACCCAACTACTACCTATTTGAACGACTCATTTGAGCCGTGGTAGGGTAGTAATCTAAGAACAGTGGGAACACGCTCGAGGAGAAGTGACAATGTCAAGTCAACGGACTAAGCTGTACTCATGTCACCTAGGAACAGATAACTGACGATAGGTATAATACCAACCAACAGTTTCCATCGAGTCCTGTCCAGTGTACTCGTAACCTAACGAGCACCTGCATACTATCTCCAGTACGACGTACTGATGGCTGTGGGACAGTCCATCTCCCCTCCTGGGATGAGAAACGTATACACTAGTCTACTATGAAGTATCGATACCCTGTCTCGATAATCCTACGACCAGGGACCTGTATAAGGATGTGCTTATAGACTACCCAGCCTCTACTAGTATGACTGCCATCACATCGCAAGTAGTCAAGCAAAAGATCCTAAGGGCTCTATCAATATGTATTAGCAATATATCAAAAGAAACACATACACATATTAAGATAGATACAAACCAAGTAGCATACTACCATATTGAGCAAGAATGTCAATCCGTTTATATATCCCAAGCTTCCAAAATTTAATATACAAACTAGTACTATATAATAATGGCCTCTAGGGCATATCACACTAACATATTTCTAACTTAGGATGATAGAATTTCTAACCTCGATACTAAACTGTAGGAGTAGAATCGATTTAACTTTTGAAACTAGCTTGACGAGATTTTGTGGGTAGTATTTGCTGAAAACCCTTAGGAGACAACACTCCTTATACTAGGGACACTTAGTGCTTTAACGGCTTGTTGCACGAGCTCAGTGCAATCGCGTTCCCTGCGAAAGTGAGGTTAAGATTTTTTGATTTGGTCGAGACGAGCAAAAGATATGTTTCGGGGTATTTGTTTATCACAGAAAACTGCATTTTAATACCATTCATTCATTATCTATTTTTTGTATAGATCGGTACTATTAACCAGTGTCTGCTCAGTAATTACAGATTACAGGTATCTGTGACAAAATACTGGAAACATATTCAAATCACGGATATAACGTTTATGAGCCGACACTGCAACCGGAACTGCAAACCGATCAATATTTCAAGAGTTTCTTTTTGCAACATGTATGTGTACACACTTTTTATCTAAATGGTCCAACACATGTTGGAGATAGTGCCCTCAGAGTCAATTATTGGATCACAGGCACGTGATTTCAATGATTGAGGGAGGACCTGTCCCAGTAGGACAGTCATACTCGAGATGATAGTATGCTATCTGGTTTATCTTTATCATCGTGTACTGCTTTAGGTGACCTGACATGTCGCTATTACACGTTGATAGAGCCCCAAGGATTCTTGCTTGACCACCAGCAGTATGATGGCGATCATATACGTGAGAGCTGGCGGTCTATAAGCACATCCTTAAATGTTCCCTAGTCGTGGGAGTTTCGAGACAGGGCATCGATACTCCAGAGTAGACTAGTGTATACAGTCGAGACACCGACGAGGGGCGGTGGCCGGTCTCACAAGCCACTGGTGTCAGTTGGTTCACCTAAGATGTATACAGGTGCTCATTGGGTTATGAGTACACCGGACAGGACTCGCCGGGAACCTGCTAGTTGGTCTTATACCTGACGTCAGATAGCAGTTCCCTGGTGACATGTGTACAGGTTAGTTCCTCGACCTGAGATCGTCATTTGTCTCGTGTGAGTTCACACTGTCCTTTGATTACTACCCTACCACGGCTCAAAGGAGTCGTGCAAACAGGTTTTAGTTGGGTACAGTCCCGAACCACATGGAGGCAGTGAGCGGATCTGCAGGGGTTCGTCTCTCCTGGTATTGGGGGTGAGGTCATGCTGTGTCTAGGAGAGCCATTACACAAAGCCCTCGGCCGAGGCAGGAGATTTACTGGTAGGTATTCCAGTAGTATCTCAGGATGTTCTGGGCTACACTCCGACACGACTTGTACCGCTTTTGGGGGTCTGACTTTTTCCAACCCCCTAGGCCCGCCATGCGATACTCATAGACGAACGGACCGGACTGTACGGATATTGTCACTGTCAGGCTCAGTAGGGTGTCATGGTGAGTTCGCTCATCGACGTCCCTTTTAGTCAATAGCTGGTGGCCCGTCACGTATTGGCTTATACCTCTGACGTGCTAGTGGTTAAATCCACAACCATAGTATTGACGAGTCATTAGAGTCCACCACACATTCAGTTACTCAAGTTTCGGGCGAAACGCTGTAGAGGCCGTATGGAGATATGGCAGGGTCCGATCAGATACGTGCGGTATTGCACGGATCAGGATCGGACAGTTTTGTACTAGTGGCCGTATAGTTATATGGCAGGGTTCGATCTGATATGTGCGGTATTGCACGGATCAAGATCGGACGGATATTACTAGCCAGCTTTGGTTTAAGCCGGATCCTAGTTTAGTACAGTGTAGATTTTGTCTCATTGCATTTGTATCCGGTCGGAATACAGATGCGGGTGTGTATGCACAGTATTTGGGTATTCCTGTAATTTATTACGGGACCAGTTTTCTGGAGTTGCCAGTTTGCATTCCGTTCCGGCCAGTTTTTCCTTTGTTCATTCCCGGCCGGACTTTTCCGATGGAGGGTGTTATTTGCAAGTTTGCAAATAACATTTTGTGGAGGGGTTTCTTGCATATGGATTGATTATGATAGCATCTTTAGATACCATTCTTTTCCATCATCATTTCTTGCTTTATTAAGATTAGAAATGAGATGAAAGATGATATGACTTTGTGATCTTGGTTTTTGGATGTGGTCATCTCTTGCTTTATCCTACACTCACCTCCCTTCATGAGTTTGGTTTTTTCCATCCACCATTTCCTCATATCAAAAGGGCCGGACACTATTAGGAAAAGAGAGAGAGAAGTTCATTTTTGATGTATGGCAATTTGCTTCATTTCATTTTTCATTCTTAGCTTGCAAAAGTTTGAAAGCTCTCTCCATTGCTCATCCTTGATTCCTCCATCACCATGGCAACTACATAACCCTAAAGAGGCAAGCATCATCTACACTACATTCTACAGCACATCTTGGGCATGTCGACTTGCCAGCGTCGTGCCCGAGTTGCCTCGGTATTGAGGTGGGAGCCCGTAAAAGATACAGACGATGTGGTGCCCTTCCGGCAAGGAGGCGACGGCCGGAGTTTCCGCGGGAGATCGGGACGATGAAGAGAAGACCGGAGGACTCGGATCACTCGGTATATCTCTCACCCTTTCTCTTGATTGCTAGTATCGGTTAATGGTTACGATCCGAGTATATTGTCCGCGGTAGCGCCAGTTTAAAAGTTAAGAAAAATTTTGATTCCGCATTTTGGCCTCGGATAGACGGCCGGGGCGCTGCCGTGGCGCAACATGGTATCAGAGCCACGCCATTAACCTAGTCTAGCTTGTTCTAATGTGTTTTACTTATCCGATCGACCAAATTCCAAAATCCGCGTTTTGTATGCATCAGTTTTCTGTCGATTTTTTCCGGGCTCGAAATTTTTTTCAGGTTGTAGAAAAGTGATGTACATGGGATTCGAAGATCACTGGAAAAATTTGGTAAGATGATCCTTCAGGAGGACCGTGGAATCGCGGCCGTGACCCCCATTTGGCCGCGGTTCCGCCGCAATATTTAGGCTTCATCTCACCAATTTTTTCCAGTGGGATTCTGACATGGAATTATGGGTTTTGGGACATTCGTTTTGGGCCCAGATTTTCTTGATGTGCTACAGTAGTACTTGTGGGGCCCACTTGGTAAATTTGATCGATCGGATATTTTAAACACATTATTTCACAGTATTTACATTATATCTGCAACCGTGAATATCACTTGATCGGTAAATCCCGTCTAACTGCTATAGCCCGGTTAGACGGATTTGCGAACGTGACTTTCACGTTGATGTTCTGTGTTTATGCTGTGATGTTGCGGATCGGTCGTGGGGGATAGCCTGGATGCAATGTTAGTACAGTTTTGTTTTATATGTACATTTGATATTGCGGGACGATCGTCCGACTTGTGGACTGCCGTCACTGCCTGATTGTATTAATCTTTTGGGGCACGACCTGGTTGCGGTCGATGTACCCGTTGTATGTATATTTTACTTTCTCTACTAGGATTACCCCGCGGAGGGGTGCACGGATAGCCGGGTTCTAGAGGGCAACGGGCCCGCATCTCATGGCATTGAGACGGAGGGGGCTTCACTCTAGGTTTGGCGGGCTATTCGCCGCACTCGTAGGGGGTACAGGTTGACCCAGGAGGGGTGCCCATGTTATCGGATTCCGTGAAGTGTTGGGTGGTCCATTCACGGTGCTGAAGGGGGCTGCCTCGCTTCAGGTCTTGGCGGGTGACTTGCCGCGCCCGTAGGGGTCTAGGATTTCATTGCACAGGCTATCCACACGACCAGGGGAACGTCGGGTTTCAGCAGCGGCTCTGTGAAACCCGAGGATCCCAGATATCCGTATTGTTCTGTGATGCTGTACATTTCTGTGATGTTGCATTCTTATCACGCCTTTAGCGAATATAATATATTGGTATATATATTAGTAGATGTTGTATATGTTTTGCATCCGCGCTAGTCCAGTCCCCGCTCTGTCGTTAGTTAAGTAACCTAACGGGTGATGACGGGACCCAGTGGCGAATGCGGATGGCATATACGTACATCATTATTTTCGTTCTTTATTGGTGTGATCAATTGATGGGACTGCGTTGATTCGGATCAATGCAAGATAAACAAACCTATTCTGATGTTGCTGGAACAATTTTTCAAAAAGTTGTTATTGCAAGGACGTTCACTTTTGTTTTGCATCGTGGTATTCATTTGGAATATCCTGCTCCTCAGTTGACGAGGCAAGGGCCGAGATCCCTTCACCGGGAGTGACCCCTTGGACAGAAGTTTGCGTTAGGGCATTAACTTCACTATAGCCGATTACTTTTGCTTTGCATCGTGGTATTCAGTTGGAATATCCTGCACCTCATTCTACGGGGAAAGAGCCGAGATCCCTTCACCGGGAGTGACCTCTTTAGCAAAGGTTTTCGTCACTATATTTTTATAAAAGGCTATGCAGTTCCTTCAACGATATCAAGTTCATTACGTTAAAGGTTTTTCGCCAAAAACCAGTCGTAGCCCTCCGTCATTTCAGATTAGTATTACTTAGTATTCCTGCTGCGTATGTCGTGCTTAGCCGAGGCGTAGTGTTCGGTAGCTATGTGGTGCTTTTCTGTTGCATGGATATGAGATTGGTTAGGACAGTCGTGCGGTCATTTTGGCTCAGTCAAGGATTCGTGCGGGTGGGTCTAATGCAATCAAGATAATGACGGGTTGAACTTGACTAGGACCCTTTGATATGTTGGCTCAGTCAAGGTCACTTGGGTCCTAGGGGTAAAAACTCACATCGGGAGTTTCAAAAGAACTAAAACTTGCCAGGCATGCGCATACCTTCTGGAGTATGGTGACTTGAGTGGATTCCGTCAAGTTATCATGCGATGATTGTTGGATCCCGATTCCCACTGATGAGTTAGTTTACTCCTCGGGTGACCCCGACTAATTCTTCTTTCAGGTTTGGAGGAGAATTTGAGGTACAGTCGGAGTTTTCCTGATTAGATAAATTGGTAACCATTCTGATCTAGGTTAGAGTGCAGGCTGAGTGTTTCTTTTCTCTCTCTCTCTTTGGCAGCGACCATTGACCCGACCCTAGACTATGACTCAGTGACCAAGTTGACCGAACCTTCTTAACACTGGCTTTTGGATTGTCAGAGTTGCAGACCTCATTGCCACTCCTACTTTTACCCTTTTCTCAAGGACACCCCGTATTACTACGAACGTCCACTTCCATTGGACAAAACCATCGTATGGTTATATACGAACTCGAAGGACTTCGAGGATGGTTTCTGGTTCTGGAGAAAACGAATAGGATTATTCAGTTGTCTTTTCTTTTCACCTTCTCTCATTGCGAGTACTCCTTGGTTTTGGAGATAGTACACCTATTACGCAAATTGGATAGTCTTCTTCCAAACCTTAGGCTGGTACCGAACGGTGGGGAATGAAGAATACCAATTAGCCTAAACGGTGTACAGAAGGTATTAAGATTAAGACAAAGCAAGGGATTAGTAAGAGGGCAAAGTAAAATGCGACTGATATTCACGACCAAACCAAGTATTTCTTCGCCAATCCTAAATCACCTTTGTATTTCTCCAGGACACTCCGTATCACTGCGAAGATCCACAGTTTATTGGATACTCCATCGTATGGTTATATACGAACTTGAAAGGAACTTGTTCCAGTTCGGGGATGGATTCTGGTCCAGGAGAAATAGGAATAAGGTTTATTCGGTTGTCTTTTATCTTCACCTTCTCTCGCATTGTGGGTGCTCCTAGGACTAGGACAGTACACCCATTATGCTTATTGGATAGTCTTCTTCCAAACCATAGGCTGGTGCCGAACGGTAGGGAAGGAAGAAAACCATTTGGCCTAAGGGGTGTGCAGAAGGTAATGACTAAAGACATATAAAGGGATTTGGAGAGGTGACAAAGAATTATACGGTTACAGTTGTGAATCTAGATTATGGAAGAGGCATTACTAGGAATACCAGAATACCCCACCGAAGCATTTCAATGTTTCAGTTCAGCTGTGTACTGTTAAAAGAAAACAGATTTCCCGATTGGACACTTGCTCCAGGGTATGTATTTACCAGGTTTGATTCTTACATCTGTATGGTTTTACAGATGATGGGTGGGAGTAAGCTATTGGGAATAGGGTAATCATCCTCATTATATCGGGATTCGTTGTAATCGGTGATATTTGAGGAGATCATCTGGGCTGTTTGACGGTCGGCAAAAATTTGGTTTTGAATATCCGCTGATGTTCACCAATTTCAAATTGATATATCTGTACGTCTATTTTCATAGAGTGGGATATACCTTTTGATATTATGTCGATGACATTTACCTATATCAGTGGATGGTTAGGTAAGGAGCATTAAACAGCGGTGTAATTCTTCTTAACCATAAGTACAGTTTTCAACCTACGACACACAGTGAAAGAGTTGTTAGACTCAGCGGACTTATACAGAGTATTGTATGTTGTCCAGTGTCCATTAGGACAGAGGGGTTGGTCCTCATACTATATTCTGTTTACTTTTAACTTCTCTAGTTCTTAGACATGTGTTTCGTAGAAACACAGGGTCTAATTTTTGAGGAGTTATAGGTATTTGAATACAGTAGAGAACCAGGTGTAGCAAGTATCGGGATTCTTCAAAGTGATTGAAGATGTAGATACTTGTGTATGGTATTCAGTTGATAGTAATGATAAAGAGAAATTTCTTCTTTTTCAGGTTACTCATAAATGGAAGCATTCCTAAGTTGAGTAACGCTGATCGGCCTCTTTCCATTTAGTTGACATGCACTGGAGACAGCTGCATGATTTGAATCTGGTTCCAATTAAATCAGTGCCTCTGTTTCTATATTGGATATAGAACAGTTCATATCTTGACATTGTTAAGGTACGGGGAGTTGTCCGGCTTATGCTTAAAACCAGACTCTGGATAACTCAAAGCACGTTTCTGTAATGGCTATTTGTGGGTTGACCCAGGCTATGACGAGGGTTGACTTTCTACCATCTGGAAGATCAATAGTGATATTGTTCTTGACTCGCCACAGTTTTAACAAAAATGGATTTTTTCATAAAACAGTAGTGGGAGTATGGTAGAACTGGAAGTGATTCCAGAACCACAAACGATTACTGAAGATTTGATAGGAACCTAAAGATTCAATCTGGCTTGATATTCCATTAGCCACTCCGCAGATATGGTGGGTAACCTCAGGCACTCGAGAGGTACTTCGGTATGCTCAAGGACGGTGGAAGGGAGGTTCTTGTTTACCCAGACTAACCATTGCTGTTGTTCCAGACTGTGAGACCCGGCAGGAGGATGAGTATAGCGTTGTTCTAAACTAGATTTAGAAGTGCACGTCTATATGACTCTGGCAGAGGGTTGTCGTAGTCAGTGGGAGCAGCGGAAGCATTGGTGGTCATCAGGCTTATGTCTATTTATAAACTAAAGCAGTTACAGCGGAGATAGATCATCTATTTCTAATGTGACAGTCATAGGTTTGACTTCATCAGAATAGGGGATGGATCTGTTAAGAAGGTAGTAGGGTGTGATGTCCTGGTATTTGGATGACATACACAGAGTAGGAAGTGATATTCCTATACTACGATCGGTTACGCTTTGGTCGTCACACAGTAGTTTCTCCACATGGGACTTGGACATTATATCAGACATACTGGTTACTAGATCTATGGTTTTAGATCTAGATTTGGGTGGTTTCCCAATCTGGGTACCTTGACAGCATTCTATGAGTATTTAGAATGGACGACTCCTGACACGGTAGTGTACCTGCAGTTGATGGAGTCACCCTCTCTAAAGGTGTCTTACAGACTAAAAGGGAGAGGGATACTCATGATTGGCAGATCACTTGCTTAGGCAATTGAGTCAATCATGAGATATCAAGTACCACACCAGATGTTGTTCTTGCAGTAGGTGCAATAAGTTGATATTAATCCAATCCTGGAGAAACAGTCAGAAGCAGTTTTAGAACATAAGTTGATGTTCTAAGGATGTGATAACGACAGCCTCTTTTAGGAGACGGTTATCATTCCAGGCTTCCAAGGTGACATGGACGACAAGGAGGTTGTCAGTGTTATAGTTTTTCCTTTTGACGAGGGGAAGTATTTTGGACAGATGGTCCAAGGCAATACCGAGGGAGGCATGGCGCAGGATACTGATTAAGTTCAGTTGACGATACAGTCTAAGAAGTTTGGATTTGGAGTTCATTTATGAGCTAGGTCCCATCAGACATCCAGACATATTCTAAGACAGGTATTGCTCATTTCGGGAGATGGTTTTCTCCGCGAATTTGAGATATAGAGAGATATAGAAAGAAACATCACAGTGGATCCACTCACTGAGGCTATTCCTCGAACGGAATAGTTTCGCAAACGAGTTTTGTGAGACTGACTAATAGAGGAGTTGGGTGTTCGGAATCACACGGGCTGTGAGTATGCGACAACGCAATAATTAGCCTTGAGTGCAAGTGGGAGATTGTTGGAGATAGTGCCCTCAGAGTCAATTATTAGATCACAGGCACGTGATTGCAATGATTGAGGGAGGACCTGTCCCAGTAGGACAGTCTTACTCGAGATGATAGTATGCTATCTGGTTTATCTTTATCATCGTGTACTGCTTTTGGTGACCTGAAATGTCGCTATTACACGTTGATAGAGCCCCTAGGATTCTTGCTTGACTAGCAGCAGTATGATGGCGATCATATACGTGGGAGCAGGTAGTCTATAAGCACATCCTTAAAAGGTCCCTAGTCGTAGAAGTTTCGAGACAGGGCATCGATACTCCATTAGTAGACTAGTGTATACAGTCGAGACCCCGACGAGGGGCGGTGGCCGGTCTCACAAGCCACTGGTGTCAGTTGGTTCACCTAAGATGTATACAGGTAATCATTGGGTTATGAGTACACCGGACAGGACTCGCCGGGAACCTGCTAGTTGGTCTTATACCAGATGTCAGATAGCAGTTCCCTGGTGACATGTGTATAGGTTAGTTCATCGACCTGAGATCGTCATTTGTCTCGTGTGAGTTCCCACTGTGCTTTGATTACTACCCTACCACGGCTCAAAGGAGTCGTGCAAACAGGTTTTAGTTGGGTACAGTCCCGAGCCACATGGAGGCAGTGAGCGGATCTGCAGGGGTTCGTCTCTCCCGGTATTGGGGGTGAGGTCGCGCTGTGTCTAGGAGAGCCATTACACAAAGCCTTCGGCCGAGGCAGGAGATTTACTGATAGGTATTCCAGTAGTATCTCAGGGTGTTCTGGGCTACGCTCCGACACGACTTGTACCGCTTTTGGGGGTCTGACTTTTACCAACCCCCTAGGCCCGCTATGCGATACTCATAGACGAACGGACCGGACTGTACGGATATTGTCACTGTCAGGCTCAGTAGGGTGTCAGGATGAGTTCGCTCATCGACGTCCCTTTTAGTCAATAGCTGGTGGCCCGTCACGTATTGGCTTATACCTCTGACGTGCTAGTGGTTAAATCCACAGCCATAGTATTGACGAGTCATTAGAGTCCACCACACATTCAGTTACTCAAGTTTCGGGAGAAACGCTGTAGAGGCCGTATGGAGATATGGCAGGGTCCGATCAGATACGTGCGGTATTGCACGGATCAGGATCGGACAGTTTTGTACTAGTGGCCGTATAGTTATATGGCAGGGTTCGATCTGATACGTGCGGTATTGCACGGATCAAGATCGGACGGATATTACTAGCCGGCTTTGGTTTAAGCCGGATCCTAGTTTAGTACAGTGTAGATTTTGTCTCATTGCATTTATATCCGGTCGGAATAGAGATGCGGGTGTGTATGCACAGTATTGGGGTTTTCCTGTAAATTATTACGGGACCAGTTTTCTGGAGTTGCCAGTTTGCATTCCATTCCGGCCGGTTTTTCCTTTGTTCATTCCCGGCCGGACTTTTCCGATGGAGGGTGTTATTTGTAAGTTTGCAAATAACATTTTATGGAGGGGTTTCTTGCATATGGATTGATTATGATAGCATCTTTAGATACCATTCTTTTCCATCATCATTTCTTGCTTTATTAAGATTAGAAATGAGATGAAAGATGATATGACTTTGTGATCATGGTTTTTGGATGTGGTCACCTCTTGCTTTATCCTACACTCACCTCCCTTCATGATTTTGGATTTTTCCCTCCACCATTTCCTCATATCAAAAGGGCCGGCCACTATTAGGAAAAGAGAGAGAGAAGTTCATTTTTGATGTATGGCAATTTGCTTCATTTCATTTTTCATTCTTAGCTTGCAAAAGTTTGAAAGCTCTCTCCATTTCTCATCCTTGATTCCTCCATCACCATGGCAACTACATAACCCCAAAGAGACAAGCATCATCTACACTACATTCTACAGCACATCTTGGACACGTCGACTTGCCAGCTTCGTGCCCGAGTTGCCTCGGCATTGAGGTGGGAGCCCGTAAAAGATACAGACGATGTGGTGCCCTTCCGGCAAGGAGGCGACGGCCGGAGTTTCCGCCGGAGATCGGGACGATGAAGAGAAGACCGGAGGACTCGGATCACTCGGTATATCTCTCACCCTTTCTCTTGATTGCTAGTATCGGTTAATGGTTACGATCCGGGTATATTGTCTGCGGTAGCGCCAGTTTAAAAGTTAAGAAAAATTTTGATTCCGCATTTTGGCCTCGGATAGACGGCCGGGGCGCTGCCGTGGCGCAACAACACATACAAGTGTGTACACTAGCTTGTTGGTACATGGACCATGGTGGGGCTGCCCATGGCACACATGATATGATGAATTGGGCACATGGGGGACAAGAGTTATAAATGCAAAAAAGTTGTGATGTGACAAAAATCTACAATGTTTCCCTCCAAATCCCTGAGTGCAGACCAGGTTCTTATAGACAAATCAAGCCGCACCAGTGGAATTGTCGAGAGAACACAAGACCACACAACCAACACGAGCCAAGTTGCTCGGATTTGGGCCGGCGACATGACCAATATATCTAATCTCGCCGGCCCCCTAGCCCCAATGAGTCCCATTTTTATTCGGGCTCTCCCTTGCTGTCACATCAACTCATTTTTATTACTTGTTTAATTTTATTTTGAGCCTATAAATACAGATTAGTGAGGAAGGGAGAGGGGGCCTCACATTTGTCCATGACTTCACACATTTTCTCATTTTATTTACAATTCATACTCTTTTAGTTTTCTTTGGTTCTTGTACATAGCTAGTTTCCCTTGAGCTCCTTCCCTTCTCTTGATCTTGCAACCTCTTCATTGAGATTGCAAGTTTATGTTTTGGTTATTGAACTCAAGGTTGTATCAGTTGGACATAATAAAGCTTTCATTTTGTGTTCTTGGGTTCTTAGTATTTTAATCTCTCTCTTTACTTACTTGCAATTTATTTCTTGCATTTACTTACTTGTCTTTTATTGCAACGCCCTTTACTTACTTGCATTTTATCTTTTTCATTTCTTTTATCTTTTCATTTGCTCTCTTTTTTTGTGTTTTTGATGGTTTGTGAATATGTATGTTGTTAGGAAAAAGAATGGTGTTGTAAGTTAAGGTTTTCGTTTCTCATTTTCTTTGCCTGATATTTTCAATTGAACTCCGCCTAAACCTTACGCAAGCGTTCCGTTAGGCATCCTACCCTACCAAGGTATCGGTGATCTCTAACCGTGACCGGTTGCGTTCAGTTTGACCGGAGGCGAAAGCCAAGAGACAAGAACAGACGGACAAAGGGTCACTAGGCCGGATTTCACTAATACCGTGCTTAAGTGCCCTAATCCATGTTTTTGCCGATTGCTCTAGCTTCAATGGTTAAGTTTGGTACAAAGGATTGAGTACGGAATTCACTAACTTACACTAACCTATCTAATCCTAACAACTTATACTTTTCATATATACACATAGGTTTGAATCGAACAATTCCGCCCCGTGCATTAACTCGTCATAACAAGACCTTAAAACACTCTGTCTCCCGGCGGACGGCCCGTACTCATCATGGCTAGCTACATGCGACGCCGTCCTGATTGCGGTTAACTTTAGAACTTTAAAACACGACACTCCAAAAGTGTGCAATCAGGTCACAATCCAAGTGTACCCCATCTACCAAAGAAAATCACCCGGATGAAGGTGGTGTGCCAGCAAGCCGCTACTGAATCTATGCGGTCGATCCTGCAAGAAAACTGTGGCGCAACAGGAGTGAGTTTCTAACTCGTGAGTACAAAACATCGTTGGGTAGAAATTGAATGTATAACGATCTCCTAGGTCATACAGTTATATAATAATATGATACCGAGTGATAATAAGGGTAAACGTGTATACATAATTATAATAATCGAAGTTCGTCGTGCTCATGTCATACATATAATACCATGTCATCTGAATCATATATATGTATATGATCCATCGTGTGTCCATCAACGACACATCAAATATTCATAAAACCTAAGTATCCAGCATCGACACTCGAAAATATCATAAAAACCCATGTCCAGCATCAACCTGTAAATTCTCATACCTCAGGCACCGTCTCATCGGATCGGCCCTCATATCCATCTGATCATATTACTTCGGTCGGTATCCTATGGATATCCGCCGAGTCCAATACCATCACCGGTAGGTAGTATTCCCCTATCGGGCTCTACGTCTCTCTATACGATATTCTTGCCCCAGGGTACCGTGCCGGGTCCACTATGTACACGCAGACGATGCCTCCTCACTCATTGAATTGGGTAATATCATAGCTCAGAACCGAGAAATCTCACGGTGGATGTCGAAATATCATATCAAGAGAAACCGTGTTTTTAAAATAATCATATGACTTTGAAAATGTATCTGCGCTTCTCAAATCCAGAAATCTCATGAAAACAGAATCGCATATGCATGTAACCATGATGGAATAGTAAGTACAAGCAGAGAACAATACAATAAGGTATAACAGGTGTTTTCATATAAGCATGTCGTATAATTTGGTAAGGAAGTGCAATATCTAAACAAGCACACGCGCGATAATGAATTCTAAACAAATAATTGTAATTCTACAATTAAAGAAACAATACAGCGATATAACGGTTTCTAATGTGTATATGGCATGGCAATTACCAATGATGAGTGTGTGAGCCGGCGAGTGTGTGTAGGTGCATCATGCGCATCATCGGTAATGGTGCGTGTGTCCTAGCAGACGTTATCATACAAGATAAGTAAAAGAACGTATATATATACCGTAAGATGATAATAAATTAAGCATAACAGGAAAAGGAAATTGTAAATGCAATAGTATACAGTACATAACTACATATGAGCCATACAGTTGTAGTTTAGAATAGTACGAATCATTCTTTTTTAGAAAAATTGGGGCTACGGTGTTTTTGTGAAAAAGATGTCGTTTGAAAACCCGTAGCGTCCATTGAGATGGTCATTTAAAATGCATAATGATTCGTTAGTTTTTGAAAATAGGTATGGCTCTAAAGAAATCCTAATATCTACTTAATTGATTAGAAAGCAATAATTTTCCGAGTTGATACATCCATAAGTCGGCGATCCAGCCTCATAGTATCATATACGGTATATTCCATCGTAAGTCATCCTCGAGTCAAGAGTGCGGATCAATCTTCCGGTATATCATATCACGTACGGTATAATCCATCGTACGGTATCATAAAATCAGAAATACGGATCTATGGTCACGTACATCGTATCATATCGTCTAGTCGCATATCGTCACATGTCATATCATCTAGTGTCGTAACACGAATATATATATATATATATATATATATATATATATATATATATCGCCTAATTTTCATATAATATATCATATCATGTTATCCCATTTCATATCATATCGCATAACTTAGCCTCATGACATCATGACCGATCACATCGACTAGTATCATAGCAACAAGTCATATCCTCATCTCGTGATGTTATATCGAAATTATCTTCAAACTTAAATGTGTATATATACATATAACTACACACACACACACACACATCTGTGTGTGTAACATCGTATATACCAAAGGCTCGAGGCTCAGAGGTTAATAAATAAGGGATTCCTTCCTACGAGTAAGCTTACTATAGCCTATAGTCCCCTAGAACCCTATTAGCTAAGTATACATATCTTATAATTATATATATATAACAGTATAACTATTACCCTAATACTATGGTTGGAGGGTGCTATACGCCATCCACCAGACTTGCCCAGTAGATATACATCTACTCACATACTATCCTCGCTCTAGCCGAAGTCGATAACGCCTTGCTCTTCTTCGTTACCCCGGAAGTCAAAGCGAATGTACCTACAAATCAATGCGTATCGTAACGAAATCAAGATCAAATCCGAAAACCGATGCGGAATGCGAAGGGCACATATGTTAGAACTTATGGTCCACGTATGCAAGAACAACCAAACAACTCCCAATGTTGACGTACAAACGTCTAACGACTGAGTCAAAACTCAAATATCAAAACCCAAGTTTTCAAACATCGCAAAATGAAATCAGCAACTTAGAAAAACACTCCCAGATTTTATCCCAAGTAAAATTAGGACATTCTACACACTGGTTAGGCCTAGTTATCAAAATATTAAGCCATGGACCAAGAACCAAGCCATAACTTTAAGGCCAGGCCGCAAATTGCGGCCATTAGGGTTATTTTAGAGGCCAAGAATGGGAGTTGGGGGCTCGGGTTTCAGGGGTAACTTCTAAATAGCCTGCAAATCTCTCTGTATCTGCAATTTATTTTTCAGATCGCTCGAGTTATAGCAGATTCTATTAGATTACCACAATTCAACAAAAACCTGATATCGGAAAATTCCAAGTTCATTTTTGAAATTTCTAAACTCAAGTTTGTTCAAGGATTCTATCACTAATAGGGTTGTGTTCACTAGCTGGGCCTCACTTACATCTCCACAACTCAAAACATCCACTAAAGATCATCCTAGAATTTTCCAAGATCACAAAACTTTGATTTTTTAACTCTAAACTAAACTTGAGCTTAGGAAACTTAAAAATTGAAAGAAGGTGAAGGTTTTTGTAACATTCCATAAAATATAAAATATTATTTTTGGAATTTAATATTAAAATAATATATTTCCCGAAAACTGCCCGATTTGGGAAATTGGGGTTTCCGAAAAAGGGTATAAATATATACCAATAATTGTGAAATAAACGGAAATGAAAATGATTTATTCATTTAAAAATATATTTAAAAGATTTAGAATTTTTAAAATTTATTATATGCAGTTTGGATAAAAATCCGATTAGTGCATTGCTAATCGCAATTAAGCCAAATCCGTGTTTCTACAGTTTTCCATGCTTAGTGCACCATGAAATGTTACATGTTATTTCATTTGTGTTGTTTTATTTGGGTGTATGTGTTTTTGGTGAGAAAAGAAAGGGAAAAAGGTATAATGATGATTTGGAGAGAGGGGGGGACACAATGATGAGAATAAGCATGCTTGGAGAGATAGAGTGTATGCGAATAAGTGAGAGAGAGAAGGGGCTGCTGCCATGTTTGTTATACCCCATCATTTTCTTCTCCTTCTTCATCTTCATCACCCTCATCTCCCTCCACTTCTAACCCTAGATTCATCTCCAAATAATCCCCAA
Source organism: Agapanthus africanus (assembly GCA_030015575.1). Classification (NCBI taxonomy): domain Eukaryota; kingdom Viridiplantae; phylum Streptophyta; class Magnoliopsida; order Asparagales; family Amaryllidaceae; genus Agapanthus; species Agapanthus africanus. The sequence continues at coordinate 151,692,022 of JASDDO010000031.1, forward strand.
AACCTTATACTCTCCTCACAAAAATTAATCCCCATATCTTCCTCTACACATTGGACCAAGAAAAGTTGGATCTTGATAACTTTGGACTTCTAGGGTTTTATTGAGTTGCCTTAATGAGGTATAACTTCTTCCCTTTAGATTAGTTTTTTTGAGATATCGTATTGTGAGTGTCGTTTTGTGATGTCGATAACCTGCTGTGACCCCGAGTGTTCACTATAAAAATAAACAGTGTGGTAGTGTTGTCCTCGAGACCCTGAGTGTTCACCTGAAGCCCTAACACTTTCCCACCGGTTTTGGCCGGCGACTTGGGGGACAAATCTGGCGACCTAGGCCCTGTAGGGGACTGGGGGTTGTATTTTCTAGGGTAGCTGGTTGATGTGATTTTGTGATGTTTGGTCCTAGTAGATTTATTCTGTAATGAATTTAGGTGGAATCTGGGAACTGTTGTGAGTGTTTACATTACCATGGTGACACGTTTCCCTGACCTGAACCATAGAATTGAACCCGATGTACGAACATAGAATTTTGATCCATGTTGGTTTTGTGAGGGGTAGCATGCCTACAGGGAATCTGGGATGACCCGGGGGATTAATGAGACAACCAAACAATACCAGCGACCAAATTTGGGCACTAGGAGACCGCCCCGACCATACGAATCCCAAGTGAGGCACCATGGCCGAGCTCGCCGGAAATTCAGGCCTTGTGGCCGGCCACTTTGTGAAGGTATGGGTCTAGGTTGGTCCAGTAGGTCATATACACCTTGTACTACACCCTATACTTGTTTGTGTAACTCCTTTTGGCCTGAGTCAAAATCTGGGAGCACATTAGTGTGATTTTTGCTATGTTTTCCGTATTTTGAAATGTTTTGTTTTGATATTTGGATTTGTTTTTTGGTTGTTGCATGTTTTTACATCAACAACAACGGTTGTTTAGTCGTTTTTGCACGTGTGGGCTATAGGTTCTGACCTATAGGCGATCCTTATACCGTTTGGATTTCGAAACTTGATTTTAATAGCGTTGCGATATGTGTTGTTATTGTAGGTACCTTCGCGTGGATTCTGATGCGACGGAGTGTGGCGTCATCGACTTCGGCAAGCGAAGACCAATGTGAGTGGATCTATATCTACGGGGAAAGTCGGGTGGATGGCGTATAGCACCACTGCACACTTTGATGGAAACCGGTTTATATGTAGATTATGGTTAATGAAACCTTTAATAGAAAACTATCGATAAAGTAAAAAGATAGTTAGATAAACCATATTAGAATCTAAGGATAGTTAGAAGCGATATGATATGACTAGTATGTGATGACGGGATTTGAGGATGATATTGATGATATTGCCGTTTAAGGTAGTATAAGACTAGATAGTCGACGTAGGTGTGTCATCCGAACCATACCTATTTCCAAACCGAAGAATCGTATGCATCTTTAAAACAGATACCTTGAGGGACGTTACGGATTTTCAAATGATATCTTTTCTTTAAAAACACCGTAACCCCTACTTTCAAAATTACGATTCGCATCTTTCAAAAACGGTTTGTATGGTTCGGGTGTGTATGTTAGATTAGATCAATATTCATATAGAAAAGGTAGAATGTATATATATAACATTTGACTCGATGTGAGATATAGATGTGATGAAAAGAATTGTACGATACGATATGATGAATTTGGTGATACGTTGGTATACGGATGCGAGTCGATTGAGATGATTGATTGTCGGTCCCCCTGATATGAGATTTTTATGGATGAGACCTGGGACATAGGTATATAAATATATATATAGAATATTGTCAATTATGTGTGATATGTCGTACGTGACGTTAGGTCCGTACCCCTCATTGTGGTAAAAGGTTGATAGGATCCCTAATGTTTTAATGCCGACGCACGATGATTTTCCGTGCGAGATGAGTTTGACTTGATGATTGATCCATACCCTTGACTAGAGGATGACGTACGATGGATTATACCATACATGATGTTGTGTAGCTGGATGCCGATTGATAGATTCACCGACTCGGTCATGTTAGATACGTATACCCGTCAGCATTTGCATATGATTTACCTTATGCTGCATTCATGTTATTCGCATTGCATTACTTATACCTGCGATAGTTGTAAGTCTACGGTAGCACCCCGTCCGTCTACAGACGCCAAATGCGGAACAAAAACGTTTTAACTGGCGCTATCGTATATTTTAACCCGGATCTGCCATTATTGCTAAATTAACAAACTGTAAAGAGGGTAGAAAGGTTATACCAAACGATCCGAGTCCTTCGTTCTTTAACCATCATCCCACGCTCCGTTGCGGCTGCTCCCTTCTCGTCGATCTCCGATCTCCTCGTCCAGGTAGCACCACGTCAACGATTCTTTATACGGGCTCCCGCCTCTGACTCGAGGCAACTCGGTCGTCAAGTTTGCTAAAAGAGACGACCAAGAATGATGTAGAGAAAGAATAGATTACTTTGTCTCACTTCGTCCAAAGCCGTGGACGATCGGTAAATAAAGTTTCCATTTTTATCGGGTGATGGAATTAAAGAGGCTATGAAATTTCCATGCACCATAAACCATAGTCTTTTTACCAAAAATGAAATCAATCTCTCTCTCTCTCACAATGGTGGCCGGCCACTATAAAAGGAGGTGGAGGGTGAGTGTAGGAGAGGAGGGGTGACTATAAGAGAAAAGATCATGAAGAAATATCCTTAAGTAAACAAGAAGCATTAAAGCTTAAAGCATGAGTCATTATAACACATCATCAAGTCTTTAATGCACCAATTAATGTCAAGATGACTCATTAGCCACCTCACCACTTCTAGAACCTTCTAGAAGCATCCACACTCATCTCAAGAAAAGACAAATCCGTCTTTAACCTAATGTTAAAAGACGGCTGATAGAAAACTGGAAACTGGCAACTTCCAAAAGCGATCCTGAAACGACTTTCAGGATAACCCCGTAACTGTATAAATATACCCGTATTTGTATTACGACCGAATACAAATGCAACTGAGACAAAGATATTATATCTACTCAATATAATACTCGGATCCGGCTTAAACCAAAGCCGACCAGTATCAACTGCCCGAAAACTGACACGTGCATAAACGCACGTGCATTTTCCGAACCCTGCCATAAAACCATACGGCCTCTACAACGTTTCGCCCGAACTTGGGAAACTGTCTGTGGGGGACTCTAATGACTCGTCAGCACCCTGGCAGTGGGTTTAACCACAAACTGTCAGCGGCACTAGCTATGCGTAACGGCTGCCCATGGACTGACCTCAAGGGAGGCCGATGAGTGAACTAACCCGGAAACCCTACTGAGCCTAACAGTGACAATGTATATACAGTCCGGTCCGTTCGTCTATGAGTATCGCATATCTGCCTAGGGGGCTAGTAACGTCAGACCCCCAATAGCAGTATAAGTCGGGTCGGAGTATAGCCCAATAACACTTTGAGATACTACTGGAGTACCTACCAGTAAATCTCCTGCCACGGCCGTGGGCTTTGTGTAATGGCTCTCCTAGACACATCACGATCTCGCCCCCAATACCGGGAGAGACGAATCCCCTGCCGATCCGCTCACGTGCCTCCATGTGGCTCGGGATTGTACCCAAAAACTACCTGTTTGCATGACTCCTTTAAGCCGTGGTAGGGTAGAAATCAAAGAACAGTAGGAACTCACACGAGAAAAATAATGACCTCAGGTCGATGAACTAACCTGTACACATGTCACCAGGGAACTGCTATCTGACGATATGTATAATACCAACTAGCAGATTCCCGGCGAGTCCTGTCCGGTGTACTCATAACCCAATGAGCACCTGTATACATCTTAGGTGATCCAACTGACACCAGTGGCTTGTGAGACCGACCACCGCCCCTCTTCGGGGTCTCGACTGTATACACTAGTCTACTCCGGAGTAACGATGCCCTGTCTCGAAACTCCCACGACTAGGGACCACAATTAAGGATATGCGTATAAACTACCCAACTCTTACGTATATGATCGCCATCATACTGTTGGTAGTAAAGCAAGGTCCTAAGGGCTCTATCAAAGTGTAACATGTAATCAGTCACCTGAACATGTACACGACTGATAAAGGCAAACCAGATAGCATACTATCATCTCGAGTAAGACTGTCCTACCGGTATAGGTCCTCCGCAATCATTGCAATCACGTACCTGCGATCCAATAATTGACTCTGAGGGCACTATCTCCAACAATCTCCCATTTCTACTTAAAGCTAATTATTGCGATGTTGACTACTCACAGCCCGTGTGAAACCGAACATCCAACTCCTCTACTAATCAGTTTCACAAAGCCCGTTTGTAAAACTATTGTGTTCGAGAAATAGCCTCAGTGAGTGGATTCGCCTAGATGTTTCTTTCTATATCTCTCTAAATCTCAAGTTCTCGGAGAAAGCCATCTCCCGATTCGAGTAATACCTGTCTTAAAATATGTCTGGATATCTGATGGGACCTAGTTCATAAATGAACTCCAAATCCAAACTTCTTAGACTGTATCGATCACTGAACCTAATCAGTATCCGGCACCATGCCACCCACAGTATCCTCTTGGACCACTTGTCCATAATACTGCCCCCTTCGTCAGAGGGAAAACTATAACTCTGACAATCACTCTGTCAACCATGTCACCTTTGAAGCCTAGAATGATAACCGTCTCCCGAAAGAGGCTGTCATCATCAAATCCTTAGAACATATACTTATGTTCTAAAACTGCTTCCTTATGTTTCTCCAGGATTGGATTAATACAAACTTATTGCATCTAGTGCAAAAACAACATCTGGTGTGGTACTTGACATCTCATGATTGACTAAGTTTCCTAAGCAAGTGATCTGCCAATCATGCACATCCCACTCCCCTTTACTCTGTAAGACACCTTTAGAGAGGGTGACTCCATCACCTGCAGGTACACCACCATGCCAGGAGTCAGCTATTCCAAAAACCATTAGAATACTGTCAAAGTACCCACATTGGGAAACTACCTAAATCCAGATCTAAAACCATAGATCTTGAAACCATAATGGCTGATATTATATCCATATCCTGTCTGGAGAAACAACAGTGTGACGACCACAGTATAACCGATCGTAGTATAGGAATTTTACTTCCTACTCTGTGTATGTCATCCAAATACCATGACATCACACCCTACTAACTTCTTAACAGATCCATCCCCTATTCTGATTGAAGTCAAACCCATGACTGTCACATCAAAATTAGATGATCTATCTCCGCTATAACTGTTCAGGTCTATAAATAGACATAAGCTACGTGCCCACTAAACTTCCGCTGCTCCCACTGACTACGACAACCCTCCTACCGGGTCTCATAGCCTGGAACATCAGTAGTGTCAAGTCTGGGTAGATAAGAACCTCCCTGTCACCGTCCTTGAGGCTACCGGAGTACCTCTCGGGTGTCTGAGGTTACCCACCATATCTGCAGAGTGGCTAATGGAATGTCAAACCTAATTGAATATATAGGTCCTATTAAATTTTCCGTAATCGTTCGCGGTTCTGGAATCACTTCCAGTTCTACCATACTCCCACTACTGTTTTCTGAAAAAGATCCATTTTACTAAAACCGTGGCGAGTCAAGAACAAAATCACTATTGATCTTCCAAATGGTAGAATATCAACCCTCGTCATAGCCAGGGTCAACCCACAAACAGCCATTACAGAAACATGCCCTGAGTTATCCAGAGTCTGGTTTTAAGCATAAGCTGGACAACTCCCCGTACCTTAATATCTTTTAAGGTATGAACCATTCTATATCCAATATAGAAACTTTGGCACTTATTTAATTGGAACCAGATTCAAATCATGCAACTGTCTCCAGTGCATATCAACTTAATGTAAAGAGGCTAATCAGCATTACTCAACTTAGGAATCCATCCAATTATGAGTAATCTGAAAGAGAAACAAGTTTCTTAAAATCATTACTATCATCTGAATACCAATCACAAGAATCTACATCTTCGATCTCTTTGAAGAATCCTGATACTTGTGACACCTGGTTCTCTACTTTATTCTTATACCCACAACTTCTCAAAACTTAGACCTTGTATTTCTACGAAACACTTGTCTAAATACTAGAGAAGTCATAAGTAAACAGAAGAGAGTACGAGGACCTACCCCTTTGTCGTGATGGACACTGGACAACATACAATACTTTGTATAAGTCCGCTGAGTTAAGCAACTCATAACCTGTGCGTCGTAGGTTGAAAACTGTACCCTGGCGATTTCCTCAAATATCACCAATTACAACGAATTCCGATATAATGAGGATAATCACCTAATTCCCAATAACTTACTCCCGCACATCATCTGTAAAACCATACAGATATGAGAATGAAACCTGGTAAATACATACCCTTGGAGTAAGTATCTAATCGGGAAAACAGTTTTCCTTTAACAATGCACTGAAACATGAAAATGTTTCGTAGGGGTATCCTGGTATTCCTAGCAATGCCTCTTCCATAATCCAATTCATGACTTTAACCGTATATTTTATTGCCATCTCTCCAAATCCCTTTATTTGTCTTTAGTCATTACCTTCTGTACACCATCGTTAGGCTAAATGGTTTTCTTCCTTCCCTACCGTTCGGCACCAGCCTATGGTTTGAAAGAAGACTATCCAGTAAGCATAATAGGTGTACCCTCCTAAACCTAGGAGTACTCGCATCTTGAGAGAAGGTGATGATAAAAGATATCTGAATAATACCTTATTCTTTTAAAGGTGAAATAGGAGTGGCGATGAAGTACGCGGTTTGGTCGTGAATGATAGCAGTCGCAATTTACTTTTCCCTCTTTCTAATCCCTTTATTTTGTCTTTAGTTATTTCCTTCTATACACCCTACTTAGGCTAATTGGTTTTCTTCATTCCCTACCTTTCGGCACCTGCCTATGGTTTGAAATAAAACTTTCCAATAAGCGTAATAGGTGTACTCTCCTAAACCAAGGAGCCCTCGCAACCTGAGAGAAGGTGATAATAAAAGACAACTGAATAAACCAACTCTATTTCTCCTGAACCTGGATCCATCCTCGAAGAAGTCCCTTCGAGTTCGTATATAACCATACGATGGATCTATCCAATGGAAGAGGATGTCCGTAGTAATACGGGGTGTTCTGAGAAATACGAAGGGCAAAAGTAGGAGTGGTAGTGACTTATGCAACTCAGACAATCCAAAAGCCAGTATTTTAAGAAGGTTCAGTCAACTTGGTCACTGAGTCATAGTCTAGGGTCGGTCAAAGGTCGCTGCCAAAGAGAGAGAGAAAAGAAACACTCTGCGTAGACTTTAACCTAGATCAGAATGGTTATCACTTTATCTAATCAGGAAACCTCCCACTGTCCTGTCAAATTCTCCTCCAACCCTGAAAGAAGAATCAATCGGGATCACCCGAAGAGTAAACCAACTCATAAGTGGGAATCGGGATCCAACTCTCATCGCATTATAACGTGATGGAATGCATCTACGTTACTCATACTCCAGAAGCTATGCGCATACTTAGCAAGTTTCAGTTTCTTTAGAAACTCCCGATATGATTTTTGCCCCATGCTCTTATAACCTTGGCGTTAGGTCAAAATGTCATAAGTCACATGCCAAGTTCTACCCGTCACTATCTTGTTAATTTGATCCCACCTGCACATGCCCTTGGCGTTAAGTCAAAATGGCAGAACGGCTGTCCCAAACCAACTCATCTATCTATGCAACAATTGAATACCCAGCAGCTACCAAACACAATGCCTTGGCGTTAGGTCAAAATACATAGCTTGAATACTACCGAATACCCAAAAGAAGTGACGGAGGGCTACGGCTGGTTTTTAGCGAAAAACCTTTAACGTAGTGAACTTGATATCGCTGAAGGAACCTGATAGCTTTTTAAAATATAGTGGCGAAAACCTTTTGCTAAAGAGGTCACTCCCGGTGAAGGGATCTCGTCTCTTTCTTCGTGGAATGAGGTGCAGGATATTCCACTGAATACCGCGATGCAAAGCAACTTGTAATCGACTATAGTGAAGTTATTATCCTGACGCAAACTTCTGCCCAAGGGGTCAGTCCCGGTGAAGGGATATCGGCCCTTGCCCCGTCGAATGAGGTGCAGGATATTCCACTGAATACCGCTATGCAAAACAAAAGGAAACGTCTTTGCAATAACACCTTTTAAATTTGTTCCAACAACTACAAACAGGTTTGTTTTACTTTGCATTGATCAGAATCAACACAGTCCCATCAATCAATCACACCAGAAAAGAACGAAAATAAAATGTACGTATATGCCATCCGCATTCGTCACTGGGTCCCGTCATCACCCGTTAGGTTACTTAACTAACGACAGAGCGGGGACTGGACTAGCGCCGGTGTAAAACATATACAACATCTAATAGTATATAAACTAATATACAATAATTGCTCCAGGCGTGATAATATGCAACATTACAGAAAAGTAATAAGCATCACAGAACAATACAGATAATCTGGGATCCCCGGGTTTCACAGAGCCGCTGCTGAAACCCGACGTTCCCCTGTCGTGTGGATAGCCTGTGCAATGAAACCTAGACCCCTACGTGTGCGGCAAGTTACCCGCCAAAACCTGAAGCGAGGCAGCCCCCTACAGCAAAGTGAATGGACCACCCAGCACTTCACGGAATCCGGTAATCTTGGGCACCCCTCCTTGGGTCAACCTGTACCCCCTACGAGTGCGGCGAATAGTCTGCCAATTTCTAGAGTGAGGCCCCTCTGCCTCTCAAAGCCATGAGATGCGGACCCGTTGCCTTCCAGAACCCTGCTATCCGTGCACTCCGTCGCGGGGTAAAACCTAGTACAGAAATGGAAAAATAGTACAACAGGTACATCGACCGCAACCTGGTCGTGCTATAAAAGAATATTATACAACAGGCAGAAACGACAGTACACATGTTGGACACTCGCCCCGCAATATCAAATGTACAAATAAACTCAAACTGCACTACCATTGCACACTGCTATCCACCACGAAAAATCCGCAACATCACAGCACAACACAGAACATCAACGCGAATGTCACGTTCGCAAACCCGTCTAAAAGAACTATAGCAATCAGACGCGGTTTACCGATCAAATGACATTCCCGGTCGGAGATATAATGTAAGAACTGTAAACTAACATGTTTAAATTTCGATCGACTAAATATCACAAAGTGGACCCCACGAACAACTGGTGAACAGTAACAAAATCTGGGCCCAAAAGATATGTACCAAAAACCCCAATTTCCATAGAAGAATACAGTGTGCAAGTTTTGGGGGCATGATCACACAGAATGGCCGTGGATGCGCGGCCAAACCATGGGTTTGGCCGCGATTCTGCAGCAGTCTTGTCGATTCATGAGCCCAAATTTGTATGGTGTTCTTATAAAACCCTGCACAGATTTCTGAGATATGTAGAATAATTTTAGGACATCATTTAAAATCGACAGAAACTGTGAAGCTAGAAAATTTTGTTTTTCGATATCCGGTTCGATCGATGTTTTAAACGCGTTAGCACAAGTTAGTATAGCAAAATGGTGAGGCTCTGATACCACTGTAAGTCTACGGTAGCGCCCCGGCCGTCTACAGACGCCAAATGCAGAACAAAAACTTTTTAACTGGCGCTATCGTATACTTTTACCCGGATCTGCCATTATTGCTAAACTAACAAACTGTAAAGAGTGTAGAAAGGTTATACCGAACGATCCGAGTCCTTCGTTCTTTAACCATCATCCCACGCTCCGTTGCGGCTGCTCCGTTCTCGTCGATCTCCGATCTCCTCGTCCAGATGGCACCACGTCAACGATTCTTTAAACGGGCTCCCGCCTCTGACTCGAGGCAACTCGGTCATCAAGTTTGCTAAAAGAGACGACCAAGAATGATGTAGAGAATGAATAGATTACTTTGTCTCACTTCGTCCAAAGCCGTGGACGATCGGTAAATGAAGTTGCCATTTCTTTCGGGTGATGGAATGAAAGAGGCTATGAAATTTCCATGCACCATAAACCATAGTCTTTTTACCAAAAATGAAATCAATCTCTCTCTCTCACACAATGGTGGCCGGCCACTATAAAAGGAGGTGGAGGGTGAGTGTAGGAGAGGGGGGGGTGACCATAAGAGAAAAGATCATGAAGAAATATCCTTAAGTAAACAAGAAGCATTAAAGCATAAAGCATGAGTCATTATAACACATCATCAAGTCTTTAATGCACCAATTAATGTCAAAATGACTCCTTAGCCACCTCACCACTTCTAGAACCTTCTAGAAGTATCCACACCCATCTCAAGAAAAGACAAATCCGTCTTTAACCAAATGTTAAAAGATGGCTGATAGAAAACTGGAAACTGGCAACTTCCAAAAGCGATCCTGAAACGACTTTCAGGATAACCCCGTAACTGTATAAATATACCTGCATTTGTATTACGACCGAATACAAATGCAACTGAGACAAAGATATTATATCTACTCAATATAATACTCGGATCCGGCTTAAACCAAAACCGACCAGTATCAACTGCCCGAAAACTGACACGTGCGTAAACGCACGTGCATTTTCCGAACCCTGCCATAAAACCATACGGCCTCTACAACGTTTCGCCCGAACTTGGGAAACTGTCTGTGGGGGACTCTAATGACTCGTCAGCACCCTGGCAGTGTGTTTAACCACAAACCGTCAGCGGCACTAGCTATGCGTAACGGCTGCCCAGGGACTGACCTCAAGGGAGGCCGATGAGCGAACTCACCCGGAAACCCTACTGAGCCTAACAGTGACAATGTATATACAGTCCGTTCCGTTCTCCTATGAGTATCGCATATCTGCCTAGGGGGTAGTAACGTCAGACCCCCAATAGCAGTATAAGTCGTGTCGGAGTATAGCCCAATAACACCCTGAGATACTACTGGAGTACTTAACAGTAAATCTCCTGCCACGGCCGTGGGCTTTGTGTAATGGCTCTCCTAGACACAGCACGATCTCGCCCCCAATACCGGGAGAGACGAATCCCCTGCCGATCCGCTCACGTGCTTCCATGTGGCTCGGGACTGTACCCAAAAACTACCTGTTTGCACGACTCCTTTGAGCCATGGTAGGGTAGAAATCAAAGCACAATGGGAACTCACACGAGACAAATGACGACCTTAGGTCGATGAACTAACCTGTACACATGTCACCAGGGAACTGCTATCTAACGATATGTATAATACCAACAAGCAGATTTCCGGAGAGTCCTGTCCGTTGTACTCATAACCCACTGAGCACCTGTATACATCTTAGGTGATCCAACTGACACCAGTGGCTTGTGAGACCGGCCACCGCCCCTCGTCGGGGTCTCGACTGTATACACTAGTCTACTCCGGAGTATCGATGCCCTGTCTGGAAACTCCCACGACTAGGGACCCACAATTAAGGATATGCGTATAAACTACCCAACTCTCACGTATATGATCGCCATCATACTGTTGGTAGTAAAGCAAGATCCTAAGGGCTCTATAAAAGTGTAACATGTAATCAGTCACCTGAACATGTACACGACTGATAAAGGCAAACCAGATAGCATATTATCATCTCGAGTAAGACTGTCCTACCGGTATAGGTCCTCCGCAATCATTGCAATCACGTACCTGCGATCCAATAATTAACTCTGAGGGCATTATCTCGAACAATAGTACACCTGCACCATTATCGATGATGCGTATGTTACACGTACACAGATTGTAGGCTCACACACTTCATCATCGATAATTGCCATGTCACTACACAGTAGGATTACTGCATCATGATATGACTCTTCGCATATACATATTGTACCCTCATACATGCGTATATACTACTTGTACATCCATACTTGTGAACATGCATATTGTACACCATATTTGCGTACATACAGATTGTACACCATACTTGCGTGCATACATATTGTACACCATACTTGGGCACATACATATTGTACACCATACTTGCGCACATACATATTGTACACCATACTTGCGTCCATACAGATTGTACACCATACTTGCGTATATACATATTGTACACCATACTTGCTTACATACATATTGCACACCATACTTGCGTACATACATATTGTACACCCATACTTGCGGACAAACACATTTGTGCGTCCATGCTTGCGTATACACACATATGAACCTTTATACGGTATTGCATTCGATTTTGGAGATTTGGGAACCGGATGATATATTTTAAAAAACAGGATTCATTTAAAAGAGCGGTTTTCCCTCGATGTGTGCATATTACTATTCCATGTTGCATGATATACGAATATGCTTACATTTCTGTTACATGTCGCATACATCATGCTTTACGCCTTTACGCATTCAGATATGTTGTTTTCATGAGATTTCTGGATTTGAGAACCGTGGCGATTT